>CM028131.1:477500000-478762500 GCA_016271365.2 Neoceratodus forsteri
TCCATAGAGCATGGGGCACCACTAGACACCAGAGCAAGGAAAAAAAAAAGAAATAAAGGGAATGGCAATCGGAGGGTGGAAGTTGCCACTAGAACCAGGGAAAAATAAAATAATTAGGTGGACAGGCAGTTTTTAATAATTAACAATCACTGCTAATCATGCTGGCAATTGACCTGCATTTCCCGATTCTTGGGTTGCAAATTGCCATGCAAAACCTGCTTCATGTATGGCTTGCATTAATAACATCATGCTGCTGAATTACTCACATTGAATTAACTTTAAACACGACTAAATGCATGAAAATGTGCACATGACCATAATAGGTGCTAACAGCTATGCTGTTGCCACCTAAAAAGAAATCATTCAAATAAAAAAAGCCCCCAAACAACACTGCTCAAGAATCACAACTGTAAAGGAAATCCATCTAATAACTTTGAAAAAACATACTCAAAAATCCAAACCTAAAAAGCCTCAGGGCTGCTCACACAAAAAAACATATTTTAAACACCTAAGAAAAACACAAACTATACTAAACTATGATTCTATGCACCAGAAACGTGTGTGTGTATATATCTATATAGCAAAAAACGACATAAATGCATCAGTTGGGGTAAAAGCAACAAAAGTAAGGAAATGTGGTGTTAGGGTTTTCAACATTAATGCCCCATTCCCCACCCTGCACAGACCCATAGACGAGGGATAGGGGCTGTCTTGGGGGCCATGAACCCTAACGCTCACCCCATTCCATTAAAAAATCAAGTGACTTCACTACAGCATAAAAAACTGGGTGAGTGTTAGGGTTCATAGCTGCACATAACTCTGGCATTTTTTGGATTTGTTTCACCAGATTTTCAACATGGCATTTTTGGGACCCCAACTTATGAACACTGGCACTGCCATTTTGTTAATTAGTTCCTAAATGTGATTTCATGCCATAGGTGTGAAAAGATGTTTTGGGCAAGAAGTGAAAAATGAAAGCTGTACTGTTCATGAGATGTGTGAAACAATGGCTATGTTGAAAATTTGATGCCAAAATATTGAAAAGTACCAAAGTTATGCGCATGTATAGGAAAAATTTGACAGATACACGTAACTCTGGCATCTTTTGGTATTTCTGCACCAAATTTTCAGCATGGGCTTTTTGGGTCCCACCTCATGAACACTGGCACTGTCATTTTGTTAATCAGCCCGGAAAGGGGATTTCACAGTGTGACCACAAAATCACCTTCTGGATCTGATTAATGAGGTCCCAAAAGGCTATGCTGAACATCTGGTGTAAAAATTCAAAAATGGCAAAGTTATGATCCTGACTTCAAAACGTCACTGACAGCCATTATATGGTACTTACCTTGATTCTTTAGTTCAGGGTTTGGCTTTGAAGAGTGCAGCAGTGTCCCAGTCCACAGAAGACAACCCTTGACCTCCAGTAGTAAGCATAGGGTAAGGATGAGGTGGGGTGATGGGTGCTCACTGGGAGAGTTGGGATGGGGAGGGTGGTGCAGACAATGAGGGACTGTTTTTTTCCAGGTTTTAGAAGTAAAAAATATTTCGGACACTCCCAGTGTCTCACACTGCTGGGGAGGGTGTTAAATGCTGACACAGGATTGGGGCCCAATGTCAGCATATTAATAAAACAATGGGCAGCAGGGGCAGAGGTCATCCGGTGTCAGAATATACAAATTAAAAATATATAATGCAGAAGGGACCAGGGATGGTGATCGGACAGGGTGAGAGGTGCCACTAGGAAGGAAGGGAAATTGTTTAACCAGGAAGGCACACTGAGCTGAAGCTCATCTTGCTCAGGGACACAGAGTATGCAAGTGTAAGGCCCATAAACTTGTGTACTATATTGCCGTGATGGAGTGAGGGTTTCCACTAGACACCAGGGAAAAGCAGGTGTTCAACCCGCTCTTCAGGAGAGCAGCATGAGTTCTGCTGCATTGCAGAACTAATCAAATCCACTTTTCTCATACAGAGAACACAGCAGAAGGCTTCTTTGCTAAGCTGGACACCCAAGATTTAGTGCCTAGAAAAAGTATTTATAGGCGAATGATGAAAAACAAACACCAGAATGTAGCTAACCAGGGCCCATTTAGCTAGGTTCTTGTGTTTGCTTTTTAAATAACAGATTTATGTATTTTCCATGCTTTTCTGTTGGTGGGAGAAAAAAAAGATGGCGACTACTAAAAAGGAATTTTTTCACAAAGGATTTTGATCTCGAAAAGGAACACTCTCATGTGACGCAATCCTTTTCATGAGATCAAAATCTTTGTTGAAAAGAAGACATCCTAAAGATTGGAATGTTCATTAATGTCCCATAGGATATAATGGGAGTTAAAAAAGCTTAATAATTTTGCATCAGATTAATATTACTGCACCAAATTTTCATTGATCTACTACCAAAGTTCTTTATAACCTACAGAAATCATGCATAAATTCCACACCATCTGGCTGCAAGGGGATGAGGAAAAAAATACAAAAAAAGGTGATTTTTAACTTTTTTCCACTACCTGGAACTCAGAATTCATACATCTGACTGGAATGAAACTTGCCACACCAAGAGATCTGTCCCACAAGATTGCGCATACCAAATTTTGTGCAAATCCATTGAACGATTGCAAAGTTATTAAAGTGCACAATCTGAGGTTTAACATTAAACATGCTAGTCGACCCTAACCATAGAAGCACAACTGTGCCTCTATAATACTACTAAATTGTCACCAAAACGTCTACAAACAATGCTCTAAAAGCTAATAAAATATACACATACCTAGAAACAAAGGACAGCTCAAACTTTCTGCTTGAATCTCAGCTACTCAGCAGTACACCTGAATGGGGTCACATGATATCTAATCAATAGCTTAGGCTACCAGGTCTGACTTAGATCACATGGGAAGAACAGTAAGTACAACCCTAGCTTCTAGCTTTGCCTTATCAATCATATGTGAAGCACCAGATGTTAAAAGTCAGGAACACCTATTTAAAGCAACAAACTAATACACTCCCATGCATTGCAACCACACCCAACTAGTGCAGTATACCAGCTGTAACTTAACCCCTGCTGCATATCTAATTATGCTAATGCCCTAAAGGCAGCCATTTAAAGATACAGTACCAAATGACAACATGACTACACTGCTAAAAACTAACATTCCTAAACATTTTAAAAGTGTAATAGGCAATTTCCACTTGGGGGGTGGGGGTTATGCCATGTCAGCGTACCTCATGTTGACTGAAGTCCCTTGCCCTTTGGGCTCGTGGCTCCCACCCACTATCTGGTACATTATTATAGCACAACCCCCTCGTAATGCCTCATTCCTTACATACTGTATATATTATACTGGCATGATAACCTGTATAGTTAAGGCCAAGTAGGGTGTTTAATGTTAAACACACATTTCTGCACCTTAACTTTGCCACGGTTCAACAAAATTGCCCAAAAATTTGGTATGCACTGTCTTGGAGAAAAGTTTTCAAGAAATCAAGTTTCATGATCGCAGTTTGTGTGGCTTCCAAGATATGGTATGTCAATTTTAATGAAAAGGAAAATGTTTTCCTATACTACTTATACTTTCTTTTTGTATTCTCACCTACACCCCAGACAGTAAGGAATTTTCTTCCAAAACTTCTAGGGTAGTAGTGGTCTGTCTCAAGGCATTGCCTTTCAAGGTTTCCTGAAAATACATTAAATCCTTATGGAAGTGATTAAAATTTTTTTCTGAGCATGCTTAGTAGGCTTCAAAGATAACCATCTGATGTAAAAGATAAATTTAATTTTAGCAAGTATTTACCTTTCACCAAATAACTGATTTATCATTTGTGAGAAGAGAAATGCAGGTCGTGATAGTCACCATCCTGATTTTCTTTACTTTAAAAAATTTAAAATACATAAAATGATGAACTTGAAAAACAAACACGAGTCTTATTAAACAGGACCTGTTACACAAGAATCTGTTGTTCGTTTTATTTATTTTATTATTTATTTTTCAATGGGATACAACTGTTAGGACCTCTCATTGCCCTGTTTACAAAGTTGTCCTGGATAGATTTAGGTTACACTATTAGATGAAGCATACATCAGGCATGGATATTATCTTTACGTGCATGTTATAAACATAGTCCATAAGCTGCCTGCGTCAATAGGTTGCACAATTAGATGAAGCATGCATCAGGCATGGGTGCTATCTTTACATGCATGTAGTAAACATAGTCCATATACTGCTCACATTTTTAGACACAAATGGCATTTTCAGTAGCAGGTACATTTATCCACTAAGTGCTGATCCAGCATAGCTTTAAATACTTTCATTGCTGGGGCCTTCCTAAATCTCGTATCTAGTGCAATACACTCTTGCAATCCACCAGCTAGTTCTCATTTCCCCATACTCAGTTCCTACTCTGGGTAATATATAGCTTCTGTTTTTTACCTCCCTCAAGTTGTAGGTGGATGCTGGGACTTAGCCCTCTGTCTCATGGTGCTTAAAGAGACCCATGTTCAACTTGAAAGCTGTTATTCCTCTTAAGTTTTCTCCTTCTGTTTTCAGAGTCCCATCCTAGTTCTGTATACATCATGCAATGATGTTGGTCGTTCATGCAACCAAGGGAAAATCTTGCTAGTTTATTATACGTTGTATCCAATTTAACTAAGGAGGTTTGGTTGGTATGTTGATAGACTATGTTCCCATATTCTAGTGATGGTAATAAGAGCTGTGTTAGTATTGTCTTCCTAGCTTCCCTTAGGACAAAGTGTACTTTCCTCCTCAGAGCCCCTAGTTTTGTATTTACTTTTTTAATAGTGTTTTTAGTGAGTGTAAAATTTCAGTGATTCCTCTATAGTTGTACCCAAGTGTGTGTACTCGGGCCACCTAGCTAATGCTTGTCTGTCTGGTGTCC
Source organism: Neoceratodus forsteri (assembly GCA_016271365.2). Taxonomy (NCBI): domain Eukaryota; kingdom Metazoa; phylum Chordata; order Ceratodontiformes; family Ceratodontidae; genus Neoceratodus; species Neoceratodus forsteri. Next base: position 477,504,894 of record CM028131.1, read on the forward strand.
TTATACTGTAGTTAAGGTTTCAGTGCCTTTGCTTTTAGTCCACAGCTGCTTAAAGGAGAATTACCAGCAACAGAGAAGCCCTGACCACTGCACCTGGTATTGGTATTCCCATGGGATTTAGTCAAATTCTGTGACAGTAGCACCAGGCATTGAGATACATACCCAGTTATTTTTCCATACGAAGGGACAGCATTAAGGCTGGGGTAATGAAACGTCACAGTCTAGCGACGTTTCCAGTGAGGTTGCAGTAGTTTCAGAGCACCATATTTAAAAATACTGAAGCCACTGGGGGTTCATGAATATTTTGTAAGCAGTCAGGTAAATAAATGAATGATTTTTTTATAGTGCCTGCAGGGGAGACCAGAGAGGTGATCTGTGCACTGTGGGTGGGGCTTCTCTGTTGTTGGTAGAGCTCCTATAATTAGCATAATTTGTGTTTTCCTAACACTCTCAGTACCATGTTGGAGCTCATAAACCATTATTAAAATCTGCTGAAGTTGTTCCGTAGCTTGCTTTTTTTTCTATATAAAAAAGTTTGTTATAAACAGACACAGTAGTTCTCATCCATACACAGAATAACATAACTCCATGATAATAGACACTTTTGACATAACTAATCGTAATTTTCCCTATAAAATATAACAATTCTCAAGATCAGTACATCACTTTGAGCTTCTTCAAACAACCATTTTTCCCATAACAATATATTTTCAGGCTGGGTGATATCTGCCAGGAAGGCGCCCATTCCTAGTGAAGTCCTCTATTATATCTTTTACTAAAAGAGTCAGCATTAGCTTGCTTTTTAAGTCAGTAAGGGTGGCAGCTCTGCCAATTAGCACTGTGTCATCTGCATAGACTTTTATCTCTGTTTAAGTTGTGTATTTTGGTAGCCCATTGACATCAATCATAAATGGTAGTGGACTCAGGATGGAACCTGTGGGACACCTCTACTCAGTGTTTGTGTGTCTGAAAGGGTGCCATTTACTGCAACTTGTTTCCTGTTGTGCAAATAGGAATGAAATGACCCAGTGACCTCTTCTGATATCCCTAACTGCCTCATCCTGTTTAGTAATACTGTGTGGTCTACCAGATCAAACACTTTGAAGAGATCAGCATACACCACTCCCACATATTCCCCTTTGTCTAGGGCTATGGTTATGGGGAGAACAACAATTCTCTCCTTACAATTCGCTCCAGGACAGCTGCTCCGACAATACACTCCTGCATCATTACAATCCCAGATTACCCACCCCTACTAATTTGCTCCTGCACTCGCAGCAGAAAAACTTGCTCCCACAGAAGCAGCTCACTCATTCACCACTGAGCCAACCCAGTCACCACAACCCATAGCGCCAGGATATAACTGAAGGTAAAACAAAGCCCACGAGCAACAATATCTTAACTGATGTTCTATGTTTCTGAGTCAGTAACTGTGGATGTGCTTGTGGTGTGTTAGTGTTCAACACTTGCAATTGGGCATCTGAGTGCTTTGGTCACAATTTGGGAGTGTGTCAGTGTTCAGCACTTGCAATTGGACATTCAAGTGCTTTTGTCAATACTTTGGAGGAATGTCAGTGGTCAGCACTTGCTACTGGGCTGTGTCAGCATTTAGCATGCTGTATGGTGCATTTAAGGTTTTTATCAATTAATTTCCCTCGAGTAGCCAGAAACTCATGTTCCTTGGCATGAATTAAAACCTGTGCTGTGGTGTCCTGTGTAGCGGAAGCCGTCTGCTTTGCCACATTAATAGCTTCTGATTTTTCTACAGCACTAGGGTCTAGAGCATGTGCATGCTGTGAAAACCTATGAATAATTTTGGAATCTCCCTCACTAACAGTGTGCACTCTAACACTGCACGCTTTTGGTTTTCTTACTGCACGCTCCTACTGCCAAATAGCTTTTCATTCATGAACATGCTTATGAAGTGTATAGATGTAACTGAATTAATCAACACGCTTCCTCCTGTTCCTCTCAGATAAGATGAAACACCCAGTCATTTTGTTCAGAGTTACTCCCAGTTCGGCAGACTAAGACAACTAAGGAAACCAGTGTTTGATGATCCACAGCCTTATAGTAAACGCTGAGGCTCACATTTTCAAAAGTCCCCTACAAAATCACGCAAGTGCCTACTCCATGGTGGGGGACCCTTAGGGGCCCTACCACGCAGAACTTATGGAGATATGTTTGGTGGGCTTGGGACGAACACTTCCAGCCGGCTAAAATGGATTCATGGTTCGCACAGCAAGTAGGCTGGGATTTTTTTTTTTAATACTTTATTGATTATCAGATTTTACAGACATCCAAACTAAATCCTGGAGTATATAACAACCACTCCAGAGAAATATTTCAATTCAATTTATTCACAATTATATAAATATTTAAATGCAAGGAAAATTATTTCAGACATCTCATAAGCAATACTCTTCATATTTCTATTAACCTATATCAGAGTTACTATCCAGTCATTTCCATCCATGGTTTTTCAGCCGTAACTGATTACAGTCAGAGGCATTTTATTACACCAATTGTGCTAGCACCTTCTATCTTTCTCCTTCACGTACTCCTAAGTGATTTATTTAGGTTAAAAGGAGACTTTACAAATATCCAATCAATAACCTTTGGTTAGGTCCTTTAGGTCCCAAACCATTAACTTATTAACAAAACTTTTAGATGTTTTAACTACATCTTAAAACATAAAAGATCAAGGCTCAGTCTAAATTAACTATTAAAAACTCTAGCATTCTGGAAGTTGGATCTTTAAGATTAATGTGTATTCAGGGTACAGATCATGTTCCTTCAGTTAGTCTCTGACTCCCCATTCATGCATCCTCCCAGTCTTCCCATTGCCCAACATCCTCGTAGAAGACACTCAGCATCGTCCTGCCAGCAAGATGGGGGAAGGGACCCCACGGGATCCTGTACTCCTCCAAGATTAATCAGGAATCCACTCCCATCATCCAGGATCCTGGTTCTCCATACCTCCCATCTAGTCCATCTATTTAGAAAGGCAGGGACTAGTTGCTGAAGTTTAAAGGTAATTTCTTCAGTTCTGAATCTGTGAGACCAATTCTAACCAATCATATGTAGTCGGGGACCAATCTGCAGCCACTTTCTAGTGATAGCTTTCAAACACGGCCACCACCAGCATCTGCCACAAATAAGAGGCCTCACAACCTTCCCCAGATCTCTCTCCCAGGATCATAATCTCAGGATCACATGGCCCTGAAGTTGAAATATCTGCTTCAGGGATTGATTAATATCTACCCAATACTGTGCAAGACCAGGGCAGTCCCAGAAAATATGGGTGTGGTGGTGAGACTCCCCACACTGTCTCCAACACTGTGCGGAGATATCGCGTCTTTGTCTAGAGACCATAGTTGGTACCCTGAAATATCTGGTTCTCAATTTCCACAGAAACTTCCTCCACTGGGGGGAGGATGTAGCACTCCAGATCTGTCTCCAACCTTTTGTCCACTGCCTCTCAGAGATAGACAGACCTGATTCTAGTTCCCACCTTTGCCTTAGGTACTCTGTATCAAATTTAAATTGCAGCGTATATCTCTGGTATAGGAGAGAAATTGTTCCTGATGTCTGTTCAGCATTCCAGAATTGCTCAAACAGGGTTCCCTATTGTCTAGTCTACCTGTAACCTGGTCTTGTCTAATTTTCTTATTTATGTAACTAGTGATTTGGTAAAATCTCATTTTGTCTGATAGACCCAGGTTGAAACACCTCTGGGCCTCTGGGAACAAGAAAATTCCGCCGTCCCTCAGGAGCAGCGAAGGGGCTCTAAGCCCCATCTTAGCTTTCACGTGGAACCAGGGCTCCAAGTTAGCCGGGCCGAACTCAGGATCAGTCACCCACCATCTATATCTCCAGAATCTATCACCCTGCAAGTCCTCACAGTCCCTTCTCCACCTCTAGTGTGGCTCTGGTGGCCGAGGGTTCATATTAATCCCTCTGACCAACTTCCGAGGTTGAAACAGAATGGAGGGTAAGAAAGGATCTCCAGCAAGCATCATTTCTCTCTCCTCCATTTAGCTTTAAGGGGTGTCCCCAGCAACTCAATTTCATCTGGGTAGCCACCCAGTAGCTCCTCCAAGTTGGGGTGTACAGCTAGACTTCCAGCCATCTTTGGGAGAAGCATTGTCTGTCTTCCAGTTCTGGCCCTCTGATTTGCCCATGTGAATTTCATAAACATTCTCTGCCAGGTCTCTAGTTCCCTTTCTGGACAACACATGGGACTCCTTGGAAAAGGCATAGAAATCAAGGAAGAGCATTCATTTTAAGTGCTTGTATATGAGCAGCTAGTGATAGCGGCAAAACATTCCATCTTTGGATGTCCAACCTAAGTTGATTCAACAGGGAATAAAGTTAAGTTAATAAAGTCGGTAGGGTCAATACTAATTATAATTCCAAATAATTCATCCGCTTTAAGTCCCACCTCATGGGATATGTGGTCTTTAATTTTGGGGGAGGTCATAGTGGACTGCTAAAATCTCTGTTTTTCAGGGTGTTAAGCAGTAGCCTGCCAGAGAGGAGAAACTATTAAGCTTCTCCATTGTCGCTGGCAGCGAGCTAGTGGGGTTCTCCTAAAGTAAAGCAGAATATCATCTGCATATAAGGAGAGCTTATATTGCTTGTCCGACAGCTTAATACCCTGAATGCGTTCATCTAATCTTATACTCTGGGCTAAAGGCTTAATGTATAGGGCAAAGAGCAGGTGGATAGGGGGCAACCCTGCCTTGTTCCTCGCTCAAAGGAAACAGTGGGCATGGTGACCATTTGCCCTGACATAGGCCATCGGTGTTTGGCATAATTTAGAGAGCAGGAACTGGAAGGAGCTTCCAACCCAAACTGCCCAACCACCTTGCAGGAAGGACCATGACACCTTATCAACGCTTTTTCTCCATCAACACTAATCAGAAAGGCAGGAGTTTTGGTTGTGTTAAGATGATCTAATAAGTGGAATGTTTTCTTAAATTATCCTGGGTCTGTTGCCCCAGGATAAAGCCAGTTTGATCACGCCTATTAGATCTGGGATAACTATCTGCAGCGCCTTAGTCATAATGAATGTAAATATTTTGTTATCGATATTCAATGTCGATATGGGTGAAAGATGAACATAGCAATGGGTCTTTCTCTGGTTTGTGGATTACCGATACAATGGCCTATGTCCAGGATTGTGGTACCCTGCCATCTTCCGTCTGCAACGCCCGAAACACTCTACCCGCTATGGGTGTTGGTTCTAACTGAAATTGCTTATAGAATTCTCCCGGCAGTCCATCATTGCCCAGGCATTTAAGCGTTTTCAGTTCAGATTCCTGACAGCTAAGTCTATTTCTCCATCACCCACAGGGCGGTTGAGCTGTACTGCCTGCTCCCTAGTAAGTGAAGGAAGGCTCAATCAATCTGCGTGGTTGAGGCAATGGAGCAGTGAAGTTCCCTTTAAAGGGACCTAGAGTCGCAGCTGTAAGTGCTTCTTTGTTGAGGGTGTTGTACCACTGAGGAGCCCTGTGCAAGAATGATCTCTGCCCCACAGTGGTCCGGCATCTGGGGACCTGGAACATCTGTTGAAGAGCCTCTGTGTAGGTTGGGTGCTGCTGTGGGTGGTAAGGAGTTTGCAACCCAGGCTATGTGCCCAAAGAGATTTTTTGGTGAGTAGACAGTATGGTATTGAATGCTGCTCATGAGTGGTAGCCATCCAGCCTGGGCATATAGGTCACAGGTGTGAGTTAGGCGGGAGGCACATGTTAGGAGCCTACAGGCTTTGTTGAGTGTAACAGATATCCCCAGAGAGCAGTTGGGGAGGCAGAGCCATAGATGACAAGACCGTAGTCAATAATGGAGGTTACAATGCTATAGATAGCCAGTCTGAGGGCTTCAGGGGTCAGGCAATGCTCGTGCTTGTGAAGCAGGCCAATCCGTATATTGGTAGCTTTTGCCACATTACCTATATGATGTGAGAACATAAGTGAGCTGTCCAGGGTGATGCCAAGGTATTTAAACTCAGTAATATGCTCAAGTGAGGCCCCTGCTTGATTCTTGATGTTGAAGAGCAGAGGTTTGTATTTGCTCCGTCGGTTGTAGAATGTCATAACCTTAGTTTTGCTAAAGTTCAGAACAAGTTTATGTGAGCGAAACCAATCTCCAACACACCTAAAGTCGCTTTGTAGGTGACTCTCTAGAAGGCTAGTATCATGTTCCTTGAGAATAGTACTGCATCATCCACATAAAGTAATATCTCTGTGGCAGATGCTAGGAAGGCCATTAAGAAAGAGAGAAAGAGTAGTGGACCCACTATCGACCCCTGGGGACACCTGAGAGGACTGGTTTTCATCTGAGGTGACTCCAGCTATCCTGACACGCTGGACCCTGTCCCCAAGGTAACTAGCAAACCAGCTCACTGCATGTTTAGAGAGCCAAGGTGGACAGTTGATCAAGAAGTAATGGTGGTTAACGGTGTCAAAGGCCTTTGTTAGATCAATGAATACCTCCCCACCACACATGCCTTGGTCAATGGTGTCATGGAGGAAACTGGTGAACTCCAGTACTGCCATGGTGGTACTATGTCCTTTCCAGAATCCGTGTTGCTCTGGGCAATGGATTTCATACTCATCCAGGAACTCCCCAAGTTGATCACAGGCTTTCAAACAACATGAAGTCTTGCTATATTATGACAATTGCAGTTTGTCCCAGCCTTAGAACTGCTCCGGAGGTGAAAGAGTTAACTTCCATGCCAGGCATGGAATCTGGAGCGCGAGCTCGGTTAGAAAAACTCTGTCTGTTTAACTTCAAACTGAAACTGTCAGATTCTTTACTCCGCCTCACTGAACAGTCGCTCCGGAGATTCCTCCTACTGCTCGGTTCATTTCTCGGTTAAAAAGTGTTTTTTCTCGGTTAAATAAACCGCGATTATATTTATTTTAACCGCAAACCGGTCGGTTCAAGCTCTGTCTGTGGTATCGTAAGTAATTACAGGTTTTTCCTTTTCTGTGTGGAACTTGTAAATGTGTTACCGGTTCGGTTTGAACCTATCAGGTTGCTTTTAAAACTTATTTTAAACTTATATCAATACATTTAGAGTGCGGTTCCCGGTTCTTATCGGTTCTAAAAAAAACGGATTTCATTACGGTTTTTTCCACGACCCATGACACGGTTGGGAACCGATAAGGGTGTCTTGCCTGGCATTTGCCGGAAAAGGGCAAGTTTTTGGTTAGGCTGGCATTATGTCTGAGAAACCCAAAAGAAAAACCGGGCCCACTGGGTTTCAACACTGCAGTGTCTGTGGGGAAGCCTTTGCCAAGGCTGACCCACACACTACATGTGTTTATTGTCTGGGGTTTGACCACCTCAATGCAGACTGCCAGATTTGCAAGAATTTCCCTGCAGCTACCCTGGATAAGAGAGTTGGTAGGCTCAGGGAACGAGAGGCCAAAAAGTCCGCTGACCCGGATGGCCAGCCCGGTTCGGTGCCAACCGAACCAGAGGGAGTGCCCTCTGACCAGGGCGAGACTTCCTCGGGCAAACGAAGAGCTGACTCAGAGGAGCCAGTTCCAGCAAAGAGAACTAGAAAATCAGCAGGTGTGGAGTCAAAAATTCCTTCTCCAACTGCTGCAGAGATAGCCAAAGTGATCCAAATTGTCCAGTCGCTTTCGGTCCGTCCAACCGCCACTATCAGGTAAAAGGTCGGTTCGGCGGTTCCACCGGGTTCAAGATTATGATATAGAGGATTTTATGAACCGGAGGAGGGGAGGAGGATTATGAACAGTGTGAATGTGATTTTGAGAGTCTGGATGTGCCCATTGAACTGGACATCTCCCAGACAGACCTTAGAGAGTCTCCCCTAGGTTCTTGAGTCCCTTCTCATTTTCTGTTTTATAAAAAGTTGTTGAAACCCTCCAGCTCCCTTTGGAAGAAGCTGTGGATGAGCAAGAGGAGCCTGACTATGTGGAGATGATGGATATCCCAGAGTCCAGGAGATTGTCTATTCCTTTACACAACCCTTTAGGAAACAAACAATAAAAATTTTAAAAGTTTCTAATTCTGTACCTCCTGTGGATAAAAGATGGACAGGAGGTACACTTTGTCAGGTCCTGATACAGAGTTTCTTTCACAGCCATGCAGCCATGTTAGTAGTGCAGGCTGCAGCCTGTGATAAGGCTAATATTTCCTGGCTTCACACCTCCTGACAAGGACTCCAGGAGGATTGATGCCATGGCAAAAACAATACATGGCAGCATCCTTGGGACTCAGACAGGCAAATTATATGGCCTATGTTGCAAGATACCAGAAATCCAGATGGGATACTGTTATGGCTTTTAGCCAAACAGGCCCCCTGGCCAGCTTGCCAAGGAGCTGGAACAGGTGGCTGCTGATGGTATTGAGGCATCCAAGGTGCAATTTCATGCTGCAGTGGATTCTAATGACGTATCTTCAAGAGTCATGGCTACATCTGTGGCTTCCGTAGAATGGCTTGGCTCAGGTGTACTAGTCTGTCACAGGATACCCAGGCTAAGGCCATGGATTTTCCTGTTTGGGAAATTCTCTGTTTGGGGAGCAGACAGAGAATTATATGAAGAAAATGGATGAATATAGAACCACTTATAGGAGTGCACAGGCCAAGGAAAGGCAAGCCACTCCTCAGAGGCAGCCCCCCAGGGGCAGGGGCAGGCCCTTTCACAGGCCTTTTTACCAAGCCCAGGCCTCCTCTTCAGCTTATGTCCAGAGGGGGTTCTTCAGAGGGAGAGGCAGACGGGGTACGAGCAGGCCTGCTCCCACCCCTCAACCTAAAGCCCCTGCCAAACAGGCACCCTGATGGGATGCCCAGGGCCGATTCTCCATTACCTGTAGGGGGCAGGCTGGCTTACTTCGTCCAGGACTGGGAGTCTTTAACATCAGACAAGTGGGTCCTGGAAGTAGTAAGCCAGGGACTGGTTCTCAGCTTCAAAAAATTTCCAAAGATGAGAATCAGATCTTTTCCACCTGCAAATCCACTAGAGACTCTTGCTTTGAAACAGAAGTCTCAACCTCCTGCTCTCAGAGCTGTGGAAAGGGTTCTCCTCACACCAGGGCACGGGACTGTACTCCAGGTACCTCCTGACCCCAAAAAGACAGGAGAATGGTGGCCCATCCTGGATCTAAGATATCTGAACAAGCATCTTTTAAAACCAAAATTCAAAATGGTGACTCTGGGAATGATTTTACCTCCCTAAGGCCAGGGACTGGCTAGCTTCCCTGGACCTCAAGGATGCCTACTTCCATGTTCTCATCAGAAGCTCCCACCGAAAGTACCTCAGATTCGAACTGCCCTCAGGCCATTACCAGTTCAGAGCAATGCCCTTCGGCCTTACCTCTGCCCCAAGGGTATTCACAAAATGCCTGGCAGTAGCAGTTGCTCACTTAAGAAGGCAAAAGATTGCCATCTTTCCTACCTAGACGACTGGCTCATAGTGGGTCAGTCTCCAGACCAAGTCAAATCACACCTGCAGGTTACCCAGCAGCTGCTTACCTCTCTAGGTTTTCTTCTCAATCTCCCAAAGTCAGTTTTAGAACCTGTCCAGCTACTCACCTTCATAGGCGTAGAACTGGACACAAAGCAGGCCAGAGCCTTCCTTCCTTCCTCTAGAAAGGGTAAGGACCCTGGTGGCCCTGGCCTCCTCCTTCACTCTGCAGGTCTCTCGACCAGCAAGGCATTTTCTACAGCTCCTAGGACACATGGCTGCTTCCACAGCTGTAGTGCAAGGAGCAAGATTTCAGATGAGGGACATTCAGTTCCATTTGAGAGCCTTCTGGTCTCAAAGGAGAGATCCCCTAACCAAGTTGATCCCAAGTAACTCAAACCCTGATCCAGGCCCTGCAGTGGTGGCAGGATCAGAGCAACCTGAGACAGGGGGTTCCTTTCATCCCTCAATCTCACTCCTTGACCCTTACTACAGATGTGTCCCTTTTGGGATGGGAGCTCACATGGGCGACCTCTCCACCCAGGGATTGTGGTCCCCTCAGGAATCTCTGCTCCACATCAATCTGTTGGAACTCAGAGCTGTTTTTCTAGCACTTCAGTTTTTTTCTGCATCTGTTCAGAACAAAGTGGTACAGGTCAGAACAGACAACACCACTACAATGTGGTCCATCAACAAACAAGGGGCACTGGTCTTCGGCCTTGTGCACCGAGGCAGTGAAGTTGTGGTCTCTGGCTTATTCCCTGAACGCCTCCTCATAGCAGTTCACCTCCCAGGCAAGGACAATGTCCTGGCAGATGCTCTCAGCAGGATTTCCCAGGGCCATCAGCATGGTCACTGGATCCCTAGTTCTGGGGTTAGTGTTTGCCAGGTGGGCACCCTCAGATAGATCTTTTGCAGCCCCAGACAATCACCAACTTCCACTTTTTGTTGCAGGCCCCAGTGATGGGCTCAGTCCCCTGGATGCCTTCCTTCTCGATTGGGAAGGAAGTTCCTCTATGCCTTCCCCTTCCCTCTCCTGCCTCAAGGTGCTAGTCAAAATCAGATCTCAACCTTGCAAGACAATTCTGATTGCTCCAGATTGGGCCAGACAGCCCTGGTACCACTCCTTCTGTCCTTAGCAGTCCATCTTCCCTGTGTCTCCCCAGGAACCACAATTTGTTAACCTGTGCCCAGGGAGAGTTTGGTATCTGAGTCTCAAATCCCTCAACCTCAAGGCCTGGCTCTTAAGGAGTTAGAGTTTGCTGACCTACACCTTTCTCAAGGTGTGCTCGAAATCTTGAAAGCTTCTAGGAAGCCTTCCACCAGGGCTACTTATAACTCTAAATGGAAAAGGTTTTCCATATGGTGCTCTGGGAAGCATATTCCCCCAGAATCTGCTGATTTGCCCACAGTTTTGGACTATATGGTCCATCTAAATACTTTGGGGCTGAGGCCAGCTACCCTGAAAGTGCATTTGGCAGCTGTCTCTGCTTTTATTTCAGCAGGAAAGCCCTCTTCTTTTCTGCTCACCCTGTATTTTCCAAGTTTTCAAGGGATTACTTCACAATAATCTGCCATTCAGGGACCCTGCCCCTGCCTGGGATCTTAATGTTTGCATTGCTCAGCTAATGCAACCCCCTTTGAACCTTTGTCTTCAGCAGAGCTTAAGTACTTGACTTGGAAAACTGTGCTTTAGTAACCATCACTTCTGCCAGGCGATAAGTGAGTTACAAGCTTTGTCAGTGGAGACTGACTTTATCTCCTTTCATAGAGATAAGGTAGTCCTCAGGACTAACAGGAAGTTTTGCCTAAGGTGGTTTCAGATTTCCACCTAATAATCTATTTCTCTTCCAGTGTTCTTCACTGACCATTCCTCCTCTGGCGAGAAGAGGCTGCACAGTTTAGATGTTAAGAGGGCCCTTAGTTACTACATAGAGCGTACTAAGGGTCACAGGTTTGACTCCTCCAACTTTTCTCACTTATGGTGAGGTTGGGAAAGGGAACCTGCCACTAAGAGATCCATTGCCAGGTGGATTGTCTCTTGTATCCATTTTGCTAAAAAACTGGGTAAGGTTCCCCTTCAGGCCTGAGGCTCACTCTACCAGAGGTACAGCTGCGTCCCTAGCTGCGGCCAGGGACATCCCTATCTTAGAGATATGTCAAGCAGCTACTTGGAAAACAGTACACACTTTCACTAAGCATTACTCCCTGGACATCCAGGCCAGGAGGGATGCTCGGTTTGGCACAGCTGTGCTTCAGAGCCTATTTCCTAAGTAGGTTCTGTCCCTCATCCATGGAGGTACTGCTGTGTAGTCTGCAATTGTCATAATATAGCAAGACTTCATGTTGTTTGAAGAAAAAATTACTCACCTTAGTAATGTTGTTTCTTCTAATGGAGTCTTGCTATATTATGACCTCCCCCAGCCTGCCCCTCTCAGAACCTCTACTCTTGGGATGGGGTGGGCAGTCCAGTGTTGGCACTTATTGATGCCCATCTTGTGTTTTCCCAATTCTTTTTGGGGTGTTTGGGTGTTGTGTTTTATCTTATCTTATTTTCTGGGTCCCCTGACTTGAGTCTTGGTGTTGGGACCAGGAAAATGTGTTAATATTTTAGTAGCCATTTGGCTAGTATAGGTTTACAGCTTCCACACAGAACCTTAGTGAGTTTTGCTCGTAAAGATCTGACAGTTTCAGTTTGAAGTTAAACAGACAGAGTTTTTCTAACCGAGCTCGTGCTCCAGATTCCATGGGTGGCATGGAAGTTAACTCTTTCACCTCCGGAGCAGTTCTAAGGCTGGGACAAACTGCAATTGTCATAATATAGCAAGACTCCATTAGAAGAAACAACATTACTAAGGTGAGTAATTTTTCATTTGTTCCAGAGCTTTAGATAAGGGGATGGAGATGGGCCTGTAGTTGGTGTGTAGCGTCTTGTCTCCATTTTTGTACACTGGTGTGATAGTTGCCCATTTCCAGAGCGATGGGAATTGACCCAATTTTAGGGAAAGGTTAATTATCTTTGTCAGGGGTTCAAGGAGCTCATCAAGAACTAATGCAAGCAGCTTCAGATCAAGGGAGTCACCACTGCAACTGGTTTTGCTAATGGCCTTGTATATGTAGGCTCTGGCTAGGTGCATAGGGACATCTTGGAAGAAGAACTGTGGGGTAGGGCGTGCTTGGGACGATGTTACTGAGGTGGAGTTGGAGATGGGGACATTGAAGAAATCAGGAGGTAGGACGCTGTTCAGGTTAGAGAACGTGTTGTTAAATGTGTTAGAGATCATATAAAGTTTGAGCGTAGGTGTACCATCAATGTTGAGCATAGTTGGTGGTGTCTTAGCTTCCTTCCCTGTAAGGTCTTTCAGGTTATTCCAGAATTTTCTCCCATCTCCCCAGGAGCTGGAAAGTGCCTCTCTAAAGTGTTTGCGGTTGGTATTCGAATAGACCGGTACAGCTATTTCTTGCTGCTTTGTAAAGCTGAATGTCCTTCTTTGTTCCTGTGGCTCGGCACAATGCCAGAGGTGGTCCTTTAGTTTGAGCTGCGCTTAGGAGTTCAGAGTTTATCCAAGGATTCATGTGCCTTTGACTTTTTCTTAACCAGGTGCATAGATGCTACAGGCTGTAGCGAAGAGTCTGATGAACAGTTCCAGTGCTTTGTTTACATCCTTGACAGTGTCAATTTTAGACCAATCAAGCCTGCTTAGATGAGATTTTAGCAGGTGTAGGTGTCTCTGCTTGAGAACCCTAGTGTAAATGATTTTCGGGGGCTTACTGATTTTAGTAGCCCATGAGCAGATCACAGGCAGTGGTCACTTATAGAGTCCGGGAGGACAGACACCTTAATAATTCTGTCAGGGCGATTTGACAGTATCCAGTCTATTAGGTGCTGGCCCTGTTCTGTAATTGTTTCTAGTAGGAGAGGGACAAGCTGAGTGAGGTGCTGTGCTGTGACAGTATCCTTATAGATGCAGGCCTCGGGTGCAAGCCAGTTGATATTTAAGTCCCCCATTATTATGGTCTCCATACTATGGCGCAATCCCTTGAGGCATTCCATTAAGTTATTGAAGCTGGTATGCTGGTTCTTAGGGGGTATATATACGGAGACTATAGTAAGATTTTTGTTATGGGCCCCTAGAAGAACTTTGATATCGAGGATCTGAGATGGTGAACCCGGGTTTGGAACTTGGATAGCGTGTCCCATGAGAGAATCTTTCAAGTATATGGCACAGCCACCGCCCCGCTTTGAGATCCGGTCCATCCTGAAGATTGATTATCTGGGAATTGCTACCGCAGAGTCAGGGATCTTGGGGGTGAGCCATGTTTCGACTACAGAGAGGATGTCGGGATTGTGTTGTTGGATCCAGGTTTGGAGGTTATCGAGTTGGCTAAGAAGGCCACAGACATTAATGGATGCTAGAGTGAGGGACCCCATTGCTCTGTTCTGGGGATAGGCAGTTGGTCCATGCGGTCCAGGGTTAGGGTGAACATTTCCTGATAGGAGAAGCAGTATTAAAAGAAATCTCATGAGAGAGGTTTTAAGAATTTTGAAGGCTTGCTTGCTTGTTAGGCATCTGCGTGTCTTGGTGCACTGGTGCAAGGGTTGACTAGCCTTGTTGCAGAGGGCTGCCACAGACAGTAGGTAACTCAGTGTGCCAGACGTATGGGGCTTCAGAGATGAGGAGTAAGCCATGGTAGGAAGCAGTGGTACATGGGATTATTATAATGGATCCCAGTTATCATGCCTGGAGTGTAGTGCAGGGCAGTGGTTAGCATTAGCTGACAGTTTGGGTGGGAGGATGCAACCTCTTGCACATTGGGGCAGAGCAGTAATATAAAAGCAACAACCAATACTGTTGGTATCAGTTTTAGGACCACCATGGTTAAGGGATAGGAGGGAGGCACAGTAATAATGGGGGGGGGAGAGGAGAAAGAGAGAGGGGGAAGAAGTAAGTTATGAGTGATGGCAGGTGTACTTGGTTGAGGCAGAGGGTGCTGAGCGGATTGGTGCAGAGGTCCAAAGTGGGAGGGGCAAGAGAGTATTTAATGGAGGCCTAGTAGGAGGTGGTGGGGCGGGACAGAATATTACACTTCTCCCTTACGACTGAGTAGCTGAAAAGCTTGGGAGCTAGGAAATTGCAGTCTGAGTGCACCAATGGCTGAGGTGTGAGGAGATTGTCCTGGCCAATCACTATGCACTGTGAGAAGCGCCACACCAATCGAGCACAGCCGCAAGAAAGGGGCTCTTCCCAGCTGTTGGCACTCGTACCTGATGAGAGGATCTGCTGTAGGGTTCCAGCGAGGTGGCCAGTTGTTGGGGCAGGAGTCGGCAAAGGCTGCCGTTGAGCGCTGCTTTCGGTTCTGGCGCAGAAGCTTCCATCAGGGATCCTGGTGTGAGGGACCCGCCGCAGGGTTCCACAGAGGTGGCCCGAGGATGGGCAGGAGTCGGCAGGTGGCCGTCAGGCACCGCTTTCAGCGGTGGCACCGAAAATTCAACCAGGGATCCTATGGGGCAAAACAGGAGAGGAGAATTAATATAAGTCTACCAAAGATAGCAGGATTGTGGGCGGGAGGCTGCGGCAGCCAATCCCAGCATGGTGAGGGTGATAAAAATTAAAATAAGAAAGTGTTGGAATCAGAGGGTGTGGTGGTAGAACAAAGGAGCGAGGTGCAAATTAAGAGGTGGGAGGGCCAGGTCACAGCTGGGGAGGGTAGAGGGCTCAGAAGTTGAGGTGAGACTAAGTTCTAGTCTGTGCAAGAGTGGATAGAGCTAGTGGAGAGGGGGCCAGGAGCTGTGGGGGGTAGGGAGAGCACAGGGGTTCACGCTGTGGCACAGTTTCTGTAGGGATACAGAGAGAGAGAGAGAGAGAGAGAGAGAGGATGCAAGGGTACAAGATAGAGAGAGAGAGAGACAGCAAGGGAAATTTCAGTGAGCAGGAGATAGTCAAAAAGTGCAAATTTCACAGTACAATAAGATTAAATTCTAAGGCAAATATGTACGATACTAGCATGCACTAGCAACACCATATTATATCCTTTGTTCTTACCTTCTGTTCCTCTCTCTCAAGGCACCCATCGAACTGTATATATTGTATATGTTTTTCTAGGTACCTGACTGTGTTATCACTGCACTGTATTTTTTGACTGCCTATAGACATTCATTTCCCTGTGTTCTCTCATTTACAAATTGTGCACGGATTACAATCTTACTCTGTATTATCTTAATCATCACATGTACAATATCAGTGTATATACTAACTACAATATTAACTGATCTTTTTTTTTTTTTATTTATTCACCTCACTAACAACCCTGTACTCTCTCAGATGGGGGCACACAGCTTACCTCCATCCCATCGCAGACTCAGACCTGACTCTGTCAGCCCAGCTCCTCTGTTATCCAGACATCCGCACCTACCCTGAGCCATCCCATGTGGACATCCATGGACCCAGAGAGCTCCGAGTCAGCCAGTACACTCGACTGTTGGGCATGGGGGTAGCTCCTGGACCCCATCGTTGCCTACCAGAATCGGGTCCTTTTTCCTTGTTCTGGTTTCCCCAGGGGCCTTGGGCATGCAATGGACTCCTGCACACTCCCACGCATCCCCACAGGACATAGCCTGCCAAGGCTCCACCCCGCAATGCTGCAGGCCAACTGATGTAGTGCTCCCAGCCTCTGCTAGGAGCCACCAGAGTGCAGCCAGCTGAGACCTCCCTCCCTGGGAAAGGAGAGCAGTCCAGCAGATGCTTGATCCTTTCCCAACCCTGCCAACCTCCAACGACCCAGGCTCACTCCCAAACCCGAGTTGCCGGCATGGTGCGAGGTGTGGCATCCAGCGCCTCAAACCTCAGTGCCACCGGGCCGGCAATATTAACAGATCTTGAACATGTATATACTGTATCTAATTGTCTTCCATGTGTATTGTTTATTTATGGATATTTTTATGTGTACTCTATATGTATTTTTGTCCAGGTCCACCTCGAAAATGAGTCTTTCTCAACGGTGTTTGATTGATTGACTCTGGCTACCCCAACCAGCACTTTCTGAGACCTAGGTATACCCATGGGGCCTAACTCTCTAGTAATACTCTGACAAAAGGACTGTTTCTTAGGAATCAGTTCTGGCTGCTTATAGTTACTGCATTTTGACTGAATAAGACTGCCTGACATTATTTTATGTTCTACCTGTAATGATATGCCCTATGTTGTTCAACTGTTTTGCTTGTTTTGTACTTCCTCTGTTTATCTGTTCATGACGTGGAACCTCCGTAAATGAGCCACTGGCTCAAAGGTATTTCCAAGATTGTAATAAATAAAACACAAATAGAATGTGTAACCCCAGATGGCGCTATCTCAGGGGCTACTACCCCTGCCTGATTTGCCACCAACAGGTTGAGGGGCCTGGATCCAATGGGGTGCTCCACCCAGAGGTCAGGGTTTGCAATAGTTAAACTAACTTGGTCACAGCCCTCTGGGACACTGCAACCCCTTTCTTCCCACTAGTGGCCCACACAATATATCAGAATTACCTTCACAGTATACACTTACCCCCAGGTCTGGTTCCGGCACTGGGACCTCCTGTGAAATGAGATACAGTGCAACAATCACAGTACAGTACTTTAACATAGACAAATACCTCAGGCAGTATAACTTTGCTGAAACAAGCAGCTCTGATTTATTTAGGGGATATAACAAGGACAGGGAAATCAGGTTAATTAGCTTATCACTCTAATAATCTACCTATGGCTCTGTGCACAGGCCTATCCCTATCAGTTACTGTCCCTGGGTACCCAAGCCCTAGTGGCTAGTCCAAACCGTGGCAGCTGGTAGGGCCCTTTCACACAGAGAGAAAAGGAGAATTAAACAGCCAGCAGTACAGTAATTCCATTTGGATTTAATGTGGCAATTCAACAGGGAGCGACCCTGAATTAGTACTCACGACCTCCAAATAAGATAGGGTCCTTCAATGTCAGCAGGGCTCACTTGAGGTACACAAACCTCTTCACACATCCATATACAAGAAAGCACTACACCAGGCAGGCTGCATCTGTATCCCGATCGCAATTACTGCACAATACCCGGGAGAACACACAGCAGATTCAGTTCCTGACAGACCGAGTGCAATTTTCAGCAATTCTTCCAGTCTTCTACAGGGTGAGCCTGGTTTCTACTCTTCAGAGATCCTTTGATTCTTTTCACAGGACGGATTCAGTCCTAACAAGCTGTTACACAAGCTGCAGACCGAACTCTGGGCCTTACACACGCTTTTGACTAAAACTGCACACTGAAAAAGCACAGGGCTCCTTCCTTCTTCACTGCCAAAGCTCAACTGAACTCCAACCGACGAAACTGGCACTTCTTGAGTTCCTCCCAGTTCTTGACTGGATTGGCTGTCCTCACAATAGACTGCTGCTGTTGGTCCAAAAGGCACTGAAGTCTAAACTACATCTTCCAGAGTCACTGCCCATACAATCCTCTTGTGGCTGGCTCAGATTATGAGTCCAAGTTCTGATTCGTCCAAGGCATCATTTTAGAGCTAGCTTACCCCACACTGATTGGTCCAGTTCAGCAGTTCAAAACTAGAATGGGGAACTAGCAGACACAGTTCTGACTGCAAGAAAGCAGGTTAGACAAACTGTAATTTCATTATTACTCTAAATAATTTCTGGCAAACAGTTACATCTTTCAGATAGGTTCCCTTTGCACTCTAGTGACTGCAAAATGAAGTGAATTGGCAGCAGCTCGAGTGGTACTCAGAGAAGCACACAGTCCCCCATACAAACTAATTATGTCTGCAAGCAGACAGCTCTTAAAGAGACAGTACCAGAGGCTCTAAAACACTCACTGATAAATGGCTTAAATGCCAAACACCATTCAGGCTTGGAGCATTCAAGCAAGCTCCTGGAAGTCTTTTGGGAATCCCCATTTGCAGGGGGTTACACCTTCCTGGCCTGGGAAAGCTTGATCTGCGTCCAAGCAAGCACTCCATAAGTTTCAACTGCAACCATATACATTTGCATTAGGCTCGCATATGTAATCATCAGTCAATATATCATTTTACCAAGAACACATTTCTGAAACATTGCAGTACGTCACTCTTACACAGTATTACATACACATTGTACCATAACTCAAGTTATCACTCTTGTACATGAAACCTGAAGAGAGGGGCCCTTCCCTATCAGTTACCTTGGGGCTGGATGGGGCAAGGGCACCATACTAGAGGGCAACACAAGTAACTTGGAGTTAGCACTGATGCTCAGTTTGGGCAATGAGCTCGGGGACACATACACTCCTTTATGGACAACATTGAGAGGCAAGTCCACAGGCCTCCCAAGTGAATCATAACTGAGGTGCACCACAGGCTTTACAGCTCGACCAGTCTTCTAGGGGAACTGTTATAGTCTCTGCACTCTGAGCCTCATTTCAGCATTGTCTCACTTGTCAGGGAGTCTCCATGGGGGTAGAGAGGCTAGAACTTGGGGCACTTTCAGCCCCAGGAGTTACAGTTTCTGAGTCCACAACATTTGGCTCGTGATGGAGAGCTTTCGGACACTGGCAGTGGACTGTCAGGGCACTCAAAATACTCTTCTTGTTCGGTGTATCACCAGTCTGTCCCAATCTATCATTTTCTCCCTGAAAGCTCAAACAGTTCAACCATGCACAATGATTCCATTTCATTTGATCTGATGCTTTGCACTTCACTTTCTGGGAGCATTGGCTCCAGGGATGAAGCTGGGGGCTTAAACAGTCCAGAAGGCCCAGCTTTGTCTCCAGTATTGACTAGGGATTGCCTCGAAACAATTGACTCAGTTCGTAAGAAGGATAGTATTCAAAGTCACTCTCACTTTCTTCCGATATGGACTGGACAGTCATGCTCAACTGGGACTTGTGGAGGGAACACTTTAACTTTGCTTCTGTAGGTGCAGACTTTCTTGATCTTTTCTTAGCAGCAGCTCTAGTCACTGGTCCAGAGGGGCATCTTCTAGGGCTCAGACTCAATTAAGATTTGTCCAATGGGCAGTAAATGATTTCTATGCATTGTTTTTACATCTTTTGAATTATTCTCAGGCCTTACTTTGTACACTGGCAGATCATCTAGTTGCCCACTACAATGTGAGGAGATGGTGCCATCTGTCAGCAATCTGTGCTTGCCATGCAGTCCCAGATTTCTTAGCAATACCCGATCTCCCTCCTGGAGTTCCTGTGCTTTCACCTTTTATCATACCTTTCTTTGTTGGCCAGATTTTTTGCAGCCATGGTTTGAGCCAGTTGGTACGCATGAGTTAGCTGGGCCTTTAACTTTTGCACATACTGTAAATAGTTGTCAGCTTGAACCCCATCAGGAGAGACCCCAAAACACACATCTACTGGTAGTCGAGCTTCTCTTCCAAACATCAGGCGGTAGGGGAGAATCCAGTGGCATCACTTTGGTGCAGTTATAAGCATGTACCAGGGTGCTAATTTGTTGGCTCCATCTAGGCTTGTCCTTTGGGTGCAGGGTGCCTAGCATATCTAGCAAAGTGCGGTTGAAACGCTCAGGCTGTGGGTCCCCTGGGGGTGGTAAAGAGTGGTTCTGGACTTTCGCGACTCCCACAGAGAAAGCATCTCTTTGATCAGACGACTTCAAAGTCTCTCCCTTGATCAGAATGGATTCTTTGTGAGCCCCATAGTGAACAAAAAGTTTTCTACAAGTACTTTGGCCACAGTGGATGCTTTCTGGTCTTTGGTGGGGAAAGCTTGGGCATATCTCGTGAAATGGTCAGTGACCACCAGCATTACTGATATTTCTTTGATCTGACTCCAAACTTAGAAAATCAATACAGACCAGCTCCATGGGTGCACTGGTGGTGATGTTAACAAGGGGCAGCCCTCTGGGAGCAAGTTTCTCTGTAAGCAGCGACATACAAGTTCAATGTGTTGCTCCACATCAGCCCCATCTTAGGCCAATAGAATCTGGATCTCACCAAGTCAAGTGTTCTGTCTATACCAAGGTGCCCCATGTGGTTGTGCAAGGACCTCAGTACTGAGTCTCGAAGGCAGTGGGCAGCACTAGTTGTTGTCTGTCTACTTGTCCCCCCTGTCTACTGTTTCTCTGTATAACAGTTTATTGATCAGTTTCAACTTAGGACCTTCTTTGTATAACAGTGCAGTTCTCAAATCAGTGGAGCGTAATTTGGACACATCTTTTCCTGCATAGAGGGCTTCTAAAGCTGTTGATCATGGGATCGCGGGATTGATTCACCAATACTGTCATTGTCCAGCTGAGGCAGTGCACCAATGTCTATTGCAGAAAAGTGGCAATAAGCAGCAGGTATGCAATTCTCAGAGGCTCCCAAGCAATCCACCATGCAGTCCACTGCGTCCGTGGACATTTGTTCCTCCCTGTCAAACTTCCGGCAGAGTGCCCGAATGTCAGGTTCTGCCAATCGGACCCAATCATTCTGGGGAACAGGCCTCGGGAGAGAGCATCAGCATCTATGTGGTTCAGACCTGCTCGGATTCGAGAGCATAGTCATATGTAGATAATGCAGAAAGCCACCTATGGCCAGTGGCATCCAACTTAGCTGAGGTCTGCACATAGGTCAAAGGATTATTGTCAGTTTTACTAGTATTTTAGCCCCATACAAGTACTCATGGAATTGGTCAACAATAGCCCACTTCAAAGCTAGGAACTCTAACTTATGTACAGGATAGTTCTTTCGGATGGGGTCAGGCTTCTACTGGCAAAGGCCACTGGTCTCAGGCCATTCTCGTGCTCTTGGTACAACACAGCCCCAACCCTTGCAAGCTAGCATCAGTGTGCAGGATGAAGGTTTTCTTGGATCGGCATAGGCCAGCACTGGAGCATGGGTAAGTTGATATATGATCTCATGAAAAGCAGTCTCACAATCAGGAGTCCAGCGGGCCCCAAATACTTCACTCGGATGAAATAGCACTCTTTCAGTCTTGAGGGACGCTGACTTTTGGTATTTTTTGTGGGTTGGGGATACCCTTGAGTAAGGTTAAGTAAAGGGCGGATCACTATTGAATAGTCCTTGATAAGCGCCTAATAACCACAGAATCCCAGGAATTCAGTTCTTTTAGATTTTGGGCTGTGGCCAGTGGTCAAGGCCTCAACTTTACTTGGGTCGGTCTCTATTCCTCGGTGGATACTATGTGTCCCACATACTTTACTGATGTTTGAAAAATTGACACTTATCAATGGACAGTTTAGCAAAGTCCTCCAGTCGGTCCAATACCTTAAATAATCTGCTCTCATGTTCCTCCAGTGAGCTGCCAAACACAATAACATCATCTAGGTATACCAGGCACTTAGTAAGTTCATGTCCCCACTGCACGCCTCCATCAATCGTTGAAAAGTGGCTGGGGCACCTGAAACTCTTGAGGCATCCTCATGAATTCATAGAAGCCAGTGGCAGATAAAGGCTGTCTTTTCACGGTCCTCTGGGGCCATCGGGATCTGATAGTACCCACGCGGAGATCCAGCACAGAGAACCACTTGCTCCGCTTAGGCAGTCCAAAGCATCCTGAATGCGGGCATTGTGTACTGATCAGGATAGTCCACGTTTAAGGTGCGATAATCCACACACATCCTTACTGTTCCATTCTTTTCCTCACTACCACAATGGGGAAGCATAAGGGCTTCTGGATTCTTGTATTACACCAGCAGCTAACATCTCTTGCAGATGCCGCCTCACATCATCTATGTCAGCAGGTGCCAGGCGTTAGACCTCTCACTGAAATGGTCTTCCGTCATGCAGCCGGATATTGTGCTCAGCTCCTTGCACGCATCCTACATCCCATTCCTTTAAAGAAAACACCTGGTTCTCTGGGCAAGCTTCTCACTGATCTTCACTTTCCATTCAGCTGGCAGCGGGAGTCGCCGAAATCAAACAAGTCAGGCGTTACTCTGTCATTCTTCCTTGAACTCTTGCTGCTGGGTAGCACTGCAGTGTCTGCACAATGCACATTAGCCAGGATGCAACCTCTGTTTACTCGAATGTCTCTTTCAGACACATTATGAACTTGGACCATTACCCTTCTGGCATAAGCATGGGCTCTAGCAGGCAAAATACTAGGCTTGACCAGCAGTCCTCTGGCAATTTTCTCATCGCCTGGTGCATCCAACATTAATATTTTATTCTTAACATCCTTTCTGATACGGACCTCTCCTGTAAGGTACACTGGGCATTTGGCGCCAGGATCAGAGACTCAGGATCCTTCTTCCATACAATTCCGACCGGTTCCTCTGGTTCTGTTTTTCAGCATCTCTGTGCCTCATAGGCCTTCTTAATTAAAGCCGGAACTCTTAAGCTCTACTAGTCTTTGACCCCTGTTTTCATAACACAACTGTGCCAGCCTTCCGAACATATGAGCATTTGTTCCAATCAACAAGGACACCATCATACAGTCCAGTGGGGGACACACTAGGCTAGGGTCTCTACTTGTTCGGCCACTCCAGCCACGGAGGTGGGGAAAGACAGCCAAATTCGGATATACCCGAATAGGGGTAGGCCTTCTCACTTAACCCCCATACATGCAGTCCTTCTAATGGTTGTAAGGGTGCACGCCTGACAAATGCTTCTGATACCAATCTTGGAACATAATTGTCACTTGGGAGCCACTGTCTAATATAGCTCTTGTAGACACTCTGTTCACCTTTACAGTGGTCTCCATGGAGGGACCCACTATTCTGACCAGTCTGAGAGGCGGTGGGGGCCTGGGCAACTGACCTTGCCACAAAGGACGTGAATTAGCATTTTGGTGCCCTCACTGGGATCATGTCGTGCTCCTCTTAACCACTGATTTCTTCTCCCAAGCTCTCCTTGTAGCCTATATGCAACTTTGTCAGTGTCTTTGGGGACTGGCATTCCCTTTCATGTGCCCATCTTTCCCACAATTATAGCAAAACATACTTTTTGAGTTTGAGCTGGCCGAGGCCACACTGGGAGCCAGGGCGGGGGTATTACTAACTGGAAACCTTGGTGCCATCTCTGTCTGCGTGTGATAAGCATTTGGAGACATCTTGTCAGTTTCTCCACTTCATGGTCAAGGAATCGAGTTCGAGCTGTTATCAGCAGGAGATACATGGGTGGGTACCCCCACCCCATAGCAGATGCAGTCGGATATAGGTCAGGGCCTGCTTTCTGGCAGTGGCCTTCATAAAGGGACTGTTTTGAATTCCCGGATCTCTCTCAACAGTTCGCCCATTGTGGCATATCTTTTCCTGTCAGAGCACTCATTGACTGTCAACCTCTGCCCCTGAACTTCACTTGATGGGTCACCTCAGTCACTCGGGTCGTAGCCACAGCTGTTGCAGGTACCTTCCAGGTCGCCTTTTCTCAACTCCTCAATTTCTCTCATTAACTCATCATAGGAGGGTGGGATTCCAGTCGATTTCAGGTGTAGACTGAAGCAACAGCAGTTCTGAGAAGGGGCAGACTTAAGGATTCTGTCCAGTCTGGTTCGTCCAGTTCAATCGCTGGCAAACTACCCTTTCTGAGGCATTCTTGCAACAATTTTTCCAGCCGAGAGACATACACAGACAACAACTCCCCTTGGTACTGTTGCATTTCTTACTCTCCACCATAGGTCCTCATCAGAATCTGGGCTCCCATACACATTCTCCAAGGCCTCAAGATAGGCCTGTGCAGTCGCTCAGGGTTACTGGCCCGCTTAGCACGGATGGTAGCCAGGGCGGACCTCGGAGGCCTCACTAACCCTCTTCGCTGCTCCCAGCATTGCCATTCTAGCACTTGGGGCAACATAGTCTATCCAGGTCTCCCAATCATCCTCCCTTGGGGTGGGAGGGTGCCAGAGAAGATCCTCAACCTTCGGGTAAGAGTCGTGACTAATGGCAGGTGCAGAAATAGGAGTCTGCATTGGTTCAGCCACCATTACGGGCACTGGAGCAGGAGAGGGTGTTGGGGGAGGAACACCCCCAGGTGGCAAGAATAGTTTCTTCAAGTCCTCCACAGTTTTCCCCTCTCCAGCAACCATTCAGCAAATTTCTCCTCAAAAGTTTCAGATAGTGGTGGGGGCTGATTCCCCCGGTCTTTACTGTCCTTAGTTATCACTCTCAAGCAGTGAGGGCTCCCTCTGGGGTAATGGTCTGTGGCACTTTGGAGCTATCTATGGGATCCTTAAACTCTACTAGGGCCAGGAAAGTGTGGGTGAGCAGATTAGCATGCCGACTCACCACCACAGGGTTTTGTAAACCTTCCACCTTGGAAAGTACTCCTGCACAGTGTCCGTATTGATGCCAGGGGATGTCCAGGATAAGCATAGCATTTTGGGGTCGATCTCCTCCCAGTACACCACTCCACCAGCCGGTGCACAGCCACTTCTGTCGGGTACCCATTTTTCTTAACAGTGGTTCGTAATATGGCCACTAGAGGACACACAATCCCAGCGTGAGCCTCCAAGATGTAACCCTAGATGGCGCTATCTCAGGGCTACTACCCTGCCTGATTTGCCACTAACAGGTTGAGGGCCTGGATCCAATGGTGGGTGCCTCCACCCAGAGGTCAGGGTTTGCAATAGTTAAACTAACTTGGTCACAGCCCTCTGGGACACTGCAACCCCCTCTTCCCACTATGGCCCACACATATATCAGAATTACCTTCACAGTATACACTTACCCCAGGTCTGGTTCCGGCACTGGGACCTCCTGTGAAATGAGATACAGTGCAACAATCACAGTACAGTACTTTAACATAGACAAATACCTCAGGCAGTATAACTTTGCTGAAACAAACGCTCTGATTTATTAGGGGATATAACAAGGACAGGGGAAATCAGGTTAATTAGCTTATCACTCTAATAATCTATTTATGGCTCTGTGCACAGGCCTATCCCTATCAGTTACTGTCCCTGGGTACCCAAGCCCTCAGTGGCTAGTCCAAACCGTGGCAGCTGGTGAGGCCCTTTCACACAGAGAAAAGGAGAATTAAACAGTCAGCAGTACAGTAATTCCATTTGGATTTAATGTGGCAATTCAACAGGGAGCGACCCTGAATTAGTACTCACCACCTCCAAATAAGATAGGGTCCTTCAATGTCAGCAGGGCTCACTTGAGGTACACAAACCTCTTCACACATCCATATACAAGAAAGCACTACACCAGGCAGGCTGCAACTGTATCGATCGCAATTACTGCACAATACCGGGAGAACACACAGCAGATTCAGTTCTGACAGACCGAAAGTGCAATTTTCAGCAATTCTTCCAGTCTTCTACAGGGTGAGCCTGGTTTCTACTCTTCAGAGATCCTTTGATTCTTTTCACAGGACGGATTCAGTCCTAACAAGCTGTTACACAAGCTGCAGACCGAACTCTGGGCCTACACGCTTTTGACTAAAACTGCACACTGAAAAGCACAGGGCTCCTTCCTTCACTGCCAAAGCTCAACTGAACTCCAACCTATCAAACGTGGCACTTCTTTGAGTTCCTCCCAGTTCTTGACTGGATTGGCTGTCACTCACAATAGACTGCTGCTGTTGGTCCAAAAGGCACCGAAGTCTAAACTACATCTTCAGAGTCACTGCCCTACAATCCTCTTGTGGCTGGCTCAGATTATGAGTCCAAGTTCTGATTCGTCCAAGGCATCATTTTAGAGCTAGCTTACCCCACACTGATTGGTCCAGTTCAGCAGTTCAAAACTAGAATGGGGAACTAGCAGACACAGTTCTGACTGCAAAGAAAGCAGGTTAGACAAACTGTAATTTCATTATTACTCTAAATAATTTCTGGCAAACAGTTACATCTTTCAGATAGGTTCCCTTTGCACTCCTAGTGACTGCAAAAATGAAGTGAATTGGCAGCAGCTCGAGTGGTACTCAGAGAAGCACACAGTCCCCCCATACAAACTAATTATGTCTGCAAGCAGACAGCTCTTAAAGAGACAGTACCAGAGGCTCTAAAAACACTCACTGATAAATGGCTTAAATGCCAAACACCATTCAGGCTTGGAGCATTCAAGCAAGCTCCTGGAAGTCTTTTGGGAATCCCCATTTGCAGGGGGGTTACAAATGAATATTGTGTTATTAAAAGCAAACAATGCAGCAGGCATTCACTTCAGGATGAAATAGCCTGCAAAACTCTTATCAGCAGAAAGGACCTCTTGACCCACCATTCTGCCCTAAAATTCCCTACCTACTGTGCTATTGTAGACCCTACTCGTCTCCACCCCTCAGCCCCGTTACCAAAGTCCTTGTATATCCATGCATGCTTGAATCCTGCTACTATTTTAGTACCCACCACCTCTGCCGGGAGGCTGTTCCAGACATTCACCACTTTCTGTGAAGAAGTATTTTCACAGATCCCTCTGCACCTCCACCCATTCCAACTTCATATCATGACCCTTGTCTTTCTATGTAAAATGCCACCCTCCTGTACCTTATTTATACCTTTGAGGTATCTGAACATTTCTATCATGTCTCCCTTTTCTCTCCTTTACTCCAGAGAGTACATATTTAGTTCCGTGAGTCTTTCCTTGTATAGCTTCTCATGCAGGCCCACACATATTCTGGTTGCCCTCCTCTGTACCCCCTCTACATGATCTATGTTTTTCTAGTGATGGGGCCACCAGTACTGGTTACAGTACTCCAGGTGGGGCCTACCATCAATCTATACAGGGTTAACACAATCTCCCTCTTTCTGTTGGTGTCACCCCTCCCTTTGCACCCCAGTAGTCTACTCGCCTTTCCCACTGCCTTATCACACTGCTTTGCTACATTCATGCCACCAAATATGATGACCTCCAGGTCTCTTTCCTGTTTTGTGGTTGTCACCTCCCCAAACTAGTACATTGCCCTTGGGTTTCTGTGCTTTATGTGCATGATTTTGCACTTTCTGGCGTAGAAGCTGGTTGCCAGACCCTTGACCAGTCTTCCAGCTTTTTCGGCTCTTCCATTATTTTCTCCAACCCCCAGGTGTGTCTACTCTGTTGCAGATTTTGGTTTCATCAGCAAACAGGCATACTTTCCCATCCAGCTCTCTGGGCAGTAGTTCACTTCTCCTGCCTATAAGACCCAGTGTACCACTTAAAGGTTTCTCCTGCCACTGTCCTCAGTGGGAAAGTTGGTGTGCAAAGGATAATAACTGTATCAGTTCTACTGCATGGTGGACCAGTCATGTGGTAATAAAGAGCTGCTCCTCAGACACTGAAAATTCACAGTGCCATGCTGCACCCACCTTTTCCTCCCTCCTCCCAGGAACAAAGAAGTAAGGTTACATGCTTAGGTAGACCACTGCCACTACTACAGTGTGGGTACCTTGTAGGATCTTTATTTTTGGTGTACTATATATAATCCAAGTCTGCCAGCCTCATAAAAAGGGGGGGGGGGGTTTCTCTTAAAGAAAGACCTGTGGAGAAGTGCACTGCAGACCTGTCTGTGGCTAGATGCCAGTCTACAGTGTTTCATAGTGTTTACCTGAACTAACAACTAAACATACAGGATGACCTGGTGGTTCCTAGCTGCTCCACCCTTACTGGCCAATTGGGTTATTCTCATCGCCTTCCAAAAATCTGGAATTAATTTCCCCCTCAAATTCGCCACTCGCCCTGTTGCTACTCCATTACCTCTTCCCTTATGAACTTCCTTGCCCCTACCTGTGCCTGCCATGACCCTCCCTAATCCCCCATCTCCCCTAAGCCCATATGCCTACTCCCCACCACTCCTATTTCCCTCTGATCGTGCTCCTCCTAGTCCCTTACTTTCCCTCCTCCTTTCTCTTCCCTTACTCTATCTCCCTCCTGTGAGTTCGATCACTGCCTTGTGCAGGCAGGATCCATAGCACACAGTGGGCAACAACTTACCCCCTTTCTCCTCTATTTCTCCTTTACTGCACCCCTCAGTTACTGCTAGATCACTGCCTTGCAGGCAGGGACACCAGCACACTGGTGAGGTACTACCAGCTTACTATAGTTGACCTCTGCTACCCCTCCCACAATCATCCCTCCCCAATCACCCCTCCCTCACATCACTATATGTAAATAACTTTCATCGTTGTAACCTGTGTCCTACCAGTAGGGCTGTCCACCACCTTGCCCAGACAGGGATAACAGGACACTGTTGAATTTCAACTCCCCTTGGATACCTCCCCACCTACAAGACTCTCTCTCTCATATCACTGCCACCTCTACCTCTCCTCCTATCCTTCTGGTTAAAATAGTCTAATACTGGCCTACCCCAACACTCAATTAAGCACTTATAACCTACCCCATTACCCCTTTATATGCACTTTAGTCCACCCTGTCGCCTTTGTTTTCTTGAATATCGTGTTTTGCCTCTGCCTCTCTGTATTTCTGTTCCTTTTTCCATTCCACTTCTGCAATTTTTCATTTCCTCCTTCCATTCTTCCTCTCTTTACTCCAATCACTATGAATCTTGAATATCTATGTTACACTAATGGCTACCAATTACTACTGTGTCACCTTACCATCTAGTGCTACATACTGTAGCCAAGTTATTATATGTTTTGTTTTTTTATACTTTGTATTTATTGTTTCTATTAAACAATTACAGTACATTTCAAACAGTGACATATCAAATGTCAATACATTAGACACAGTGAGGTCACCACTCCTCTTAACATTCAAAAAACAGTTGTTCTACTGCTTTAAGATACATCTGGGAGGGTTACTAAAAACTTTACTTCCAAAGAAAGTCATTACACAAGAGCTGAATTTAAAGCCCATGAGCTGCATGGTAAAATTCAAACAGGTCTACAGTATAAATCCCAAGTGTTCTGTCTCCTCCAAGAGGGACAAATAATAAGTTCATGCTTTTATCCATCATGTAAGCACAGAAAGTGCTAAATCCAGAGTGACAGTGCTAATACAATTTTAAAGTGAACTCTATTGGGAGCAAATATATAGGACTGATAAACAGCAGTCCTTCTGATAAACTAGGCAATTAACATTTCAGCCCGAACTATGAAACTCGGCTAGAGTCCCAAAATATTATAACCACAGGAAAGTGTCATAAATTACGGGCCCCATAAACTTCTGGGAAGGTACTCACACTTTAATCAATAGGTACAGTACTTTTGTATGCAGGACTGTTCCATTTTGCCAATCTCTTCTGAAAATAATAATCCAAGTGATTTTCATGCCTTGTCGCTTCTGAGGGGCTGTCCTCCTGCTCCACTGGACGTCTTCTTCTAAGAGCCTGTCTCTGCAACCACTTCATCACGTCCTTCGGACTGGAGAAAATATAAATTTTGCCTTGGTGAGTGATATGGAGATGGGCAAGAAAATTATGTTGTGTTGGATTCCCGCCTCTCACAAAATAGCTCTGGTACCATCTAATTGTTTCAGTCGCTGCCTGGTGGCAAAAACTAGTATCAGGATACAACGCTACCTCTCCCTCACATAAAGTATCTTTTCTGTCTGGCTAATGCCAGTAGGTAGTCTCTTATAGCCACTCCGTCTGTGATCGCCAAGACAGTCCGTGGAGCTTCCGGATTCTCTGGCTGCTACTCTGTAGGCATTCTGTATCCGTGTTGTAGCATCATCCTCAGTTGCTGCTGTAGCCATTCATGTAGAAACAGTACCAAACGGTCCCTCAGAGCCCTCTGGGAGACCTAGAATATGAATATTCATTGCCCTGGTTTGGCTTTCCAGGGTCTCCAACCTCATTCTCAAATGCCTGTTCTCTTTGAGCACATTGGTAATTGCCCCCATTGCTGCATCCAAGCATTTCTTGGCCTCAGATAGATTCCACGTAACCCAGTTCCAGCTGTTTCTACATTAGTTACTATGTTGGCTATACCATCAACTTTGTCAGCCAGCTCTGAGACAGATGATATTAGTCTATTCAATTTTAGTCCCAAGGATTGCAAGGTTTCCTCTCTTTCTGTCTCCGTGTCTGTGGCTTGATGGTGCAAGGCCAACCGCGTGGCTACAGATGCAGTGGCATTTTTGGATTTTACTCAGTCGTGCTGAATCCAATCTTCGTGGATTTCCCATCTGGTCGCTCAGTGTTCCAACAGAGGCACAGCCACTCAATATTAATCTAAATGACCTACAAATCACTTGTTTTCCCTCCCAAATCTAGATATTGTGCAGAGCACTGTCTAAGAGCTGCTTTCTGGCTCGGGCTCAACTGCGCCTCCTATTATATGTGTTCTAGTGTTACCAACTGTCACCACCAACTGTTGCCTATTTGCTACATGTGTCTTCATATCTATTATACTCAACTGTTGCATTATTAGCCAATGTTATTCACCTGTAATCCCTTCTGCTCTCTTTGTATGCAAGTAAGCAAACTGTATTCCAACACTGTAACATTTCTCTGTATTCTATCCCATTGTTCCCTACCCCCCCAGGATGCACCAGGAGACAAGCAACTTGTTGCTCAGCATGCCTTCCTGGTGAAACATTTCAATAAATAAATAAAATGAAAGTTATGGTTGCAGTTGGTTATAGAGGAGAAGGGTCGACTCACTAGGGATCGAATAGGAGGCTAAATGTGCAGGGGAAGGCATACTGGACCATTGTCCACACACTTCTTGAAAGTTCCTTAGCCTACTGTGCACTCTGCATCTCAATCAATATTTTGGCTTATGGAATGGGCTCTGCTTGAGAAGCAGTACTGTAAGCCCTTCCACCTCCCTCATACCTGTTTAATCGTCAGTCTTTGGCCTTTGTTAAATGGTTGCTTATTCATACACTGATCAAACTACTGCAGTGTTTGACCAGCCACTATCTCTCAATCAATCGTTTATTTAGAAGTGAAATTCCAGTTAAGATCAAAGTGCTTGTACAGTAAAAACAGATCAAAACTAAGTAAAAACACAGATAGAGTTACTTTAATAAATACTAAGTATAATTCATGCTACTCAAAATCAGAAACGCTAAGCTAAATAAATAAGCTTTTACAGCAGATCTGAAACTCTTGACAGTCAGGCACTCCCTTCCTTGATGAGGTGGAGAGTTCCACAGGGTGGGGGCTGCAAACGTAAAGGATCGAGTGCGAGAGGTCTTAAGCCTAACCCTGGGAACCTCTAGCAATCCCTCAGCGGAGAAGCGGAGAGACTGGAGGGACGATATAGGTGAAGATATTGAGGATACCTCAGTTCCTGACCATGTAGTGTTTTATAGGTCAGGAGACTGACCTTGAAGGTGATCTGCCAATAGACTGGCAGCCAGTGCAGGCCGCAGAGCACAGGCATGATCTGGCAAGATCTAGGTAAACCAGTCAACAGTCTGCTGCCGCATTTTGGACCAGCTGCAGTCGGTGGACAGTAACCCCTGGTAGCCCTAGGTAAAAGGTGCTGCAGCAGTCAAGGTGGGAGGTCACAAAGGTGTGAACCAATACAGGAAGGTCGTCGGGTGAGACCAGGTGTTTAACCCGAGTGATATTCCTCAGATGGTAAAAACAGGTCTTCATAACAGCAGACACCTGAGACTTCAAAGGCAGGCCGCTAGTGATAATAACGTCAAGGTTCCTCACCTGATCCGAGGCAAGCAGCCAGATCCCATAAAGGTTAAGTCCAGATGGTTGACCAGCTACTGAGCCTAAACTCGGGTGACCTGGGTCCACCACCAACACCTTATTTTTGTCCAGGTTCAGCTTCAGCTAGCTGGCCATCATCCAGTCCTGGATTCTCGAAAGGCAAGGTGAGGAGCTTGGTTTTCAAAATTTTATGCTAGATGGGTACTGTATTTTTTTTTTATGGAAATACTAAAATTGATAGAAGGATGGGGAATCAGGAATCATGGTTGAAACTGGAAAGGGGTGTGCTGCTGGTAAAGCTAGCTGAGGTGCTTTACCACTGTATATCGCGGTATATTGTGCTGCACGATAACCGCGATAATGTTTTTTTACAACGATAAGTTATCATCAGTGGCAGTTATCGTGATATATCATCATATTGTGTTATTGTGGCATCCCTACCTGTTGCCTATACCTGAGAACATATTCACTCAGTTCTACTGGCTAGTTTCCTAACAACCCACTATTTCAGCTTGCCTTAACTTGGAACTTGTCCATTACGGTTGACCGTTTTTCTTCTTTTTCTCTCTCTCTCTATCCTAACCTCTCTATCTCTTCCAATAATGCGGCACACTGGATATCTCGCAGCCCTACTATATATTCTCCTTCCTTCTTTCAGATCAACTGGCAGCTTAAGAACCACTTCACTCCTACTGGTCCTGCATCTCCAACTCCAATGTTGGTATACCCCAAACCTCTACCTAGCCTACTGCCCATTCCTTTTTTCTCAAAGAAAGAAACCTTTTCCCATGGGTCATGGTATGCTCATAACCTCTCTCAGCTTACTCCCAGCCATACATTTACTAAATTAATACCCTTATTCTTGATGCTTATTCTGGCTGGTGATTTTGAGCTGAACTCTGGACCCACTGGTCCATAGTTTGTCCCCTCCACCCCATCAGTCCCTCCGTTAAGGACCTGAAGATCGCCCACATAAATGCCCCGAGTCTGCACCCAAAAATGGCTGAGGCAGAGGCCTGGGTTACACTTCATAACCCTGATGTGCTAGGTATTACTGTGACATGGCTTAAACCTAGTATCCTACCGCATGAAGTAGCATTGGATGTTTACTACTTTAGGAGGGACAGGTCAGGTAAAAAAGGGTGTGGTGTTCTCGTTTGTTAGATCTATCATTGCAGCTTCTGAAGTGTCTTATCCCACCATTGTTCCTCCCCTAGCAGAATGTATCGTCTTACCTTAACCCTGGGTAATATTAAAAGACTTATCATAGGATGTGTCTACCTTCCCCCAACAATGCAAATAACATCCTCCTCCCTAATAGCCTCCTTTCTGATCTCCCAGGCCACGATCTCATACTCTGCAGAGATTTCACATCGATTGATTAAACCAGAATAAAAATAAAGCTCATTTGACATTAGCTGACTCCAACCTTACCCAATATATCTCTGAACCTACTGGACTGAGTAGTTTCCAATTTCCCTCATAGGGTACAATCTGTTAGTGTACTTTCTGATTGTATCAGCGATCACTCAATTCTCTGCTTGTGGAGTA
This sequence comes from Neoceratodus forsteri, assembly GCA_016271365.2. Classification (NCBI taxonomy): domain Eukaryota; kingdom Metazoa; phylum Chordata; order Ceratodontiformes; family Ceratodontidae; genus Neoceratodus; species Neoceratodus forsteri. The sequence continues at coordinate 477,538,350 of CM028131.1, forward strand.
ACAAATGCCTGAACCCTCCCCCCACAAAAAATTACAAAATCTAAAAATATGTAATTCTTTGACTTCTCCACCTTCCTGTTATCTCTCAATATGGCCGACTGGGGCCCTATTAAAGCTTTGCCAGATGTTGACCAGACCTTAGACATCTTTAGTAACACACTGAATGCTAAAATTAATCAACATGCTCCCCTCACAAAAAGGAGGTCCAATGGTCTGAATGCACCTTGGCTAAGCAAGGACCTGGGGCATCTCATGTTCCATCGAGATTCAGCTTGGAAAAACTTAAAGAAAAGTGGCAACCCATCTGATTGGCAGACCTTCAGGCAACTTCATTACTCTTGTAAGAGTAAGCACTGCAGCGCCAAGTGCAAGTATTGTAGTTCTCTGCAGACTAACTGTCTCTGTAACCCTAAGGCATTCTGGAAGCAAGTCAACACATTAATTAAAGGTAACTCCCCGGTCTCCCCCAGCACCTTACAAGCTGGTGGTACTACCCTATATGACCCCATCTACTGCACATGGTTTAAACCACTAGCTATACCTCGCACTTTCCCCTCACTCCAAATTTTGACTCCTCCTCCCTCCCTCACAGGCAGCTTCCTTCTTCCCCAGAGTTTCACCTCAAATTAGCTACCCGCAAAGAAGTATTAAATCTACTATTAAAGTTAAAGGAAGATAGTTCCCCAGGTTTCAACTCCCTAGAACCTCATTTTCTAAAACTAGACACTTCAGCCCTTGCCTTTCCCAGTCACAACCTGATAAATAAGTCTTTTACCACTGGAAGTGTGCCAGCTAAATGGAATGATGCAATAATCGTTCCGCTACACAAGGGTGGTGCATACGCAATTGAAAACTTCAGACCCATATCAATCCTCTGCCCACTAGCGAAGACACAAGAACGACCAATTTTCAACCAACACCAATCTTACCTGGAATGTCATCACCTCAAATCCAATTGTCAGCATGGTTTCAGAAAGAATTAAAGCACCCTCACAGCCCTTACCAAGGTAACCACAGATATCCTCGGTTCTCACAACAAAGGGCTTTTCACCGAGGCCATATTTTAGATCTAAGGCCTTTGATTTGTAAACCATAACCTTCTGTTGCATAAGCCACACTCCTTGGGCATGGACTATCACTCTCCTGGTTCCATAATTACCTATCAGACCACTCCCAAGGAGTAAAATGGTCAGTATCTCTCCTTCATTTAATACTATAACTCACGGCTTACCACAGGGATCAATCCTGGGGCCCTTTTGTTCTTTCTATTTATAAACAATTTACCCCAATTGTGGTGGGTTCCTGGTGCAACTTTGTGTTGATGATTGTAGTTTTATACCGGTCTTCTTGATATACCAATGGCTTAATCATAACTTGGAAACGGACTTTCATACACTTGAGAAGAGGTCCTTAAGAATTACTTACTTAACACCAAAAAAAAAAAAAAATATCAATGCTATGTTTAACTCCTCTGCAAAGCGGACTCCCATGGTACTCTTCATAGTCAGTCTACAGGGATACCCCTTGAATCAGTGCAATCATTCAAATACCTGAGTCTCCTGCTAGACCCCTCCATCTCTTTTGAGCAGTATGTAACACAGGCTACTGAAAAAATCTCAATCAGAAACTCGGATGGCTCTACTGCCTTCGTCCCCTCCTCTCTCATGACTCCTGTCAAAAAGCTGCCACATCCTCCCTCCTCTCCATACTTTTCTATGGTGCCCCATACTGCTCTCCGCCAAGACTACCATACTCTCCCACCTGAGAATGCTGTACTACAGGGTTGGACAATTTGCTCTCAGAGTTAACTTGCACTGCCACCACTGTGAGGTTTTAGCGTCGTTAGGTTGGCCTATGACCAAAGACTGCAGTTCTCCTCCCTCTGCTTTATCTACAAATTTACCTCTTCTCTCCCCTTGCCTGAGTGGCCTACCGAAATGTAAATCCTCTCATTTACTCAGGTCATCCTCCGACTCTCTGTTGAATACTCCTTACCCCGCTTGGCAATCGGCATGTGATCATTTGCCTACTCTGCACCACCACTTGGAATGCATTCCCCTCAGCTACACTCTCACTCCTCTCTTGCTTTGTTCAAGCACTCCTCTCTGCACACCTACTGCAGCCTAAGCCTTGTACCTGCTTTGGCAAATCTTCAAAGCACTCAGATGAATCCAGGAATCTGCCTCTGCAGTCCTTTCCTTTCTCTGCTACTAGTTCACTACCACTGGATATTGATATTTTAAGAACCATATACCATCCGTGGTCAACTGATTGTGGGTATGTCTGTGCTCAGGTGTTGGATCTCCATCTACTGAATAACAGAGATTATGCTGTACGCTACTCTGAGCTACACTGCATGGAATATTCTTACTCTATTCGCTGTAGTCACAACGTACTAATGTATATACAGTATGCTGTATATATATTCCACTCATACTTTGTACTATTGTGTTTATTAGCTGTATATATTATTTTTCACTCACTCTGTATACTTTTTGACACGTTTTTATTGCATTGTACCCTTGTCCCAGGTCGCCCCTGAAAAATGGACTGCATTGTCTCAGTGGGTCTACCCGGTTACCAAAATTCAAATAAATAAAATAAACAAATGTCCAAACAGGGTAGTTTTAAACAGAAAATAGGATCCTCTATTTTTCTTGAACTCATTTGATGTTATTCTTTTACATGCTGACAGAATTCAGTTTATAATCACTGTAAGGTGGTTTCTTCTAAATTCCTCTGGGCTGGAGTCAACCCTGGTGGGATACTTTTTCAGTCTTTACCTGGCCTCGAGAAGAGCACATTTACTATGAAGGTACCCACTTAAACATGGGTGGGAACCCATAGACTTTGATAGCCCATTTACACAGACAGTAGGCTAATTCACAGTCTCATGGCTGGCAGCAATTTGGTGCCATTTGATTTTGTGAGGGATTCTCTGGGATTTACTCTGTTCTTCACAGAGCATATCCTTTCTTTATTCACTTTCACACTCCTTTCTACATTTTGAAGTCACCAACATTGGATCCCATATGGGGCATAGTAGAGGTGCCAACCAGGCACAACACATCTTCAGTTCAGGCAGAACAGCACACCACACATTTTCTGAGGTAACACTTCTGCTGCTGACTAGAACTGGCATCCTGTCGAGACTATCCCTTCTTGAGGTGGTGGGCACTGATGAGCACCACCTCAAACACTTAACATTAAGCAAGGATTAAATATCACCTCAGATCTTTGGCTCACAGCATTCTCTGACACAATTTTCTTTTCTTCACAGGCAAACCTCTGAACTTTTCTTCAAACAGGTTTTTTCTCATTCTGGAGAGGGCACTACCCTTCAGAGGTCTTGTTTGATGGCATCCACCACGAACGAGCACTTTTTCACACCAGCCTCTAAAGAGAAACTTGAAGGAAGTGAGAGATGGCACTGTGTGCCAGTGGTACCTCCCTACCACCTTGACTCAGCAGAATCTCTGCCCTCCAGCAGAGAATGCTGACTCCTTCCCTTTGGAATGCCAGGGCAGACCAGCTGATCCAGTCCTCCAAGAGCACTGAAACTGACATCCCCAGATGTCGAGAGACATTCTTAAAGGGGTATTCTTATAACTCTGGGGGGGGTTACACTCACCTGCTTTTAACTCATTGAAGCCCCAAGATGCCTGCAGGTGGCAGCAGAAAATAAATTCCTGAGGTCTTTTAGCACCTCCAGACATCCTGCACTTTGTGCTGCTGAGGACTTAGGATGTCTGAGGACGTCACTGCTTAAAACTTAAATATTTCACAACCTGAAGTGAGTAGAACTGACTGCATAGCACTGTTGGAAAGGTAATTTTGTGCAGAACAACTTTGCTGCTGCTAATTTGTGTCTGTCATGTATACTTAAGAAGATATTCGCATTCTTGTATGGTATGGTGCGTATTGCTGACATTTGTCTCTCAAGCATCACCTAGCCACCTTGAATAAAACGGAAAAAAATACATGTATCATATTAGAAAAATTGCTTTTAGTACAAAATTAGTTTTGTACCACCATCTAATGCATGGATGCTTAATTTGGTGATATATTAAAGGAGAAGACCCTGTATATATCTGATTGGATATGTCTGATGTATTTATTACACATTACAGCAAGTACTGTACATATGTTAATAAGAGATCTGCCATTTTTCTGTTGCAACACATATCTAGAGTTTGAGGCTCTGACACAAGGTAGCAAAATGTCAAGCAAGCCTCCATTTACATGCAAATGAGTCACTTGTAATACAGCCCCTCCCATTCCTTGATGTCACTGCAGCAACAGTGCAGAACAAAACATAAGGGTATCAATGATGTCTAGTCTGATTTTAGTTTAAGTTTGCAATGGCTTAACGCAGTTCTATCATGCCACTCACACAGGGAGTAGTACTTGTAGCCTTAATACTGTATGTGTAGAGCAAATAATACATCTAATAGTACTTCATTCACAGGAAACAAAATCTGTCTCTTTGTACTGCTCATTTCTCTCTGTGAGACAGTTGTAACATGTGGAGAGCAGTAGACTGAATCAGTCAGTCAACCAACCAACCAACCAACCAACCAAACAGTCAATCAGTCACACTGTATTGAATCGGGTGAACACCTTGAGAAAATTCATTACAAAGTCAGCCTGGGCAGTTTACTAAAGGATCACACAGATTGACTTATACACATCCCCTTTTAGCAGCCTTAAGGTGGAAAGCTAGATCATTTACTTTATAAAGTGTATTGTTTTACATTTCAAATGCTCCTTAAACCTGAGTTTCTAACTGGAAATACCAAGACACAGAATGCATATGACATGGGAGGAGTGAGCTAGGCAAATATAGAGCACTACAAACACTCAGACTGATTAGTTTCTTCACCTACAATAGCTGAGGTGTAGCATCTGATTTGTGAGGGACATCCTACTTCAAATGCTGGCATTACAAAGTGAGTGGGGGGGCTGCCACAGCTTATCCTTAGTTCCTTGAAAGTGAAGTGCTGTACCTCTCACATCACTGTTAATGATTTATAATGGGAATTGGGGTACTTTTAAAGTCATGGACCTGAGGGTCCATCACAGTTTCCAAGGAGGTTAGGGGAACTTCTTAAGGGTTAAAGAGTAAGGGACTCTAGTAGGATTTGAACCAGAGTCCCCCAGTGCTTCTGCTTTAACCACTAGATTATACTTCTTCCATATGCTGCAGCTGATGCTTTCCTGGTAACCTATTCCTTGTTATAGCTGAATTCTTTATTGCCTTACAGCAGCCATCCACTCACTGGCTGCCTAGTAACAAAGGGAAGGGAGCATATTTGCAAGATTGTTTGTCACTGCTGGTGTCGATCAAAACAGAGAATGCTAACACACACACACACACATATATACACACACACACACACACACACACAACATAATACAACAGCTGTATAATACCACTGAAAAATCTTGTTGTACTGATGGTCATTTATTGGGTAAACTGTTTTTGCTAACAGAAACAATAACACAACATATACAGGCACTTTCTCATAAGAATTCTGTATATACTTCAAATCAGTGCTGCATCACACTCACATGGTCCTAGTCCCTATTAGACCTGCACTTCAGGATGTGCACAACACTTAAAGGGCTCCTCCATTACTAAAGTGAGGAACCAAACATTGTGGGTTTGGTTTACTAGTGGAACTGCATTTAGTGCAGCACCATTATCTGTTGCTCTGATGACATCATCCTCCAGCAACATTGATGGTAAAATGGAGGACAAACACATTGATAACTTTTGGGGGCTGTATATTTTTATTTATAATCTAGATTTGGACAACAATAGGACTGCTGGCAACTGGAGGAGGCACACAACAGTTACAGATAAGGAGCTGGGAAAATATTAGTGTGAAACTATGGGAGACTTCCCTTTAAATATTCTCCACAAAAAAAATGGTTTACATTGCCTTTTATTGAAAAAAAATGTTTTCGCTTATTTCAACCAATATAGAAATATATAGGAACTACTTATAATTGCATAGCACCATTGGAAAGGTAATTTTGTGTTGAACAACTTTGCCACTGTATCTTTATGTAGCACTTATGGTTCATGAGGTACTGTATTTGCATTTTTTGTGACATGCTGATTATGGCTTGATTTTGCTCAGAAAGCTCCAGGTTACGCTACTGAAAGTTTACAGGCACAAGTTGTGGAACTCTCAAAGAGCTCCTGAGTCCTCAGCGAGTTAAATGCTTGATGTCCCCGGTGAGCACCAAGACACTGAAAATTAACCTTCCACCCAGAGACCCATCCATCAGAAAGTTGGCCACCTCTCCACCAGCCAGCCCCCAAGAGGAAATATGGCTGGTCACTATGAGTGTAGTGTATTGGACACAAAAACAACAAAGATAATGGAAATTCCCTCATCTTCGAGGTCCTGACTCACCCTCTAGGCTCCTCTGATAGCCCAACCCCCAAGACCCCTGGGGTGCTGTGCCCAGGAGACCCACAGTGGCACATCAGGCCTACTGCTGTAACGGGAAACACAACCAAAACTGTATGGCCTTACCAAGGCAACTAAACACTATGTCCGCAAGTAACCTGTACACCACCAATATGCAAATGTACCCCAACATAACATGCAATTGCAGTTTGTTCAGACATGCAGTGTTTTTTTAGTAAATAGACATGCTGTGAACAATTACAGAAATTCATGCAGCAGCAGTTACAAAGATTCATGCAATGAAACCTTGCACTACTACTATTACTGTATCCTGACAGTTATTCTAATACCTGCAGTGAATGCTACATTTCATGCAGTGTACATCCCATACTTTTCAGGCAAATATGCTCGAAGCATCCAATACTCATACCTGAGTCTAACACCCTACTCTATATACAGTGATGCAACTATATATTAATTCTATCATTCTACAAATCTTCACAAAGTACCAACTAACACTGAACATTTGGCACTACATCCTACATTCTAATACTCTAAGACTACTATCTATCCAGGCTAAGCTATAAACTATCACTAAGGATATGTTGCCTGCATACCTAGAACAGCATCTACCTCTCTGGTTCATTACTGTTATTACAATTTCTTGAATTTTCCTTTTAACCATTTACCTATAGCTCCCCATGGAACTTGGATCTTGTCACTGGATCCCTGTGAAAGAAAACAAAACACTCCACACACATGGACAATTCACTGTTATCTTTACCAAAGTCACCACACCCATTAATCATTTTTTTGTTGTTGAAATTACTGTTTATTTCCTCCTACGTCCTGCAGACCCTGACCCTTTGGGACCGCTAAGGAGTCATCCTCCTGCCTCTCCCACCCTACCCGCCTCCCGGTCTCCATGGAGCTGTGGCTCCCCACCCGAGCAGGGCCGAGGTGGGGCAGGCAAGCACCCCGATACTGTAAGTTTCATCAGACCGGAGGTAGTCGGGTAGGCAGGGGCACATAGGAGTCACGCTCCAGGCGCTTCTTCCTGGCGTCTGCGGGTGTTTTCTTGTTATCTAGTGGAGGAGTGGCACACATCCCTATGCCAAGGCATCGCCGACGTTGCCACTCCCCCTTCCCCCGACGTCAGCTCTGCACTTGCTATGCCACCAGCTTTAGCTAGAGCTAGAGGCCATTCAAGCGCCGAGCGAGGAACCCCATGCTTCCCGGGAGAGGAGAGCTGTCCTCCGGATGCTCAATCCTCTCCTGCCCCTGCCGACCCCCCGATGACCCAGGCTCATCCCTGAACCTGGGTCGCCGGCATGGTCGAGGTGTGGTGTCCAGCGCCTTAACCCTTAGCACCACCAGGCTGGCTATTCATTTTTTTTTTTTTTTACAGTTTCATAAAACTTCAAATTATAAAATGGTACATTTCTACACATTTCTTTCTTTAGAATTCCCACCCTTTTTACGGCTGCAGTGGGTGGAGCCTGCAGCCGTCTTGCCAGTAGTGCAGCTGTAAATACGAGAGACCAAAGCACAATATTGGAGCTGCATAATCTTGTACTGCAAGTCCAAAACACTCTGCTCATTCACCCTCCCTCAGTGTGCATGTGAGTAGTGGCGCATGAGTGAATTCACTTCAGCGGTGCAGTGAAATCACGCATGCGCGCACTAACTCCTGAGAAACAGTCGCCATGCAGATACTGGGCTCAGTGCACATGCCATTACCACGCAGAAGTAAAGTGAAGCAGCGCAACTTCTGCCTAATAGACATAGCCAGTAGCCATCTTGGATATAGTAGACTGTTCCATATTCTTCATGAACAAGCTGTAAACATATTAGGTGGCCAGAACTTGTTCTTTGAAGTGTCCTAGTCCTACTAAGAGGTAGAGCCCCACTTAGCAAAAGTCAAACATTGAGTTCACTAAATGTCATTAGGGGTTTAAAACTACACCCCAAAGGCAACTTACTGTGTCCCAAAATGTCCCAAGCCCTGTGTTCCACCTGTAAATAAATGAAAACTGTACATCACCCTTTTCCACAGAAAGGGTGCCACCAAAAAAACTGTACATCAACATTATCTGCAGACAGGGTGCCTCAAACCTGCAGTCCCCACTGGGATACTAGGTGTATCTTCTGTTGGGTAATCTGGGTGGTGGATCTCCATTTTCTTCCCTGGAGGAGTTACTCATATGACAAGACTTCTGAAAGTCTTCGGGGCCCTGATCCCCTTTACTTGCTAGGCTTGAGTGCGTTGAAACAGTTGCAAACAAGTAGGTCAAACTTTCAACAACGGGCTGCAACAGAAGGTGGGTGGTGTTCTTCACCCCAGATGGGAGCAGTCCAACCCCACTGGGCTACTTAACGTCTGGGAACTTGTAAATATAGAACCTTGTGTCAGGCTCTGTACAAAGGGTCCAATGGCTGTCCACGGTTTCTACCTGGTGGCCAGAACTACACCATTTATGTTCATTAACAAGCATGGCTCTTAAAAAGGGTTAGGCCTTGACAAGCCCCACTGATAACGGATTCCGCCACTCTGTTAGCTTGCCCCCCCACTGGCAACCTCACTTGAGTAGGCTATACCATTTTTTTCAGATTTTATCCAGGATGGCCCTTCGGATCCACTTCTTCCTGTTCTTTTGAACTGGTCCCAGATTGCCTGGAGACATAGAGGTAACTGAGGTCAGAGTAATCAGTCCTTCATTCTGCACCTCATGATCTGCTCTTCCTGACTCCATTTAGGCAATGATTTAACCTGGGTATGGAAGGCCTGTCCAGGAGGTACAGAAACATCATTGTAATACTTCCTTAGAGACTTGGGCATCTTGTTGGACCTTTGCCCAAGGCTGGAATCCTTACGGACTTCAGCTGCTTCCATGGGCTTAGGGGTAGCCCCACAGAGAAGCTCCTACCATTTAGCTAGCGTGAGCCCTCTTCCCTTGCTGGGGGTCTTCAGGGAGGCTTGCACACTGGAGAAGGCCGATAACTCCATAGGGCTTCCTCTACTGCCGGGCTTTGGATTGGGCACAGCAACTTTAGCCTGATCCCACTGAGGGTTCTTTAGGGAATTTGGGAGGTGAAGGTGTTTTCCTCCTCCAAGGGGTAGCACTATCTGCAATGAGGGATCTGGCATCACTGGACTGGGGACTGGCAGCTCTGTCTGCAATGGTCCAGACCTCAATCTCAATAGTTTGTTATGTCTCGACTTGCCCGAGGAGGATATACTCTGGTCTCCTCTACTTCCTCACACCCAATGCTGGACCTTTCAAGGACTCATAGAGGACTCAGATTCCTCCTTCTCTTCCTTAATGCCTGTGGACCACTTGGCCCCCAGAACAGCAGATATGCCTCCTTCTATACAGACACAGCACAGGGGTACATACGCTACATCCTTCCCTTGGACATTACATCAGAAACATATTAACACTTGTGCCCCCTGCTGCCAATGCCATGAGGCTTAAAAAGTCCAGTAGAGACTATAGGATTGCCACCTCTGACTCTGTACCATTTTCTCCCTCAGACATCTTTGATCGTATCAGTGGACCCAACTGAGTTCTGTTCAGCAGTCCCTTTTTGGGTGGAATTTATTACACTATCCTTTCTCGGCTCCCACTCTGGAAAATCAATCTTACCCTGCTGAGAGGCTGTCCACACAAGAACGGTGCAAAAAGAGGGTATTTTCTTTCTCAGAAATCGGGCTTTTCTAACTTTTAAAGCTGCTTCTGCTTGGCTATTCATTGTGGCTCTCCTCACACTCTTGCTTCACTTAGCACACTGATAGTACGTTGTCCCTCCAGCTGCCTCAGCCACTCCCCCAGCAATGATGCTCCACCAATCACTCAATGCCTTTTTTCTTACATTTACATATTCATTAGGAGCTCACATGCGGCTATACAGATCTTCAACCTGCCACGTCCTCATCACAAGGCACACAGCTTGTGCTTCTCCTAGTGGAGGACTCTATTGTCCAGGGAATGGAGTTAGGGTTACCTAGCAGGCGATAGAGGGAGGTCAAGTGCCTCCCAGGAAGCACTGCATGGAGGAATTGGAAGCGAATCCATGGGATCGCCTATGGCAATAGCTAGAGGGAGTAGCTGGATGCCATCGCCCACCTGGGGACCAATGACCTGGCCAGGAGAAGGGTGGAGTTAGCCAGAGTCCAGGAAGATTTCAGGAAGCTGGGGGGAACCTGAAACAGACAGCATGCTCCATCCATTCTCAGAGGTGATACCTGTCCAGGGCACAGGGAAGCAAGGCACCCACATCCACATACCTTCAACGCCTGGCTGGAAGGATTGGCATGGAAGGGAGGGTTTTGGCTTCAGAGGGACTGGAGCCTGACCTGGGCAGATGTGAGCTTATATAAGGAGGACGGCCTACATTTGTCCGAGAAGGAACTGTGGTCCTTAGAAAATTTAAATGCTTCAGCTGTGAGCATTTAAACTGGCCAAAGGGAGAGCCAGGAGGTCAGGAGGCTTAGGACCCCCATGGGAACATAGAGGAACACAAGTTGACTATGGGAACAGCTAAAGCAGGCAAGGGAAGGGCAGGCAGGTGACGAATGTACTCCAAGAAGAATGTATAATGAGCGATACAGAGGGGCAAGAGCACATAGGAAAGGAAACCTGGGTGGGGGAAGACACTAGAGAGGGAGAACAAGAGCAGAGGGAGGGCACACTGTAAAATATGGAAGGCCATGCTAACGAATGCCCGTAGCCTAGAAAATAAGGTTCCAGACCTGGAGGCCTTGCTAACAAATGCAGACCTTGACACAGCAGCAATAACAGAGACATGGTACTCTGCTAATCATGGCTGGGGCGTCAATGTACCAGACTATGCACTGTTCAGGGTGGATAGGGAGGGTTAAAAGAGTTGGGGAGTGGCCCTGTACATCAGAGATGGTAGAAAGGCTACAGAAGTTCAGGGAAGACAGGAGAGGCTGAGGTAATGTGGGTCACCCTGGAGCCAGGGAATGGAACAGCAATATGCACAGGGGTGATCTATAGACATCTGGCACAGATGAAGGAAGTAGACAAGGAACTAGTGGAGAACATACACGACATGGCAGCTAAAGGGGAAATCCTGCCACTGGGGGATTTCAATATGCCAGATGTGGATTGGACCACCCAGATGGCTGTTTCAGCCAGAAGCGCAGCCATCCTTGAATCCCTGCAGAGAGTTGGACTCAGGCAGCTCGTGCATGAGCCAACTAAGGACAAGTCAATCCTGGAACTGGTATGGACCAATCGAACAGAATTGAAGAAATACAGGTGGAAGGATAGCTGGGGTCCAGTGACCACCACATGGTGTGGTTCAGCATGGAGGCATGGACTCAGTTGCCTACACAAGGGAAGAGTATTACATTTCAGGAAGTCGGATTTCACTGAAATGCGAGGTGCATAAGCAGCCCTGGGGAAGGGAGAGGTAAGAAGGTAGAAGAACAATGGGAGAAACTGAAATGAGCCATAATGGATATAACAAACCAATGTGTTAGGATAGTGGCCAAGGGAAAAGAAGAAGGAAACCCTATGGTTCTCCAAAGAGGTGGGGAGACAAAGTCAGGTCTAAAGGCTAAGTTTCAGGAAATATAAGGGAAGCCAAAGGGAGGAGAACTAGGAGGTGTACCTTGAATGCCTAAGAGAAGTAGGGAAGACTGTTAGGAGGGTGCAGGCACAGACAGAAGAGGTCTTAGCACAGTCTGTAAACAAAAGGGATAAGGCATTTTATCGGTACATCAGTGAAAAAAAAAAACAGGTGGGGGGATTGTGAGGCTCATAGGGGAGAAGGGAGAGTGTAAGGAGGGGGATCTGGACAAGGCAGAAATACTGAACAAATACTTCTGCTCAGTACTCACTAAGAGGGGAGGTCAAGGACCACAGTTGGGTTGCAGAGGCAATGGGGGTGGGGGAGAGGAAGAGGTGGCCACCAGTACATTCACAGTGAGAGAGTTCTGGAAGAACTCACAAAACTAAGATGGATAAAGCCATGGGGCCAGGCGGCATCTACCCGAGGATAGTAACCCGAGGCTGCGAAAGACTAGCAGTGCCTCTAGTGCCCTGTTCACAGAGTCACTCAAAACGGGTGTCATTCCAGAGGACTGGAGGCATATAGTCCCACTGCACAAAGCGCCAGTAGGGGGAGGTGGGGCACCACAGAGCAGTTAGCCTCACCTCAGTGGTGGAAAGATCATGGAGACACTGCTGAAAGAAGGATAGTGGCACATATGGAATCCAGCGGTGCTCAGGATCTAAGTCAACATGGATTCACAGCAGGAAGGTCATGTCAAATGAATCTAATAGATTTTTTTGATTGGATGACTAGGGAACTAAATCAGGGAGGGGCAGTAGATGTCACCTACCTAGATTTCAGCAAAGCCTTTGACACTGTCCCACACAGAAGGCTGATTAACAAGATGGGTAGTATGGGCATGGGAGAAAAGGTGGTGAACTGGGTTAGGAACTGGTTAACAGACAGGAGACAGAGGGTGGTGGTAGATGGGGTACAATCTGGGGAGGGGGGGTGACCAGTGGGGTACCACAGGGATCGGTACTAGGATGAGTCCAGTTCAGTGTCTTCATTAGTGACATTGCATAGGGGCTAGAAGGAAAGGTCTGCCTGTTTGCAGATGACACCAATATCTGCAACAGGATGGATACTCCAGAAGGGGTGCAGAAAATGAAGAGGAACCGAGAGAAGCTTGAAAGATGGTCGGAGATGTGACAAGAAGTTCAATACAAAGAAGTGCAAAATAATGCACCTGGGTAGAGGGAACCCTGGGGATAGCTACAGGTTGGGGAAGGAGGAGCTGACTGTCAACAAAGAGGCAAGGGACCTAGGGGTTATCATCTCTGATGACCTTAAGGTATCAAAGCAGTGTACTAAGGTGGTAAGGAGGGCCAGTGGCATGTGGGGTGCATAGACAGGGTATCACTAGCAAGAGGTAGGAGGTGGTGATGTCATTGTATAAAAACATTGGTAAGGCCTCAACTGGAGTACTGCGCAAGGAATAGATAAGGTGGAAACTATCTAGAGAAGGGGCAACAAAGTTGGTGCAGGGTTTTGCTCCAAAAACATATGAGGAAATAAGGGAACTCAATATGCACTCACTGGAGGAGAGGAGACAGCAGGGGACATGATTGAAACTTTCAGTACCTCAAGGGCATAAACAGGTGCAGGTGGGGGCCCTTTCAATGTAGAAAAAGTACTAAAACAAGGGGGCACAATATGAAATTGGAAGGGGGTAGATTAAGAAGTAATGTGAGGAGGTTTTTCTACACAGAAAGGGTAGTCGATGCTTGGAATAGTCTGCTACAGTAGGTAGAGAAGGCAAGCACAGTGGAGGGTTTTATGTATGACTGGGACAGGCACAAGGGAAGCCTGAGAGGGGAAGGAGTGATGAAGAGCAATCGATCACATACGGTCAGTGGCCACATACAATGTATGGTGCCTACGGGCAGACTGGATGGGCCTAGTGGTCCTTATCTGCTGACAATTTCTATGTTTCTCACTTTCACCAACATTCGATTCAGTTAAACTCTTCAATGCCATTTTTTCTCTTCCGCTTGTGCACTTAACACTACTGTAACAATCCAAAATCACAACTGCCACCCTCTGGAGTGCCAGGGATCCAAAATGGCGCCCAAAATCCTGGACTGAACACAGAAATTGTCAGCAGATAAGGACTGCTAGGCCATCTAGTCTGCCCATAAGCCCTCCCTGACTCCGGCCTCTGACCCTACTTGATCAGTGGCTGTCTCCTCCCTTCCCACTTCTAGGGTTCCCCATGTCTGTCCCATGCATGTTTAAATCTCTCCATTGTGCCTGCTCCCATCACTTCCTGTGGCCGACTATTCCATAATGCCCACCACCCTCTCCGTGGAAGAAAAACTTCCTCACATTTCCCTTAATCTACCACTTTCCAATTTCATATCATGCTCACTTGTTCTTGTACTTCTCCTATAGTGGAAGATGTTGTCTCCCTATACCTTGTTTATACCTTTAAGGTACTTAAATGCTTCTATCATGTCACCCCATTCCCTCCTCTCCTCCAGCGAGTACAATGTTGAGGTTCTTTAATCTCTCCTCATACAGTTTCTGGTGCAAGCCCTGTGCCATCTTTGCCACCCTTCTCTGGACCGCCTCTACCCTGTCAATATGTCTTATGAAGATGCAGCCTCCAGAATTGCACACAGCAATCTAGGCGAGGCCTCACTAGTGTTTTATAAAATGGCATCACCACCTCTCACCTCTTGCTAGTGATACCGCTGCTTTTGCACCCCAGCATGCCACTGGCCCTCCCTGCAGCTTTGCACTCTGCTTAGACACCTTTAGTTCATCTGAAATGATAACCCCCAGATCCATTTCTTCCTTGGTGACCATCAGCAACTCCCCCCCCATCCTGTAGCTCTATCCAGGGTCCCTCATCCCAGGTGCATTATTTTGCACTTCTTTGAATTAAACCTCAGCTGCCACATGATGGAGCATTTCTCAAGCTTGCACAGGTCCCTCATTTTCTCCACCCCATCCGGAGTATCCACCCTGTTGAAGATCATGGTGTCATCTGCAAACAGGCAGACCTTTCCCTCCAGCCCTTCCACTATGTCACTAATAAAGATGTTAAACAAGACTGGCCCAAGGACAGATCCCTGAGGTACCCCACTGATCAACTCCCCTCTCCCTGGATTGGATCCCATTTACTATCACCCTCTGCCTCCTATCCGATAACCAGTTCTTAACTCAGTTTACCACCTTATGGTCTATGCCCAGACTACCCATCCTGTTAACCAGCCTTTTATGTGGGACAGTGTCGAAGGCCTTGCTGAAATTGAGGTAAGTGATGTCCGCCCCCCCCATTTACCTCCTTCCTCACCCAGTTAAAGAAATCTATCAGATTTGTTTGACACATTCTTACTGCTGTAAATCCATGTTGCCTCAGATCCTGGATTCCAAGTGTCTCACTATTCTTTCTTCAAGCAGTGCCTCCATGATGTTACCCACCACAGAGGTAAGGCTGACCAGCCTGTAGTTCCCTGCCTTCTCCCTGCTCCCACTTTTATATAGCGGGACTACATGTGCCCTCCTCCAATCCTCTGGAACCACTCCTGTGTAAAGTGACTCAGTGAACATGGCTGCCAGAGGTGCTGCTAGCTCCCTTTGCAACTCCCTTCATATCCTTGGGTGTATGCCATCTGGTCCCATTGCTTTATCCACCTTCAGCTTTGTGAGCTCCTCCAGGACTCTTGCCATTGTGAATAAACTTGTGTTCACCCCCCCATTGTACCTGCTGCCCAACTGTGGTCCCTGACCCTCCCCCTCTTCAATGAATACTAAACAGAAGTATTTATTCAGTATTTCCGCCTTTTCCAGGTCTTCCTCCTTACACTCCCCTTCATCTCCCGAGCCTTGCAATCCACCCCAAGCTTTCCTTCTCTCACTGATGTACCTATAGAAAGTCTTTTCTCCTTTTTTCATCATCTGTGCTAATCTTTCCTCAGTGTGCACCTTTGCACTCCTAACCGCCTTCCCAGCTTCCCTAAGACTTTTTAGGTACCCCTTCCTGTCCTCCTCCTTTTGAGTCTCCTTGTAGTTCCTGAAACCCGTCCTTTTGGCCCTTCCTTTGTCTGCCACCTCTGTCGAGAACCATAGTGGTTTCTTATTGTTTTGGTACCTCCACTATGGCTTGTTTTAGGTGTTCCCACTGCTCAACTCCCCACCTACCTCCCTCCTTGCCAGGGCTTCTCGATACATCTCCCCATCTTATCAAAGTTCACCCTTCTGAAATCTGAGATCTTCATCTTTATGTGACTTGACTGTGTCCCTGTCCCCATGCTAAACTACACTATGTGGTGGTCGCTGGAACCCAGTTGACCTTATACCTGGACCTGTTTGATTCTATCACCATTTGTCAGTACTAGGTCCAGGGTTGCCTTGTATCTGGTGGGATCAAGCACTAGCTGCATTAGGACTGCCCCCTGTAGGGAATCAAGTATGTCTCAGCTCCTGGTTGAAGCAGCTACCTGTGTGGTGCGGTCCACATCCGGCATATTGAAATCACTCAGCAGCAGAACTTCCTCCGCCTGTGCTGGAGGCCTGTAGTTCACCCTTGTGTGTACTGCTGTGCCACTGCCTGGTTCAAGGGTGACCCACAGTGCCTCGGCCTCTCCCTGTCTACCCTGTACCTCCATTGCCTTTATACTTTCTCTGACGTACAGGGCCACCCCTCCAGTGTAGGGTGGTCCTGCCCAGCTGTCTAGGGGCATGAAGGATATTACAGTCACCTGGGAGGGGGCCTAAACCAAAAAACACACAAAGTCCACTCACTTGACCCTCCAAGCACTGAGGTGACCTTTGGGCATCAACTAACACAGCAGGGCTGGCTAGGCTGTGGATCAAAGAGGTTAGCTTAACTAGGAAAAAACGGATTGAATGTCTAAACAGGAGTCATTTTAAACAAATAACAGGATATTTTATTTTTCTTGAGCTTATTTGATGTTCATCTTTTACCAGCTGACAGAATTCAGTTTGCAATCACTGCAGTGGTATTCTCCTAAATTTGTCTGGGCTGGAGTCAACCCTGGTGGGGTACTTTTCAAACTTTACCTGGCCTCAGAGAGGCACATTTACTGCAGGAGTACCCCACTTCTAAACATTAGTAGGGGACCCAGTGGGACTCTTTGTAGCCCATTTTCACAGACACTAGCCACTGGGCTAATTCACAGTCTTACTGCTGGCAGTATTTTAGTGCTATTTGATTCTGTGAAGGATTCCCAGGGATCCATACTGTTCTTCACAGAGCATATCCTTTCTTTATTCACTCATATTTTCTGCATTTTGAAGTCACCAACATCGAGCCCATGGGCATAGCAGAGGTGCCAAATGGGCACATCTTCATTTTGGGCAGAATAGCCCACACCACACATTGTCTGAAGTAACACTTCTGCTGCTGACTTGAACTGGCATCCCGCCAGAGACTATTCCCTCTCTTGAGAAGGGTGGGTACTGCTGAGTGCCACCCCAAACACTTTACATTAAGCAGGGATTAAATATCACCTTAGGTCCTGATGTATATATATATATATATATACACATATACATATGTGTTGTGTTGATTATTGTCACTCCATTTTGTATGATATTATTCCATTTTGAAATGCTTAATGCTTAATCATAGTTATATAAGATGTTTTGTACAAGATGTTATGAGAATACAAGATGTTGTGAGACTTTTCTTTTGGAATCTCTGGCATTGTTTGGCTCATGATGTTCTGGACACCTGGCCAGTGCTTAGGGCATGATGATCTAACGAATGCCAACTATTTAATTATGAGAATAAGTGGTGTTTGTCATGCTGAACTCGTGATGTTCTGGGCACCTGGCCAGTGCTTAGGACATGGTGGTTTAGCATTTCTAAATACCAGATAAAACATATAAATGGGACTTCCAGATGCCTGGTTAGAAGCCTCGCCTGCAGAGTGGACGATTGCTGCAGGAGCTGTTCCCAATTCCTGAGACTCCTAGCCAGGCTGAAGGGGGCTTCCCAGCCATTGGAACAGGCTTGGATGTAGCTTTTGAAATCGGTAATGTATTAAGTTTTGTGGTTGAAAGCCTCTCCTGCAGGGTGGACGCATCGCTGTGGGGCCAGTTCCCGGTTCGTGAGACTCCTAGCCAGGCTGACAAGGGGGCTTCCCAGCCATTGGAAGAGGGCTTGGATGATGCTTTGTTGAATCGGTGATGTATAACCTTTTGTATTATATTTTGTTATAATAAAGCTTTGGCTTGCTTTACTTATTGTGCTGTTATTGTGTGCACGTGAGTGTAAATGGTAAATAGCTGCCTGGTTTAAGTTGGCAGAACATTTTTGGCGTAGTCGGCAGGATTCAAAAATAAAATGTCTATTTTTTAGGAAAAAGGATGAGTTTTTTTTTTTATCTTTTCTCTTTGATGAAACTGTAAAAGAATATGTGGAAAGATGTATTAAGAAAAAGTCTCTCAAACAAGCAACTGCACTGCCCTTTGTACTTATAATTTGTGCTTGCTGCAAGTATATACTGTTAGAGCCAATGATGGCTTTCACAGTTCAGGCTGCTTTTAGGAGAAAAGCAGCGGCTGGTTAAGTAAAGTTAAATAAGCAACATCTAGAAAAAGTAAAAGAAACTACTGTGGATGTATGCACAGTAGGTGACTACAGACGGAAGATTTAAAAATCCCCCATGTTGCCTATCTGTGTAGTTTCAAGTTTTCTGTATCAATTTCAAGTTCCCTTGCCTCCTATAGAGGCTGAAACATTTGATCCCAAACCCAAGTACTGGGGACCTCTACCAGATGGATCTCAACCTAGTACTGTTAGAGATTTTTGTTTGTTTTGTTTTTAAACTGCAAACCAGAGCTCTGGAAAAAGACTTGGTTTGGCAGGTTACTAAAATGGCCAAAAGAAAACCTTTGAAAGGGTTAAAACCTTTAAAAGGGTTAATAGCTGCAGTGTTTGGAAATTATCGTGAAGGTCCTGCAGTCAGTTTTCTTACTCAGACTAGTGTATCGGAAAAAAAAAGAAAAATACCTTGGCACCGGGTAAGTCTGAATTTTTTATTTAAAGTTGTTTTATGTCTGTCTGTTTTATTTCTGTAATACATATACTAAACAAGGTAATGCTCCGTCTTTCTCGTGCATATTTTCTAGCTTATATCTGTGTTCTGTAATTATGTTCTGTTGTCAAGGTTGCGAGATAGGATTGACTGCCTTCAGTGCACAACATGTTACAGTAAAAAAAAAAAAGAAAGAAGAAGCTTCTTTGCCTCATAGCTGACTGTTTTAATTGGCTTTATTTTTAATGGAACATTTGTGCTGCCTAGATAGGGTCAGTGAAGAACTTTTGTTTGGTGGAGCAGGTAGTGTTGATAGTAAAGAGTTATGACGTCATATAAATTGCATGTGCAGAAAGAGTTGTAGTTTGCAAGCAACGTGCCAAGCCACTGCTAGGTGAAAATGTAATGTGTTAACAGCTATAAATGGCTTTATAACTAAAAACTTTTTGCAAAATGGCAGAGTGCCATATTTTAGTTATGTGCCAAAAGGTGTAATCATGTTATACGAGATGTGTTCACTTACAAATAATGTGTTTAAAAAGTGTTTTGTTCTGAAAAAATTTGGCATGGCAATATGTATAAATGTGTTAGTTTAAAAATTGTCAGTGTTACAAGACAGGCAGGAGGCAGCACATATATCTAAAACACGTACAGTTTTCTAATGAAACTATGGGCATTACCTCAGCAAATTGGTGTAAAACAATGTCAGTCTTATTTTGTGTTAAGTATTTCTTTTTGTGTATGTATATGTGTGTGTACTGTCTTGGCCAGCAGTTTTATTGTGTGCTCTATTGTTATTTAAAAATATTTTAATATTGGTGGTGTTCAAGGACACTACAGGAATGGCTGGGTTTGAACGACCCTTGTATGCACACTGTGACCTTTTGCACGTTATTTGACCTTCTTGTGTTTCAACATTTTATGTTACTACCAGTTCAAACTTAATGTGTATTCCATGCCTAAAGCACAACTTTTCATACAAAATGTATGTTTTCATAAAAAGCACACCAAGAGTAAAACCATGTAATTTGACTTTTATTGCAAAACTAGTATTCTAAGTGAAGAGGAACAAACTTTTCTTCTCGCCTCACTGCTTCTGACTTGCAGCCCATACAGCAATACTCCAGCTGGAAGGGAGAATTATTCATCATCTCCCATATTTTTATTTATATATATATATAGTACAATTTTGAAAAAGGACTATTACAGCTGTTTTGAGAGTTTACCATCTACAGTTAAAAACAATGGCTTTTGTTTTATGTGTGACCATGGTGTAATCATTTTTTTTGTCTTTTAAAATGCATTCTAAGAGATACGACGCACGGTATTACCATCAATCTGGACATTTTGTCATGCTTAGGATAAGGGAACCCAGGACGCTACTTCTTTTATCCTATAAAATAATCTTGTTTTATTTTTAAACTGGTGTGTGTTTGTTTTTGTTGTTTGTCTGTGTTTCTTCTCTTTTCTAGAGAAAAGAAGTTCCCATCTTTATAGTATTGTAATATTATCTTGTTATAATTTAAAGTGTAGTAGGTGGGGATCATGTCACCATCCACAGCTAACCTTTTATTGCTACAGTATTCGAGGTGTCTCTTGCACCTCGAGCTGTCTCTTCCACCAGTAGGGAGCTTGGGGGAGTAAGCTACCTTCCTCCATCCTTCCAGTGTAATACCCACAAAGGTTGCAAGGTACATCACTGTTCCCAAAGGTATAAAAATGTGTATTTGCCAATAATTGTTTCTTATTTACAGGTTTTAAAAAGACCCAAGGTATTTTAACAGCATAACCCAGCCCAAGCCCTTCTGTTTTCTCTAGTGCAAACAGTTAAATCTCACACCTATTATTGGTAAAGGGTTTCTGCCCTCAGCAAGTAATCAGTTACGCTGCAGGGTAGAGTTGTGTATGTATGTTATAATGTTTTAATACAAATGTTATCTTCAAAAATAATAAAATTTGTGTGTTTCTAGGTCCAGCAATGAATTTTGAAAGGAATGCTGGTGTGTCTTATGGTCCATTTGGCAGAGCTAGTTACCCCTGGAGGAAGGATTCAAAGGGTTAAATGTAAAGACACTGGTTGTAAAGGAACCTGGAGTTGAAAAATAATACCAAAGATAGAACCCAGGGAACTTTAGCTGCCCATCCGACAGAAGTGTGTGGTACTAAACATGACATTTTCACCAGGGTCAATTCTGGATGACAACTGGTGGCCCAGGACAATTATATGTACAATATACCAATAATACTAATAAAGTCTCTTTGCAGAATAAGACTGCTATTAAATGCTGCAACTTATCAGACATGTGCATGATAACTCTTCACCGAGAACGAGACTGTTGCATAAATCAATCAGACATTTTTAACGAAACCATTAAACTAATTAATGTAAATACTTTGTTTTGCATAAATGCAAACTGTAATAGAAAATAGAACTACTTGGGTAGACTATATTACTGTATTAAAAAATCATCCTATTGTTAGTAATAATAGTTTGGTTAAAGTGCCCTCTACTTGTATATTAGTAGCGCAGCAGTATCAAAAAAATGTTATTTATTTTAATATAACTTTTGCTGCTAGTCATAAGTGTAGAAATAGACGAGCTTGGTATGATACATTACTAGGTGGCACTGGTGCTGGTGTGAAAATATTAAATAGCATAAATATAAAATCATTAGCAAACAAGTTAAAAGTGGCAGGGACAGATGTATCACAGTTAGTTAATTTACAAGCGCAATAAATGCCTACTGTTTTTAACAAGCTTTGCAGTTAAGTACATTCCAAAACATATCAAACCGTAATAGTGGCAGACCAAATAATTAAATTAGGCTCAAAAATGCAAACTGAAACTACTCACTATTGGTGGGACATATTTACTGGATGATCTCCTTCTGCCACTAAAGTATTAAACAAATTAATCCATCCAATTTTAATAATTGCAGTAATATTGTTTGTTTTAACTGTGTAAAATTGTTATTTATCCTATAGAATTAGGAGACTGTATGTGAATAAACCTTTTATAATGCCATTTTCATACAAATTGTATTCAATAATCAAAGGACTAAATAATGGGTATATATATATATATATATACATAAGTGTTGTGTTGATTATTGCCACTCCATTTTGTATAATATTATTCCATTTTAAAATGCTTAATGCTTAATCATAGTTATATAAAATGTTTTGTACAAAATGTTATAAAATACAAAATGTTGTGAGACTTTTCTTTTGGAATCTCTGGCATTGTTTGGCTCATAATGTTCTGACACCTGGCCAGTGCTTAGGCATAATAATCTAACAAATGCGAACTATTTATTATAAAAATAAGTAGTGTTTGTCATGCTAAACTCGTAATGTTCTGGGCACCTGGCCAGTGCTTAGAGACATAGTGGTTTAGCATTTCTAAATACCAAATAAAACATATAAAATGGGACTTTCCAGACACCTGGTTAGAAGCCTGCACCTGCAGAGTGGACGCATTGCTGCAGGAGCTGTTCCCAATTCCTGAGACTCCTAGCCAGGCTGAAGGGGCTTCCCAGCCATTGAAACAGGCTTAAATGTAGCTTTTAAAATCAGTAATGTATTAAGTTTTGTGGTTGAAAGCCTCTCCTGCAGGGTGGGCGCATCACTGTGGGGCCAGTTCGGTTCGTGAGACTCCTAGCCAGGCTGACAGGGCTTCCAGCCATTGGAAGAGGGCTTGGATGATGCTGTTAAATCGGTAATGTATAACCTTTGTATTATATTTTGTTATAATAAAGCTTTGGCTTCTTTACTTATTGTGCTGTTATTGTGTGCATGTGAGTGTAAATGGTAAATAGCTGCCTGGTTTAAGTTGGCAAAACAGGTCCTTGGCTCACAGCACTCTCTGACACAATTTTCCTCACAGGCAGACTCTCTGAACTTTTCTTCAAATGTGTTTTGTCTCCTTCTGGAGAGGGGCACCCCTTTCGAGGTCCTTGTTTGACAGCAGCCACCACAAACGAGCCCCTTTTTCGTGACACCAGCCTCTAAAGAAAAACTTAGACAAGGGGAGTTGGCACTGTGTGCCAGTGGTACCTCCCCACCACTCAGACAAGGCAGACTCTCCGCCCTCCAGCAGAGAACACTGACTCCTCCCCTTTGGAATGCTAGGGCAGACCAGCTGTCCCAGTTTTCCAAGGGCATAGAAAATGGCATCACCATAAAGGTGAAGGATATGCACATAACTCAGGGGGATGGGAGTTACATTGTAAGCAGGTCATTCACTTATAATTAATAGTTTAAACATATACAGACACCACTCAGCTGCCAACACTAAACTGTATATCCGATATAGAATGATTATGGTTAGAAAGGGCATATTATTTAGGGCATGTACTTAAAAAACTGTACACAGATGTGAACAGGGAGTATGCCTCCCTACATCCTTGAATAATCTGATCATCCTGACATGCCATTAAATTAGTGTGATATACCCTGATGCTGGGTACACTTCGTTTTGTGTATATTGCTGTATTCTATGTAACACGGGAGGAGTAAAGGGGGGGTAGAGACCGTAATTAAGTGGGTTATAAAATGAGGAGAGAAAACCCTGTGTTGTGATTGGTTGTTACCTGTGCATCAAATCCGTTCAACGCACATGTAACAAGGTTTGTAAACAACGACTAAAGCAGAAAAAAAAAATCACTACGCAATTAGAATATCACGGTTTAGAATGCTATTTTTTTTTTCACTAGCTAACGAAACAGTCAACCTGTCATCCATAACTATTATTTTTTTCAAAGCAGCTCCCACAGTGTAACTTCACAAAGTTATAAACAATACAGGGTTTTAAATAATTGATTAGCAGTTTTTTTTCTTGGAACTATACTAACTGTACAGAAAGTATTTATATAGATTTTCTAGAAGTGCTGTGTTTGTTAAACACAGTGAGGCAAGGACTATGCATTTTCACAAAGATTTAGCACTTTTATGAGCAAAATGCTAATCAATTTTTAGAGTTAAATAAATCCCTGCAATATCATCAAAATTATCTTGTTTTCTCTGTTGCTTTCCTCTCTCAGTTTACCAATGCGTGCAGGTCCAGAATCATGCTGACTCTGATCTACTACTCCTTTTCAGCAGGGCTCTGGACCTGTACTTTTCAACCTAGGTGGTCAGTTGGCAGGCGCCAGCAGAAACAAGCACTTCGGTCTTCCATTTACTCCACAACAGCACTCTCTGTTATGGGAATT
This sequence comes from Neoceratodus forsteri, assembly GCA_016271365.2. Classification (NCBI taxonomy): domain Eukaryota; kingdom Metazoa; phylum Chordata; order Ceratodontiformes; family Ceratodontidae; genus Neoceratodus; species Neoceratodus forsteri. The sequence goes on from CM028131.1 coordinate 477,562,581, forward strand.
GGAGCGGTCACTCCGTCCTGCAGTCATGCATGTTTTTTTAAAAAAAAAAAAAAACGCAAAAAATACACTTCTTTTCTTGACCAACCGCAACAGCTACCCACTCTCCCCCAAAAAGAGAAAATTACAGTTTCTCAATTTATTGTCTCATCGAGGCAGGCTGATTAACAGCTGGGGGTTAGTAATCTTGCTACAAAAACATAATGTCATTTTCTACCCAGCAGAAGGACTATTCAATCAAGAATACTGTCAGTGGTAACCATTTTGCATATATATATATATATATATATATATATATATATATATATATATATATATGTCTTCGTTATATAAAAACTGTTTAAAAAGGTAGCCAATTTTATAAGCACAATAAAACAGGTGGGGTATGTATTGAACAGATATTATTGCACTTCCAAGGGATGAAGGCACTCGGCCTGCGCCCTCGAACGGCACTATACCCCCTAAGCATGCAGTAATATCTGTTCAATACACACTCCATTGTGTCTTATTGCTTGCAGAAGAGCTACTACTACAGAAATGCCTTCCCTGTATGTCGTGCATAAATTATACAGTTATGTCAACATATAAATCAGTGTAAATACGAGACATTACAGCTGTAAGGGCTTTAACTCGATATTAAACTAAACAGAACATTTACTTTCATGTACACTATTTATAAGTTGCTTCGGCTTTTTTACGCACCGTCGCTGAAAACCATCTTCCTACCCTCTTCAGGAACTTGCTTCACGGCATCTCGTCCGTCAGTCAAACCTCTCTACCAATCCAATCCTCGCTAGTGGGCCCAGCGATGACGGGAGGGCGGGACGGAGCAGTCTTGAAAATAATGTCGAATGGCAGCTCCGCTCGGTGGTGACGCAATGGATTACGTCAGGCGTTGTCGTGCTAGTCAGAGTCTAGTTCCGTGAAGCCGTCTACGTGCGTACGCCTGCACTCAATGCCGTACGTCAGATACTTTCGTCCGCCAGGGCTTTGAGGTTTTTTTTTGGTAATACGGAGGACACGGCATAGCATAGAAAGCGTTTTCCCTTACTTTTGTGCGACACAGTGGCAAAATCTGCTGGCCTAATCGGAGAAACTGGAGGTGAGTCGCGGTGGCCCGCGGCAGTCTGGTCTGCTAAACCCCGGGCCAGGCATGCTCGACGATCCCTGTTCTTAATGTTCATTGAACGTTGGGGGAAAATACCCCCAAATGACCGGCTGCACCATGTTGGCGGCGCAGATGCACATCGGTTGACAGTGACAGAAGGTTTTCAAATATGGCCCTTAAAATGAATTTCTGTGTTGCCAATTCTTGAACCTGAGGTCTGATGTTTAATGGAAGCAAAGTTGTGGCAGGGCCGGCCTCATTATTTGATGGTGGGGAAAGAGGTGGGGGTTGGAAGGTCGTTGGTGGGGGGTCAGTAGCGAGTTTGCCTCGGGGCCTGTGCTCTGTGTTGATCACGGTTGCTTTTTGCCGCAAGTGCTTAAAAGACTACCCTCACACCACGATTGCTCAGTTCTGTGCTAAGATTTGGGGTGGTTTGTTTTCGAAGAGGGATGCAGGAATTGCACTCAAATCGAAAGCATGATGTGTTCTATGTTTGATGTTCGATGAAGCATGCATGCATTTAACAAGGCTGGTCCAATGAGCGAAAATGCACACAGCGTTTAAAATACAGAAGAGCATTAACGTAAGCAGTAGAAATGCACAAGTACGATTTATTTTATTGCCAGGTTAGTTTCAAGTACTTGGATTATTAGGCCACGAATGCAGTGAAACCAACCCTCAGGAAAAGCCTTCCCTCCTGGTTCCAAGCAAGACATTCAGACCCTTTTGGCTGAGAGCACCCCCTGCTGGTAATAGTGGGACAGAGCTGATCTCTGTGGTCGTGGCTTTGCATTCTATATGGGCCGTGTTTGTAAACTCTTTAAATGAAACAGTAGTCAGAAAAGGAAAGATGTGATTGGCCGAACCGCATCACATGACCATGCAGTAGATATTACCCTAGGTCTGGCTGTCAATTCAGCTGTTGTATTTTTTTTTTTTTTTTATTATTTGTAATATGTCTTGTTCTGACATTTTTGTGCAAAGTCTTCCTCAAGATGTGGGGTGAGACAGCTCTTTCATAATTTCCCAGGTATTGATGGCACTCTGTTGCACCTCACAACACACCATGGGCAGGCGGCACGTTTCTCCTTACCACTTACATTGCTGTGGGTTTTTGGTTTTATTTAATCCAGGAAGGCAAAGAAGAGATGGAAACACCATTTTATTATTAGTTGCGACCAAAGGACTTTAGTTTTGGGGCCAGTCCACCTGCATTGTTTCTCTTAAAGAACTGATGAACTTGTGAGTCATTTCCCCAATAGATGCTGGTTATAGTTTCTAAATAAGTTTGTGTGATCTAAATGCTCGTCACTTGCGTGTAAACTCAGTGATGTAGTTTGTCATATTTTGCTCTCCCATTGTTGACGATGTATCTGTTCTGCAATACAACTCTGGGATTGAGAGGAAATATACTGCATCATACAGATCTAAAGTGGCACACACTGAAAGAGTGTAGCTCAGAAACACCTACTATGTATTACAAACCATGTATGACTATTTAACAGTAACATAATTGGAACCCATATTTAGAAAGCAGCTTATACTGAAAAAATGACTTATAGGGTCAATGCAGTTCTTAGTTTACTGTTTTGCATTGTGTAAGGAAATTATTTGTTGTGTTAAATACTATATGTAATTTACAAGATTCCTGTTGTATTTATCTGTTTTGTTTTATCTCCGTTTTGTCGTGTGCCTGTTCATGCATGAAAGGGCTTTAAAACCCATGGATTATTCAGTTAACAACTCTGATCAAATTTGTAGCTAAATACAGATGTGTAACAAAATGTTGTTTTGCTAGTGGCAGCTTAAACCGTGCTCAAGATATTTCAGAGAGTAACTTTTTGGGGAACAGGGCCTGAGTATTAAGCTGCTCCTGTGCTTGCCTAGGTGCCCAAACTGATATATTTAGTGGAATAGAGCATTAGCGCTTATACCACTGACTATAGGGCCAGTGAGACCCAGCACGAAGCCACCTAGCACTGGGAAAACACTGCCCCCATGACAGGGCACAGTGGCTTGTGCCCGGGCAAAATCCCCGCATTAAAAGAGACATATGCAAATGAGCCCATTGGGCACGCATGGTGCTAAGGGGTAATTTGCATGCCCATAGAAACATAGACTTTGACGGCAGATAAGGCCCGTTTGGCCCACCTAGTCTGCCAATTTTCCTACCTAGAGGATAAGCTGCAGATCCTATTAAACCAACAGCCTATTTCTTCCTACCCCCCACAAAAATTGCCTTATGTCTGTCCCATGCATTCTTGAATTCTCCCACAGTTTTAGATCTGCCATTTGCATAGGGGTGAGACCATGCTATGCGGCTACCCCCGCTTGCCCATGTCCTAGGGCTATCCCTGATGCTAGTTGGAGGGCCCCTGGCTGATCGCGCCCATTGTACATTAAACTTAGCCCTGGTAGTCTATTGTCTGATTGCCGTCCAGTTGTAAATAAAATGATCCCCAATGGTCTTAATGGGCCTTGCCCTGTTGTCCGATCACCCTCTTTTGACAGCTCTGTCAGCGGACAGCCATGGTGGCGGGGAAGGCTGTGCTGGTTGCTGGCTCGGGTCGGGATGGGGAGGTGGAATGGTGGGACACTACCTGCTAGAGTGGGGGGTCCATGAAACCAAAGGGATTTACCTTGTTTGTCCTGTTACAGCCGAGGATCAGATGGGGAGGGACTGCTGGACCACCTGGGATTATTCTTTGTTTTCAGCGGGCGGCGTTTGGTGATCCGCGAGGCGCACTGGCCACCAGGGCCTGCTCTTGGTGTTACAGCCTGACAGTTGATTGAATGGCCGGGGGGTGACACTAGACTACCGGGATAATTTTCATTTATAACGGGACGACGATTGGGTAACGAGGGATTATTTATTTTATTTTTTTAAATGAGGCGGCAATCGGAGAATGGGGGACCACTAGACCACCAGGGAGGTCTATAGTCACTATGTGCAGGATAGCGGCGGGGGGGGGGCTGCTAGACTGCAGTGGACCGCTGTGGTGGGGGTCGGTGGGCACCACACTTTGAAATCACTTTGACGGCAGATAAGGACCGCTTGGCCCACCTAGTCTGCCCATTTTCCTACCTACAGGATAGGCCGCAGATCCTAGTTAACCAACAGCCTGTTTCTTCCTACCCCCCCCACAAGAATTGCCTTCTGTGTGTCCCATGCATTCTTGAATTCTCCCACAGTTTTAGACCCCACAACCTCCTCAGGAAGGCTGTTCCATGCATCCACTACCCTCTCTGTGAAAAAATACTTCTTCACATTGCCCCTGAACCGCCCCCCCCATATCTTTAAATTGTGTCCCCTTGTTCTTGCACGTCTCTTTCTCTGAAAGATGCTACCCCCTTGGACTTTGTTGATTCCACTGAGGTACTTAAAAGTTTCTATCATGTGTCTCCCCCCTCCCCAACACTTCTTTCCTCAAGGGTATACATATTAAGCTCCTTTAGTGTCTCCTCATACAGCTTCTCTTGCAGACCCTGCACTGTTTTAGTTGCCCTCCTCTGGACTGCCTCTATCCTGTCTGTCCTTGTGGAGATGGAGTCTCCAGAACTGGTCGCAGTACTCCAGATGGGGTCTCACCAACTGTCTGTACAGAGGGATAATAACTTCCTGTTTTCTGCTGGTGATGCCTCTCTCTATGCATCCCAGTATACCCCCACCCTCCTTACTACCTTCTCACATTGCTTGCTAACCTAAGGTCATCTGATATGATTACCCCGGTTTCTTTCCTTTTTGCTGTTGTTACTACCCCCCCACCATTGTGTAATCTTTCCTGGGTTCTTGTTTCCCAGGTGCATTATTTGCACTTCTTTTGTATTGAATCTAGCTGCCATACTTCTGACCATTCCTCCAACCTTGCCAGTCCCTTCTCATCCTTTCTATGCCTCCTTGTGTATCAACCCTGTTGCAGATCTTTGTGTCACCTGCAAGAGGCATACTTTTCCTTCTAGTCCCTCTGCAATGTCACTTACACTTATAGAGACATTAAAAGGACTGGACCCAGTACTGAACCCTCGGTGCCCACTAGTGACCCCTCTTTCTTCAGAGTGGACTCCATTTACAATTACCTTCTGTGTCCTGTTGTCCAGCCAGTGTTTTACCAGGCTACCACCGTGGGACCCACTCCCAGGCTGGTTACTTTGACTATTAATCTTTTGTGTGGGACTGTGTCAGATGCCTTGCTAAAGTCTAGGTAGGCCATGTCCACAGCCCCTAAACTTCTTCCAACCGTTGGGGTAGCATGTGGGAGTATGTTGGGCTTTGTCTGTATATGCGCCATGCTAGAGGACTACTCAAGACAGCCGCGTATGAACACACGTATATCTGACTTTGGACTCGGGCCAATATTCAGGTCCCTGCCCATTTATTTACATTGTGCCCCTCTGTCATTTACCCGGCATAAGTTTAGTTTGCCTGCGCCTAACTGGGCTTTTCAGTATTGCATGTCCACGCAGAGCCTGGTTTGTGGAGGCAAACTTGGTTTTTGTGCCCAGGCAGTGTTTTGAATATTGGGCCCCAGGACTTTGAGTCAAATCAGTGTTTATGTAACTTTAATTTTGTGGTTCTAGATCCAAAGTGATTTAAATAACTATTATGTAGTCTCCCCCAGTGTTGTTTCTAATGTGATGCACTGTTAAAGAAATCGTACAGTAATTATTTTTCTAGTCTTTGTCAAAATCTTCCATAATACTAATTGTTCTCTGACCATAAATATGGATAAAACCCATGTTAGCCTCGGATGATGTCACACTGTTTGCGTAACCAGGTACAGAGAATGTTGTGTTCATTGCATAACATATTAACCTTTCTAAAAAAAAAAAAAAAGTTTTATTTAGCTGTCCAACCCATGTGCATTTGTAGATGGGGTGCATTTTTATAGTTCAGTGTTAATTTGGTTCCTCTAAACTGCGAGATTTCTAAATTATAAGCGTGTGCATATGCCACACAATTTGTTGTGGTAGTAAGATTGTCTTGACTTACAGTTGTGTGTTTTTTTTTGTTTTTTTGTAATGAATTTTAGGTTAATAATAGAATTGAAGTGGATATGGATGAAAGTAGGTCACGCGCACAGAAAATCCCTGTAAGGGACAAATGCTGTCAGACTGACCACCATCACCACAGCTGCTGTAAACCAGGTAAAACTCGTTTATTAATATAGGGTGCTCACAGATCTGCTATGATTTCTGGGGTAGATTGGATGAGTGTCGGATTTTGAGTTTGGTAGCTGCAGTATTTAAAAAAAAAAAAAAAAAAAAAAAAAAGTCTTTTGTTCGTTTTAGTTCTTTTAATTCTACCACTGTCTGTCCATATTACTTCCCAAAGATCAGTTTTTTTGCAGCCATTCTAAAAGGCCATTTATGATCCCCTTCCCCCAACCATGACCCTGTGCATTCAGCTAGAGTGTGAAGTAGCTGAATGCTGTAGCTTGCACTGTAAATCTCTCAGGACTGAAATGTACTGTTTTTCAGGAAGTGTTAACTTCTAGACAGTATGTTACAGATTACAATTACTCCTGTCAGTCCATGATGTCATTAGTACAGCACATGTGCATGCACACTGACACACGCACAATTACTTGCAAGGCATGTCATTTTTCCCTGTAAATTATGTACTAGGTGTGTTCGTGCAACACCTCCAAAACACAGAGGCTGCTACATTGTTGCTTTAGCTTTCACAGGGTGGGAGTGATCATCCTCATCATCCAACCAGATCATTGGCGTGGCTTTATTGAATTGCCGGTGATAGTGTCGAGTATGCATAGGAACTACGTTATCATGGAACTCAAGTTATGCTAGTTGGTCAAATCACCCATTCCTTTACTTTTTATTAGTTTATTTGAGTTGAGGCTTCACCCCCCAAATCCCTGTTTATTTCTATCTGTATGTATATATGTGTGTGTGTGTGTGTGTGTATGTATGTGTATATATATATATAGAGGAAAGAGTGGTATTGTTAGGTGTTAGTGATTGCAAAGTATTCAACCCCTTGAAAGTTACCAGATTCAAGGGGGTTGAATACTTTTACAAGTCACTGTATACCTTGTGTGTGTGTGTATATATATATATATATATATATATATATGTGTGTGTGTATACATATGTATATGTATGTGTGTGTATATATGTGTGTGTGTGTGTGTGTGTATGTATATATATATCTATATATCTGTGTGTGTGTGTGTGTGTATGTATGTGTGTGTGTATATATATATATATGCCCACACAGTGCAAAAGCATCATGGGCTGCATATGCAAATCACCACAGAATGTTATGCTGGTTCAACTTTAAGCAGAATTGCATGGTGCCGAAAGGCCTCTCACACAGTTTGCAAGGGATGCTAACAGATGACATAGACACGTGTTTCTTCCTACTAGGACTTATCAGTCTGCCTCTTTGTTTGACACCCTAGTGGAATAGACCAGCTGTCTTCAGTGTGTGTCTTGATAGTTATGGTGGAACCCATTAAAAATAAAAACTATTTAGTTATTTATTTTAATGGGTTCACTACTTATATATCCAAGACACACTGTCTTAGGGTAGCTGGTCTATTCCACTGGGGTGTCAAACAGACGAGGCATACTGATGAGTCCTGGTAGGACGTAAACACGGTCTGTCATCTGTTAGCACCCTTGCAAACTGTGTGGAGAGGCCTTCGGCACCATGCAATTCTGCTTAAAATTGAACCAGCATAACATTCTGTGGTGATTTGTATATGCAGCCCATGATGCTTTGTATTGTGTGGGCATGTGTGATTTTGTATTTTCTTGAAACTTGGCTTCCCAGCCAAATGCCTTTTCGGTAACCCTTGCCTCAGTGTTTGTGCACAGAGGTTGTCTCTTTATTTTATATATATATACGTGTGTGTGTATATGTGTGTGTGTGATATATAGATATAGATATATATATGTGTATGTGTGTGTGTGTGTGTGTGTGTGTATATATATAATATGTGTATGTATGTATGTACATACATACACAGAAAAGGGTGTGTGGGGCCCCAACTCAAATGAACTAATAAATAAAACCAGCAGTGTATTTAGGAAGCTTTCACAGCAAGCTTTTTACGGTACCGATAATCTACACTGTCACCGAATCACCTTAGCTGCCATTACCAGAAATTGGTCTGGCGCTTCTTAATGGCAAGCTTCTATTTAATGCACTGTACCTTGGTCCCCATCTTATATCGTACGCTACTGAAGCAGTTCTAAATAACGCGGTTCAATGTTTTAAAGGACAGAAACAAGTATCACACGTGTTGGAAAGGTTAGTGTCAAGTCGACTTAAAAAAAAAAAAGTAGAATGTGATGGCAGAAAAAGGCTCACTGGTCAGTCCAGTCTGCCCAACCCTACCTGTTACTTGCGTGATGGCCTAGTGACCATCCACCCCTCTCTCACCTCTCTCCTGTTATACCATCTCCTGGGTCCCACACTTGTTCGAATCTGCTCAGTGTTTGGCAAAGGCCAACATCTCCTTTAGTCTGTTGCACCAGTCTTCTCTGAAAAAGTATTTGTGGACATCCTACCTTAACCTACCTCAATCAGCTTCAGTGGATCCCCCTTGTGCCCATGTTTGCACTTCAGGTGACTAGTTTATTACTGTTCACCTTGTGAAACCCATGGAGATACTCATAAGTGTCGGTCCTATCGCACGCTCTCTCTTTCTCTCTCTCTCTCTTTTTCTCTCCCCTCGTCTCCATGTAGTACATGTTAAGGTATGCAAACAACAACTAGGGGCTCACTCCAATGGTGTAGGGCTTCTAGAGAACTTTATTGGTTATTAATCCACATTTTAGACAGATGGGCAACTATATCACTTCTTCAGGCCCTTACCACAGCAGTTGCCTGTTAAACAGAGCTATCCAGTGTTCTGTTTCAGGAATTCTCACAAAAGGTTATATACCTTATAAATAGCTTTATAGAGATCATGCCAGCAAATATTTTCTATAATAAATATTTCCTGAGGGATTAAAACCATTCTGATACAAATGGTCATGACCGCTGGCTGCTGACTTATGCAACCACTCTACCTATGACTGAGGTGTACTGTGCATCTTTTTGTTTTTGTACAAGTGTGGCTTGATAATGAATAAGGTTGTTTAGAAGACCTGTAGCATTGACGTGAGCCTCTAATTGTTTTGCATATTGTATGGTTAGTAGAGGTATCCTCAAGACAAAGGATTTGTTTGGATCTGGAAGAGGGAATCCTGGAATAAACAGTATTCAAACTAACTGGAGATGGACCAGAAATTAGTCCTAATCAAGGAGAGGGTATTGGCAGCCACTAATGTGTGTGTCGAATTTTAGGCAGAGCAGTCTAATTGGCCATAGCCAACAGAGAGCTGCAGCTGGCAGAGGCGGTGAAAATTGGGGAGAAGGTTTCCTTCTGAGTATATGTAGATGCTAATGTGAAGGATAGGAGGAACGGGGTTGAGAAGTGAGGGTAGTGAAGAGCAAGACGAAACTGTTCAGCAGGGAGGTGCATCAGGGTGGGTGGGGTCACAGACTGGGATATTGATGACAGGGTAAGAAGAGGCTGAAAGGCCCTGATGTAAGCCATCTCCAGGACCAGATGGCGTACATCTGAAGGTGTCGAGGAGTTGGCAGATGTGCTTGTGAGTCTCCTGGCAGACCTTTTAACACCTCACTAGTCGGGGGAGTGAGCACCTGGAGTGGAGGCAGCACATGTATGTCTCTACACACAAGTGAGCTGAGGATGACTGTGGTAACTGTCTACTGGTCAGTTGGACCTCCATAGAGGGAAATTCATGGAAGCCATACTGAAAGAGATACTGGTAAGCTTTCTGGAAGAAAATGGGCCCAGGATGAGAGGCAGCAGTTTATGTCGGGTGGTCCTACTAGACTAACCTGATTGACTTCTTTGACTGGGTAACCAGGACAGTGGACAGGGACCAAGCGGTGGGCATGTGAATATGGATTTCAGTAAGGCTTTTGACTCTGTTCCCCACAGGAGATTCATCGGGAAGCTGGTGGAACTGGGTCTGGAGCAAAACTGGCTATGAGGGTTAGAAACTGGATGCAAAATAGAAGTCGTGGGTGGTACTTGGGGTGAGTTCTTGGAGGCTAGGCTAGTCACTGGTTGGATCCCACAGGGCTCTGTGTTCGGTCCAGTGTTAACATCATGAGCGACATTGCAAACTTAATAAAAGGAAGAATATACCTGTTTGTGGACGACACAAACCTCTATGGGAGCATAGACACAGAGGAGGGGAGACTGGACCTCAGGGAAGACCTGGCCAAGCTAGAGAAATGATCAGGTAAATGCCAAAATGTGCGGTTAATGCTCTTGGGGTAAAGAACCCAGACACCAAATACTGGCTGAGTGATGCAGGTTACCAGGTCAGAAGAAACTTAGATAATGATGGCAGAAAAGGCCCATGGTCTATGCAGTCTGCCCAAGTTCCCTAGATCCCTGGGATCACTCTTGGAACCTAATATTCCCCCAGGGTACCAACAACCCTTCCTGGACCTTACTGTAGTTAACTTCCATGGTCATGTCGGCCCCAGTAACCACTATTCCCTCCAGTCTGTCCCAGGCCTGTTTGAACCCCACCTCCTCAGCTGGTAGACTGTTCCAGGGCTCTACCACCAAGACATACTTCCTGACATCTCTTTTGAACCTCCCACTTAACCAACTTCCACTTGAGACCCTGTGACTTTGAGTTTGCACTCAGCCTAAATAATTGTCCACATTTCACTTTATTAATTCCTTTGAGGAATTTGAAGGTCTCAGTCATATCTCCCCTCCTTCTTGGTTTCCATTGAGTACAGATTTAGTGTCCTGAGGCACTTTTCATAAGATTTACTCTGCTGACCCTGAATCATGTTGGTCTTTCTGCATTGCACTGTTTCTAACCTTGCCATGTCTTTTCTGAGGTAAGGCTCAAGAACTTCAGGTGAGGCCTCACCAGGACTCTGTAGAGGATAGTATCACCTCTTTTCTTCTACTGTCAGTCCCCTCCCAATGCATCCCAGCATCCTGTTGGTCTTACTGTAGGCCTCGTTGCACTGACTGGTTGTTTAAGGGAGTTACTGATCCCATTCCGTGATTGTACTGCTAAGTCTGTCCTCTACCATCCAGTACTCCGTCATGGGGTTTTCTTTCCCAGGTGCATCACCTTGCACTTTTTTTGCATTGAATTTGAACTGCCAAACATTTCACCTAATCTTATCAGGTACTTTTGCATATTCCTTATTCAGTCTGTTTTCCCACAGAGTTTTGTGTTGTCTGCAAATAGACACAACTTGCTCTGTTTTTCTTCTCTAGTGTTACTAATGAACATATTGAAGAGGAACAGTCCCAGGACTGATCCTGCAAACCCTGCTTTTACCTCCTTCTCTTCTGTTTTAACCCGTTGACCATCACCCTGTGCTGCCTACCTGTTAGCCAGTTACCCACCCATCTCACGAGTTTTAGCTACCCCATGTCCTGCTTTTTCTTAAGCATCCTCTTCTGTGGTACTGAGTCAGAGGAGGAGAAGGACTTGGAAGTGATTATCACGAGTAACCTGAAGAACTCTGCACACTGTAGAAAAGCATCAGCAAAAGTGAATCGGATGCTGGGCTGCATAGTTAGGGGTATAACCAGCAGGAGAGCAGAGGTCATTCTGTCAGTGTACAGATCCCTAGTTTGGCCACATCTGAAGTACAGTATTGGTGCCCTAACCTAAAGAAAGATCAGCCTGCTGTAAATGGTCCCGAGAAGGGCAACCAAAATGATCCAGGGACAGCAAGGCAAAGCATATGAGGAGGGACTCTGAGATCTCAACATGTACTCCCTGGAGGATTGGGGGGGCATGATTGAAACCTTCAAGTACCTTTAAAAGTTTCAACAAGGTGAGTTCTGAGTGTCTCTTCAATGTTAATGTGAACAGGACCTCTGGGGGCACTGCTGCAAGCTGGTTGGTGGAAAATTCAGGAGGGAAATGAGGACGCACTTTTTCACTGAAAGTAGTGGCTAAGTGGAATGAGTTGCCAGAGGAAGTTGTCTCCATGAAGGCAGTGGACAGCTTCAAGAAAGGTTTGGATGGAAAGAAGGGGAAAGTTGCATGTAGAGGAAGGGGTCTGGGGGGATGCAAACCTCAGCGGGGAGGGTGGAGTTGATAATTGGCGGGGGGGGTGGCGGATCCCTCAGTAGACACGGAGGGGTCTGCAAACTTGAACAAGAATGATAGACCGCAAGGCCTTTTTCTGCTGACTCAGTCGTATATTCATAGCTACCGGAATCTATCAGTGATGCCTTACAAGGGCATCATCCTGTCAGTGTGATGCCTCGGAGGTGGAACTTCATGCTAATTAGTAGAACTTGGAATACAGGTTCAGACTCTGGTGTGACAGTCTCTTCCTGCTGTTCTAATGTCAAATTTGTTTCTCCACTGAAGCGGTGCACAGGGCCAGTCTTCTGGTCAACAGCTTTGCTTATTTATTGGTCGTTTGTTTTCTAGTAACTCAAGTTAGTTTTCGGTACTTTGTGTTAATTATGGTTTTTATTTAAATTTTTGCGGGTTCTCTGCTTTCCAATTAGTTCCAGGAGTTGGCGAAAGCTGCATCTGATTTATTTATTTGCTTTTGTTAACCGGGTAAGTCACACTAGACAGCCAAGTGCCTATTTTCAGGTGCGACCCGGGAGAGTTACAAACTTGAATATACAGGTACAGTGACGAATCAGTTTTACATACAACGAGAATACAGGTCATGTAGAAGAATGACAACCAGTAAAAAGACACGAGCCCGGGGGGGGGGGGTTACAGACGACCCGGGAGAGTTAAGAGCTAGAGCATACACAAACAGTGAGTGAGTCAAATTTACATACAGTGGGAGAGCAGGCGATACCAATTATAGCATAGACAGCTAGGTGGTGGAACCCACTCGGGAGGAGCAATCTTAGACCTGGTACTCTCAAATGGGGAGAGAGGATCACAAACTTAGAAGTCAGTAGACATCTGGGAACAAGCAACCACTGCACAGTGTGCTTCACAATAAACACAACCATAGAGACAAGCCATACAAAGACAAGGATGCTGGACTTTAGAAGAGCTGACTTTGGCATCATGGGTGAATACCTGAGGAAGTGCTAGCAAATGGCAAGAAGGAGGGTGGAAGATCAATGGAGAAAAATCAAACTGCCATCATGGAGGCAACAAGCCTTTGTGTGAAACAAAAGAAAACAAAAGCGGAATAAAAAACCACTATGGCTCTCAAAAGAGGTGTCAGGGAAGGTTAAGGAGAAAAAGCTGCATTCAAAAGTATAAGGAATCACAGACAAAGCATGACAGGGATCTGTATCAATTAAAGCAGAAGGAAGTGGGGAAGGCAGCCAGAATAGCAAAAGCCCATACTGAGGAAAAGATAGCCAACTCCGTTAAGAAGGGGATAAAACCTTTTATAGGTACATTAGGAGCATAGAAAGGTTAAGGAGGGATAGTGAAGATTAATAAGGAGAGGGAGGTGGGCAGAGGGAGACAGTGAAAAGGCAGAGATACTGAATGAATACTTTTGCTCCAGTATTCACAAAAGGCGGAAGGAGGAGTACCTAAGACCAAACAGTAGAAACACTCTGGATAGGGGGTTGACAAAAGTCCATTCACGGAAGAAAGAGTACTGAAAGAACTCCTAAAACTCAAGGTGGACAAAGCAATGGGGCCTGACGGATTCACCCTAGAATCCTAAAACAGCTAAGGGAGGACCTAGTGACACCACTAACCACACTTTTAACAAATCATGGAAGATGGGGTGGTACCTGAGGACTGGAGGAGGGCAGATGTGATTCCCCTTCACAAAAGTGGGAGCAAGGCAGAAGCAGGAAACTACAGACCTGTTAGTTTAACCTCAGTGGTGGGGAAAATGATGGAATCACTTCTGAAAGAAAGAATTGTTGAGTACCTAGAGGCCAGCGGGCACAGGACCCAAGGCAGCATGGATTCACAGCAGGAAGGTCATGTCAGATGAATCTAATCGATTTCTTTGACTGGGTGACCAAAGTAATAGACCAGGGAGGGGCTGTGGATATGGCCTACCTAGACTTTAGCCAGGCATTTGACACAGTCCTGCACAAAGATTAATAATCAAGTTAGCCAGCCTGGGAGTGGGTCCCAGGTGTTAGCCTGTGTAGCAAACTGGCTGCACAACAGGATACGGAAGGTAATAGTCAGGGCCCCTACTTTTCTGTGGCACAGTGGGACCAAGTTCTCTGCGGCAAGACTACCATTTGCATGCAGAACTTCTTCGCGTGGTTTGTAATTTCTGCAGAAGTTCTGCAGCACTAACAAACTACCACATCACAGTGACAGCTTGTCATCCTGACTTCACTTTCATAGCAGTTGTTACAGCAATCAGGATGGTGGAAAGCACAGTAACACTAGTTCAAAAATAACAGAATTATAAAAATCATTTTATGCCTAAAAAGCAAAACAAATGTCTCTCCCTTAAGGTCCTAGCCTGTTAAATAAATGACATATGTAGAGGGATCTTATGTGATAAATAAGGTATTTCTATATGCATGCTATCTATCCCACTAATGAGGTTTCCACTGTCTAACACTTATATATTTGTATGTGCTTTCTACACCACTCATGAGGTTCCCACTCTGTATGACTTATATATTTATATGCAATCTGTAACATACATACAAATGTGTGTGTGTGTGGTGAGAGACAGAGATACTGTGTGTGTGTGTGTGTGTGTGTGTGTGTGTGTGTGTGTGTGTGTGTGTGTGTGTATTTTAAATTTCATGAACTCGCATCCTCATTCATACAGGTCCCTTTAGAAATGGAATAGAGGAGTTATTGCAAACTCATTTTGATGTCAGTCTGCTTTCCTGACACACTGCTTAACACCGATCAGGCCATAGCGTGCATGTGAACCGATTGTGAGATAGAGCTCTCAGACCAGCACAATGTGTCCACCATGTGACAGAACACTGCACCATACCTTCCCAGGCTCCAAGCAACGATGTGTTCCACCAATCCTTGTGCTGCCCAGCCAGCTCCCAGAGCTAATCTCTGAATCTGAGTTGCTGGCACGGAACACAGCATGCTACCTCTGGCCCAACAGCTGATCCCTGCACACAACATTTCTCCATAACTTTTAGGTGATTCTATCAACCAATGACAATATGTAATCAATAACCCTGGCAAAATGTGTACAGTGCAATTATTTATTTAACAGGTCTATTCTTTCAGTAGGTCTACATTATTATATTCCACTTTTCTGAGCATAATCATTTTTCTTAAAATGACAGTTAAATTCATTTTACCAGTTATTCATTTCAGATGGCATCTCTATACCTTAAAGGCACAAATAGGTTTGTACAAAGTGAGGCATGGACTTAACAGGTCTGTGCTATTCACAAGGTTTTGTTTAAGCTGGGCCTAGTGCAATAATGTAAGACTGAAACTTGTATTAGGCTGTAGAGCAGGTTGAGCAAATATCACCATGCCTGATGTCCTGTGCCATCGCTCTGGCAGTGGAGCTGTGGTAGATAAGTGACTGTTCATTTCTTTGCAGATTGCAGCCATTTCATTAGCTAATGTATGATGTTAATAATAATACAATTTATTTAATAAAGTGCCTTTCAAAATTCCAAGGCACTGTACAGAATCAATTCAGATAAAACATATACAAATACATATCATATAAAATCACAATAAAACTGGAAATGCCTTTCCCATTGAAAAGATTTAATAGTGCCTGTTAAACTCCCCATCATCCTGCATTCCCAGAGCTGACGGGCAGAGAGTTCCAGAGGGTAGGTGCCAAATCCAAAGGCACGCGACCGGATGACTTCAAATTAACCCACGGAACCTCCAGCAACCCTCATCAGCTGGAGCGGAGCTGTCGACAGGAGTGTGTAAGGAACCAGGAGTTCTTCAAGCACTGGACCCTGTCCATGTAGGGCTTTGTAAGTCAATAGACCTACTTTGAAGGTGATCTGCCACTGTATTGGCAGCCAGTGCAGAGCGTGCAGCACAGGGGTGATGTGGGATCTCCTCGGTCCCAGTTAACAAAATGCCGCTGCCTGCACTAGCGCAGTGCGGGATATCAACCCCAGGAAGCCCTAGATAAAGGAGCTGCAGTAGTCAAGGCGCGATGTCGTCAAAGGCATGGACCAGAACAGGCAGGTCACTGGGTGGAACAAGGTGCCTAATCCTGGCAATGTTCCTAAGATGGAAAGACTAGCTTGATGACTGCCGACACCTGATGACGTAAGAGTCAGACCAACATCAAGCTCCAATCCCAGGTTACGCACCCATTCAGAGGTGAGAATCTGTGCCTCCCAGAACTAAGCTGGAAGGGAGTGCAGTCCTCAATCCCTCTACCCTATGACCCAGGTCCACAACCAAAACCTCAGTCTTTCCAGGGTTCAACTTTGGACTGCTGGAATTCATCCAATCTTGGATTTCTGAGGCAGTTGTTCAGTACCGAGATAGCACCAACCTGGTCAGCTGCAAAGACAGGTAGAGCTGGGTATCATCATCATAGCAGTGAAACCTCAGCTCATACTGTCTTACAATGTCTCTGAGGGTAGCATATATACTGCGAATAACATGGAGACAGCACCAACCCTGAGGGGTACCTCTGCAAGGCAGAGAGAGAGAGAAGCCCCAGATGAAAACAAACCGAGACCACCCTCTGTGTTCTCCCAGCGAGGAAAGATGAAAACCATCTGAGGACTGTACCCAATACAATAGCAATGATAACATCACATTCTGAGCATATAGGGGTTTAGGATATAAAAGAGGGAAGGAACCAGATTCTATGGAAAAACAGAAATATTAATAAAAATCAACAAGAAGAGTGAATTCTCAAGTGCACCCCTAGAAGTTTCATGAAATCTCTGCAGCTGCAGAATTCTAGGGCCTTGTAATAGTGAATGGAATACATTCTAAAGAAAGTGGGGTTACTAGTGGAGTACCTCAGGGCTCGTACTAGGTCCAGTCCTCTTTAACGTCTTTATAGGTGACATTGCAGAGTGTCTGGAAGGAAAGGTATGCCTCTTTGGGATGACACAAAGATCTGTAACAGAGTTGATACGCAAGGGGGTAGAAAAGATGAGAAGGGACTTGGCAAGGTTGGAGGAATGTCAGACATATGGCAACTTAGATTCAATGCAAAGAAGTGGAAAGTAATGCACCTGGGAAATAAAAATCCAGGAGAAGAGTACACAATAGCAGGAGAGGTACTAATGACAACAGTAATGGAAAGGGATCTGGGTGTAGTACATCGGATGACCTAAAGGTGGGTAAGCAATGTGAGAAGTCAGTAAGAGAGCTAGGGGATACTGGGATGCATAGGGAGGGGCATCACAAGTAGAAAAGGAAGTGGTTATCCCTCTATACAGACAGTTGGTGAGACCCCATCTGGAGTACTGCGTGCAGTTTTGGAGACCTCATCTATGCAAGGACATAGACAGGATGGAAGCAGTCCAGAGGAGTGCAACTAAAATGGTGCAGGGTCTACTTCAGAAACCATATGAAGAGAGACTGAGAGAGCTTAATATGTATACCCTTGATGAAAGGAGAGGCAAGGGGACATAATAGAAACTTTTAAGTTACCTCAGGGAATCAACAAAGTCCAGGAGGGTAGCATCTTTCAGAAAAAGAGCGTGTAAGAACAAAGGGCACAATTTAAAGTTAGAGAGGATGGCTCAGGGTAATGTGAGAAATTATTTTTCACGGAAAGAGTGGTGGGCGTTATGGAACCCTTCCTGGAGAGGCTGAGGGTCTAAAACAGTGGGGAATTCAAACATGCATGGACAGACATAAGGCAATTATAGTGGGGGTTGCAGGAAGTAGGCTGTTGGTTAACTAGAATCTGCACCTTATCCAATAGGTAGGGAAATGGGCAGACTGGGTAGAGCCATGTGGTCCTTATCTGCCGTCAAAGTCTATGTTTCTGTGTTTCTATATTTTCATCTGCCCTATGTGCCCAGGGACCATCTTGCAAATGAGCTTGCTCAATGATGTAATTGCCTGGCTAAATAACGTTTGATTGATTGATATCTGTTTAAATACCTGGGAGTGATCCTAGACTGCACCCTAGCATACTCCAATCATGTTGACAGCATGGCTAAAACTGTGAATACTGCATAGGATTACTTTATAAGCATGAGGACTGCTTCACAACCTAGGCCATAAACATTGTTATCCAGAGCTGTGTTATCTCCGTCATCTACTACAGACTGGTGATGTACTGACTCTGCACTCAGGTGCCTAACCATAGCCCTAAACAAGGCCTGTTGTCTACTAACCACCACCCCTCACCTCGCACATTATATCTATGAGCAAACCAACTGGCTCCAACTAATCGATGAACTAGGATACCAGACCTGCATCCTTGCTAAAAAGATCTTTGTGTCTCATGCCCCTGGGGTACTTAATGCTCTGAATCCTTACTGTGTCTTCTGCCTTACCAGAAGTTCAGAATCTCAAATTTTTCAGTACCCCACTGTCGCACCACCGAGGACAATGCTCCTTCAAATACAAAGCCTCAAGCTGGATCAACTTCGCTGCCAACAGAAATAACTAACCTTTTCATCGCTTGCGCTTTCAAGTGGAATCTGCGCCATTATCTCACTGCCTGGGCCACATGTGATTGCTTCCCATAATTTTCACTTTATTACTGCCACACCTCTTACTTCCCCTTTTGTCTACCCCCCATCTCACCTTTTCCTCACCATTACTCTACCATCTCTTTCCCTGCTCCCCACAGCCCCTCGTCCCTCCATCTCCCTCCATCGTCATCCTCTCTCTATGCTCTCCTGTCTAGGTCTATTTCAGCCCTATCCCTTTACCTTGTTATTCCTCCCCGACCCTGCTGTCTGAGCCCCCCACACATTTTCCTCCTTCTCCTGCTCCCACCTATAATGCACATTTTCTGCACCTATACTGGCTACTGCTGCTTCCCAGTTTCTCTCCCAAAGTGTATTCATACTAGCCTAAGTTAGCCTGTTGAATTATGTTTGATATTTAACCTGACAATGCCACTGGCTGCCTTGCAATTTGCTTGACTATATTTTTATGTTTTAGTAATTAAGCTTTATCCTGTAATTTACTGTTGTATCCTGTTATGTACTGTTCTGTTTTTATTGATGTGGGACCTTTGTAAAAGTGCCTTGGCTCAGAGATGCTATCCAAATCTAAATTAATAAATAAAATAAAATAAAAGGACTGGTCAGTACAGAACCCTGTGATACCCCTTTCCTTTGGAGTGGACTTCATTTACTATTACCCCGTGTCCTGTTGTCCAGCCAATTTTTACACAGACTGCCACCCTGGGACCCACTCCCAGGCTGGCCAACTTGTTTTAATCTTTGCACTATGGGACAATGCCTGGTTAGTCTAGGTAGGCCTTGTCCACAGCCCCTCCTTGCTTACTACTTTGATCACTCAGTCAAAATAATCTTAGATGTCTTCTGACATGACCTTCCCATGTGAATCCATGCTGACTTGTGCTCTGTGCCCCACTGGCCTCTAGGTATTCAACAGTTCTTTCTTTCAAGTGATTCCATCATTTCCCCTACAACTGAGGAGTAACAATAACAGGCCTGTAGTTTCCTGTCTCTGCTTTGCTCCCCGTTTGTGAAGGGAATCGCATCCACCTCCTCCAGTCCTCAGGTACCACACCATCCTCCCATGATTTGTTAAAAGGGTAGTCAGTGGGTCACTAGTTCTCTCTTAGTTCTTTTAGAATTCTGGGTGAATCCCATCAGGCCCCATTGCTTTGTCCACCTTCAGCTTTAGGAGTTCTTTCAGGACCCTTTCTTCTGTGAATGGACTTGTATCGACCTCCTCATCCAGAGTGCTTCTATTGATTGGATTAGGTACCTCCCTCCTTTTCATTTGTGAATACTGAGAAGTATTCATTCAGTGTCCTGCTTTTTCGTGGTCACCTCTTACCCACTTCCACCTTATTAAGCCTCACTATCCCTCCTTGGTCGTTCTCCAGTCCCTAATGTACCTATAAAAGGTTTTATCTCCTTTCTTAACTGAGTTGGCCATCTTTTCCTCGATTTGGGCCTTTGCTATTCTGACTGTCTTCCCACTTCCTTTTGCTTTAAATAGTACAGTTCTCTGTCCTGTTCCTTCTGTTTCCTTATACTTCCTGAATGCTAGCTTCTTCTCCCTTGCCTTCCCCACCACCTCTTTTGAGAACCATAGTATTTTTTTCCTTTGTTTTGATTTATTTGCTTCACACAGAGGCTTTTGTTGCCTCTGTGATGGCATTGATTTTTCCCATTGTTCCTACACCCTTCTTCTTGCCCATTTTGCTAGTGCTTTCTGAGGCACTCTCATTTTTGCCAAAGTCAGCCCTCCTAAAGTCCAGTACCCTCACTTTTGTATGGCTTGACTTTATGGCTGTGTTTATCATGAACCATACCGGTGGTCACTTGTTCCCAGATGGCTACCCACTTCTAAATCTGAGATCCTCCTCCATCCCTGTTTGAGAGTACCATGTCTTAAGATTGCTGCCTCCCAATGGGTTCCAACACTAGCTGTCTGAGGCATGCCCTCTGTAGAGCATCAAGAATGAAAGAGAAGATCAAATCTGTTGAAAAATCTTCTTTCCAAGTTCAGATGAAAATAAACCAAAAGACAAGGTATTTTTGTTTTCTGATCTACTTTCCTAGTAGAAAGGACTTTTCTGTGATGATCTGAAGATCTGTTACAAAAGGTTCTGGGTCTCCTGAAGCAGTTAGCCAGTCCCTTCTCACGTGTGGAAAATATTCCACATAGCAGTTCCTTTTCATATGTTATACTTCAGTACATAGGCAGCTGCTAAATGTTCAACAAATGGCATTCTTCTCTCTTCACAGCAATGTTTATAGGGTCTGTGAGGTTGTCCAGCCTTCCTCCTGATTGGTCAGTCTTTAAAGGTGAAATGTTTTATGTTTATGTTCGTTGTCCTCTAGTTTTGTGTTTTACTGCTCAACGTAATATATGCCTAAGTAGTCACAGAGATGTTAGTTTTTCTTACCCCATATCAGTATTCAGTTTGCTCTGTACCCCCATCGAAATAGCAGTCATTTGGTGGCCAGCTGAGCTGTAAGACCAGAGCTTGCAGCAGTGATCTCATGTGTACCTCGTCATATTTACTGCCTTAAGTGGCAAACCCAAGCGACAGCGAGTCGTAATGCTGCCCTGCTAATATTTCGATTGTGATGGTGCTTTGACAAGTTCTTATTATTAGACTTGTGTGAGTTAGCTTTTGAAGGATGGCATCAGTAACAATTATTTATCTTGGGTTTTGTGGTTTAGTACTGCTGCTTATCTCCATCTGTGTGGTTGAAAGAGAAGAGCTGTCCCAGCCTGAATGAAGTTGGCATAACATGAATGTGTGAGGTCTGATGTGAACTTGATATTGCAGACTTTAGTAGACCTTTCAATTTGTGTGGTACCTGAGTTATGTTTTTAAAAAAATAATGTAATGGTATTTTTTGTGTTGCATTGAAATGAACACCTGGTATTCATTTGAACCTCATAAGTACTTATTCACAGATCACTGACTGTATTGTACTGGAGCAACATAATAAAGAGCAGTTCATATGTGTCAAGATGAGTTTAGGAAATTGCCTCATTTTGCATTCAAGCCCCATTGACTAAATTAGGATCTGAGGACTCAGAGCCGTTGAAGCCCCCTTATCTAAGCAGAAAGCACGCGGGCAACAGCATCTCTAAAAGGGGGAGCTCCAGGTCTGAATGTGCTCCCAATTGACTTTATCAAAACCTTTGCCCAGTACTGCTGGACCCCTTGTTTGACATGTTAGAAGAGGGCTGCAAAGGTGTCCTACCCCACTCATCCTGCTCTGCAGTTATCACTGTTCTCCCAAACCTGGGAAAACATGACCAAGTGTGCATCATATCGCCTCTATTTCTTTGCTTACCGCGGATTATAAAATCATGGCTAAAGTACTGGCGCCGCAGTTGAGCCTATATTGCCTGCTGGTCTATCACGACCAGTCTGGCTTTGTGAAGAGGAGGTTTGGCAAGTACAATATTAGAAGAACCCTCAATGTGATTCATAGGTGGTATAATGGGAGGGGACGATGGGCTGCAGTTGTGGCATTAGATGCAGAGAAAGCGCTTGATCGGGTGGAGGCTATCTGTTTGAGATCTTGGAAAGAATGGGTTTGGGTACGGTTTTCTGTCAATGGGTATGTACTTTATACATGGACCCCCAGCACAAATCTTGATAAATGATAGTCTATCAAAGCCCTTTGGCTTGGTATGAGCACTGTCAGGGCTGTCCCTATCCCTATTGCTATATGTCCTCTCCCTGGAACGTTTAGCCACAGCTTTACGGGCCCATCCTGAAATAGAGAGTTTTTCGGGGATCTACATAAGATCTCAATGTATGCATATGATCAGCTGCTTTTTCTATAAAATCCAGCCAGGGACCTCCCAGCGGTGATAAACTTATGAAGGAGTATGGTGCTCTCTGGACATAAGGTGAATTGGACTAAAAGTGAGCTAATGCCTATTGGTTTCTGTGATAGAGCACAACTGATAGCTAATCTGGGAGGGTTACAACTAGTCAAACATGTTAAGGATCTGGGAGTAACATTGGTGGCAAACATCAATCAGCTGAATGCCCTAAACTATAAACCTTGGGCCCAGATATCTGTGGGGCTGCGATGGCGCAACAGTGTTGGCCTTACGCAACCTACCGATGCCTTGCACGATATTTGTGCGTGGTGCGGCGCGCCAGCACAACCCGATGTCTGGGTGCATCAGACGTATGCAGGCAACAGGTGGGGGCGTGCCCATGCATAAACTGCACAGCCCGATATTCAGTCAACATGCAGAGTTATGCAGGCACAACCCCTACCTGCGCCTGCACAACTTTACGCAAAAAAAAAAAAAAAGGATCAAGTTGAGGGCCACCCACAGGTGAACTGCCATATTGCAGGGCACAAACAGCAGCTGCCACCTATGCGTGGCCTTCCACTTGTTCGGTGCCCCCATGCCCCGATTGCGGGCATAATGTAATTCTCCCCAGCAGCCCGATCGCGGGCATACCGTCCATCATCCCAAGTAGCCCAATCACGGCATGAGTTGTCTCCCCTCCCCGTAGACCGATCGTGGGCATGAAGAACTCCCCAGTAGCCCGATCGCGGCATGAAGTCATTTCCCCAAAATCCAAGATCCCTGGTGGTCCAGTGGACCGCGAAACCAGATTGCTGGCGGCATCCACACCCCCATGTCCAGACTCCTGGTGATTCATTCACATATCTGGACTGCCTTATCGGTATGGGCTGCATGCCCATTGGCTCATGCTCTGAACCAATGGGCATGCAGCCCCACCGAGCTGTCAGTCGTCGGGTGGCGGGGCGGCAGGCAGGTGGTGCCGCCACCGCCGCTGACGGGGAGCAGGGTGGTGGGGCTCCATGGGCGGGAGGGTGGGGGCCACTAGATAACCAGGGAGTCTGGACGTGGGATGTGGATGCCGCCAGCGATCTGGCTTCTGCGTCCACTAGACCACCAGGGATCTTGAACTTTGGGATGACTTCACACCGCAATCAGGTTACTGGGGGAGTTTAACTTGACGCCCATGATTGGGCTGCTAAGGGGGAGGGGAGTTTAACTTCATGCCCGCGATCGGGCTACTCGGGAGTTTAATCCATGCCCGCCGATCGGGCTACTGGGAGTGGGGACGTTTGCTTATGCCCGCGATTGGGCTAATGGGGAAGAGGATAATGTTGTGCCCGCGCTTGGGCTGCTGGGGGTGGAAGATTACTGTGCTGCCCGCGATCAGGCTACGGAGGGGAAATACTGCATGCGCCGCGTGGTCAGGTGTAGGCGGCGCGGTCCCCGATCTGCTGCCGCTCGGCAGGGCCAGGCGCAAAGTCATCAGGGATCGGTGCACCCCATGCAAATGGGGCTACAATCAGATGCAGATGGTCCCCGCGCCTTGCATAGATTATGGCCCCATTTGCATGTCACCCATTGAATATCGTGAGGTGCTGCATGGCACAATGGAACTTGCGCCGCCGCATCAGTCAATGCTCCACTCTGACCACTTGCAGTGGCGCAGTTCCACTGTGTCATGCACAGTGGTGTAGCAGGGGCGATATTCAAAGAAGTTGCTCACAGCGCAACTCTGTTGAATATCGCCTGGCCACACCCCGCGCAACTTTTGAGCAGCGCAGGCTGGCGCTTCACAATGGCACAGTTAGAATATCTGGGCCTTGGTGTCCAGAGTGATAGAAGATTGAGCAGTGGAATGCCTTACCTATTTCTCTCCTGGACCGAGTTGGTACTATCAAGATGACGATACTGCCCCGTGTTTGTATTTATACCAGTCCTTACCGGTCAAAGTCCCACAGAGTCACTTCAGGGTCCTACATACAGCATTGCACAAATGTCTTTGGAAGGGTCGGGGCTCAAATTAAGAGAGCAACTCTGTTTCAACCAATGGTTGAGGGTGGCATGGACTGCCTGACTTTAGGGCTTACTATTGGGCAGCCCAGTTGGCTTTTGTTAACCATGGGTTTGATAAGGACATACCGGCATGGGTAGGATTGGAGGAAGAGTCAATACTGGGAAATTATAGATCTGACTTATTAAGCGGGAGTGCTTTCTTCCTGCTGGTCAAACTGGTAACTCACCAGTTAACCCCTTTACAGCTAACACTCTGGCTATTTGGAAGAGAGTGCATACGCACATAGGTTGGTGGGGGATTTTCCCATATCTGAGTCTGTTGAGTGTTGTGAAGAGGAGGGGTTCTCCTCGTACAAATTGTCCAGAGACCGAGACATTGGAATGAAAAGGCCTCACATATACAATCAACTACTTTCAAGAGATAGGTGATATTTGGGGATTCACCCGGGGATTTTTTGTTTATCTCAGACTCGACAAATGTGCTGGCTCGATCTGTCTCCGTGGATGGCTGGACTCCTGCCCCTTTAAGGAGGAATTGTACAAACCTCAGCTAGGTAGAAACCTCTGTCGACCTACTATCACACTATAATGGGACATAATGTAGAAGCTCCATTTAGGAGCAAGCTCAGGTGGGTGGAGGACCTATCCTAAATATAGATCCAGAAATCTGGAAATTGGCATGCTCTCATTATGTTAACTGTTTGGTTAACAATAGATTGAGACTTATGCAACTTAATTTCTTACATAGAGCTTATATCACCCCAGCCAAACTGCACCAGATAGATGGCTCAAAATCTGATGTCTGTCCCAAGTGCAAAATGGGAGTGGTGACTTTTACATATGACCTTGATGTGTGCTAAAATCGCCCATTCTGGCATAAAATGCACAGAATCATGTCCAGGATTCTGGGCTATGCCCCTCTAAATTCTCTTTGGAATTATTACTCATTCAAGCCCAGACTATCCAAGGTGTACAAAAGAGATAACTTGTGGGATATGGCACTTATAAATGCTCGCCTCACCATTGCTCAGGTTTGATTATCAGCAGAGGCCCTGTCTATCAGTAAATGGTCAAAGAATTTATTATCTTGCATGACCATTGAAAACACAACTTAGGGCTTTGGGTAATGCCATGCCTTTGATCAGATGGGGTCTCTGTTGGGAGCAATTGAAGCTGGTTACTTCCCTGTGTAACTTTTGTCTACATTCTGATTCAGTGCCCTAAATGGTTCCTCTTCTGTGGCTGTTATCTTGATTTACTATAGGCATTGGTGTATTACTAACTATATATTGTAATTGGGATCGCCTAACCTCATGGGATAATGATCATTTAAGTAACCTTGGAAATAGCTGGTCTGGTGTGCATCTCCTGGATTGATTTACTTATGTCCTGCTTAACTGCAATTGATTGAACATTTTTTTAACTGTACTGTTGTATTCCTTGAACCAACCAATAAACTATTTTTGAAAAAAAAAGATGCATTCACATGTTTTTATTTTTGTTTAATACTTTAAACATGTTGACTTGATAGAAATGTATGCTAACAGCATTACAATATAACATGTCGTATGTACAGTGTGGCATTGTGAGGTAAATTGTCCTGCTACTGGTTTGGTGTGCTATGATATTCTACTCGTGTAAATTTCTTTGAAGTGATAACAGGTTAAATTATCCATGTATTTTTCTATTTTACTGTGTGTACATTATATTATGTGATCTGACAGCTTGCAGTATGTGTTGTTCTTTCTACTCCATGTGATCTGTAATATATGCTATTTGTTTCATAAAAATTATATGGAATACTATTACTATTGTTGCCTGTGGTAGCTGATTTTGATGTCAGCCAAGCTAGACTGAATATCCATGTCTCATTCATCTACATATGATGTTTGTCTGATGTACCAGACGTCCATTTGTAGGTTTTCACACTATAGTTGAGGTTTTGATTCAGAAGTTGTTTGAATGTTTTTTTTTTTTTGTCCCACCACTGATCAATAAGACCCTCACAATCGCAGGTTGTGCTACAACTAGTGAGCAATAGATTAACTGATTCTCATTACTGATCCACATACAATCTGATTCTAGCCCTATACAGTTGCATGGTATGAGAAAGACTGTTTGTTTTGGGATTACATATTTTATACCTGTTCATTGGCCACTCATTTATAGAAATTATTTACTATTACATAGTCAACTACTCTCTCTCTCATATTTTATGTAGGATATGTACTTGCATACATATAGAAACATAGAAACATAGAAGTTGACGGCAGATAAGGACCGCAAGGCCCATCCAGTCTGCCCATTTTCTTTTCTACCTTATAAATGTGCCATCGGCCTTTGCTCTGTCAGTGACCTATCTATTCATAGTCATTTGTATTGCTCCCTCATGCCTATCCCATGCCTGTTTGAAGCCCTGCACTGTATTCATAGCCACCACTTCTTGTGGTAAGCCATTCCATGCATCCACCACCCTTTCTGTGAAAAAGAATTTCCTCACATTCCCCTTAATCGGCCTCCCTCTAATCTCATGCTGTGTCCTCTTGTCCTGCTATTTTTCTTATATTTAAACATGTTAGACTCTTTCACCTTGTTTATGCCTCTTAGGTGTTTGAATGCCTCGATCATATCACTCTCTCCCTCCTTTGCTCATGGTGCATACATATTGAGCTCCGTTAATCTGTCCTCATATGTGCCTTCTGATGCAGTCCCTGCACCATTTTGGTTGCCTTTCTCTGACTGCCTCAATTTGGTTAATGTCCTTGTGAAGGTGTGGCCTCCAATACTGCAATGAGTACTCCAGATGGGGCCTAACCAGTGTCTTGTACAGAGGATTAATACCTCCTCTTACGACTTGTGATACCCCTACTAATACACCCTAACACCCCCCTAGCCTTACTCTACTGCTTTAGAGGTCTGTTTGGATGATTTTAGGTCATCAGTGATGATGATGATGCCCAAGTCTCTTTCTTCCTTTGGACTGCTAGCAACTCCTCCCAGCCTATAGGTGGCTTCAGGTTCTCTTCCCTATGTGCATGATTTTGTACTTCTTTGCATTAAATCCCAGTTGCCACTCTTCTGACCATTCTGCTAGTTTATCCAGATCTCTTCTCATTCTTCAGCACCTTAAAGAAATATTCTGGGATTCAGGAATCCAGGATGAAGTAAGTAGCCCACCTCTGGGACATTCAAATCCAATTATAATAAAGCAAGAAGAGATATTAAGATCAATAAAGACTCTAAACTAAACAAAGCCCCAGGGCCAGATGATATCCCTGCTGAGATTTATCTGAATAACCCCACTCTATGGAATAAGATGTTCACAATATACTTTAAAAGTGTATTAAGGAAAACAAATATCTGGAAACCTGACATGTGTGTCTATATACCTATTCATAACAAAGGAAGTGCTGCAGACCCTGCAATGCACTGTCCCATAAGCCTGTTGGACGCAAGTCTGAAAATATTCTCTAGAGTCATCTTTGAAAAATTAAGGGTAGAAATAAAGTGAACAGGGGGTTATCAATACTCCAAGCAGGCTTTCAAAAAATTATTCCACTATTGATAACATCTATGTGTTCCACCACCTTGTAGAAAATATATATACCTGCATAAACAAAACTTTATACCATATTCATAGACTACTCAGCAGAGTTTGACACAATCTCAAGGAGTACCCTATGGCAACTAATGTTAGCTAAAGGAATAGAAAAAATGTGATGCATATCACACTAAACTTTATTCCCAGACATGGGTGAAAGTTAAAATAGAGTACCCGGTGGTTTATCAGCCTCATTCGATATCGATAAAGGAGTAAGACAAGGTTGTGTCCTGGTCCCCACTCTGTTTTCTCTGTATGTAAACATCTTATTGACTGACCTACTGTCGTGTCCCTCCAACTCACCAATAATTAATGAAATAGCCTGCCCTATTAGATGATTTTGTGCTATTTTCACTTATAAAGTCTGGATTACAAAAAAGTTAGATATGTTATATAAAAGAACACAAGAACTACACTTAGTCACTCTACAAAAAAACAAAACTAAATTGTAATACTGGGTTCATCAACTACATACAAACACATGGTTAATAGATGACAAAACAATAGAAATGGTTAATAACTATTGCTATCTTGAGGTGACACTCAAAGTAATTGTACATGGAAATTGTGTAGCGATAGTATTAAAGAAAACTGAACAAAACAGCTAGAGGTTTGGACAGATTTAATTATAGATATGGGGGACAAACTATCAAACTGCTGATGTACAATTAAAACAACATATTTTGTACAACTTTTATGGAACAGAAGTATGGGAAATCAAAACAATGGAAAAATGAACTATACCGGTCTTGAAATTATGAAGAAAACATTGGGAGTGGGTTTCTCATGCCCAACTGTGTATATCAGAGCAGAACTAGGCATCAGTAGCATAAGGGCATTTGTACAATCCAGAAAGATGTTTCACGTTAAGGATTATGAAGTTAGAAGGCCATCTCACTTATGAATGCCTAAAAGAAAAGAAAATGACTCAACTTAGGTCGTATAAATACAAAATTTTGGTATCCAAATATATTGGAAATTTTAAAACACATAGCCTTCTAAAACTAAAAGCACTTACAGACAATGGGTGCTAATCAGTCTCAAGTATAAAAATATATAAATAAATCTTGGTGGAATCAAAGGATCTGGTACAGCTGGAAACTCACATTATTCCAGGTGGTTTGCCAAGTATAATATCTGTTTTGGGTATAAACCATACCTTGATATTTTAACAGACCTGGGTCTCTGTAGAATATTTACCATTTATAAATTTGAAAGGTTCCCAAGCAATGTGCTTAACACCAGACACAAAGCTTTCGCTAGAAAATGAAAATGCACATGCGCAGTAGGAGGATCAGGAGACCTAAAACATGTCTTCTGGAAATGCTCCTGGTGTTTACATGAAAGGAACTATTGTTGCTACTTTCTTGATTCCAGATACATAGTGAGCTATGAAGATTTAACATTAATTTTAATACACACGCTGATCAGTGGGCTGTGAATAGAATTGCCAAATTCTTCTCCGCAATAAACAAGAAAAAGAAAATAATACTATCAATGCAAATAAATCCTTGAGTCTCTAGTCTGCATTATTCTAATGTAGGAGATGAGTTAGAAAGCTGAATGTCATCATAGGCTAAGTAATGAATGAAATATAAGAATAACTACAGTGGCGAGTCCTGAGTCCTCAATGACAAGCTTGGAAAATGCTACTATATTTCTATTTTTATAAATTGTGACAGGGTATTGGCCCTGAATGATTCTATTTATGTACCTATGTTTTTATGACATGTATGTATTTATATATTTGTGTATAGCTTTTAAAGGGTACTTAAACAAGCAGTTTTTAAAACTGCAAATTCCAAAATCTGGCTTTATATTGAGGTAAAGTAAAGGCTGCTGTTTACATTCATCTAAAACTGCATTTATGTAAATAACATAAATGCAGTTTCATAATTTTTGAAAAATGTAAACATCAGTCTTTCACTTTCAAAACAACCTTGGTTTCTCCCTAAGATGTCTGTCAAGTGTGTTAAGTGATGAGTCATGATGACATCATAGAGCTAGAGACAGAGATCCACATGTAGATCTATAATGCTAACTAGTTCTTCTTTCCTCTTTTATTTGATTTGTTGTACCAGAATGATAAACACCATGGGCTGGATATTCAAACTGCGCTATTTTGTGGCGCAAGCCCTTGCGCTGCACAAAATAGTTGCGAAGAGGGTGTGGGAGTGATATTCAAGGAGTTGCGCTTATTGAGCAACCTTTGAATATCACCCCCGCCACAGCCACTGTGCATGGTGCAGTGGAACTTGCACCACCACAGGTGGTCAGAGGAGCATTCAAATTTCGAGTGGCTAAGTACCATTGCGCCATGCAATTTCCAATATTCAAAAGGTGACACAAATGGGGCCATAATTCTTGCAAGGTGTGGGGGCCATTTGCATCTGTTTATGGCCCCATCTGCATGCCATTAGCATGCAGGTGCGCCATCCCAAGGACTTGCGCCTGGCGCCTGCCAGGCAGCGGCTGTCAGGAGACCAACGCTCCTGCAGCCCGATCGTGAGCAAATGTGCATGTAATCCCCTCCCCGACTTGCCGATCGCGGGCATAAGCAATCACTCCCACCAGCCCGATCGCTGGCAGCAAAGTGTCCCCCGAACATATCCCTGGTGGTCCAGTGGACCGATAAGCCTGATCGTGGGCTGAAGAGGCTTGAAACTCCCCCAACGCATCCTCAGGAGTCCGGTGGACGATAAAGCTGACCGCCGCTGAAGAAGCTTAACCCCTCCTCAGAGTCTTCGAGGTCCGCGTGACTGATGCTTTCACTGCGGCTGTATTATGCAGCTATTCTTCACCTCACACTGCTCCTGGTGATCAGCCTTTCATTTCTCACTTCCACGAAAGTTTCACATTGCCTTGCTCTCCCCCGGCAGCCGGCAGCATCCACCCGCCAGCCGCCCGCCGCTCGCCGACTGACTGCCAGAGGCCTGCACGCTCATTGGTACAGAGCAAGAGCCTACGGGCTGCAGCATCGATGTCAGACAAGACAGTCCAGATATGTGAATGAATTAATTCATAAATCTGGACTGCCTTGTATAGGGCTGCACACCCATTGGCTCTTGCTCTACACCAATGGGCATGCAGCACTACTGGGCAGTTAGTCGGCGGGCGGCGGGGCGGAAGGCAGGTGGATGCTGCTGCCTTCCAGCGCCGGGGAGCAGGTGGTGGGGCTTCATGGTGGGGTGGGGGGGACACTAGATCACCAAGGATATGATCTTGGGGTGGGGGTGTCGCAACATAATGCAGCCCGTGATCGGACTTATCGTCCACTGGACCACCAGGGATATGTTTGGGGGTTTAACCTCTTCAGCCCGCGATCGGGCTTAGCGGTCCACTGACCACCAGGATATGTTCGGGGACACTTGTTGCCCACGATTGGGCTGGTGTGTGGGTGATTTAAGCTTATGCCCACGATCAGGCCAGTCGGGGAGGGGGACTTTTCTGCTTTTGCCGCATCAGGCTCGCGGGGGGCACAGGAGAGGTTGAGGCCAGCCACAGGTGGCAGCTGCTGTGTTGGCGCCTGCAATGCGGCAGCTCACCTGTGGGTGGCCCACGACTTACCTTTTTGGTTCAAAGTTGTGCAGGCGCAGGTTGGGGTTGCGCCGCACAACTCTGCACAGCCTGGCTGAATATCGGCTGTGCAGCTTATGCATGGTTCCTCCTCCAGTTCAGCATGCATTCATTTACATTGCGCTGTTGCTCAGCATGTTTTCAGTGGCACAACTGCCTCCTGCTGAATATCGCAGAATGGCTCAATTTTGACTTGCGCAGGCGCTACCCTATGGCATGGCGCAACCCTTTGAATATCCCACCCCATGTATTAACTTGTGGATTATTTTGATCAGTACACATGTTAGGCTATGATTTTGTTCATTTTGTTTACTTTAACTTATGGAAAATGTTTTGCAATCCAGCTGACTTTTTCTTTGGCAAACTGCATTACAGTACAACACTTCAAATATCTGATGATCTAGTAGTTATATGATGCACTGACTTTTGTTTTGTTAACCAGAAGAGATGCACTAAGCTGAAAGCTTGTTTACAGGTGTGGTCTGGGAGCACAAGGAAGTTTAATGACTTGCTCAGAGTCACACAGCAAAATACCTGTCTTGTTCAGTTCCAAAGCTCATGCTGTCTTGTTAATCCACAGATAAGGCTTTCTTTTTCCATGTGAACCCCTGCACCTAGTCTGCCTTCTGTTGCACTCCGCACCATCCATACTCTGTCCTTAGTATTGCCTGGGGCTGCATATGAGCTTGCAGTCTCATGAAGAGAATTATCACCTCAGATTGTAATCTTGTACCTCAGAGAGTTTTGCACACCTATACTGATATGCATAATCAGCTGGCACTGTTAAAATGCCTCCCAAATCACTCTTCCGTCCACATTCTCAATGTTTGACTTCTGCTCCACAGTAAACAGAGTGGATCACCCACCTTCTGCACAGTGAAGGTAGTATGTACAGTCTCCTGTTGTGTTTTTTTCCCACCTCATTAACCAACAACTAGGTCTTCCTGGAGGGCAAGCAATAAGCATCATGACCCACCAGAAAAACTGCTGCTCACGCCTCATAAGGGCTGCACTTACAATGGATAACAATGTTATTAGAAGGAGAGAAATACTAATACCTTGAGTGAATCCACCTGACTTCCAGTGTCAGTCTACTCCTTCACCTGTGATCTGCAGAACTTTGCAAGACAGTTCCCAGCAATTCTTCTCCAGTACTTTTCTGTGCTCTAATCCACAATGCGAGTAGGCTGGCTACCACCCTTTCAAATCTTGAATGAGCTATACACAACTCCCTCAAAACTGTCCTAACAAACATCAACATCCCCCCCACCGAGGGTAATCTCCCTACACTGAATTCAAGTAACAGTTTAGGTGCAGCCTGCCACTCGACTATTTGTCATCGTTTGCTACTGTCATCCACAGTCAGGAAGTGATCATGATGCTGACAGCCCCACATTTCAGATCTTACAGTGATCTTCTCAGCGTCTTCCTTCATGTTCAACTAACTGAATATAGCTGTACCCTGCTGGAATGGCCTCCTCAGCCCTCTCTGGCATTCATTCTTCTCACCTGCTCCCCACACCAAAGACTTGTGAGTTCAATACCCTTCCCGCATCATGAATGTGTTTAGTACAGTCTCCCATGTTATATTTACAGAATAATAAACATGATTTTCTGGTAAAGCCACGCTGATAGCAGTATGGCACAGTGGAAAAATAGGCTTTCCTACACTTATAGATCTAAGCCACCCATTGATTAGGTACTATTAAATGGCGGCATAATGATGTGCACCCATCATTTAATAGTGCCTATTCAAAGGTAGCCTAGATCTTTTAAGGATAGGAAAGCCAATCATTCCCTTGTTCCCTGCTACTATAAGCCTGACTTACTGGAAAGATATGTTTATGTTTGATATGTCAAAATAAAATGGGAACTGTACTATTTGCATTCATGATGCAGAAGGGTGATGATCTCATCGGTTTTTAGTGTGAGGAGTAATAGTGAAGAATGAATACCAGAGGGGACTGAGAAGGCCACTCTTGCAAGGCACTGCTATATTCAGGGAAGGCGAAGGCAGGAGGACAGAAATATGAGCAGATTACTGTGAGAAATGAGAAGTGGGGCTGCCAGCACCTTGATCACTACTCTGACCCCATTGTCCTGGCCAACATTTTCTTCCTATAAAACCAGTTCATGCAATTGTCCAAGGCTGTGTGTGATATTAATGTATGAAATGGCTGCCACTTCATGTTCAGTCACATCACTACCAGTCTAGTATTATTTGTAAAGCACTTTGGGATGCAATGTATGAAAACCACTATATAAATGCTGATTCTTATTATTATTATTATTATTATTTCCATGGAAAAGAAGACGAGACAAGCATATATTTGAGTTTCAAGAAAGTATGAACTCTAACATTGGACTGCACAAGAACTTTGCTACAAAAGTGGTGGTTCTAGGGGTGGTGAAGGTGTGGCTCCCCCACATAGTAATGTACTTGCTTGCTGCTGCTGTATTTCACTTTGTTGAAGAAGTCTGATTTATTGATTGCACAAATGTTTACATTCAAACTATGGATTACATTTGTAGGTTCTGTCAAAACGTACTTAGAAAAGAATAGCAGAAAATATAAAAGTTTAATAAAATGTTAAAAGTGCATATTAAGCATACACACCACCACATCACCCCCATTGTATCATCCTGGATCCACCATAACCACTAGACCACCAGGTTATTCAAAATGTACTGTACTGTGGTTTACCACAGAGAAAGTCAGTTGGATTAAAACACATTTTCAGCATGTTAAAGTAAACAAAATGAACAGAACCATAGCCTGACATGTGTATTATATAAAATAATGCACATGTTTTGACCATTTGGGTGAAACAATTCTATACAAAGAGAAATAAGAACTAGTTAGCACTATAGAGAGCCATATATCTCTCTGACTTTGGCTCCAATGACATCATCACATAACAGATTTGGCGGCCATTTTAGGAAGCAGGTAAGACAGTTTTTTTAAATTGAAGGCTGATTTTACAATATTCAAATGCTCTGGAACCACATTTAGGTAAATTATGTAAATGTAGTTTTAGCATTAATGAACACAGCAGCATTTCCTTTAGTCACCTATGGAGTCAGATTTTTGAATAGTTTGATGTCAAAATATTGTTTAGGTATCCTTTAAACTCAACAATTTATTGATCAGGCCAGTTGTGATGTTACCTGCGGTGCAGGGGCACATAATGAGCATGCATACTGTACAATGTGTACCTATTCCAGATAGTTTTTCTCTACTGTATATGCTAATGTTAACCGACTGAAATTACAGTACATATCCTGGCCAGACAACTATTTAACAGCATCTGGTCATCATATGCAAGTATTTTTTTTTTTGTATTTAATTTATTTTTCTTCATGTAATTTTTTATTCCATTTATAGGATGCATAGGCTTGACTCTAATTGTGCCCCTGAACATCAGAAGTTGTTCATGGTTTAAGTTTCCTCATTATGTGAACTGATGGCCACATGCAAAATCTGCTCTAGTAAAACAGATGTGTATATTAAGCAGCAGATTGGTACCACTGTGATGTTAGAAATAATGTCTCAATGGGCATCATTGTCAATGGACAAGTTAACCATTTTGGGACAATTGTCATTTGAAACTTGAGCTAGCAACAGCAATTTTTTGAGTGGCATCATGCCCAGGAAGGCCATAAAGTGTTTACCTCCATAGACTTG
Organism: Neoceratodus forsteri; assembly: GCA_016271365.2. Taxonomy (NCBI): domain Eukaryota; kingdom Metazoa; phylum Chordata; order Ceratodontiformes; family Ceratodontidae; genus Neoceratodus; species Neoceratodus forsteri. The sequence goes on from CM028131.1 coordinate 477,597,954, forward strand.
CCAGTGTTTTCTTATTGAACATTCTGCTTGATTCAGTGTTACGTACACAGTACCAGTGATTGAGCAAGTGTGGAAATCACAACCAAATACCCTAATAAAGGAAAGTACTGAGCGGTTCATCTTGGTGGAGATGCATGTTGCTGTTCTCCAGGTTATTCCGCTAAATATGGGAACTACAATCCGATGGACTTGAGAACACAGAAAATATTGAGCATGGAACTTGTCCAGGTACATATATTGGGAATATGTTATGCCACAACAGACAGGGGAGGCCTGAGGCACTGCGGCACCCCTTGAATCTGGCAGTGCTGCAGCAATATGCTCAGGTGATCTACAGACTTGCAGAGGTCCAGATAGGACAACTGGAGGACAGGGACCCAGTCAAGTCATGCAAATGTTTTAGATTTCAGAAACATGGACTTGCTGAAATGGGTAGATTTATCACAGTAGCCCTGAGAAGGGGGGGTGTTGTGTTGGAAGCACAATGGAAGAACCTGAAAGGAGCCATAGAGAAAGTGATGAACTGATGTATTAGGATTGTATCCAAAGGCAAGAGAAGGAGGAAGTCACTGTGGTTCTTGAAACAGGTTGCAGGCAAAGAAAGAGCTAAAAGGGCAGCTTTCAGGGAATACAAGGAGACCCAAATGGAGCAAGACTGGGAGGTGTACCCACAGCATGTAAGAGAAGCAGGAAGGCTGTTAGGAGTGAGACTGAGGAGGGCTTAATGCAGACTGTGAAGAAAGGGACAAGATATTCTATATGTACAGCGGCAAAGAAGAAAAGCAGGGGGTATTGTAGGCTCAAAGTGGAGGAAGGAGAGTGTAAGAAGGAGACCAAGACAAAGCATAAATACTTCTGTCGTTATTCATTGAAGAGGGAGGGAGGGACCACAGCTGGGCATCTGGTGCAAAGGGGATGAGGTAGACACCAGTCCATTCACATTGGAGAGAGTCCTGGAGCAGCTCACAAAACTGAATGTGGACAAAGCAATTGGGCCAGATGGCATACACCCAAGGATATTAAAGGAGCTGCGAAGGAGCAGCACCTCTGGCAGCCATGTTCATAGAGTCACTCCACACAGGTGTGTTTCCAGAGGACTAGAGGAGGGCACATGTACCGCTACTCAAAAGCAGTAGTAGGGACAAGGTGGGGAACTATAGGCCAGTCAGCCTTGCCTCAGTAGTCGGTAAGATCATGGAGCACTGCTTAAAGAAGGATAGTGGCACACGAAATCAACAGTGCACAGTATCCAAGGCAACATGGATTCACAGCAGGTAGGTCATGTCAGGCAAATCTCATAGCATTTTTTGACTGGATGACGAGAGAAGTGGATCATGGAAGGGTGGTGGACATTGCCCACCTTGATTTCAGCATGGCCTATGAGACTGTCCCACATAAAGGCTGGTTAACAAGATGTGTAGTCTGGGCATGGGGCACAAGGTGGTAAACCGGGTTATGAACTGGCTAATGAACAGGAGGCAGAGGGTGGTGGTAATGGGATCCAATCTGGGGAGAGTGGAATGACCAGCGGGTACTTCAGGGATTGGTCCTTGGGCCAGTCCTGTTCAGTGTCTTCATTACTGACATTGCAGATGGACTGAAGGGAAAGTCCTGCCTGTTTGCAGATGACACCAAGATCTGCATCAGGGTGGAAACTCCAGAAGGGGTGAGAGGATGAGCAGGGACTTGAAGAATGGTCTGAATTGTGGCAAGTGAGGTTTAATTCAGTGAAGTGCAAAATCAAGCACCTGGGATGAGGGAACCCAGGAGTTATAGAATTGGGGGGCATTGCTGGCAATCACAAGGAAGAAAAGGGACCTGGGGTATCATTTCAGATGACCTAAAGGTGTCTAAGCAGAGTACAAAAGCAGCAGGAGGTCAAGTGGCATGCTGGGATGCATAGACAGAAGTATCAGTAGCAGAAGGAGGGAAGTGGTGATGCCATTATATAAAACACTAGTGAAGCCTCACCTAGAGTACTGGGTACAATTCTGAAGGCCATACCTTTGTAAGGACATTGACAGGGTGGATGCAGTCCAGAGAAGGGTGACTAAGATGGTACAGGGCTTGCAACACAAAACATATGAGTAGAGATTAAAGGACCTCAACAGGTACTCGCTGGAGTAGAGGAGAGGTCAGTGGGACATGATAGAAATGTTCAAGTACTTTAAGGGTATAAATGAGGTGCAGGGAAAACATGTTCCAGTATAGGAGTACAAGAACAAGGGGGCATGATATGAAACTGAGAGGTGGCGGGTTAAGGGAAATGTGAGAATGTTTTTCTTCACAAAGAGAGTGGTGGACACATGGAATAGTCTGCCACAGGAAGTGGTGGGAGCAAGCACAGTGGAGGGATTTAAACATGAATGGGACAGGCAGAGGGAACCATAGAGGTGGGTAAGAGTGGAAACACCAATGACCGATAGGGTCAGAGGCCAAAACAAGTATAGTGCTTATGGGCAGACTGGATGGGCTTAGTGGTCCTTATCTGCTGACAATTTCTATGTTTGTTTCTGTGATCCCTGTCATCTCAGTGTGGTTTCATCTCTGATTTCATAAGGCATGACCAGCGGTTAGATTAACAGTCTGTTAATCACCCCTTTGGGTGTAATGGGCACATGGCGCGTCGAATGCCATATTGCCCTTTGGGGTTAATTAACGGACTGTGTGAAAATGGGCTAAGTGTATTTTTGATACTTGCTGACTAAAAGTGCTGATCAGTTGTTGTTTGAGACAACAAGAGACTTGAAATAGCTAGTACCAGTCTCTGTTGCCTCATCAGTTGTAAATATTTATGGACATGTATAGAGGCGAAGAAGGTTAGCATTGCCTTGTTTTCTTTTTGCTTAGTGTTTATAGCCCCCACAACACCAGGCTTAAAACTGTTACAGTAACACTTAAAAACAAACAAAAAAAACGTGAAACCGGAGGGGGAGGCATGACAACCAGATCAAAAGTGACAGCTACAGTGGCTCAAGTAGGACAGAAGCCCTTAGCTAAAAAACAAACAGCATTCGATTGCAGGTAGAATAACTATTTATTACATAAATAAATTAAATTCTAAGAATTTTAACATTAAAGTTATTTTTCTTTCAAACATTTATAATACAATGGCCCATTTTCTAAGTGCAATAATACCTCCAGTGAGGGTGGTATGTGCTGTACCGGACCTTTCAGGGCTATAATGCCATCTGCCTGCAGAGTCTGTGCTCATTATGTCCCTGGGCAGTTCAGTATAGCCTAATACTGCTCCCCAGGTATTATTGCTTACTTAATCTAACTCCTGTGAATGCCTGCTTGATATAAAAATTACTCCAAAAGAAAAGTGTTAAAATTAGTTTCTGAATGTCCTCATATAGTGTGCATTCTTAAATAAAATAGTTCTTCCAGGAGCAGTTTAAGAATGCTGATTCAAAATCACAAAGTATCATTCCAGTCATGTAGCAGTGCTTGAGGATGGAAAGCTGACAGGAAGAATCCATGTGACGTGGTGATCAGGCTGTAAATGACAGTGTAACAGGGATTATTGTAAGGCTGTTGGAATACTAAAAGCCAATCAGATTGCAGCATTTCTGAGACCTGTCTTATGATATGCATTGGCACAAATTATGAGGGTTAATACAAAATAATACACACATTTGTATTGCTTACTATAAAATAAAAACATAGGAGGGTACATTATAAAAAGAAAGAAAATGTTAATTTCAATTTTCTGATAGCCCCATGAAAATCACAATAAAACCTGCCATGAACTGGCAATGGAGTATTTTTTTGTAGATGTACATTCTGTTTTACATATTTTTATTTGGCAATGTGTTTCATACGCCTGCAGTGCAATGAAGTTAGTAGTTTGAATGGAATGGAGCTAGACGGTCTGAAGAGATGTCTGGCTTTCGTTGAGGAGAACAGTAAAACTACAGACAGACGTCCACAAGTTTGAACATTTTGAGAGAGGAATGGCCATAGTACCAGCACTGGTATGACTTATGGCATGTTGCAAAAGGCACATGTTGGCTGCTGCTGTTAGTTATACATATGTAGATATGTATACCCTTTACAGTTATATTTTGGGATTTGGGTTGTGTGTGGAGGTTGTTGGAGTTATGGGTTTAGAGTCTGTAAACACCACCAGGTGGAGATGATCAGGATAAGTAACACACCACAGTAGGCCAGCGTTAACAATTTGCCTAACAACATGGCTGTAACTGTTTACATATGAACATTTATTCAAATGTATGGCTTTATTACAATATTGTGTGTTGTTGACTTCCTACTAATTGTGAATATTGTACTGCTATTTGTTTATACTTCTGTATCTCAAAACAGGAATCAGGAAAAATTGGAACCCACTGTCAAAAGGTGAAATGTAAGCTGGTCCATGGGTGCATGCCATATCAAATCACATGTATTAGTGTGCTGCAACAAGTGATGGTAACAGTGAGTTATGTGTGTCTAAATGGAAAAGCTTACTAATCATGTGTGCAATATCAACGAAGGCCACGATCCGACATATCCCAGATGTTTGCATGGAACTTTGGAAGAGCAGGCTTGACTGACAAAAGGTTTTTTTTGAAATTGCTTATATTTCAGGATATCTTGTGATGTTGCCCCTCAGGCAGCGGTCACGATCCAGCCATAGAACCTCTATGGTGCAAGGAGTCTGATCCACCTACCCCCCAAGAGATAAGGTGCCACTTGCCCCTTGGGCAGTGGTCACGATCCAGCCATAGCACCTCTACGGTGCAAGAAGCCTAATCCACCTACCCCCCAAAGAGATAGATAAGGTGCCACTTTGCCCCTCGGCAGCAGTCACGATGCAGCCATAGCACCCTCTATGGTGCAAGGAGCCTGATCCACCCACCCCCCAAAGAAATAGATAAGGTACGATGCTTGAAAAATTGCCACGATTTCTTTGGGCTGTGTGAGCGCTGAACCAGATCATCACTTGCAATTTGTTATTTTCAATTTCAACGCCTTCTCAGGGTAGCACTGAAGGCTCCACGCCTGTGTGATCTCCCTGATTGGCTGGTCTCACTCACCTGAGACAGGAGCACCGAGACATGTGGCTTAATGTAAGCCTGCATCCCTGTACTCTGCTTCTAATTTATATATTTTAATTTAGCCTGTTCTGCTCGGCCTGTGTAAAGTAACTTACCATTCCCCTGCTGCAGTTTCTCTCCAGATGTATGTGCACTGATTCAGTGCTAGCTCTGCAAACTTCCCTTGATTTTTTCCCCAATTCAGCTTCCACTCTGTACACTGCCTTGAACTGAGTTTGTGAAAAGTTTTACTGGCTTTGTTAAAAATTTTTATTAATCCTATTTAAGACTGTACTGGGTTTACATGCTTACTGCTATGGACTTAGAAAATTCAGTGAATTGTAAAATCTGTGTAGCTCTGTCTTGAGCCTATGGCTCCTGCCCTTGACTTTCCTTCTTAATCATTTCCCTTTGTCCCCTGTCCTCCTTTGTCTCTGTTCTGTCCCTCCTTCCTCCCCTATCAGTCTGTTCTTTTGTGCTTGTTTTGGATTCCTGAGTTAGCCGGCACCTTGCCTCTGTCTGAGACTGCCCCTGACTTGTCTTTCAAGTTGGTACTCAGCTCTCTTTGTGTGTCTCTGTTTAGACACACACCCCATCTGCTCCTATTTAATCTGCTGTCCTTCCTTACAGGTGCCACTTGCCCCTCAGGCAGTAGTACGATCAGCCATAGCACCTCTATGGTGCAAGAAGCCTGATCCACTTACCCCAAAGGATAGAGAAGGCATGATGCTTGAAAACTGCCACAATTTCTCTGGGCTGTGTGAACACTGAACCAGATCATCACTTGCAATTTGCTGTTTTCAATTTCAGTGCCTTCTCAGGGTTGCGCTAATGGCTCCCCCACCTGTGTAGAGCTCCCTGATTGGCTGGTCTCACTCACTTGAGACAGGAGCACCCGAGACGTGTGGCTTAATGTGAAGCCTGCATCCCTGTACTCTGCTTCTAATTTATATATTTTAATTTAGCCTGTTCTGCTCGGCCTGTGTAAAGTAACTTACCATTCCCCTGCTGCAGTTTCTCTCCAAATGTATGTGCACTGAGTCAGTGCTAGCTCTGCAAACTTCCCTTGAGTTTTCATCCCACCCTCCCAGGCCTCCTTTAAATGCACACAGTCTCCACCCACTCCTATCTGATGTTTCAATTTATTGGTTACTTACTGTCAACAACTGCAGTTCCTCCCATCCCTTTTTGCAACTAAGCCTTCTAGCAGCTTTATCTCATTCTGTCTTGCTGAGGCATACCATTTTGGTACTTTAGCTTTGCTGAATGCTGACTAGCATATCCTGTCTTGCTGACTAGCATATCCTGTCTTGCTAAGGCACTGTTTTACTTGAAAATTGTACTACAAATTACTGAACTGTGACTGATTTGCCAAAAACTGTGTTTATTGTCTAAAATGTTCCCAGCAACCAACTGTTACAGCCCCTTCGTGACTTTGTAGCTCTCTCCAGACTGCAAGGTGCCAAGGAAATCGCAGGCTTTTCAGTTGCTAATTGAGCTATTTTCACTCAGACTGCTAGCCTTGTGTTGCCCCACTATTAATTTGAGCTCCTCTCGCTTATGAGGGGAGGAACAGGGAATTGTGTTTGCAAACATTGGAAGCTGCAGGGAAAGGAGAGGTGGTAACTGTGGGAGACTTCAACCCGCCCAAGGTAGACTGGAGAGTACCATCCACAACATGTGCTAGGAGTCAGATGACCTTGGAAGGACTGCAAAGTGGGTTCCTAACTCAGGGCATCACAGAACTAACAAGATCAGAGGCAATTCTTGAGTTGTGGCTCACAAATGGGGAGCATGTACAGGAAATAATCATCAGTGAGCCCCTGTGTTTGAGTCACCATTGCACAGTGTGGTTCCAGTTGGATACAGGCAGGGAAAGCATCCTGACTAGGACCAAAATGTTAGATTTTAGGAGGGCAGACTTCCAGAAGATGGGCAAGAGCTAAGAGCCACCTAGCAGGCATCAGAGCAGATATGGGGGTGGACCAAAGGTGGTTCTTCATTAAGGAAAGAACACTGGTTGCCACAGAGGAGTGTGTCAGGCTCTGGGGGAAGAATACAAGGCCAAAACACTCAGCTGGTTCAGTTCTGGGGTCCCCCAGGCAGTAAGGGAAAAGAGATTAACCTATAGAAAATTCAGGAAGACCAAGAGAGAGGTGGATAGGGAAAATTACCTAAGGTTGGCTAGTGAGGCAGGAAGGAAAGTCCCATGAGCTAAGGTACAGAAGGAGCTGCAGATAGCTGAAGGAATTAAGGGGAGGAGGACTTTCGCTACATAAGTAAGAAAAGGGACAAGAAGGATGGAATTGCTATGATTAAGAAAGGAGAGAAGTGGGTGGAGGATAATGGGTCAAAAGCAGAGATATGAAACGAATACTTCTGTTCCATCTTCACCAGGGAGAAGGATGTACCAGTGCCTTCAGGAGGGAGCTAAGGAGTGGGGGGGGACGGAACACAGATGTAGTGACAGAGGAGGACACAGAGAGGGAAGAGCTGCTAACATTGAAGGTGGACAAATCACTAGACCCAGACAGAGTACATCCAAGGGTACTAAGGGAACTGTCTGAGGAGCTGGCAGGGCCACAGGCAGGCCTATTTATTAGTTCACTGGAGTCAGGCATGGCACCACAGGACTAGAGAACAGCACATGTGGTGCTCTCCACAAAAGCAGTCCCAAGGATGACCCAGGGAATTATAGACCAGTCAGTCTACCTCAATCATGTGCAAGCTCATGGAGACCATACTTAAGGAAAGTTGGTAGAATATCTAGGAGCATGGTTTCCAGGATGTGAGGCAGCATGGGTTCATGGGGGAGATCATGTCAAACAAATCTGATTGATTTCTTTCACTGGGTCACTAAGACAATAGACAGGGGCCAAGCGGTAGACATCCTCTATCTGGGTTTCAGCATGGTCTTGACTCTGTGCTCCACAAAGGTTGATCAGGAAGTTGGTGGATCTCAGGATCAGGGATAAGATGCTCAGATGGGTGGAAAATTGACTGAGGGACAGAACCCAGAGGGTGGTAGTGGGGGAGAGAGCACCAGAGAGGTCACTAGTGGGATCCTACAGGGCTCAGTGTTGTGGCTGGTGTTGTTCAATGTCTTCATCAATGACATTGGGGATGGCATTAAGGGCAAAATGTCCCTATTCATGGATGACATTAAGCTCTGCTGGAGAGTGGACACAGATGAATACTGGACCTACAGGATATTCTGGAAAAGCCAGGGAGGTGGTCCATGATCTGGTAGCTTGGCTTCAATGCCAAGAAATGCAATGTTTTGCACACTAGAGCCAAGAATCCCAGGACAGAGTACTAACTGGGTGGAGTCCAAGTATCTGCATCAGAGGAGGAGGAGAAGGACCTGGGAGTGATGACACTAGTGACCTAAAGCATTCCACACAGTACAAGAAAGCAGCAGCAAGGGCAAACAAGATGATGGGATGCATAGCTAGGGGGATCATTGGTAGGATAGAGGATATTATAATGCCCTTGTACAGGTCACTGATGAGGCCACATCTAGAGTATGGAGTTCATTACTGGTGCCGACACCTCAAAAAGTACCTTAACCTGCTAGGGAATGTCCATAGGAGGGCTACAAAGATGATAGTAGGTCATCAGGATAAGGCATATGATAAGAGGTTGAGGGCACTGAACATGCACTCCCTGGAGGACAGGAGAAAGAGAGAGTGGACATGATTGGGACCTTCAAGCACTTGAAAGGGATAACTAAGGTAGATAAGGAAGGTCTCTTTAAGCTGTGTGGCATCCATAACATGAAGAGGCACAGCATTAAGCTGGAGGGGGAAGGTTTAGGAGGGAGGTCAAAAAACACTTCTTCATGAAGAAGGTGATGGACACTTGCAATGCACTGCCAGACGATGTGGTCTCACTGAAAACAGTGAGCAACTTCAAGAGAGGCTGGGATAGGCATAGGGTGAAGGTTAGGATCATGGGTAGGGAGAATGGGAGAATGGGAGGGCAGGACAGTAGTTCAAGCTGTGGACTCTGCAATACAAGCAAACTAGAGAAACCAAATGGCCTTCTTCTGTTGGCTTCTTCATATGTTTATAGGACAAAACTGGCTTAATTACCATTTAATTACACTGTTCTCTGCAGCATGCTGCAGTATTTTACTGTAATACTGCAGGTACTGCATTATATCTTGCTGCACCACTGTTTTCTAACAGTTTGGGTTCATTTAACAACAAGCACATTTTACGAGCAGTATTTTAAAATAATATAAAACATTTAAATGCAGCTTTCAACAACTTACTTTGCAACTGCTTGGGGTTTTAGAACATTTCCAAACACAAAGAAAAGCAGAAGCCTTCCAGAAGGCAGTAGCTGATGGCAGACATTTTACCCTTCATCATAGCTCCATTATTTCCTGGCTACCAATATATCGTGTTATCATCATCTGGGCTACCCGTCAGCGAATATCATTAGCAAACTTGTTAACGATTAGCAAGCATGTAAAGGATTATGTAAGATTAATGTATGCACACTGTGAAGTTTTACACATATTTTAGAAAAAGTTAAAATCATGCAGAGCTAAACTGCCACCAAGTGACCATGGTGGCAGTGCATGGTGCAGCACAACAACAGGGGATATGAAGTTTAACAGCGTTACACTCTGCATACAGGCATGTATGAGCTTGTGATGCCTCCTATCAGTGGCCCAGAGACTGTAAAGGGAAAATACCTAGGCAGTGCAGAATGAGGGGCTTGACCCTCACAGGCCCCGCACAGCTAGCAGGACAATCTCCCAGGTGACACAAGAACCATTTCATTGGCAGGTTGAGGAGGTCCACCAACCCATGGCATGGGGGGGGGAGTTGTGAAGGAGCACACCTGGGATAGATGGTGAGCACCTGGGTTGCTGGCAGATGGGCCTGGGAGTTCAGGCCCAGAGGAACTAGTTTGCACCAGGTGGGGTAAGAAAAAGCATTAAGAAAATAAATAAATATAAAAATAATGTGCAATCACCAAACCGTTCCCAAGTGGTTAGTGGGAAGCTTTCTAATGAAGACAGCCACAGTCCCCAAATCAGTAAATTTGTCCAGTTACAGCAAACTCAATTCTTGCTTATTCAGGAAGGTTTAGTTACATTTCTTGTACAATTCCTTTCATCTGGCAGTTCTACTGGTGCATAGAATATATCAATAATCAAACAGAAGCCAGTGTATTCCTTAAACTGGTAATCCTCTCAAATGTGTTTTCTTACTCAAGTCTTCTTTTCTTTATGATTTTAATAGTGGCTCGCTTAGTTATAAGATTTTAGCTAAGATGTGAATTAAGCCCAACCATTAGACTGCAAGGTGAAGCACAGTTGGGAACCTACTCTAACATGAAAAACAATAACACCTGAATTGGCTTCATGCTCACTTTCAAATAAAGAGCAGCGACCTAAAAATTCACAAGTAGACAGTTGAAAACTTGTTGATGGAGATAACGGAGAGACATTTATCACTTAATCAGTCCAATGTTTACAATGCATGGGTCACAAATGACTTTGAAATTCCACATAGACTTTGCAGAGGTAGTGTACTGATCCTGATCCTTAAATACGGTTTATCACCACGCCAATAACTGAAACTCATTCCCAAAAAACATTACTTCAGTTTTTATCTGCTACAATTTTCAAACAATTTGCATACAACCTATTGCTGACTTCAGAAATACAGGAGGAGATCTGTTCAACTATTTCCTTAAGAAAAGGTGAAAAGCAAAAATGTAGTTGGGTGTTGTCAGCATATAAACCAAACAAATGTTTAAAGAATTCAGGGGATGGATGTAAATAGAAAAATAAGAGGACCAGAAACTATGCTCTGATGGAGACCAACATAATGTGCATGAGTTCTAGAAAGGTTCAAGAGCACTTTCCATCCCACTGAAAAGTGCATTCAGATAAAGAAGGAAACTACTCAGGACAGAATTGCACCTTGAAACTTATAGTATTTAAAGGTCTGAAAAGAAGAAGTTTATGGTCCACTGTACCAAAGGCAGCAGAAAGATCTAGTAAGATCAAAACAGACATCGGACTCAGGTTTTGTGACACAGAGATCATTCATTATATTATTCAGTGCAGATTTTATAGAATGACCAGCTTTTAATCCAGACTGAAGAACATCTGCAAATTATTCTGCATAAGAAACCTCAGAATTTGATTGTGCACACCATGTCCCAGGAGTTTGGAGATGAAAGAAATGTGATGTAACATGAATGTTTGAGCAGACAGTATAGTCAGCATTAGTCCTTTTGATGATAGGACTGATAATAAGCAATAAAAGAAAAGTACAGAGCCAGTATGTGGGGAGGCTTTCATCAGATGAACAACGTTCAAAGCTTCTACAGTATATTTGAACTGTGAAGCACAACAGAGGGAGCATTATGGGCATGTCTGCGAATGTTGAAATGGTCGCCAGACATAGCAATGAAGAAGGCCATAGGAAGTTAAACTTCACTGGGTCACCTATACATGAGAAATTTGCACAGATTGAATCTAGTTTATTAATATAAAATTCTGCCATACCTTTAGCAAAGATTGAAACAGTGGAACTGATTTAAGTAGCTGGGAACAAAAGTGCATCAAATATAGAAAACAACTTTTTTGTCTTGCTAGTGGACTTCTTTATTTGTTGTACAAAATATGTAGTTTTGCAGTGGCCAGACTGTATATATACAATTTCACTGCATCATTATAGTAAAGACCAAACGTCCAAATTATTATTTCCTCACCAGGTTCTCTCCAGTTTATGAAGCTTATGTTTCTGGAGTCCTAATGCTGATAAAAAAAATGGATGGGTAGGGATTGCTAGAACATAATCACTGGAGACTTGGACAAGGTCATCCAGAATTTGTATTACAGTACTATTGAGACAAATAGCTATATCATCCAAGGAATCATTAACCAAACATAAGGAATGAGCCTGCAGTATTTGACATTCAACATTTACGTACTCGAGGGCCTTGAAATCATGTACTTAGACTATTGACAAAGGCAGAGAGTGTCTTGGCATCATTAATTCAAATGAGATTAAATTATGATCAGAAAGTGTGAGCTTCCCTAGTTAACAGGTCACATAATGAATAACTGTGAGTTAAAACCTGACCCAAACAATGTCCTGTAATGTAAGTAGGAACAGAAATCCATTGTGAAATAGATTATGAATCAGCAAACAATAAGAAAAGATCACTAGAGGACACATTTGCACAATCATTGTGAATATTGAAATCACACTGGATAATCAATTTTGAGAAAAAAAGAGACAGCCACATATCAAACTGTCTAAGAAAATATGCACAAACTTCTAATGGCAAAAAATTACAGTCAATTAAATTAAAGTTAGAAAAGTTGTAAATCTGGACAGCAGCTGAAAGAAATGGAGGCTGTGCCAGGCAGATCCTCGGCAACCCACTCAGGGGCCAACAGGAGACTGAAATCATCACCTTTCCTACCTAAGGTTTTGGAAACATGAATAGATTCTGTATGTTAATATAGTAGGGGTGGCTTAGTCATTAGGCAAAGCTACATTTCTGTAAGGCTAGTAAGTGTATTTTTCGGCTACTGTACAACTAAATCTGTATTACCATTCAGTATATAAAGATAACAAAATTATAATCAGCTTATGGCAGTGTTTAGAAAATATAAGGCACTAATTAGTACTGCAGTGGTTTCATCCAGTAGAAATAAAGTGCAAATGAAGAAGTCAGATTAAATTGTTACAAACATTACTAAGTGGCTTGGGAAAGTGGAATTAGTGGGGAGAGTGCTGTGGCCCTCTCCCTACACATACAAAGAGATTCATGGCAGGATTTTCAAAAATGGAGATGTAGACCCAATTGAGAGGTGTATCAACATCAATACAAGTGCATCTTCATTCTACCACTCCATTTTCAGGGAGATCTGTTTGCCACAAAAAGTCACAATTTGCATAATTTTTGACAGAAATGTTGCTTTTCTTTTGGATTCAAATGCATTGCAAATTAGAGTGGAGACAGACCATCTATTAGATGATCTACCATTTCAGAAGGATTTTTATTTTTTTAAATGGGGTGGGTGGATCCAGACCAGGATCCTTTGACAATCCTACCTTCAGTGGCTATGCACAAAAAAGGAACAACAATTGAATTTACTAAGAATCAGGAATCTGAGATTTATTAGACAGCCAGATTTCTAGGATGGATTTTTCAGTGGTGATAATAATTGGTTGCCTTCCTGTGGAGGCCATGGCTCACAAGAGACTACCTTATAGGATCCCAGTTTGTGCTAACAGACAGGAACAATTATCTCAAAACATGGTGTGACCTAGTCAGGCTACCACTAATAAATTAGTAGAGACTGGAAGTGTGGAACACTATTAACAACTTTTGCTTTGAAACAGACAGTGAGTTGATTATTAAAAATGATTAATGATTAAGGCCTGCTCAGTTCGAGTGTAAGAAAGTCTTAATTTGTCCTAATGTATGCCCTGCTACACAAGCAAGATATGGACATGCTGTGTTTTGCTTCACAGTAGCAAAGTAATTGAGTTGGGAGCAATATATTACCTAACGTATATATAGCATATGGTGGAATCTGGTTATGTATGGAAAGCCATACACCACAAAAAGTTGTTCTACTGCAGTAGTGATGTCCTCACTAATGCAGAACAACTTTTCATTCTGTGTTAGTCAGGATGTCATAATACTTGGGACTACAGCAGGGGTTGTGTTTCATCCCCTGCTGTGTGAGAGTGGTGTGCGAGTGTGCTGGGCAAGCGGCAGTTATGAATCAAAGGCGTCGGCAGAACTGATTTAAAATATGGAAAAGTGAGAGCTTTTTTCCTTTTTTCAGTCACCATACACTGTATAGAACGGTGTATGGTTATCCATACACTACTCAGCTATTCTTTCACCTCGTAGATACAGTGCTGACTTGGAGACCTCTTGAGCTTTGCTCTCAAGGTCAGTTGGCACTATATCCACTCGGTGCAAGAATAGCCTTGCAGTGTATGGTTACCCATACATTATCCTATATATAATAAGGGTATGGTAACCATGAACATTGTTGGCTACAAATCTTTGCTGCTGTGACAATGTGACTAATTTCTTTAGACCAATAACTGCTTGGCATATGTGCACGTTCAGTCCTGTCGGAAGAAACAGAAACACTAAGCCCACTCCATGGCATCTAGTGAAGGAGGACCACTGTAACATGATAGTAACCTGGTTTGCACCCTGAACCATGGGTTCAGAGTGAAGTCCAGGAGGAAGGTTTAAGAGTATCCTTCTGGATGCTGTTCACCTGTGGGTGTATAATCGCATCTCTCTACTCCATGAATGACACCTTGTAGTGGTGGCATCTTTGGTGATACAAGTGACTACATGTTGCCCGGCATACCACCCCAGGGATATTGCCTGTGGGCACACTAGCAAGAGGCACTGGGAGGTACTGCAAAATGGTGAGCAATCTCCTTCATTGGTGACTGCATGAAGGGATGGGGCAATGATTGACAATACCCTTGCAGCACACAAACAAGTTACTCTTTCTTCTGTCTCCTGGCCAGCCATGGTGATCTATTCATTCCAACAGTACGAAATTACCTGCCACTTGGAATGGAGGAACCCCACCTCATTGGTATGGCAAAGTTGTGCAACTGTGCTAGGTATTGGTGCATTTATTGGAAGAGGGTCCAGAAACAATAATGGAGTCACACGCAGGAAGCAGTCTAGGTCAGAGGTGAACACAATAAGGAGGAATTAACCAATCAACTGATAAAAAACAGAAACTGAAACTCTAGCCACTACAGCACATTTGAAAATAAAGTGCTTTTCTATGATTTACATGCTGTTAAACTTAATCTAGAAATATTATTTTGGTTAGCTCTTGAATGCGACTAATGGACTTAATTTTCTGTCCTTTTGAGGTATTGTAAAACTGGTGCAGCATCAAAACTGACAATTCTTATTATATGTGTTAAGCTACTATTTGAAAAGGTATATGGACTTTTAACTAGTACAAGCATTACTTGCAATGTTTTACTAACAGTGCAAAATGACATACTGTAAAGTTTTTTTTTCTTCCTTTGTATTGTGACTTTCTGTTGTCAGGTTAAGAGTAAGCTAGTGTATTGTGCAAATATTTGAAAAATAATCCCATTGGAAAGTGTTGAGAGAGCCTGAACGTAATGTACTATACAGTACTTCTCAGGGCTAAACCTACTCTTATAGTGGTGCACTATATTATCATTGTTCCTGGTTTGTCATATTTTATTTCTTTATGACTGATTATTTTATTTCTTTAGAACACTTGGCCCCCATACTGATGGACTTTCCTGATAACTGTGGTAGAATATCAGTTTTGTGTAAATTTGTAAGTCATCATGTGTGTACTTTTCTGCTGCACTATCATTACAGTGGACTTGCAATTATGAACTGTTTGACTAGCCTGAAATCTGCAATGAAACTATCTATAGAAAATTATAACTATCATAAAAAGACAACACAGTAGCTCAAACAAAGAATGTTAGGACT
Organism: Neoceratodus forsteri; assembly: GCA_016271365.2. Classification (NCBI taxonomy): domain Eukaryota; kingdom Metazoa; phylum Chordata; order Ceratodontiformes; family Ceratodontidae; genus Neoceratodus; species Neoceratodus forsteri. The sequence continues at coordinate 477,613,511 of CM028131.1, forward strand.
GCACCACTGGAATTATCTAGTAACCTAGCCAATCACCATTCAGATTTAATGCTTATAATAAGAAAATTAATTGATTTTCAGTGGCATGGTGCAGAACAAGTAGGATATATGTAATATCATGTGTTTGGCTGTGCCTAACAAATCTAGATTGGTCCAGGTCAGTTACCACAGGAGCAGGAACTCCAACTGTGTAACTAGGATTATTGCAAAACAATTGTAATCTACATTTAAACTGGATATTGTATGGCAGGAGCCATAATCCTCAGGTTATACTGCTTCCTAGGGTGAAGAGCCAACATACAGCATCATTTCAGGAAGCAGAGAATGGGGACATGCTCTCTGTGTAAATGAATTAAAAACTGAAATCATCGGTACCAGAATAAAATAATAATACACTGGTCTACAACCACTGGGATCTGGGGATTTTTTTTTCGAGGACCTTATTGCTGTAACTACTTCCTCTGCCACTACCCTGGAAAAAAAATGGTGGTATCAAATGTTCTGTAACTGGAGATAAATCGATGTCCTGCAAATAAACCTCTATCAGAGGCTAAGAAGGGGCTCAATATATAGATTCATAATGTCATGCACACGTTTGAACTGAATTAGTTGGTAAATGATACTGTGACAAATTACAGGATGTTTGATTCAAGCAACTGATGGGTCACAGGCCATATTTGACATCCAAATTAGAGCTGCATTATATGCAACTGCTTTTTATATACATATTTAGAATGTGCTGACTGAAAAAAGGTACAGATCCAAAGCTCATAGAGAGCTTTGAAAGAGAGGGATGCAGAGGAAGAGCAGAGGGCAAGAAATTATTTCAGAGAAGGGAAATGACAGAAGAAGGCAGATTGACAAGTGGAGGTTTGCAGTTGGGTACTGATAAGTAGTGTGACTCAGCAGAGCAGAGGGACTGAGGAAGAGGAAGTGACTGAGGTGGAATGGACAAGAGGGTCGAACTAGACCTAGTATAACAAACTAGCCAGAGCTGATAGGGCTGTGAAGAGCTACCAAATGACCAAAGTTATTTTCTTGTTGGTGCCAGATAGTGCTGTTTAGTCACAATCATCAAAAACTGCCATGCTGCTAATTCAGTCCTCTTGAATTTATTTATGAACATACAAACATACGAAATTTGCCAGCAGATAAAGGCCTAGAGGTCTATCAAGTCTGCTTGAATGTGCAGCTAGCACCCCTTATTCTGTGGCTGCCCCTCCCTTCCACCCTTCCCCTTCATTAACCCTCCCCCTTGTCCTGTCCCATCCTCATTTGAAGCAGTCCACTGTTCTACTGCATACCACTTCAGCAGGTAATGCATTCCACCCAGCCACCACCGTCTCTGTAAAAAGTGTCTCCTCAACTCCTCTTGAACCTTCCTCGCTCCAGTCTCATATCATGGCCCCTGGTGGCCCTCCTCCTTACTTTGAACAACCCCTCTGTACCTGTCTTGTCTATTCCTTTCATGCATTTAAAGGTTTCAATCATGTCACCCTGTCTCTTCTCTCTCCAGTGAGTACATGTTCAACTCCTTCAACCTCCTCTGTGTATGATAAGTCCCCAGCCCCTTGATCATCTTTGTCACTCTGCGCTGCACCCTCAGGTAACTTAATGTCCCTCTTCAGATTAGCGACACCAGTACTGCACGCAGTACCCAGGTATGGTCTAACTAATGACCTACAGTGGCGTGGAAAAAGTATTTGCCCCTTCCTGATTTTCTTATTATTGCATATTTGTCACACTGGATGTTTCAGGTCTTTAGACAAAATATAATATTAGATAAAGGGAACCTGAGTGAACAAATAACACTTTTTTTTTCACTTATTTCATTTATTTAATGAAAAAGTTAACCAACACCAACTTGGCACTGTGTGAAAAGTAAATTGCCCCTAGTTAAATCAACCCAATTAAGGGATAATTAGAGTCAGCTGATTGAACACAGCCAGGCTTGATTACAGCCAGCCCTGCTCAATATAAACCTCACTTATTTTGGCCCTTACCATCAGAGTCACGTTGCCAGCACAAAGATTCAACAAGCACATTATGCCATGATCAAAGGAAGTTCCTGAAAGATCAAGAAAAAATTTGTTGCCCCTTTTAGGCTGGAAAGGGTTTCAAAGCTATTTCTAAGGCTCTGGGACTCCATCGAACCACAGTGAGAGCCATAATCTCCAGATGGAGAACACTTGGAACAGTAGTGAACCTTCCCAGAGTGGGTGGTCTGCCAAATTACTCCAAGGGCGCAGTGTAAAATCATCCAAGAAGTCTCAAAGGATCCTAGAACAACATCCAAGAACTGCAGGCTTCTCTTGCCTCAGCCAAGGTCAGTGTTCATGACTCACAATCAGAAAGAGACTGGGCAAAATGGGCTTCATGTGAGCAGCAAGGCGGAAACCATGCTAACCAAGAAGAACATAAATGCTTGTCTCTCATTTGCCAAGAAGCACCTGGATGATCCACAAGCCTTTTGGGAAAATGTTCTATGGACAGATGAGTCCAAAGTGGAACTTTTGGACAACATGGATCCCATAATGTCTCGCCGTAAGCAAACACAGCATTCCACAGTAAGAACACCATACCAACAGTCAAACATGGTGGTGGTAGTGTGATGGTGTGGGGATGCTTTGCTGCCTCAAGGACCTGGATGACTTGCTATAATTAAAGGAACCATGAATTCTGCTCTGTACCAGAAAATTCTTAAGGAGAATGTCCAGTCATCCTTCCGTCAGCTGAAGCTGAAGCATAGTTAGGTCATGCAGCAAGACAATGATCCAAAACACAAAAGCAAGTCCACATCAGAATGGCTAAAAGAAGTAAAATTAAAGTTTTGGAGTGGCCTAGTCAAAGTCCAGACTTAAACCCAATAGAGATGCTGTGGCAGGACCTGAAACGAGCAGTTCATGCTCGAAAACTACCAAATGTTACTGAATTAAAGCAGTTCTCTTGAGGAAGAGTGGGTTAAAATTCCTCCACAACGATGTGAAAGACTGATATTGAATTATAGGAAGTGTTTGGTTGCAGTCATTGCAGCTAAATGTGGCATAACCAGTTATGAAGTGTAAGGGGGCAATTACTTTTTCACACAGTGCCAGTTGGTGTTGGTTAACTTTTTTTCATTAAATAAGTGAAATTAAAAAAAAAAACAAGTGTTATTTGTTCACTCAGGTTCCCTTTATCTAATATTACATTTTCTCTAAAGACCTGAAAACATCCAGTGTGACAAATATGCAAAATAGAGAATCAGGAAGGGGCAAATACTTTTTCATGCACTGTATACAGTGGAGAATCACCTCCTCCCTCCTCCTCGAGGATATACCCCTTGCAATACAACCCAGCATTTTGTTGGCCTTTGCAGCTGCCTTCCTACATTGTGCCAAGTTGTTCATTGACCCTATAATAAGCACACCCAGATCCTTCTCCTCCTCCTCCTCTGTCTGGGCTAGCTGCACTCCCCCAAGCTGGTAATTCCTGCTTGGGTTCTTCATCCCAAAATGCAGCACCTTGCACTTATTGGCATTAAAGCCCAGTTGCCAGGTGTCTGACCAGGTTTCAAGCTTTGCCAGATCATCCTGCAACCCCTGCCATCCCCCTAGGTCATCCACCACTGCGCCTACCTTGGTATCATCAGCAAACAGACTGATCTTGCTCTTGATGTCCCATGATATGTCTGCAATGAATATCCCAAACAACACTGGTCCCAACACTGAGCCCTTTGGAACACCGCTCGTCACTGCCTTGGGTGTGAGGCTCCCCACCACCACCACCACCACCCTCTGTTTGCCTTCCTGTAGCCAGTTTCCTACCCATCTCACCAGCTTTGCACCTGCCCCTGTGCCTACTAACTTCCTTCCCAGCCTTCCATGTGGCACTGAGTTGAATGCCTTACTGAAGTCCAGATACAGGACATCCACTGCATGGCACCTGTCCAGTTGCCTAGTTACCCAGTCATAGAACATGACCAGGTTGGTTTGGCAGGATCTGCCACGTATGAAGCCATGCTGTCTGCTGTCCTGTAGTCCTTGGCCTCTAGGAGGGCCACCAGCCTCTCCTTCAGGATAGTCTCCATTAGCTTACACATGATGGATGTGAGGCTCACTGGTCTGTAGTTTCCCGGTTCATCCTTGGGGCCACTCTTGTGGAGGGGCACCACATGAGCCATCCTCCAGTCCTGAGGTACACACCCCGAATGTAGTGAGGCATTAAATAGGTCTGCCAAAGGTCCTGCAAGGACCTCTGCCAGCTCCTTCAGTACCCTGGGTGGATGCCATCTGGGCCTGGCGCCTTGTCCACCCTCAGTGCCTTCAAACCTTCTCAAACTCTGCACTCCATGATTTCCCCATCTGTCACCACTTCCCCTGCTTCTGCCATTTCTCCCACCTTGTGTGTCACCCCTCTTCTCTTTAGTAAATACCGAGCAGAAGTACTCGTTTAGTGCTTCCGCCTTATCGCACCCTGCTTCTACCCAACCCCCCTCCTTCCTAATCCTTACTATGTGGTCCTTACAGCTCCTTTTCTCCCTGATGTACTTAAAGAAGTCCTTCTCCCCCTTCTTAATGCCTTGTGCCAGCCTGAGTTCTGTAGATGCTTTGGTTCCCCTTACTGCCCTTGTCACCTCCTTCGATTCTGTCAAGTACTCCTCCCTGTCCTCCCACCTCCCTGTTTTCTTGTACTTCCTAAAGGCAGCTATTTTCCTCCTTACCTTTTCCATGACCTCCTTGCTCAACCAAATTGGTTTCTTAGCCCTAGCCTTCTTGCTCTGGGCTTTGCAGCAGGTTTTGGTTGCCTCCACTATCTCCAGCTTTATGAGCTCCCACCTCTGGTTAGTGTCCATATTAGATTGAATCTGGCCAGGTACTCTTTTGCCACTTCCCCCATCCTCCCAAAGTCGGCCCACCTGAAGTCCAGCACTATTGTGCCAGATTCCACTCCTTCCTTGCCCATATCCAATGTGAGCCATACTGAGTGGTGGTCACTCCCTGACAGCTGTTCCTCCACTGTAAGTTCTCTCACAAAGTCCTCATTTGCCAGCACAAGGTCAAGGATATTTCCTAACCTGGTTGGTTCACTGACCATTTGCAGCAGGAAGCTGTCCTGGAAGGCATCCAGCAGTACCTGCTTCCTTCTGTTCCTGCTTGTTGGGGTGCTCCAGTCCACTCCTGGCATGTTGAAGTCCCCCACAATCACCACACTACCCTTCTCACAGGTCCTCCTAATCTGTCCCGCTAGTTCCCTGTCTAACTCCTCTGTCTGAGATGGTGGCTTGTACACCACTCCCATTCTAAGAATCCTATTCTTGGAATCCTGGATTTGCATCCAAAGTGACTCCGTACTACCCTCCTCCCCTTCCTCCCTTACACACTTCAGTCCTTCCTTCACATATAGTGCCACCCCCTCCTTTCCCAATCACTCTGTCCTCATGAAATAATCTGTACCCTGGTACAGACAGGTCCCAGTCATTGTATTGGGTGGCCCATGTTTCTGTGATGACTGCAATGTCCACCTCTCCCTCTGCCATGAGAACCTGTAACTCTGAAGTTTTCCTCCCAAGGTTCCTAGCATTAAAGGTAACCACCTTCCACCCTTTTCCCTCCCATCCTCCCTTCTTTCCTAGTATCACCAACAGTATTCTGCTATTTGTCCTGTCACTGTTATGGGGGTAAGTCATATGGTTTCCCAACCTGTGGTCTCTGGATATCTCTTCCCCAACTGCCACCCCACTCCTAGTTTAAATTCCCAACTCTCTTATGTACTCCTCCATCCTCTGTTTCAACACTTTCTTTCCCTCCTCACTCAAGTGTAGTCTGTCCTTGGCATGAGACTACTGTCCTCCAGGTCCCTCCCCACCCCCAACAGCCCATGCCCTTTAGCACAACACCAGGTTCTTAGCCATCTGTTAAATTCTCTATTCTCAGCTTTTTGTTGTGCTTGTTTTTGCACAGGAAGTATTCTGAAAAAGTTACTGATCTTCCTGCCCCCTCAATTGTGCAAGTTCCTCCAAACCTCCTCTGGACTGTATCTACTTGTCTTGTCAGCCAGGTCATTTGTCCCAAGATGTATAATTAAATGAGGCTTGTCCCTCCCTTCTAGCAATTTCAGAACAGACCGTCCCACCCTTTCCGCTGTCATTCCTGGCATGGCCTTCACCCAAAGTGACTCTGCCTCTCCCCCTTGCTACCCCACCTAACCTCTTAGTATTGTGTCCCCCAGCACTAAGATTCCACCCTCTTACTCCTGCTTGCTTCCATTCATCTCTCTCTCATTTCCAGCTCCTCTTCTTCCTCCTGCACATTATTTCACCTTTTACCCCTATTTGCAATTCTACCAGCAGAACTCCCCAGCTCCAGTTTGGGTCCAGGCATTTATCAATTACTCCTCTAATTTCATCTTCCTCCTCCACCTTCTTTCTCTCTAGCAGTGCACAACTATTTTCTGAAGGCTCTTCACAAATGCCCGCCTCCTCCTCTTCATAGTAACCTGTCTCTCCTTTCCACTCCATGACTTTTGCCACTTCTTCACCTCCCCTCACAAGTCCCTATCTCCTCCTTCCATTTGTCTTTTTGTCTCTTACCTGGTTTCCTGGCATTGTTCCTTCCCCTTTGTCTCTGCTTCCCTTCTTCTGACCCTCTCCTCACCACTGTTGGCTTGCATTGCCCTCCTTCATCTCCTCTTTTCCTCCCTCCAGTGCTGGCTAAACCAACCTCAATCTGCCTTGCCTGTCTTAGTTCCTCCTGCAGACCCTCAATCTCCTTTCTAAGTTTTTCTATGGTTGCACACTAAACATCCTCCCGCTACCTGGCAATTTTAGAAAGATTGGTGCACTGCAGTTGTTGCAGCCTCACCACCCTTACCCATTGCTGTCATTGCCCACCAGCGACCCCCCACCCTTCCAGATGCAGGATACCAAACACTCCCCAAGTCTCCCTCTCCCTCCTCTATCCAGTGCAAAACATTTTCTTTATTTCACTTACCTCCTTTGTTGCACCACGTTTAGATATATTGAACAACTGCTTTTATATTCCTATCCATCCTATCCACCTCAAAAACAGACTTTAAGTAGCCATTGCACAACCTTCTTCAAACTCCTACTCCTCCTTTCCTCAATGCAATATCAATGCATGTAGTAATAGTGAAAGCTCCTAGATTTGCATTTACTTCCCTTCCACTAGAGAGAGCAGTCGCCTCTTCACTTGCTGCTGTTTCCTTTCCTGGATGTCTGCTTTTGCTATGGACAGGTGCATATCCTTTGCCTGTTTGAGGAAGTGATGTCAGAACCCCTGGTATAAAGGAAATAATGGACCAAGGGTGGGACCAGCCCAAGTCTTCCAGAAACAATCAGGTAGCTGGAGGCCTCTGGTCAGACCATTAGAGCACCCTTCCCCACTCTGCACTCAAACTTTGCAGCCTAGTGAAGCCAGCAACAATGAATCACAATTCTACTCAAAGCTCCCCAAAATAAGTTTGCTACTCAAAAGAAATGGGACTCCAATTCAAACAGCTTAACCAACAACTTACATCAAAATAGGCTTGGAATTAGAAGATATATGTCTCCAATTCAAAGAAACAGACCCAGTTAAATCACACCAATTATGTTTTAAAACAGAAGAAATAGGTCTCTACAAATGCTAGCCTGCCACACAGTGAATCAAACAAATGAGCCCATCTTATAGCTACCAAAACAGGTTTCAAAATTCCAACAGCTCCTAAACAATACCCTGCTAGCCCTTAGTAGTAAGAAAGAAAAGAAATAACCTTCTACCAAGTAGAATCCACAAGAAACAATGTAAAACAACAAGAAGCTACTGTACTGTAGATCTGATCTTGTCCCCCTTCTAGTTCCTTCTGAGAAGCCAAAGCACTGAGCTCCAAACTCTGTGATTTCCCTTGTGCTACTTTCAAAATCAGACAGTTCCAAACTCTGTGATTTCTCTTGTGCTGCTTTCAAAATCAGAGTTCCAAACTCTTTGACTTCCCATGTGCTGCTTTCAAAATCAAACAGAGCCAGAGTTTGTAAAAAAAAGATGCGGTAGCTGTGTTAGTCCAGTCAACAATGTAGAGAAAAAAATACAACAAATATGTTGCAGGTGATACCTTTTATTGGACTAACAAAATTATTTTTAAGACTAGCTTTCAAGTGGTGAAACTCTCTTCTTCAGATCAAAAGTGAAAAACAGCTAAGCAGTGTGACAAATATAAAGGTTGGATGTGGATTGAAGCCTAGACTAGCAGGTTACAGATTAAAAGCATTGCAGTCAATTTCCACCTCTTACAAACAGGAAGACTAATTTTCACTGGAGTATGTCTGTTGGAGAGATCAAATTGTAAGATCAAAAGGCTGCCTAATTTTACTCTGACTCTTGACCATTAATTAACATTCCTAAAAAGTCAAGGCATAAAGAAAATACAAACCATTGTCTTCAGAAGGTACCTGTTTAAACAGCCAGAGGGTGCTGATGTGAGGGTTTAAAAAGAAATTCAGATGCACTGCTTTAAGCATAATCACTGGTGGTGTATTAAAAAACCAACATCTTTATTAAGTCCTTTTTCTTTAGTGTCAAAATATTGTATCATTTTTATTTCAAATGTTTTCCGATCCTGGCTGTTTTTGAAGTTCCCGTTTAACACTCTGACAGTAAAATCACTGGTGGAGTGATCTGGTCTAGAAAAATGTTCCCCTACTGGCGTATTTTCATTTTTATGTGTAACTGTGAATCTGTGATGATTCATTCTTGTTTTGAGTTCCTGTCCGGTTTCACCAGCGTAGCAGCCTTCCTCACATTTTCTGCATTGTATCATGTATACTACATTGCTAGAAGAACAGGTATGTGAGTTTTGGATCATAAATGTTTTCCATTGTGACTGACACATGTCTCAGGAGAGAATATATGTACATAGTTTGCAGCAAGGTGCTTTGCATGGTTTTGTACCTTTGTCACCTAGTTGGAGCTCAGAAGGAAGTTTGCTTCACACCAGTTTCTGCTTCAGGTTTGGTGGCTGGCAGAAAGCAAGCACTGGTGGAGTGGAAAATATATTTTTTAGAATTTATATTCAGATAGTAGTGGCTGTAGATCTTTAATTATTTTCCGTGATTTTCCAGTTCTGGTTTGTAGGTTACTACCAGAGGCGTGCGATCAGATGTTCTCTGTGGCTTGTACCGTAATAGTTCTTCCCTAGGCCTATGGAGTGCAGAATGGATATTCTTATCAATGGAGCTGGCTTTATATCCCTTCTGTCTGAAGGCTTCTTTTAGTATAATAAGGTGTCTGTTCCTGTCATCTTGATTAGAGCAAATGCGGTGATACTGGATGGCCTGGCTGCATATAATGGATGTTTTGGTATGAGAGGGATGGTAGCTCAAGCTGTGCAGGTAACTGCATCTGTCTGTAGGTTTTCTGTCCACAGATGTTTGCAGTGTTCCATTTTTAGTGTGACTCTGGTATTCAGGAAATACACACCCTTAGAGAAATGTATCTGGAATTTAATGGAAGGATGGAATTTATTGAAGCTGTCAAAAAATGTTTTAAGTTTTCCTCCTGCTGTCCATATGATAAAGATATCATCAATACATCTATAGTATTTTAATGATTTATGATGTTAAAAATGAAAATATGCCAGGATCAGAAAACATTTGAAATAAAAATGACACAATATTTTGACACTAAAGAAAAAGGACTTAATAAAGATGTTGGTTTTTTAATACACTACCAGTGATTATGCTTAAAGCAGTGCTTCTGAGTTTCTTTATAAACCCTCACATCAGCACCCTCTGGCTGTTTTAACAGGTACCTGCTGAAGACAATGGTATGTATTTTCTTTAAATCTTGACTTTTTAGAAATGTTAATTAATGGTCCAGAGTCAGAGTAAAATTAGGCAGCCTTTTTATCTTACAAGTTGATCTCTCCAGCAGACACACTCCAGTCTTCCTTTTCCTGTGAATGTATGACTATGCTGACATGGAGCTCACTCAAAGGGTTGTAATTCATATGACTGACTAAATAATAAAATACATAAGAGGTGCAAATTGACTGCAGTGCTTTGATCTGTAACCTGCTAGTCTAGGCTTCGAATGCACATCCAGCCTTTATATCTCACACTGCTCAGCTGTTTTCATTTTGATCTGAAGAGAGAGAGTTTCACCTCCCAAACGCTCATTTTAAAAATGATTTTGTTAGTCCAACGAAGGTATCACCTGCAACATATTTGTTGTATTTTTCTCTACATTTAGTCAGAGTAAATGCTACTGGTGTGTGTGTGGGACTGCTCCCAGATTATGTTTTCCTTTTTCCTGTAACTGCAGGGCAATTCCCCTATGTTTTCCTGCAGATTACATTATTTCCAATGGAAGCCAAATTCCTCTGTTTTCCCGTATAACTAATGCAAGTCCATGGGAAGAATTTCCCTGTAGATGGCTCCAAATCCCTATAAACAGAGTTCCTTACCATTTAGATAAAATACCTGACATTCCCAACAAGCTTAGTTAAAGGAGAACTGCACTGAACCTGTGAGTAATGTTTCCTGTAGAGGCTTTTTTCATATAGTGGGTCCCCTTCTGTTTCTGCCCCACTTTTGCTAGCCTTTTAGTTAACCCATTGGATATTTATGAGTTACACACTGCTGCAAAGTACCATCTAAGAATTGTATGATGTTGTTTATGTCCCCATTAATCTAAGAATTCTAAATTAGAACACAGATGCATTGTACCAACAAGGTAAGTTCTTGACAAGATCATACAGTTCTAAAATGGTCACTGCCAGCAGTGTGTAATCAAAACACTCACTGAATTTACCAAAGGCCAGTTCAGATTAAGCTGTAACAAAATGCGAACTGGTATTTTAAAAAATGACATCTACTTCTACTAAAAATGCATATTTGCTGATTCAAGGCAGTTCTCCTTTGAGATATTAACAGCCCAGTCTAAATTGTTCACTATTTATGGGGCTGGCAGTACAGCTCAGAGGTTAGAGTAATGATTTATAAATGAGCTTTGTACATCCAGCATTCAGACATGGGTTTGATTCCCACACCCTCCATTTCCATACTGTGTGGCTCCAATTAAGTCACTTAATCTCCTCAGTGTTCCTGGATTGTCCCTAGAAATAAGCACCTGTGCCTAGCTGGCCTTACCTGGTTACCAAAGGAAAAATACATATATTTATTAAATTACATTTATAAACTGTAAACAAACATTACACTTCAGTACTCAGATTCCAGATCCATGCAACAACAACCTCCCTACTCATAATGGATTCCATCTAACTACTTTGTCCCTCTCTGTAAATGTTATTTTTTTTCCTTTTAGTTTAGTTTTGAAACTGTCTGGCTGGAGGATGGAAACATAACACTTTTACACTGACCTTCTTCTGTTTGGGGGGATGCTCACTCAAACAGTGTAGCAGAGCCTCGGACCATAAGTCCTAAATAAGAGATGAGCAGTCTGTGTCACATGGCCCATCCCAAAGCAGGATTGTACATACACACACACACACTCTTAAAAGCACTTTCCACGTGACACTTCCGACTCCAGAAACAACAAACAAGCATGAAACATCTATTTTGTTCTAATGTGTGCCTGGGCAGCTGGACTTAACTCTGTTACGCTAGTTTGTGCTTACTTTTTTTGTTTGTTTGAAGGGCAAGATCCTTCAGGCCAAAAAAAGTGATGGGGCTACAGGCCCCCCCCCTGCAGTTCATATGTGTGCCCATAGGATAACTCAGAGACTGCAGGTCTGCTGTCTGTAATCTGACACTGTATAGGTTCAGTGTTTTACAGACATCATATAATGAGTTAACCCCTATGTTGCTGAAAGAAATAGAATACATCTATTAGGCTGAGCTGGACAGATGATAGAAACAGTAGTTTAAAAAGTGTTTTTTTTGTTAATAGCCTGAGAAGTTCTGAGGCACAATACAGTAACATCCCCCCACCTTCAGATGCCTTTAACATAGAGCATCAAATAGCAAAAATCAGAGGGGGAGTGCACTACTTTGCAGCTGTGGAGGAATACTTCCAAATGTCTAAAAAGGGAGTTCCATAAAAAGCTGTTTTAGAGCTACAGTCTGATCAATGACAGAAGGGCTGTAGGCTCTGCCCACAGCTCTAAAAAGGTGGCACAGTGGGAGAAAAACCTTCCCTCAGGTGGGAGTCAAACTAGACCTAGTATGAAAAGGAGGCATGGTGGGAGAACCACCTTCCCTCGAGTAAGGATATGGAGAGATTGGAATACAGGGAGCAGTGGTGAAGGCAGTTTATGGCAAATGGCAGAAACAGACAAAATGGGATTCTGTCTGACTAGGGTAAATTTAGGAGCAGCGCTTGTATTTTACACATACTGTCAAACATTGGGAGGATCATCTTAAGGATAATGTCACAGTGTATTGGGAGTGGAAGGCAGGATTTGTAGTAGTATAGCAGCTGTAATCAATTTGTCAAGAGCCATGTCCCTCGACCTCAGCTAAAAAAACCTCTGCTTAGAGGAAAACTACATCCTCGCATTCTGCACTTTTTTTTTGATTCCATGTCAGCAGACAACTTTTTTCTTGTAGCTGTCAGGGATATATGTGATTACTTTAATTTATTTTCACTGTTCATACTAGTCCTGCTATCTTGGGGTCTCCATTTTCTGGTTGTTGAAGTCTCATCATCCCTGAGAACTACATTAGCATATGAGGATATATGCCTGAGCATATGAGAACATATGCCTGCCTACTTAATTATAGTTCAACAAAACAAGTTGCAGCAATGTGGAAAATACCACATTTACCTTCAGTTAGCTTTACAGACTGTCTGAGGTATAACTCGGGGTTTTTCCTTTTTTTACTTAAAACACAGAAAGTACGTACAATGATAGGGGTGCTCTCGAAATTAAACAGTCAAACATGAATCCATAGCTGGGGCACTCACCACCAAATTTTACACCAACTCCAGACTAGGCAGCAAATTATTTATTCTTCATAATAAAATAATAAAATGAGCCTGCCTGACATGTTTCGGATCCTTCGATCCTTTTCTTTTTTTGGCCCCTTGGGCCACCAGTCTGCCTACCTCAATGCATCAGGCATCCTCCTTGGGTCTCAGGCCACCATCTCCGGGGATTCTCCTCTGCTGCTATTCAGGTCCCACAGCTACCCCTGTGACTTGCCCCCTGCAGTGGGGTGGAGGGGAGCTCCTCCCCTAGCTCTCACCCTCCCTAGTCAGGATCCAGTATTGCAGCGTACTGTACCACCGTGCTGAACAAGCTTCCCCTGTGGAGCGGCCATCATGCCACAGCGACTAGTGCCCTATTTTCTGCTTTTTCTTGCCCCAATGTCTGTGGCATGCAATGCGCCTTAAGGTCCTGAGTGCGCTGCTGCACACACCGACCAGGTGTCAGCCCCAGCATGTCCCTCTAGTCTTGCCAGTGTTTCATTGCCTACCCCCAGCCACTGCTAGGGGCCAGCAGAACACCAATGGCAACCCTCCCTCCTCCCCAGAGAAGGAGAGCAGTCCTACGGATGCTCAGTCCTTCTCCTTCCCTGCTGACCCCTGACAGCCCGGGCTCGTTCCCAAACCCAGGTTGCCAGCGTGGTGCGAGGTGTGGTGTCCAGCGCTTCAACCTCAGTGCCAATGGGCGGCTCCTTCGATCCTTTCTTTAAAAAAAAAAAATCAGGCAGATGCATTTTATTATTTTATTACGAAAAATAAATAGTGTGTTGCCTAATCTGGAGTTGGTGCAATATGTCGTGGTGAGCGCCTCAGCTATGGCCTCATGTTTGAGGGTTTTTCCTTTAAATTTTCATTTAATTAGTGGGTTTCCAGAGAGTTTTCTTTTTCAGGATATTTGTACTTTTAACATAGAGATACATAGTATAAATGGGTGCTGTGATATCATGTTTTAATATGCTAATGTAGCTGTCATGGATACTGAAATTTCAACAACCATAAGGGACCACAGGATAGTTACACAGGACTAGCATGAACAGTGAAAACTAAAGCAAACAGATATGTCCCCATTAGCTACAAGAAAGAGTTGTCTGCTGACATGGAAACAAAATTACAAGATACAGTATAAGGGTATAGTTTTCCTTTAAAACATTAGAGATGGCATTCTATCTTACTGTATAATAAAGCAATTCATTCTGTTCTGTTCAATACAAGGAAAGTATTTTCTATGGTGTGTCAATGCTGGATTCCAAGCTGTGAAATTGCAAGACAAAAGGTAGGCCTCTCTCTGTCTCCTTTTATATGCAGCACAAGAAACAATCGTCCTCTGGATGAATGCAACTCCTCCATCTTGCAGTAATGAGTGTGTGTGTGTGTGTGTGTGTGTGTGTGTGTGTTGGGGGGGTGGGTCAGGATCTGGGGATGGATTAAACTGAAGACAAAGAAAGTCCTCTCAATTTCATCAAATTGGTTCTCTGAACTGAGCAACAGATAATAAGAAAGTGATAACACATAACAGGGTGCGTATTCTTACTAGGACATATGAATAATATGGGTGCATTGTGAGGCATGAGACCAGGCAGGGTACTTTCAGCCAATGGAGATGTCTGTATGTCCCAGTATGAACCTACACCCTGGTATGTATGTTTTTTGAAAGATCATGGAGAGCCAAGGTGTGTAAATTCACTAGGATAATTACACCTTTGGAATCCTGCTGACAAAACAAATTGCTTCAATTTCCAATGTCATTTTATAAAGAAGTATTAATGTGCTACCTTGTGGTCTTGTGCTATAAACCCACATTCAGCTGAAGCCCAATTGCAGCATGAATTGACATCTTAGCAGCAGGAAGAAAACATTCTTGGACTCCGACCCAAGCATTCCAAAGCAAAAAAATAATCAAGGTAATCCTAAGATCAGTTAGGAACAGAGTGATGTATATCATTGCTGGCAGAGGCTATAACTATCCAAATATCATTAAAACTACTGTGTTGCCCCCCACAGTCCCTCCTCACAGCAATGGCACTAACACAATAATATCCTCGATGAGGAGGTAGAATGTAAAATGCCAAACAAATTTAGTAAACGGGAGAGGAAGGAAAAGACAGTCAATAGGTAATTGGGAGCAAAAAGGTAGCATTAACTCCACTGCATACTATTTGCCACTGGCCCATCACCCACAGGCAGTCTTACATGACACTGTAACAAAATAATATTACCGAAAAGAAAATATAATTAACTAGAAGCGTCATTTGGATTTTCACCAAAATTTGAAGAATATACTTTATTTTCTTTCCTTTTAATACACTGTAAAGTTAAACCAGCATCAAAACAAAAATTCTGAGTATGTGTTGAACTATTATTTAAAAGTTATCTGGACTTCTAAGTAGTACAACTACTAATGTTATGTGGTAGAATGCTTTATTAGCTGTGCCAAATGACTTACTGACACCTTTTGTTTTTTTTTTATTAGTACTTTTTGTGATTAAATGGATAAAGAGTAATCTTATGTATTGTGGAAATATTTGAAAATGTCCTCTTTGGAATGAGTGGGTGAGCCTACTAGCAGTGTACAGCACATCTCTAGTTAAATGACATCACTGCACATCACTGGCCCAGTTCTTGGTTTGTCACATGTTTTGTTTCTTTATGATTGACTACTTTATTTCATTAGAACACTTGGATCTCCAAACAGTTGGACTTTCCTGAGAACTGTGATGGAATATTTGCTTAGTGTATATTTGTAAGTTGACTGCTGTATACTTTCCTTTAGTACTATCATAACAGTACTCTTACAGTTACAAGCTATTTGTAAATGATGTATTCTACATTATTCATAGTTTTGCATTCTCTCAGAAGAACATAGTAGTCTCTTAAAGCTGTCAATATTCTCAGGAGGTTGCTCTCATATGAAGCAGCAATCTTCTCTGGAGTTATTCTTCATTTGCTCACCAGCTCTTTAAACCTAGGTGCACTTCCTGAAAGCAGGGTAACAACTGTCCCATCCAATTCTACCTACACCTTGTTAGGTGGCTGGGCACTTCTCTGTTTCTCTCTTCTCTTTCACTTGTCATCTTGACTGGTGTTTTGTATAGAGCTCCACAGAACCCTTTGATCAGGCAGTGGCCTCAGTCAGTTGCAATTAATAAACTAGAGTTACTCCCCGATGGGAAAAGTTCCTTCAGGACAAAGTTGCCCAGTTCCACATAAATGCCAGTTCTCCATCTCAGCTTTGAATAGAACCTGCCTCCTCCAATGGATCTCGGTGTACACACACTCTGTTACCTACCAAGACTGCAGTCCCCTGGGAGCCACTCAGTCTGCAATTCTCAGTCTCCCTGATCATATAGAATAAGAAAACAAAGCCTAGATTCTTAATGTCACTCTCAGTCTTATAGAGTTTAGATTGTGTTCCCCAATTGGACAGAAGTTCTGATGTTTGCTGACATTGTCAGTGTTCATATTGCAGCTGATTTCTGCCTTATATTATGTCCAGAATCATTGTTGTTTTTTTTATATCCCTGGCCCTGCTGCCTTTAGTGGGGGCACATTGTCCACTGAGGAGTCACATGGACATGGATATGTGTCAGCAGTGTAGCTACTCTCTTTTTTTGTATTCTTTTATGGATATTTTATATGATATACAGTATGCATAATACAGAATGAATAATGCTGTTGGCATAACCCCCTGCCCTAAAGGGTCAAAATAAACTTACAAATAAAAAATATTAACTATTAAGTGTGCTCCTTTTGGAACAGGGTACAACAGATTACAATAAAAGAGTAAAGTTCAGTAGGATAAACACATAGTTTGTTTTTGCTGTCACCCACTCAGAAACAATACTATGTGCTGTTTTCCCCTGCTCCTTACAATAGTGTTTGTGTGATGTTTTCCCCTACTCCTTGCAGGATTGAAATATAATTGGGGGGGGGGGTAGCTGGTAGGTCCAGTGATGAGGCTCCTCTGTAAAAAGATGTCTTGCTCTACTTCTCATCCCTTTGCTCATTTCTGCACATGTGTGTCTTTGAACAATGGTGTTTCATGACAAATATTTCAGCCTCTGACTTTGCTGCCTCCTCAGGGGTGGGAGACCAACCTGTGCACCTGACAGCACTATTCTAACCCAGTCACAACCCCACAGCCCAGTCCTGGGATCATAGGGTATGATAAAAGTTGTGTGGTGGCTGTGAGGCCTGTGGTAGCCCTGGCATGACTCCAAGCATAGACCCTTGGTTGTTCCTATTATGCTTTGCTGGTGTACCAGCTACAGTTCCTGAGATCAGGGAACAGAGGGCAAGATGCTGAACATCAACGATCAAGGACCCCAAAAATACAGCTTATGTTTTTGAGGGGCCTACAATATCTATTCAGGGGCTTAATGTTACTCATGGAGACCACAATCTGATTAGCAGTGAAGTCACAAAGGCAGACCAGTTGAAACATGTACACAGGATATATAGCATTCTCAGGTCTCATCTACATAGTATGTACATCCATCTTGGGTCTGTTCTACATAGACTGTATGGCCTTCTTGGGTCTGTTCTACATAGACTGTATGGCCTTCTTGGGTCTGTTCTACATAGACTGTAAGTCCTTTTTGGGTCTGTTCTGCAAAGAATGTATCACCTTCTTGGGTCTGTTGACATGAAAACCTTTTCTTAGCATCATCTACTGAAAGCTGTATTCTGACTGGCCAGGATGACATGCATGATCTGCTAGTAAATGCCCAGAGAATGCAGCAAACATCATTCCATTAGTTGACAAGGTCACTACAGTGAACCCAGCAACATGTAAGATAGCTTTAGCAGTTTTAGACAACTTAAACATGAAGTGTATATTTATAATAACAATAAGGCCCATTTCTTGGAGCATTATGACCACTGGGAGGTTTAAATTATTCATTTCAAGAGTTTCAACAGGAAAAACAAACCCTTCAGCTTAACTACAGGCCTTATCCTCTCACAGGGTGTTATTCTCCTTGAAATGCCCCCATATTCAGGTCTTATGGCTTATTAATGCCACTCTGATCTTTAGCCATATCCTTTTATTTTCTTCCTTTGAAAATAATTATTCCATTGTTTTCAATACTATGATTAACAGATGTTTGAACACTGCAGTATGTTGCCATGCCTAAATATAATAAATTAAATATAGTGTCTCGCCAGGCATAGGATTGCTGATCAAAAAAAGACAACTTTAATTCAGTGTGATATATAGGGGTATGCAATGGACTGACTCAAAATATGCAACTTATATTCAAGTATGAGGGTGCAGGACCATAACTCATGAGTGGCAGAACTATGAGTGAATTATGAGAGTCATGCCCACTCACAAAGCAATGATAATTTGCTTATTTTGTGTCAGGCTATTGTATATTTGAGATATACAAGAGTAGTTAACAAGTTATAGCTTTTAAATCTGCATTTTGAGGATTTTTATGTTTTTATTTGATTTCAACAGCTGACATCAGTGCTGCACTAGGCATTGTGATGCCATCAGGATTGTGAAAGCTTTTCTCTGATTTGTTCAGTATTCCACTGTGATAACAGTAATATTAAAAATATCCACTGTAACAACAGTAAAAACATGTTTATGATATGTTGCTGTTACTGCTATCACTAACATATCTTTTTCATCTTGTCATGTGTACCCCCACTGCTGCTGTATGTGTGTGTATATATATATATATATATATATATATATATATATATATACACACACATACTCATCTATATCTATATTTCTGGCAAAAAAAGTTGTTAATATACCAGTTAGAGAAAACAACCAAAGCAGGGAAATGTGGTGTTAGGTTTCCCAACCTAACACCCCATCCCCACCCCACAGACTGCAACAGGAAAACCCTCAGTTTCACAACTTCTGTCTCTCCAAAATCAGGTGTGGGGTGTATCTTGGGGTTGTCAACCCTAACACTTACCCCATTCCATCAGTAAATAAGATGAGGTGTGTAGAGTACTTGTGAATGGGGTTAGCGTTAGGATTAACAACCCCAAGGTACACCCCACGCCTGATTTGCAGAGATGCAGACGAGGTGAAACTGGTAATGGTTTTTCCTGTTGCTGCCTGTAGGATGTGGGTGTTAGCTGGGTACCCAACACCATATTTTCTGACTTTGTCACTGTAACCCTAACTGGCACATTACCAACATTTTTTTTAAGTGAATGTCCTTACTTTTTGAGATAATATAGTCATATACGCTTTCCTTCATAGAGGCATACATCTATGTTGGATTGGAAGAGCAGGACCCTCTGGGTCCTGCACACTTCCACTTCTGGTAAAACAGGAATTTATTTGCTTGGTTGTATGGCTTGTTAAATAAGATACCAATTGATATTGCCCTTGTATAATTGTCTGCTGAAGCCACATCTACAATGTGGACTTTGTTACTGGTCCCTACACCTCAAAAAGCACATTAACCTACTGTAGAAGTTCCAGAGGATGGCTATAAAGATGACAGCAGATCACCATGGTAAGGCATACTATGAGATGTTTAGGGCACTGAATATCTTCTACATACAGAACAGGACAGAGACAGGAGGCATGGTTGAGACCTTCAAGTACTAGAAATAGAGAAATAACACAGGTACAGAAGCTCTCTTTAACTTAAGTGGCAACTGTAACATGAGAGGCCACAGTACTGAGATGCAGGTAGGGAAGTCTAGGAGCAAACTGACAATGCACTTCCCTACATATAGGGCTTTGGACAATTGCAATGCACTGTGCTTCAAGAGGGGCTAGAATAGCCAAAAGGGGAAATAGTCACCATGAATAGTAAAGATTGGAAGCATGGGAGGAGTGAGGAGGTGGAGTAGACCCAGAATGTCAACCTCTGGACTTTGCAATAGGAGCAGACTACATAGACCAAATTGCCTTCTTCATTTAGCTTCTTCATATTTTCTACTTCACCAACCAAATGTTGAACTTTGAACCACATTTTGTGCTTCACAAACCAAAAGTAGTGATTTGAACATATATTTTGGTTCATGAACCAAACGACATTATGGAGCAGATTTTCTGCTTTGTGAACCAAAGCTACTAGTTGGAACCACATTTTCTGGGTCAGAAACCAGAACATGAAGTTGGAAACACTTTTTCTGGGTCATGAACTAGAATTAGTAGTGCAAACCACTTTTCCTGGTTCACAAACCAGAACATTTTAGTTTAAACCAAAAAGGGGTTCAAACCAGAAATTACTTGGGAGAGACATGAATGTGTGAAATATAAAATGTTGGCAAATTTCCGCATAGACAGACTATAATATCTTGCTTAGGAAAACATTGTTCATCAGAGATGTTTTAGTTTTGCTAAACTATCCTTTACAAATGTTTTCTAACTTCTGTAGTAACAGAAATAAATAAGTTGGCGGTCGCAGCAAACCAAAAAAGAGTGGTTTGTGAAACCCATTTTTGGTTCATGATGCATCAGATCTGCGAACCAACAAACACTCTAGTGAACCAGAAATTTCTGGTTTGTATGGGGTATCTATCAGAAACCAATTTTTAAATCCTTATAAAACTCAGGAACCAATTAATATTTTTTTCACTAAACCTTCAAAAGGCACTACTGCAGCATAAACCACATGTACCCTGAAAGGTTTTGCAGAAATTCAGTACCATGTAACCTGCACAAGAGCACAAAACACACACACAGTTTTAAGTATATGCAAAATTGTGACCCTTTTACAATAAGAGATATCCAGATCTCAGAAAGCTCACAGGGTGCTGTCATGAAACTCTCCATGTTTTCACAACATGGCATGTCAATGGAAATGGGCTGGCAGTATAGCCTAGAGGTTAGAGGAATGAGGTGTGAACCAGCTTGGTACATCCAGCAGACCAGACCTGAGTTTGATTCTAACAACCTCCACTTGCATACTGTGTGACTCTGAGCAAGTCACTTAACCACCAGTGCTCCCAGGTCACCCTGAAAACAGGCACTTGTGCCTAGTGGGCCTCACCCGTTACCAAAACTAAAATAAAAAAAATGCTAATTTGTAGGCTATTCTGACAAACACTGCCAAAGTGATTAAACTGCAAAGTCAGGGACTTAACATTAAGCACCCACTTCAGCCTTAACTATAGGGCACTACCTCCCCATAATCCATAATCTGCATCTATATCTATATCTATCTATATGCAATTGTTGCAGTACTGGCCTTAATAAAGTGTCAGATGCAATGTCACATAAAGTGGTTAATTCATAAAATTAAAGAATAGTGTATTACAGAAAATGTACTAAAATAAGTTAATAATGGGTTGGAAAATTTAATAGAGTAGTAAGGAATGCTATTCTTTCATAATGGTGTCAAGTAATGAGCCTTTCCCAGTGGTGTCAAGTAATGAGTGGGGCACCACAAGGTTCAGTGTAGCCACCCACTATTTTAAATACATTCATAATTGACATAAACAAGCATTTGTCAATGCTGAATGTTTGCTTGCTTAAAGACACCACATTTGTAACACACACAAAATGTGTGCATATTGCATAACTGTATAATGCATATTAAAAATTACCAAGATTATGAGTGAATGTTGACAATTTTCAACATACTGTACCTTCATAACTTTTTTTTTTATGAGTTTGACCCCAAATTTTCAACATAGACTTTTTATGATCCACTTCATGATCCTGGTGGATAAAAATTAGTTGGCAATACTTTATCTGATCCTGCCCCTATCATGTTGGGAGTGCCACAAGGTTCCATACTTGGAACCCTCTTATTTTCCCTTCATATAAAAGATATTCACTAGTCCCTCATCTATTGCACTTCCATTTTATATGCAGACTACCTCATTCTGCACCTTAGCACATGTAGTCTGCCATTAACATTAGTTTATCTGCTGACCTCAATAGTGTGCAGCACTGGCTCTTATCTAATAAACTCCTCTTAAATACAGCCAAGTCACAGGCCATGCTATTTGTTTTTCTCCTAAAACTGAAAATTGTACTACCCCTCTAACAGTACTGTGCAGTGATGGAGTCACTCTCCTTTGTATTGTTGCCTACATTCAATTACCTAGTTGGTGTCACACACTTGATGCGACCCTTGATTTCTCCTTCAGATAAGGGCTGTCTGCAAATTGGTCAACATTAAATTGGGTGGTTTGTGTAAGCTCAAAGAAAACATTACCCCTTAACCTTTCTGTCCATACCCTATGGAATCCTGCTTCCTAAACATAGTTATGGGGTATCTGTAATCCATGTATCTTCCAAAACCAATTAGCAAAAGTTTAATGTAAAATATAATAACATTTGTTCATTTTGCTACATCACTAACCTGCTATACACATCACTGCACTTCATACACTAAAATAGCATGGCTTCCACCTTCTGTCCTGTGTGACCTGGAACTTGGAGGGTAATTTACTATGTTATGCAAACCTTGGCCCTTTTTCACTAACTTGACTCTCCATTCTCCTACTGGTACATACTCACTAAGGCTCACTAGCTGAGAAGAATTACTTATTCCAAGTACCGCAACACGCCTGGGAGACATGCCAATCTCTGTTGTTGCCCCAAGGCTATGGAACTCTATTCTGCTTAGCTTATGCCAGTGTCAGACATTTAGTTCAAAAAGAATATTGTAGCCACCTCCTTAAACTTCTCATGTCTAGAATGCTATGTTAGAACCCTTGTGGCACCATAATCACTAATGCTAGCTGGTCTTCTGCTACACAAGACTTGCTATGCAGAATCTAGTTAATCTATTTATGTTGCCGGGTTTCATTAACAAGTAGCGGACATGCTCCTCCAATAACTATTAATTGTGGCCTTGTTGATTATACAGTATATGTACTACCACTGCTATATAATTTGTCATATATGCATTTGTCAACGTCACTCATTGTTGATGTTTAATGGTCCATTGACCCTCTGTAGCCTCCTGGGCCATGCCTGAAAATAGGCATTTAATTGTCTAGTATTTTAACCTGGTCAACCAAAACAAAAAGTTGATTTCACAGAGTGACTGTAAAATCACCTTTCGGTCCCAATTTGAACACTTTCACCAACCATGTTCATGAGGTGGGGTCATAAAAGACTGCTGAAAATCTGGGTTCAGAATATTGAAAATTGCTAAAGTTATGCATGAAGGTTGAAAATTGTCATCCTACCTTCATGACTTTGGTGTTTTTTTAAGATTTTGACCTAAAATACTTAACATAGTCTTTTCATGACCCCACTTCATGAATCTAGCTGGTGAAATTTTTCAACTCAGCCCCAAAAGAGTGATTTCACAGAGCAGATATGAAATCACATTTTGGATGGATTTGAAAGATTTCTCCTATATTGTTCATGAGACGGGGCCCAAAAAAGGGCATGTTGAAAATTTGGTGACAAAGTACCAAAAGAATGACAAAGTTATTGGTAAATGTTTAAAGAGGAACTCTGTCCAAAAGTGCTACATTGCAGAATTAGAATAAGCATACCCCCAACAAATCTCATTCCAAACATTAGGTTTCTGTGTTATTTCATTTTAAAGTTATGGGCTATTTTATAACCCTGATTTCACTACCTGTTCACAATAGCCAGTTTCAGTGAAGAGGTGCTAATGATGTCATCTCCTAAACTCACAGTCTAGCCCTCCCTTTCAGCCAGCTTATAGGACCTGTATCTCCAAAGTTAAAAAGATCATTCTGCAATGGTTTCCACAAGTAAAACAGGCAGCACCATTCTAAAAACAGTGCTATAGAATTGATATGTTTCAGGTTTTGTAACAAAGTTGACAAATTTGTATTTTAATGCAGGGTTTTAAATAATTGAGTAGCAGTTTTTTCTTGGGACAATACTAACTGTACAGAAAGCATTTATATAGGTTTTCTAGAGGTGTCATGTTTGTTAAACACAGTGAGGCAAGTGATATGCATTTTCACAATGTTTTAGAACTTTTATGAGCAAAATGCTAATCAATTTTTAGAGTTATTTAAAACCCTGTAATGCCTTTTTGGTGTGGTTCATTTCCCAGAGTTGTAGGATGCTGAGTCAGCATGCCTCCAGGCTGCTGATACCATGTGAAGTGTTACTCTGCAGTGCATGTTTGGAAGTTGTATTGCTACAAGTGTTGCAATGTTGGTAACTGCATTACTGTTTGTCAGTATCTGCTTTACAACAACTTTTAATAGGGGCCTTATATGTGTTAATTCCTACTGGGGTGGAAGTGCTAGCCCTGGTAAAACAATCATTATAATGTGGAGTACAAAGCAGATGAGCCTGAATATAGCTCAAGTAACAGCCTGTCAATGAGAAAACAGAAAATGAGCTCTGCTCAACTGAATATCCCATTCATTCATAATTTGATGATGAATAAAATATTGATTTATTGCATGAGTGATTAAGCATTGGGCTGGCTACTGCATAGAAACTCTTAGTAAGGTTTCAAAACAACACTACCTCACCCACACCCATTTACAGGGTGATAGAATAATTGATTTAAAGTGGCATCCTGAGAAATCACCTCAATTGAATGGTAGGTGTGAATGATCACAGCCTTTCACCACATCAGAGATATCCAGTCTGTAAATCTCACATTAGTGTGCTGTGGCTTGGCATCCAGCAAACCAGGAGAAAAGGACCACAACAAAAAAGCACCAAAAACCAAAATATGAATTTGTCAACTTTGTTACAAAACCTGAAACACACATAGGTTTTAAAGCAATGTTTATTGAATGGTGCTGCCTGATTTATTGGAGAAAACCATTTGCACATAGTTTTTAAACTTTGGAGAAGCAGGTCCTGTAAGCTTGCTGACAAGGAGGGCTAGACTGTGAGTTCAGGAGATGACATCATCAGCACCTCTTCACTGAAACTTGCTTTTTTAACAGGCAGAGAATTTAGGGTTGTAAAATGACTTGTAACTTTTAAACAAAGTAACTCAGAGATCTCAGGTTTGGCATGAGGGTGATGGTGGCTATGTTGATCCATATTCTGAATTAATTGACTAATCCATCGCTGGCTCATGAATACGATGAATTAAACTGTAACGAAGCCTCTCATGGCAACAATGTTTTGTTCATGTGCTTATGTAATTATCTGTACCAACTTATATGTAATATATTCTGTAAACAATGTCTGTAATCCATACGTGACAGCTAATACTTTGTAACTTTACCTTCTTTGTCTTTTTCTGTCCTCCGGGTGACGAGGTACCTTTGTAAATGAACCCTTGGCTCAAAGGTTGTTAAACTGATACTTCAAATAAATAAAATAAATAAAGCTGCTCTTTAATTTGCTGTGCCACCTGTACGACTGCATTATTTTCACAATGTATTTATAGGTTATGGAGAGTAAATGTAATAAAAACCATTAACTGAAAAAAGCTTGTGCAGTTTCTGAGATGCGGAATGTTATTTTTTTATAAAACCGTGTCTTTTTCCTATACTAATTACACCTTATTTACTTTCTCCTACAGCCTTGACAGTATGGAATTTATTTCCAAAACTTTCAGGATAGGAGTTGCCTATGCCAAGGTATTGCCTTTAAAAGGTTTCATGAAAAAATATTAATTGGTTCTAGAGTTATAAGGATTTTAAGTTTTTTTTTTCTGAGTATGCTCAGTAATGTTTTAGGACAACCCTCTAAAACAAAATATAAATTTACCTTTCAGAGGCATTTACGTTTTGCTAAAATTATTTCAGGTTGTAGGAAAAAAATCATATTATGATGGCCACCTTCTTTTTTTTTAACATTGAAAACACATAAAAATTACGTATTTTTAAAAAATCACACACCTGAACTTAGCTAAACAGGATCCATTTAGCTGGATTTTGGCATTTTTTTCTTCCATTATGCCTAGAACTATGTTTTTCAGGAACTCCAAAATCTTGGGTGCCAGCTTGTAGTGGAAGACCCATTTTTCAGGTCGTTAGCTGAGAATTCCCTTGTTGCACACAAAGTGGGGATTTGAAAATCTTCCCCTACTGGCTTCATGACATAGGGTTATAGGAAGACAATGTTCAAAATGTGGGGTCAAAATATTAAAAAACAACAAAGTTGTGTCTATGTAGAAATGTTTCTATGTTGCTCATAACTTTGGCAATTTTCAGTACTTTCATGCCAAAGTTTCAACATAGCCATTTTTAACACCACCTCATAAATGTGACATGTGTCATTTTTCAAATCCTTGAAAAATGTTTTCACAATTTTGATGTAAATTACATTTCAACAAGTATTCTGTAAATGCCACATATAATGTTTATAAGGGTGAGTCATAAAAAGACTATGTTAAAAATTTGGGGTCAAAATTTAAAAAACAATTAAGAAACATTGTGTGCAATGCCAGCCATTGGCTCAGCAGGTGGTGTTTTATGTTCCTGTGCTGGTAAGCAGAGCTTGGGTGCAAGCTCAGTGAGCCAGCTGAATGGGTTGAGGCTGGGGGGATGGCAATGTCATGCAGCACCACTCCCCAACATGGGAAGGGATGGTGCAGGGTTTCCCACATGGGCCCAGGTACCATATAGTGAAGTGAACTCTCCTCTTGGCATAGGGTCCTGTACTTCAGCACCCATGGCTGCCAGAGGGACTCTTTGTCCTGGGTGTCTGTATCTGTAGCCACATGAAAGCACAGGGCCCTCTGCAGTCTGTCAGACAGCTGCACAAATTCATGACATCCGTTGCTGTTCAGAAATGCATGTCTGCAGGCACATGGACTCTTCATTTGGCAAAGAGCCCAGAGGGCCTTGTTGATGATCTACATCTGTTTATGCAGTACCCAAGGGGACCTGTATGAATGAGGATACAATTCTGCTATCTCAAAAAGATAGGAAATTCTTTGCAAAAAACTGTATTAATGCACCAGTTAGGGTTCAAGTTAATGCCCTCAAAGTAGGGAAATGTGGCATTAGGTTTTGCAACCCTAACTCCCCACCCTCCAAGAAGCAAAAGGACAAGACACCACAAGCAACCACGGGCAGCTATCATCAAGTAAGATAAACAACATACAACTATTTCCAGACAACACAAATGCAGCAACTTGCACCCTCCATCACTCAATAGATCTCCTTCATATTTGAAAAAAAATAAAACTCAGAAAAATACAAATAAAAATAGTAAACCAAATCTGTGCCAAAAATAAACTACAAGTGGCTCCAAGATTGTGCTGTCTCCTGGTATAGGTAGTAACTCAACTGCAGTTTTCTAGAGCATCCAAAACTGTGCTTTCTGTAACCTGTTATGTTCAGTATGATAAATTCTATTACATGCATCAAAAATCATAATCCCAACATACAGGGATCAGAGATGGGAGGGGGTTCACTAGACCACCCGAGAAATGTTTATATGATGACTATACAGGGGATCAGGATGAAGGAGTTACATTAGACACCAGGGCATATGATGTCCATGTCAGGTGGGTGATTGGGTTGGATGAGGGACTGCTAGCCACCAGAGAAGTATTTTGTATATATGGGATGACCAGGGAAAGGATTTTCCCTCATGAAAAAGGATCTTTTTTCATGACTCGTGATTTATAATTAAAAAAAAAACTTTCAAGGGCATTTCTGCAACAGTTATGAGCAGAATCCAACTTAGGGGGTCCCTATAAGCAAGCTACATGTGTTGGTTGCTCTCCATAATGTCATTTTTGTGGTTTTCCAAATTAGAATTTTTAGGGAAAAATGGAAAACAAGATGATGGCATACAAAAACGTCACGAAAAACCTCATGAAAAAGGGTTCCCATATGAAAACTTCATATAGCTATTTTGAAGTACTGACTGAGCATGCTCAGAACCTTATTTTTAAAATAATAACTTTGGAATGGATTCATATTTTTCACCAAACCAGTGAAAGGCATGGGACAAGCTCTTTCTACCTCAAAAATTTTAGACCAAAATTCCAAACCATCTCGGTACTACACAATGGCAAAAAAGCAGGAAGAAATGATGATTTTCTGTGTTGTTTTGCTATCTACATCTCGGAATCTGCACATCCGACTGGAAGGAAGCATGGCATATCAAGAGATGTACCCCATGAAACCCCACATGCAAAATTGTGTGCAAATTCAGTTGAATGGTTGCGAAGGTATTAAAGTGCAAAAAGTGGGGTTTAATATTAAGGTGCCTACGCAATCCTAACTATAGTGGTGCTGTTGCACCACTATAATTAGGGGTGTGCAAGGCTGGGACACTTTGCTTTATGGAAATCTTCAAGAAGATTCCTAGCTTCCTGTAGAACAAAGTAGCACTTTGTATAGTTCATTGTCCAGTGAAGTGTCTACTTTGCTGGCTGAAGTCTACTTGAAGTGGTTATTAAATAGCATAAAAATAGATTTAAATAATGAAATTTACAGGTATGTTAGAGCTCTTGTTAGAATAGGGCCTTTTCATGGTTTGGAAACAAATGTTTTCATTTTTAAGTTACAAGGTTTTAAAGTTTTAAAATCAGGTGACTGCATTGTACACTAAAACAAATTGCTAAAAAAAGCAACAAACATTTTTTCTGAGTCAAAGTTGGGCACAAACAAACACTTTAAAAAAACAAACAAGAAAAATGCTTAACTAAAAGCTGATAGTTTTATGGTTCATCAGAAGACAGTCTAACGAGATATCAGAGCTGACCTTCAAAACAAATGATTACACTTAGGGTGGGATATTCAAAAGAGCTGCACATAGCACAACAGGGGTGCACCACGCAACCCACCAATGCGCCCAGCGTGATATTCAAAAGGGCAAGTTAAGCTGCCAGACACCCAGATGCACTGGGGTGCATCGGTAATGTATGGCAGCACAAGCATGGGCATGCCCCATGCATATGCGCGGCACATCCAAATATTCAGCCCAGGATGTGCGCACATATGCTGGCACAAACCCACCTTACAGAACTCAGGGGCACAAAGTTGTGCCTGGTAAAACCAGGAGCAAGTCCTGGCCACCCACAGGTAAGCTGCCATATTGTATGGTGCAACATGGTAGCTGCCAGCCATGGGTGGCCACCTGCCCACCCAGAACACTGCCCACATGTTCCCTGCCCAGGGAGCGTTGTGCCCTTCCCCATTGCCCGATCACGGGCATATGATAAATATATCCCTGGTGGTCCAGTGGACCACTTTCTATAGCTCGATCGTGGGCTTATGTGAAATATCTCCCTGGTGGTCCAGTGGACTGCTTTCCATCATCCGATCATGGGCTTATGTGAAATATCTCCCTGGTGGTCCAGTGGAACCCCCACCCAGCACCCGATCGTGGGTGGATTCACTGAATTAAACCCTGGTGGTCCAGTGGCATCCCTCCTCACCCGCCCACTGAGACCCCCAGCCACCCAGCACCCCCAGTCAGCAGTGCAGCACCCCACCCACATGCCACTTCAGCTTGCCCACCGACTGACAGCGCCCAGGCACAGAAGACGAGTCGGGCTCACTGCATGGGCTAATGGGTGTGTAGACTATACTGTACTTACAAGCCTGAAATGTGAATGAATGTTCATTCGCATATCAGGCCTGTGTAGCACAGTATGGCTGATGCCCATTGGCCTCACGTAGTGACCAATAGGCGACAGACACTACTGTATGCTGTCAGTTGGCGGGCGCCGGGCGGGCATGAGGGCAGGGTGCTGCTGCCTCCACTGACTGGGGGGCTGGGTGGTGGGGGTCTCAGTGGGCGGGTGGGGTACCACTGACCACTAGGGTTTAATTCAGTGAATCCACCCATGATTGGGCACTGGGGGTTCCACTGGACCACCAGGAGATATATCACTTAAGCCCATGATCGAGCATTGGAATGCGGTCCACTGGACTACCAGGGATATAGAAATATATGCCCGTGATTGGGTGAATGGGTGCGGAGACCCCTAAGGGTCAGCAGGGTGCCGGTCCCCAATGGCTGCAGCCTGGTAGGGCACCAGGTGAAAGTCATCGGAGGATTGGTGCACCACATGCAAATGAGGCCATAATGACATGCAAATGGCCCCATTTGTACCTTGCATTCATAATGGCCTCATTTGCATGCCCAGCGCTGAATATTGCGGTTGATGCACCTAGCACAACCGCACTTGCGCTGGTGCATCCCCCTGCTCCCCTTCTGCCATTTGCACTGATGCAGTGCCACTGCACCATGCACAGTGCTTGCACCCTCAGTGCCATATTCAATGGTGCTGAGCCATAATGCTGGCTGGCCGAATATCTCGCCTGGTCATGCCCTACAAGAGCTCAGTTGTAAGGCGCCTAGGCTTTATGCCCCTGCCTGGCACAGTCTGAATTTCCGGCCCTCGGTGTTTTAATTAAAAAAGGTTTTTGTGACTCAGTGGAAAAATTATTGAGACAAACTTTATCAAACTCAGAGCATGCACATAACTGATAGTGCATGCTCTTGGTAACACACAACCAAATGGGAAAAAATTGTGAAAAGCATGAAAAGCATCACAAACATTTATCTAAATCATAATGAAAAAATGTTCAAGGTGAGGAACACAAAAAACAATTGAGAACACTACAGAAAGAAAATAATTGTATCCATTTTGTACTACAATAAAAGTCATGAATGAACACAACAGTATGAACGGTATGTCTCATTGGGCCCTGTGCAAAGAAAGTTAGGAGTTATGCAAACCTGCTTCCCACAAATATAGATGAGATTTTTAATTATTTGTGAAAATAACTTGTTAACACAGTGCAAAAAAGGAGACAATGAGAATATGAATTAGACACCTTTATTTTCCAATTTTGTTTTCTGTGGTGGACTGCTAGTGCTGCTGCCAGTACCAAAGACTTTTGCCATACAGCTTTTTACATATGTATATTAATGATATATTTAGTATTTATTGTGTCAAGTCCTAGATCACCCTTGACTGTTTCTCAGTTAATCTATCTCTTACACTGATTCTTGTGGTTCAATAAGGAATTGTCTGTGGTTCTGTAAAGTTGTCTCCTCTACTTCCCTTTCTCAAACTGTAGGGACCTAGGGACCAATCCACAAAACAGGCTGGGACATGCACAAATTGTGCAACTCCTAGCCACCGAGCTATGCACCCTGATGCTGCCTGTGCTGGACACCATTCACAGCATGTGCCCCTGCTCTCTGTGAGTGTGGAGCCTCACATGGTGGCAGGTGACAGCATGGGGTGAAGCTATGCAGGAAATGCGGGTATCCAATTAGATGTCTGGGCTGGCACTGCACTGGATCCCTGGCAGCAGGTGAACATGAGATATGGCAACCTTCCAATGACTGCCATATCCTCATAGAGGACACTATTGGATTTTTGAAGCATGCAGACTGACCAGAATGGCCCTACCAGCTGAGAGAGTCTGGAGGCAGGTGGAGGGGAGGTTGATCGGGTCCTGCAGCTAGGCGAAGGGGGTGCATACGCATAACCTGTGCCTCTCCATGTTGTGAATTGGGCACAAGCATCCCCTTGTCCCCAACCTGGTGATGCGTGTAGGTATGCCTGTGGCATGGGATTGGGTGCAGTGGGAGTAAACATCCAGTGGTATTGATGCACTGAGGTCAACGCATGTGTGGAGTGGGACCTCTGTGCACCAGCTGTCCCTGCTAGCACCCCTCCACAGGTATGTGAAGCCACTGAGGATTGGGTCATGAAGCTGTCTGCTGTAGTGCACAAGTGAATATATGCAAATTACATTTTGTTTTACTCAATGAACATTTTAAATTTTGGTAGCAATTTATTTGATTACTGCATTTTCGCTCTCTGGAATGAACCTCAGTAAGGACACAATATCTTATTTATAAGAGGTCCGAGTGGCAGAGGCACACTCATTTAGAGCATAAATCCAATTTTATGACAAATATTTCTCAATACCTAATACAGGAGCCTTGAGTCTGCAGTTTCAACATATACAGCAGGCCTTCAAAGCAGTGATGGACAAAACTTTCTTGGAACATTTTCAAACTCCAGGGAGTAGCTGTTTGAATTACAACTCCAACCCTTAGTTTGCTAGGTTTTGATGCAGTTTGGATACACTGCTTCCTCATTTTCATCAGGCTATTGTGTATGTTGTTTTGCAACATTGTCTGTTATGACACAAGTCATGCACCATGAAAATGAGCTGAAAGAAATTTAAAAGAACTGTATAAATCTGACTCCATCTTTTATTTTAAGGCAATTTATAACTATCTTACAGTTTTTTTTTACTGATATGATCCACCAACTCCACCTCTTTTTTTCAAATGCTAAGATTTTGTCTCAAGAGAAAAAGCTGCCTCCTGCATTGGGTAAAAATGGCAATGAAAATGATGGAAATTTAAAATAGTAGTGTAAATTACATTTTCCATTTTTATGGCTGTAGACTATCTGTAGCTGGAAAATGGAGTGTCGTGGAACACATGTTTTGGACTTTTCAATGTATCCTTCCATGCCAACCAAAATAAAATACTCCTTTCTGTTAATGCTGGAAACCTAACTCCAAGCTGCTTATCAGATGCCATTAGGAAACTGAAACAGCTTGTTAAATATTGGTTGCCTATTAAACTGGAGATCTGTTTACCCCCTTCAGAATGCAACAACTTGCACATTTAAATACTTAGCATTTAAACAGCTTCTTACTACTAGTTTCACTTGGGAAGGTACTGTCTTTCAAGAAAGATTCATATCTCATAAATGTCATCCCTTTCCCAGCAAATTAATAATTTACACTGTTTTATTAACCTCAAGGTTTCAAGGTTCAAGGTTTCAATGTTTTTATTGTTCAGCAATCAAGCCTTTACAACATACTAAGCACATAAAATTATACACAAAAAAAGAAAAAAAAATTAAATCTAATATTACATTTAAAATTAACACATAAAAATCCATGAACAAATTAATTGTCATAGGCAGAGAGATGTTTTTCTTTGTGTTTCAGCACCTGATAAAAAAACTTGAAACCATCTTAGCCTCCTCCAATGTCTGAGGGTGAAGAAGTATGAATAAAATATCATATTTTGCATTCACATATTTAATAAGAAAATCATTTAACAGATTAAACCGTGGATTTTATATAAAGGGCATTGTACCGTAATATGATAAAGATCTTCTTGAAAACCCTTATTACATCTGCAAAACTCCAAACCTGAATTGGGTGGAGTCGTCTTATTAAAAGCATATTTAGAACAGATGATTCCCAGTCTTGCCCAAGTAATCATTTTCTTTCTAACAGGGTCAGCCCAAGAGTAAGATATTCTCTATAAATACATCAATTTTATTTTGAGCTAACCATCTGGCCTGATGTTGAGCTCTGAGGAGCTCCATTTCCTTATCATAGGCAAGCTTAAGTATTTTCTTTTGACATACTCCTTAAACACATAAGATATTGATATTGATTTCTCCCAATCTGTCCAAAGATGAAGCATATTAACACTGCCCAAAACACGTTGAATATTTTTGACCCAAGGAGACCTAAATTCTGTTTGTGCAAGTTAATGTTTCTCTAAGGCATAATAGAGGCATAATATTAGTCTGTTGATTAATAATTTTGATCCAGTAACTCATGAGAGATAGTATCAATTATTGTAACAATAGGTACTCTACCCAATTCAGCCCTAGCTACAACATTAGAAGTGGCAAGTGGAACCTGCAATAAAGATTTATAGTAGAGAGAAAGTGGGATCTCCAACCATGAAGGGACATTGTTGTTTCAGACCTCTGTGCCGTACAAAGAATAGGATTAATTTTGGCCTGCTTGACTATCAATGCCGGCGAGACCAAATATCCTGCATATTTCCAGCAAAACGTAAGAGAGCCCTAACCAATCAGTTTTGCCCTTATCACTTGTCCTTCCAATGCTCTATCCAATTTCCATTCAAAGCAAACTTCACCCCAAATATATATAAGAGGATACCACTTCAATAAGTTCGTTATTTAAATAAATCCTTGGTTTAATTTGATGTCCCTGTAAGGGTGCAAAATCAGCAGCTTAGTTTTTTCATATTTATTAATAAGTCCAAATGTTTACATTTAGAGAAAATTGATTTATTTTATTTTGAAAACCTTGAGCAGATAAAGCAAAATAATCAGATCATCTGCATAGGCCAGACAATCGTACTGGGATATTCTTAATTTTGGAGAATCAAGAATATCTATATCTTTATAAGTCAGAAGGGCATCAATATACAAATTAAAAAGAAGGGAGGCCAAAAGACATCCCTGTTTAACTCTCGGTTGTACTGAAATAGTCAGAAATGTTGCCCTTATTATCATATCTAATAGCCATGTTGTGTGAGAATATAACCTAATAATGGGGGCTAATAAATTTAATGGCACGCTCTATTTAATAATATCTCCTATAACTTGACTCTCTATTAACCGAGTCAAATGCTGCAGAAAAGTCTATAAACACAGCATACAGCTTCATTTTATGAAATGATCTGTATTTTTCTATCAGATGGCTAAAATGTAAATATTATCTATCGTAGAACAATCCTTACAAAAACCTGTTTGAAACATCGATAAAGGGGAGTTTGCAGTTATCCAGTCTTGTAATTTATGTAATATTATTTTAGCAAAGATTTTTCCACTAATGTCAAAAAGACTGATTGGGCGATAATTAGATGGCAAATGAAGTTGGCCCTTTTTGTGGATTGGAACTATTATATTTCTTGTCCAAGATAATGGGATAAAACTCTCTTTTAAACAGATATTGAAAAAATTAGTAAAAAAAACTACCCAATAATTTAAGTGCCCTTGTAAATTTCTCCCGTATCAAATCGGTCCAGGTGCTTTATTATTTGATAAATTCACAATGGCTTCTTCCACCTTCCAAATGAAAACACTAACATGTGTATTCCCTCAATGTTAAAATTTTCTATCACATCATCATCGTTGGTAGAATGTCTATTAAATAGTAGACTATAATAAGATATCCAAGTTTCCTTGGGATATATATGGGAGGTCTAGAATTTGATCAGCTGTCCCTTGGACACCAAAGCCCAAAAGCTTAATATCACCCTCCTTAATAACTCGGTACATAACACCCCATTGTTTTTCAATAAATTCTTTTTTCTGACGGAGAAATTCCTTGTACTACCTTCATATTTTATTTAAATTTATAATTGCCATCTTACTCAGATTTTTTTTGTCTGCCTGATGGCCCTCATCAAATTTCTTTCTTCTCTTACAATACCCATCAAACCAGGATGCTAACTGGGGCTTAACACTATTAGCTGAGTAAATCAGTGCTTAATCTGTTGATACCCTATGTTTAATAATTCACTGATCCTTTCACCTTTGGAGCCATTATGTACCAAGTGAAATAACTCGACAAAAATAGAAGAGTATAAAAGGTTCCAAACTCCTTGCATCGACTCATTATTCAATCTTAACCTTTTTTTCCACTAATCTCAATATCCACCAAGGGCTTATTGGGGAGGAATGACACTATCAGAAATCTAAAATCCAGCAAAATTGCTGCATGATCGCTTTCTGTTCTCATAGCCACATATAATCTCCTACAGAAATGATAACTAAAAGGAGAGCATAATATAAAATCAATTACGCTCTTACCAACTGGGGAGAAAAAAGTGCTATCACCCCGACAATCCCCTTCTAATCTCCCATTAAGAATCAAGAAATTATTCTCTATGATAAAAGTACTAAAACATCTCCCTGCCTCATTTACAATCATGTCATTTGTATTTCTTTTTTCCAAATCTGCCATATATAATAGTTCTTGTAACAATGATAAATTATCGATCTCGGCTATCCTAGCGTTAAAATCCCCAGCTAAAAGGACAGTATCTATCCCATTTGACTGTATCATTAAATCTATTTCCATCAATAGTTTGGACCAAAAATCATATGTAGAGTAAGTGTGAAAACGTGATGGACTATAAATGTTAACAATCAGAACCATACAAAGGTCCCAGTTAACCACTACCATAAAGATCTCGGGAGTTGGACAGTAACTTTTGATTACCCTTAATCCTTCCCTAATTTTGATCATTGTAACCAGACCTCCTTTGTTCCTCCCATGTTTTTTCCCTTTAGTTGCTGGCACAAAACTAGTTTCATATCCATTCAGGAAAGGAGATGTTAAAACCCATGTCTCCTGGAAAATAATCACTTCATGTCGCGAAATAAAAGCAATCCACTGCGGATCCATGAACTTATTATGGAGTCCTGCTATATTCCAATTAAGGGACCAACGCGTTGAAATAGACATTGAAACAGACGCCAAGCCGAATGCACTGACCGAAATAACAATAATAGATGAGATTTCCAAAGACACAGCTTACCGTATCTTCCAATTTTATTCTCAATTCATTTTCACACAGCAAACAAAACGGGGTGCAGCGACTGATACCGGGTAACAAACTAAATAAAAAACTTAATAGCGCATGCAATACATGTTGCTTTCAGTGACCGGAGCAGCCGAGCAAACCAGCCCACGCGCGTGATGATGCACGGGAATCAGCTGACGTTTCGGCAAAAGCCTTCCTCAGAGCTCTAGTTACTATCCTCCTTGGCCAACATGAGATTTGGGCAAAGATCTTTATTAGACTGATCTACCTTAATTAAATTCTCCTTAGAATTTGTTTTTTGTTTCGCAGTGTAATCACCCTCCCTCTTTTCTTGATCTTTTATAAGTGTCCCATCCACAAGTATAGATTTGTTTTTTTGGTCAGGATTCTTCCTTGTATCTCTCTGTACCTCTCCTATCCTAATGGTACCTGTAACCCCAATTTTATTAGTCTTTTCATCCTTAATGTTTAATTCATCTTTCTGTTTTCCTAGTTAGAGTCTGAGTAAGTCCCACAGGCCCAAGCTTTTCTTCCCCTCTTTTTCTTACTTATCTAATTCTCTTTGCCCTGTTTGCCTTTTGAGGGCTCTTGAACATTTAGGGAGAAATGACAAATTATACCTAGATTTGTGAACTTTCTTTTCCCCAATAATTGTGAAATTTGTTGTTCTAAAGCAGCAAACTTACAGCACAAAAACTAGAAAGAGTTTCCAAAGCTGTCTTAATACCATTATATGCCTCAATAAAACAACATTAGACATTACTGGATGCAGGAGCCTTAATGGTATATTTTATATAGTATCCGGACACTGAACCAAAAAATCTTTATCTAAATGGATGTCCTGGACCTCTTTGTCCATTTTTGAAAAACTCTTCAGGCGATCATTAAGGGATGAATACACCTTTTTAGAGTCGATATTGCAGACCCTACCTCACTGGAGATCTCTAATGGACTAAATAACTTTATTCCTGAGGGAAGCATGAAATACCATCATCTTTATCTATATAATCTCCTTGCCCAGACATGCATTGCTGACTTGCTTCTACCTCTCCCATCCACTCATCTTGTCTAAAACCTGGGAATGATCTGCTATATTTGTTTTTCCCCAAAAGTGGTACAATAGTAACCTCCTATATTGGAAGCCATATGTGTGCTGTTCATTTTTGGAACGTCCTGAAAAATATTATTAGGTGCTTTAGGAAGGGTTTTTTTAAAGAAATCAGTGATTTTCCCTTGGGACGGAATTTTAACACCAGTCTCTAAGTTACTAATTACTTCCAAGTCCGGAGTTATATTCTTATTGTCAAAAGAGGATAATTGTTTAAATTCCTCAAATTCCCTGTTAGTCCCATCGCTACCACTAAATTGGTTCTTCAATGAATTAATCAAAGTCTCTTGATTTGTATTATTCGGACTGTTCTTATCCCAGCTCTTTGGCCATCAGCATTTGATTTCTTCCATTACATTCTGAATTATCTCAACTAAATCTGATCTGCATTCCTCGTTCATAAACTCCTTAAAGGGGTGAGGTAAGATGGGATACTACAGGACTTTCTACCAAATCCTTAGGGGTCGGTTGTGATGACCATTCCTGCTAAAAACACAGCAATTGCCTTTTTTATTCTTTTTTGATTTATCCTGCTTCCCTTTAGTTGCCCTTTAACAGTTTTGTTTTACCATCTTACCACTTCGGTATACATATAAGGAAAGAAGAGAAAAGAAAAAAAATCAAAGCCTAACTCAAAAAAAGGGACTGAAAAGGAGTCAGGTGATAGCTTATCTAAACAGCTAAATCTTCCACGAGCATCACTCCTTAAATTTATAGAAAGCCTTCCACCCAAAAAGAACCAGACCACCAGTTAAATCCAAAAATACAAAACCAGATAAACAATAAAACCTATTTAAAATGAGGGTCCCTCTCTTTTATGGGCAGTATTCCTATGCAAAATCTGCTCAGTGGCATTCAGCGCACTCACGCTCACCTGCAGCTCACGCTATGCGTGAGCGTGATGTTTAAATGCTGCAGCAAACCCTCCCACAGAGGCAAACCTGCTGTATTGTTGGCTCACCCTGAGCTGAAATTACATGCAGGTAAATGGCCTCTGCACATACCTGGGTAATCCTCAGTTCAGCAGAGCAGCAAGATGAAACAAATCAGAGCAGTTTCAGTTACAAAGTCACACATATGCTGCACTCACAGTCATTTTCAAGCTGCCAAACTGTTCCAAAAACACAGATCTCTTGGATAGCTGCTGCTCAAAGTATATTGCACAATTGTCCAAGTGGAAATAAAAGGCTGGTGATCTTGCAGGAAAGGATGTTTAAATGCTGCAGCAAACCCTCCCACAGAGGCAAACCTGCTCTATTGTTGGCTCACCCCTGAGCTGAAATTACATGCAGGTAAATAGCCTCTGCACACACCTGGGTAATCCCTCAGTTCAGCAGAGCAGCAAGATGAAACAAATCAGAGCAGTTTCAGTTACAAAGTCATACATATGCTGCACTCAGTCATTTTCAAGCTGCCAAACTGTTCCAAAAACACAGATCTCTTGGATAGCTGCTGCCCAAAGTATATTGCACAATTGTCCAAGTGGAAATAAAAACCTATTAACCTCTAATGACACCATCTGATAAGCACTGTCTCAGACATATGCCAGGACTTCAGTGAACTACCCAGACTAAAAATATAGCAATCAGCAGGCATTTTCTGCTATGCTCTTTGGGAAAAAATATATTGAGCTACAGCAAACACACACAAACACACTTTACACACCATCATCATGGCCACAACATTCAAAATAAATACTGCATTCTAATATGTTATAAAACAAGAAACTGTTTATGTCAGTGAACACAGTGAAGTTCAGTTTAGAGTAGATTTCTTTAAATATTTCTTATCCTATATTTTGTATCCTGAATACACACACACACACACACACACACACACACACACACACACACCTGTACACACCATCCTCATGGCCACAACATTCAAAATAAATACTGCATTTTCATATGTAATAAAACAAAAAGAAACTGTTTGTTTGTCAGTGAACACAGTGAAGTTCAGTTTAGAGTAGATTTCCTTTAAATATTTCTTATCCTATATTTTGTATCCTGGATAGCGCAGGGGAGATGCTACATCTCATTGTCATAGGGATCTTCATTTACACATTGTTGCACTGTATTTACTCAGGCTGTCCCCGATTAGATGCAATATCTTGTTTTCAGTGGGGTCATGATGTTACCATTTTGATAATGTATTTCTTCAGGGTAGCATAGTCCAGGGCCCCCATATTCAAAGGAGATGTGCGGCACATTCAGCAGAAAAGGGAGATGTGCCATGCAGCTCCAACAATGCACCACAGCATAATATTCAAGTGCAGGATGCACTGGCCACAAGGGAATAGGCCAGGATGCACACAAATAGTATGCAGTGCAAGTCGAGGGTGCATTCCCATGCATATGCCATGCTGAGGCATACTCAGTGGGAATGCACCCCTCGCAATCCAGAGCAGAGCGGCCCACAGGCAGGCCATGAATAGCTGACCTAACCTGGCCAGCCACCCACAGGCAGGCTGCAGAAGTGCACCCAGGTGCACAGCAGCTTGGCAGCCCTGGTAGACTAGAGGAACCCCCTTCCATCCCAAACTGATCCAATGCCATCCCTGAAGAGCTCCATAATGTAGGGGACCCTGGACCCCATTGCACCAGAGGAAACCACAGTCCATATCCATAGCATAGAGAACCCCACCCACCCCTTGGTACATAGACACCCCCGCCCCCCCATACCCAACCTGTAGCTGAGACTGGCACTGCCTGCCTCACCTGATACAGCCAGCCACTGACTGCACTGGACCTGGGCTGGGGACCTGCACTCCAGAATGACCCAAGTGGTTGTACCATGCATTAGGAAACTATGCAAACTGTGGACCCACCAGTGTATGCAGCCATGTGTATGTCCCTGGCAAACCATAAGAGGGAATTGACATACCTCCAGTGCATGATCTGTCAATGTTGTATCTTCCTGCTGTCATACACCACTGCAGGCCCACACTCTCCCGCTTCCCTGTGTAACATGCCACCCTCTGGATTGCAGAGGTATCCTGGGTGCCGTGGGGTGTGGTATCCTACAATGCCATTTGAAGTGTGTGCTCCAGGCTATGGATAGTGTGTCCACAGTTCACCGATTGTACAAATGAATGGGAGGTCAGTTGTAACATGCCTGTTCTGGGACCTGTGTGAGTGGGTACAGCGTCGGCTGTCACTCGCACTGAGCAGTGCAATGGCACTGGGACAATGGAGCCACATGCAAGCATCTGAGGTGTATGGCCACTGGGTGTTATCACTCACACACAGCTTGTACCTATGTATGACATATTCCAGCATCCTACTGCTAGTGCTCCACCACCCAAAAATAAGATATTATTTCTTCTGTGAACTATCCAAGCTAAATATACAGCAATCAGCAGGCATAATCTAGGAAAATACATTCTAAAAATGTGTAAAAGGAAGAACACATTGAAACTGCCTCTCAGCAGATCTGCATTGTGCAAATTCATTAGAAATAATGGGTAAAAGCATCCCAAAAGCTCTCCACAGCCATATTGGCTCTGACCAGAATTTGTTATTTAAGCAACAATGACTGAGGAGCTGGCCATTTCCTAGGGATTAAAAGCTAGAAAGGGGGATGGTTGACTTGAGTCAAGGGATGATCCGATGCTGAATTTGCATTTAGTGAATGTACCAAATCCAGCATTATGGCCACCAGCTAATCCAGACCAAAGGAACCCCAGCTTCAACATTAGGAAGCAATACTTTTTACGGAGAGCATATGCTTAAGATGCCAAAGTTGCTGGCAAGATACATGTCCTGAATCAGTCAATCAGCAAAGCTTGAGAAAGAGAGCACCTCTCACTGCTCACTGTCTCATTTCCAGGTCTCTCTCTCTCTCTCTGCCTGTCTGTCTGTCTGTCTCTTTCTCTCACACACACACACACACACACACACACACACATACACAGAGGACAGGCTACTGAAAGAAGCCCTTTTTTATGAAAAGACAGATTTTTCATCATAAACTTTTAGAAATCATCAGTGAATCAAATCATGTATTAGCATTCCAGTTAACTAGCTCATTGTATTTAACTGTAGTTTAAAGCAGAAATGCTGGTACAATCGTACTGCAGATGAACACAGAGCATGTATGGTATGAGCCTGCACTAGCAACTGCAGGCCCTGCTGCAGGAGCTGGTCAAGTCAATAAATTTAGTAGACTGTG
Organism: Neoceratodus forsteri; assembly: GCA_016271365.2. NCBI lineage: Eukaryota > Metazoa > Chordata > Ceratodontiformes > Ceratodontidae > Neoceratodus > Neoceratodus forsteri. Next base: position 477,654,888 of record CM028131.1, read on the forward strand.
AAAGGTACAGGGGATATTTGTGAAAGATTCATTTGACAGCTATTGAGTGCTGGTGGTAGATGGTGCAGATATCCATCTTCATTTTTTTTATTCCTTTTTTTTTGGCTGGAATTTAGTAGAATGTGAAAGGTGCAGGGGGGAGTTTGAAGGATTTATTTGACAGATAATTTGACTGCTAGTGGTGTGGGTTGTGGGGCACTGAAATCCACCTTTTTTAAATAGTTTTGCCTGTGTGAAAACTAAGTGAAGCAGGTGGCTCCACTACTGCAGGTCTGTCAGAGAGACTGGGGAGGACATGAGAGGATGTCAGTGAGTGATGCAACAGATGTGTGCATATTGGTCATTGGTGTAGAAACCATGAGGAAAAGAACTGAAGGAGAAAGGGATGCAGGGGAATGTGATGAGCAGAGAAAGTTTTGACCATGCCAAAGTGGTGGTGCTGGAGAAAGAGTCAGGATGGGAACTATGAGTCATCATGGAGGGGTAGGGACCATGCAAGAGAGAAAAACTAGAGCTGAGCATATGCTAGTCTGTCCAAAGAAACTATGGTTCATTGGTCCCCAGAAGTTAACTGGTCCAATGCCCACTGAACGGAGCAGCTTTTTGGGCTAGTCTCAGTAGTCTAGTGCATCTGGTGATGAAAGCACCCTAAGTAAACCCAAAGCACACAGATCTCCCACTGTTCCTCGAATATTTATTTATTTAGTTTTTGTTGACCGGTAAGTGCACTAGACAAATCCTACCTATTTTCAGGCACGACCCGGGGGAGGGGACTACAGATGAATGCCAACTGACCTTGAACCAGATTAAGCTGTTGACAAACATTAATATGTTGAGGTCCTCAACCCACAGGGATATATAATATCCATCCCACTCTTTAAAGGTAAGCTCCCCACAGATCTTTTACAAACAGCACAATACCAGCTGCCAGTGCCAGTGGCACTAGCACCACCACAGCCACCTCTGCACCACAGGCATGGACAATTGCCTGCCCACCTTGAGGTACTATATGACGCCCCCTCTGCCCCAAAATAGGCATCAGCAGCAGAAGTATCACCAAGCCTAGTTCTGCTGCTCGGTCATTGTGTGAAGAGGGTGACAGTGAGTTTTTGTCTGTATTGATACCACTAGTATCTTGTCAACTGAGAAAAATAGTGGAATTGCTTGGGTTAGGGAAAGGTATACTGTACCAACCCCTGAAATGTTATAAAAGCAAACCAGTAGCACCACCATCAAGGCAGCTTATAGCAGTGAATATACTATAGAAACGGAGCTGTCAGAGCATAGAACATGAAAATGAGGTGATAGATGAGGAGGAATTAGAAGCATATGAGGAGGAGACAGCAAAAAGGTAGAGTAAAACTAAAGCATTAAAAAAAATTGAGAAATTGAGGAATGGGTAAGAGGAAGAAGAGGAGATGAAGAAGCAGGGGGAAAGACAGGAGAGGAGGAAACTAGAGCAGAGGAAGCACATGCAGTAGAGAAGGGGCATGAAGCAGAGGGGGGTAAAAGTGTATTGTCAGTTTTACCAACAAGTTCTAATGATGACTATGATATAGAGGAGTAGATGCCATCACTGGAAGTGATGGCCAATTAAAAAAAATGCAAAAGAGAAAAGCAAGAAAGCAAGTTGGTCATGCAAGGATATCTAGGAATCAGGTCCACCTCTAGTCCCAAGATAATTGGCCTCAGTGTAATCCTAGTGCTGCTGCTGCCAGTGTTGCTGCAGGGGCATCCAACTAAGCCATGTAATTCTACCTTGGCAGGAAAAAAACGAAAATCATCTTACACTTATCACCATATTGCTCCTAAAGAATCCCAGCAATCCAGTCACGTAGCTAAAAACACAAAGAGCATTTCAGTGGTGGGGAATATTTTAACAATGACCCCACAAATCCACTGAGGGCATGTTGCAATCAGTGTGACAGAAAGATAATCCAGGTTCAGTCAGTCTACCCTGAAAGTGGGAACCAGTGTTATGGCTGTTCATCTAAAGCATGAACACAGCATCTTCCTAACAGTCACTTTGATTCCCAATCCCCACTCAAGTCACACAGGGCAACAGTAACAGCAGAGACCATCAGGCATGGGTGGTGGGATAAGACAGCTTGTCCCAGTAATGAAGCCACTGTTGATGACATAGCAGCCAACTGATGCATCCCCAGGTACTGGCAGGGCTTCAAAAGCAAAACTCCAACCACCAGAACAAAACAGAATACTCTTCCCAAGTCATTACATGACCACAATAAACTGCTCTCAATCACCCAACCTCTGTCCAACTCATACAACTGAATGAGGAGATGATGGCCCTTGATTTTCAGCCATTGTCCATTGTAGAGAACACCAGCTTTTGAAGACTGGTACACAAACTGAAGCCCAAATACAATAGTCCATCCCTCTTCACATTTTACAGGCATATGCCCCTTGACACATCTGAAAGAGGCAGAGCTGGGTTATGTGCATTTCACTGGCGATATCTAAAGCAGTAGTGCAAACCAAAGCTTCCTTAGTCTCATTGCCCATTGGCTGTGTCCACATCAAGCCGTACCACCACCATTCCCACCCCACCTCTGCCACCACCACCTCCTTCAAATGATATATTGAAGTGGACAGCCTCACAAAGGCACACCAGTAGAATAACTGCCTTACCTTATGTGTTAGTCATGGAGGGCAAGTGCAATGGGGAAAACATTCTGTGGTTTATCCAGTCACTGTCAGTCATCTGGATATACTGTCACAATCTGATGGTAAGAGTGTTTGTGATGGACAGTGGGGCCATCAGTAGTGCTGTACTCTTGTCATGGTAAATGTTGGAGAAGATCATGGCATCGTCATGGTCAAAATGACAAAAATCACAGAAATCATGGTAAATGTCATGAAAAGTCATTGATCTAGTGTGTGTTTAACAAATTTTGGCATATATTTATTACATAAGCACAGAGATTTAAATGTTTAAAAAATTAATTTTTTGGGCCTGGCACAGTGGCATATAGCAGCGTATTGTGCTGCCATCTCAGATATTGGAACTTATGTATAACACCTCAAATCCTACACTGAAGCTGAGTGGGGGAAACATGCATTGTAGAGGTGGGGCACAAAATTATGGCTCTGTAATTTGCAAACACCAAAAACTATGGCATTTTCATAGAAAATAATAATATATCATAGAGTTGTCATAGAAAATATTAACAATTATGAGGTTGTCACGGAAAATGCCAAAAATCATGATGTTTTCAGAAAAATGGGAAAAGGCATGCAAACCAGTGATTTCCATAACTTGTGTGACAAAGATACAGCCCTGGGTATGAATTATTGCGATTTCTGCCATGCACCTTGTTTTGCACATGCACTGAATATGGTGGTCAGTCATGTACTTGACAAACATGCACAGCTAAAAGAAATACTTATGGGACATCACTAGAAATTTCCAGTGTTTCCCCCAAATGCACTGAGCTCCTACACCAGCACCAGAAAAAGCATAGTGTTCTACAGCATTGCTTAGTTAAAAATGTGGTGGCAATGTGAAACTCCATCTTTCATATGGTGCAGAGATGGGCAGAACAGAAAGCTGTGTGTTGCGGTACGGGATTCGACTATAGGGCCTGTAGGGGATATCTGCACTAAGTGTAGTTGGGCTCTACGATGCCAGTTCAACAACTAAGTTGTCGATTGCCATCGCAGTGATGGATTTTTGTTGACCGCAACTTGCAGTTGACATAAATCTGACTGGAGACCCTGGCTGTTTTTTCATCAGGGGCTTTGCCCCGAACCCCCATGTGAGGGCTCTGCCCTCGCACTCCCCAATCTATAGGATTCTAACTCTGAGTCAGAGTTGGGTCAGGCAAGGGGTGTAGGACTGGGAGACAGAGTACTGGAGACCCTGGATGTTTTTTCATCGGGGGCTTCGCCTGAACCGCCCATGTGGGAGGCTCTGCCCTCGCACTCCCCGATCTATAGGATTCTAACTCCGAGTCAGAGTTGGATCAGGGTGCAAGATGGAAGCTGTCCAGAAGAGGGCAACTAAAATGGTGCAGGGTCTGCACCGGAAGACATATGAAGAGAGACTAAAGGAGCTTAATATGTATAGCCTCGAGGAAAGGAGGGAGAGGGGGGACATGATAGAAACATTCAGGTACCTCAAGGGAATCAACAAAGTCCAAGAGGGTAGCATCTTTCAAAAAAGAGGTGTGCAAGAACAAGGGGGCACAATGTGAAGATGGGGGTGGCTCAGAGGTAATGTAAGGAAGTATTTTTTCACAGAGAGGGTTGTGGATGCATGGAATGGCCTTCAGAGGTTGTGGAGTCAAAAACAGTGATTGAATTCAAGCATGCATGGGACAGCCATAAGGCAATTCTAGGGGGTGGAGGTAGGAAGAAGTAGGCTGCTGGTTAATATATCTGCGGCTTATCCATTAGGTAGGGAAATGGGAAGACTGGGTGGGCCAAGCGGTCCTTATCTGCCATCAAATTCTATGTTTCTATGTTTATCTTTACTAGGGTCTTGGTCTGAGTATTACAGTGAAAACGGCGATGATGTCTGCATCAACGTTTTCGCTGTAATAGTGTCACCATACGGGGCATACCGTGCAGCTGTATGTGCTGCAAAAGCTTGTTCTGCTTCTGATAACCTATAAACAAAGATGTCAGTGCTGAACCAGAAACCTATAGCATGGTCCTTCCCTTGCTGAGTGTTCTTGAGTAACATGCAAGCCATGATTTGGCATCTTCTACAACAAAGCAAGGCCAGCGGTGGCTGTCATGGTTGCTAAGGTGGCAGCACTGGTGACAGTAGAGAGAATGACAGTGATGATGATGATGGTAGCAATAGTGGTGGTGACACCATTATTTCATCTGAGTCATCTCAACAGTAGCTCAAGCAGGACTTAATACTCATCAGAAAAGGGACAAAGATGTTGCTGACACAAACTGTAGACAGACTTAAAAACTTTCGATCAGTCACACAATTTGGCATGGCGATATTACTGGATCCATTGCTCCAGTCCAGATCCTGACAATATTGAACTCTCAGCCTTTCTGAAACTCAGCTCACCATGGGTCAACTTCAGTTATCCATTTGATTATTCCCAAGTCCATCAAGTCAAATCTGCTGCTGATCCCACTCTTACACCTCCTGCTGGCAAGTATCCCCAGACTCGCACTGGCAGCATCACAGCCTGGCTCACCATTCCTAGAAGTGCCAACACTGCAAGGAGTATGAATGACACACACATAGACTCAAGTACTCCTGAAGGCAATACAACTTTTACAATGTCATCACCAGCAAGCTCCATGCCTACGAGGTCAGAATGTCGTACGTTTCATAACATATGACATTTCAGCTAACCTGGAATAGCGCCATGGTTGAAATTAAATGGTGCAATACTGTTAATGCTGCTGTACACAGTATTGTACCATTCGCACTATCCCATGCAGAGGATAAGACCTATGCTAGGACTGGGTTCTGCCGAGCAGCTGCCGTGGCTCAATGGACCTGAGCCACCACAGCAAGGAACCCAGGCACTGCTTCTGGGACCGGGTTTGATTCCTGGTCCCAGAAACTTTAATTTTTTGCACATTTTGTACAATTTCGAGTTGAGCACCTCCCCCCTGGAGTTGAGAATCCTTATTGGGGGGGTTCGGGGGAGCAGCCCCCCAATTGAGGATGTGTGGGTGGTGGAGCCCTCCTCAAAAAACAGACTTATGCTGCATGGCAGAAATTGTGCTGTATTGGCAGCACGATTTTACCATGCAGCATAATGTCTTGTGACATTATGACCCTGTGCCAACTCCATGTGACCCAAGTGATGCATGGATCACACTGAGTCATTATCAGTTAAATAAGACCTACCAGGTCACCCAAGCAAGAGTCAAGCGATGGCAATGCAATACGAGCATCCTCTGCATGAAATGAGTCATCAGTGAGGACCACACAAACACATAACTTACTCAGTCTTCTGACCTCATATCATCCATTGGCCTTAACTTGCTTGGCTGCCAGTGAGCAGGAGCTGTTTTAATTGTTACTTCAGTTCAATCAATATTAAAAAAAAAACCTTTAAAAAATATTTAACAAAAGAGTCCCAACAGAAAAAACTCTATATCCATGCATGTTAAAATATTGGGAAGATACTGTAATTGTAACATCCTAAATTAATTGCCTTCTAATTTGTGTTTACAGTATGTTCTTGCATGCGTAACATTTCCAGGTGGTGTTATTATAAATTTTGGAAATATATGGGGCCAGTGACAAGGTAGTAATCAGCATGTAGGAAAAACAGAGACTTCAGGGTTAAGTCTTGGACTCAGCAATGAATATTAACAATTACTATAGCTCAGAGTTGGGATGCAGTATTTGTTCTTGTTGAGAACTGTGTCACACTGTCACAAACACACCAATACCCAACAGTGGCATGCAGACACCACCTGTCACAATGAATCTATAACACAGTAATGAATATTTATTGCCAACCTCAAGGCCTCTCCATTTGTAGTCTATTTTACCCTATGCCAATTACTGTATTTGGGGTCAAAGTGTTTGGCCAAATGGATGAAGCTAAATCAAATTGAAGACTTGGTTTACTGGCCAAGGCACCTAGCTTCACCTGAGCTCTTTCCTTCTAAGATTGCTTGAAAGGACAGAGCAGAGAACCTTACCAGAGCAAGGGAAAAGGATTAAGACTTCTTTTGGCTAAGCAGATTTACTACTGTGTGTTGTTATTTTTTTTTGTACTCACAGGGATTGCTACTGTTTGTTGCTAACATTTCATTGCTTTATTTTTCTCTAATTCAAATTGTTGTTGCTGGTACACCTTCTGCATTATTACAAGGTGTGCCTACAGGGAGTGTGCTAACAGATTACTGCTGTAATCTTCTGATTCAAATTGTATTTTGCAAGGTAAATCTTCTGTTACTGCTTTATTTTTCTCTGTAGCAAAGTGTTTCTTACGGGTATATCTTCTCTGAAAGTATTACAGGTGGTGCTTTACAGGTTTTACAGATTTATCTAACATTAGGGTAAGCTTTCAGGGTTACTGCATTTGTTGTTGACTGATTGTTTCTGCTCTTATCTCCTTGTTCTTTCATTCGTGGTTCTTCTTTTTCAGCAGGGGAAGGGGCCCAACCACCTACCCCCATCCCCAACTACCCCACACTACACTCCTTTTATAGGGTACCACAGTTGTGACATTTCCTGTGGCAAAGCAGGAAAAGGCGGATCAGTGGGGCATCCACAAGGTGAGCTCATTTACAGGAGCACTAGTAATTTAACTTGTTATAACAAGTTATACGAAAACAAAACACAAAATCAAACCATTACTTGCATTTTCTCCCTTCTAATTACTCTGACAAGGTTATAAACCCAGCAACTTATCTGGAATGGATATCATTAATTGCAGGTACTGTGGAACACTTTTCAGAAGGACAGTCTTACAGAACTTAGGACACTGTCCTACATGCTGGGCCATTGGAGATCTTAGGACTCAGCTCCGGACATCATGGGCAGAGATTGCGTGCCTCAAATTTCATATTCAAGAGTAAACACATTATAAGAACCACCCGCATTTCTCCAACATCCAACAGAAGAACCTCGACTGCAGAGGGTAGTTAGTCCAGAAGGTTGGCAGGTAGTTAGGAGGGGCAAATCGGGTGCCCCATCACTCTGTGCTCTCCAACATATTACCTCCAAAAAACAAATAAACACTACAAACAGGTATCTGCCTCTATCTCCAAAATCAAACAAAGAGACAGAGGATGCTGCAGAGCAGGACACTGCAGCACAGGAGCTAGCACAACAAACCGCCCAAATCAGGAACCAAAACAAAAAAAGCAAAAAGGAAATCCAAAAAACTTCTGATCGTAGGAGACTCCATGATTCGGGAGTTGATACCCATCTCCAGCCAGGGGTAATGGTCAGATGTCTCCCAGGTACATCAGTGTGGAGAGATACTGACCGCATTGCTAAAACTGTTCACAAAGCAGGAGAAAACATTGATGCCCTGGTACACATAGGGACTAATGATCTCACCAGCTGGTCAGCTGTGGAGACCGAGGAACACCTGACCAGGCTGGGTGACAAACTATCATCCATTTCATCTGAGATCTCCTTCTCTGAGATCCTGCCAGACTGGGAGAGGGGGGCAGATGGACGGAGGTCAGAGAGTGGAGATAGGGGAGCTAAACATGTGGCTCAAGGGCTGGTGCCAGAAAAAAGGACACAGATTTGTAGGGAACTGGCAACAGTTCTGGGAGTGAAAGTTCTTTAAATTTGATCGACTGCATCTGACTAAGGAGGGAGTCAGTGCATTGGGGCAGAAGTTTGACGTCTTTGCAGAATATTTAAACTAGCAAGTGGGGAGAGGGGTACAGCACCCCATACGTTGAATGGGAAGAATACCCTTCCCCCCCTCAGCTAGTGGTCAAACAGGGATTCAGCATGTTTGCAGTTCATTTGCATCACTAGGTAAGAAAAAAGGTCTGTCTCCCCATACGATGCACCAGAGAAATGTCAAACCTCACCCAACAACTAACACACCGAAATCTGGCCAATGGAAAATCATATACACAAATGCTCACAGCCTGGGAAATAAGATCCCAGACCTGCAGACAATAATGTCAGAGGCTAAACTGGACATAGTAGCAATTAGTGAGATGTGGTTTACCAGTAACCACACTTGGGAGACTTGAGTACCTGGCTATGTACTGTTCAGAAGAGACTGAGGTGCAAAAGGGGGAGGTGGAGTGGCCCTGTATGTCAATGAAAATATCAAAGCTACAGAAATTCGGAATGCACATAAGGAGCCAGAAGAACTGTGGGTCACCCTGGAAACAGGAAATGGGACAGCCATAAGAACTGGGGTTGTCTACAGGCCCCCAGACCAGGGGGAGGACATAGACACATTACTGTTAGAAGATATACAAAACATGACAGCTAAAGGGGAGGTTCTGATAATGGGAGACTTCAACACCCGGATACAGATTGGTCAATACCAGCAGGAACATCTGCCACAACTAGACACATGGTGGATTCCCTGCAGGGGGAGGGCCTCAAACAACTGGTACAACAACCCATAAGAGACAGGGCTATCCTAGATCTAGTACTGACTAATAGGGAAGGGATCACAGATCTCCAGGTAGAAGGTCACCTGGGGGCCAGTGACCATCACATGGTATGGTTCAATTTGGCTACATCTAAATCATCCCATTCCAAGGCAAATTGTGGGACTTCAGAGGAGCTGACTTTGATAAGATGGCCAACAGAGTTAAGCTAGCCCTGGCAAAAAGAATCACAAGCGAGGGGGTACAGGCAAAGTGGGCAAGCATTAAGGATGCAACACTTGAAGCAACATCTCATTGTGTCAGACAGAAAAGGAAGTGCAAAAGAAGAAGGAAACCACTTTGGTTCTCAAATACAGTAGCAGAAAAGGTCAGAGCCAAAAGGCTGGCTTTCAGGAAATATAAGGGAACACAGCGAGATGAAGACAGGGAGGCATACCAAACTGCCCTAAAGGAAGCAAGGAAGGCAGTAAGGCAGGCAAAGTCCCAAACTGGGAAACACTAGCACAAACAGTAAAGAAGGTGACAAGACTTTCTAGCTACATTAGTGAAAGGAGAAAGTCCAGAGGGTATTGCTAAGCTCAAAGGAGAAAAGGGGCATGTGGAGGAGGAGGACCCTGTAAAGCATCTATCCTAAATAGATACTTTGCTCAGTATTTACTGAAGAGAAGGTAGGGCAGGGCCCACAGCTCAGCACCTTGGACACAGTGGGGAGGGAGGTGAGCATTACTCCCTTCACAAAAGAAAGGGTCCTACAAGAGCTCTCTAAGCTCAGGGTGGACAAGGCAATGGGACCTGATGGCAAACATCCCAGGGTACTTAAGGAGCTAAGGGTGGAACTAGCAGAGCCATTAGCAGAACTGTTTAGTGAGTCTCTGAGCACAGGACAGGTCCCAGAAGACTGGAGAAGGGCTAATTTGATCCCGCTCTCAAGAGTGGTAGCAGGGAGGAGGCAGGGAGCTACAGACCAGTCAGTCTTACCTCAGTAGGGCAAGATTATGGAAGCACCCTTAAGGAAAGGATAGTGCAACACCTGGAATCCATAGGGGCACAGGATCCAAGACAGCTTGGTTTTCAAAAGGAAGGTCCTGTCAAACTAATCTCATAGATTTCTTTGACTGGGTAACCAGAGTGGTGGACCAAGGGGAGCAGTTGATGTCACCTACCTTGACTTCAGCAAAGCTTTCAACACTGTTCCACATAGAAGACTGATAAATAAGCTGGGTAGGCTCGGGGTGGGTCAGAAGTTGGTCAACTGGGTGGCAAACTGGTTGATGGGCAGAAAACAGAGCGTGGTGGTAAATGGTATACAGTCAGAAGAGATGCAAGTCACAAGTGGGGTACCTCAGGGATCAGTCCTGGGGCCAGTCCTCTTTAATATCTTCATTAGTTACATTGCAGATGGACTAGAGGGTAAGGCTTGTCTGTTTGCAGATGACACCAAGATCTGCAACAGAGTAGATGATCCAGATGGGGTGGGCAGAATGAGAAGAGATCTAGATAAACTAGCAAAATGGTCAGAAGAGTGGCAACTGGGATTTAATGCAAAGAAGTGCAAGATCATGCACATAGGGAAGAAAACCCTGAAGCCACCTATAGGCTGGGAGGGGAGTTGCTGGCAGTCACAAAGGAAGAAAGAGACTTGGGCATCATCATCACCGATGACCTGAAATCATCCAAGCAGACCTCCTAAAGCACTAGGTAAGGCTAGGGGATGTCAGGGTGTATTAGTAGGGGTATCACAAGTCGAAAGAGGGAGGTAATAATCCCTTTTTACAAGATACTGGTTAGCCCCATCTGGAGTTCTGCATGCAATACTGGAGGCCACACCTTCACAAGGACATTAACCAAATTGAAGCAGTCCAGAGAAGGGCAACCAAAATGGTGCAGGGACTGCATCAGAAGACATATGAGGACAGATTAATGGAGCTCAATATGTATACCCTTGAGCAAAGGAGGGAGAGAGGTGATATGATCGAAACATTCAAACACCTTAAGGGCATTAACAAGGTGAAAGAGTCTAACATGTTTAAATATAAGAAAAATAGCAGGACAAGAGGACACAGCATGAGATTAGAGGGAGGCCGATTAAGGGGAATGTGAGGAAATTCTTTTTCACAGAAAGAGTGGTGGATGCATGGAACGGCCTACCTCAGGAAGTGGTGGCTATGAATACAGTGCAGGGCTTCAAACAGGCATGGGATAGCCATAAGGGAGAAATACAGATTAGTATGAATAAATAGGCCACTGACAGAGCAAAGGCCTATGGCACATTTAAAAGATAGAAAAAAAAATGGGCAGACTGGATGGACCTTACGGTCCTTATCTGCCGTCAACCTCTATGTTTCTATGTATTTTTCAGGCCTCATATCAAATTTGAATTGAAGATGGTATTGGCCCACTTCTTTCATTCTTACCCTAGGTACAGCTCAGGGCCACTTACCACTAATTGATTGTTAATCCCAGGAAATGACTGGCCTCGAGGTTGTTATTGTGATTATAAGTAACCATAATAATAGCCTTTTTTTTTTTGAGGGGTTCACTTACTTTTGCTGTTTTTTGTGAGCTGATTGCTGTGGAGTGAACAGTGCAGCACTGGGACACTTGACAATTGAGACATTGCATGCCACACAATGATAATTTGCAGCTAGATTGGTCATTTCTTAGGGATTAATGTCCGATGTAGTAGCCAGTTGTGAGCTGAGTTCAGCTTATGAGTATGAATTAGATTTATATTTTACTTCTTCTCTCTCTCTGTCTCTCTCTCTCTCTGTCTGTCTCTCAATTGTTTCTAGCTTATATATTTACCATTTGGGAAAGAATGTAACTGAAGAAAGCTCAGTCTGCCCAGCAGGCCTCGTAGCTCAGCTGGTAGAGTACCAGGATGGGTTTCCAAGGGCCTGGGTTTGAATCCCAGTTATGTCACCTGATTATCATATTTTGTATATATATATGTGTGTATATATATATATATATATATATATATATATATATATATAGTTAGATAGATAGATAAATAGATATATTAGAGGCAAAAACTCAGTTTAATGCATCAGCTAACGCTTTCCACAGTGACAAAAGCGAGAAATTGATGTTAGGGTTGAAACTCCCTTGCACCCCTCCAGCCCACCCCCAACCAGCATCGGGGTGCACATTGGGGTCATCGGTCCTAATTCTCACCCCGTTCTCCTATTCCTCAGCATCTTTCCACATGTAATGGGGTGAGAGTTAGGGCTGAGGACACCAACGCACTCCGATGCGGTTGGGAGTGGGCTGGAGGGTGCAAGGGGTTTCAACCCTAACATATAATTTCCTCGCTTTTGTCGCTGTGGAACAACCCTAACTGATACATTAAACAGAGTTTTGCCTCTTATTTCCCTTCTTTTTGAGAATGATAACGAGAAATAGTGAATGTAATGCCCCTTAACCCCTTGTCAATATAGTAACACGGTGCCAGCAAATGCAAATGGTAATGCACATGGTGACACAAAGTGAAACAGAAAGAGAAACAGTACTGTAGAGCACAAATGGTAAAAATAATGCAAATACAAGCTCAAATGAAAAGCATAAAAGGTAAGCACACATGGTAGCGTAAGACTGAACGATAAGTAAACGGGTAATGAACGGCAAGTGGAAGCAGTAAGGGTAACAGTAATGTAAGCGCACAGGCTGCTTTTTCCCCAAAAGCTGCATAGAGAAAGACAGTGAGTACAAAGAATGTATGCATAATAATGGATCTTGGAGCAGAAATTGAGGAGTTGGAATACTAAATTGCTTACATCTCAGGAACCGTATGATGTAGAAAAAAAATTTAAAAGTCATACGATTTATGACTTTCCTGGCTAGTTTTGTACTTAGTTCCCACTAGGGGGCTAAGCATTTTTCTGATGAAAAGTCTGTATCTCGCACCGTTTCTGAGATACGGGCCCTGAAAAGTGCGATGAACGCCGTAATGTTATCCTATGGGAAAAAGAGAAGGTCAGAGTGCCATAACTTTGCTGCCCTGTAATATTTTGTCACCAAACCACCAAAAGACACATCTGTGGGATGTTGGCTTTCTTCCTCAAATTTCAGTGTAAAAGACCAAACCATTATTTTGCAGCAGGGTGGCAAAGAATTCCTGTCATGCAGCGTAAGCCGCAATGTTAGTCTATGGGAGAAAGTGTCAACTTTGGAGTATTGTAACTTTGCATCCATGCACTATTTTGTCACCAAACCACAAAAAGGCACATCTGTGAGATGTTGGCTGCCTTCCTCCAAATTTCAGCCCAGAAGACCAAACTGTTCATTTGCAGCAGGGTGGCAAAGAATTCCTGTTATTTTGGGCATAGTGTCGCAAAGTAGTGTCGTGATTTGCGAAAGCTTTCTCACAGATTTGCGAAAGTGTCGTGAGTGAAACACTACTTTGTGACACTACTTTTTCTAAAGATTTTAAAAACATATTTCTGGGGTGTTTAACCACAAAATAAAGACATGGCCAGCATCCTCAGGGTCCGACTAGGTGAACACAGAAAGAACTGTGTCCCTAGAGGGTCCCAATTTTAAATGCTAAGCATTTTTATGATCACTAACTGAAAACAAAATGATGGATTTGTGACACTACTAGGGCCATTTGTGACACTAAAAATCTGCATTTGTGACACTGTCGAACTTTTTGTTAACTTTTCCCATTGACTTATAATGGAAATTGTTTTTTGAATAACTTTTGAATCGTTTAATATTTTTTCACGAAATCTTCAAAAGGCACATAGGGGACCCTGGCCACATGTTCCCTGAAGTTTTCGGACTGGTCGCACAATCCGTGCAACCTGTAGGGACGAGCAAAGAATTAAAAAAGCATAAACGTGCGCGCAGATCACACTTAATAACTCTGCAGCTGTAAATCTGAACAGTATGAAAGTTGGCAGTTCCCAAGATGTATGGTTCTTGATTGTGTATTCCAAATTTCAGGCAAATCCATAGAACAGTTGCAAAGTTATTAAGGTGCAAAATTTTAGGTTTAACATGTAAATGGCTCTCAATTCCTAATCATAGCACTACCGCATACTACAATATGTATGTATGTATATATGTATATATATATATATATATATATATATATATATGTATATATTATATCACTGTCTGCATAACACTGCACTACCATTGTGCTATATATATTGTGCCTTTTTTTGGTTTCTCTGTTTTTGTTTAGTATAATTATGCTTATTGCTCTTCCACATTTTCCTACCTCGGTTGTATGTGGAAATAAGCATCAGCTCAGTGTGCCTATCCAATCACCAAATTAAAAAAAATAACAAAACAAGGCCACATCATTTCTTTTTCATTACATTTTTTTAGCTGTGACTAATTTTAGGTACCTTGTAGTTTCATTTACTGGTATGGCCCTCCATTTTTACCAACACGTTTTTTTTTTGTTTTGTTTGTTTGTTCAAGAAAAACATACCTGCTTCCTGTATTGTGTATCATGTTTAAGTTGTGCATGTTAATGCTATGTAAATAGATGGTTTCATAATAGTACAACACAAGTTTTAAATCACATTATAGTAGTAAAACTATTAACACTGAATAATATATAAGCAAATGAGGCATATACTGGGGATATGTAATGGGCTGCCAAGGAATAACCATATTTATTCCCATATACTAACATAATAACATACTAAAAGCCAGCAGAATAGGCTTGATGGTCTGTCTTGTCTGCTCGGTAGCCAGCCACCTAATGGGTGCTCGCTTTGTATGTGTGTATCGTGTGGATATCACTAATAACTTACAAGTGGTAAAGCCATGAATGTGTTATGAAGCTGAAGGTTTTATCCTTACTAGTGGGGATCCATATGGTTAACCCACTGTAGCCCATTATGTATCCCATTATTACCACAATATTTTAAAAGGAATACAATTTGAATTAGCTGTTTAAGTGAAAAAATGAACTGTTTCTTTTTGAATTTAGCTGTTTATGCCAGGCAGCACAGGGCCATTGAGATGTCATCAGGCATTGAGAGAACTACTCTTCTGTTGGTTAAAGTATGTGCTTATGACATAAAAACTGGAAGTAACATTACAGACACAGTGTGAAAATTAAGCAATAATGTTGGACAGGGTGTGTGTCATGCTGGGGTAATGTCACGCCTCAGGTGGTTGGGCACACGAGGCCGCAGTCCGAGTGCATCCAATAACTGAGACATGACGTTATCCAAACGACACACACCCCTGGAGGGCATTATTGCTATTATACTATTGCTATTAGAGATCATCTGACTAAAATAGATTATAAAATTATTTTAAACAAAAACGATATTAAGGATAGGTTAAAGCACCTGGACCCGAATAAATCTCAAGGACCAGATGGAATCCATCCTAGGATCCTAAGGGAATTGTCAAGAGAATTGGCAGGACCTATAACATCACTGTTTTAGAAATCTTTTGATAACGGGGAGGTGATTGAGGTTTGGCAAAAGGCAAATGTGATCCCTATTTATAAAAAGGGATCTAGACAGGAGGTGGGCAAATATAGGCCTGTCAACTTGATTACTGTACTGGGGAAAATGTTGGAATCTATTGTAAAGGATCTAATGGTGGAGTTTCAGGATTCAGTAGGGGATTGTGACGATGCTCAGCATGGTTTTAAAAAGGGGTTATCATGCCAAACTAATCTCTTGGAGTTTTATGAGCATGTGAGCAGAGCATTGGATGAGGGTGTCTCTGTGGATGTGGTGTTCTTGGATTTCTGGCGTTTGACAAGGTCCACATGGTGAATTGACTGATGCTCTGATTGAACATAAAATACCGGGTATATTACAACTTGGGTTAAGGCATGGCTGAGTGAGAGAAAGCAGAGTGTCTGTTTAAAGGAGTTTATCTGATTGGTTGGGAGTGGAGAGTGGAGTTCCCCAGGGATCTGTTCTGGGGCCCTGCTTGTTTAATATCTATATGCACTCATTATCTGGAGGAGAGGATGTCTGGGAAACCAAATTTGCAGACAACACTAAAATTGGCATTACTATCAGAAATGGTGAGGATGTGACAAAGTTGCAAAAGCCTTACTCAAAATGGAAAGCTGGGCAAGGGATAAGAAGTTATCCTTTAACACCGACAAATGTGTGGTGATGCACTTTGGGAATAAAAATAATCAAGCTGATTACTTCTTAAAGGACAGAAATTGGGCAAAGTAGTGGAGGAAAGAGATTTGGGGGTTAAAGTGACAAGTGATTTCAAGTTCCACCAGCATTGCAGTCAGGTT
The DNA here is from genome assembly GCA_016271365.2 of Neoceratodus forsteri. Lineage (NCBI taxonomy): Eukaryota > Metazoa > Chordata > Ceratodontiformes > Ceratodontidae > Neoceratodus > Neoceratodus forsteri. The sequence continues at coordinate 477,671,182 of CM028131.1, forward strand.
ATAAAATCTACTAGTAGTACTCTTATAAATATCAAGAAACATATAAAGAGTAGGAAGAGAGGAAGTGATTGTGCCTCTCTTGATTGCACTGAGTGAGGCCGCAGCTGGAGTATTGTGCACAGTTCTGGTCACCTGGTTACAGGCTGGACATAGGAAGATTGGAGAGGGTTCAGAAGAGGGCTACCAGGTTAGTAGCGGATGTTAGGGACCAGGGACTATGGGGATCGATTGGAGGACTTGGGGATGTTCACGTTGGAGTATAGGCACCTGAGATGGGATATGTGTATGGTGTATAATGCACTTAAAGATGCAAAGCTAAGGGTCAAGTGGGACTTACCCTGAGGAACAGCAATATGACACTAGGTCACATTCATGGTAACTTAAGGGGCATAATTTTAAGACCACGAAAAGAAGGCACTGGTTTAGTGTTAGAGTTATTCCAGTATGGAATAATCTACCTGAGGAGGTAGTCACAAGTAAGACGACAGTTGAGTTCAAGAAGAAACTGGATAAGTATTGCAAAGCAAATAAAATAGGGGGGTTTCAAAATTAGAATTAACAAGCGAGCACAATGGATGTAAGTCTTCTTTGCTCTGAAATCACCTATGATACCTATGATACAATGGCTCGTTGTTATACAGAATAAAAAATCATTTTAAAGATGTTTTTGTGTGGAAAAATATTTTTGTTTTTTAAAAGAAGATGAAACAATCAAGCACATATCAGCACATAATAAAAGCAAAATATTGTCTGCAGGTTCACAGTGAGGCTGAGACTAGACCCGCGATGTTGTACTGGGATAACATCACGGGTCCAGCCCAAGACTGACCAATCAGAGTCCAGGATTTTTTCTTGCCATTGTATAATATTCTTTATATGCCAACAGTTTGCTTGTTATCAGCATGTTATTTGCCTAATTCTGGCATAATGGCAGAATGTCACTTTTTATTTTATGTAATTTATTTCCACTGAAATGGTAGAAAGGTGCAGTATCTCACTCCAAGGGTGCTATGTTCATTGGGAAATATAAGCATCCCTCTGGTGTATACTGAAGGAGCACTCTGCCTGCAGCCTCAGTCCCTCAACACCATGGGAGGAGTGTCTATAAGAATATAAGAAAGGGTTAGCAGATGGGAACCATGTGGTACATCTAGTCTGCCCAAGGTGGCTACCTCCCCAATTATATTTTTTCCTATGTTGCCCATATTGCCCATCCAAAGTGAATTTGAATTCCCTTACTGTTTTTGATGCCACCACTTCTGGTGGCAGGCTATTCCATGGGTCTGTCACTCTCTGTGAAAAGTACTTTCTAGAAGTGCTTTTAAACTTGCCTCCCACCAGACGCAAGTTGTGCCCTCTTGTACACGCTGCTCTGTTTTCCTGGAAGAGGTTTTCCTTCTGAGTTGTGTTAATTCCCTTGGCATACTTAAATGTTTCTATCGTGTCCCCCCTGATTCTTCTCAGTGCCAGAGAGAATAAATTCAACTCTTTGAGTCTTGTTTCATATGGCTCATGATGCAGCTCCTGCACCATCTTTGTGGCCCGTCTCTGCACTGTCTCCAGACGGTCGATGTCCTTTTTTAGGTAAGGCCTCCAGAACTGAACAAAGTACTCCAGGTGTTGCCTCACCAAGGATCTGTAGAGGGGCATGATAACTTCCTGCTTTCTGCTCGTAATACCCCTTTCTATGCATCTGATGATGCCACTTGCCTTCGACACTGCTTTTTTCACATTGTTTTCCTACCTTTAAGCCGTTGGTAATGAGCATGCCCAGATTCCATTCCATCTTTGTCTCTAATCGATGCCCTTCTAGTACAGTACATACTTTTTTCCTGGGTTCCACTTCCCCAGGTGCATTACCTTACACTTCTTGGCATTACATTTTAACTGTCAATTTCTGGACCATTCTTCCAGTCTCCTTAGGTCAGCTTCTATACCTAATGCCCCCCTCTAGTGTATCCACCTTGTTGCAGAGCTTTGTATCATCTGTGAACAGGCAAACCTTCCCCTCTGGTTCATTAGTGATGTAACTGGTGAATATGTTGAAGAGGACTGGATCCAGCACTGATCCCCATGGAATGCCACTGGTCACACATCCCTCCCTTGATAATGCCCCTTTGACCAAAACTCTCTGGGTACTATTCTGCAGAGAGTTTCTAATCCAGTTTACTATTTTCTGTCTGACTCTTGTGTGATCTAGTTTGCAAGCAAGTCTCCTGTGGGGAAAGGTGTCAAAGGCCTTGTTGAAGTCTAGGTACACCATATCCACCACCCCACCTTGGTCCACTGTTCTGGTAAACCAATCAGAGAAATCAATCATGTTTGTTTGGCAAGAGTGCCCTGCTGTGAAGCCATTCTATTTGGGGTTGAATTTCCAGTTTTTTTTAGGTAGTCAGATATTCTCTCCTTTAGTAATGTCTCCATAATTTTTCCCACTATTGAGGTCAGACTAACTGTGTTGTAGTTTCCTGCTTCTTCCTTGCTTCCACTTTTGTGCAAGGGCACAACTATTGTCCTTTTCCAGTCTTGAGGTACTCTGCCGCTTTCCAGAGATAGATTGAACAGCTCAGCTAGTGGTGCAGCTATTTCTTCCTGAAGCTCTGTTAGTATTCTGGGGTGGATACCATCTGGCCCAATGACTTTATCCACCTTAAGTTTGCTTAGCTCTTCTAAGACCCTTTCTTTTGTGAAGGGGCTTGTTTCTGCCCTCCACTGTCCTGCTCTGTCTTACTTAGTGTAGGTCCTTTGCCAATATCTTCTATTGTGAAGACTGAGCAGAAGAATTTATTTAACAACTCTGCTTTGTCTTCATCTTTCTCTAACAGCTGGCCCTCCCTTGTTGCTAGTCAGAGTATTCCCCTTTTACTCTTCCTTTTTTCTCTTATGTATCTATATAAAGTTTTGTCTCCCTTCCTGACCTCCTGTGCTATTCTTTCTTCTGTTTGGGCTTTGGCTATCTGAGTTGCTTTTTCTGCCTCCTTGAGTTTTTTCCTATATTCCTCCCTGTCTGTGTCTCCTTTTGTTTTCTTGTACTGCTTAAAAGCCCTCTTTTTTCCATTGATTTTGGTTGGTACCTCTTTGAAGAACCAGAGAGGGTTCTTCCTTCTTTTGGCTTTGCTGATATGTCTTGCACATTGCTCAGTGACTATATTTAAGGCATTCTTTAAGTTTTCCCAGCAGTGTTTTGCATCCACCTTGTTACTGGTGTCAAGCATGGTCTTGATCCTGGATTTAATTTTGGGAAAGTTCACTTTCCTGAAATCAAGTATTTTGATTTTGTGTGACTTTACCTTCCTCTTTATCTTTATCTTAGAAAAGAGACAGTGGATGAAAGAGAAGCTAGGTTGTCACTTAGCCTGGTAAGATTTTTTGTTTCTTCCAGATATGGAACTGTATGCCTCTGTATCTCCCATGCAATGCACAATCTGTGTATTTTCCTCATAGCCTATAAATATGTTATTGATTCAAGAAGAAGCCAATTTTAAAACGCATTTTAAAAGCATGTTCTATATACTGTACTTTGCATCCTGAGATATTGATCCTGGTTGTTCATTTCTGTTTCAAATCTGTTTATATGCTGGTGCATTTTATATTATATTCAGCATGATAAAGGTTGCATTTTGTGGCCTGGATTTAGCCCTCATGCACCAGTAATCTGTAAGATCAGGGTCAGGAGCAGTTTTCATTGCATGCTAACTCATTAGTCACAAGAAAAGGGATATTATTATGGGCGTTCAAATGCAGGTGAGAATATTGATGAAAACGTTGCTGCAGTCATAGTTAGTAATGCTCACCATTAATTATATCAAATCTAAAATAAAATGCTTAAGCAAACTAAAAACAGGGAAAGGGTGTCGTACAAGACAGGAGAAAAGGGATCATTCCCTTGGGCTGCAACTAGAAATTACCCTTGGCTCAGTGAGCCTTTCCTGGTTACCAAAGTTTAAATAAATACACATACTTCTAAAATCAAATAAAATGGTATAGGCACAACATTTTCACCATACTATGAACCAATTTGTTTTGAATTTTTCTTTTACAACATTTCCACTATTGAACAAACATTTTTTTCACATTAGTATGTGCTACGTTAACACTGAACAATATACTGTATGAACAAATTGTATATAAGTGTGTGTATATATATATATATATATATATATATATATATATATATATATTTATTTAGCTTTTGTTTACCAGGTAAGCATGCTAGACAGTCAAGTGCCTATTTTCAGGTGCAACCGGGAGAATTACAAAGGTACAGGCAATAACAATCCAGAGACAGGGTAATAGTAAACAACAAGGTGAAGTCCGAGGACTCAGATAATATACAGATACAGGGACAAGGTAGCAGCAATCAACAAAGTTACAGACAGGTACCATCAGAGAACAAATATAATACAAATACAGTGTTAAGGCAAGACTGTCCCAGGGAGGCAGTCAGGAGGCAAATCAAAAGAATCAGCAGGGCATTTTTTGAGGAGAGCAATAAAGGAGCACTGGCACTTTGCCCACCGTGGAGGGTGGGACAGCTAGGAGCATATATATACTGTATGTATATAGGGATAAAAATATAATAACATTGAATTCATTGGTAGAAAAGGATGGCATGGCCCACCCAGTCTGCCCAGATGGTCCCTGTCTAGTCTATCTCTGCCTGCCGCTCTCTGGCCTCCAAGGATCCTCCTCCTTCTGCCTATTTACTAATACTCCTCTATGTCCATCCCACACATGCTCAAAGTCCTCTACTGGTTTTTGCCTCCAACAATTCTGCTGGCAATGTGTTCCAGGTGTCTACAACTCTTTTAGTGAAGTACTACTTCATCGCATCCCTTTTAAACTCCCCCTCCCCTCCACTTTCATTGCACGCCCAGTGGTTCTGCTGTTTTTTCTCATTAGAAAGAAACTCTCCTCCAGCACCCTGTTTACCCCTTAAAGTACCTGTAGGTGTCTATTATGTCTTCTCTTGCTCTCTTCTCTTCCCTTCCAGGGTGTAAATGTTGAAACCCCTCAGTATCTCATGGTAGGGCTATTGAGCAACCCCTGCACCATCTGTTTATGTCCATTCTGAGGTGTGGCCTCTAGAACTGGACACAATACTCCAGGTGGGTCTCACCAGTGAGCAATATAGTGGCAACACAACCTTCTCTTATTGCTAGAGATACCTCTTCATATGCATCCCAGCATTCCACTGGCACCTACTGCTCTGTCACACTACCCTGCCACTTTGAGGTCATGAGATATAATAATCCCAAGGTCTCTTCCTGCTTAGTAACTGTTGTACCTTACCCCCTATGTTATACTATCTCCTGGGTTCCTATTCCCTAGCTGTGCATAATTTTGCACTTTTGGGCATTAACCCCCAACTGCTATGCTCTTGGCCACTCCTTGAGTTTTCCAAGATCACTATGAATTTCTTCATCTCCTCCTAAGTGTCCACCCTATCACAGATTTTGTTGTCTTCTACAAAAAGGCATAACTTCCCTTCCAGTTGGTCTGCAGTGTCACTTATGCCAACATTGAAGAGGACCAGTCCAAGTATGGAGCCCTGTGGCATTCTACTGGTCACTCTCCCATCATTAGAGTAAGTACCATTAACCAACCTCCCTCTGCCTCCTATCCATTAACCAGTTTCTAACCCAATTTACCACTTTGGATCCCACACCTAGGCTGCTCAGTTTCTTTATCAGTCTCCTGTGCAGCACAGTGTCTTGCTAAAGTTCAGATAGGCCACATCCACTGTCACCCCGATCCATTTCCCTGGTCAACTAGTCAAATACTGTAATCTACCTTGTGTTACACACTAATGCATTCATACTTAATCACATGGTATCAAGTGACATACCATAAACATTTAATAAAAGAAAGGAGAGCAAATATAAACAGCAATGAAATCCCCTTAACAAATAGATATCCAGTGATAACTGACAGTGCTCTACTAGTGGTGTGACCACTGGAACACTCCAAGTCAGCTTCTAAGGTAAAAAAAGCTTAGAAGCAAACTCTAGTAATTGGTGACTCAATATTAAGGAGGTGTGACACCAGGTATCACATCTCAGGAACAATGGAGCATGGTAAGAAGCACGATGCATTATGTCAGAACATGGAAAGAGCAAGGCATGCAAGACAGCGTTGTCTGAGACTGCATAGTGCTGAGGTGCTGGAACCATGCGGTGTCACAGTCCATGGTGGCAATGTGTTACAGTAGTAAACCTGTTCGGGAGATGGGTTACTTTTGCAAACGGAGTCCATGGAGGCGTCGTGTTAGAAAAGTAAATCTGTTCAGGAAGGAGTTACTTTTCTAAAAGGAGTCCATGGCGGCATGGTGTTAGAATAGTAAATGTGTACAACTGTGAGTGGGTAATGTGTGCAGTTTTGTGCTTTGCATGTTTCTCTTTCCTTGTGTTTTACAGGCATGGTTTACTGCTCTGTTTGTTACTGAGCTGTCTCATATTTCCTCAGTTGACATGGAACCATGAGACCACTATCTGTGAATCTGATAAGGTGAACAGAAATGTGTTCTGCCTACCTAGTGCCAAAATTGGTGATATAAGAAACTAGCTTGCTATTCTGTTAAATAAACAAGGCTCTAATGTGACAGTGGCTAGTCATGTAGGTATCAATAATATTGGTTGTGACCATGAAAAGGACAACTGTGTGGAACTTATTAAATTTTGCAAAGAAATTAAAAGAAAAAATGCTACTCCAGTAATGTCTGATATATTACCTGTATATAAGGAACACAGAGAGAAAAACAACACTATTACCAAGATAAACACAAGGCTACAAAACTGGTGTAATAGGTATGGGATAAAGTTTATGAACACATGGGAGTTATTTGTGGATAAAAAAACATCTTTATGCCACAGAAGGCATGCACTTGAGTAGAGCAGGTTCTGCAATGCTTGGAGGTCTTTTAAATAAAGTTTTAACAGATAGCCATTTAAACTAAGTAGGCAGGGGAGTGGGTCCTGCAGCAGTTCTCTCAAACATAAAGACATCACTCCATCAAATAAACAGGACATGATCAAGTGTCTAATGGCTAATTCGAAGAGTTTAAAGAACTATAAATGCAGTGAGCTGGTAAGCATAATTGAAACTAAAAAAGATCTGGATTTAATTTTCATTACTGAAACTTGGTGGAACCATAGTGGCACATGAGGTTAAGTTCTAGATGGGTATTATTTGTTTAGACTGGATCATCAATACAGGAAGGGTGAAGAAACCGCAGTATTTGCCTCCAACAAACTATCCATCTTAAATATTTCTGATAAAATAAAGCAATATCCCTTTAATACTGAGTCACGTGGTTAAAACTATTAGCACAATCAGCAAAATGCAAAATTATTGGTCTTTACTATCACCTCTCAGCACATCCACACAAATAAGGAAGCAATTAACAAAGAAACCAAAAGCATCTGATTTGAAGATCTCATCTTCTTAGGGGACAAATTACAGCATATTGACATAAACTAGGTATTTCTCTAAGCCAGCTCAATTGTCAGCAAGGAATTTATAACAACATGCAAAATATAAAATCTACACCAACTGCTTTCTCATCCAACTTGAGGAAAATATATATTGGACCTCATACTACCTACAGATAGCAGCATTTATAACCGTTACGTCAAAGCGCTCCTGGGGGATAGTGATCACAACACTATTTTCTTCAGTATGGATGTAGAGACCAAGCAAATCAAGGGATGTAGGAGATACATCTACATAATGCAGCAGATATTTGGGATATTGAAAGACATTAACAAAATTAATTGGACAGTCTGTTCATGGACTGCTGAATTAACATTATGTGGGAAAGAATTAAACTACTAATGTCCCTCTGTGACAAATTATAAAAAAGGTAAAACAATATATAATAATAAGGGTATTAAACCTAAATTGATGAATAAAGGTATTCTGAAGTCAATTAAAAGGAAACAAAGGATATATAATGTGAACATACGAACATACAAAGAAGCCAGCAGAAGAAGGCCATTTGGTCTATCAAGTCTGCTCGATGCATGGTCCACAGCTTGAGCTAATGTCCCTGCCCTCCCTCCTACTCTCCCATCCTCCCTACTCATGATCCTTACCTTCCCCATGCCTATCCAGCCTCTCTTAAAGCTGCCCACTGTCTTCAGTGAGATTACCTCTTCTGGCAATGCATTCCAAGTGTCCACCACTCTCTCTGTGAAGAAGTGCTTCCTGGCTTTCCTCCTAAATCTCCCACCCTCCAGCTTAAGACTGTGCCCCTCATGTTATGGTTACCACTCAGCTTAAAGAGACTCTCCTTATCAACCTTATTTATTCCTTTCAAGTACTTGAACATCCCAATCATTGTCCCTCCCTCTCTCTCCTATCTTCCAGGGGTATATGTTCAGTGCCCTCAACCCTTGTATGCCTTATGCTGCTAACCCTATCATCTCTGTAACCCTCCTCAGGACCTTCTCCAGCAGATTAATGTCCTTTTTCAGGTGTAGGCACCAGTACTGAACTCCATACTCTAGATGCGGCTTTACAGTGACCTCAAAGGCAGTATTACCTCTTCTCTCCTACTACTGCTCCCCCTAGATATACATCCCAGCTTCTTGTTTGCCTTTGCTGCTGCTTTCTTGCACTGTGTGGAGTGCTTTAGGTCACTACTGATCATCCCTCCCAGGTCTTTCTCCTCCTCTGATGCAGACACTCAGATTCCACCCTGATAGTACTCTGTCCTGGGATTCTTGGCTCCAATATGCATAACTTAGCATTTTTTGGCATTTAAGCCAAGCTGCCAGACCCTGGACCTACCTCTCCAGCTTTTCCAAATCTTCCTGTAGGTCCTGAATCCCTTCAGCTGTGACCACTCTATCGCAGAGCTTGGTATAATCTGTGAATAGGCACATATTGCCCTTAATGTTATCCCCAATGTCACTGATGAAAACATTGAAAAACACCGGCCCCAGCACTGAGCTCTGCAGGACCCCACAGATTACCTCTCTGGTGCCAGATAACTCTCCCCCACAACCTCCCTCTGGGTTCTGTCCCTCAGCCAGTTTTCCACCCATCTGGCCATCTTTTCCCCAACCCTGACATCCACCAACTTCCTTGATCAGACTTTTGTGGGGCACAGAGTCAAAGGCCTTGCTGACATCAAGATAGAGGATGTCTACCACTTGGCCCCTGTCTATTGCCTTAGTGACACAGTCAAAGAAGTCCATCAGATTCATATAATAATAGATAATGAATACAATAGAACAAAAAACCCTACCAGTTGGATTGAAATGTAAAGCAGTGCTAGAAATTGTAAAAATAAAATAGAACATGCCAAACAACATATGGAACTGAAGATGGCAACAAACTGTATGAAAATAACTTCAAATAACTTTACAGTTATATCAACTCACTAAAACTCAGATACTAAAACTAAGTCCCCTATTAGTTGAGGGCAAACAAATTATCAGCCCTGTTGAAATAGCAAATACCTTCAACCAATATTTTTGCTCAGTATTTACAGACAAAAACAAACATATAAATACATCTGAAACACAAAATGTTAATACCACCACCAACAACTATAACTCATGAGGAGCTTATTTAAAAAATTACTATCATAAAAAGGAAAAGCTCAGCTGGTCCAGATGGGATGTCATCACGCATACTCAAAATAATCAAAAATAACATTGCATATCCCTTGAAGATCTTGTTTCAAGCATCAATAAATATGGGGGAAGTACCTTTGGATTGCAAGATGGCTAATGTTATTACAGTACATAAAAAGGGAAATAAATTTTATTTCTAAAATTATCGACCCAGTCTATCTTCCATGACAAGGAAACTACTAGATTCTATTTTAAAAGGCAAAATATTATAACACCTCAAAAATACAAATAATATTGACTTAGCACAACATGGTCTCACCACTGGAAGATTATGTATTACAAACTTTAAAACTTTTTATGAGAAGGTATCCGATTCTTTGGATAATCATAAGCTGGTTAATTGCATTTATCTTGACTTTGCAAAAGCTTTTGACACTCTCCAACATTGGACAACTGTTGAAAAACTTAACAATTTCAAAATTAATTCACATGTCATAAACTGGATAAATATCATGGTTAGACAACAGAATGTAAAAAGTAAACATACAGGGTCATCTATCAAATCCAGGTCACATCACCAGCAGGGTTCCGCATGGATAAAGTCATGGTCCTATCCTTTTTCAGATCTTCGTGACAGACATGTTTTAAAATATCCCAAACTGAGCAAATTAATACACAGATTACACAAAACTTGGGAGCCCTGTATGTAACCTCTCACAAATTCAGTCTCTACAGGGCAGTCTAGGCTCTGTTTCATGGTGGGCTTTTAAAGATATGCGGTGCACTTTAATATAGACAAGTGCTGTGTTATACATTTTGGAAACCAAACTATTCCACACACTTATACTTTGTGTAACAGAGTATTAAAAAGGTTGACAATGAAAAAGACCATGGGGTTATAAATGACAAAAAGAAAATACAATTCATGGAGCAACACATATGCACTGTGGTTAGAGCAAATAGAGTCCATCTGCCTGTTTGCAGATGACACTAAGATCTGCAACAGGATGGATACTCCAGAAGGGGTGCAGAAAATGAAGAGGGACCTGGAGAAGCTTGAAAGATGGTCGGAGATGTGGCAGCTGAGGTTCAGTGTAAAGAAGTGCAAAATAATGCACCTGGGTAGAGGGAACTCTGGGGAGAGCTACAGGTTGGGGGGGTGCTGACTGTCACCAAAGAGAAAAGAGACCTAGGGGTTCGGAGATGTGGCAACTGAGGTTCAGTGTAAAGAAGTGCAAAATAATGCACCTGGGTAAAGGGAACCTGGGAGAGCTACAGGTTGGGGTGTTGACTGTCACCAAAGAGAAAAGAGACCTAGGGTTATCATCTCTGATGATCTTAAGGTATCAAAGCAGTGTACAAAGGCAGCAGGGAGGCCAGTGGTATGCTGAGTGCATAGGAAGGGTATCACTAGCAGGGATGGGAGGTGGTGATGCCATAGTATAAAACATTGGTAAGGCCTCACCTGGAGTACATGCATGCAGTTCTGGAGACCACACCTGTGCAAGGACATAGATAAGGTGGAGGCCATCCAGAGAAGGGCAACAAAGATGATGCAGGGCTTGCACCACAAAACATATCAGGAGAGACTAAGGGACCTCAATATGCACTCACTGGAGGAGAGGAGACAGCAGGGGAACATTACTGAAACTTTCAAGTACCTCAAGGGCATAAACAAGGTGCAGGCAGGGGAGCTTTTCCAATGTAGAAAAAGTACTAGAACAAGGGAGCACAATATGAAATTGGAAAGGGGTAGATTAAGAAGTAATGTGAGGAAGTTTTTCTACACAGAAAGTGTAGTCAACACATGGAATAGTCTGCCACAGGAGGTAGTGGGAGAAAGCACAGTGGAGGGGTTTAAGCATGCTTAGACAGGCACAAGGGAAGCCTGAGAGGAGGGAGGGAGTAATGACAAGCTATTGATCACATCGGTTCAGTGGCCACATAAAATGTATAGGGCCTATGGGCAGACTGGATGAGCCTAGCGGTCCTTATCTGCTGACAATTTTTATGTTTCTATGTGTACTATCAGACAAAACTTGAGAAGTAGGAGATATGAAGTTATAATGTCGGTATTTAAAAACTGCCTTGCAGAAATCCAAGACTGGATGAATGGGAGTTGGTTGAGGTTAAACCCATGAAAAACTGAGGTGTTGGTTGTGGACAAGGGTCACTGTGAGGTGGGTTTGCCAGATGGATTGCCCTCAGGCTTATGGCTTGGGGGCGTTCAGCTGATGACCTCAGATCAGGTGCGGAATCTTGGTGTAATAATTGATGACCACTTGACGCTTAAATCTCAGGTGTCAGTGGTGGTCAAAACTTCCTTTTTCCATCTGAGAAACATCACCAGGGTGAAGCACCTGGTTCCTCCATAGGATCTTCCAATGTTGATCCACGCTTACGTTACCTCCTGCCTTGACTATTGCAACTCCCTGTACCTAGGGCTATCGGGGGTTGAACTTCTCCATCTGCAGCTAGTGCAGAATGCGGTGGCCAGGTTATTGACTGGATCTTCTAGATCCAGCCATATAATGCCTGTGCTCCGTGGACTGCACTGGCTGCCAGTGTTTTGGCGAATCACCTTCAAGGTCAGTTTGCTGACCTATAAAGCCCTACATGACCAGGGACCTACTTAACTGAAAGAGCTCCTCTGTCCTTACTGTCCTTCCCACCCCCTCCAATCCACTGATGAGGGATTGCTAGAGATTCCCAGGGTTTGTTTGAAAACTTCAGGGGCTAGATCATTTAGTTTTATGGCCCCGACTCTGTGGAATTCTCTACCTCGTCAGGTGCGAAATAGCCCGACTGTCCTAAGCTTTAAAGGAGCTCTGAAGACCCACCTTTTTAGTATAGCTTTTAATGATTTATAATAGTTTTAAACCTTGTTTATTTATTGTTTTATGAAATTGTACAGGTGCTCTGGTTTGAGAAAAGCACCTTTTAAAAATAAAGTTTTGATTGATTGATTGATTTTGATTGATTGAATGTCACTGTATAGGGCATATGTTAGACCTATACTAGACTATGGTAGTCAGTTATGGTGTCCTTTAAAACAAACTCAGGTCAGCTTTTAGGAGCGGCAAGAGTGGTGAAAAGAATATGTGGTGCTGTCACTGCACTGGAGTCAGCCATAATACTGCAGTGATTACAGTACTGCACATGTGCAGTTTGCCCCAGAGTCAGCTTTGCAACATGGCCGTGATGACATAACTATGTGTAACAACCCAGTCCCCTCAGGTTACTAGAATACCATTAGTATTAGTCTTAGACAGGTAGGAAAAGGTAGCTGGTGGAAGCTCATTAGGGCTTTCAACACAATGACATCATTGTTTAGTCAACTAGCCTGAGAGAATGATGATTATGTCATTTAGAACTCTCACAACAGCATAACCATTTTTGAGTCAGCTGCTCTCGGGGAACTTAGAATGTTCATCAGTAAGTTCAAGTGTGGCAGTCAGAGTGGCAGGAGGTCTACCATTAGGGCTCTGTCAAAGGGAGCCCTGATATTTCTCACCCTAGTTTGGTAAAATCTTCAGTTTGCCTGCAGGACTCTTTAGTTTCACTCCAGGGGAAGTGAGAGGGAATGCAATTCTTGTGGCTCCAAGGGGCAATCCCTTGAAGTTCCTGAAGTTCACAGCTGCCTTAAGGAAGAACAATGAGAAGAATCTGACAGCTATCAGAGAAAGAAAGGTGCCTTTTGTTCTTTCCATGATTGTAAGGAAGGAACAACTAATCTGTGAGACTGTTCTCTGAGGGAGTTGTCTGAGGTGTGTGTGCCCTACATAAGGCTAGATCACACTGGTCAGGTCCCCTTTCACCACAACTGTGCAGAATTTAAAGTTAAAGTTGGGAGTCCTTAGCAATTCATTGGGGATTGGAGGCTCATTTGGTGTAGCCCCGAAGGAATGGTAGAGGCTGTTTGGGGCAAAGGGTGGGAGGAATGCCATCTGGATTTTCAGGCAAGGCTAAGAGGTTCATGGATGGGCACCACTCTTCCCTGGGCAAAGACCATGCACCAGGAGGATTTTAAAGTGTGTGGCACATCCCACAGATATACACTTTGGAAATGAATATGTGTGAAAATGTTTAAAGGTGTGGCACATCCCACAGATGTACACTTTGGAAGAGAGACAGAGATGTTTTTTCTAGAAAACAGTACTGCCTAGCAAAATGTCCTGTAAAAGAAAGTGTGCCTGTATTGCACTGACAAACCTTTGGGGGACTACACTTGCTTTAAGTAACATATGTAAATAAAGCCATAATGCAAAATCCCATTTACTGCTTTGGACATTCTACTTGTTGCTTCTAGTGTGAATGTTATTCGGGCCCCTCAGCAGTTAGGTCTAGCATATGCCTAGCATCCTCCCCCATCCTCTAGATAATGAGCCTGGTATACACTCCAATGCCAGGGGTGGTACCATGAGTGTAGTGTAGGGCAGATTGGGTGGGCCAAATGGCTCTTATCTGCCATCAAAGTCTATGTTTCTATGTTTCTTGTTCTGCCAAAAGAAAATTGTATGCGGTGTAGATGGCAGTAGTTCTTTTAAGGAGAGTGCCAGCTAGCCAAATGTGGCATAGGGGTATACATATACTGCGATACTCGTGCATCACACAAGTTAAGTCAGCACCACCATGTAGCACATGGTGGCCATCACTTCCCAGTTGCGGAAAGGAAAAGTAGTGCACCAGGAAATGAGTATGTTTATGTAGCCCGCAGAGGGGAAGGGCTGCATAAACAGAAACACTGGAAACTATGCTAGAGCACTGTGGCAGAACATCAGACAGTGGTCCACTTACATGCTTCCACAGTGCTTTTATACAAATGTGATGATGGCATAACATCTGTGGAACTTGGCCTACACAGCCTTAAAAATCAGACTCAGGAGGAGACTATTAAAAAACTAGAGATCTGGTCTGGGATTTGCTCATCATCACGGTCACTTTCTCATTCTTTTCTAAGCAGTAATTTCTGGTAAATGTGCCTTAACCATATTGATCTCAGTGCTGGTAGACTACTTCTAGTTTTCCCCTGATTGTATTAGGTGGGAGTAGTAAAAGTCTTGAAGTGGTAGCACCAGTGGTGGCATGCTCTGAAAAAAAAGTGGTCCCCGTACTTGTCTACACATTTTAGAAATGACCCCTTTCCTTGTTTTTGCTGTAAAAAAACTGACCCCTTTAACACAAAAACAAGGGGCCCAGTTCCAGAACAGATATGCATGGCCCAACATGTCTTGCACCAAAACAAATGGCACAAATAGCACTCTACGCCATGTGTTCTGACATTCAGAATTCAAGAGGCAGCCTGTGACATGTCACAGGCTGCCTGTGTCAAGGTGGACCTATGCCACCCATCTGCCCAGTGGCAAGGCGTAAGGGGGGATTATGGCAGCATATGCACCCTATTCTGAAAGGGCAGCTGCCGTAACCCAAAATTGCTATTCTGGAAGGTCCCAGGTAGGACCTCCAGCAATGTACAGTTAGACCAGCTGTATGCTGGCGTAAGTACTCCGCTGGCTGCCGTGCCCAGGAACCTTTTGCCCACCACCCAGCCCTGACCTCACACACTGCTGTAGAACCCCCCACATGCATAATAGGACCCCAACCGACCCCAATCCCTAGCAATACCAGGGTCCCTGGCCCAATTCTCAGTAATGCAGTGTGGTGCCACCCCCATGCTGGTGAACTGCCGCCAACCTCCCTATGGCCCACCAGGACACGCTGGCTCATTCCAGGGCATGGGCGCTGGTGGTAATGGTTGCACCCTGTTGGTGGGCATGTCTGCAACCTGTGGCACCCTGTTCAGTTGCACCCTTCCTTTGGCGCACCACTGTGGGGGTCACAACTCACAGGATGTAGTGGCAGGAACCCTGCCCATACTGGAATCAGGTGCAGGGTTCATGTCGCAGCGGCATATGTCACAAGTCACCTTTGGTGGCAATTTGTGACATGCCTTCTGGAATCGAGCCCTAGGAGTCAGTTATGGCCTCCACACACACACACACACACACACACACACACACACACACACACACACACTCTTTTGCTTCAAGTGAGGAACATGATTATGGGGTTCCATCAGATGTACAGTGGCAGCCATTGATGCATAATGTTGCTAAACAGTAATCAACTGTATGTAAGAGTTTTTTTTGAATGTGTGCTTTCTTAATGTTGTCAATACCACTCCACCCATTTTGTACTCTGCCCCTGGATTTCTGTGCCCCAAGTGCATTATTTTACATTTTTGTGTTCAGGACAAAAAGACCTTTCAAATGAGGGTAGTCACTAATCTAAATTCTTTATAGTTTTTTTTTTTAATTAGCCATCAGAAATGTGAATTTTTTAAAAACAAAAATGGAAATACAGGTAATAAGATGACCATATTTTATAAAATATAAGGAATTCAGATTAGTGGCTACCCTCATTTGAAAGGTCTTTTTGTCCTGAACAACTTTTAGAATGGTTCACACTGGTTGTTTTTGTGCACCTGGAATAGTTTTAACAATATTTAGATTTGTTTGGAATGTGTCAAATTTGCTAAGAATTCTGCACAGTGCCTTAGGAAGATTCTCAAAGAAAAGCAGTTTGGAGTTCTGTCTCCAACGTTGTAAACACACAATGGGTCTGAATGACTTAAAGGAGACAGGAATTAATTACTTATGTGCTGCTGTTTGAAATGCCTCTATTTTCATAAATTATATTCATACCTCTAAAGGATCCCTATTTAATTGTGCCTGAATAAAAGCTGAAGGTGTCATTTGTGCTTTGTTTTGGTTTTAGATTTACAGAACTGTTATTTAATACAGCAGCAGATTAAGTACACATGGACACATGTTGATACATGGACATACTAGGATAACAGTGTCTCAATTACAAGGGGGTCTGTGTTAGGTTTGGGTTTTGAATGCACACATACACTAGTCACTTGTTACAGAATTGCAGATATATCATGTTTAAGACAGTATAAGTTTGACTATTCATGAGTAATATGGACTTATTGTACACAGAGTTTAAGAAAAATGTATCTGAACAGTACACTGTGTAAAATTTGATTGACACCACTGTGTGAAACAGCTAGAGAATGCTTAATTTACACTAGGGCAATTTGTCTTCTAACCTATTTTTTAATTAACACATAGATATTTTCATACTTATAAGACATTTAACATTATTAACTATGCATTGCTTAAAGAGCTACTGATGCCTCAAAGAAAACTCTGAAAAACATAATAATTAGGTAAAATTCTGCTTGTATTCCATATATATTATAGATTTATCCTTCCCATTATGTATTACTGAGGAAATGTGAATGGATACATGATTTTTATCCCTTACAGTTACTTTAAAGTGAATCTGCCTCTAGAGCTTACTCCCTACTTCAAGTCATAATTCTCTGTTGTGACATCACAATCTGTTGCCATGAGAGGAACTGTGATGTCACAAGCAGTGCATTATGACCTCAGGTAGGGAGACAGCAACAGAAATAGATGAACTCTCCAGGAGCAAAAATCCTGTTTTCATGCAAATTACCCCAGCAATAAATAATGGGGAGGAGGAATAAAGAACTAATGTGAAATACAAGCTGAACTTTATCTAAATATTATGTTTTGCTAAAGTTCTCCTGAAGGTGTCAGCTGCTCTTTAAGCATATTTTTCCTTGTGGTTTTTAATCATTGTCATTTACTAATGCTAGCACAGACACACACGGACAGTTTTAAAATGAAGCTTCAGTTGGTTTATAGCTTTTCTCGGGGAGTGAACTTTCAAGTCAGTGACATTTGACCTTGGTATAGCTTTCTTTTGATGGAATGTTTGCTGTATTTACATGGGTACTTTTTTTTAATGCAGTTTTAACCAATGGGGTCCTTAACAACGTTTCATTTGTTTTTGTTTTTTGTATGATCTAGGTTTTGAGAAAATATGTTCTTCTAAAACAATTGCCAGTATTTTCTGATGACGGATTCCGTGTAATCCAAAAGCTAAAAGCATCTGTGTTCTTTTGTAACAACTCTGTTGGTCCAATAAAAGGTATCAAATCATCTGTTTCTGTGGATCTTGTGTTACAAGGACCAATATGGCAACACTTTTTTCTGTGGCTTCATGATTTCAGAAATGTTAGCATGAATTTATTAGTACAGGACCCACGGTTCTGAAACCATGAAGTGACATAGTCAAAACTCCAAATTCTTGGTTCCATGAAAGGAACTGCACAGCATGTTGTCCACAGAAAGAAAATACAAAACATGACATCTTCAGCTTTTATTCAGGCACAGTTAAATAGGGATCCTTTAGAGGTATAAATATAATTTATGAAATAGAGACATTTCAAACAGCTGCACATAAGTAATCAATTCCTGTCTATTTTAAATTAGGTATGACAAGAGATGAACAAGGTGGTCTGGTTTAGCATTTCACTTAAATGGTGTAGTAATTTGCAAAACTGAGGCTGTTTCGAAGTGCAATAGAAACTACAGTATGTCAAACAAATGTAACTATCTCTAAAAGTATACAAGTTGCAGATAAAGAACCAGTATGAAAGCTGTTCAGGACAAAACAACCTTTTAAATGAGACTATTTATAAAGCTGCACTAATTATATTTTTTAAACTATGATAATCTAATTACCTCAATTTTCATTTTCTTCACAATTTTCACCTTTCAGATGGCTATATTTAAAAAACTCTAATGAATTCAGATAAGTGACTACCCTCATTTGAAAGGTCATTTTGTCCTGAACAACTTGCATTTCAGTTATATATTGGTAACTTGTATACTTTCCAAGATATTTACATTTGTTTGGCATGACTCCTACTGAGTTCACTCAGACAGAAACAAAATTGAGTTTTTTGGAAGACCATATTGTACAAAACATAAAGAATTCAGATTAGTGACTACCCTCGTGTGAAAGGTCTTTTTGTCTGGAACAACTTTCATGCTGGCTGTTTATGTGCACCGTGAATAGTTTTAAAGATACAGTATATAGATTTGTTTGGAAGGTGTACACATTTTCTCTTAGAGAAAAGCAGCTTGGAGTTCTGTGTCCATCATTCTAAAAAGAAAGATGGGAGTATTTTTTAACTGCCATAGGGATTTGCAGTTATGGATGGATACACTGAAACCACTAAAAAATGTGTTCCACAGAAACCAGTTTTTTCAAGTGTACACAAGATAGCTGTAGGCTCCACCCACAGCCACAAAACGGATATTGCATGGTCAAATGCATCCCATGATAAGCTATCAAAACGATGTATGCATAGCATAATATATCTTGTGAGACTCATCTAAAAAAAACCTTAATCGTATGTCCCTAGAGACTAGAAGACTGAGAGAGGATTTGCTATTGATATATGACATCTGTAAAGACCCATATTGGATTCATGGTCTTTGGTTAGAGTTCAAAAATGATGACAAAGAAAGTCATGGACATCCACTGCAATTCACCAGACACTGATTCAGTACACTGAACTCAGTCAAAAGCAACTTTTTTTTTAATATTTATATTCTTAGTGTTCATGAAAGGTGCTGGAATGGCAGCACTGGAACCTGAAAGTCCTCTGCCTATCCATATGACAGGTACAGCACAGGTGATCACAGTACAAGCTTCCTCCACCTTCCCCAATGTGCCTCAACCCTGCCCTGAAGGGATCACAATATAGGTGAGAGGGTAGTTCAGACTCCATGCCTATTCAGTCCTTGGCATCTCATGTGAGACTGCCAACATGGATGTCAATTAGTGCCAACTGTGTCAGTGGTTTTGTGATGTGGACACCTGCCCACTGGAAACTGGACTGAGACCACTATAACTCATTTCACATAAGCTACCGAACAGCCCTCAAATGATAATAGCTTTTGACCACTGCCAACCTGGGCTGGATTTGAATCAATGACCTAGAGGAGAAAAACTCCTTAACCCACTACTAATCCATTGAGCCCTCCAGTTCCCCTCACTCTTGAGCAAGTTACAACTACTCCAAATAATGCTTGCTAATATATTTTTAAGAATATATTTGGCATTTAAGACTGCAATTACAGTTATGATTTAAGCTCATGTATAATATAAGTGCACTTGTACTGTTTGCTTATTGCAGAATTGAGATTTGTTGGACTTAAACTTTTCTTGTCTTCTAGGTTATTGGACTATTGGATGTATACACACCAGATACGTCATTGGAGAAGTTTAATGACTTGTAAGTTGCCTTATCTTTTTAAATTAGAATAGTTACACTATTAAGAGTAAGTACTGTTAGGAAAGGAAAAAACAGATATCTAGTATCTAGGCACAAGCTTGACCATATATAAAGTCATTCTATGATGTTATGGTTACTTTTTTAATTTTCTTAATTGTTTTGTCAAGTGTAATAGATGACATTAATCAGATAGAGTTACTGCAAATGATACATAGTTGAGGAGAAATTATCAGCCTACTGTACATGTATAATATCCATTGAGTGCCTTATGAGTGGTATCCTAAGGGAAGCATTAAGTAATGTATTTGAGTATTATCAATATAGCAGATCTGCCAGTAGTTTACAGCCAAGCATTCAACATATAAAATATACTCATGTTTTAATTCAGTATAACAATGTAACTGGTTTCAATGGACCCAGGGATACTGTAGGCCTCATCCCTCAAGGCAGGGAACTGACATGGGAATATTATTTGTGTCAGGGCACTGGGACAGCTGAAGGGTTCCTAAAGGCTGCTGAACAGTGCAAACATATTTTCTGTATACAAATACCATTGTCCATTCATGGGAAGTGGAGTCAAGCACAACTTGATTTATTAAATTCCGCATAATTGCAGCCCTTAGACCCAATGGGGAAACACAAGATATACAGACACAAACCACATCTCTGGGCATTCTAACAGGCTGCTGAATACATACCTTATTCTAGCTCATAATTATCTCACTGGCACTGACCATATATAGGGCAGTCTCCATAGATCCCTGGCTAGTAGGAAACCAACTGCACAATTTATTCAGCCCACATTTCCTTTTCTTTTATACATCTCTTTCTTTTCATCTGCAAAGTACTATGCTGTTACAGCTCCACCCTCTAGGATAGACCTTTGGGGCTTGCTGTTACTCTTCCCCAGAAGGTCTGAAGTAGATGGGTATGTCTCCACATGCTCCATCACATCCTACCATCAGCTCCAGCTCTCAAGGATTAACTTTATTGAGCCTTCTGGGGCACATACATATATCTGATGGGCATGCAGGGGCTATATGTCACCCACTCCTGGGGTATATGTCATTAACAGGAATGAGGAAGAACTCCTTTTGATGCTTCACCATCTCTGCCTTAAGGCCTAGGATGCTCTCACCACTATCTTGAACCTGGAATAGGTCCTCATGGACCTCAGACAACTCCCTTGAGGGAGACCTCCACATTGCACTGTATTTACCTCCTTTAAACTTTTCTTTTCATAGAGCTGTTAGCTCCTCCACTGCCTCCTATGCCTTGTCATCAGGCCTGCAATCCGCTAAGTCCCAGCCCTTTCTGCCACCCTAGCCATCAAACTGGTGGGATCCACATGGAGCAGGGCCTGAGAGCACCAGCAGCTGTCACACATGACAATGGAGAGACATAGAGTTTCTATGTTTTCTCCTCCAGACCTAGAGCTTGTGGGCATGGCAGGACACATGCACATGGGGGTGAACATGCTCCCTCCACCCTCCCAATGTACTGTCAGTCCCCCAGACTTCTCTGACACCCAGCCTCCATTGGGTGTCAGCCAAGAACGAGGAAACTTGCCTCCCCAGTCCAAGAGATGACAGCAGCCTAGCAGCCACTCAGTCATCTCCCAGCCCTCCTCCCAGCTCCCAGTGGCCTGAGTTCATTCCCAACCTCTGCTCACAGGTGTGGCATCCAGCACCTCAACCCCAGCACCACCTGGCCAGTGCCTCCTTTGAACATTTGAAGCCACGTAGCCATTGAACTCTCACAAATCATCTAGCTACCCTCTACATCTTTCTCTTTGGTACTCTTTCCCTCTTTTTCAGTTATTTTTGCTCCACGCTGATCTTTTCTCTCATCTGTCTGTGTTCAAGTGCCTTTTTCTGACCAGGAGCACCTCTTCCCATTCGGCAGGATGGAAAGAAGCTGATGGTCTCTCTCTGCATCCTTTTTCCGTTGACCAGAATCTCAGGTCCTCTCTGAGCTGGGAGCTCAGAAATTAACCAGCTGAGCTCCTGCCTTTCCCATTAATAAGCAATGGAAGGGCCAGCAGCAACCAGCATTTTCAGAGCCACTGAACACATATACAGGTGTGCAGAGTGGCCCAAGCAGTCTAGCAGAGTGAGGAGGAGGAACCTAGAATGTTCTAGGACATGAACACTTCTTTGAACACATTAACTACCTAGCAACCAGACTCCAACCAGGAGGGTGGATGGGCTGATTATAGCAGTTAGCAGATATGCATATCTCCATAATATGGTGTCTTCACTATGTTGTAATTAAATAAACTAAACTCTTAGTTCACTGTTATGTTATGCTATAATTTAGTTCAGCTGTATACATTTCCAAAAAGTAGCAGCCATAGTCTTTGCTGTTTTCTGATTTTACCAGTTTATCTGAACCTCATTAACAAGATTATCCAATGTGAAGTAAATAGACTGAGAGGCAACTACCGGTAAACAAAGTACCTGTCAAAAATAAGATTTATCTGGTTTAACTGACTTAAGTACTAAAATAAACTAAGCCCATTACCTGTTAAAATTAATCAAAATGTTAAAGAGGAACAGTTAGCATTACCAGTCCAATTAGCCACCGAGGCGATCTTGAAAAGTTTTCTAATTGCAAGGAGCACTGCTAGTTCTGATGGTTGTGTTAGTTGGTAGCCCGTTTTGCCCACACAGCCATGGGCCTGGTTGTCTAGAGGTGGAAAGTTGCCCTCATGCCTGCTGCACTGTCACAAGAAGTCCATGGCAATCACAAGCTCATGCAGGGTACATAAAGTTACCAAATGAATTAGTAAAATAAAATGTTCAATGTATTGGGAAAAAGGGGGTAGTTTAAGTGGGCCTGCAAGACAGCCCTTATCTACTGACAAATCCTCTGCTGCTTGCCTGGCTGCTTCTCTGTTTCTGTGGTACTGGTAATTAAGGTTAAATTCTCATGGTAGTGAAGCTTTTATGTGTGGCATTTTTATTACATTTTAAAGTGCCTTTTTCTTGGTTTTAACCATTTTATGCTCCTAGTCCTTGTTTTCCCTACTTTGAGGCTCAGTGATATGGGGCATTCCGGTTCCAGCTGTATTGGAGATCACAGGATCAAATCCTACCACAGCAACAATTAGTAGTAGCCATGACTCTTTTGAGCTAGTTACTTGACCCCCCTGTGATGCAGCCTAAACCAACTGTAAAACTGGCTTTAGAATAAAAATCCCATGATGGAAAACAAGATAACGCATCTGATCTTAGTTCAACTGGGTCTAGACTACTTGAAACAGCTTTTGGTTCCCTACTGCCCCAGGTGATCTCTTCGCTCGTCGGATGAGGGTTGCTAGAGAGTCCGAGGGTTTCTCCGAAGTTATCAGGTGCTCATGCTTTTATGTTTGTTGCTCCGACCCTCTGGAATTCTCTACCCCATCCACTGCGTCAGTGTGCGACTGTGGAGGAGTTTAAAAGGCCTTAACCTATTTATGGTCAAGATCAATTTTAATTAAATAATTATGAATTGGAGCTCAGATTTATTGTTTTACAAATTATTTTATGAATCTCTGTTTATTTATTGCATATTTTTTTAATTATTGTTAAAGGCACTTTGGTTTAAGAAAGGCACCATATAAATAAAGTTTCATCCATTCATTCATTCAACTGCCCTGGCGTGCTGTGTTAACAAACTCAACTATTGGGCACATTACCATACCTTCAGGGTTGTAATCAGAAGCGGTCTTCCAGGGCATTACTACTACCAGTTTTATTTTACTCATTTTTCATTAAACATTTTATTTTTGTATGCCTTGTACTCTTTTTTTTGTTTGTTTGTTTTGTTTCCTGATTCAGCAATGCCCTTTATGACTGGAGTATAACACTAAAATCAAAACAAAAGGGTAAGTGTTCCATGAATTGGGGAGGGATAAATGTGCTTCTTGAATGCTGATACTTCTGGAATATTGGCCTGAATCTCTGCACATTAATGTTATTCTGTACTAGCCAGATGCTATATTGAAAACTTGCCATTCAGACCAGATTTCAGTGAGAGAGACCCTTACACTGCAGCCATTTTATTTAGCACTACTGTTGTAATGCTTGGTATGACTGTATCTTGTGCTCTTGATACTGGCTGCAGCTTGAACTTAAAATAGCTCAGGTTGTCCCACAAATTCAGTAAATGCTTGTGAAATCCATTTATGTCAAATTTGTTGTTTGGCACCTGAGGTAACTAAGGCTTTAAGTAGTGGATTTCTATTAACAGGCTGTGTTTTCAGGGTATTTGCTACTTCTTTGCTTTGTTATGAAATACTAAAATGGCACTGTATGAAATACTGATGAAATTAAAGGGACGCTCTCAGCCTCCTTAGGCCTCAAATTTTTCCAAGTTTAAACAACACATTATGATTGCTCACTGCTGATGTAACTGGTTGTTTGATTTTGGAGTTCAAGAATGCAGCTTTTATAGTTGAATTTAAGTATTTATAGTTGAATTTTCTAGATGGGAGAAGTCGGCAGTTTTTGCTCCTTGATTTTAATCAAGAGATTGTCTGAGTATTACAAATTTTAAAAAGGAAAATGAAAAGGTAGTCATTTTGGTAGTGATATCTGTTGTTTGCAACAAGTCAAAGAAAGCTTTAAAAGCAGCAAAGAAGTTTCAAAGTGACCATCAAAATGCACTAAAACGCATCTAAACTTGATAGCCTGCAACCCCCAGCCTATTGGTGTAGTATTTTTCATGGTGACCAGGACTTTCATCAGTCTTGGCCCCCCCCCACCCCCTTAAAAAGCTAGCTATGCCCCTGGACTGTAATAAATGTTCAGGTATACAGTGAATGTAACAGAACATATATTGCCAAGCTCAATAGTCACTTTGAAAGCAACTTTAACACTATGATAAAGGGGAACAGTCAGCATTAACAACCCCAAACCCAAGGGTGGGGCTGTTCCCAATTTTCACTGTATGGGCAGAAGAAAAATTGTTTACTTACTTCATAAAGTGTTGTTATAGATTTATCTGTTGAATCCTGCCAACTCCCACCCTGACAGTTGTCTGAATCAGACACCTCAGAATCTCCTGCTGTTGCCGTTGAAATGAGCTGCAGCTGTGAGACAGTCAATCTGATCATTTTCAAATTGGCTTTTGTTAGTAAATTAGATGCCAATATCAGTCACATATAAATCATTCATTTGTCAGTTTCTACTGAAGTGATAAAAGCTGTATGCTCACAAATTGAAGTGGCCATGCTTCTGAGCTCTCTCTGGCTGTGTAAAACAGTATATGCAACTGTTCAGTCTAGGAATATGAATGCAGTCAAGAAAGGGTAGGCTGCCCTGGTGGCCCAGTGGCAGTGATTCGTGCTGCCATGCAGATGACTTGGGTTTGGGAGCAAACCCAGGTAGATGTGTTGGGAGGCAGGCTAGGCTGAAGTAGCCGCCTCTACTTATCACAGCTGAGGAGGGTTGATGTTGAGCTCTCACACTGGACCCCTGGGACTGGGCAAGGGTACTTGCTCAAGGCAGAAGCAAAAACTAGGGAGTGCAATAAACAGTCTTTCCATCATATATAATACTTAGTGAATACTGAATAAAACCACTGCAACAATGCAACTTTTGGAAAACACTGTTTACTGCATCCCCTCCCTCCAGCTTTTGCTTCTGTCTTGAATACTGATATCCGGGGGTTTGACAGCACCCGAGAGCATTTCTACCTGTATCACTAGTCCCTGCAGTTCTCCCCTCTACTGAGGATACTATTTGCTATGGAGCTTTTTCTACCACTGCCTGGGGACATGCTGCATGTGCACAAGGCCAACAGGAGGCTACTCTCACATCAGGAAGGTGGGACAGACCAGAAAAATCAGACAAAAAGATACCACTGTCTGAATGACGGCTTGGGTTTCTGGCTCTCTTGGCTCCTAGTGCCTGCCCCACTGGATCCTTGTCCAGATGGTGGACAGTCTAAGGGAAGATGGTCCTCCTAGGAACCCCTGCCATGAAGGGCAGAGCTGTGGGTGAAGCTGGGGAACTGCCAGGGGGAAGGGGAGGCCAGAGACAGGCCAAAACAGGGTACATCCCTGGGAACAGGGTATATTCCTAGATCGATGTACATGGCTGTGGAAGAAAACTCTCTATAGAAAAAAAAAGACAGAGCTCAGGCAGAAGTTTAGTTCAAGGCAGATGTGCACTGGAACAGCACTTGTGCAGTTTAGATGAGCCAGTTTTGTTCTATCATGTAGGACAGCTGACCTGTGGATAAATAAAAACAAGTCTTCAGTTTGCAGTTCTACCAGTTCTACCATAGCTTCAGCTTTCCTAAATAAAAAGATTGTGACAGAAACAAGTTAGAAAATAATCTTAGCTATACCAAACAGTGCATCAATAGCTGCATAAATATATTTTTTCTAACAAAATAAAAAGCATAGCTTACACAGCTATTTCCTCCTGAAATTTATGTAGTCAGTGAAGCATCTCACAAATGCAACTGCAGTCAACAGATTCATCCCTAGATAACATTTACCTCAACATATTTGGAGCCAGATTGAAAACACAGTTTTGCTATTATTCATTAAGTAAACAATCTGTTCTTTTTAACTCCCATTTCAATCATGTACGTATATCAACAGCTGTATTTTAAAACATAACAAGTAAACATATATTCAGTTAAAAAATAAATTACATTGATTTAAATAGTGTCTGGCATGCACCTACAAATGCTTCCATTTTCTTTTTTTAAGAGCAGTATAATGTACACAATAATTTGCATATTTTATTTTACTAAAACCCCTCACACAGACCAATAAATACATGCACATGTGAATGTAATGTTTGTGTCAGTAAATAACATCAATTGATTACAGGTAATAACAGTAATAAGAAACTATGGGCCAATATTCAAAACTCAGCCCTGGGGCAAAATTAGCACTGCATGGCATGCAAAAAATAGCCTGGAACCATTTGCACGCTATATTCAAAGGAATAGCCCAGTGACTAAATCAATTGAAGATAGCGTGCAAACAAAGGCGAGCAAATAGGGCTGAGAGTGCAGTGCAAAAATAGCCCAACAAATAAGACACCCCAGAATATAGCAACTGGAAAGGCCAAACTGCAACAGCAGCCCAGTGCACACAGCGGTGGAGTAAGGCAGAGTTGCAGTAGGTGGCCAATGTGGGTGGTAGCAATGAAGTGGTGCACAACAACTGAAAACAACATCACAGGCCAAACATGGAAGAACTGTGCTAAAGTGCTGATAAGTTAGCCCAGTACAAACACATTAGCCAGCTAACACATTTGCCAGGTGTAAACACATTACCCCACAAAGCAATTTTGCTATATTCAAAGCTCCCATGCAAATGAGCCTACTAGGTAATTCATGTGCAAACAGCCACATTAGCATCTCATTTTGGCCTGTTTGCATACATTACTATGTAGTTTGCCTGGTGCTATTGCATGGTGCACACTGCTCCACCTGTAGCTCAGACTGGAACTACAGGTCAGTATCTGTAGGCTGGATCTCCCCACAGAACCACCTGTATGTCAGACTGGATCAACATGTCGGTAGCTGCAGGCTACATTTGTACATAGCAGCAGAGACTATTGTGCCCCAGGGGACTAGAACCACAGACATGGGTGGTGGTGCTGCATGCCATGGACATACTGTAGTCCCTGCTACAGTGCTTAGAGACACTACATTAACATAGTGGCGGTATGTGAGGGACACAGCAATGCCTATGGTGTGTCAGGCATCAATGACTGCTGCTCTCCACACAGTGACAGACCCAGCTGGCAGGTGTGTTCCAACTGAGACACCACTGTCATGCTGTCCTGTGACCCATCGCTACACCACTGGCATGGAATACTCACAGTAACATATACATGGCTGGCCATGTGTGCCGTGGTGTTTATACAGATGTGCAGTATGTGCCCCGGGGGTGGTGACACATACCATCAGACAGGCACACTGGTGTTGGGATATTCCTGACACTGGAACATGTGCACTGTGTGGATGGCCCCAGCCTTGTGGCAGCATCCACTACATGGTGCAGCCTGCCCACCTGTACACCTTCCCCTCAACACCCTCCTTTACCCCAGTGCTGCATGTGTGTGCTAGATTGTGATAGTGTACCCCAATGGGGGGACCGAAGGTGTGTGCTGTAAGAACGCACTGCCATGGTGTCCGCTGGGTGCTGGGGCACCATTAATGCCTCTCAGGGTTGAGACCGTGCCAGATGATGGCGACGTGGGAGGTACAGCAGTGTGCAGCATGACTTTTCCATTCCTTTGTTATTTTTCATTTCTTTATCACTTTGTTGACCAGGTAAGCACACTGGGCCAAGGCCTGTTTTCAGGAATGACCCAGAACCACTACATGTGCGGCTGAGATGATACAGTGTACAATACATATAAACAAAGAACAACAACAACCATTCGCAAATATCAACTTAGTGTCACAGTACACACAATTACAAATAGTTTGTTGCTGCAAGTGGAGTTGTGGCTCAGTTTTATTATTTACATGATTATCTTCTAAGCAATGTTGAGGCATTGTGTTCCACAGTTGTGGTGCCAGTGTATATGGAATGGCCCAGGGTGGCTGTCTGCCCTCAGCTCCTCCTCATTGGCTGCATACAGCCTTGTTCCCTGTTGCTTCTTTGTCAATGCCCCCCATCCTTGGCTTGTCTGGATGTAAGACTACCTTTTCATAGGTGGTAATTTGCACTGTGCAACATGTTGCGCTAATGCATGTTACGTGGCGCTATAGTTTTGAATATACTGTTGTACCTGTATGCATGTCCCCGCACCTCACTTTGCACCGCTGTGACAGGGATGAATAAGGCCCTGCTCCATTTGTTATGCAGAAACAGTTTAAATGCAAGGGTCTGCTCTATCCTCTCCTTTTCTGTCTCTTCTCTGTCTGGTTGCACAACCACATTTTCTTGTGAGACCTAGGAATTTATCAATCTGACAGTTTCATAATTCTTCACCTCTTGCTCTCTCTCTCTACCTTCCCTTGCTATTTCTGTCTTTTCTCCCCCTTGCATATCTGTGGGTATAAACATATATGTTAAATTTTTTGTTTACTTGTCACTAATAATGGGGTCCCTTTATTTAAAACTGCATATAGTTTTACTGTTGAAATGATTGCAAAAAGCTATTTGGAACTCAAGGGATAACCTGAGATGCAGTTTTAAGCAGCAGAGTTGCCAACAAGAGATCAGTTCTGGGACACCATGTACTATTTTGCTGCACCTGCAAGGAACAAAACTGACAAGAACATTCTGTAAACTTACAAGAACATTCTGTGAGGAGCAGGTGCTCTTAACAAGTTCCCAGACAAAGGTTTATAAAAAGAACAGCAATGCTTTTGCTAGATAGACAATGAGAGTCAGAGAATGAGAGACTGAAACTTGGAATTAAGAGATACCCTCAGAAGAAGGACTTAGTTTTCTCTGTTTATACTGCCTATATAAATAGTTATATTGAATTTTTTTTATTTTTTATTTTGCTGTTATTGAGAAAAATATAACGTTATTTGCAAATCTGGAAACTGCTCCTGGTTTTCCTATGCTTTCTGACCTGTGCCTCGATGACAATCGTGCATACATTATCTTCTAGCATTGGTGCTAACATGTTTCGCCGGTGCTATTTGGCCATTTGAATATAGTAATCCAGCGCAAATGTGGTGCAATTGTAGTGCAATTGGTTTGCACCCAGTGCAAAGTTTTTAATATCTGGCCCTATAGGTCCATCCATATGAGGGGAAATGGCTGCCTTCTGGGGACTGTGAACAAACACCTGAAGTTATAGAACTAATTTACAGTATTTAAAAACATAATGCATAGCAAAAGATGGAATGTGTATCTGACACACGACAAGCATCAAAACTTGTCATCAGCAGCATATAACAATCGATTTGAATTGACTGTCAGTTATCAGTTCTCATGCAACACACCATGTCATTACCTGTAAACTTAATTTAGCATGTACAGCAAGTATCTGAGCTTTTTTCACAAGAACATTATCAATAGTTTAGTGTTAGGTGAAATTGGAATGGCAGCAGACCATAGAAAAAATATACCACCTATAAAATAGAATTCCAGCACCCTGTCAAAATATATGTATAGGAAATATGAATTATAGCATATGCTTGCAAAATTGTGACCTTCAGTACTGCACTGTAAAATTTTGCTCATATTGAAATGTATTGGAGCTAATGAACTCTGAGCACCATAAAACTCTGATATTACACAAATGATCTGTGGACTATATTTAGCTACAGATTGAAAGTGATCTTACTGTAATCAACCCCAAGGCCTGCAATGTGATTAGCTATGAATTATTTCTTTTAAATGCAGCATACACATTTGGTCAATGAACCACATGATGTATTATATTCTAAAAATATGAACTTTTTTTTTAACCAGGAGAGACACACTAAACTGAAGCTTGTTTACAGGTGTGACCTGGGAGCACAAGGAAGTTAAGTGACTTGCTCAGGGTCACACAATATGCAAGAGGGGGAGGGTGGGATTCAAACCCAGAACTTACATATACTCTTTGGCACTGCAATATTGCATCAAAAACACTACAGGGCCTCAGGCTCCTTTTAGACACAAAAGTGCAATTGCTGTTTTAAATGCCACAATTTAAGGCTTTTATTACACTTACAGGATAACTCAACAAATATTTTTTTGTCCATATAGCCATTTGAATAGTCAGCTGAGTCAGCTGGGAGGAGGCTCTCAAAGGGAGGGAGTTAGAAAATAGATTGTATTTTAATACTGTCATTTACGCTACCAAATTAGCATCTAATTTACTAACCGAAGTCAGTTTGAAAAATGATCAGATTGAATCTCCCACAGCTGCAGACCTTCTATGACATCAGCCATGGGGAATTCTGGGATGGCTGATCTAGGCAAATGTCAGGGTGGGAGTTACCAGAATCAACCAGGTAAATCTATAACAGCACACTGTAGAGTAAGTAAACAATTTCTGTTTGGAAATAAAAGGCAATTGGAAACAGCCCCAAACTTGAGTGTGAGGCTGTTAATACTGATGGTTCCCCTTTAATATAGTTTTGAAGTTGCTTTCAAAGTGACTACTGTGCTTGGCAGTATATGTTCTATTATATTCATGGTTTACAGCAGATTTATTACAGTCTGTAGAATACATGCCAACCAAAGTGAGTAAGGAAGTAGATTTTCATCAATGGTACATTTATTATAGTATGTAGAACACATGCCAACCAAAGAGAGTGAGGAAGTAGATTTCTAGTAATGGTAGATTTATTATAGTCTGTAGAATACATGCCAACCAAAAGGGGCGAGGAAGTAGATTTCTATTAATAATACATTTATAATAGTATGTAGAATACATGCAAACCAAAGGGAGTGAGGAAGCAGATTTCTATTAATGGTAAATTTATTATAGTCTGTAGAATACATGCCAACCAAAGGGAGTGAGGAAGTAGATTTCTAGTAATGATACATTTATTATAGTCTGTAGAATACATGCCAACCAAAGGGAGTGAGGAAGTAGATTTCTACTAATGGTAGATTTATTATAGTCTGTCGATTACATGCCAACCAAAGGGAGCGAGGAAGCAGATTTCTATTAATTGTACGTTTATTATAGTCTGTAGAATACATGCCAACCAAAGGGAGTGAGGAAGCAGATTTCTATTAATTGTGTGTTTATGATAGTCTGTAGAATACATGCCAACCAAAGGGAGTGAGGAAGTAGATTTCTAGTAATGATACATTTATTATAGTCTGTAGAATACATGCCAACCAAAGGGAGTGAGGAAGTATTCTATTAATAATACATTTATTATAGTCTGTAGAATACATGCCAACCAAAGGGAGCGAGGAAGTAGACTTCTATTAGTGCATTTATTATTAGTCTGTAGAATACATGGCAACAAAAGGGAGTGAGGAAGTAGATTTCGGTAATGCTAGATTTATTATAGTCTGTAGAATACATGCCAAGCAAAGGGATCGAGGAAGCAGATTTCTATTAATTGTACATTTATTGTAGTCTGTAGAATACATGCCAACCAAAGGGAGTGAGGAAGTAGATTTTATTAATTGTACATTTATTATAGTCTGTAGAATACATGCCAACCAAAGGGAGTGAGGAAGTAAATTACTAGTAACGGTAGATTTATTATAGTCTGTAGAATACATGCCAACCAAAGGAATGAGGAAGTTGATTTCTATTAATAATACATTTATTATAGTCTGTAGAATACATGCCAATCAAAGGAGTGGAGGAAGAGTTCTATTAATGGTACATTTATTATAGTCTGTAGAATACATGCTAACCAAAGGGAGTGAGGAAGTAGATTTCTAGTAATGGTATGTTTATTATAGTCTGTAGAATACATGCCAACCAAAGGGAGTAAGGAAGTAGGTTTCTATTAATGGTAAATGTATTATAGTCTGTAGAATACATGCCAACCAGTTCAGTTCAGTTAGTTTATTGTTCGACATTAAATGTCATTACACACATCAGAGTTATACAAAATATTAAAAGGAAATTATTTCCATTAAGGTACAATTACCAAAATCCAAGACTGTGTTTATACAAAACATTTAACAATTATTTAAAACATTCCCTGTCATCAGTACCATTATCTAGCATAATGTTTGTAAGTCAAATAAAATAGACTTTCTAAACAGTTTCTATCAGCCAAATACAGACAATAAAGGCACTAATAATTAGTTCAGAGCTGCAGCTTCTCCACACAGTTTATGAATCCAGGACTAATTAATTACAGAAACAAACAGCATAACTATAAATTATACTCATTTGTTGAAAAGAGTATTCATTGAAGGACAATTCTAAGATTTACGATCTAGCTCTACTTTTAGCATTTGTGGTATATCCTAAAGTTTGTAATCATGTCCTTTTCCATAATTTCCAATTATCATGTTTAGAACAATAATCTGCCCCTCTGTTCTTTTATTAAAAGATCAAATCTAACCAATAATTATATTTATTTTACAATCCCGACATAGAATTGTGTTATATTCCTGTAATTTCATTCTGCTATCCTTATTGTTCTGATCTGCTCCTATGATATTTTACTGCTAAGAGAAATCTTGTCAGATCTACTAATATTTGTTTGTTTTTCTGAATTGAATAACGGATCCAACATGAAAGCAGACAGAATAATTTATGATGCAATATAAGTAGCTTGGTGTTTATTCCTCAAATTCTTGTAAAACAGACATCTGATTACAATATGATACAAGTTCTCTATCTCTTTTAAATTGCAAGGACAATGATCAGAAATATTGTCTATTTTATTAAATCTGGCTTCCATCACACTGCTATGAAATAATTCAAAATGATACAAAGTAAGCACCTGCCTTAAATTTGGAACATCAACAATTCTTAAGTATTCCTTGAAGGAATGCTCCTCAATGTTTCTTGACAGCCATGGTGATACCTTAAGCTTCTTTATTTCTTGAAGATCAGATTCTTGGGAAGTACTTTTAATTATAGCAGAAGCTTTCTCTTTATATTTTTCATGACTTAGTATAGATTATTCTGACCATTGTTTAAACTGTGAAAAAAATTATTTATTCAATAAATCACAAACTGTGGATAACCAACCAGATTTCCCTGCATTACGGTATATTGATTTTTCTTTCAAACAGTCTCACACCAAGGAGCCAGGTGGACCAGCTGTAGCTCTGATCCAAAAAGTAATGATGCAAGTATTTACTTTAGCTCTAAATGTAATTTGTCCCATATCTGCCATTACTAGAGCATTAGAAGCTGATCTTGGAAAACCTAAAGTCTTTTTGCATGATTGATTTATTATAGTTTTCAATTTCCGTATTTGGGTAAACCCTAAATTTCTGCAGCGTAAAGCCCTTGAGCAAAAAGTTTTGCATTTACAGTTTTAATCATGGGTTCAACTGTTCTTCCCCCGTACAGCCTGTTAAATCAATGACGTGCACCAGATGCTTGCTTCATCTTAGCTGCCACATAATCAACTTGTTTATTCCATGTTAATGATGTTGAAATTATAACACCTAAATATGTATAATGTTTTACAAATTCTAGAGGCTGTGAATTAAGATGTAGATTACAAAAATGTTTCTTAGTTCCAAGAATCATGGCCTTAGTTTTTTGAATATTAGGGGTCAAATGCCTAAGTCTACAGAGCTTTTCAAGCTTTGCAAGACTTTGCTGTAGCCCTAATCTAGAGGTAGAAATAAGACCCATATCATCTGCATAAGCGAGTACAGGTACAGTTTGGTTAAGTATTTTTGGCATCTGATGAGACGGATCATCTAGTTTAACCAATATCTCATTAATATATAAATTAAAAAGCATAGGAGCAAGAACACACCCTTGTCTAACACCAGAATTTATAATGATTTTATCCATAAGTCCCCTTGCTGTATTATGTTTAATCTTAATTCAGGTATCCGTATATGTTCTCATAATCAAATTCAGAAGATTTAAATCAGTACCTATGTTTTCTAATGTTTTCCAAAGAATTTCTCTAGACAATGAATCAAACACTGCTGTAAAATCAATAAAAGCCAAAAACAAAGCTTGCTTTCTTATATTACAATTTTTTCTATTATATGAGTCAGGAGAAAAATCTGTTGAACTGTTCCATTATTTTTTTGAAATCCCGCTTGCAGGGGAGATATTTTTTTATTATTATTAACCCAATCCTGCAAGTGATACAATAAAACTTTGGAGTAAATTTTTGCTGAGTTATCGATAAACTTATTGGTCTATAACCAGCCAGATGATTTGTATCTCCTTTTTTGTATATAGGGATAATGTAACTTCCTCTCTAGGAGTCTGGCATATAATTGTACATAATACATTTATTAAAAAGATAGGCTAGAAGTAAGGCCATCCAGTCAGTATAAATTTTATAGAAGTCTATTGGAATCTGATCTGTCCAGGTGATTTATTAGATTTACTATTAGTGATAGCCATCCATAGTTCCCCAAATGTAAACCAAAT
Source organism: Neoceratodus forsteri (assembly GCA_016271365.2). Taxonomy (NCBI): domain Eukaryota; kingdom Metazoa; phylum Chordata; order Ceratodontiformes; family Ceratodontidae; genus Neoceratodus; species Neoceratodus forsteri. Next base: position 477,705,915 of record CM028131.1, read on the forward strand.
ATCTCCAGAATTAATAGGAGAAGAAACATAATGATTTGAATTAGGTTTAAAGAAAATATTAGAATAATATTCTGTCCATTGAGAGGCAGTTATATTTGCATCATATTGATTTTGTAATTATTAGTATCTTTGGCTACAAGTTGCCAGAATGTTTTGTCATCTCTTATCAGGTAGCCTGCAGCATTTGATCCTACAAATTTTGTTGGTGTTTAGATTTCTCTTTAAAACATGCTCTCTATATTGTTTTTTTGAAAATTTAGCATCTTATAATTGTTTTTGTGGGAAATTTTTAAAATATCTCACCTATTTAGTTAAATTATTTTTTGTATCCGACAATTTTTATAAAACCATGAATCATATTTATGTTTGATCAGAGAAGTTGTTTTACTGAACTGAAATGAAATGTTATCATATTGTTTTAATAATTCCATATAAATTACTGATGGTTCAAAATCTATACTATTCTTCATATCCATATTACAAATAAAGATTTTTATAGTTTGGTGTAAAGTTCTTTGTGATAACTGATTCCATTTTATTGGTTTTCGATTGTTAAAGATTTCTATATGCTCATGCTGGGTTCTTGTTATTGTGCCTCCTATTTTCCTCAACACAATAAGTGGAAAGTGATCACTTTCCACCCTATTATTAATTTTAAATCCAAATATTTACCATAATGAAATGGAGAGACTAATATATAATCAATAGTGGATCATCCACTATGTGTGACACAGGTGTGGCACCTCAGGATCAGAGGGACTTTGACCATTTAAAATTAAGAGATTCAGAGAATTAAGCAGAGAATCCAAATGACCTTCATTATCAGATGTCTTTTATCAGTAGATTTCCTTCTTGATTCCATATATATCTTTTAAGTAACAAGGAGCAGATTCAATTCCTGGATTTTTCCACTGGATATTAAATTAAAGTCTTCAGTTACTATGACTTCAAGATCACTATAGATATCAACAAGCTCTTCTATATCTACCGTGAGCTTTAACATAAGATTAGAGTCATATATAGGAGATCTTTTAGGTGGATTATACACATTTGCCAACAACACATTTTGTTTACAAATTTTCAATATAATTAACAAGTAATTTTGACTCAGAATAGTCTTTTCAACCTTGAAGCAATCATGTATCGTAATATGTTATAAGACCACCAGCTGATCTACCCATTTCAGCCTTTTGAACTGCTGGAATGTGAAATAAATGATATCCATTCATTTGTATAGTTTCCAATGAATCAGATGTATGCCATGACTCTTGTATGTTAATAATGTCATGTCTTGTCAGAAAATCCATACATTCAGTATTGGGTAATTTATCAGCAAAACCAGAAATATTCCACAAAAGAAATCTCACTGTATTCAGTTCTAATAAAGAGGACATACCCTTGAAACAGAGACTTCACTACCAGAGTTATCCCAAATATCATCATACGCTTCCTTGAGATCCCTGTTCTCGTGATAAAGTCAGTCATTTAATTTTGATAATTTTCCAAATCTATTATTCAAGGCACCCTGATTTGATTGTTATCCACTATCTCGATTATTCTATTGGTTCTCTCTGGTCATGAAATCTCTGTAATTTGTATTACTTCCTCCGGAAAGACTTCATCAGCCAAAACCAAGTTTAATCCCAATGCATCAACAGTTGCCGACTTTGCCATTAGTCACTGTGCAAGGTCTTTATCTTTAACCCATATGTTGATTTGAGAGTCTGTCATACATCTAATTACCTTAATTATACCTTTTTCTCCTAGATGAACCAGCAGAACATTCCGAAATGGATTACATAAAGTGCCTCATAATTTATAATTATTTTCTCTTGGCATTCTTTCCAGGCCAAAGAGGCTAATAAGAACTGGATTTCCCTTATTTACTGTTATATTAGTTCTTAAACCATTAAACATTGACCTATTAGGGAAAGACAGAAAAATAAAATTTTTCTCAAAATAATCTCCATTGTACCAAAGATAATTGGCCACTATTGGTGAGTCGAGGTATAGCTCAATGGTATTCTGACATCCACCCTTTGTCTTATGTAATTTAACAACATTTTCCATAGAAATCTCCAAGTCCAGAACTTTTTTATCAAATCAACTATATATACTTTTAGATATTCCTCAGTGAGCTTCACGGCATTCCCTTTCAATGTCATTCTCAAGATAGGTAATTTGATATTTTCATCATTAGTATAATGGTCAGCTAGATCTTTTTCTTGCAAGTTGCCTAAATTTAAATCCTGTTGTTGGGTAATACAACTTGCATCTGCTGTTCACACTACTCAGGGTACTTATCAGAGATTGAGCCCAGTTCTCCTAGAAGGCCCAGTTCAGTTTCGCAGCAACAAATGTGCACCCAAATTGCCTTTTATTTCCTTGTTCACAGTCTCAGCAGGGCTTTTCACAATTTTAATATCCATCTCCAGTTGTCTGCTATCCACTGGTGGGGTTAATATATGTAAACTTGTCGTCATTACTCCAACATTATTAGTTACTCTTTTTTTGTTTGTTTATTTTTTTAATTTTGTATTGTTATGCATTTGTTTCCTTTTAATTCCATTTAGTTCCTTATTTGCTTTTCACCTATTGATTTTGGGTGGTGTCTTTGGAATCATTATTGGGCTCAAATCTGGTCTCTTATGAGGAGATTGTCTACTCTTGTTATCCCAGGAAATTGAATCAGACACCTTATGAGTATGTATCTCGTCTAATTTTGCTAAAATTGTATCCAGTTTTGCTGCATTAATGGCAATATCATATCTTACTGACTCCATTTGATTCTTTAAAACTACCATCTGTTCCATGAGTAGGATGTTTGCCACAACGGGGTCCTTTAGTGACTCCACTATTCCATCGCTGAAACAGGTAGGGACCACTGGAATCACCCCAGGAACTATATTAGTTCCCAGCTGTGGGTTACCAAACTATCCATAATAGTTATAGTATCATTACTGCTTTCCCACTGAGTAAGTTCATATCTTTTGACATAGATTTAATACCTCAATAGTTATTCTCAGCTTATGTGTAACTTCTTGTAACTCTTCCTTAGATATGATTATGTTCTTTGTTTGGAATCTATTTATTTCAGATTCATCAAGTACAGTATGGGTAGTAAGATCCAGATTCCCTTCTAATTTCCCAATTCCCTTTTATATTGGCCATAGGTAGTGTCAAGAACTCTCCCAGATAATTCCAAGGAGTCATTAACCTCAACAAACTCCTCATCCTTCTTAACATCTGAGGGTACTAGTCAGATAAAGACCATTATTATATGTAGAGTTTCTGGGGCTCACAGTCTTTTCTTTTAATAAGATCTAACTGGGGAGTGATCTTGACATTTTCAGTCTGAGCAATAAATTCCAACAGTATCACAAGATTCAAGAGTTTTAAAGTGGTCAGTGATTTTAGTTTATCACTAATATCTGTCTTAACTAGATTTAACCTCTTGGCTTTATTTTCAAGTCTACCACATTTAATGTGTTTATTATGGGTTTTTTATAATGGAGGGAATTTTTACTGATTTGTGGAGATTCTCCTAATAGCTCTCTTTGTAGGCTAGTTAACACCATCTTGTGTACTTATGAACTTATATACTTGATATAAATAGACAGGCTACTAAATTTAATTATAAGAATTAAATAAACCTTTAGTAATATTCAAAAGGTGTAATTAGCTATATATAATAATTAGATATATTCCAATATTTAAAACAGCAGCATAACACAACAATCAAAGAGGTTATGTAAGATTACTTCTATTATCTAAGTTAATTACTGTTTCCAGATGAAGTCCAAATATCAGTACCCTGCTTTTTATAGATTCAGCTGGTCCTGGCTCTTTTCTTTCTTTCTCCTTCTCTTCTCTCTCTTCTTCTCTTCTCTTCTCTTCTCTTCTCTTCTCTTCTCTTCTCTTCTCTTCTCTTCTCTTCTGTCCTTCTCTCCGCTCTTCCTATTTTCTTCTCCTCTGTACCTTCAGTCCTTCGGTCCATTGAACCTCCAGACCTCTTCTTGTGAATAATGAGTCTTTTTTCCTTCCTTCCCTCCTCCTTGTACACAAGGACTGATAGACCAGTAATCTGAAATAACACACTGAGGCCCTAATTTTAACCCTGTCTTAATTTTTTTTTAAATAGGAGAGAAAAAAAATACACAAACATCAATTTATCACAGTTTGGCAGAGTTATTCCATCTAAAAAACTAAAACAGGTTTATACTAAATATGGGGAACAAGGATAACTACCCCCCCATACCAGTGCTTGTTAAACTAGTGGTACTTGTAGTACTGAGGAAACTTGCAAACTAAATTGTTACACCAATATACCTTGTATTTATTTAATCTAAGTATCATTAACTATTAATACTATTAGTAATAATTAGTATTTATCAAAGCCAGTAACAATACCTACTTACTTTCTTGCTTATTTTTAATACACAGAGGCTCATAGAAAAACTAAAAACAGAAGCTGCTCCAGGCTTTTCTCAGACTGCACGGCCCCTCAGGCTTCTCAAGCTACACCAACTTCACTAACCTAATGCATAGCATAGCACACAGAGACTACTGAAGGTGTATTCTACTTAAAATGCAGCCCGAGAGAGTAACATGGCACCAGAAAATATGGTGTCCTTTACCAAAAAATAGATGTACAATAACCAGAATCTCTCACTCTCTTTCTCTTTTTTCAGGCTGTCTCATAAGCACCTTCCTCTTTTGTGCACGGTCGAGAGGCGAGTAGGTGAATGAACTGGGAGAGCTAGTGAGTGCCTGCTTTTATTCTGATAACCCACATGCGTAGTCATACGTCCAGAGTCAGCCAATCAGCAACCTATTTCCTGGAATCAGACCAGTCATTAAAACTTTTTAAACTTTTATTTTATTATATTTTAAAAAAGGCTCCAGGGTTAATTTCAGGTGAAATTAAACCCCAAATTAGCTAACTCTAAGCTAACAGCTACTATCGGGTACAGAGAGTCCGTGCCAAAACCCACTTTAAAACCACCAGGCTGAATCGAACCAGGAAGTAGAGAAAAATCACCAAGTAAGTAGAAACTTAAAATAATAAGATCCACAAGATTATAGCCTCTGGGTGGGATATTCAGAAATGTGCCAGGCATGGGGCAAGCCTGATGCAGTGCAACTGGGATGCACCAGGGCATGGCCTGGGTGATATTCAGTGGTGCTGTGCCATGGCTCAGCACCACTGAATAGGGCACTGGGGCCACCCGCACTGCGGACGGTGCAGTGGCACTGTGCCAGTGCAAGCAGCAAGTGAGGAGCAGGGGGATGTGCCAGTGCAAGTGCGGCTGCTCTAGGTGCAGTAACCCTGATATTCAATGCTGGGCATGCAAATGAGGCCATTATGTATGCAAGGCACAAATGGGGCCATTGCATGTCATTATGGCCTCATTTGCATGCAATCGTAATCCCCAGTGACTTGCACCTGGCACCCTGCCAGGCTGCAGCCATTGGGACCGATGCCCTGCCCCTCAGTGGGAACATGCCCCAATGCCCGATAACAGGCTGTGGGTAAAGTTAAAGTCCCTGGTGGTCAGTGGACCTACCCCATCACCCGATCATGGGCTGTTGTAAAATATACATTCCTGGTGGTCCAGTGGACCCGATCCCCAACCTGATCATGGGCAGATGATTACATTAATTTCCCTGGTGGTCCAGTGAACCTGATCCCCAGCCCGATCGTGGGCTTCAGTTGTAAATAAATGCCTGGGTGGGCCACCAGTACCCCCTTCCACCCGCCCTCAGACCCACCCTCCGGCTCCCCACCCACAAGCCACCTGGCCACCCGCTGACTGACAGCGTACAGTACGGCTGTCGCCCATTGGATCCACTGGCGGGCCAATGGGCATGCAGACTATGCTGTACTACACTGTCCGAAAGTGGAATGGTTCATTCACATTTTGGGACTGTGTTAACCTGGCTGCGGTCTGCATGCCCGTGGCCCATGCAGTGGACCAAAGGGCTACAGCTGTACTGTATGCTGTCAGTCGGTGGGTGGCCAGGTGGCTTGTGGGTGGGAGCTGCCACCCGCTGACTGGGAGGGAGCGGGGTGGTGGGTCTGAGTGGGCGGTAGGAAGGGGGGTACCGATGGCCCACCTGGGCATTTATTTACAACTGAAGCCCATGATCAGGCTGGGGATGGGGTCCACTGGACCACCAGGGATATTAATTTATTCATCTGCCCATGATCAGGCTGGGGATGGGGTCCATTGGACCATCAGGGATATTAATTTATTCATTTGCCCATGATTGGGCTGAGGATCAGGCCACTGGATCACCAGGGGGGTTAATTTATGCTAAGACCCATGATCGGGCAGGGGAGTGGGTCCACTGGCACACCAGGGATACTGTAATTCTATGCCCACGATCGGGCGGGGGGCAATGATGCCCGGACTTTGTCTCTGGAGGTCTGGTGGCCACCCACAGCTGGCGGCTGCTGTGTTGCACCCTGTAATATGGCAGCGCACCTGTGGGTGGCCAGGCCTTGCTCCTGCTGTTTACAGGTGGATCTTTGCACTCGGTGGGTGCAAGGTTGGTTGTGCCTGCATATGCGCCGCACATCCTGGGCTGAATATCGGGATGTAGCCGCATATGCATGGGCATGCCCCCAGACTTGCGCCGCACACATTACTGGTGCACCCCGGTGCAGTGGGAATTGCATAGTGCAACATCCCCTTTTGAATATCGCACCGAGGCACATCAGTGGGTTGCGCATGGCGCAACACTGTTGCGCCATGCGCAACCCCTTTGAATATCCCACCCTCTGTGTTTTGTGTTTTATCTTTCAGCTCATTTAACTTGCTTAAAGTGCAAGCACCTAAAAGCACTACAAACACAAAAGTCTACAAGCACCCATTTCAAGTTACATTTAAGGTAGATAAAACAGCTTGATAAAATATAAACGACATACATAACACAATAAAAATAACACAGCCTCAGGATGTTTAAAAAAATCAAAACTGAAGTTCATAATTTAATACGAGTCCCGAACATTAGGCGATAATCACCTCTCAGTCATTTCAGGCTTCAGGTTTCTACAGCATGGAATTATAAAGGTATGCAAGATGTAGAAGTATGTGCAAGTAGCGCAAGTAGTGCAAGTAGTGCAAATTTAGTTATTTAAGCCTGTTAATTTTCTTTCTGTGTACAAAGTTCTTATGTAGACTGTAAACTGATGGGCTGAGTACTGAATCTTTCAGTCACCAGGCCAATAGCTCCCCCACAGGGGTTACTGAAACTTCTCCTTGAGGCTGGTCTCCTTCCACCACCAAGGACTCACACCACACCGGAGGTTGTTCAGGACCTGGACCTTCTTTCTTCATTATTCTCACAAGAAATGTACTTCTTAGATCTCCTGGAAAGGCTGGAAAACTTTTTTAACTTATGATGCAACGGTGTCATATCTTAAGTAATAAATATAAACTGCTTTTTCCAACTCCTGCTACAAATGCTAATCTCCACAGTGAACTAGTTATAGCACAGTCCTTCTCCAACTCCAGCCAGCACCAGACATTTAAGAGGAGACTAGATAGCTCCATGCCAACCAAAGGAATTAAGGAAGTAGATTTCTATTAATGGCAGATTAATTGTAGTCTGTAGAATACATGCCAACCAAAGAGATTAAGGAAGTAGGTTCCTATTAATGACAGATTTACTATAGTCAAGACCCCCTGGAATTCAGCAGTTCTGTGGTTGCGGAATTTGCCGCAGAATTTGCATCATGCCGCAGAATATATATAATGCCACAGAATTCATTGTTTTTGGTGAATTTTCATATAAATATACTGTTTTTCCATAGTGTCAGGCTTTCTTTCCCACCTCGTTTATCCTGAAGCCCGTTCTCTATGCCCAGCATATGATGTCTTTGATGACATCACATCATATTTAGCCAATGACAGGACTGCATTCTGCCAGAGAAATGAATAAATCATGCTGCAGAAATCAGAAAATGCTGCTGCAGAAGTCAAGGAGCCCTGCCGCAGAAATCAGAAAATTCTGCCGCAGAACACCAGGGCCCTGACTATAGTCTGTAGAATACATGCCAACCAAAGGGAGTAAGGAAGTAGGTTTCTATTAATGGTAAATTTATTGTAGTCTGTAGAATACATGCCAACCAAAGGGATTAAGGAAGTAGGTTTCAATTAATGGTAAATTTATTGTAGTCTGTGAAATACATGCCAACCAAAGAAAGTAAGGAAGTAGGTTTCTATTAAAAGTAGATTATTTGTCAGCACTGTCCGAAACATCTAGAAGGAAGAAAATGTTTTTATCAGAGGAGGAGAGCCTTGTAATTTTTCTTTCAATCATGAAGACATCTTAGATTTTTAATAAGGATTTTTGTTTTGTCCATAACAAAGAGGAGACCAAGGATCCATCCATCAGTCACCTAGACTCCCTTATTCACTTTAAAAATCATGACATTTTGTTTGAAGTCAGTCAGGATTGCTTATTACTGAACATTCCTGGCACTCTTATAACCTTGAGAGGGTGTCTCATACAAATACTTTTCAATTTCTAAAACTCCAAGTTCAATTAACATAAAGTCTGTTTCTTATACAGGGGGTTCTCCAATGTTCTTCAAAGTAAAACATGTTGGTTTTAATTAAGTTCCATTTTTTTAAAACAGAAATCTTTGTGATTTATACAATATGATTACATGTGGTTCCTATTCCACGTATGGTAATAAATTGCTTCTGAATTAATTTATGTGCCAGAACTGCTCAGCTTTGCTTTGTAGTACTCTCACCAAAATAACTGGAGAGTGCACCCTTATAACTATGAAAAAAAACACAATAACTGTGCATATAAACATGTAAAAGATGGCAGCTCTTCGATAGAAGTTCAAGGGCCCAGTTAGAAGCTTAACTGTGAGCAGAGGGAGTGAACTTCTCTGCTGAGGTTCACTTCAATTTCTGCTTACAAACAACAAAATGCTGTCTTAAAAGAAGACTCTCAAGTGGATATATTTGAAGAAGATGAGCTTAGGATGACTAAAGTCCCCTCCACACACACACACACACACACACACACACACACACACACACACACACACACACACCACTGAAGAAGCCATAGGAGCAGCAGAAAATGGAAAAATGTGTGAGCCTTGGTGAAATTGCTCATCATACACATACTGAGGGAGACCCAAGGCACAGATGAGCAATGTGTCATGTTCGCACTTGTTTGAAAGAAAAATGTAGGTGGTGCAATATTCTCAACAACGACTCTGGATTCTATACTCAGTATTGTTTCAGAATTGCAAAACTCACAAGTGACCAGTCAAGAGTGATTAGATATTTCATCTGTTTCACTGCAAATGCAGAAGTGGTGAAGGAACAATTAGAAAAGCTGCAGAAAGTTGAAAATGAGTTTTGTTCATGTACAGTTAAACGTACTGGGTCAAATCTTTGGGCAGGCACAGTTACTTTTATTTGTTTTATTTATCTATTTAGTTTTTGTTGACTGGGTAAGTGCACTAGATAAATTCTGCCTTTTTTCAGGCACGACCCCGAGAGGGGGATACAAATGGATGCCACCTCACCTTGAACTAGATTAAGCTGCGGGTGCTATTTTTAGTGAATGGGGGAAATTTGGCCAGGGCATGGGATCTTTAACATCCATCTGAACTACCACCAGAGCAGGCAGATAGGACCTCGGTTTTAACATCTCTTCCAAAAGATGGCACCTCAGAAATGCAGCACCCCTCATGCTGCACAACAGTGTCAGTATAGGGATTTAACTCATGTGTCTGGTGTGGGGATAGAACCCATAGACTTCTGATCTCCCAGCCTCAGAGGCAAGTGTGCTACCTGCTGAATCACTGACACTTAATGTGGGTAATTTTAATTAAAACCTGGTGAAGGAACAACTCCATTTTCTCAGTTCCTTTATAGAAACCGCTGGGTTATTTGTTTGAAATGATGTCAGCTGTGGCAACTGCTGCAATAATATTGAAAATACCACATTTACTTGAAAAAGTTTTTGTTATCCCATAGCATCAAAAACAAAAAATGACCCCTGTAAATGTTGTTACTTTAGTCCATTAGTTCTCACACTCTGTGATAGTGAGCCTCCCTAAGCCATGGGAAAGATTTCAGCCTCACTCAAATTTGGAAAAAACTCGAGCCTCCCCATAGGAAAAAAAGATCATGTTTTGCAGAGTGCACCAGGAATAAAGTGAGACTAATAAAGTTGACTGAGTATATTCTGTTTTATTCAACTCATGGTTCTCCACCCCAACCCTACACCGAGGTTATCCTTGTCACTCTACTTTTCTGACTCTTGGGCCCTTGTTACTCTGGTCCCTCTCTATCTGGAACAACTAACCTAGCCACCTTCATCTCTCCCCCTCTTAACCTGTGATAACAACTGGACTTTGATAACATTCAGTGCTGGTTCTGGACAAATCAGCTGGCTCTAAACACCAAGAAAACGGTCTCCATGACCTTTGACGCTAGGCAAAAACTCACCAGAACTGTTGCTCCCTCCTCTTTCTGTACCCTAGATGGGGTCACCATTGAAGTTGTCCCATCATTCAAGTACCTCAAGGTCTGGCTAGACAGTCACCTCAACTTTTCTGAACATATGGATGCCATTCACAAAAAAATCCATCCCAAACTTGGAGCGCTTTACCGCAACCAAGGCTGCATCACTCTGCAGGCCCGCAGAGTTGTTGTTCAGAAAATTATTCTGTCTCTGTTTGACTATAGAGACATTGTCTATAGTGCTGCACCTAAATCCACCCTGTCCAGACTGGACCCACTCTTCCACTCCTTCTGCCACTTTGCACTGTATGCTCCACCTCGTATTCACCATTGCTCTCCCTATATTTCCCTCTCCTTCCCTTTACTGAAGGACAGAAGCTTGGCCCATTAGGCTACTTTCATAGCCAAATACTGGCTGGGCTCCTTCCCTTCCTATCTTTCCTCCATCATCTCCCTGCCTGCACCCTCCCCCTTTGCCCTTCCCAGCTCCGCTTTCCACTCCCTTGCTCTCCCTCCCAGGTCCTCATTGGCTAGCCAAGCTGCTTTCTCCTTCCGCTTCCCCAAACTCTGGAACCCACTCCCACTACCCATCCAGTCCACCTCATCCTCTTTCTGTCTTGCTTCCCTCCTGTCTGAACTCAGAACTCCCTCTTGTACCTGCTACTAATACCCCTATTTGTCTGCATACACTGACTCAGCCTGGATGGCATGTATGTGTATTACTGGTTTATTACCTGTACTGCCACTCTAGTGCATTTTGGGTTTTTGTGTACATATATGTAATTATCTGTATACTATCTATAAATTTCTTGTATATTTGTCTCCTAAATTTACTGTACACTGTATTTTATTCATACTGTAATCCTTTCTCCCCCTCCTCCCAGGACACATCTGGAAATAAGCTATTTCAGCTCAATATGCCTTTCCTGGTAAAACTCTTCAAATAAATAATAAAATAAATAAAGAAATGGTTAAGCAACTTCCTATACCCTTACCTCAGGTCACACCTGAAACAAACACTGGCTCTGTGTGCTTTTCCCAGTCACTAACATGCATATAAATAAACACCTACTGTAGAAACAAGCCCTGACTCAGTGTGCCTCTTCTGGTCACTCATTTGCATATAAACACCTATTGTAGAAACAAGTCTTGGGTCAGTGTGTCTTTCCCACTCATTTGCATATAAACACCTGCTGTAGAAACAAGCAATAGGTCAGTGAGCCTTCCCCAGTCATTCATTTGTATATAAACATGTACTGTGGTAACAAGCCTTGGGTTAGGGTGCCTTTCCCAGTCACTGATTTACATATAAACAAACACCTACCGTAGAAACAAGCCTTAACTCAGTGTGCCTTCTAGTCACCAACTCACATACAAATACACACCTAGAAACACGATTTGGTCCATTGGGCCTTTCCCGGTCACCAGTTTGTGCATAATCAATTACTTGACTACTGTGATGTAGTCTATAGTGCCGCTCCCAAGTCCTCCTTAACCAGATTGGATTCCCTCTTTAACTCCTTCTGTTGTTTCGCTCTTGATGTCTCCCCTCTCACTCACCACTGTTCTCTCTACCACTCCCTGGCTTTCTCCTCCCTAGAAAATCGCCACCACCTCCACTGTGCTACATTTGTGTCTAAACTTTGGTTTGGCTTGCCCCCCCCCCATATCTTACCTCCTCCCTGTCTATTCTCTCTCCCCACTGGACCATTCCCTTAGGTCATATGACTCTCGGACACTAGCAGTTACATGTCGGTCCACCACGGTTAGACAGATGGCCTTCTCACATCACCTCCCAAAGTTATGGAATGCCCTCCTTCCTCAGATTCGTCACTCTTCCTCTCCCCATTCCATTTCACTAGCCCTACAAAACTTTCTAGTGGTAAACTGTACTTGCGGCTAAGGCCTTATTTCCTCCTGTACCAGCTGGCTCACTGCTTTCCATCTCCTGCTCGGTTAGCTGTTCATATACAGGGTGCACGTCTCTTCCATTACAATGCAAATAGTTTTTTCTTTAACAGCACTTCAATGTACAGGCATGTATACTTAGTACACTGTAATCTTCGAATTGCAATGTGTAATTGTACCTTCAGCCTTAATGTGGCTGATGCAGATATTGTAGTAGTATGTTGTATGTTTACGCCATTAATCTATTCATTAATCTGATCTTCCTGGACATAAGTCTCCACCACTCATTCACACTAGTGGGATTAGCGCCGGAGGCACAGACCCATCGGAGCAAACTTTTGCTGGAGGGTCGGCAAGAGAGCGGCGCCCGCGAGACACGCGCCCGCGAGCAGTGGCGAAACAGTGATAAACCATCTCAGCGACTAATTCTCCAACCGCTTTCAGTTCCTTTTTTTCCCGCCATCGAGTGCGTATTTTCAGTGACGACGCCGTGTCATTAGTCAGAGTCAAATCAACCAGAGCATAGTTTTCAGTTTGTTTTTGTAACTTTATCACTATAAGTAGTATCGCTTTAATTTTATTCTATTTTATAATTTTTCTAATATTAAATTTTACTTGAAGAAGTCTCCCTACTGGGCGAGTCGACCATGAGCAGGTCAGGTGACGGTAGGGGAGACTTGATGAAAGCTTGTTCAGTCAGCCGGCTGGGTCCGTCGCCTCCTTCTCTCAGCGGGGTTCCGATAACGGTCAGTCCGATGCCGGGGATGGACGGTCCCTCGGCCGCATAAAATAAACGGTTCAGATTCTCGGCACCGCTCGCCTTGAGCCTCTTCGTCTCCACAGGTCAAAAGAGAAGGCATCACTGAGGTTGCCCTCTGGTATGTCTTTCATGCGACGACGCCGGTTATCGCTAGTTGCTCGGTCTCCTTCTTCGAGTCGCCAACTTCTCCGCATCGCCGCCTCGACATTGGAGTCCCTCCCGCTTCTATAGGTAGGACTCCAGATGAGCAGTTTCATCAGTGGGCGCTTTTATGGAGCAATGGGCTCGGAGGTTGGTTCTTCTGCCTGGCTCGGTTGCCTCGAGCCCTCGGGCCCCTCCGGCGATCAGGTAGGGCTGTTGTTCCTTCCTAGTCGCGTGGCGCCTTCTTCGTGCCAGCGACCTCGCGTTTAGGTGTCCCCTCACATGGTTGCGTGCACAGGGGGCCCTGTTCGATGCCTCTATCTCCTGTTTTTTTTTCTCTAGCTTTCCAGGTTCCTGCTTTTCCGCGCCTCGGCAGGGTCTGTTGGCTTCTCTGGCTGGTGCGCCGCTGGCCCCAGGGCGCCGCCGGTGGTGCTGCCAGGGCGGCGCCCGCTTGGCGGCAAGCTGCCTGTGGGCGCCCGCTGGCGCCCGACTGCAGCGCCGTCTGGTGGCGCTGTCTTGCGCCCACGGCGCCGCTCTGCGACGCCGTAGTTTGCGCGCCCGTGGGCGCTGCGCTGGGGTGTCAGTCGCCGCGCCATGCGCTGTTGTCGTCCGCTGCGCCGCTGGGCGCCAGGCTATGGGGCTGACTTTGGCGCCGTGCGCCTCGGTGCTGCTCTTCAGCCTGTGATTTGCCCCGGCGCCGCAGCCCTTGGGACTCTCCTTGTTTTCTGCTATTTCCTCCTCTCCTAATTTTCACTCCTTTCCTGTCCAAACAGTCCTTTCTGGACCATCAGGAGATGATCTTGAGCCTGACCAGACCTTCGGTTGGGTGATGAAGTGGAGGAAACAGGATCTTTCTTTGCTACAGAGCCTGTAGTCGAGGACCCGTCCTTTAAGTCTCTGTTGAAGAACCTGGGATCCACTCTTCTCTCCAGACTACAGACATCGATCCTGGGAAGATATTAAGACTCTAGTATCTTCATGCCTCGGAGATCCCTACGGATTTGACTCTCGATTCAGCCTTCCTTCGAGACGCTGTCTCAAATGGTATGGAATAATCCTGCTTTTATTCCCTCAGTGGCTAAATCCATTGATAAGAAGTATTCAGCTCCCAAGGATCGCCCCATTTTGGCATCCCAAGCCTTTATGGATCCTATTGTAGTCCTGGCAGAGAATGACAAGCGTTTTCCTCAACTACTACAGCTCGACCTATTAACAAAGAGTCCGTAAGATTGATACATTAGGTAAGAGAGTCTTTGCTGCCTCCACTCTAAGTATGCGTGTTACCAGTTATCAAGGCTATTTTTCTCTGTATGAGTATATCCTGTGGCACTCTATGAAAGAATGGTTGAAGCTCTTCCAGATTCGGATTCCAAGTCAGAGCTGTTTTGATCGTTATTAGAGGTATTGAGTCCAATAACCAACAGGTCAAAGCCGCCATGAGGCGCTTTTCGACACCTTCTCCTCCCAGCAGCCGCGGGATTTGTACTCGGCGCCATTCCTGGCTGCGTACTTCTGGCTTCACCAATGATGCTCAGCAGCAGGTGATGGCGCTGCTTTGATGGCTCCTTTCTTTTTGGCCTCAGGTGGGAGCAAGCCTTAGAGGCCACTCAGAAGACTAGATCGCCATTAGTTGGCCAGACCTTCTGCCCCTCTCGGGGCATGTGAACGAGACGTCAGTTTCATAGTCGTCAGTCCTTTCGAGGCAGAGGCAGGAAGCTTCCATAAAAGCCAACCTGCCAACCTCAAAAGAAGACGTGAGCAGAAAGCGAGGGGCCAAAGCTCCAGCTGCTACCTTATGAGTCGTTGGTCCAAGTTCCATCCACTCTGCCCGAGGTGGAACTTTCTCCTGTGGAGGTCGCCTGATGTACTTCTACAACCAGTGGAAGTCCATAACCGGACAAATGGGTCCTCGGATAATTCGCGAGGGTTATTCTCTCAATTTCTTGGAAACCCCTAATTGTCCTCCCAGCGCTACAACCCAGGTTGTCGGGTTTTCAGTCAGACCTCCTCCCACCGCGGAGATCCAGGGCCTTCTGAACAACAGGGCAATAGAACTGGTGCCTCGCATTCATGTAAACACAGGGTTCTGATTCTATACTTCTGTTCCAAAGAAATCTGGGATGTGCCCCATTCTAGACTCTCAGAAAGTTAAACAAATTCCTCTCAGGGAGAAATTCAAGATGATTTCCTAGGTACCCTGTTACCCTTGCTGCATCAGCACGACTGGCTGGGCCTCTGGATATGCAGGATGCTTACCAGCATATCCTCATCCACCCGACCCACCGCAAGTTCCTCAGGGTTTGTAGCTTTGGTCAGCATTATCAGTTCAGAGTCCTGCCTTTGGGCTATCCTCGGCGCCGTGAGTTTTACAAAGTGTTGTGCAGTTCTCGCGGCGCATCTCAAGGAAAGTCGGACTCCGGTGTTTCCCTACCTGGACGATTGGCTTCTAGCAAGCCCTTCCGTCTAAGGGACTTTGGAAGCCGTGGAAAAGCGACTGCTCGTCTTCACGTCCATGGGAGTTCTGCTGAATTTGAAAAATCTCAACTGCAACCTCCCAGAGGCTCCTTTTCTAGGGACGCTTCAGACACCTCTTCAGCGAAGGCTTTCCTTCCAGAGGACAGAAGACCGACATCCTTCAATGGCCCTGGTTACATCAGGAGAACCAATCGGTGTCTCTCTATGCAACGCGATGTTGGGTGCTCCTGGCGTGCCCTCGGTCTTCACTGTCCCTCTGGCCTGACTGCACAAGAACCACCCAATGGATGCTCTCCACTCAGTGGTCCCCGACCTCCACCCCCAGTCTTATCCCATCAAGGTGACGGGCCCCTTGAAGGTCTCTCTCACCTGGTGGTCTCAAGAGAGCAATCTCCTGGAAGGATTCCCGTTTGCTCCCCAGAATCATCAGATCTCCATCACCACAGATGCGCCAGCTAATGGGATAGGGAGCTCACTGTCTCCCTCCACACTCAAGGTGTATGGACTGCAGTTGAAACTCATCTCCACATAAATGTCCTGGAGATGAGGAGTCCTCTATGCAATCCGAGCTCTGAAGGATGTCCTTTGTCACAAGCATAACATTCTCCTTCAAACGGACAACAAAGCAGTGATGTATTACATCAACAAGCAAGGCGTGCTCATTCTTATCTCCTTGCAGGGAAGCAATGAGGTGTGGGAGTGGTGCTTGGAGCACAAGTCTTGATTCAGCGGTTTATCTGCCAGGTATACAAACGACCTAGCAGATCACCTCCGCAGAACGGAGTCAGACCCTCCACGAGTGGTCTCTCGATCCAGCCGTAGCTCGGTCCCTGTTCAAAGAGTGGGGGACTCCAGACCTGGACCTTTTGCATCCCCACTCAACGCAAAACTGCCTCTCTTCTGCTCCAGAACCAGGGCCTGCATTTTCTGTCAGGATGTGTTCAGGCTCGGGTGGACAAACGCTTTTTTACGCCCCTTCCACCGCCTCTAATCCAGAGAGTACTCCTCAGTTCGAGTCTCAGGGACCAAGATGATTCTCATTGCTCCTTCCTGGCCTCGGCAACTATGGTTTCTCTACTCAACAGTATGTTGGCAGCCTCTCCGAGACCACTTCCTTTGCAAATCAGTCTTTTGACTCAGGGTTCATGGTCCATCCTAACCTGAAATCACTTCACCTTCATGCTTGGCTCCTGAAGAGATAGAAGGAATCGGTTCAACATCTCCTCTAGAGTCTCAGACATCCTTCTGGCTGCTCGGAAGCCAGCCACCTTGACACGACGCTTCAAATGGAAGCGTTTCTCCCTCTGGTGCAAAATCCTCTTGGAATCCCTTTTCCTGTCCTCCTGGCAAGGTTCTGGAGTATCTTTTGGACCTGTCAAACTTAGGTCTCAGTACATCCACAGTTAAAGTTCACCTTAGTGCCATCTCAGCATTCCATGAACCGGTTTCTTCCTTAACTCTGGCTCAGCTGCATGGTGAAGAGATTTCTTAAGGATCCATACCAGACCCCTGTTAGCTCCAGTTGCAGCCTGGGACATTAACCTGGTGCTGGACATGCTCACTCAGAAGCCTTCCAACCCTTAGCTACCTGTGAGCTAAAATTTTCTTACCTGGAAGACTGCCCTTCCTGTTGGCCATTACCTCAGCCCGCGGGTCTCTGAGGATACATGCCCTGGTTATGGACCCTCCGTTATGCTGTATTCCATAAAGACAAGGTAGTTCTCCGTACTCATCCTAAATTTCTTCCCAAGGTTGTGTCAGAATTCCATCTAAACCAACCTCTGGTACTTCCCGCTTACTTCACTAATTTCCAAAATGAAGGGGAACGGCTCTTCATTCCTTGATGTTAAGAGAGCTTGGTGTTCTATTTAGATAGAACCAAGGATGTTCGCAAGACTCAGCAACTGTTCGTTTTTTCAGCGACACCGCGGATAAACCTGTCGCTATTAGATGCATCTCTTCATGGTTAGTGGCATGCCTCTCGCCATTGCTATTCCATGGCTGCTAATTAGAAGGTAGAGTGTACGCTCACTTACTAGGGCGGTCATGCATCCCTAGCGGAAATTGCAATGTTCCAATTGGAGATATATGCAACGCCGCTACCTGGAGCCCAGTGCATAACCTCGTTACACTATGCACTGATGTTATGCTAGGCGACATTCCATTCGCAGTAGCTGTCCTTAATGGCTTTATCTTAGATGCATGAGCTCTGGCTCTCCTGCCGCCTCTTTGGGGATTATCAACTTGGTACTCTCCCACTAGTGTGAATGAGTGGTGGAGACTTATGTCCAGGAAGATAGGAAAGGTACGTTACCTACCATAATTCTTGATCTTCTTGGGCGAGTCTCCACCCACTCATTCACACGCCCACCCTCCATCCCCGAGCTCACGCTGTATTGGTCTTCACTCCTCAAATCTTTAGGTGAGGGGACTTCTTTTGCTGACCCTTCTTACACGGGTCATACGGACTATCTTATGTCCGTTTTTAATCATGGGTTTCTCTTTGCGTTAGTTGCGCTGCACCTCCTTGGTAAAAAGGTACTGAGGCGGTTGGAGGGTGCCGTCGCTGAGATGGTCATTACCGCCGAGTCGCTGCTTTCATGGGCGCTCGCAGGTCGTAGCGCCGCTCTCTCGATCGACCTCCAGCAAAGTTTGTTCCCGATGGGTCTTAGTGCTCTCGCGCTAATCCCACTAGTGTGAATGAGTGGTGGAGACTCGTCCAAGAAGATCAAGAATTACGGTAGGTACGTAATTTTCCTTTCTTTCTCCATGTTAGTATTGTACCAACTGTTATGCTGCTCTATGTCTGTATTTTTATTATGCTTGTTCTCCCAATGACCTTCCCCCCAGGATGCACCGTGAGATGAGCAATTTATTGTTCAGTGTGCCATTCCTGGTGAAATATCTCAATAAATCAATAAAGAATTAAGCTGCCATTATCCATTCATCACACAAAACATGCAAACTTATAGTTTAAATACTCTACAGTCTCAAAATTGACTAGGCCTCCTTGGAACAGTTTGGGGCCTCCCTTGGGAGGCTGGCCTCACCCTGTGAGAATCTCTGCTTAAGTCTGAATGGAAACAATAAAAAATATACTCACATGTGAAAATCCATCAGAATGAAATGCTCCATTAATGGCTGCAGAGGCAAAAAGTAGATTTGAAATTGTTGCAGTGGCAAAACATGAATTTGAAATTTGAAGAGAATGCCATTCATATCTTCTCTGATTATGCCAGAAACACTTTGGACAAAATTAAGATTTTTTTTATATGTTTTCTTTATTGTGCAGTTAACACTTATATGCATACATTTCAATTGTGTATTTCACACATTATTGCACTTTCATATTCTTTTGTATAGCAAGGCTGGCAGTATAGCCTAGAGGTTAGAATAATGAGCTCTGAATAAGCTTGGTACATCCAACAGACCAGACCTTGGTTTGAGTCTCACAATCTCTAGTTGCATACTGTGTGACTCTGAGCAAGTCACTTAACCATCCAGGGCTCCCAGGTCACCCCTGAAAACAGGCACGTTTGCCTAGTGGGCCTTACCGGGTTACCAAAGACTAAAAAAAAAAAAAAATAGCAAGACATTTTTACATTTAATGTACTTAATAAAAACTCTATAAAATTAATAAAAACTCTATAAAACACTCAGGGCTGGATTCACAAAGCTTTCAGAAGGTGCAAAACCTTCCATAAGTCCCCAAAACTGCCGTAGCTATGGAAAAAAGGGGGAAATTGCTCTAAGTGCTATTCACAAAACCTCCACAGCTGCAGAAAAATCACTATGGACTGTAGAATAAAGTGTAGCTGCAGAAGTCCCTGAGGAAAAAAGGTGTGAAATAAGTAAGGCACAGCCCCGAAAGGCTATTCTCAGCCATTTTTTTCCGCAGTTGTGGAAAAAATGTTACATACAGTGGAATGAGGTATAACTCTCCTCAGCAAACTGCAGTAGTGCCCCAACAATTGGAATCAATTAAGGTGGAGGTGAGGCACAGGTAATAGCATCCCAGATAGTATAGCAGTGGCTGATGTTACAGCAACAAAAGCACACATTGCCATGATATGGCAACAGGCAACAATCACCAGACCCAGTGCAGACCATGATGGAGCCCCACAGGCAGTAGAGCCTGACCAGCATGCAGTGAGTGCTACCCCTGGCAACAGGAATGCCCAGGGAGGGATGACCAGCGTGACAGTCGCCATTGTGGTGCCATGGTATTGCTGGTACTTGGGAAAGGCAGCAGTCCCAGTTAAGGGACTGGTTGCTGTTATCTATGTGGGTGCTGTCAGCCCCATACTATGGCAACAATATTAATGTCTGCTGCTTCAGCTACTTGATTGTACTATTGCTGTGCCTCTCTCAGCCATTTCCACAGCTGTGGATTCGCAGCACTTGCAGAATTCCCACAGCTGCTGGAATTCCGCAGCTGTGGACTTTTTGTGGAATTCTGCAACCGCACAACTTTTCTTTCAGAATAAGGCACAGCTGCATTTCCACAGTGTTGCAAACCTTTTTCCGAGCTGTGGGATTTTGCTGTTCTTTGTGAATCCTGCCTCAGAGTCTGCTGTCTGTTATTTTTGCCTCTGTTGTGTTTGGGTTGTATTTTCCTTTGTTCCTTTGTGTCTGTTAAATGTTTCCTTCCCTTAATATTATTTATGTTTTCACTGTCCTATCTATGCTGAAAATTGTTTGTTTCAGTATGCTCATTTGTCAGTGTTTTAAGAAGCTTGCCCAGCCCTGGCAGGTTTGGTCTCTGTTCCCTGTTTCTACTACTAGTTTGGTCCATCTTCTTCTTCTTCTTCAGTTTATGAGTCCATCTCATCCATCTCTCCAAAATGTATCTTTTTAAT
Organism: Neoceratodus forsteri; assembly: GCA_016271365.2. Lineage (NCBI taxonomy): Eukaryota > Metazoa > Chordata > Ceratodontiformes > Ceratodontidae > Neoceratodus > Neoceratodus forsteri. Next base: position 477,726,563 of record CM028131.1, read on the forward strand.
ATGAACCACAAAGTCTGAGGAATTGAGCAACAGTGGGTCTGTTAGAGCTAGCTATTTAAAAGTTATATTGACAGACAGCTTATTTAATGACTATAATGCAGAATCACAATTTTTCCAAAGACATATTACTGAAAGAAATTATGTGGACTCAACTAATGGTAGCTCTGTATCACAAGGCTCTGTTAATAGTCAAGGAGTTGCATGAAGCCCTAATCACATTCCAAAATGGATGAGCATAATACTAGTACAAGATCAGCACAAGACAAGCTTAATACTGATGATGAAATTTAGAGACTGTTAACCTTTTTATGCCAATTCATTTATTGTTATTGAATTGATGGAGGATCAGACTGAGACTGCTGTGATACCAATAAGTAAGAAACTAGAGGTGCCAAACTGTGTGAGTTATACCCATCCAAGTACCTTTGGTCTTGAGATTTCAAGCAGCATAAGAAATGTTGATGCCATATAACCCACTCTGGTGACCATTTGCTCATCCCCCAGAGATTCAATAATGATATATAGAATAAACAATGGGGAAGTGACAGTTACAAGGTGATAATTCCATTAAGGGGTTTATGAAACATTATAATCCACGAGGTTGAAGGCCGAGTGGATTGTGATGTTCTATAAACCCCGAGATTGAATTATCACCTTGTAACTGTCACTTATCCATTGTTTTACTTTTTTATTATAGGCATAATCCAACACTGTCATTGAAATGGCTTGTTACACACACACACACACACACACACACACACACACACACACAATACTCGCAGCTGCAGTCAGATGTATCCAGTAGCCTCTTAAAAAAAATCATTCTGCAGTAGCAGTACTTTCTATGCAGTAGCTTCTTAAAGAAGTCATACTGTATAGGGGACTAAAGTTTTAAATACAGTATTGAAGACTGACGATTCAGCAAGTTGCACCTCTCAATTAGACAGCACGTGTGATTGTGAGCAAAAAGGAAATAGTAAAATGTGCAGTTCATTTACTCATAGCTCTGCTTGGTGTTTTGTCTGGCAACACAGAGACTGGGGAATTGGAGGAGAATCAGGAAGGTGAGTAAAACAAGTGGAAATTTAAGCAAGAGAGCAGGTGGTGGTGAAACTGAAAATGGAGAGCGGGAGACAGGGAATGGGAAGGGAACTGGTGGATGGAGAACTTTAACTTTTTTTTATGTAAGACTCTGCTTAAAAAATTAAGACAGCCCTGCAGTGAAGAGCATGGACATTTAAGACTGTCTTTTTGAGAAATGGAGACAGCCTTCTTGGCAGATCGGGCAAGTGTGGTGTGAGAGGTGATAATCAGACAGCAGTGGCACAAGCCCATATTTTCTGTGTGTGTGTCTTTGTTGTAGTGGCGCGAGCATGGTTTTGTGTAGAGTTTATGAGATCTATTGTTGGGGATTGGATAGTTGGTAATCCATGCTAAAATGGATTATCACTGCCTGTCAATCCTCAATAGTGGATTATTACTTTAGAAAAGTCTTCCTGTCTGTGGATTATTGCTAAAGCCATGTATATATATATATATATATATATATATATATATATATATATATTATATATATATATATAGAATAATGTATGGGTGGTGTGTGAATGAGATTTTACATACACAGAAGTTGTGGGATGCTACATAAACTCTGAGGGTTCTGAAATGCATCCCACAGCAAGGGTGTGTGTAAAATCAAGTTTTACACAACCACTCCATATTGTATATTTTATATAATTGCTGGTGTGCATTTTTTCACCTCAGCAATTATACAAAATAGAATAAGCAAAAGACTGGTGTTTGGGCAGCCATGGACCAGTCAGCATTCTGCATGGTCCGTGGTCTGCAAGTTACAATGCTGCCCCGAAGTGCTCCACTTGTTTGAGGCAAAAAAGTGTAGATTTTGTTTTGAAAGTGTCTGTATTTTTTTTTTTTGAAGTTCAACTTAACGCCAAGCAGTGGTTGGGGTGTCATTCCAGTTTGAAGAGGTGGAGAGACCTGCTAGCCAAAGCATGCTGACAGGGAAACCAGGTGCCTGTTTAATGTTTCCTTTTTTCTGTGCCAGTGGAGAATGAGACTTCTTTTTTAATAAAAATCAAGTTACCTCGACTGTGAGGTGGTGAAGTCTGTGGTCAGATTGTTTGTGGGAATGTCACAGAAGGCCAGTGACTGGAGGATGTGGTCCAAGGAAACCTCGTATGTGTTTGCTGTTAGAACCAGCTAAGGACAGAAAATTACAACTGGGTTTCCATATGGGAAAAAGTGCACACCAGTAATTATAAAGTGATATTGCATAATGTGCCTTCTGAAGTATACCGTAACCAAAAAGTACACCTATCATCTTTCTGTCCTAATCTGGCTAAAGAAAAAGAGCATAAGCATCATAAATTAAACTTTGAATGGGCTCCATAATTCTATCTAGTAAGTCTCAAACTTTGTAGGGTCTAACAAAAAGATCAGGCAGCCTCAATACAATCATCATTAGTGGGACCAAAATTGTACAAAGAAAGCCTACAGCAATCAGCTTACATCAGTCCCACATGTGTTTACAGATCATTCTACCAGAGCAATAGCAACCTCCTTAGGAGAGAGGGCCCAGGCTTCTTTGACAGACTTGCACAAGGCAGCAACTTGGTCACTTATCCACACTTTACAAACCATTGCAGATTGGACTATCCATCTCAGCTAATACAGCCTTCAGATCCAAACAAATACAAAACAAATTGGGCACTCACCACCTTCTCTCAGAATAAAGGCCACTCCAGGCTGTTCATAAGTGCAAAAATATGCATCTTTTATGCCATCCTGACAGAGACCGAAAAGTGCATGACACATTTCAGATTAGGTATTTTTGTATTTGTGTTTGTTTGCTGCACATCTATTGAGAGAACCACTGACCTAGTGCAGCCTTTTGCTTTGTTTTTCAGCCTTCAGACCCAGAGTACTGAAGTCAGTTGTCCTAAATCTTATAGCCACCAAGTGATTTTCCCACCCCAGAGAACTCCGTGACCAAACTGTTTTGCTCATCCTACAGTTATGGTTAAATGTACAGCGGAAACAAAAAAGGCAAACTCAAGTCTACTTACTAATTTTTTCCTTTTTGAGTCTACTTATGTACCAATATTGCTGTAGATGCCCACCCAGAGGAGGAGTCTACATACAAATACAGAATTCATTTTGAATCTAAACAGTTCCTACCAAAACTTTCAAACTTTTTTTTTGTTAGCTATTCCTTTTTTCTCTCCCCCCCCGGAGGGCTTTTCTCCCCAGTGACCCCCCCCAGCCCCATCACCCAGCATCTCCCGGACTTACTGGCTCCAGCTTCCCCCATGGCTTAAGCCCCATGACGGGGTGGCAGAGAACCTCATTCAACCCACAGGACAGGTCAGTGTGAGGCCTGCAAGGAGCCGTAGAGTCATTCTGCAGCCAGGGTGCTTGGTCCCTGTTTTCCTCCTTCCCTAGGGTGAGGAGGAGAAGACATGCAATGACATCAATGACTGAGCTGTGCCTGCCTCTGTAGATAGCACACCAGACATCTGCCACAGCTCCACCCCTTGTGCTGTCCACAGTGGTCTGAACCTCAGTCACTGCTAGAGGCCAGGCTAACGCCAGACACTGTTCCACCCTCCCGGAGGAAGAGACCAGTTCCTGGGATGCTTGATCCTCTCCTCCTCCTCCTGATTGACCTCAGATGACCCTGGTTCAGGGCATAAACCTGGGTCACCGACATCGCAAGCAGTAGCCTCACCACCGCCTTAACAAGCTGGCTACCAAATTGTTTTTCTTAATCATTTATGGTTGTTTGGCATCTTTAAAAAATGTTTTCTGAACTTCCATAATTCAAGTTGTTCTCATATATTGTAACTTGTCTCCAACATTTTCATATAGAATAGGTTTGCCATTAAAATCTTAGAGTTATCACTTTCTGACTAAGTCGTCTTTGTTTCTCATTAATGATTAATTCAAACACAAACAATTTGGAACTACTTGGAAAGATGTTGAATTGAGGAATACTAACTGTCAATATATCCTAACATTTCTACTTCCCATCTCCTATTTCAGTCATGGATTCTAATTATAACTACTCTAATGGCTTCGTCTACAGGGATGCATTAGAACTTACAGAAGGGCTAATATCAGTATTTTAGTTCATGTTTGCACAACATATTTATGGAAAACCAGCAGAAAGGTGTCCCAAAGATCCACAGCCAGAGCTGACAGTGAAAAATTACAAAGCAAAACAACACAGGAGCTAGGCTCAATGTACTGGAGCTAGAGAAATTATCCAAATATCTTGGAAAGGTTAAAACACTAGTTTATTGTGCAAAACAGAGTAGTAGCAGCCCTGTGCTGCTGATGTTTCAAACCATTACTTTGCACTTTCTCAAGGCATGATGTCATTGCTAGCAGACTGTTTATATAGTGAATAATATATCATATCAAAACATACCATGTTGTTTTAACGTGCACCAGCCAAATAGTAATAATGTGCTTGTCTACAGCAACAATGTTTAATCCATATATTAAATTGCATTATTAAATATCTGAAACAAACTATGCAAATTTTCAGCAGTAGCAATTCTAAATGACATTCATATTGCAATAAGTAAGATCAGAAAGAGGAGAAGTGAAGGAAGGGAAGGAAGGGAAGGAAGGAAGGAACAACAAAGAATGGGGAGGGACAGGAAAATGGGCAACAATTCACATGTAATAAGCTACTATCTATGGGCCCTATTCACAAAATAAAAGCCTACATGCACGTATCTACGTGTGCACAGGCAACCCTAAGTGGGAATGCCATGCAGTGGGGCATGAATGCAGTGTATGCCCTCATGGTCATCACCCACTGGTCACAGCAGGACTGGGAAATGAACCTCTGTGCTGCCCCAGCCCACTAGGCTGATGGGGAGGGCTGGAGCAGCCATTAGGGTGAGTGCCTGTATTGTTTCTGTTTTTATTTTTTGTTGGATCCGCATGTCCTATTCACCATCACACCAAAGGCACAAGGGATCCACTCTGGGACCCGGTCAGGGAATCAAATTGGATGCCTGCCTTGGCCCACCCTCTGTCCTGGTCTGCCTCCGCGAACCTGTGTGCACTGGGGTTGCCACAGACAGGTTCCCTGTGGGTGCTTGCAGTCATGAATATTGTGCACCCTACATCTTTCTGAGCTGTGCAGCTATAGGTGGGGTATGCACCTTTGGCGCATACTTTACACCCTCATTACACGCCCAGTGATACTAAATATCGGCATTAATGGCACACATGCACAGCATTAGTAAATATGATTACTAAAGTTGCAATGTAGAGTCCATAAACACAATAATATTAAGGAATCTGAGCACTGTCTGTAACAAACCATTATGCATTGATATAAGAATATAGTACCTATATTAAAACCTAAAGATATTAGTTATCATCTAACTCATGCCGATTACAAACCACAATATAAAAGTTTGCAGCACATCTCATATGAATAAAGTATCATTTTCATTTTAAAAAGGGGCTTATTTGGAAATGTTCATTAAGTCCTGGGGGAGAGAGAGTTCCCATTCAATACTGTCAATGTTCTCAAGAGTTTGTTTAGCTGTCCCCCACGAATACCAATCAGAACCCTCTCCAAGACCTAGAATTTAAAATAATGCCCCAGTCCACATTTTCTAATATGAGCAACAGGGGCACACTTTAAATGTCCTCTCTGTACACTTGGTAAGTGTTCGGTGATATGTTTTTTAAAAGTAAATACCATGTTTCCAATGTAGAAAGACTGGCAGGTACAAGTAGCTCTATAAACCACAGCAGACATGCTGCATGTGATAAAAGTGTATACAGTACCTTATATTCTTCCTCTGTCAACAGTTGAACCTTTCCCACCTGTTAGTGTCCATAGAAGTTACAGTTCTCACACTGGTGGTTTCCACTGGGCAGATTGTGGCTAGGCATCTGTATTTCAGGGCAGTGTTAGAGGCTAGAGACCAGGGTAATCCGCAAGATTCTTGCCCCTTCTGTAGACCATTTTTAATCCATTTGCGGTGATCCCTCTCAGCTTCAAAATGTGCCAATTCTTTCGAAGTATATTTCTCAGCATGTATGCGTGTGGTCTAAATGTTGTAATAAAAATCAGATTAGTATCAGTACTATCAGTTTCTCTTACTTTTTTTCTCAATAATTCATCTCTACGTGTAATATTCATCCTCTGCGGAGCTGCTTTTTTACAGGTATTGTTATATCCTCTTTTTATAAAGAGGGCTCTTAGCTAGGGGGGCTTTCAGCTGCTTAGACCATGCAGTGTAAGTATTACAATGTGTAACTCCTGGGCGGTGCCACCCCACCAGTGTTACACCCCTGCCTACTACCCTGGACATAGGCTAAGGAGTTTGGGTTTGGGTTCGCTAGCTAATAAAATTTTTAAAAATCTTTGCTCAGTGCCTCCACTCAGGGTGCTTTACGTGGGTGAGATGGTGCTGGGTGTAGCTCCCTGAGCTGCTACACCACCCACGATGACCAGTTACCCTCCCCAGACATGCCCCAAGACACAGCTCCCCACATTTCCACATTTTGAATTAAAGGCTTTCTCTAAAAATATGCTCACACAGGATTTCAAACAACAACAACCACAAGATATTTGTTTCGGGGGGAAATAAAGGAGCTAGGAAAGGGAAACAGGAGGAGTAGAGTATATCTTACCGTATTTACACATGTACAGAGATAATTTTGGATTTTGCTGGTGAACCCTCCAGCTGGGTGGCTACATATTAGCAGGCAGACATAAATCACATTTACCATTCGACTTAAGACATCCAGAGCCCTGGCTATCTAGCTGCTGACAAATCAGATGTTAAACATAATTATTAATACCAACACTGGTACCAGTCCCAGATACAGCAGAAACCCTACAATCTCATACCATACTAGTTAAGCGGATACCACAGTCCAAGATGTTGCAGGCCTGATGGAGTTGCAGCTGGTCAAGGTGGCGGCTATTAATTTAAAGGTGGGGCAACTTGGAAACAGATTTTTATAAAGCAGCAAATTACTATTTACAACCACAGCAAGGGATTGCCCTGCACTTTAGCAGACAAAGCAGGATTGCCTACACTTGCAGACAAATTAGGGATTGCCCTGCACTCGCAGACTTCTGAACATTCCAGAACAAACTATGTGGATCTTACATCCAGAACACTCAGCACAATATTTAAAAGTCCCATCCAAAGCAATAAAAGTGATACTTTTGTCAAGCATCCTATATGCAATTCAAATACGGTCACATCCAGTACTTTATATACCAAAAGGCATCCATCCAGAGTAAGCTGGCAGCGACACTTTTATGAAGCATCCCATACTTTAGTCATAGGCAGTCACATACAGTACATTCTATATACTAAGAACATTATCCAGAGTGAGTCCTATCCAGCACGTCTAGACATTTAACACTTATACCAAGTGCTCTTAGATGAAATTCTGTGCAGACACAGGTACATTCTCCTCAGGGTAACTTAGGCATTAATATGCTCTAGGGCCTCCTGTCTCATGAAGTGGCAAGTGTGTCTTGGCAGACAGCTCGACGATGGCAGGACTCTAACCCATAGCTACACATTTATATGATTCCCTAAGCCCAGCATCTTGCTGCACCTGCAACTTAGCCATTTGGGCCACAGACAAGATGCATCCATTACTTGAACTAGGCAGTCTCGTATGGGGTTAGTAGCCCAGACTGATGACTTCAATACTTCACACTTAACAGCACACATTTCTTAATGGGGCATGGAGCCCCCAAGATTACTTGCTTAGCTTCTCCCTCGCTCCTAGGGGTATGAGGGTACTCATCTCAGGTCCTCCACGGGTCTCATCTGCAATCGAAGGCATCCTGAGGACTTCTTCAGCTCTCTCACCGCTGAGGTACTTGATCAGCGCTCACCACTGCATGATGTCATCTGGTCTGGTCAGCACTCTCACCGCTGCTGGACATCTGATTCTTCGGTCCACATCTTTCCCCGACGTGGGAGGGAAGGCTAGCCTCTGGAGAACAATACTGGCAATCTCCAGACTAGCTGTTGCAGAAAGCCCATTTATTGTAACTAGTTAACTGAAGAAAATAACAAATGTCCTCTGAAGACTGAAAGGGATTGAATTAAGTGGCCCAGGCCTGATGGCATGGCTGGAGCCTGAGGCCCTCCCCCATGGGGGCTCCCAGTCTGGATCCTGCTCTGCTGCTCTCTCTCTCAGCTCTGCATCTCTGAATCTCCAGACAAACTGGCAACATTGTCTCTTTATAGAGCTCCTAGCTCAACTCCTGATTAGTAGCAGGGATGGGGTGACATGACTCCAAGTTGCTGAAGGACCTATCATCTATATTGGAATTGTTAGTTACAGTGCATCATATATTCAAACACACAGCTTTCATCTATACTTACTCTTGGGCCTCACCACTATCACATTTCTTATAAAGGCTTATACTGCTTTATATATCCCAAGAAGAGGTTACTTTCTGCTTCTGGTGAGTTTCTACATACTTGACTGGTGCTCAAACCCTTTCTTTGCAGTCTGCAAACCAACATTGTCAAATTACACATTATTTTAAAATATAAATTGTATGTACACTGTTTGTTTTTCCTTTGCTCCCACCCATACTGGCCCCCATCAGCCCTGCTGGCACCACAGCCTGTCTTTCTGGGACTACCACCACCACCATGCTCCTCCTGGCTTGCCTCCCAAGGTGGAGCCCCAAGACCAGGGGATGACCCCAGAGGGCGTTCTCTACGGTTTCCATGAGAGCACCTCAGGTTAGGCTGTGCAAGTCCTCAGTACATGGTGGGCAGCATCCTTATATGGTCCTGCATTTTCTGCTTTTGGGGCTCCACTCATCTCCTATTTGTGTGGCCACAGTGATGTCCTGGGGTAGGGGTGCTCACCTGTGTGTGGTCATCCATGCAGCCTACAGCATTTCCACAACCCACTAACAGGAGTTGCTCCAAGACTGGTCTGCTCCAACTCACCCCCCAGGAGGAAAGCCCTTCACTCCCTCCCTGCTGGCCTCCACTCTTGACACCTGGGCTCGGGACATGAACCCTTTCTGCAAGCCTGCCAGAGCGATACCCATCTCTCGGTGCCACGGAGCCAGCTAAACAGTGTTTTTAAATATAGAAATTAGTTATGCAAATGCCCTTTTCACTAAACCAAGTGTCACATTGTTTCTTCTTAAAGGGATTTAAAAATCGACTTCACGTAATTCATGTATAATTAATTTCTATTTGCACACTTTCAACACTTTAAAATTTTAATACTGATCCACAAATATGCTTTTGTTTAATATCCCCCGTCACCTATAAATTTATATAATGAAACTGCTATAATCATCAGTCATCACACGTGACCAGTTGTAGGAAGTAAAAAATGAAATACATAGATGGTACAACACAGGATTAATCAAAACAGTTATCTTAAATCATGATTCCCTCCTGATCATCATGTGGGGAAATCTGATGAATGATTATGATCAGTCATGACTGACCTAAAAAAATGTGAATTATGATTTACCAACTTGCATGGCCCACTCCAAGTGGTGCAGAGTTGCTGATCCACTCCCTGCAGAACATTGTGGAGAGGACTAGGAGAGGATCAGAATCCACTGTTGCTAGTGTTTGTGACCACTGTTGTAGTGTAGCTTTTGTTATCCAGCCCACCTGCAGATCGATCGACCAGGCCAATTACCACATTTTTTCACCTGCCCTAAAGCTGCAGAGAAATAGATAGCTGAAGAGGAGGCCAGGAGAGATAGAGTGCAAGAAAATGACACTTGAAATAAGTTAAGTACTAACTCTTTATTTTGTTCTCTGTCTACCTGGAGCTCTTATGTCCACAGCACTTAATCTGGGTTGTTATCTGGCCGAAGTTGATGACTCTGGTTCAAGACCTGATGTGTTAGTTGGAATGCCCTTTTTGTGTGGTACAGACCTCCCGACCCGTGTCTAGGGACACAGGTAACAGCGGGCAGGATGTTTAAACCCCAGATCAAGCAGGGTTTTGCCCTTACATTAATGGTGATTCTTGGAGCCATGGAACTCTAAGTGACTAATAAGTTAATTCTTACCTTTGAACTAACACCTATTTAAAATGTTAAAATTAACTTTTGAAAGTTTATCAGTATGTTTGTTGATCTTCACAGCTTTCAGCATTCAATGTATAAAGGTTGAGGTGCCCCATGTTACGCTGTTACGCTGAAGATGGAAATAATACTGCTCTGCCATTTGTTAGTAGTGGGGCCTTGGGCAGTTTTCTTTCTGCTTTGTGGCAATGGGAGGAGGGAGGGATATGGGGAGTGTTGTTGTGGGTTTCCTTCTAGAGGGTTTGTTGTGGGTTTGTGGGGGAGGCTAGGCTGGGAAGGGGTGATGTTTGCTGTGGTATTGGGATGTTTGTTTAAAGGGGAGGTTATTAGTGGTGGCGTTTGTGGATGAAGTCGAAGGGTCTGATGGCGTGCATCTCGGAGAGTCACACCTCTGTCCTATACTCTCACTGTGGGATGGCATCAGCACTCATTGGTTTACATTTGTTTATTCATAAAAGGGATACACAAGGGGACTGGCTTGGTGGGGAGGAGGAGGGAAGTTTTTGGGAGATGTGTTTAAAGTTATACTAAAATTCTTGGTTCAGGTTCTGCAAAAATCAAACTCTGGTTAGGTAAGGTTATACACAGATAAATGGTATGGCATCTGATATTAAGATAGTCACATGGAACATAAACAGTTTAGAAACAATTCTTAAGCATAAAAAAATTATGTCTGAAACACGTCGGATGAAGGGACACATATTGTTATTGTAAGAGACACACTTTTCAGTGGCTGAAGCTCACAGGACCGCTGCCTTTATCAGGGGTTCTTGGATATCTTCTGCATTTTCTTCTAAAGCCAGGGGCGCATCCATTTGGCTCCCAAGGGGATCTTCTGTAGAATTGTTGGACTCGCTGGTAGATCAGCAGGTCGTTATGCGCCTGCAAAAGTGAGTATACTAGGGGGAAGTACTCATTTACTGGGTTCAATATATGCGCCTAATGTTGAGGACCCAGGATTTTTCCAAAAATTGGCACTGGAAATATCTAGATGGGAGGAATCATGGGTGCTCAGAGGGATTATAATTGCGTGTTGGATCCTGTGCTAGATCAATCTAAAGCCATGGTGGTCCCAATGACCAAAAATGCTAAGTCTGGAGCAGTTGCAACTGGATCTGGGCTTAGTGGACGCCTGGCTTCATTTCTACCCTAAAGATAGGGATTATAGTTTTTTCTCCTACTCCCACCAATCTTATGCCAGAATTGACCAATTGCTTGTCTCCAGTTCACAACTGTTGGGGATTAGAGAGGTTAAATACCTCCCAATTTTGGTCTCTGATCATGTCCCCCACTATGTAGCCCTCAACATACTAGGCCCCACTACGTCACCTCGTAGTTGGCTGCTGGACCCACTCCTTTTAAAAGACCGAACATATGTTGAACAGATGCGGGGGAGCATTCAAGAATTTTTGTCTTATAATGGCAGGGGGAACACATCGCATGGGACTAGGTGGGAGGCCCTGAAGGCATATGTCAGGGGACAGACCATTTCTTTTGCATCTCTCCGTAGGTCTAGGGAGGAGAAGGCCCTGACTTCCCTTTGGACTAAGATCTCGGCCTGTGAGGCGGCACACAAATGCAAGCCCACTAAGGAACTATACAATGTCATACAATGGCTCAAATATCAATTTAACATGCTAAATAGCACCAAGCTGGAGCGCTCAATTTTAATGGCCAATGCTGGCTCTTATTTTGATGGGGACCGTGGAGGCAAATTACTTGCCTGGCAGATCAAGCATAGGGAGGCTGAGAGGAGAGTGGGAGGGATTACGGATAAGAGAGGACAGTACATGATACAGTAGGAATCGGTAAAGCCTTTGTAACTTTTATAAAGAATTGTACACTACGGAATGCCAGCCTACCAGTGATGACTTGGACTCTTTTTTAAATGTGCTCCTTTGAACACTGTGGCAGATGCTGACTCAACAAGCCAGATGTCCCCTGACTAAGCAAGAAGTGCAAAATGTGATACATGCCTTGAAGGCTGGGAAGGGCCCCGGACAGGACGGTCTCCCCATTGATTTTTTTAAAGCCTTTTGCCGCCTATTATTGGAACCTTTATTTGATATGTTAGAGGAGAGCCTTTCGCATGGTGTTTTGCCCCCCTCCACATGGTTCTGCAGTGATAACCATTCTGCGCAAACCTGGGAAAGACTTGACAAAATGTGCCTCTTATAGGCCCATCTCTTTGTTAACAGCGGACTACAAGATATTGGCCAAGGTGATGGCTACCCACCTGGAGCTGATGTTGCCATGGCTCATCTACCAGGATCAAACGGGTTTTGTAAAAGGTCAACAGGGAAAGCATAATATTAGACGAACTTTAAATATAATCCATAGGTGGGGAGGATGAAAAATAAGCACAGAGCTGCTGTGGTGGCATTGGATGCAGAAGGCCTTCATCCGTGTGGAGTGGAGCTACCTTTTTGAAACCTTGGGAGGGTATGGTTGGTTTGAGCTTCTGTCAATGGGTGCATACTTTATATACCAGCCCTGGCACAAGTGATGGTTAATGGGTGCCTTTCTAGCCCCTTTCCCTTGAGTGGGTACTGCAGGGATGTCCCCTTTCTCCCTTGTTGTATGTCTTATCCCTGGAGCCCCTGGCTGTGGTCCTGCTAGCACAACCTGATATTGCTGGTTTTAAAGGGGGGGCACAGAGCACAAGATCTCAATGTATGCAGCTGATCAACTGCTATGTTTACAAAACCCCATGCAGGACCTACCCCTGGTCCATAAGCTTATGAGGGAGTTTGGATCATTGTCTGGGCATAGGGTGAACTGGACAAAGAGTGAGCTATTACCCATCAGTACTAGGGACAGAGCACAGTTAATTGCTAACCTGGGAGGTCTGCAGCTTGTCACACAGATAAAATACTTGGGAATTCAGATTTCTGCCTGGATTGGTCAACTTTACACCCTTAATTATAGGCCACTACTTGCTCAACTTATTGAGGACTGTGAGCGTTGGTCTGCTCTCCCTCTCTCACTGCTGGGCAGGGTGGGTATCATAAAATGACCATCCTTCCATGCTGCCTATATTTGTACCAATCCTGCCCATTGGAGTGCCACAATGTCATTTCAGAGCCCTGTACACAATGTTGCATAGATTTTTATGGAAGGGGAGGCAAGAATTGTAGAGCAACACTCTTCCAGTCCCCTAGAAGAGGTGGTGTAGGACTACCAAACTTTAGGGCATATTATTGGGCCTCTCAATTAGCATTCTTGCAGCGAGGGTCCTGGCAAGATACCATTGCTTGGATGAGGCTTGAGGAGGAAATGCTGGAGGGCAATTTTAAAAATGATTTGCTAAGTGGTAGCCTTGCTTCTCGGAGTGAGTTCCCAGTGTCGAATCCTTTCTCAAAAAATACAGTGGGGATATGGATGCATGCACATGAGCATATTGGTTGGTGGGAGGGTCTCTCACCGTACATGAGTATAATCTGTGCAGTGAGACAGAAAGGCTCTTGCTCTTTGCAACTCATACAATGGCTGTGGCAGTGGAGAAAGCTGGGTCTCCTCAGTGTAAATCAATTGTACGAAGGGAATACAATCTGCAACTTCCAGGCCTTATGTGCTTGGAGGGGACTTCATCCAGGAGATTTCTTTGTATACCTCCATATTCGACAAATATTTGGGACCTCTCTGGTCGTGGGGGAGGGGTGGTCTTCACCCTCCCCATTTGAAGAGGAATTGTATAGACCCCAACCGGGCTGTAAACCACTCTCAGTCTTTTATCACACAGTTGTGGGAGGAAGTGGAGGGCTTCCTGAAGTCAGCAGGCAGCGTTGGTCTAAGGACCTTTCCATACATATAGACAATCACACTTGGAGGTTGGTGTGCTCCCATTATGTTAACTGCACATACAGCAATAAACTTAGGCAGATACAACTTTATTTCCTGCATCGGCCATATATAACGCCAGACAGGCTGCATGCTATAGATAACTCTAAATCTAAATTGTGCCCCAAGTGTGATGTGGAAATTAGAGATTTCCTTCACCTGGCCTTGACACTTGCAAGGGTTGCCCCATTTTGGCATAGTAGCCATAGAATTATGTCCCAAGTTCTGAGTTATGTCCCTTCGAAATCCCCTCTTGAACTTCTTTTGGGTGCAGACCCAAAACACCCTAACTGGTCTTTAAGTAACCCATTGTGGAATATAGCCTTAATAAACACTAGAATAACTGTGGCCCAGTCCTAGATGTCTTCGTCTCCTCCCACTGTGAGCAAATGGTCTAGTAACCTGCTCTCCTGCATGTCGCTTGAAAAAGCACAAATGGGGGCCATGGGCTACTCCCATAAATTTTATAAGATTTGGGGCCCTTTGATAAATGCAATAGAGGAAGGTTGGTTCCCTATCTAATTCCAGTTCTAGTACACCTGTTAGCAGCTCTGTGTCCGATCCCTCAATGACTGATATATGGGAACTTCTGCCTTAAAGTGTTCCTATGTGACAATTTACTTCTCTTATTTTTATACTGTTTGTAATTGATTTTTTTATTCTGTTTCTCTTCCACTGTGTACCTCTACTTATGGAAAAATTATGCCTTCTGATTATTGCATTTTAGCTTGTTGTATTAATAAGGTGATTGCTATCATTTCATTGGAACCTATAGCAGTGGAGAGTTCATACTGTATATGAAGTAACCCAATGCAGATCATTTTATCTTATTGTATACAGTGATGGTATAACTATATGTATCACTTGTAAGGAGGAGCTCTGAAACCATCAATCAAAATGTCACTGTACTTCATGATTATATTTCCTGAACCATTCAATAAATTATTTTTGAAAAAAAAAAATGAATGACACACAGCTCACTGATTTTTATGTTCTTCATATGAATTGCATGTAGGGACAGTAGGATAGGATAGGATAGGATAGGATAGGAACTTTATTTATATAGCACTCCTTCCCATAGACCCAGAACACTTAACAATATAAAATATACATGATACAATAATACAAACTGGCACATAAAACTCATGAAACAGAGACTATACAAATTCCAACCCATCCTATCAGCAGTCTACAATATATTAATAAAACAAACTAATAAAGATAACTCATAATGAAAAAAACACAACCAACAGTCAGTAATTGACTCAAATAATAACAGTAGAGCATATGCATGGAATTCTCACGGACTTTTTAGACAAACTGTTTTGAAAGAGTCCATTACTTACTGAAGCACGAAATATGGTATTTGTGTGAGATCCAAAGGTTCTTTGTAGTGTTCTGTACCCCCGTGTGTTGCAGCTGACTGTTTACATGGTAACAGAACTGCAGTTGCATCATCATGTTGTACAGAGTACTACTTAGAACAGAGATCACAAAGAGTGGCAATTACATAGCATCAGTAGCGGTGGCAATCTCGCTGATGAACCTGAAGGTGAATCCATACTCAGATTAGGTACAGTCACTGCTGTCAGGTGTGGATAATTAAGCAATAATGCATGACAGTGTTTATGTTAATGGCATGCCTTAGGAAATAAGCCTTAGACACCCCTATGAAGTTCCATTATTGCAGTTATGCACACCCTGGAGTACATAACTGCAGTTTTTATGACCCCACCTTATGATCAAATATATTATATAAATATACAGTTGTAGGGTAGGATGTCCATTCCTTCCCCTTGTCACAAATATAGCATATAGCGTGTTGAGTTTACTCTTGTCACACATATAACACATAGCGAGTTGATTTTAGTAACCTGGTTCCTGAATGTACAGTAAAATGATATAACACATAATAGTACAAATGTAACAGTTTAAGAGATTTTTTTGGATGAGGGTCAGGGCTACCGAAACTGAAGATTTGTCTAAGTATCATTATCACACTGAATTGTGTTTAGGAATAATAATTATGTATTTCTAAGTATCCTTTGATTGTGTTATTGTGCTGGAAAATTTATGTTCATGTGATCACATTTGACTAATCAGATTTTGTCTTTTCTCAACTATATATATATATATATATATATATGTATATATATTTTTTTTTTATGTATTTATTAATAATTTGTTGACCAGGAAAGGCACACTGAGCCAAGGTTCATTTTATGGTGCAACTTGGGTGAGAGGAGTCCCATTTGAGAGGAATACCATAAAAATGACTTTTACAGTACAATGATGATGACACAAAAAAATATACAAAATAAACTGTGCAAAACAAGGATAAAGCAGTATAAGAACACATAAATAATATTCAAGATGCTAGGAAGTAAAGATGCAAATAAAACAAGCATTTGTCAATGCTGAATGTTGTCTCGCTGGCATTGGCATTGATAGTGCAGGAGTTACAAATTCATAATAGTAATGGCAGTGAAGTATTAAACTGACGCCAACCCCACCTCTTCCCTGCAGAGACTGACAGGTGTTGGGGTGTGCCTTTGGGTCGTCAGCTATAATGCTCATGCCATTTCACCTCACCTTACCCTGTAGACACTGACAAGTCAGTGGTGTACTTTAGTCTTTGGGCCTTATACTTATCCCATTCCATAAGGAGATACACTGAGATGGATGCAGTATAGGAGAATGGGGTGAACTTTGGGGCCAACACTCCAAGGCACACCTTGATGCCTATCACTGGCTGGGGGGGTGGGGTGGGGTGAAATCGACAGCGAGCATTACAGCCGATGATCCCAAGTCACACCCTGGTGCCTGCCGTTTCTACAGACTGAGGGTGTTATAGTTGAAAACCCTAATGTTGTAGGTGTTTGTTGGTATTTTCACTCCAAATTTTCAACATGGGCTTTTTGTGACCCCACCTCACGAAGAGCGGCACTATCAGTTTGTTAGCTGAAAGGTGATTTTGCACAGTGACTGCACCATTTAGTGCCACAGGTATGAAAACACATTTTGGGCATGATGTGAAAAATGACAACTGTATTATTCATGAGGAGGTGTAAAAAATGGCAACATTGAAAATCTGAAGTAAAAATATGAAAAAGTCATGAGCATGCATAGAAATTGTGCAACGCACGTCCGTAGTCCAATTATTTTTGGGATTTTTCAACCACTTTTCAACATAGGCATTTTGGGACCTCCCTCATGAACAGTGGCACTGTGAGTTTTGTTAATCTGTCCCAAAAGTTGATTTCCCATAGCGACCACGCCATTGTGCGCCACAGGTGTGAAAACACATTTCAGGCAGGATGTGAAAAATGATAGCTGTACTGTTCATAAAGAGGTATGAAAAAATGCCAGTGCTGAAATTCTAGCATGAAAATATTGTAAATTTGTGAAGTTACAAGGGTGCGAGAAAACTGTGCAATGCATGCTTGTAACACACTCATTTTATGGACTTTCATCACCAGATTTTCAACATAGGCATTTTAGGACCTCTGCTCATGAACAGTGTCACTGTCATTTTTTAATCTGTCCCTAAAACTGATTTCCCACAGTGACCATGCTATTCTGCTGGAAGTGCAAAAACACATTTTGGCCAGGATATGTAAAATGACAGCAATTCTGTTCATAAGGAGGTGTAGAAAAATGCCAATGTTGAAAATCTGGAGCGAAAATATTACAAATTCATGAAGTTACGAGTGTGAGTGGAAACTGTGCAATGCATGCTCATAAAACAGTCATTTTTGGGATTTTTTCCACCACATTTACAACATGGGCTTTTTGAGAACCCATTTCATGAAAAAAGGCTCTGTCAGTCCTGAAAGGTGATTCCGCAAAGTGACCACGAAATCACCTTTCAGGACTGAATAACGCCATGACAGTGACTGAATTCATGAGGAGGGGTCCCAATAGCCACCATGTTGAAAAATTGGTGCCAAAATTCCCAAAATGCCTGAGATATGCACCAAAGTTGAAAAAAACCTATTTATGCCACTATACAGCTTACCGGCATTTCTTCAGTTCACGGTTGGCTTTGAAGAGTGCAGACGTGTTCCCGGTCCACCGAAGATCGTCATGCCATGCTCCGGAGGTAAGTATGGGGTGGGGGTGTGTGGGGAGGCAGGGTGCTCAGAGGGTGGGTGCAGGTTGGGGGAGGGGCCACCAGACTCAACGAGGGACAGTTTTCTGTTTTACAGGTTTTAAAAAAAAGAAAAACATCACGTGAAGGTTTTTTTTTTTTTTACAGGGACATTTGACATGCTGGGCTGGGCTCCCAGTGTGCCACCTGAGTTTTTTTGGGGGCAACTGTAGCAGATGGGGGATTGTGCACCCCCGTCGGCACATACCCAGTGGGGGGCAAGAGTCAAGGGGATTGGTCACCTGGCACACAAAAAATGGGGGCATTATGCCAATGGGGAGTGGGCTTCCCCATCGGCAGATTAAACTGGGAATGGGGGACTGAAGCCGACGGGGATTGGGCCCCACATCGGCAAAGAAAGACTGTTGGGGGGGCATGATGCCGAGTGTGATTGGGCACCCCCTCAGCACACAACTGAAATGGGAGGGGGGGCGTTATTCGATCAGGAGTGGGCTCCACCGTCGGCACATGAACTGGGTCGGGACATGCCGACAAGGGGATTGGGCACCCCTGAAGTCAGCATTGTGGCAGGTGGCAATCACTGCCACCATGTTTATTGGAATACTTCACCAGGAAGGGCATGTCAGGAGGCATGTTATTGTGCCGCTGCATGACGAGCTTGCCTCTCATTGCAGCAGCACTTTTCTTAGATGTGACGATCACTTTACATATTGCTGGTGTCAGTGCCTGCATGCTGACTTATTGGGGAATGAAGGACGCACCTACTGATGCGTGCCATGCATTTGCCCACAGTGACCGCACCTCCAAAACTGCTACTACTACAAGATGTTGGCTCGCGAGCCAACATAAAAATAAGGAAGGTACAATTATCAAAAATGTGCAAAACCAGAAAATGGAAATAAATTATGTAGTACAAATACCAAACAACAATTGGCAAATGTCAACTATGTTTGCTTGCAAGCTTTAGTAGTGAAATTGTTATGCTTCATAAGTACAGGAAATTAACTGGGTCCAGAGCAGGAAGCACAGACAAGAACAAGATTAGGAAGAAGTCATAGAAAACAACTTTGTGAAGGATAGTACAGGGACAGTAAATTTTATCCAAGAACTGAGCTGAAACTGTCGGCTGTCTCACATTACAGAAACCTAACTGAGTCCAACTGAGAAAAAGAGTTACTGTCGACTCAAGTTAGAGACCAGTTGTCTTTTTAAGTTCCATTCTGTGCTGACTTTAAAATCAAACTGTATTGGAATAAAATAGGTTGACACTTGGGGGAGTTGTAACAGGTGCAGGTGTATTGTTACAGCTTACCCACTTCACAAAGATAGCATATGGAGGTCACACTTACCTTTTTATTAGGAGAGCCTATGGAAGGGATCTTCAAAGATGGAGTCAGGAAACCTTTAAAATTAAAGATAACAAGCCTTTGTCAATGCCGAATGTTTGCTTGCTGGCATTAGCATTGGTAGTGTAGGAGTTAAAGAGCTGCATAATAGGAATGGCAGTGAAGTACTGAACTGAAGCCAACCCCGCCACCACCCTGCAGAGACTGACAGGCATTGGGCTGTGCCTTTGGGTCGTCAGGCATAATGGCCATGCCATTTCACCACACCCTACCCTGCAGACACCGACAAGTGTCACGGTGTGCCTTGGGGTCTTTGGCCCTTATGCTCACCCCATTCCATCAGGAAATACGGTGAGATGGGTGCTGTATAGGAGAATGGGGTGAACTTTGGGGCCAAAGAGTCCAAGGCACACCTTGATGCCTCTCACTGGCTGCAGGGTGTAGAATGGTATGAGCATTACAGGCGAGAATCCCAAGTCACACTCCTGATGCCTGTGAATCTCTACAGGGTGGGGCATTATGGTCAGAAACCCTAACGTCTCAGGCGTTCGTTGGCATTTTCACTCCAAATTTTCAACATGGGTTTTTTGTGACCCCCACCTTATGAACAGTGGCAATATCAGTTTGTTAGCTGAAAGCTGATTTTGCACAGCGACTACGCCATTGGCACCACAGGTGTGAAAACACATTTCGAACAGGATGTGAAAAATGACAGCTGTACTGTTCATGGGGAGGTGGAAAAAATGGCAATGTTGAAAATCTGCAGTGAAAATATTAAAAAAACTGGTGAAGTCACGAGCGTGTGTAGAAACTGGGCAGCACACACCCATAATGCAATTAGTTTGGGGATGTTTTACACCAGATTGTCAACTTAGGCATTTGGAACCTCCGGCTCATGAACAGTGTCACTGTGATTTTCTTAATCTATCCCGAACAGTGATTTCCCACCAGCGACCCGCTGTATTCCTACGCTGGAAATGCAACACATTTCGACCATGGTGTGAAAAATGACAGCTGTAGTGTTCATAAGGAAGTGTGGAAAATGCCAGTGGTGAAAATCTGGACTGAAAATATTAGAAATCCATGAACTTACGAGGGTGCATGGAAAGAGCAATGGTCGCCGAAAGCACAATCATTTTATGGACTTTTTCACCAAATTTTAACATAGCCATTGTAACACCTCTGCTCATGAACAGTGTCACTGTGATTTTCTTAATCTGTTCTGGATGTTTATTTCGTCCACCAACTGCGCAATTATGCGCTACATGCGTGGAAACACATTTTGGGAAAATGAAAAATTACAGCTGTACTGCTCATAAGGAGGTGTGGTAAAAATGGCAGTGTTGAACATCTGGGTGAAAATATTGAAAATTCAGGAACTTATGAGCGTGCATAGGAACAGCACAATGCATGCTCGTAACACAGTCATTTTATGAATATCATCACCAAATTTTCAACATAGGCATTTAGGACCTCTGCTCATGAACAGTGCCACTTCAGTTTCTTAATCTGTGCAGAACACTGAATTGACACCTGACTGCACTATTCCGTGCAGTGCGAAAACACATTTTGTCCAGTGTGTGAAAAATGACAGCTGTACTGTTCACAAGGAGGTCTGAAAAATGCTAATGTTGAAAATCTGGGTGAAAATATTGCAAATTCATAGATATTGACGGCATGAGTAACTGCGCACGCACGCCAGAAAAACAGTCATTTGATGTCCTACTATTTGCAACTATAGGTTTTTGAGAGCTCACCTCATGAACACTGGCACTGTTGTTTCGTTAGTCAGTCCTGAAAGGTAATTCCGGCAGTGACTGCAAAATCACCTTGGGCTGATTAATGCCATGACAGTGACAGAATTCAAGGAGGAGGGTCCCAAAACCCCATGTTGAAAATTTGGTGGCAAAATTCTAAAAATGCCTGAGATATGCAGCAATGTTGAAAAACCCTATTTATTCCATTATACAGCTTACCGGCATTTCTCAGTTCGCGGTTAGCTTTGAAGAGTGGGGCGTGTTCCCGGTCCACGAAGATTGTCGCGCTGGACTCTGGAGGTAAGTATGGATGAGGGGTGTGGGGAGGCAGGGTGCGCAGTGGGTGGAGTGCGGGTTGTGGGGGGGCAGGGAGACGCGAGGGGACCGTTTCCGCCGTTACAGGTGAAAAAAAAAAAGACATTGTGGGACTTTTTATTTACAGTGCAATGTGGCACACTGGGGTGGGCTCCCAGCATGCCAACTGAGTCTTTATTTGGGGGGGGCCGCTGTAGCCGACAGGGGATTGTGCACCCCCATCAGCACACAACAAGGGAGGGTACGTTATGCTGACGGGATTGGGCACCCCCATTGGCACACAACAATGGGGGGTTGATTATGCCCGATGGGGATTGGGCACCCGTCGGCAGACAAAAGAAAGTGGAGGTGTTACATACTGCCGACAGGGAGTGGGCTCCCCCATCGGCAACATACATCTGGGACACTGCAGCCGGCGGGGATCGGGGTCCCCCATCGGCAAACAAACGTGTTGGGGGGCACATGCTGCCAGGGGGATTGGGCACCCCTCAGCAGTGGAGGGTAATATTGTTTGTGAACAGGTGGCAAGCTGCCACCATGTTCACAAACAATATCAGGGCTGCAAGGTCCCACCCTGCAATGATGGGTCATTCCCTCATTGCAGCAAATAGCTGACACTGCAATGACAAGGGGACTCCTGATTGCAGCGGCTATTTTTTCACAAGTTGCTGGCAAGGTTTCAAACTACTGTCACCGGCTGTATCCCCCATTATTGGTGGACATCACACATGCCCCAAAATGCCGTGCCAGTATTGGCCTCAACAGTGCTGCACCTCCAGAACCTTTTTCGGCATCAAGCTGATAATATGTTTCTTGTGCTGCGTGCAAGCAAACATAAAAAAGGGGTTACAAAGGATCTATTGTTCTTTGAGGAAAATAGATACATGGGAGTAGGGTATAATAAATAGAATAATAGATAGATAAGTGTGTATTGCAAGTCAGTAATACCATCGTGAGATTTTGGGGACATGGAACCTCGAGAGCGAAGCTCGAGAGGTCCTGAAAGTCCCAAAACCTCGAGATGGTATTGCTGCCTTGTAAAACACCTATATTTCTGTTATTTTTTGTAATATATGGATCCATTGATAATACTACAGTTGGAGAAGACCTTTTAACTGTTGTATTATCAGCACAAACATAGTATTATCGCTTTTCAGGATAGTACAGTATTATTGAGAGTAGTGATGTATTACTGGGAACTTTTGTATAACTTAGTATAGATTTATTGAGGCTTATCCATATATTACAAATAGAATAATAGATAGGTTCCTGTGCATTACAAGGTAGTAATTCCATCGAGAGGTTCTGAGGACATTGGGAACCTCGAGAGCGAAGCTCGAGAGGTTCCATGTCCCCAGAACCTCAAGATGGAATTATTACCTTGTAATGCACAGGAACATATTTTTTATTTTTTTTAATATATGGATGCGATTTTCTGATTTTTGTTCTTTTCTCTCAGGCGGTTGGCCGCTACAGCGAACAAGTCTCTCCGTCCTGGCCACGCGCCACCCTGTCTCACTGCTCTGTGTTTTTTTTTGTTTGTTTGTTTTACTATGGACAGCCTACCTTTTCCATGTCTTGGGAATGCAGGATCAACTGGACATCTTTATTTTTCACCTTTTTAAAACAACAAAGCTCAAAAATGTTCGGGTTCAGAAACACTCTCAGTGCGAGACAGTGGCCGCCATGTTTTTGAACTGTTCTGCCGCTTAACGGGAAAAGCGGCCAATTGGAATGCACGCTTTGAAAGACGTTGGGGAGCTAGATTGTATGCGACGCGCGCTTGTTGTGTTTTGGTGATAATACTATCATTCAGGTCCCGAACGATAGTATTACAGCACCTGAACGATGGTATTATCACTCCTGAAGTGTAGTATTATCACTTTGGGAGTGATACTATTATGGATAATTTTTGTATGCACTTCTACTATATTATTTTCAATATCCATATATTAAAACACTATACTTACAATTTCTGATATTGTTTGGATAGGCTGGGCCTGACATCTGACCAGACCTACAAAATAAAAGGAAAAATAGGTCAATGTAGGAGAAGGTTTCAGTAGTAAGAGTAGAAGTTTAGTTGTATTGGTTTCAACCTTCTTTTTGAAGCTCCCAGGAAGTTTTTCCCTCCATCTTCCTTTTCTTTTTTGTAAAGTTTATTTAAAAGTTTTCAAGTTACAAGGTGACAAGTAATACAATCTATAGTCAAAAACTTCTCACACAAAGAATTGTGGTTTCAGTCATACTTTTTCCACGTGGTAATTACCTGGTAACACCGCACATACAAGTACTGTACTGTACACTCAGAAGGGGTATACGCCTGATACACTACTTAGCAAGGCAAGTAGTTTAACACAGGAGGTCCCCCCTCTCCATGGCCTCTAGCAGGGGCTCCATGCTATAACAATTTGGTGTTTCTGATCTTTAATCTTGCTCTTTGCCTTTGTACCTTGAGACACTAATACAGGTTGTTGGCTGAATTTGAAATTGGTGGAGCAGTGGTCCCAAGCTAGTGCTGGGTTGTTTTCAATGCTTTAATCAGGGCCAGGCCAGACAAAGGATTGAATCACATCCAGATCAGATCATATCCTGCCCTCAAGAATAGCTCAAGGACTGTGCTTTGCAGTGATGATTTCAGGACTTTCCATGGTGCTGTGCACCTCCCCAAGTATGCCTGTATCTTTGGACATTTCTATACCATGTGAAGGTATGATCCTATCTCCACTTTACATTAGGGATACAGGGGTCCTTACAGGGCTTCTTTCTATGCAATTTGTTCAAGCAGTAGTATGAGTGGAACAGAAAATGTTATTATACTGACATCAGCCGGTTGCTGTTAGCACATGTGAGTGCATGGCTCACTGCTCTGCCTCACACCTCAAGAGGGAAGGGTACTTCAGTCAGCACTCCAATCTCTCCAGTATTTTTCCTCTAATTGTAGTCTACTGCCCAGCAATATTTTATAATGTGCAGATAGAGGCTTAGTATTTGGCTGATGAGCACACACCTTTTTCTCGACTGGAGATGCCTAGGGTGCAGTCCACTCCCAGTAAGTATAAAGTCCCTCTAACCTTCAAATATACAAAAATGGAGCTAGCCTTGAGGGTGTACTTTTTTATGTAGTCTACAAATTACATTAAAATTCCCCCTCCTATAGATCTGTAACCAACTGTATGCCTTTCTGCCCAGTGCAGTAGTCCCTGATGAAAAAACATGTCATACCCTGTTTATCCCTTAAGGGCACAGGTAATAGCAGCCCCAGATGACAAACCCTTCTCATGCACTATATACTGGTGCATTTTGGCCCAGATATGCAAAGATGATGTAGTCAATGGACTGGTTACATTCCCAGTCTACAATCCTATCAGGTTTGGACAGATAAGTCCCTACATTAAAGACAAAGCCAGCCTCCCCCTCCTCTTCCATTTGGCACAAGAGTGGTCTGTCCCCTCCTTCCTTGGTATCTAGGAACACCAGTTGGGTGGCCCAATAATAGCATTGTAAATTTGGTAGGGCTAGACCTTTTACCCTCAGAGGTTCCTGTAGTTCGCTGCACTTATGCAAATGGGTTTCCCCGCACCACAAGAAAGTGTGTGTGTGTTAACTTGCTGAAAACATTTCATTGGGATCTTTAATGAAAGGACTTCCAGGAGGTGTAGCAGTTCAGAAAAACACACATTTTTATATTATCAACCCTGCCCAATAGTGACAATGGGAGAACTGTCCAATGCTCACAGTCCACTTGAACTTTTAAGTAATTGTGGAAAATTGACATTGTATGTCTGCAACAATTCTGTGAAACTAAGATGCCCAAATATTTAAGGGTGTTCACTCCTAAGGCCAGTGAGTTACTACCCCTCAACATCTCCTTTGTTGATGAGAGGTAACACCAGCTTTCCCCAGTTTGCCTTATGTCCGCCTACTGTACATGAGGAGTTTGGTACATAGGCAGAGAGTCCTAGGATTCCTAATGTATATTAAGAGGTTGTCAGCAAATGGGACAACTTGTGGCTTTTATCCTTAATTGTTAACCCACTGAAATGATAATTTTCCCTTATCACTGCTACCATTGGTTTGAGTGTAAAAACTTATAATGGGGGACAGTGGGCCCCCCTGCCTAGTGCCGCATGTGAGCTTGAAGGGTCATGTCAGTTGCCTGTTTACCATGACATGGGTTGAGGGTTTAGTATATAGCATATAGATCCATTGACAAAATCTTTCTCCCATTCCTAATTCCTTAAGGAATTTGTGCATGTCCCCCACTCCCCATGGTCAAATGCTTTGGCAAGCAGTGTTGTTTTACTGCATCTCCCTGCATATTTAATTATTTATTTTTTATTTTATTGTTTGGTAACCACATAAGGCCCACTAAGCACACTTCCTGTTTTCAGGGGCAACCCAGCAACACTGGTTAGAGTACGTTACTTGCTCAGTCACACAGTATGCAAGTAGAGGTTGTGGAAATCGGACCCAGGTCTGCTGGAGTACCAAACTCATTTACAGCTCCTTACTCTAACCTCTCAGCTATACTATATATTGCGTATGACATTCAGTGTGCTCTGTGTACTTTTAATGCACTTGTATTAGTTGTCCTCTTATAGCATCCAGCCAAGTTGGATACCATCAGATAGTTGGCAGAATATCTGATTTTGGATGTCATTGAATAGAAATGGCATCAGACAGTGGATCCAACAACCTCAGATCCCATACATGGATCTGATCAGAATATGCAAATCCATAGATCCAACCTGTGGATCCTATCTTGGATTCAAGGATCCAACCTCAAATCCGCAGAATCTGACCTCAAATCTGACATTGAATCCAAAATCCCTCCTTAGATCTGATATCTTTGGTTGAATAAATATAGGATTTGGAGACAGATACCAACACAGTCTATTGAAAGATTGTCAATTCCTCAGATGTACTATCCAGGAATCACTGAACTTTATGGTTAATTCTGGGGAGGAAGCACCATTGTACTACTCTGTGCACAGTGGCATCACCACAGGTGGAGGCACTTCACTAGCAGAGAAACCTGAATCATCACTGAATCCAGGATCACGTGGCCAAAAGTAAAACTCATAAACCACCAAACACCTTCTCGGGCTTGGCTACACCTTGTGGGTAAGGGTTATTACACTTTACAGGTTTATTAATATAATTACTGGTGTTTATACTTTTGACTTGATTCAGCTCCATATTTAATAATTTAACCAAGCACAGTGGGCTGGGTCACTAGGTCCCATTTTTAGCCATACCTGAGAATAACAAAACAAGAAAAGCAGTGCAAAATATTAGGTTATGCAAACGTAAATACATACATAAAATAAATTACAAAAGACACAAACAGACATATTATGCAAACATTTGTAAAGTTCATATTTGAATGGAATTTCATTTGGTCTAGAGTCATACTCATTAGTAAAGCATTTAAAACTCTCAAGTCAAAACTGGAAAATGACTGTTCTCCAGTCCTTGTGCTACTTAATTTGTCTTTAAATGTTTTATTGCTTAAGGCTGTTATAGCGTGAGTAGGCTGAGAAAACAAGTTTATTAGAAATACAAAATCACCCATATCCCTATAATGCCCTTGCCTCAGACCTTTTGTGCTGAGTTTTTTTGTCTTAGTTTATTAGCTGGCTCCAATGGCTGTAGTGTACCATTCTGCAAATGCTTATCTCATTCTTAAACTAGGAAGAGGTAACTGAAAGTAATTATAGATCAGGCATCTGTGTGATCTGGATGGATCAATAAAGCAAAGCAACACACATATAATGAATAATGCATGGGCAACCGTGCACAACAAGACTGTGTTTATATCAGAGGTTTTGATAGCATCTGAGTTCTCAAGAGAAAAGCTCAAAAGGTCCTTGATATCTTAAGAGCCTCAAGAGGAAACACAGTGTAGTTATGCATGGCTGACTATGTGTGATTTAATGTGATATCGGTTTGAAACCTAGAAAACAAGCATTTGTCAATGCCGATTGTTTGCGTGCTGGTATTAGCATTAGTAGTGCAGGAGTTAGAGATACTTAAGAATGGCAGTGAAGTACTGAACTTCACACCAACCCCACCTCCACCCTGTAGAGACGAGAGGCATTGGGTATGCCTTTGGGTCGTCGCCCATAAGGCTCATGCCATTCACCTCACCCTATCCTGCAAACAACGACAAGTGTTGAGGTGTACCTTGGGGTGTTCAGCTGTATAGTCACACCATTCCATAAGGACATATGCTGAAATGGGTGCAGTATAGGAGAATGGCGTGAACTCTGGGGCTGAAGAGCTCAAGGCACACCTCAATGCCTGTCACTGGCTGCAGGATGAGGGTGGAATAGCATGAGCATTACAGCCAGCAATTCAAAGGCATACCGCTGATGCCTGTCAGTCTGCAACAGGTGAGACATTATGGTTAGAAACCCCTAATGCCCTGGGCGTTTGTTGGTATTTGCACTACAAATTTTCAACATGGACTTTTGTGACCCCCACCTGATAAAAGCATTTGGGATTGCTGCTCATGTACAGTGGCACTGTGATTTTGTTAATCTGTCCCGAACGATGATTTCCCACACCGACCACGCCATTCTACACCAGATGTGCAAAACCAGTGTTCAGGCAGGATGTGACAAATGACAGTGGCACCATTCATAAGGAGGTGTGAAGAGATGGCAATGTTGGAAATCTGGAGTGAAAATATTAAAAATTCTCTAAGTTATGAGCGTGCATGAAAACTGGGCAATGCACACTTGTAACAGTAATTTTTTTAATTCTTTCACCATATTTTCAACAGAGGCATTTTGGGACCTCTGCTCATGAACAGTGTCACTATGACTTTCTTAATTTGTCCCGAACGTTGATTTCCCACAGCGACTGTGTCATTGTGTGCTGATGTGTGAAACCACATTTTGGGCAGGATGTGAAAAATGACAGCTATGCTATTCATAAGGAGGTGTGCAAAAATGGGAATGTTGAAAATCTGGAGTGAAAATATTAAAAATTCTCGAAGTTACGAGTGTGCATGGAAACTGCACAATGCACGCTCGTATCATAGTTATTTTGTGGAATTTTGTCACCAAATTTACAACATAGGCATTTTGGAACATCTGCTCATGTACAGTGTCAGTGTAATTTTCTTAATCTGTCCCAAACATTGATTTCCCACAGTGACCACGCCATTGTGCGCCGTATATGCCAAAACACATTTCAGGCAGGATATGAACAATGACAGCTATACTGTTCATAAGGAGGTATGTAAAAATGGCAATGTTGAAAATCTGAAGTGAAAATATTAAAAATTCTCAAAGTTATGAGGTGTGTGGAAGCATGC
Organism: Neoceratodus forsteri; assembly: GCA_016271365.2. NCBI lineage: Eukaryota > Metazoa > Chordata > Ceratodontiformes > Ceratodontidae > Neoceratodus > Neoceratodus forsteri. The sequence continues at coordinate 477,755,364 of CM028131.1, forward strand.
AATCATGCTCGTAACAGTCATTTTTTGAATTATTTAATCAAATTTGCAACATACACTTTTAGGAGCACACCTCATGAACAGTGGCACTGTCATTTCATTAATGGTCCTGAAAGGTGATTCCACACAGTGACAAGAAATCACCTTCGGGACTGAATAACGCCATGACAATGACTGAATTCATGAGGAGGATCCCAAGAACCCATGTTGAAAATTTGGTGCCAAAAGTAAACAAATGGCCCAGACATTCACATAAGCTAAAAAACATTTATGCCATTATACAGCTTACTGGCATTTCTTCAGTTCGTAGTCGGCTTTGAAGAGTGCAGATGTGTTCATGGTCCACCGAATCGATCGCCAGGCTCCGGAGGTAAGTATGGGGTGAGGGGTTTGTGGAGAGGTGGGGTGCACAGAGGGTGGTTGCGGGTGGAGGGAGGGAACCTGACTGTGAGGGACCGTTTTCTTTATTTCAGGGAGGGAAGGACATCGCAGGAAGGGTTTTCTTTTGCAGATTTGCTGTTTGCACACTGGGGTGGGATCCCAGGGGTCACCTGTGTTTTTAAGGGGGGACTTAAGCCAGCGCAGATTGGACCTCCCGTCAGAAAAGAAAACATGTTTGGGGTGGCATGATGTCGAGGGGGATTGGGCACCCCCCTCGGCACACAGCAAATGGGGGAGACATTATGCTGATGAGGATTGGGCTCCCCCGTTGGCAGAATTAACTGAGGTAGAGGCATGCCGATAGGGGGATTGGGCACCTCCCTCGGCTTTTATGAGGACTGTAAGTGGACGTCGATAGCCACCTTGTTCTTTTGAAATGTTACACCAGGCAAGGCACTGGCCTATAATGACGGGTTACTTCCTCATTGCAGTGGCTAATTTGTTTCAAGTTGGTGGCACACTGGCTGAACTAGCATCAGCAGCAGCTTTCCACCGCATTGGGAAATGAGGGCCAGCTGCACCTCCAAAACCCACTTCTCTCTAAGCTGCCACATAATGTTTCTTGTGCAAGCGTAAGCAAACATAAAATGGTTTGAGTGGTTTGAAAGGCAAATTAATAATAAGCATGTAAACTGCATGTTATTAATATGCACATATTTGCAAATTATTGAGTCTGAAAAAGTTCAAAACAGAAACCTTTGACAACCTGCTGGCTTCTAATTAGAACCAGGAATGTTTTGCTGGCCTTAATATTTATCTGCTAAACCTGTAGGCTGCAGGCTGCCACTCTCCCCCCCCTTAGTGTCTCTGAGGCTCACTACACTGAGTAGCTCAGGGAACATCTCACGACCTACTCTGAACTGTGAGATGCCCCGAGAGAAATTCTACAGGTGACACATACTGAAGTGAAATATACAATGAGATCATCATCATGTAGGTGACTCAACACAATGCCATACCACCAAATAAGTACAAACTGGGTTTATAGAGAAGATTTAAGCTTCACTTCACTGTTTTGTGGTCTAATTGATAAAGGGTTCTATAATCTTTTGAATGTGTCCTCCACTTTTTTTTTTTTAGAAAATAACACTAATTGCCATTGTCAGCGAATGTCAGCCACATATCACATATAAACCAGCGTTTGTCAGAGGTTTATGCGTTGTTGACATTCAATGTTAACTGGGGAAGAACAGTTTTCTAAAGAACAATAAAGTATCCTTTAACAAATAGTAAATGAGATTCTGCTTCCAAACTTGTATCAAAATGTATAAACAAAAGTGAGGAATTACGTCAGTATTTAAAGCTTACACAAACTATCTGGTTGGAATTTTGTGCTATAGACGGAATAATACATGGTATGGTGTGTGTAATAATCACAATATAATAACCACAGAGCATTTTTTGCCATAGGGAAACACAGTAATAATTTGCCATTATAACCAGCTGCTTATAACGTGAACATGTGCCAAATTTTCCTCACTCTACACATGTACCAACCACTGTCCCGCCAGATAATTCACCACTTCTCACACTGCAAACTACAGTACAAAAAACACACCTTTGGGAGAAAAAAAGTAAATGCTTAAACAGCCACTCCATCCAGACTGGTCTGCACTAGAACCCAGCATTGGCTGCACAGAGATGTGCTTTTATTTTATATAATTGTTGTGCAAAAAAAAACGCTCTCCAGCAATTATATAAAATAAAACATGGAGTTTAAAATTCAAAGTTTACACACACCCGCTGTATTAGATGCTTAAATAAACCCTCAGCTCCGCTCAGGGGTTTATGTACTATAACATTCAGCATAGCTCGGGTATATTTAATCTCATTAAATACACCACACCATGTATTATTCTATCTGCTACACACACACCGAGGTGTGTGGTGTTACGTAAACCCCAAAGCACTGCAACACTGAGGGTGTGTGTAAAATTTTCAGTTACACACACACACCAACCCATGTGTTTTTTTTTATACTTAATGGGTACCATTTTTAATTGAATTGTCAGACTATGCTGTGCAGTATAGAACTGTGCGTTTGACAGATTCAACTACACACAGCCAGTTGGAAGGTATAATTACAACATGCTCATGCATGTATTAAAAATGCTAGACAATAATTATGTAAAGAATAATACATGGGTTGGTCTGTGTAACCAGACTTTTACACAAAACCAAGGTGTGGGATGCTACATAAACCCCAAGAATGAAGCCCAAGGGGTTTATAAAAGCCACCCCACAGAGGGTATGTATACAATTCTGGTTTGCACACACACATCCCCAACTTGTTTTTTATAATTACTAGTGGACATTTGTAATTACTGTGGTAGCCGTGTGACTAGTGCTTGTGCTGCTCACAGTGCAAGCTTGATTGATAGGGAGCAACATGGCATTGACAAGGAGTGGTCATGTGTATTAAAAATATAATTACTAGTGAACTTTTTAATGCTTGGATAACCGGTTTGTAAAATGCATTACTACCATCCAGTTGTAATCATGCATTACAACTGGGTGGTTATATTACTCCCTGTCAATCAAGCTTGTGCTGTGTGCTCTGTGAGCACTAGTCACGATTGCCACAGTGATTAAAAAAGCGAGACATTGGTATGTGTGTGTGCAAACCAGAATTTTACACATACACTCTGTGTGGGATGCTTTTATAAACCCCTTGAGCTTTGTTCTCAGGGTTTATGTAGCATACCACATCTCAGGTTTATGTAAAATTCAGCTTACACAGACCCATCCATGTATTATTCTCTATACAATTACTAGTGACCCCCTTTTTCACATGGTTGGCTCCATGTCAACATAGTGAGTCAATAATAATGAAAGTCAATTTAGCGAATCAATAATAGCGAACACATTTTGAGCGACTACCAACAATAGCGAGGCACAAAACAGCTATTTTAAACCTCAGAAGGCAAAATGGAACAGATAAGCACTTTATATGTCCATTGCTATATGTCATTACCAGGTGTTGTAGATTTTCTTTTAACATGAGGGGATCCACCCCCATGCCCCCCTACCTCTAAGATTTCAACACCACGCTGCTCATTGATAGTGGGGTATCAGCCTGTACTGCTCACTGTAAAGTCACTATAATGTGCCACTCATTCTTATGTGCCATTCACTATTATGTGCCATGCTGTTATTGATTCGCTGTTATATACTCGCTCATATGTATTCACTATATTGACGTGATACCACATGGGGCACAGGGGCCCTTAAAACACCATAATAACCCCAAAACGAGTTATTACAGCATTCTGAGAACTTTCTTTTAGTAGCACTGCCAGTCTGAGTTTGCACACCACTTGACTGGCTCATACACCATGTCTGGGCAGGCCGAACACTTGAACACACATGGTGGCGGTGGCATTCACACTTACCGAGGAGTCACAGTGATCGATGGCCTCTCAGTCTCACAGTGACAAGTAGGGCATTACTTTATTTCAGTATTTATCTGGCTGATCCTGCCTTTCAAGCCTAAAAATATATCTGGTTGATCTAGCTTTTCATATGCTTCGGGCAGAACTTCGGCAGTCAGGTGGGAACCCAGGAATGGACCGTGTGCCTGACTGCTGTCATTTGCTTTCACAGTGTATTTAAAACAAAAGAAAGAAAAGAAGAAAGAATATGTGCTGCAGAGGGAGCAAGTGTGTGTGTGTGTGTGTGTGTGTGTGTGTGTGTGTGTGTGTGTGTGTGTTTCACAGAACTGCTCCAGTACCTGTGGCAATCACTCCCTTGCACCAGTAATCATATAAAATAATACCTGTGCAAGGTCTGTGTTGTGATGATTTTTCACACACCTGCACAGGCATTATTCTCTGTATAATAACTGTGGAGCATTTTCTCCCACATGGAAACCAGTTATAATTTTCGCTGTAACCCATGGGGCTATAACGGCGCAGCATGCGCCAGGTTTCAACACCTCTCCACATGCGCCTGCCTCTGCTCTCTCCACTGACAGAGCACCAGACACTTGCCTTGCCACTGCCGACTGGGCACCACTCACTCAGCGATAAGAGAATAAAACAAACCCCCAAAAAAAACTTGACACTCAGCTCTAATCCTCACTTGGCTAAACTTTAAGAAAAAAAAAGGTTTCAGCAGTTGCTAGGCCATGGACTGCGTTCATCCACACCAGATCACAGCTGTTTTATTTTATATAATTACAGTGGTGAGAAAACGCTTCCCAGCAATTATATAAAATAAAACATGGGGTGGTGTGTTTAACTCAAGATTTTACACACACCCCTCAGTGTTGGATGCTTAAATAAACCCCTCGAGCTTCGCTCTCTGGGTTTATGTAGTATCCGACACCTCAGAGTGTGGGTAAAATCACATTAAACACACCACCCCATGCATTATTCTACATATATTTACTGGTTAGAGTGATTATACACCAGTTACATATAAACTCTGAAGTGTACTGTGGCACGATGTAGCATAGCCTGGTGTCGACTACATGTAAACTCCTTCAGTGTAGCTTTTTAATATATAATTAGTGAGCTTTGCTCATGGTTTGGTGGGACAGTGAACGACACTCCCCCCAACCCCCAGCAAGTGTACTTAAAATGCTATGCCTAGACATCCTTCAGATGCCTGGTTTTCTTGTGGCATTGCCCTTACTCCCATCTCCTCTCCATCTCTCCAGCCTGCTCTGGCTGCCTGCTGCTTCAGGCATTCAGCCAGATATTGTTGGTGTTTTTCACTGTGTCCTTCTTCTTTCTCCTGCTCATTGGGTCTGGGTTTTGCTGGCTGTGCTCTGGTTTCTTGCCAGCAGTAACCTCTCCTATGTTCTGCTTCCATGTCCCTCTGGGGATCATGTTGCTGCGTTTGGTGGTCTCTGTATTTTTATGGGTCCTATCCTGGCTTATTGCCTTCAAGATCATTGGTCCTGTTTGCCTCGGATCACTCCTTGTGCTTGCTGTTCCCTTCCCTGTGCCACACTGCTCCTGTCTGTCCCTCACTGCTTGCCCCCTCTTACTCTGCTTTGCCCTATCTTCTGGGTCCTGCTACCTCCCCTCCTCCAGCTATCCTGCTCCTCTCGCCTCCTCCACCTCCATGTCCATCCTTGCTCTTAGACAGTGCTCTGTCTGTGCTCAGCTGCTCTTTGGCTTCCACTTTTGCTTGTGCCTAATGTCCTTGACTATCCTTACCATACTAACCATACTTCTATTCCTTCCCTTACTGCCTACCATGCTTGTCTTACTATCTATATGTACTCGGCACTCGCCTTCCTCACATCATTCCCTTACTACCCAGGCCTTGCCTCCCCATCATCCTATCGACTCTGGCCTTTCTTCTCCCTGTTCCTCAGCAGCTCAGTGCTTCCTCCATCCCTCAAGGGATATTTTCTAGACTACAGGGCTATTCTACCCAGAGGGTCAATATGCTTGTCTCCTCCTGAACACCACATCTCGGGGTGAGACCCTCACAGAGCAAGGGTCCTTTTAGCCGTATAAAAGTCATATAAAAATATTTTAGTCAATTAAGTAAACAAAAGTTAAAGGAAGAAGTCCAGTATGATTTTCAAAGAGGTAGCAGAAAAGATAAAAGCTAAAACAACAGCATTCAGAAGGTACAAGAAGACCCAGAGGAATGAGGATAGGGTAGTATATTAGGGAAAACAGAGAGAGGCAAGCAAAGCAGTAAGGACAGCAAAAGCACTAACTGAGGAAAGAATAGCTCAGGGAGTATCACATAGAGGATAATGGATGGGGAGCAGTGAACAACAATGTTGTGTTCACATAGAGAGGTTGTCATGACAACCAAGTAAACCTCAAGATCAAAGCTCGAGAGGTTTTCGGTTGTCAGACAACCTCAAGAAGTGAACTCAGCGTTGTTGTGTACTGTTGCCCATCCATTATCTTGTATAGTGTACGGGCAAGAGTAAATCAATGGCTGTCCACTTCTGGAGCATTGCGATGTGCTTTCCGACTTTGACCCCGTCCCAACCAAAGAACAAGTCCAACTTCATCCCCTGTCCCCCAATCTCACAGACTAATTTTGTTTTGTTAAATAAATTTACACACGCCAGTTGCTTAGTGGCCAAAGGTAAATCAATAATATGCCCTTACCTTGCCTTCTTTTAGTAACCGCTGATCACTTTTGGATCCATGTCTCATTGTCACAGCCATTTCCCGAGGAGCAGTGCTCTACTGATGCAGATGCACCAACACATCCAATGTTGTTGTACCAATGATGTAACATACTCAAGATGGTACAACAGCAAGTTGATGTCACATTGATGGTACAAGAAGAATAGCTTTCAACGAATTCAGCCCATAATAATGTTCTACCATACACTATAAAGGGATAAGGCATTTTTAGGAATGTTAGTGAAAAGGAGGGAGATACGGAGGGCACTGGCTGAGACTGGAGGAGGGAAGATTCAGGAGGAAATCAGGAGACACTTTTTCATTGAACAGGTGGTAGACAAGTGGAATACTCTACCTGAGGAGGCAGTATCCTGTAGAACAATGGGTGGTTTTAAGAGGGATGGGACAGAGTGGAGGTACTGATGAAGTGGGGTGGGAGGTGGGACATCTGCAAATTGAGGGGCTAGCTGCACAATCGAGCAGACTCGATAGACCATGAGGCTTATTTCTGCTGGCATTTTCGTATGTTCATATGAAAAAAGGAAGACAAAAGTAGGGGTGTATGTTTAAAGAAGGAAGAGGGGTATTGCATGGGGGAGGATAAAGAAAAGGCAAACATACTTAACAGTTACTTCTGCTCAGTTTTCACAGTGCAGGGGAAATGGGAGGGACTAAATAGAGGTACTGGAAATGAAGTAACAGATGTACAGTAGCCTTTTTTCAGTGGGGAGAATCCAGAAAGCACTTGACAACCTTAAAGTAGATGAAGCCATGGGGCCTGATGGGAAACATCAAGGATACCGAGGGAACTTACAGTAGGGAGGTACTCGTTGCACCTCTGACAGACCTTTTTAATAGATCACTGGAGACTGGTATGATTGCAGAGGATTGGAGAAGGGCACATGTAGTAACCCCTTCACAAAAGTGGTAGCAAGGAAAAGGTGAGCAATTTTAGGCCTGTCAATCTGACATTAGTGGTCTGTAAATTGATAGAACACTACTGAAGGAAAGAACTGTGGAATATATTGTTTCCAACAGATTATAGTACCCAAGGCATTATGGCTTCACAGAGGGAAGGTCATGCCAAACAAATGTGATCGACTTCTTTGACGGGGTGAACAAGGAGCTTGATCAGGGAGGTGCAGTGGACATGGCCCACCTGGATTCCAACAAGATTTTCAGCACCTTTCTACATATGAGACTGGTGGGCAAGTTGGGTAATTTAGGGTTAGATAATAAGGTGGTAACCTAGACAGGAAACTGGTTGGTGGATAAGACTCAGAGAGTAGTGGTAAATGGAGTGTGCTCAGAGGCAGGGAGGGTGACCAGTGGGATTCCTCAGGGATCAGGGTTGAGACTGGTCCTATTCAATATACTTATAAATGACACAGTGAAAGAACTGGAAGAGAAGGTCTGCCTCTTTGCAGATGACACCAAGATCTGCAACACAGTGGACACACCTGGTAGGTAAGTAAATAGAATGTGCAGGGATCTAAATAGACTGGAAGTGTGGTCAAGGGTATGACAGCTAGGTTTTAATGCAAAAAGTGAAAAACAATGCATGTAGGCCACGGGAACCCAGAGGCAGAGTGCATGATGGGTGGAGTGATACCGACAAAGACCAAGCATGAAAAGACCTACAGAAAATCATATTGGGTGACCTTAAGGTGGCAAGGCAGGTGATAAGGCAATCGGTAGTGCTAGTGAGATGCTGGGGTGCATAGGTAGGTGATCTCCAGCAGGAAGAGAGATGTGATTCTGCCCCTATATAAATCACTGGTATGACCCTACCTTGAGTACTGTGTACAGTTTTAGAGACCACATCTCCGAAAAGGCATAGACAGAGTAGAGGTGGTCCAGAGGAGGGCTACCAAAATGGTGCAGGGACTGCACCAAAAGTTCTATGAGAAAAGACTTAAGGAGCCAAATATGTACACCCGGGAGGAAAGGAGGGATAGGAGGGATATGATAGAAACCTTTAAAGAGCAGCTGATGCCTTCAGGAGAACTTAACCAAAACATAATATTTAGATGCAGTACAGCTTGTATTTCACATTACATCTGTTTCCTCCTCCCCATTATTCATTACTGAGGTTATCTGCATGAAAACAGGATATTTGCTCCTATAGAGTTCATCTATTCCTGTTGCTGTCTCCCTACTAGAGGTCATAATGCACTGCTTGTGACATCACAGTTACTCCCATGGCAACAGACTTTGATGTCACAACAGAGGATTGTAAGTTGAAGCAGGGAGTCAGCTATAGAGGCAGATGAACCCTGATGGATAAAAATTATGTATTCATGCAAATATTCTAGTAATAAATACTGGAGAGAAAGAAGCTTTAGAATATATATATATATGGAATAGAAGCTAAATTGTACCTAATTATTATGGTTTTCAAAGTTTTTTAAGGTGTCAGCAGCTCTTTTAAATACCTTACAGGGGTTAATAAGATACAGGAGGAGAGTATCTTTCAGAGGAAAAGGTGCTGCAAAACAAGAGGCCATTATATGAAGCTGAAGGGGGGTAAATTCAGGAGGGATGTGAGGAAGTACTTTTTCATTGAAAGGGTGGTGATACCTGGAATAGCCTTCCAGTGGAGGTGGTGGGGTGTAAACAGTAAATGGATTTAAAATGCCTGCGATAGGCACAATGGAATCATGGGGTAGGCTAGAGGACATAATAATAAAATAATGAAAATAACAATAAAAGAACACACAATTGGGCAGACTGGGAGCCCAGCTGCCCTTTTCTGCTGTAACATTTAATGTATCTGTGTATTGATTCCTCTGTGACACCTCTTGGCATTCCCATGTCCTTCCCCTACCAGAAGTGTAGATTTGTCACTCTGGGATCCCCTTTAGCCATGCAGATTAACTAGGGGGCACATTGCGGTGTACTAATGATTACTTCTACTTCTTAAGGGTGTAGCCCCTTTGTCCCTGTGGGTTCCTTTGGCTGTGCACAGAAACTCTGTGGCACCAAATGAAGCAATTCTTTCTGAAGGTTATGCCCCCTCACTGACCTGAGGTCAGGCATAGGCTATCTAACAGTCATTACCCTCTTTACATCTATGCCTTGAGGACAGGGCCCTCTTTGCAGGAAGGAACTCCTTTAGCTGTGCAAGTAGGCTCAACAAAACCTTATGGCATTACCCAGTTAGAGGGACAGAGCAAAAGCCTTCCCTTTCAGATTGTTCCCCTGAACTGGATACCAAATTCAGCAGTGATCCGAACTACAATAATAGTAACCCATGTCAAGAAAGATGTTGACCAAGGTCTTGGTTCCCCAGAGGTTTGTGTTCATCAGCTGTTTATGCTCCTTGGTCACGGTGGTGGTGGGGGGAGGCTCCCTTCAGCCATTGCCACCACCACCTACGCACCGTCCACTGTCACCCAGCTTACCTGGCTGCTAGGTAACCTCACAGACTGCCCTCCATGGCTGGGTCAGGACGGGGAGGACCATCACCCCCCCAGAAGTCCACATCCAGTAGTTTGCCACAGGTGCTGATGCTGTGGTGGGTGGAGGTCTGATGTGTGGGCATCATTCTTCCCACACCATCCATTTTCCTCCATGTTTTCTCCCCTAAGTCGGAGGTCGTGGCATATGGTGAATGTATACATGTGGAGGTGTGCATGCCCCCCTGACCCACTTTCCTATCCACCCCACTGATGTTCCATCTGCCTCCCGATGTCCTTGCTCCTTGCTGTTGCACCTGGCCCCCACCAGCTGTCAGCCGAGACAGGGGTGACTTTCAACCCCTACCCAGGACAGGAGAGCTGCCCAGAGGTTAGCTCAATACTGCCCCTACCCCAACCCCCACTCCTGCTGAATATCATGTCTGAATGTGGGTGGCCAGTGTGGTGTGAGGTAAGGCACGCAACAGTGCCTCAGCTCTCAGTGCCACTGGGCAGGCTTCCCAGAAGTTTCTGATTGAATTGTGAGACTATGCTACACGGGGAAATTTCCTCTCCTCTCCTCCATGCCAAAGGTAATAGGTTTATATACAGTAGAGTCAGCCAGGACACAACACTCTGTGATAAGCCACAGGTGCAAAAACATGTTTCAGGCAAGATGTGAAAAATGATATTGTACTATTCATGAGGTGGTGTGCAAAAATGACAACGTTGAAAATCTGGAGTAAAAATATAAAAATTGGCAAAGTTATGAGTGCGCATAGTCTTTGGTAACAGGATAAGGCCCACTAGGCACAAGTGCCTATTTTCAGGTGTGACCTGGGAGCATTGGGGGGTTAAGTGACTTGCTGAGAGTCACACAGTATGCAAGTGGATGTTGTGAGAATCAAAACCAGATCTGGTCTGCTGGATGTACCAAGTCCATTCACAGCTCATTACTGTAACCTCTAGGCTATACTGCCAGCTCTGTGTTCAGCATCATAGTCCCTGGAGTCAAGTGGCCTCTCGGTCACTGCCCCCCCTCCATACCAAGGGCACCAACCACCCACCTTCTTCTATTTGTTTGGACACCAGTTCCACAGCCGGGAGTGTTTGCACCACTTGTCCTCTAGCTCCTACTGCCCATACGCCTAGGCACAATCATCACTCCTCAGAATCTTAACATGGTGCAAGCCATCCCCAAATCTTTACACTGCACCTCCCCCAATATTCATATGGCACAAGCCTACACCTTAATCTTTACAGGTACAAGCCCCCTGCCACAATCTTCATGGTACAAGCTGTCCCCTCCCCATGACTGCGGCCTGATGAAATTGGGGTCCTTCCCCAACCATCTGTATATGTTGTCCGGACAGATCAGTTCAGCCCAGACAGCATGCAGTTCACCTCTCCAACTCCTTTCCCATTTGGGATGAATGAGACAAAGTTAGAGATATGCACGCATCTCCGTACACCTTGGTGTCATATGAAATGTGCTCATGCAGCTCACCTTTCAGGAAGGGACCGAGCCACAGCACAAATGTTAACCCTTTCCACAAACACACTGAGGTAGCAAGCACACATACAGTACTGAACTGCAGCGGCGATCACCAAGCATAACAACAGCTGAATGGGACCAGACTTGCCTGCCGCTGCCATGGGGGGGCTGCCACCTTGCTGTAAAGTGGCTTCCAAAGCCCTGCACCGGGTGGGAGAGGGGGATGTGTGTTCCAGCTACAGTTCCTGGAGAGATTCCCCTCTCTGAGGAAGAGCTTCCCATCCGCTCACTCCCTGCAGCGCCCAGACACACAACCAAGGAACTGAAATGAATAGGGCTCTGGGAAGCATAAGGAGGAGGGGCGCTGGAGAAGGCAGGGGTGCCAAGCCCCATCCAGTTAGACCCCTATAGCCCTGTCCCTCCAGAGCCACAAACGTGATGGCATCAGGGAGGGAAGCTGGCACCGGAGCGACAGGCAGCCAGACTGGGAATGCAATCCGGAACTTCAGCACACCTCGGTAACATTCTGTGGGGAAGGTCTGGTTTATGGGAATGGGGTAAGGACGGGGACTGAACCCCACTCTGGTCACCTGTAATCCAACCCTAAATAAGGACAGAACCAAACAGGAAAGGATGGAAGGGGTGGCACGCACAGCGCATGCAGCTGACTCGATACCCACCAACCCCGGTAAAACTGGTCACCACATTACTCGACCCTGGCCAGCCAGCCTCCCTCTCTCCTCACCCATCGGTGGCTGCTGCAGGCAGCAGGAGGTTCCAGCAGGCCCCGGTGGTTGGAATAGGGGTCACATCACCACCGGCTTGATCTCGCTCACACATCTGGACTGGTGGTAGCTTCTACCTCCTCAAGCGCAGTAGCAAGTTTTCGCCTCTCTCGGGCAGCCCAGTGACCAAGTGTGTCAGGGTGGGGGTTCTAATCTCACTGGAAGAACAGGAAGGAAGACATCTCTTTGACAGGAACCCCAATCACTGAGGAAAAAAGAACAAATGGAAATGGGGGAAAAAAAAAACAGGCGACCAGAAAAAAATATCGACATGATATGATGGACAGGCACTGTGGGGGAAAGAGTGCTTTTTATGTTTAAAATGTTACACCAGGCAAGGCGTGCCCTGCAATGAGGGGGTGCTCTCTCATTGCAGTGGCTAATTTCTTTCAAGTTGGTGGCATGCTTTTGAGCTGCTGTCATAGACAGCATGCTCATTCATTGGTGCCTCAGAGACAAGCCCCAAAAAGCAGCGGTGGCATTGGCCACAACACTGCCGCACCTTCACAACCTGCTACTCCAGCAAGTTGTCACAACATGTCACTTGCACATGCGTGCAAGCAAACATAAAAATTTTGCTTTTTTCTTGCAAAGAAATTTTTTGTTTAATGTTTCATTATTTAACAAAAGAAACAGAAAAATCCCAAGCTGACCCAGTAGTACTGAGGGTTGAGGCATTGAATGTCACAGCTCATGCTACGCTGGCAACCCAGGTTTGGGAACGACCTTGGGTAACCAGGGTGCTGGCATGGGGGGAGGGTGGGAGCAGGATCAAGCGTTTTCTCTTCTCTTCTGGGTAAGGGGTGTGGTCACCCGCCCATAGTCCTGCTGTCACCGAATGGAAATTTGGTGCGGCAAAGGTGGTCAACGGCATGACTGGAAGGAAGGGGCATCCCAAACGGTATGTGTGTCCATGCCTCCTATGCATGTGCTATGTCGGGGATGTGTGGGTGTAGGGATCAGGAGAAAACCCGTAAAAAACCCAGAAATTACATATGAAAAAAAAATCTCCAGAAACTCACCCTCACTCAGCTGCTGAAAACCCACCTGGATACGGGATGGATTTCTGTTTTCTAAAATGATGACACAACAAATATTTCATGTTAGTGGAGGGTCTGGGTGCTGTGTGTGTTGAGGGGGATAAAATAAAAAGATGGCATAGGTCTTTATTCGAATTAAAAATGCTATTGTGGCAGCTCCATGGTGCCAGGTAATGGGGGATCACTCTGGTATGCTGACAACTTAGGTTTGCACCCTGTGCCCCAGATGGCAGGAGTGGATGCCAGCAGGGAGGATGAAAGAGCACCCTTTGAATGCTCTCCTCCCAGGAGGAGGCAGTTTACAACACCACTCTGTAACAACTCCTGGTAGTGGCTGGTGGAGATGCCAATGATGGAATGGGTGACCCCAGCACCATCAGGCACCCCCCCAGGCCAGCTGTGCATGCACATGAGTGTTTGGGGTGGTGGGTGGTGGGCACTGTAAGGGAAATGCTGTGCCAGCACACCAGATGATGGCCTCTCTGCCCTCCCCATGTCTGAACCCTCTTTGGCGATGTGCCCAGTGATCACACTCACTCTGGATGCCACTCATGCACTCCTCCACTAGGCCATGGTGCAACCCCAGCAGGAACAAGCTGGTCAATGGAGAGAAGTAGCACTCTCAGGCACATTCCTGTGATGATAGCCAGGGGAGGCCCCCAGCAGGGACAAGCTGGCCCTAGAAGGTATCCGGATGTCTGGATGTGAGTGTGACCCAGCGGGATGCAAGAAGGGTTGAGTCTGGTGGGACAGAGAGGTGGTAATGTTGAGGTCCAAAGAAAAGGGGTGCCAGAAGGCACAGTGGGAGCAATAAAACAGTCACAGAAGGGTGCAACAGCATTCTATGACCTCTGAACAGTTGTACAACAGCTTTTTACTTAAGCTGGAAAATCCATGCATGACAAGGGGTAACCACATCCTATAAGAACATTGTACAAGATACAAAAGAATGTGCACGAGAATTCTACCACCAGAAGGCACCCGCAATCCGGTGCTGGGCAATTAGGGCACCAATCAGCAATGTCGTTGATCATGTATTTTTGCGGGGGGCTGTGCCCCCACCCCCTTGTGGGGGCTTCACCCCCCATGCCCCCCTACTTATAGTTTATAACTCCGAGGTGGGTGGACCTTGGGGTGGGGGGGCGCATTCCGCATTTGGCAGCCTGATTGCTTGGTGCCATAATGCAGGTGCTCTGAGTGCCAGAAGGAGGGGGGCATGAGGCTGGAAGGTTCATGCAGTGGCAGGGCTGCCGCCTATGATGTCGATGACCCAGGTCAGTACCATCAGGGGAGGGAAAAAGCCATCACACAGGCTGGTCTTCTCCTCTGGGGTGAGAAGGAGCCACCATCTGCTGTTTTGCTGCCACCTGGGTGACTGCAGCCAAGGGTTTTTCAAGGAGGGGGGATACTGATTGACTCCAGCATGCAGGATGTGCTCAGTGTGCGTATGTGCTCCACTGAGCCAATTTGCTTGGCATCCCGAGGGTAGAGGTGATAGAAACATAGACTTGACGGCAGATAAGGACCGCTAGGCCCATCTAGTCTGCCCATTTCCCTACCTACAGGATAGGCCTAGATCCTAGTTAACCAACAGTCTATATCTTCCTGCCCCCACAAGAATTGCCTTATGTCTGTCCCATGCATTCTTGAATTCTCCCACAGTTTTAGACCCCAACTTCCTCAGGAAGGCTGTTCCATGCATCCACTACCCTCTCTGTGAAATAATACTTCCTCACATTGCCCTGAACCACCCTCCTTCTGTCTTTAAATTGTGTCCCTTGTTCTTGCAAGTCTTTTTCTGAAAGATGCTACCCTCTTGTACTTTGTTGATTCCCTTGAGGTACTTAAAGTTTCTATCATGTCCCCCCTCCATCTTTCCTCAAGGGTATACATATTAAGCTCCTTTAGTCTCTCCTCACGGCTTCTCTTGCAGACCCTGCACCATTTTAGTTGCCCTCCTCTGGACTGCCTCTATCCTGTCTATGTCCTTGCAGAGATGGGGTCTCCAGAACTGGACACAGTATTCCAGATGGGGTCTCACCAACTGTCTGTACAGAGGGATAACAACTTCCTGTTTTCTGCTGCTGATGCCTCTCCCTATACATCCCAGTATACCCCCGGCCCTCCCTACTGCTTTCTCACATTGCTTGCTAACCTTAAGGTCATCTGATATGATTACCCCCAGGTCCCTTTCCTGTTTTGTTGTTGTTACTACCTCCCACCCATTGTGTATTCTTCCCTGGTTCTTGTTTCCAGGTGCATTATTTTGCACTTTTGCATTGAATCCTAGCTGCCATACGTCTGACCATTCCTCCAACCTTGCCAAGTCCCTTTTCATCCTTTCCACGCCTCCTTGTGTATCAACCCTGTTGCAGATCTTTGTGTCATCTGCAAAAGGCATACTTTTCCTTCCAGTCCCTCTGCAATGTCACTGATGAAGACATTAAAAGGACTGGACCCAATATCGAACCCCTGGGGTACCCCACTGGTAACTCTTTCTTCAGAGTGGACTCCATTTACAATTACCTTCTGTGTCCTGTTGTCCAGCCAATGTTTTATTTAGGCTACCACCCTGGGACCCACTCCCAGGCTGGTTAATTTGACTAATAATCTTTTGTGTGGGACTGTGTCAAATGCCTTGCTAAAGTCGAGAAGAAAACAGTCAGGTAAATAATGAAGTCCTGCAACATGATGTTTGCCCTTCAGACTCCACAAAACCAGCTGCCTCTCAACCACCCAGAACTTGGCTGACCAGTGAAATGTAAGCTGGGCCCTCTCCAGACCCCACCATAAAGGAATAAGTCTGCTGTAAAATGTGGTGGTGTGCAAGCAGAAGAGAAAGTGTCATGGGGCTTAGACATCCACTTGCTGAGTGGGGGCTACTCCAGATGGAAGGAGCAAGAAAACAAGAGCTGGCAAGAGAACTTGTTTAGCTGTGATAATTCTAGCTTAACAAGACAAATACTTCTTGTTCTTATACAGAAAGCCCAATCTTCCTTGCTGGAGTCTGTTTTCATATTCAACTAGGGCAAAGCCTTGGCTAGGTCAATGAAAGTGGTGTTTTTTTTTATATATATACAGGCTTTGCAGTTATTGGAGAATAAGCACCCCAGTGTGGGGGGGGGGGTTTGCTGGCACCAGGGGTGGGCACCCTCGTTTTGCATACTGAGGCTGGGGGTTAGCTGACACTGGTGACTGGGAACCCCATTGTAAGTTTTGGAGATGGGTAGGGGTGGGGAAACATAGAAACATAGAAGGTGTCAGTAGATAAGGACCTCTTGGCCCACCCAGTCTGCCCTATTTTCCCTACCTATATGGCCATTGCAGATCTTATTCAGTTTCTGGTTTTCCGGGGGACACTGGCTATGTGATTGAGCACCCACCACAGGTTTAACAAAAAGATGGTAGGGCAGGAAAGGTGCGAAATCAGCACTGGGATTTACTACCTGCTGCCAGTTTTAATTAACAGCTATGTCGGGCGGGAGGCGAGATACTGGCAGCAGAGTTTTGCTGACACCATCTATTTTCTGTACTGGCTGGGCTGGCTGAAAGGATACCAGTGGTGGGGTTTAACACCCACCACGAGTTTTAGTAGTGGCTAGGTCAGGTGGAGATATCAGTGGCAGGACTGAGCACCTGCCATCAGTTTTGTTGAAGGGTTGATGGATGCTGACATGGTGGCCACTGTCAGGAAAAAGCTGTGTCCATTGTGCAATATCTCTCCCATTCCCTATGAAAAATACTGCACACTAGGCACTTTAATTTTAAGGTTTTAATTTCTCTAGTTTTGTTTTCATTTACTCTTTACCTTACATTCTTGATTCTGCTTGTATTATGCATTTTGCATTTACCTTATTATTATATTGGTAGATATCTCCCTCGCCCCTCTCCTCCAGGACTCATCTGGAAACTAGCTGTTATCAGCTCACTATGCACTTCCTGGTTAAACTTTTAACTAAATAAATAACACTTGTTGAACAAAAGCAGGGCCAAAATTTGAAACAGGTATTAAGAGTTGCACAAAAACAAATACATTTTGCAGCATAAGAGAATAAGGACATTAATAAGGTTAACCCTAGGAAGCCCTACTCATAGCGCAAACTAATTCTAACAGAGTTACATAAGTAAACATAATCAACTCCTGGGACAACAGAACCAGCCAGTTCATGCATAAAATATAGTGTAGATTAATGTATATGAGCTGGGTCTTGTATGTTTACAGTATATTGTAAGGACCAATATGCTTTTAATGTTCAAAACACAAGTAGGGAGAGTATCACAGCTGCTTAGCAAAACTGATCAATGGTTGTAGGACATGTTAGAACATGTTTACTTGCTGCTTACCACAGTATGTGAATACATTATTTCCATGAGTTGCAAGCACTGCATCATGGGTATGCAAATGATATGGGTTGTAACATGTCTGCCAATTCCTGAGATGCAGAGTACTATACAGTAGTACTCCAAAGTAATGAAAAGTAGCACATAGGTGGAATTAAAAGCAGAAAGATTTTAAGTAGGAATTAGGAGATGCACAAAATCCACTTCCCCTTGCATTTTCAGTTTGATTGGGCAAGGACTTGAAAGGGAAAATGAGGAGAAATGCAGAGGGTGGGTGGAATTAGGGAGGAGATTCAGTATTCTGAAGCTGTGATAGATGAAGGAGAGATGTGCCCCCCAAAACCCTCTCACAGTTCAGAATGCTATAGGTATGTTTATATGCTTTGCAAGTAAACAGTAAACGGTATACAGTCAGAAGAGATGCAAGTCATAAGTGGGGTACCTCAGCATCAGTTCTGGGGCCAGTCCTCTTCAATATCTTCATCAGTGACATTGCAGATGGACTGGAGGGTAAGGTTTGCCTGTTTGTAGATGACACCAAGATCTGCAACAGAGTTGATGATCCAGATGGGGTGGACAGAATGAGAAGAGATCTGGAAAAATTGACAAAATGGTCAAAGAGTGGCAACTAGGGTTTAACGCAAAGAAGTCCAAGATCATGCACATAGGGAAGAGAAATCCTGAAGCTACCTATAGGTTGGGAGGGTAGTTGCTGGCAATCACAAGGGAAGAAAGAGACTTGGGCATCATCATCACAGATGACCTGAAATCATTCAAGCAGAGCACTAAAGCAGTAGGTAAGGCTAGAGGAATGTTGGGGTGTATTAGTAGGAGTATCACAAGCCGTAAGAGGGAGGTAATAATCCCTCTTTACAAGACACTGGTTAGGCCCCATCTGGAGTACTGTGTGCAGTACTGGAGGCTGCACTTGCACAAGGATATTAAAAAAATGGAGGCAGTCCAGAGAAGGGCAACCAAAATGGTGCAGGGACTGCATCAGAAAACATATGAGGACAGATTAACAGAGCTCAATATGTATACCCTAGAGCAAAGGAGGAAGAGAGGTGATATGATCGAAACATTCAAACATCTTAAGGGCATTAACAAGGTAAAAGAGTCTAACATGTTTCAATATAAGAACAAGCATTTGTCAATGCCGACTGTTGTCTCGCTGGCATTGGCATTAGTAGTGCAGGAGTTAAAGACGCATAATAGAAATGGCAGTGAAGTACTGAAGTGATGCCAACCCCACCCCTACCCTGCAGAGACCGACAGGCACTGGGGTGTGCCTTTGGGTCATCAGCTATAACACTCATGAGATTTTACCTCACCCTACCCTGTAGGCACTGACAAGTGTCATGGTGTGCTTTGGGGTCTTTGGGCATTATACTTATCCCATTCCATAAGGAAATACGCTAAGATGGGTGCAGTATAGGAGAATGGGGTGAATATTGTGGCTGAACACTCTAAGGCACACCATGATGCCTGTCACTGGCTGCAGGGTGGGGTGGGGTGGGGGAGCAATGGCGTGAGCATTACAGCCGATGATCCCAAGTCACACCCCTAATGCCTGTCAAGTCTTTACAGGGTGGGTGCTACAGTTGAAACCCTAACGCTGTAGGCGTGTCTTGGTATTTTCCTCCAAATTTTCAACATGGGCTTTTGTGACCCCACCTCATGAAGAGTGGCACTATCAGTTTGTTAGCTGAAAGGTGCTTTTGCACAGTGGCTATGCCATTTAACAACACAGGGATGAAAACACATTTTGGGCAGGATGTGAAATGACAACTGTATTGTTCATGAGGAGATGTGAAAAATGGCAACGTTGAAAATCTGGGTGAAAATATGAAAAATTGGTGAAGTCATGAGCATACATAGAAACTGTGCAACACACATCCATAACCCAATTATTTTGGGATTTTTTAACCACATTTTCAACATAGGCATTTTGGGACCTCCCCTCATGAACAGTGGCACTGTGATTTTGTTAATTTGTCCCAAACGTTGATTTCCACAGTGACCACACCATTGTGCACCACAGGTGCAAAACACATTTTGGGCAGGATGTGAAAAATGACAGCTGTACTGTTCATAAGGAGGTATGAAAAATGCCAGTGTTGAAAATCTGTCATAAAAATATTGCAAAATTTTGAAGTTTTAAGGGTGCATGAAACTGTGCAATGCACACTTGTAACACAACCATGTTATGGAATTTCATCGCAAATTTTCAACATAGGCATTTTAGGACCTCTGCTCATGAGCAGTGTCACTGTCATTTCTTCAAACTGTCCTAAAACTGATTTTGCACAGCGACCACGCTTTTCTGCACCAGAAGCATGAAAACACATTTCAGCCAGGATATGTAAAATGACAGCTGTACTGTTCATAAGAGGTGAAGAAAATGCCAATTTTGAAAATCTGGAGTGAAAATATTACAAATTCACGAGAATTCTGTAGTCTTTGATGGAAACTACGCAACTCACGCCATAAAACAGCCATTTTTTGGATTTTTGTCCACCAAATTTGCAACATGGGCTTTTTGAGAGCCTCCCCTCATGAACAGTGGCACTGTTGTTTCCTTGATCAGTCCCGAAAGGTGATTCCACTCAGTTGACCGCGAAATTACCTTTTGGGACCAAATAACCCCATGACAGTGGCTGAATTCATGAGGAGAGGTCCCAGTAACCCCATGGTGGAAATCTGGTGTCAAAATTCCCAAAAATGGCCGAGATATGCACCAAAGTTGAAAAACCCTATTTATGCCATTATACAGTTTACTGGCATTTCTTCAGTTCACGGTCGCCTTTGAAGAGTGCAGACGTGTTCCCGGTCCACCAAAAATCGTCACAATTGGGGCTAAGTGGCATTCTCTTATTCAGTATAGGCAGATTAGGTGGAGAATTTTTAGTGGGACCTAAACATAGGTGAACTACAAATGGTTTACTGATGTTTCACAGAGCAGTAATTTGAGGATGATGTATGTAATTAAGTCTATATCACCTCTTCAAATAAATTATGAAAAAGGAATCCCAGCTAATGTTTCAACATTTCGTTTGTCAGGATTAACACAAATGAGCATTTGTTAATGCCGAATGTTTGCTTGCTGGCATTAGCAGTGGAAGTGCAGGAGTTAGACAGATGCAGTATAGGAATGGCAGTGAAGTATTGAACTGACGCCAACTCCACCTCACTCTGCAGAGATGGACAGGTGTTGGGGTGTGCCTTTGGGTCATCACCCATGATGGTCATGACATTTCACCTCACCCTACCCTTCAGACAGTGACAAGTGTCGAGGTGTGCCTTGGGGTGTTTGGGCTTTACATTCACCTCATTCCATAAGTAAATAGGCTGAAATGGGTGCAGTATAGGAAAATGGGGTAAACTCTGGGACAAGGGTCCAGGTGCACCCTCATTACCTGTCAATGGTTGCAGGATGTGAGTGGAGGTGAAATGGCATGAGCATTACTGTCAACAATCCCAAGTCACACCCCTGATGCCTGTCAGTCCCTACAGGGTAGGGCGTTATGGTCAAAAACCCTAACACCCTGGGAGTTTCTTGGTATTTTTACTCCAAGTTTTCCACATGGATTTTTTACCTCACCACATGAACAGTGACACCATCAGTTTGTTATGGGAAAGGTGATTTTGCAGAGTGACTGCACCATTTGGTGCCACAGGTGCGAAAACACATTTTGAACAGGATTGAAAAGTGACAGGTGTACTGTTCATGAAGAGGTGTAAAAATGGCATTGTTGAACATCTGGAGTGAAAATATACAAAAACTGGTGTAGTCCGCAGGCGTGTAGAAACTGCACAATGTACACCCGTAATGTAAGTAGTTTGGGATTTTACAGCAGATTTTCAACATAGGCATTTTGGGACCTCCGCCGATGAACAGTGTCACTGTGATTTTCGTAATCTGTCCGAACGCTAATTTCCACAGCGACTATGCTATTCTGCACCGGAAGCGCGAAACACATTTCCGCCATGGTGTGAAAAAATAACAACTATACTGTTCATAAGGAGGCGTGGAAAAATTGCAATGTTGAAAATCTGGACTGAAAATATTACAAATTAAGTGAACCTGCGAGGTGCATGGAATGCACATCTGCAGCTCAGTAAAGGGTCATTTTATGGACTTTGTCACCAAATTTTCAACATAGCCATTTAACACCTCTGCTCATTAACAGAGTCACTGTGATTTTCTTAATGTGTCCTGAACATTGATTTCCACACGACCACGCCATCGTGCACTACATGTCGCAAACACATTTTTGGTGAGATATGAAAATGACAGCTGGACTGTTCATAAGGAGTTGTGGTAAAATGGCAATGTGGAATATTTGGAGTAAAAATATTAAAAATTCTCAATGTTACGAGCGCGTGTCGGAACTGCACAATGCACCCTCATAAAACAGCCATTTTTGGGAATTTTTCCACCAAATTTTCAACATTGGGTTTTTGGGGGTCTACCTCATCATAAACTGTGAAACTGTCGTTTCGTTACTCGGTCCCGAAAGGTGGTTCTACACAGTGACCACGAAATCACCTTTTGGGACCGAATAACAAAATGACAGTGACTGAGTTCATGAGGTGGGGCCCCAAGAACACCATGTTGAAAATTTGGTGAAAAAATTCCCAAAAATGGCCGAGATATGCACCAAAGTTGAAAAAAAAACATTTATGCCATTATACAGCTTACCGGCATTTCTTCAGTTTATGGTTGGCTTTGAAGAGTGCAGACGTGTTCCCGGTCCACCGAAGATCACTGCACAGGGCCCCGGAGGTAACTATGGAGTTGGGGGTGGGGAGATGGATGCGCAGAGGTTGGGTGTGGGTTGGGGGAGGGGGGTGAGACAGTCAACTAGGGACCTTTTTTTTTCAGGTGTTTTTATGTTTCTTTAGACTACACGGGACTTTTGCCACGCTGGGGTGGGCTCCCAGCGTGGCAGCTGGAAGTTTTTTTTTGGTGAGGGCAGTGGTGCTGATGGGGGATTGGGCACCCCAGTTGGCCGTACAGAATTTTGCCATGCTGGGGTGGGCTCCCAGCATGGCACGTGGAACTCTGTTTGGGGGGACAGCAATGAAGCCGACAGGGCATTGGGTACCCCCATCGGCCATACAGTGTGTGTGGGGGGGAGCTCATGAGCATGCTGGGGTGGGCTCCCAGCATTCTACTTGGGTGTGGGGAGGAGAGCAGACAAAAATGGAGCTGTCTATGACAGCTGTACAGATGCAGTGCAGAGTGTAGGCACCTCGCATACTGCCGATGGCAGTACGTAAATTACCTGCCGACGGCAGTATGCAAATTGCCTATACATTACCACCGCTGATTGCAGCGGTTTTTTGCTTTCAACTGTACGCCACTGCATCTGAACGGCTGTCATAGACAGCTCTGACATTCATTGGCGTGGTGCAGCCGCACCTGCAAAAGGGAGCAGAGCATTGGAAGTGGGGGAGGCACACCTATGAAAACTCGTATGATGGCACTGTGTTTCTTGCACATGCATGCAAGCAAACATAAAAATGGCTTTTCTTGTTCTAACTGGATTTTTTTGAAACATGAAAACTGAGACCTATTTCTCAACTGCTGACAGTAGACCTGTGATCTATAGATAAGAAAGTATAGTTGAGTCATATTCTTATAAGGAGTGGTTTTGCTGGAGGGTACAGTAACATTCACTTGTCAGTACACTTCATGCTTATAGATTAGCTGGAGGTAAGTGGAGTACAATGAACTCAATTAATTTTACATCCTGTTTAACTAGGGTAGCCCAAACTGAGCTGTAAAATTTGGAGTTTGCTTGGCTATGTAGACACTTAAAGCTCACATCACATGGTAGCTGTACTGTGGGGTACAAGGCCAATATCAATTCTTGAATACCAGGAACAATGAGGTACTTGGTATTCAGTACACAGCTGAGATGATAATGCGGCTCAATTGGTAGTACATCTACCTCTGGGCCAGGAGCTCATCCCTTCTAGTCCCATTCCTGGATTGGATACATACCATAAACACTGGCAGTGGCACCAGAGTGCAGTACTAAGGGAATGCTGTACAGACAGGATGGGCCATCCTATGGATGAAGCATTAAACTGAGGTCTCTTCTGCCCATCCCTGCTGCTGTCCTGGCAGAAGTACAAGAACCCAACATATTTTTTGCAAGAGATGGGGGATTTTATTTCAAACAGAACTATTTACAGTGATATGAACAATCAAAACCAATATTTTAGAGAAATAACAACATATTCAAATTAGACTCCCCCCAAAAAAATCATCTTGAAAAAAATAAGATAGAACAAAATTAAATAATACAAAATAAATGCAATATTTTTGGACCATAAAGGAAGAGAAAAAGAAACAGAAGAAAGCTAGTACACAACCCAGACCATGTTTTGCTACAGGGCAAAAAATGTGTGGCACAGATGGGAGGAGAGTTCTTTACTGCAGAAAGCACAGAATCCAGTGATATGTAAATGTTTTCCAATTTTACTTGTTTCACCAATTTTTGATGTCATATTAGCTGACACAATACTTGCCATATGAAAAATGTTAAGACTGCAAACACTAATTCCTATGTATTTGTATTGTGCCTCTTACAGGGTGACTGATAAATGCCTAAAACCAGATCATTATAGTCTATTTAAGAAAAATGCAGCTCCTTCATTTGTTCAGTATCTTTTATTGATCTGCAAAACCATGTCCTTTGGATATTAGAGAGCATATCGCAGTGGCCGGATATTCAGACTCTCGGGCTGTAGGCGCAGAAAGCCTGGGTGCAGCGCAACTTGGCTGCGGGGCGCTGACTGGACGGTAGTCAACAGGAGCTGCGCCATGGCATAGCATCTATTGAATATCGTGACTCTGGCCACCCAGTGCACATGGCGCAGTGGCACTGCACCAAGCAAGTGGCCAGAGTGGAGCAGGGATGCGCTTAGGCTAAGTTCCCCTGGCGCTTATGTGCAACAAACCACAATATTCAAAAGTGCATGCACAATGGGGCCATAATGTATACAAAGTGCAAATGGGGCTATTTGCATGTCATTATGGCCCCATTTGCAGCTTCTGGGCATGCCGATCGGCGGCTTGCACCTGGCGCCTGCCAGGCAGCAGCCGTCGAGGACGATACCCCTGCACAGTGTGGCAATGCACCTCTCTGCCCGATAGGCATATGTATAGTTAAATAACATCCCATATCCTTAGTGGTCCAGTGGACCTCTGTCAGCCCGATTGCGGGCTTAGGTATAAAAAATCCACGTCCTATATCCCTGGTGGTCCAGTGGACCGCTGTAAGCCCAATTGCGGGCTTAGGTATAAAAAATCCACGTCCTATATCCCTGGTGGTCCAGTGGACTGCCGTCAGCCCGACTGCAGGCTTAGGTATAAAATATTTCATGTCCTATATCCCTGGTGGTCCAGTGGACGCTGTATCCCTTGCGGCTTGGGTATAAAAATCACGTCCTATATCCCTGGTGGTCCAGTGGACTGCCGTCAGCCCGACTGCAGGCTTAGGTATAAAATATTTCATGTCCTATATCCCTGGTGGTCCAGTGGACCACTGTCAGCCTGATCATGGGCTTAGGTATAAAAAATCCTCGTCCTATGTCCCTGGTGGTCCAGTGGACTGCTCACAGCCCGATCGCGGGCATTTATATTAAAAAAATTAAGTCCAATATCCCTGGTGGTCTAGTGGTACCCCACTCACCACCCACCCATTCAGCCCCACCACCCCGGTCAGCAGCGGGTGGCAGAACTCCACCCGCCTGCCGCCCCGCCGCCCGCCGACTGACACCATAGGTAGGGCTGTATGCCCATTGGTCCACAGCATGAGCCAATGGGCATGCAGCTATACCATTACACCTCCAGATATGTGAATGGATCCATTCATATATCTGGACTGTGTATGGTATAGTGCACGCCCATTGGCTCACGCCAGGGACCAATGGGCATACAGCCCTACCCACGGTGTCAGTCGGCAGGCGGCGCAGCAGGTGCAGGCGGTGGGTGCTGCCACCCACCGCTGACCGGGGAGCGGGCGGTGGCCCAGTGGGCGGTGGGGAGGGGGTACCACTGACCACCAGGGATATTGGACTTATTTTTTAATACAAATGCCCGCACAGCGCTGCGAGCGTCCACTGGACCACCAGGGATATTGGACTTATGGTAAGTTTTTTAATACAAATGCCCGTGATCAGGCTGCGAGCAGTCCACTGGACCACCAGGGATATAGGACATGAATTGCTTTGTACCTAAGCCCGCGATCGGGCTGACAGTGGTCCACTGCTCCACCAGGAATATAGGACGTGAGTATTTTTATACTTAAGCCCACGATTTGGCTGACAGCGGTCCACTGGACCACCAGGGATATAGGACATGAATTGTTTTATACCTAAGCCCGCGATCTGGCTGACAGCAGTCCACTGGACCACCAGGGATAGGACATGAGTATTTATACTTAAGCCCGTGATCGGCTGACAGCGTCCGCTGGACCACCAGGGATATAGGATGTTATTTATTTCAACAGATGCCCACTGTTCAGGCATGTGGGGTGCCACCAGGGAGGTGCAGCCGAGCTTGGGTAGCCACCCACAAGTGGCAGCTGCGTTGCACCCTGCAATATGGCAGCTCACCTGTCAGGTGGCCAGCCATTATTCCTTTTTTTTGCTCACCTGTGTGCAGCGCAAGTAGGGGTTGCGCATGCATGGTTCAACACATCCCGGGCTGAATATGGCGGGATGTCGCGGGTATGCGCCCGGGCACACCCCACCTGCGCTGCATACATTCACTGATGCACTCCAGGCATCAGGATTTGTGCCAGGCACAACCCCGCTTGAATATTGGGTCAAGAACAGGCTATGTGACAGGTAACGCTGTTGCCACACGCAACCCTTTGAATATCAGGACCAATATGTACAATATAAAACACAATAATAATACTCTAAATAAGCATTTGTCAATGCCAAATGTTGTCTCACTGGCATTGGCACTGGCAGTGCAGGAGTTAGAGATGCATAATAGAGATGGCAGGAAGTATGGAACTGACACAAACCTTACCCCAACCCCCACCCTGCAGAGACTGAAAGGCGCTGGGGTGTGTCTTTGGGGCATCAGCTATAACGCTCATGCCATTTTACCTCACCCTACCCTGTAGACACTGACAAGTGTTGTGGTGTGCTTTGGGGTCTTTGGGCATTATACTTACCCCATTCCATAAGGAAATACTCTGAGATGGGTGCAATATAGGAGAATGGGGTGAACTTTAGGGCCGAACACTCCAAAGCACACCTCAATGCCTGTCACTGGCTGCAAGGTGGGGGTGGGGGTGGAATGGCATGAGCATTATAGTGAAATGATCCCAAGTCACACTCCTGGCACCTGGCAGTCTCTACAGGGTGGGGTGTTACAGTTAGAAACCCTAACATTATAGGCGTTTGTTGGTATTGTCACTCCAAATTTTCAACATAGGCTTTTTGTGACCCCCACCTCATGAAGAGTGGCACAATCAGTCTGTTAGCTGAAAGGTGCTTTTGCACAGTGGCTATGCCATTTGGCGACACAGGGATGAAAACACATTTTGGGCAGGATGTGGAAAATGACAACTGTATTGTTCATGAGGAGGCATAAAAAAATGGCAACGTTGAAAATCTGGAGTGAAAATATGAAAAATTGGTGAAGTCATGAGCATGCATAGAAACTGTACAACACACATCCGTAACCCAATTATTTTGGGGATTTTTTAAGCACATTTTCAACATAGGCATTGTGGGACCTCCCCTCATGAACAGTGGCACTGTGATTTTGTTAATCTGTCCCAAAAGTTGATTCCCACAGCGACCATACCATCGTGCTCCACTGGTGCAGAAACACATTTTGGGCAGGATGTGAAAAATGACAGCTGTACTGTTCATAAGAAGGTGTGAAAAAATGGCAGTGTTGAAAATCTGGCATGAAAATATTGCAAATTTGTGAAGTTACAAGGGTGCATGGAAACTGTGCAACACACGCTTGTAACACAGTCATTTTATGGACTTTCGGCACCAAATTTTCAACATAGGCATTTTAGGACCTCTGCTCATGAACATTATCACCATCATTTTCTCAAACTGTCCCAAAAACTGATTTTGCACAGTGACCACACTATTCTGCGCTGGAAGTGCGAAAACACATTTCTGCCAGGATATGTAAAATGATAGCTGTACTTTTCATAAGGAGGTGTGGAAAAATGCCAGTTTTGAAAATCTGGAGTGAAAATATTACAAATTCATGAAGTTATGAGCGTGCGTGGAAACAGCACAATGCATGCTCATAAAACAGCCATTTTTTTTTATTTTGTTCCACCAAATTTGCAACATAGGCTTTTTGAGAGCCCCCCTCATGAACAGTGGCACTGTTGTTTCATTATGCGATCCCGAAAGGTGATTCCACGCAGTGACCTGAAATAACCTTTTGGGACCAAATAACACCATGACAGTGACTGAATTCATGAGGAGGGGCCCCAATAACCTCATGTTGAAAATTTGGTGCAAAAATTCCAAAAAATGCCCGAGATATGCACCAAAGTTGAAAAAACCCTATTTATGCCATTATACAGCTTACCGGCATTTATTCAGTTCGCGGTTGGCTTTCAAGAGTGCAGACGTGTTCCCGGTCCACCGAAGATCGTCGCGCCAGACTCCGCAAGTAAGTATGGGGTGAGGGGGGTGTGGGGAGGCATGGTGCGCAGAGGGTTGGCGCAAGTTGTGGTCGGGGGCAGGGAGACGGCGAGGGACCATTTTCTTCTTCCATAGCTTACTTAAGAAAAAAAAACCATCGCAGGACTTTTGGTTTTTTACAGGACCATTTGGCATGCTGGGGTGGGCTCCCAGTGTACCAACACAGTGTTTTTTTGGGGGGCAGTTCTAGCCGACGGAGGATTGGGCACCCCGTCCAGCACAAAGGGGGGCACAGAGCCAAGGGGATTGGGCACCCCCGGCACAACTGCACTGGGGAGAATTATGCCAGGGGAGTGGGCTCTCCCATCTGCAAATTAAACTTTGCAGAGGGACATAATGCCGACAGGGAGTGGGCTTCCTTATCAGCAAGTGAGAGCGTACTGTTACTGGCACTGAAGCCAATGAGACTGGGGCCCTCGTCTGCACACAAACACTGTGGGGGGCACATGCTACCGGGGATTGGACAGCCCCTCGACGCGAGAGGCTCACTCATATTGTTTGTGAACATGGCGGCAAGCCGCCACCATGTTCACAAACAATATCGCAGTACCAAGGTTCCGCCCAGCAATGACGGGTCACTCCCTCATTGCAGTGGAATGGCTTATGCTGCAATGATGAGGCAGCCCCTGATTACAGCAGCTGAAACCTTACAAGGTTGTGGCATGCTGGCTGAGCTAGAGTCAGCAGCAGCATGCCACCCCATTGGTGAAAGCGGGCCAAGCTTCCAAAGGCTATGGGGGCACTGGCCACAACAGTGCCACGCCTCCACAACCTGCTTCTGCAGCAAGCTGCCACAATATGATTCTTGTGCATGCACGCAATCAACATAAAAAATGACTGTTTTACGAGCGTGCATTGCACAGTTTCCACGCACACTTGTAAGTCCACATATTTGTAATATTTTCACTCCAGATTTTCAACATAGGCATATTTCCACACCTCCTTATGAACAGTGTAGCTGTCATTTTTCACATCCTGGCCAAAATGTGTTTTCATGCTTCCGGCGCAAAATAGCGTGGTTGCTGCTGGAAATCAGTGTTTGCTACAGAGCAAGACATTCCCAGTGACACTGTTCATGAGCAGAGGTCCTAAAATATCTATGTTGAAAATTTGGTGGCAAAGGTCCATAAAATGGCTGTGTTACGAACGTGTATTGTGCAGTTTCTACGCATACTTGTATGTTCGTGAATTTGTAATATTTCCACTCCAGATTTTCAACATTGCCATTTTCCCACATCTCCTTATTATCAGTATAGCTGTCATTTTTCACATCATGGCTGAAATGTGTTTTCACACTTCCGGCATGCAATAGCACGGCAGCTGTGGGAAATCATGATCGGTACAGAGTAAGAAAATCACAGTGACAGTATTCATGAGCAGACATCCTAAAATGCCTGGGCCAGATATTCAAACTGCGCTATGTTGTGGCGCAAGCCCTTGCGCTGCACAAAATAGTTGCACAGGGGTGTGTCCAGAGCGATATTCAAAGGAGTTGCGCCCTTGAGCAACTCCTTTGAATATCACCCCCCGGCCACAGCCACTGTGCATGGTGCAGTGGAACTTGCTCCACCGCAAGTTGTCAGAGTGGAGCATTCAACTTGCGGTGGCACAAGTACCATTGCGCCATGCACAAAATCCCCATATTCAAAAGGTGACATGCAAATGGGGCCATAATTCATGCAAGGCTCGGGGGGGCCATTTGCATCTGATTACGGCCCCATTTGCATGCCATTAGCATGCAGGTGCACCGATCCCCGAGGACTTGCACCTGGCGCCCTGCCAGGCAGTAGCCATCGGGAACCAATGCCCCCTACAGCCCGATCGCGGGCAAAACAGTGTAGAATCCCCACCACCCCCCACTGGCCCGATCGCAGGCATAGTTTAACCCCCACAGCCCGATCGCGGGCAGCAATGTAGCTCCCCAATGTATCCCTGGTGGTCCAGTGGACCGAAAATCCCGATCGCGGGCAGTAGTTGTTCAATAAACCCACCCTCCCGAATTCATCCCTGGTGATCCAGTGGACTGAAAAGCCCGATCACAGGCAGTAGTTGTTTAATAACCCCCCACCCAAAGTCATCCCTGGTGGTCCAGTGGCACATCCCGATCGCGGGATGTAAAAGTTGAACAAACTCCCCCGAACATAGCCCTGGTGGCTAGTGTCCCCCCCATCCACCCAGGAAGCCCCACCACCCCGCTCCCCCCGGCAGCCAGAGGGTGGCAGCATCCCACCCGCCTGCCGCCCGCGCCACTTCCGACTGACTGCCGGTAGGACTGCATACCCATTGGTGCAGAGCAAGAGCCAATGGGCGTGCACCATACCATACATGACAGTCCAGATTTGTGAATGAGGGGTTTATTAAACAACCTGCCCACCTATTGATTTACGGTCCACTGGACCACCAGGGATACGCTCGGGGAGCCACATTGCTGCCGCATCGGGCTGGTGGGGTGGGGATTAAACTATGCCCGCGCATCGGGCCAGTGGGGTGGTGGGGGGATTTACAGTCATCTGCCAGCGATCGGACTGCAGGGGGCACAGGAGGGGTTAGGGGCCAGCCACAGGTGGCAGCTGCTGTGTTGCACCCTGCAATGCAGCAGCTCACCTGTGGGTGGCCCTCGACTTGATTCTTTTTGTTTTTGCTCAAAGTGGTGCAGGCGCAGGTTGGGGGTTGCGCCTGCACAACTCCGCACAGCCCGGCTGAATATCGGGCTGTGCAGTTTATGCATGGTTCCTCCCCCTCCAGTTCAGCATACATTCATTTGCATTGCGCTGTTGCTCAGCCTGTTTTCAGTGGTGCAACTGCCTCCTGCTGAATATCGCAGATTGGAGCAAGTTTGGACTTGTGCAGGCTCAACCCTATTGCGCATGGTGCAACCCTTTTGAATATCTGGGCCTCTATGTTTAAAATCTGGTGCAAAAAATTCCAAAAAAATGACTGTTTTATGAGAGTGCATTGCGCAGTTTCCACGTGCACTCATAACTTTGTGAATTTGTCATACTTGCACTCCAGATTTTCAACATTTGCATTTTCCCACACCTCCTTATGAACAGTACAGCTCTCATTTTTTACATCCTGGCTGAAATGTGTTTTCACACTTCTGTCGCAGAATAGCGTGGTCCCTGTGGGAAATCAGTGCTTGGTGCACAGTACGAAAATCATAGTGTCAGTGTTCATGACCAGAGGTGACAAAATGCCTATGTTGAAAATTTGGTAAAATAATTCCACTGAATGACTGTGTTACAAGCACGGGTTGCGCAGTTTCCACACAGGCTTGTACCCTTGAGCACAACCAGGGCATTAGGGTTCCTAAGACAGACACTTAAGAAGTATGAGGGTGCAATGTTAATCAGATGCAAGAGGAGTTGCGGAGAGGTACTCTGTTAGGATTTGGATGCTGAAGGGACATGGATACAACGGGGCCTGAATAAATGGCAAACACCAATGCAAATACCAGCCAGCGAATGTTAGGCATTGACAAATGCTTGTTTATATTTAGGTTCTATTCCTCCTACCATATTCGAGCTAATACTGACCCAGATACCCTTTATAAAACACAATCTAGAAATAAATGTGCTTGAGTTTATACCACCTGCACACATTCTGGTCTGAGGCAATATCTCTCACTTAAATTCTTGTGTTTATGAGCATCCCGCAAACTTAGCTTGCATGGTTTCTAAGCCAGAGCACATCCCACAGGCAGGCAGGCATTCTAGAGGTAGTCAGGAGCTTGAAAACCTGTGCTGATTGATAGGGGGGACAGTTTCTAAAACTGGCCATAATCTTGAATTCAGCATTCAGTATAGTGGGATATACTGCTTTGCAGGATTGAGACTGTAAATAGGTTGGTGACAGACCTAATGTACATGCCAAGTAATTTTTTTTCCAGTGAGTCCTCCAATTCTTTTTTCTCCTTTGCCTGTCTGTTTAAACCCTTGAGAAATCCTTAAGTCATCACCAAGGGGAAAAGAAAAAAAGTTAAAACATTTTTTCATCTGTTCTGTGTACCTTTTCTCTGCACTTCATACATTTCACTATACTTTCTACAGAGTTTAAAGCCCATTTAGAAACTGTACATTCTACAGAGTCTAAATGGGCTTTTCCTAGCATAGCAATCATCATGTTCGGTGGGCCAGTTGGGCAGGGTATCAATGGCCCAGAGAGCTATGGACTTGACAGGGCCAGTACCAGTGCGCCATCATGGCTTATAATTGATTATTGTATCCTTCACATTCTGAGCCTTGGAAGGGTGTCATTGTAAACAAATCTGCCTAGCTACCTCCTCTGATCCACCTGGGGACTTACCAGTTTCACACACAGGAGACAACTCTCTCCAGAGCTGACAGAGAAGAGACCCAGTCTGACAATAGGCAGGGCTCCAGAGTTCAGTACAGCACACCTTGGTGGTGGAGGTGTGGTTATCTCCCCTGCTTAGCTGGTCTGTAGTTTCCTACTTATTGTTTTTATCCACCACCCTCTGCCCTACAGTTTCATCCTCCAGGCTCTCAAAGGATCACTTGCACTAGCTCCCTCCTGAATCACCGAGGGTATTGCTGCGATAAGGATTGTACCCACTTCTGTTTGACTCACCCTTACTCTGCAAGCATACAGAGACACTCAGGTTGCTTGGGATGTTTTCCAGACAATGGGCATGGCAAGCAGCTCCCTAGCCTATCAGATCCACCAGAAGTATACTATGATTGCAAAGAGTACATACACCTTGTTTTCTGACAATTTTTTAAAGTATGACTGGAAATTTGAGCATGTGTGAATTCTGTTTCACACCCTCAACATACTGTTTCATGTGTTTGTT
Source organism: Neoceratodus forsteri (assembly GCA_016271365.2). NCBI lineage: Eukaryota > Metazoa > Chordata > Ceratodontiformes > Ceratodontidae > Neoceratodus > Neoceratodus forsteri. Next base: position 477,788,494 of record CM028131.1, read on the forward strand.
TTTGTTACAGTTTGTGATACCTTTTATTGGACTAGCAGAGAAATTGTACATAGATGTTACAGTGCGCAAACTTTCAGGGCCACATAGGCCCCTTGACCACACTTTCTTTTTTCAACTATTTGTGCTTGTTTGAATTACGAAGGGGCTTGCAGGACTGGTATCCCTTTGAAGGTTGTTACTTTTATATCCAGAGGGAGTGATATACTACTGAAAGTGGTAAGCTAACCTGCTACCCGCCAAACCTGTTCCATGGCTGCTAGATTCCCCAGCCTGCTCACCAGCCCGTGATTGGGCACCTTCTTGTCGGTGGCGTGGCTAGCTAATCTGTCACCCGCTGAACCTGCTCCACGGCCGCTAGATTCCCCAGCCAGGTACGGACCACATACCGAGATGGTATTTTCATATTTCGGCAGTCTTAAGCAGCTTCCCCTCTGATTGGCTGCCTTCTCACTCTAGTGCTCTCCAATTGGTGCACCTACAAACCCTAGACTTGGAGCATTGAACTGCATTTTTTTTTGCTTGTTCTAATCCTGAAAGCCTTCTTTACCTTACTGTTTTGATTTTAAGTTTACTTATCTACTATGCTAAATGATTTAAGTTTATTATATCTTCTGCACTAATTTTATTCCCATTTTGAATGTATTTAGCAGCTTTAACATTGCTACTGCTTGATATTTAAGTGTTGCTGTTGACCTGCCAGTTTATTTTCTACTGTTCACTCTCTTTCACCCTTCTCTTCCCTTTCTCCTGGATTTTTTTTTTCCCTCAGCCTGCTCCTACTTACCTGACTCCCCACTTTTACATGGCATTGACCTGCCCTACCCCCCAGTCACTTCCTTTCACTCGATCCTGTCACAATTCCTCTCTAACCTTGTACAGCCCCCCATCTGCTCCCTGTGTTCCAGACCCGATCTACGTGCCTCCTATTGTCTTCTCTGGCTGGCTCCGGTCCTGCTGCTTTGTGGTCACCAGTATGGGCTGTTCCACCCCCCATTTAACTTCATCTCTACTATCTCCCCACCCTCTACTCTTCCCACTTAACTAACTGCAATCTTCTCCTCTTCCCACATCTCACCAGCCCTTGATTGGGCACCTTCTTGTCAGTGGTGTGGCTAGCTAACTTGACACCCGCTGAACCTGCTCCATGGCCACTAGATTCCACAGCCAGGTACAGACCAGATACTGAGCCAATATTTTCATATTTCGGCACTCTCAAGCCACTCACCTCTGATTGGCTGCCTTCTCACTCTGGTGTTCTTGGATTGGTGTGCCTACAAACCCTGGACTCATAGCACTGAACTGCAGTTTTTTCTTTTGTTTGCTCTAATCCTAAAGCCTTCTCTACCTTACTGTTTTGTCCACTCACCCAACCCCTGACCCCGACCTCTATTAAAAACACACAAGCTCCGCCCTGCACCACTCCACCCTCTTCCCTATTGGCCACTCAAGCCTCAAGCTAGTCTATAGCTGCTTAACCTTTTCACTCACTTCTCTTACCCTCCTACAATCCTTAGTCTTCTCTAGCTCTAGCTATCCTCACTCTTCTCTAGCTCTATGGTCTATAAACACAGCCCTGCTGACTCAGTCTGCTGCTATTATCCCTTCCTGTAACAATGCTCTCTATCCATGCTACCTCCTGTCCCTCTTCACTCTATCTCTTATCCTCCTCTCCCTCCCATCCCATCACCTGCTCAACAACTCCACACTTCCACTCACCCCCTGCCTACCCCACTGCCTCTCTTACCCCCTGCTACATCCTAGCGATAACTCCTATTTCCTACTATCTCAACTGGACCCACTGCTCTTCCCGGCCTTCTGCACCCTTCTACCTCTGTGCTACTCACACACTCTTTTATGTCTCTTCAAATTCTAACTCACTATCTTCTGTTACCAACCCAGCTCTCCCAAAATGCCTAGCAAACTTGGTTTAGGAGTACCAAGCTCCACTTTATCATTATCTCTCCTTCTGCTCTCTGCAGGTGACATAAATCCTAACCCTGGCCCCTCACTCATTAAAACTCCCCCCTTGCACCCCAATCCCTGCTTTCCTCCTCAACCCCTACCACCTTCCCGTGAAGGCTAAAGATCCTCCAACTTAACATTCAGAGTCTTCTTCCCAAACTAGACCTTCTACACCCTCTTGTTGCTGTCACTCTTCCTGATATATTAATAGTTACTGAGACCTGGCTAACAAACAAGGTCCTAGATGCATCCATCACAATCCCTGGTTATGTCATCACCCGTCAGGACCATGCTAGCAGGGGCAGGGGTGTGACTATCTATTCTTCTGCCTCCCTCCAAATCAAAACTGTTCTAGCGACCACTGTCCCCAAGACCTATGAAGCCCTCATCTTAAGATTACCACTTCCCTTCTCAGTCCCTATTTTTTTTGCAGGAGTATATTGCTGCCCTGGCCTACACTACACTGTTACCACTGAGCTAATCACCTCCATTTGGTACCTCACCTCCTCAGGTGAGCTCTACCTCCTAGGTGACCTTAACCTTAACTGGTTGTCTCCTCCCTCGGCAAAACTCACACAGGCGTCACTGCTCTCAACCTGTCCCAACTGATCAAGGAACCAACTCGCTCTTAATCATAAAACTCATAACCACACCCTCCTAGACTGGGCCCTTACCTCACACCCACACAGGGTAATCCAGTCCGGCCTGATGTCTGATGCTTGTAGTGATCATCATCATCTAATCTTCTTAGTCAGGAAAGTTCTTAGATCTAAGGCCCCTCCCAAACTCCTAACCCACCACTCCTACAAAACCCTTGACCTTGCCTCCTTACTTCAGGACCTAACCCTCATATTTATTTTATTTATTTATTTAGTTCATAAATCGGATTTACAACCTTTGAGTCACAGACTCATTTACAAAGGTACCTCGTCACAGGGAGGGGAACAACAAATAGTGTGGCAAGACAGGGTGGAACAATACAGGTGTGATACATACATTATACATAGCATAAAGCATAGGTAGTTTCCCAAGGTACAGAACAAAATTCATTGGTAGGTCCTAGCAGGTCATGCAGGCACTAGCCAGAGGAAAATGGAGTGGGGTAGGCTATCGAGCCTGCGGGGCAATGGCAGGCCCTACCATAGGCACGTACACTTCTGAGTGCTAAGTAGGTGGTTGCGTAGGGCAGCTTTGAACTGACCAATTTTAGGGGTGCTCGAGATGTGCGTGGGAGGAGTTATACCAGGATGGTGCTCTGTAATAAAAGGACCTTTGGGCAAGGGAGGTCCTGGCTCTAGGCACCTGGAAGGTGGCTTTGCAGGTGAATGCGGGTGGCGGCAGTGGGAAGCTAAGCTGGAGCTGTGCTGTGATACCAGGGGACACAGTCAAAGAAGAGTCTTTTTGCTAGTATACCAGTGTGATATTGCAGTCGTTCTTCCAGATTGAGTATGTTAGGTGGTGGTATAGAGTCGACACATGGGGTTCGCTTAGGGCACCGGCCAGGAGCCTGCAGGCTTTGTTGATGGAGGTCTGGATTTTGGTGAGGGCAGTGGGGCCAGCGGCTGTGTAGATGGGGAGGCCATAGTCAACTGGTGACAGGATGGAGGAAGTGATGGCCAACCATAGGGTGAAGCCAGGGAGGCAGTCTTTGTGTTGCTAGAGGAGCCCAATCTGGGTGTTCATGGCAGAGGATAGGGCACTGACATGGGCATGGAAGGAGAAAGCCGAATCAAAGGTGATGCCCAGATATTTGTATGTTGATATCTGCTCAAGGGGATGGAGGGTGTTAGGAAGGATGGAGAAGGGGGCATTTTTGGAGCTACTTTGGTGGTGTGCAAAGATCATTGACTTTGTTTTCTTGAGATTCAGGACAAGGTGGTGGTCGAGGAACCATTTTTCAGCTTGGCTGAAGGAGGATTGCAGGCTGTTCTGGAGAGTGACCAGATCGGGGTGCAAGGAGAGTAGGACAGCATCATCTGCATATAATAGCAGCTTTCCTGCACAAGAGCTGGGAGGGGTGTTCAGGAAGAGACTGAATAATGTGGGGCCCAGAATGGAGCCTTGTGGGACTCCTGAAAGTACAGGAAGTGCCGAGGATAGGCCACCAGTTAGCTTGACGCGTTGGGATCTACCACAAAGGTAGCTGGAGAACCAAGCTAAAGGGCCAGATGATAGTCCCACTTTACAGAGGGTGTCTAGCAATAGTGGGTGGTTCACAGTGCCGAAGACCTTGGACAGGTCAATGAATACTGCCCCAGCCAACTCTCTGGAATCTAATGCAGAGTGTATATGGTGGGAGAATTCCAGTAGAGCTGTGGTGGTGCTGTGACCTGGGTGGAAGCCATGCTGTTCAGGGCACAGAATGTTGTGGCTGGATAGATAGGTTGCAAGTTGTGTGGATACTATTTTTTTGAGAGCTTTGTGGGGGGGGAGGATGGAGATAGGTCTGTAGTTATTTGGTACAGTACGGTCTCCATTTTTGTGTATAGGGATGATTTCGACCTGTTTCCATGCCCTCGGGAATTGGCTGAGACACAGGGATCGATTGAGGAGGTCAGTGAGGGGGACTAGCATGACATCCAATGTTAATCGGAGTATCCAGGAGTCGAGGAGGGTCATCACTCGGGTTGCGGGAGGAGAGAGCATTTCGGAGGATTGGCTTCATGTCCTGTGGTGAGATAGTCTTAAACAGAAGTGGGGGCAGGCAACAGCTGGACTGTTGCAAACCAGTATGGGGTCAAAGTAGTGGGCCGGGAGAACTGAGCTTAGATCAGTGAAGGTTTCGTTAAGGCAGTTGGCAATACGGGAAGGGTCAGCATTAATAGCACCATTTATGATCATCTGAGAGGGAGGAGGGGAGCAGGTCATTCCGTTTAACTCTTTCACGTTATTCCAGAAGGTGCGGGCATTGCCCCAGGTGGATGTCAAGGTGGACTGGTAGTGGCTGGCTTTGGCTTTCTTATGGTCCAGGTGCACTGGTTGTGAGCTGCGTTATAGGCTTGCCTGTCTGCTAGCTTGCCAGTATTGACAGCAATGTGCCATAGGTTATCACGTTGCATCAGTTGTTGGACCCGGGGGGGGGGATATCCAGGCAGCTGAGTGTCTCTTGGTACGAGTGTGGGTGACAGGGGCGAAAACATCACAGGCCTTGCAGAAGGCATTGGCGAGGAAAGCAAGGACAATGTCTATATCCGTTGTGAGGGAGATTGGGGACCAATCAAGTTCTGCAAGGTGACGCTTAAGTTTGCGTAGACCTCTAGGGCAAAAACGACGACGGGGGTGGCGTGGTGTGCAGTTTTGAGCATGGGGGTGGACCAGTGGCAAAGAATTGGTGAGTGTTCACTGAGGGAGTTGGGTAATACATTAATATCCTTTATTTTGTGAGGGCGGTTAGAGAGCACAATGTCAAGAAGCGTGCTAGTCCCACTTGATTGGTTAAATCTGGTGGGTTGAGTCACTAGTTGGGATAGATCAAGGGCTGTGAAGTTATCTTTCATTTGTGCTGAGGTAGCACTGAGCCAGTTGATGTTGAGATCTCTCACTATGAGCTGTTCTGTCTTGTGTGGCAGGGTAGTGAGGTAATCAGTGAGGAAGCCGGATAGCTTGGTTTTTGTTCTCGTGAGGGTACATATGTCGTAGTGAGAATTAAAGAGGGCCTGACCTGGGTCAGGGGAGATTTTAAGGTGATTGCTTGGACCCCATGATCGAGCTTAGTCACATGAGGGCATGACCCAGGAGGAATTCGTTAGGTAGACTGCAACCCCCCACGCTTACCCACACAATCTTCTCTGAAAAGGGAGAAGCCAGGAAGGGAGATCACCGAGTTCGAGTAACGGGTGTGAGCCAAGTTTCCACTATGGCAAGGATCGCCGGCTTATGTTGGGAGACCCAGCATTGGAGTGCAGCAGTCTTTTTTGGTAGACTGCAGATATTCATGCAGGCAATGCGGAGGCCATGCCCTATGGTGGGCGATGTACCGGGTCCTGGGCCTGGGTTGGGGTGGACATTACCAGAGAGCAGGAGGAGTAGGATGGTGAGCTGGAGTAAGGGACTGTGGCTGTGGCGGTAGCGATGTCTGGGCAGTCGGGAGGATTTGCGGGGGGGCAGTGCAGGAGATGGGTAGGGAGCTAAGGGTGGGCAGGGCTAGCGCAGGGGGGTACCACCTGCCATTGTGGTCTTCGGAGCCATATATTGGGCCACTATAGCTTTTGCTAAAACTATTGATCTTGCTCTTGGCTACTTCAGTGACAATATTCTCTCTATCTGGAATAATCATGCTCCCCTGAAGCAAATCAGAGTGCATGGTAATCACCACCCTTGGATCACCCCCGAGCTCCTGGCAGTTCAGCAAGCACATGACTTAGCTTGGAAAACACACAAATCCACCAGACTCCCTTGAGACCTTTCTAACTACCGTTCTCTCAGAAGTGCCTGCACAAAAACCATCCAGCAGGTCAAATCCGAGTATTTCCATTCCACCTTTAACACGAACATAAATAACCCATCAAAGTTCTAGAAAGTAGTCCACTCACCTTTTTCACCCCAAGCTAAACCTTCTCCTTTGCTTAATATTAACAACCAGCTCACAGCTGACCATCCCTTGGTAGCTGCGGAATTCAATACTTACTTTATTTCCTACACTTACACCCTACTAGCCTCCCTCCCAACCCTTCCTTCTGTCTCACATCCCCCCATCCATCTGTCTCACATCCCCCCATCCATCTCCCCCCCACCACCATTTAACTAAAAGCTTTGCCTTTTCATCAATCTCTCCAAGTGACACCTTAAAGGCTCTCCTCTCTCTTAATCCCACAAAGGGTAGGTCCCCAATGGCCTTGACCCTAAGTTGCTCTACTTATCTGCTTCTGCTGTTTCCCACCCACTAGCTAACCTGCTCAACCTGTCTTTCCACACTGCAACTATACCCGCTGCCTGTAAACATGCAACTGTCCTCCCCCTACCACAGGGCGGCGATCTCTCTTCTCCAGGGAACTACTGCCCAATCTCACTTCTACCCACCCTGTCAAAACTCCAGGATCTTCTTTTTCTATCTTAGCTCTCTTCCTTTCTTGATGACTCCTCCAGTCTGGTTTCCAGAAGAACCATTCCACAACCACCTCCTTACTCAGACTCATGGACTCTATCCATTCTGCCATGGATAAAAGCCACATTATGTCTGCCATCTTTGCTGACCTTGCTAAGGCTTTCGACACTGTCTCCCACTTCTTCCTTCTTGATACACTCTCAACTGCTGGCCTGTCACAGCCTGCCTGCGATTGATTCAGTTCCTACCTGGTAGAAAGAATTCAATCTGTCAGAATAGTTGACTCTACATCCTCGCTCTTCAAATCTCAACTGGCGTGCCTCAAGGCTCTGTACTTGGCCCACTTCTATTCTCAATTTTCCTAAATGACCTTCCATCTGCATGCTTCTCATCCCTTATCCATATGTATGCAGATGACACTGTCCTGTTCACCGCTGGCCCCTCTCCCTCTGATGTGATTACCAGACTACAGCTTGACTTCAACAATGTTCAGTGCTGGCTAAACTCTCATCAACTCTTTCTCAATGCCAAGAAGACAGTCTCCATGACCTTTGGCACTAGGCAGAGACTCTGCATTACCGCTACCGGTTAGGCATGATATTGTATAGGAAACAATTCTCCCAATTTTTGACTATGATGACATAGTCTACAGTGCTGCTCCCAAGTCTTCCCTTGCCAGACTGGATTCCCTCGTCAGTGCTTTCTGTCATGTTGCCCTCGACTCCCCCTCTCGCACTCACCATTGCACTCTATATCACTCTCTTGCTCTATCTTCCCTTGAGTGCAGGCACCTCTCTCACTGCGCTAAGTTCACTTCCAAATTCTGTTTTGGGTCCCTGTCCTCCTTCCTCTCCTCATCGCTCTCTGCTCCCTCTCCCGACTCCCGCCCTCTTAGATCCTCAGACTCTCGCACTCTTGCTATCCCTTATTGTCACACCTTCATTGTCAGGAAGCTTTCTCCTATTGCTTCCCTAAACTCTGGAACTCACTCCCTCCACCTATTCAACTTTCCTCATCCCTTTTCCTCTCCCTAGCCCTACACAATTTCTTTGCCCCTAACTGCACCTGTTCCTAGCCCTCCTCCTCCCTCCTCCCCTTACCCCCTCTCTCCAATGCCATAAACCTCATTTCCCTTTTCTGACTTTCATTCCCTTTCATCCCTCTCCCAAGCCCTATACTCCTTTGTTCCCCTTATACTACACTTTCTCCTCACTCACCCCTTCCCCCTCCTCTGCACCCTACCCCCTCTAACCCACTAAACTTCACTCCCTCTCTCTAATGCCAATAAACCTTGATGTCCCTTTCTGACTCTCCTTCCCTTCAGTCCTCTCCCAAGCACTATCCTCCTTCTTTCCCTCATACTGCACTTTCTCCTCACCACCCCCTTGCCCCTCCCCTGTACCCTTCCCCCAACCCACTAAATTTTTGATTATCCATTCTTCCATTCCCCACTCCCCTTGCTCACCTCTAACCCATCCCCACTTCTGCATCTCTTCCCTAGTCCTCTTTCCCATCTCCCCTATTACCCTTCACAGCACCCCAGACCCTGGTTGGGTGCTGATCTACCTGCCTCCTGACCTCACAAACTCTACTGTCTCCTCTACTGCCTAGCAGAATTTCTCCACAGTAGTTCTACTTGCCTACTTTGGCCAACTTCTCAGCCCCTCACTCCTCCAGCTTTGCCCTTATTACTAGTCACCTACTCCCCTCTCCCTTTCCCTCCTTCCCTCTCCCCCTTCTGTCTCCTCCAGTTTTCCAGTTTGGTCCTACCTTCCTTGCAGGGTTTCTTACACCCCTGAAAGGGGTTCCTTGGACCTGGCTCTGTATCTCCCTCCCCGCCCTGCTCTTTCTAAGGATTTCACTAGCACTTACTAAAGCCATGTTTTCACCTCTCTTGGCACTTCTATGTCTTTTTCACACCCCCTGGTCTCCTGAGCTTCAGTCCTGGTGGTACCATGTAAGTTCTGCCTGAAGGTTTACTCACCAGGGCCCCTGGCATATGTTTATAGTACTATAGTCTACTACTGTATAATGAAAAATGTTTTTCCTGTATTGTTTAATTATGTAATAATGTTTATATTATGTTTAATTGCTCTCCCAACATTTTTACCCCCTCCCCCCAGGACACTTCTGGAAACAAGCTGTTCCTCAGTTCATTTTGTGTTTGCTGGTGAAACATTTTGTAAATAAATAAAGTGCTTTTTCCTGTGGACTGCTGGCTGGTGTAGGGAGCTAGTATTTTTAGTGACATTTTTGCAACAAATATTTAGGATTGTACTGGTGGCTGAGGATTGATTTAATTTTAATTCCTGGGTTCAGTGGAGTGATTTGTATAAGTGGAGTGGTGTGTTAAATCGTTGTGCTGGTTGTTTTACTGAAAGGAAGGGCAGCACTCACTGGGGTTGTGGATCAGAGGTGTAGTTGATTGTTTTCTGAAGGTCACAGGCTTGGAGTCACTCACCGCCCCCGCCCCTCACCATGCCCACCCCAGGCATGTCATTTCCTTTATACCCGATGCTCTGACATCACTTCCCCAAGAGGGCAAGGGGCAAACATCTGGCATATCCTTAACAACTCAGTGCAGTGCACAGAGGGTAAGCACACGTAACACACAAACAAAAAAAGCAAAAAAAATTGTATATATATTAAACAGGAAGGGAGACAGCCATGTGGGGAGTGGTACAATGCACTGGTTTTGGGGTGGCAGTTTTCTGGGAGACATTCTGGAGGCTGTGTTGCTGCCCATTTTGCAGGCAACTGTCTGCTCTGAGGGAGACTGTTGCCCATCTCCAGGCCAAAATGTCAAGGATTAAGGAAGCCTCCCCATCCAAGGAACACCAGTGCCACCACCACTGCCTTAGAGGTTGCCAAAAAAGAGGAGCAGTTGGACCACAGTAGGCTCAGGGAAGGTGAGGGTGGTGGAACAGATGCGCATTCCTCTAGTTGTATCTCTCCACAATTCATATGCCATTCTGGCAGAGCGTGGTTCCTCTATGGAGGCACCCACAGTGGAGACCAAGGAGGATGCTGGGAACCTCCTCAAGGAAGACCCATAGGAGAGTGGCAAGGCACACCAAGGTGGAAGGAAGCAGCTCCTGGTGGGGGACTCAATTGTTAGGGGGATAGAACTGGGGAAGGGAGGGGAGAAGGATGTAAGGTGCCTGCCTTGCACCATGGCTTGGAGGGACAGGAAATGAATCCTCAGGATCATGGGAGCAGTGTCATGGGACATAGAGCTAGACATCATTGTCCACTTGGGGACAAATGACCTAGCTGGGCATGGGATCAGAGCAGTGCAGGAGGAGTTTGTGGAGTTGGGGAGGGGCCTTAGACAGGCAGCACACACGGTAACCTTTTTGGAGGTGCTGCCTGCCTATAGCATGGTTGAGGCTATGTTACTCCACACAATGCAGTTCAAAGAATGGTTGAAAGACTGGTGCAGAGCACATGGTTTTGGCTTCACTAGGGTCCACCTGGAGGCATGCAGGTCTATACTGGTGCGATGGTCTGCATCTGTCCAGGAGGGGAACCAGGTTCCTAGGTGCTAGGTTTAAATGCTTCATTGGCAAGCTTTTAAACTAGCCTAGGGGGAAGGCACTGATATGAAGCAGGAAATTATAGGCCTCCCCCCACAAAACAGGGTAGTTAGTGAGGTAAATACCAAGGCACAGAGGTTGATAGGGAGCAGGATAGGGGTTAATGGAGAAAAAGGCAACAGCAGTAAGGGCAGTGATGGGGCAAGAAAGGGTAAGGCCATCATAAAATGGAGGGCAATGAGTACCAATGCCTGTAGTCTGGGTAACAAGCTTCCTGAGCTAGAGGCCTTGATGGAAGAGAAACACCTGGATATTATGGCAGTCAAAGAAACATGGTACACAGAGAACCGTGACTGGGATGTCAACTGACTTTTTGTTGCCTAATTACTCAGTGGGCAGGGGGCTTGTGGGAGCTGGCTGCTGAGGTCATTGAAAGGGGTGGAGTTGTGCTGTTTAAAACCCCCGCACTGCTTGCTAGTGTAAGCGTTAGTCAGTGGCTCAAGCGCCACTCCTCCAAGAAAAACACTTAGTGCTTTGGACTATTTTAGAGAGGTAACTATTGATTTCCTCTGAGTTAAAGTCATATTAGTGGAGTTAAGTGCTGAGTTGGAGGGATTTTGTTTTTTCTTTTCCAGCCCTGGGGAAATTGGGGAAAGATTGTGGATTGGCACTTGGAACCCAAGGTGGAGCATAAATGCTAACTACATTATTTCCCTCTTTTACCCTAATTCCCATGACTGGATTGTTAAGGGTTTGGTGTTAAAGAATGGGAGTAGTGAAGCATTTAAGTAATAATACCTGCTACAACTAATAATAAATATGTATTTGGGAAGTATAAATAGTTTTTAAACAAATAATATGAAAGCTAATTTGCACAGTGGATAAATGGTTATTAAGTCAGGATATTATTAATCACAGTAAAGTAATACAGGTTAGGGCTTTCTAGGTGATTTGGTATCTTAGCTAAGTTTTTAAAACCTTTGAATTACATGATTTAATACATTTGGTATTTTTATGGGGAGTTTTATCACTTCTTTGTAGTTTTCATTTTATCTTACAAACAAATTGGATAACATGTATCTACTGAAACGAATAGTATTTGTAGTACTCTGTGGCCTGGTTGGCTCTGCACAACTGAGTCTGGAGACTTCAAAACAACTGGGTTTTTTTGTCCATCTTGTATGATGGCTACCCCTCGGGAACTTTCCGAGGGGTGTAGCTTATCAAAAAGAAATGTTGTCTCCAATAACTGGAATAAGTTTTGCAGAGCCAGGCATATACGAGTGCTGAGGACACACCGGCTGTATAACAAACTTCAGAGAGAGTATATATTTTATGTAGTGTTCTCAATTTTGGGTGGGGATGTGGAGTTGAAGCCGAGACCTGTGGATGCCGTGAATGGCAGTTTAAAACTTGTTCATGATAACGCCAGGAGCTTGGCTCCAAAAATGGATTTATTAACGTCAATGGTGCAGGAGCAGAGGCCTGATATTATGGTATTTTCTAAAACCTAATTATCCAACAGTGTGCAGGATAGCGAGTTACTAGTACCAGGGTTCCAACTAGTTAGGTCAGATAGGGACAGTAAGGGGGGAGGGGGTGGCTTTTTACTTAAAGCATACATTGGGATCAGTCAACACTTAATCTAAAGAAAATTTATACAGTATAGAATACTTAGTGGTTTACATGCATTCACCTAGTATGCAGATGGATGATTAAACAAGTTCTAAACAATATCTATGACAGTCTGGGAAATAGACCTGTAATTTTGATGGGGCGTTTAACTGTGATTGGCACAATTCAAGAGGGAAAAACACTAAAAGAATTAGTATTACCACTGGGGGTTAAACAATTTATTAAAAAGCCTACTGGCTTTACAGATTCAGTGTCTGAAGGGGCAACATTGGATTTACTATTTGCTTCCCCTCAGATCCACGTGAAAGGAGTTGGAGTTATGCCACCGTACTTTGGAGATGCTAATTTAATCTGGGCAAATGTAACTTGTGAACAGGGACAGATTAAGCCTAAAGCAGGGTGGGTTAGAAACATGAGAAACTTTTCAGCAGATAACTTTAAACTGGTTATGCAAAAAGAACATTGGGAAAGATGTTGTCTGATTCCTGATATAGATTTAACAGTTAAATATTTTACAGATACTTTTCAATCATTTTGTAATAAACATGCGCCATTTCGCAAAGCATTGAAACGAGGAGCTAAAACACCCTGGGTAACGAAGAAACTATTTAAAGAAATCAGCATTAAAAATAGGTTGTGGAAATTTGCTAGAAAAACAAAATTGAAATTAGACTGGGAAAAGTATAAGCTGAAAGGAAATGCTTGTAAGAGCTTGATCAAAAAAAGCTAAATCAGGCTATTTCAAAAATAAAGCGGAGGGAAATAAAACCCCATTTTTGGCAAACTGTGAACAGTTTAATTAGTCTGAGTAAAAATGAACAGCAACAGATTAAGCAAGTGATTTATGAAGGGAAGCAGACAGAGGATCCCTATGGTATCTCCAACATTCTAAACAACTATTTTTGTTGACCTCCCGGGATTGGAGATCAACGATAGAGCAGATATGGAGAGAGAGGAGAAAGCTCCACACCATGGACCTGCACCGCCTTTTCAGTTTAGAAAGTTGAGTGTATCTAAAGTTAAGAAGGGCCTAAAGAATATAAAATTAATTAAATCACCAGGATTAGATGGGTCAGAGGGAAGGTTTTCACAAATGGTATCAGATTATATTGCACCTACTATAGTTTATATATTTAACTGGAGTTTGTGTTCAGGCTCTTTTCCTCTAGTATGGAAGCAAAGTAAGATTATTAATATTTATTAAGGGGGTGGACAAAATGATCCAGGGAACTATTGCCCAATTGCACTGCTGTCAATCTTATCGAAGTGCTTAGAGAAACATGTACATCTACAGTTAGTGGGACATCTAGAAAAATATAATTTGCTGGCACCTTTCCAGTCAGGATTATGGGGAGGTTACTCGACTAATACAGCTTTAGTTGAATATAATGATCTGGTGTCTACCTCATTGAATGCAGGATTAGAGACTGCCATTTTATTCGTAGCTCTGTCGAAGGCCTTTGACCTGGTGAACCATTCCCTGTTGCTAAAAAGGATAAGGATGTTGGGTATAACAGATTGTCTCTGGAATTGGGTTAAGTCTTATTTGGCTGGCTGACCCCAGTTCTGTCCTTAAGAAAAGGGGTACATCGAGGGGTCCCACGGGGATCCATCTTGGGACCATTGCTATTCATGATGTTCATAAACAACCTCCCACTGGAAGTACAGTATTCTCAAATAAAACTCTATGCCGATGATATGGCATTGATTACTACAAGGGTAGGACAGTCTGAACTTCAGGATAAGCTTCAGAGGGATTTTGATGGCATAGGGGAGTGGTTCACCAGGTCGAGATTGCAAATGAATATTAAAAAGACAAAAGTACTCCATTCTGGAGCAAGGAAAAACTCTGAGTTGACTATATATACTATAAACAAAACAAAGTTAGAACAAGAAAGAACAACCTGGAGTGATGCAAGCCTATACTGGCATGATGGGCTGCATCTGTCCGGGAGGGGAACCAGGATCCTAGGTGATAGGTTTAAATGCTTCATTGGCAACCTTTTAAACTAGCCAAGGGGGGAGGCACTGGAAAGGAGCAGGAAAATCCTAGCCCCCAAATAATCACGGTAGTAAGTGTGGCAAACACCAACATAGAGGTGTCGATAGGGAGAAGGGCAGGGGTAAATGGAGAAAGTGACAAAGGCAAGAAGGACAGGATGTGGCAAAAGGAGTAAGGCCATCAGGAAATGGAGGTAATGAGTACCAATGCCTGTAGTCTGGGCAACAAGCCCTGAGCTGATGGCCTTAATGGAAGAGGATGCCTGGATATCATAGCAGTCACAGAAACATGGTACACAGAGAACCATGGCTGGGCTGTTAACATACCAGGTGCATAACCTACAGGAGAGACAGGCAGGGGAGAGAGGGGGAGGAGTAGCTCTCTCATGTAAAGGAAGGGATAAAAGCAACTGAACAAAAGAGTAAACAGGGAGGAGAGGAGGCACTGTGGGTCACCTTGGAGACTGGAAAGGCACCACAATCCACACAGGGTTGTGTACAGACCCCATGTCAGGGGAAGGAATGGACAAGGATATGATAGAAGGCATTCTTAGAATGGCAGAGAAAGGAGAATACTGTTGATGGGAGACCTGAATATGCCAGATGTTAACTGGAGCACATTTGCTGCAGCCACATCCAAGAGCAGGGCCATTCTTGATGCCCTACAGGTGGCAGGCATTAGACAGCTAGTTTTGGAACCCACTGTGAGGGAGCAATCTTAGACCTCATACTCTCACAGGGGGCAGTGAGAGGATCTCAGATCTAGAAGTGGGTTGCCATCTGGGACAAGAGACCATCAAGCGGTGTGGTTCACTTTAAACTCAGCTACAGAGTCAAGCATACAAAAAGTGAGGTACTGTGGACTTTGGGAGGGCTGACTTTGGCAAGATGGGAGAGTGCCTCGAAAAGCACTAGCAAACAGGTTAGAAGGAGGTGTGGAGCAACAATGGGAATTATCAAAACTGCCATCACAGAGGCAACAAGCCTTTGTGTGAAGCAAATAAACAAATCAAAATGAAAAAAAAAGCCACTGTGGTTCTCAAAGAGGTGGCTGTGATAGTCAGGAAGAAAAATAGCATTCCGGAAGTATAAGGAAACACAGAAGGAGCAGGACAGAGAGCTGTACCAGTTAAGGCAGAAGGAAGCAGGAGGAAGTCAGAATAGCAAAGGCCCAAACTGAGGAAAAGATAGCCAACTCTGTTAAGAAGGGGGATAAAACCTTTATAGGTACATCAGCAGAGAAAGACAAAGGAGGGATAGTGAGGCTGAATAGAATGAATGGTGGGTGGGCAGAGGGGACAGTGAAAAGCAGGAATACTGAATGAATATTTCTGCTCAGTATTCACAAAAGAGGAGGAGGTGCCTAATCCAATTAACAGAAGCACTCTTGATAGTGGGGTCGATCCCAGTCCTTTCACAGAAGAAAGGGTTCTGCAAGAACTCCTAAAACTGAAGGTGGACAAAGCAATGGGTCCTGATGGAATTCACCCTAGAATTCTAAAAGAATTAAGTGAGGAACTAGTGAAACCACTGGCTAATCTTTTTAATAAATCATGGGAGGATGGTGTGGTGCCCGAGGATTGGAGGAAGGCGGATGTGATTCCCCTTCACAAAAGTGGGTCCAAGACAGAGGAGAAACTACAGACCTGTCAGTCTGACCTCTGTGGTAGGGAAAGTGATGGAGTCACTTCTGAAGGAAAGAATAGTTGAGTACCTTGAGGCCAGTGGAGCACAGGACCCAAGGCCGCATGAATTCACAGCGGGAGAGGTCATGTCAGGCGAATATAATAGATTTCTTTGACTGGGTGACAAGTAGTAGACCAGGGAGGCTGTGGACATGGCCTACCTAGACTTTAGCAAGGCATTTGACACAGTCCCACACAAAAGATTAATAGTCAAATTAACCAGCCTGGGAGAGGACCCAGGGTGATAGCCTGGGTAAAACATTGGCTGGACAACAGGACACAGAAGGTAATTGTAAATGGAGTCCACTCTGAAGAATGAAGAAAGGGGGGTTACTAGTGGGGTACCGCAGGGTTCAGTATTGGGGTCCAGTCCTTTTTAATGTCTTCATCAGTGACATTGCAGAGGGACTGGAAGGAAAAGTATGCCTTTTGCAGATGACACAAAGATCTGCAATACAGTTGATACCTCAGGAGGCGTGGAAAGGATGAAAAGGGACTTGGCAGGTTGGAGGAATGGTCAAAGTATGGCAGCTAGGATTCAGTGCAAAGAAGTGCAAAATAATGCACTGGGAAACAAGAACCCAGGGAAGAATACACAATGGGTGGGAGGTAGTAACAACAACAAAAGGAAAGGGACCTGGGAGTAATCATATCAGATGACCTTAAGGTTATGAAAGCAATGTGAAGAGGCAGTAGGGAGGGCTGGGGTATACTGGGATGTATAGGGAGGGCATCATCAGCAGAAAACAGGAAGTTGTTATCCCTCTGTACAGACAGTTGGTGAGACCCCATCTGAGTACTGTGTCCAGTTCTGGAGACCCCATCTCTGCAAGGACATAGACAGGATAGAGGCAGTCCAGAGGAGGGCAACTAAAATGGTGCAGGGTCTGCAAGAGAAGCCATATGAGGAGAGACTAAAGGAGCTTAATATGTACCCTTGAGGAAAGAAGGAGAGGGGACATGATAGAAACTTTTAAGTACCTCAGTGGAATCAACAAAGTCCAAGAGGGTAGCATCTTTCAGAAAAGAGACTTGCAAGAACAAGGGGACACAATTTAAAGATAGAAGGAGGGCGGTTCAGGGCAATGAGGAAGTATTATTTCACAGAGAGGGTAGTGGATGCATGGAACAGCCTTCCTGAGGAGGTGTGGGGTCTAAAACTGTGGGAGAATTCAAGAATGCATGGGACAGACATAAGGCAATTCTTGTGGGGGGTAGGAAGAAATAGGCTGTTGGTTAACTAGGATCTGCGGCCTATCCTGTAGGTAGGGAAATGGGCAGACTAGATGGGCCTAGCGGTCCTTATCTGCCATCAAAGTCTATGTTTCTATGTTTCTAAGTGACAGAATATTGTTACCTAGGAATAACATATGATGCTGAGTTAAATTTTACCCAACACATTACAAACATATTTAAAATCACCAATGGGAAGTTAGGAGTGTTTAGGCGTACTACATATCTAGATCTAAAAACTACAAAGACACTAGTTGAACAAATGGTGTTACCTGCAATGGAATATGGTAGTAATATATATAGCATAGTGAATAAATGGATGCTACTAAAGTTAGATAATGTCAAAGCCTAGGAGAAAGATGGTCATCTAGAACCAGAGCTCCCACTACCATTGAGCATTTATCAGCACCATCCTATCTTTACACAGCTAATACCTGCAATAATACCAGAGAAAGCAACTTACATTTATGGCCTCTGCCAAAAATCAAAGAAAAAACATCACATCTGACTTTTCAGGAGGCTACAGAAACACTGAGGTCTGGGCACGCACAGAGTGGCCTAAACTATCAGTCAACATGGAATTCCAGCAACAGGCCTCCGCCTCTACAGACATGCCTGCATCAACTCCAAGTAATATTGAAACCCTTATACAAACATTAAAGTTTGAGCTTATGCATCAGATGAGGTCGTGGTTAGAAAATATAGGGGCCCAGCTAACCCACCTCCAAGTGACATGGTGGAATCCCATACCGGTCATCTAGATGAAGCTAAAAGTAGAATTAGTACACAAGAAGATAATACATAGGATCTGAAAAACACCACAAGACGACCACAAAAATAGGGAGTATAGATGTAATTTCACATAGTGGGCTCCCCAAGGGGCTGGGAGGCTCTATTGTGCAGCTTTATGAGTATATGGCTGGGAACAACATTAGATATAAAGATGCCATAAACCTGGAGATCCAGAGTACACAGATTGCCCAGAAGACGTCGAGACCCCAATGAGCCCCCAAGGCACCTAATAAAGTTTTAAGATTTCAGGACCGCAGCTCATACTGAGGCCACTAGAAAAAGGTACAATTCTCGGGGTGGAAGGAAAGTTAGCATCTTCCCGGCTTTTGAGGAAACTACAATCTGAATGTCAGGCCTTCAGTGAAGTCAAAAGTCCCTGCATGCCATTGAATGTCCATTTGCTATGATATACCCAGCTTGCCTTATTATCCACCCGATAAACCAAGATCCACAATCGTTTACCAACCCAGCAGTGGCTAAGGCCTTTGTCAAGCAGCTACAGGGAAAAAGTCCACGGAGGAGATGGTCAGCAAGATAACAGTGATGGCAGTCCCTGAGGTACTGTAACACATATATTCAGTAGAGATGGGGGCTTCATGAAGCATGGTCTGTAATGGTGTGTTCGCCAGCCCATAGTGGGTGGGCTGGGCAGGCCCCTTCCCCTCCAAGGCCCTCCTCGAGAGGGAAACATGTTGCCTCGCTTACCTGAGAGATCAGATAATGATCAGAGGGCTTTGTTTCCGATTTAGTTAGGCCCCTCTGTACTTCGTGGAGTAGCTTTTTGGTCATGGAGTAAGGTGGCAGTCTGACTCTAAAATGAACCGGGTTGTGGACTTTTTGTTATTTGTTTTCTCTCGTGCTACAAGACTCTAATGCTGAGATCTGGGCAAAGAATCAGCAACAAAATGTTGGGACTCTTGGGTCTAAAAGGTGACTGTAATGTGATCTCTTTCTTTGCCCCACCATTGTTGTTCTAATCCACAAGGACTGGTTATAATGCAGGCGCCTAGAGAAATCATAGTGTTAAAAATGTCAAATCTTTTGTTTTGTACATGGATGGTGTAAATACTCAGAGAAAAAAGGGGTTTGGGGATCCAGGGAGGGGGAAACATTTGCATAGCTTGGGTTGTATTTAGATGCCTACTGTTGTCTTATCTAAATAAAGGGGGTGGGAGGTCGCACATTGATGCACGGCGCTCTGTCAGGCTGAGGGGTTGAGGGACATCCTTCAGATGGGGATGCATGAGATATTAAAAGATAACCTGCTCAAGCATATATGGTGGGTGGAGGGACAGTGGGAGTTGTCCTACATAGGGGGCTAGCTGGTACTGCAATGCTTCACCTACAACTGGGATGGCTCCCCGTGCTACCCCATGAGGGGTGCACTGTTCCACTTTTAAAAGAGGTAATGGGTAACCTCTGTGATTTATGGTCAGAGTGTCTTGTCTGGTGGCCTTTCCTCCTCCACAAGGTCGATCTGAAAAGGTATGACTGGTAATACCGACCCTTGTGAGACCCAGCACCTAACCTCAATTGCCTGAAATCAAGATGGGAGTGAGAACTCAGCTACAAGAGTTAGTGGGTCATGGGTGGAGTGGACGAATTGGGTGAGAATCAGGAGGAGTTAAAGTTTCGGATGTTTTCAAAGTTCTTGTTATTCGAGAGAGGGTAAAGAGGGATATAAGTGTACAGGGTAGAGGGCAAGTTTCTGGAAGAGTTGACTTTAAACAGTTTAGGGGGACATTTTCTAATGGACTAGTTGGTTCACATGGTCCAAACTTTTGGGGAAGTGATGTTAAAATGTTCTTGAGTTTTTGTGGGTTTTGTGGGGGAGAAACTTCAGCAGGGTCCAGACAATAAAGAGCACTACAGATACCTAAATTTAATTATACAGGCTTTATCCATTATAACCAGGAGGGGGATGGGTACTCTGTGTTTTATAACGAGGAATGTGAGGGACTTAGGTCAGCTCTCAAAAGGAAAAAGTGTGAATTATCTGTCCAGGCATGGGGTGATGTATGTTTCCTACAAGAGTTACATTTAATGAGAGCCGAGTAAGAGCGATTTCCAGCTCTTGGAGGGTCAATTTCTATCACTTCAGCGCTCGAGTGGTGGCTAATTGGTTTAGGCTCACGCTCCGGGTCAAGGTACACAAAGATATCGCAGACCCCATGGGGAGATATGTCATATGCGATGTAACTGTGGAGGAGAAAAGATTTACCTTACTCTTTTTATACGGGCCTAACACAGATGACCCTGGGTTCTTTCACCATTTGGCCATGACACTATCCCCTTCCCAGAGAACTTAGAGGTAGGAGGAGACTACCAATATCTACTGGGACAGGGTAATGGATCACTCAGGAGCCCCTTCCAGGCCTCCTCCAAAGAGCACTTTGGCATTGAGATCATTCACTGAAGACTGGGCCCTGGAGGAGGTCTGGAGGTACTACAACCCAAATAAAGGGGAATACTCTTACTACTCCCAAGCCCAAAAAGTGTAGATGAGGATTGATCTTTTTTAGCCTCTGTGAGTGTACTTAGGCAGGTAGAAACACTGGATCATGGCCCAATTTACATCTCAGATCATGCCCCACTAGAAAGGCACATTAGGGTGGATAGCAGGGACCCCCTCTCTCTAGACAATGGAGATTGGATGCTTCATTATTGTCCTCCTCAGAACTTAAAGCATATATATCTGAAAATACTCAAGAATTGTTATCGTACAATAAGGTCCCAGATACTTCAGCTAGCACAACTTGGGAAGCACTTAAGGCTTTTACCAGGGGCTTAATTATTGCTTATGCATCCCACCCGAACCGAGTGGAGAAACATGAGGAATCCACACTGGAAAAGGAAATGACAACTTTGGAAAAACTAATTATGGAAGGCAAGGGGGATAATAAAAACAGAGAAAAAGAACTAAACAGCAAAAAAGGGAGACTTCACAAATTGGCAAATAGAAAAATATCCAGGGGCCTTATGAAATCAGAGACAGTAAATTACTTTGAAGGGGATAAGGCTGGAAAAATGTTGGCCTGGAAAATTAAACAAAACTCTGCAGAGAAGGTAATCTTGGAGATAGACGAAAGTGAGGGAAAGACAACCACAGATCCACTAGAGATAAATAATAAATTCAGAGCCTTCTATGAAAACCTATACACTTTGGAGGCCCCACCTAATATACATCCGGGGGATTTCTTGGACACTATACAACTTCCCACCCTGAATCAGGCTAGGCAACAGGGACTGGATACTCAGATTACCCTGGTAGAACTAAAGCAGGCGGTTTGGGACTCAAACACGGGATGTTCTCCTGGCCCTGATGGTCTCCCGGTAGAGTTTTATAAAACCTTAAGGGAGGAAATCAGTGAGCTATTCCTACTTATGATCCAGGAGTCGCTGGGTAGGGGATCCCTCCCCCCCCTTACAACTGGCCACTATTATGGTCTTCCTTAAACCTAACAAGGACCCTACCAAATTCAGCTCCTACAGGCTGATTTCCCTGCTTAATGTAGATTACAAAATAATAGGCAAAATAATAGCCTCCAGATTGTAGGGAATCCTCCCTGATCTAAAATACCAGGACCAGTGTGAGTTCATCAAGGGGAGGCAAGCGAAACACAACATTCGCAGAACCTTGAGCATTATGCACAGCTGGTCGGGGGGGGGGACACAAGGGGAGAGGGGCCTCTTAGCATTAGATGCCAAAAAGGCATTTGACAGGGTCAAATGGACATTCATGTTAACCACCCTGAAGTGCTTTGGACTAGGGCCAGGGATATGTTCCTGGATCCGGATCCTCTTCTCCTCTCCTATGGCACAAATCCCTACAAACAACAACATCTCCTCCCCCTTTAAACTCACCAGGCGTACTAGGCAAGGTTGCCCCCTGTCCCCCTTTCTATATGTTCTGATGATTGAGGTTCAGCCCTTGATAGAAGGGATTTGAGGGGGTGGTAGAGATCAAGTAATATCTCTATTTGCTGACGACATCCTGTTGATTTTGAGAAACCCAATATTTCAATTCCAGCCATAACATCCTTTTTAACACCTATAGATCCTATCAGGACATAAAATAAATTGGTCTAAATGTGACTGGCTCCCCTTGAGCAGGCGGCACCTTGAGATACAAGTATCACTAATCCATTCAACAACATCCTAAGTACTTTCATTATAAGTAAATTTTATTATTACTTGGGGGTCTTACTGCCCAGAAAACTCTCCCACCTATACAAAATTAATTACCTGCCCCTGATCAAAAAAATTCAGGACTGCTGTATGAGGTGGAAGAATCTCCCTTTGGCACTGATTGAACGTGCAAACCTGGTTAAAATGTGCATTCTCCCGCACTGCCTATATATGTTTCAAACTCTCCCAGTCTGGATTCCCAAGGGCTGCCTCAGAGCTATAGAGGTGACAATATTAACTCTACTTTGGAAGGGGGGATGTGCGAGAATCAAGCAAGAGACTCTCTGGAAACCAGTGCAAGAGGGTGATTTGGGACTACCCGATTTGTACTTCTGTTATCTAGCATCCCAAATATCACACTTGGTGGACCTCCTCCTGGTTGATCAGGACCAGAAGACTTGGACGGAGTTGGAAATATATAATGAACAGTACCAGAGATCATTCTTCACACTAGCTCCCAGCAAGGGATGTATTAAATATCTTAAAAATTCTTTCACCAGAACAACCATAACAGCATGGCTGGTGGCTCATGCTATGGAGGATTGGGGATGAATTATCTCGGACTCATCCATTTTACACTTGGCCTAGGAGGAGGGTAGAGAACCACCAAGAGCATTGCTGACCCTAAGGCAGTGGAGTGAGGTGGGTCTTGGGGGTATAGCACAGCTATTTGAGCAAGGAGAATTTATACCCTTTCAATCCCTATCCAAAAAGTATAACCTCAGATCTTCTCATTTTTTTGTCTATTTGCAAATAAAGAATAGACTGATAGGAAATCAAAACTTGTGGGCTAAAATTCAAAATTCCCACAGGTCCCCCCCCTCGAGGAGGCACTATGGGCCTCTCTGGGGTGGTGGTACCAGACCCCTGACAGGGTGCTACAAAATGCTGTTAGGGACTCTGGCATCGAACCTAGAGGCATTGAAGGCTAGATTGAGGTGGACCTGGCAGGGAAAACCTCACGAAGGGAGACTAGGAAGTAATCTTACAAAAGGTGTGCTGTGTTAGGTCAATAATCGCATAAGGGCTACTCACTTTTTATATTTCACAGGTCTTACTGCACCCCAGTGCTGGCAAATAAAATGGACCAACACACTCAGACATATGTCCCAAGTGCAAATTCCTCCTGGTGACCTTTATACATTGCTATGATCATGCCCAAAAATCCAGGCCTTCTGGAGGGGGATCACAGATATAATAAGTAAAACCTTGGGTATAACCGGGGACATGGGTTTCAGTGAACTTATACTAGGTTTGCAAGGTTTATTGAAGAAGATGAGGAAACAGACCATCCACTGTGGCGCCTGGATATGGTACTCGGGAAGCAAACTCTATCCTGCCATTGGGGTGCTGACACCCTTCATACAGTGGGGGAGTGGACAAGTAGATTCCTGCACTGTATGAAAATTGAACATACTCAGTACCTAACCATGGGCAGAGAGGAGGCATTCCAGAGACTTTGGGGTTCATTGGAGAGAGCTATACAGGAACCTTGGTTTCCCCTCATTTACTCCACACTAAGAGGTATCTAAAAGCTTAGAAAAGTTGGTGTCTCCCATAGCGATAAACAACATGTATGGTAATTTATTATCTAATTATGTCTTATACCAAGTGTAACTCAAATCTATTTGAGCAAAAAAAGGAGACACTGTGCTGTTCAATTGTATTCAAATTCCAGTTTTATTCAGCTCTGTATGTACTTAAACACTACCTGTGAACAGTAATACAAGCATGGATTCAAAAGATGTACTCCTACAGTATATGTGTAAACAAAAAATGGAATTGTAAAACTTTGTGAACCTGCTAAAAATCTTTAAATCAAGTTTAAAAAAAAAAGTTAGATAAAGTCCAGTATAGATTAACTAGATTTATTCTATGATCTAGCTCCATACACATCATTGTGACATGCTAAGAGAATTTGGGTGGTATACCTTAGAAAAAAGAAATAATATGGTTTGGTTAAAGCTACTTCAAAAGACTTTTGTAAAATTTCCAGTACATTACATTTCAGTTACAGCATTGGGTAGGAGTGAAACATCAACTCGAGTATTAACCAGGTCAGTGCATGTAAACAAGATATACACTGCTTTGTGCCAGACTAAGTATGGAACCAAAACACTGAGATACCAGGCTTCTACTTTATGGAACAGGTTACCTCATTCCATGCATGCTGCTTCTTCATATGGTGTGTTCAATTCTATGCTAAGATCCACTTTTTCTATGGTATGCAAATGTTAGCTTATTTCATGTACCTTTGCTAACATATTTTGTTTTTTGTATTGTTTGTGATGTATATTTATATATTTATCTTTTATACCTTAATGAACATCTATTTATCTATCTACTATATCTGTCTGTATGTCTATCTATCTGTCTGTCTATCTATCCCAGTGTGCACAATATACAGGAATGACAAGGAGGGTAAAAGAGGAGGAGGAGTAGCTTTCTACATACAGGAAGGGATCAAAGCAATGGAACTAAAGGGTAAACAGGGAGACGAGGAGGCACTGTGGGTCACCTTGGAGACAGGTAGTGACACCACAATCCGCACAGGGGTTGTATACAGACCCAGTCTCAGCGGGAGGAAATGAACAAGAAAATCATAGAAGGCATCCTCAGAATGTGAGAAAAAGGAAAGATATTGTTAATGGGGAACCTGAATATGCTAGATGTTAACTGGAGCACATTTACTGCAGCCACATCCAAGAGTAGGGTCATTCTCAATTCCCTACAGGGGCATGCCTCAGACAGCTAATGTTGGAACCCACTCTAGAGGAGCAATCTTGAACCTCTCAAATGGGGCGGAGAGAGGATCACATATTTAGAAGTGGGTAGCCATCTGGGAACAAAAGAGTACCACACAGTGTGGTTCACGATAAACACAACCATGGAGTCAAGCCATGCAAAAGCAAAGGTACTGGACTTTAGAAGGGCTTTGGCAAAATGGGGCAGTGTCTAAGGAATGCACTAGCAAATGGGCAAGAAGGAGGGGTAGAAGAATAATGGGGAAAAATCAGAACTGCCATCATAGAGGCAACATGCCTTTGTGTGAAATGAATAAAGAAAACAAAATGAAGAAAAAAAACACTTTGGTCCTCAAAAGAGGTGACAAGGAAGGTTAGGCAGAGAAAGATAACATTCAGGAAGTATAAGAAATCACAGAAGGAGCAGGACAGAGAACTATATCAGTTAAAGCAGAGGGAAGCAGGGAAGGCAGTCAGGATACCAAAGGCCCAAACTGAGGAAAAGATAGCTAGCTTAGTTAAGAAGGGTGATAAAACCTTTTATAGATACATTAGGAAGTGCAGAAAGACCAAGGGAGGGATAGTGAGGCTTAATAAAGGGGAGGGGAGGTGGGCAGAGAGTGACAGCGAAAAGGCAGAGATACTGAATGAATACTTTTGCTCAGTATTCACAAAAGAAGAAGAGGGGGAGGTACCTAAACCAAACAATAGCAGCACTCAGGGGGGTTGATACCAGTCCATTCACAGAAGAAAAGATCCTGAAAGAACTCTTAAAACTCAAGGTGGACAAAACAATGAGACCTGATGGGATTCACCCCAGAATTCTAAAAGAACTAAGGGGAGACCTAGTGACACCACTGACTACCCTTTTTAACAAATCATGGGAGGATGGTGTTGCACCTGAGGACTGGAGGAAGGTGGATGTGATCCCCCTTCACAAAAGTGGGAGCAAGGCAGAGGCAGGAAACTACAGACCTATTAGTTTGACCTCAGTGGTAGGGAAAATGATGGAATCAGTTCTGAAAGAAATAATTGTCAGGTACCTCGAGGCCAGTGGGGCACAGGGCACAGGGCCCAGGGCAGCATGGATTCATAGCGGGAAGGTCATGTCAGATGAATCTAATAGATTGCTTTGACTGGGTGACCAAAGCAGTAGATCAGGAGGGTCTGTAGATATGGCATACTTAGACTTTGCAAGACATTTGACACAGTACCACACAAAAGATTAATAAACAAGTTAGCCAACCTGGGAGTGGGTTCCGGGGTGGCAGCAGGGTTAAAAAATTGGCTGGACAACAGGGTGAAGAGGGTAATAGTAAATGGAGCACACTCTGGAGAAAATGGAGTTACTAGTGGGGTACCACAGGGTTCAGTACTGAGACCAGTCCTCTCTAATGTCTTTATAGGTGACACTGCAGAGGGGCTGGAAGGAAAAGTATACCTCTTTGCAGATGACACAAAGATCTGCAACAGGGTTGATACGCAAGGAGGGGAGGAAAGGATGAAAAGGGAATGGCAAGGTTGGAGCAACGGTCAAGAGTATGGCAGCTTAGATTCAATGCAAAGAAGTGCAAAGTAATGCACATGGGAAACAAAAACCCAGGGGAAGAGTACACAATGGGGGAAGGGAGGTACTATCAACAACAAAAATGGAAAGGGACCTGGGGGTACTCATATCAGATGACCTTAAGTTAGACAAGCAATGTGAGAAGGCAGTAAGGGGCTGGGGATTCTGGGATGCATAGGGAGAAGCATCACCAGTAGAAAGCAAGAAGTTGTTATCCCTCTGTACAGACAATTGGTGAGACCCCATCTGGAGTACTGCATACAGTTCTGGAGACCCCCTCTCAGCAAGGACATAGACAAGATGGAGGCAGTCCAGAGGAGGGCAATCAAAATGGTGCAGGGTTTGCACCAGAAGCCATATGAAGAGAGGCTAAAAGAGAATAATTTGTATACCCTTGAGGAAAGGGTAGAGTGTGGGGACACAATAGAAACCTTCAAGTACCTCAAGGAAATCAACAAAGTCCAAGAGGGTAGCATCTTTCAGAAAAAAGATGCACAAGAACAAAGAGGCACAATTTGAAGATAGAGGAGGGATCGCTCAGGAGCAACGTGAGGAAGTATTTTTTTCATGGAGAGGGTGGTGGATGCATAGAAGAGCCTTCCTGAGGAGGACATGAGGTTAAAAACAGTGGAGGAATTCAAGAATGCATGGGACCGACATAAGTGAATTATACTGGGGGGAGGTAGGACGGGGGTAAGGAGGAAGTAGGCTGCCAGTTAACTAGGATCTGCAGCTTATCCAATAGGTAGGGAAATGGGCAGACTAGATGGGCCAAGCAGTGCTTATCTACCATCAAAGTTTCCCGATTCTGAAAGTGGCTGCGATCACAGCAGAGGACTTGCAGCTGGCTGTTTGATGTAAGTGCCGACTTGCATCAAACTTGGTATTCCAGACGCCCGATACCACAAGTCCCTGATGCCACAAAGTTAGACCATCTCCCTATGTTCTAACTTTGCATCCGTGGGGGTACCCTTACTACGGGGCTTGCACCAATCATTTGGCGCAAGCTGCCTTAAAGTGAGAAAACTGCCACAACTCCATCAACCCTTCTGGAATAGCACAGAGTTGCGTCGAAGGCCTTTGATGCAGTTGAGTCAAACTTTGCAGTGGACGCAGGGCTTGGCGCAAGCCCTGCACCCACCATCTGGAATTGGGCCCATATGTTTCTTTGTTTCTAACTTGGCTTTATTTAAAAGTCAATAAAACAAGGTTTGACAGTTAATATAGCATTGCTATCATTCAGTAATACAATTCATAGGCATCATGAGACATTCTCTTACAATTATGAGCACCCAGTGTACAACATTCAAGCAAATCAGATGTTCATACAATGCTGTTTTCCATTCATCATATGCACTATGAGTTCTTAGCATTGCTATAACCTGACAAACAATAGAAATTAAAAATAAGAAGAACCCTTTTTTGTGGGGGTATAAACTTACTGTAACGGTTAAAACCAAATCTGAACTATACAGTGTGATTTGTTCAGGTATTAATCCACCTTTCTGATGGAAGCTCATTACAGGGGTTTATTGATTTCTGAGCATTCTGTCATCTATAGAGTTTCAGGGTAAGAGGTTATATCACTAGGGCCCCAATCAGTGGGCATCTTATCCTAGGGCACCGGTATAGCAGAGCAGTATGTATCCCGATTGGTCCATAAGGAGGTGTATTTATCTACAGTCAGGTTTAGTTCTGCCATTATACATTCCATTGTTTGTACTTCCTGCATTCTTGTTCACCACTCCCCTATGTCTGGTGGGAGAGCAGACAACCAATGAGAGGTAAGCATTTACAGGCTACCATACACATTAAAGTATACAGCTGTCTAAATTTGTTGGGGCCTGCTTCTTTCATGGGGAATCCCAAAATCATAGATTTAAAATTACATGGCAACGGTTTGCCCCATATCAAATCTAGTTTTGCCTGAACCTTTTTCCAAAATATATCCAACTTTGGGCAGCACCACAAAATGTGGAAATGTGTTCTCACCTGACCACAGTTCCCACAGCAAAAGGAAGATTTTTGTTTCCGAAAGTGTTGTGATATGGTGGGCGCATGGAAAAACCTAGTACATATTTTCCACTGGCATTCCCTCAAATAGGGGGAGGCCGACAGTTTCCAGCTCTTTAACCACAGTGTGTCCCATTTCTCCCCTGTAAGTGGGTTTCCTACTTCATTTTCCCAGTTCATTCTAATTTTACTTGAGGGATTCGCCCTTGCCATCAGAAAAATCATTGAGAACTGAGAGATAAGTCCCTTCCCTTCTTTCAGTCTTGTGGCCCAAAACAAACAATCTTCTAGTTTAGACAAATCCCTCGCAATATTGGGCAGGCCCACTTTTGTTAGTTAGTAATGTCTTAATTGGAGGAACTGAAAAAATCAGATTGGAGCAGCCCAAAAGTTTGCCTAAACTGCTCAAAAGAGATGAAATGATCACCCTGTAATAACTGTTTACAATAACTTAAGGGTTTCTGATTCCATCTCTTGCAGTAATTGTCGATCCTGGCCATGGAAAATGCAGGAACACCTATTATAATAGTCAAGAAACCTGGAGAATTCGGGCTACTGCTAACCATTCTGGTTTTTTGAATGGCTCCTAGAATCTATCTGATCTAGGGATTATTTATAGCTTTCCAAGTCTTGGACATGATCCTAATGAAAGGTAAAGCATATAGGGAGGCAAGAAGAGAGACCACATCCTCAAGCCCATACCAGCCTCTGCTCTCCTTTTGTTTCAACCTGAATACTGCTGGGAGGTGGAGCAGCTTTACTGCGAGATGGTAAAATCGTTAATTAGGCAGCCCCAAACTTCCATGTTCCCAAAGGTAGTTACAGCACTTCTTTTTGCTAATCAGTGCCTTCTTTCATTCCAAACAAATTTAATGTATTACATGGACAGTTTTCCAGTAAGTCTCTCAGACCCTAAGGAAAGAGTTTGAAATAATAATAAAAGTCTAGGCAGAACATTCATTTTTAGCATATTGATTCTGCCAGCCAGAAAAAAGGAAGTACAGACCAATGTTGAAGGTCTGAGGTAATTCCTGCAATAGGGTATCATAGTTCTGATAGAAAGGCCTATGGAGAGCTGGGGTGACCTTCACCTAAATATCGTACTGTCTTATCCTTAACCCATGTAAATGGGAAAGTCATTAAATTGCTCTGGAGTGTGGCCACTCAGTTTAGGGTGTTGGATTTACCATAGTTAATCTTGCATCCCAAAATGCCCATAAGTCTCAACAGTTCACATAACTTTGGGATGGAATATGTCAGGTTGCTCCAGATAAAACAGGGCATCATCAGCCTACAAATACATTTTATGTTCTCTGTCTGGGCCCTGAATGCCTGTGATATCTGGATGCTGCGGACTGCTAAACCTAGGGCTCAATACAGAGGGCAAAGAAAGGTGAAAGGGCACTCCTGCCTAGTACATCTGGATAGTCAAAATCTCTGTGACTGCCCCATTCATCCTCACCAGTACATCAGGAGCAGAATACTGAGCTCAAATGCTATTCATAAATTGTTCCCCAAAGCCCATTCATGTGAAAGTATAGTGCATGAAGGAACAATCCACCTTGTCAAAAGCTCTCTGCACCCATTAAAAGAGCCAAAGTGAGCACTTTATCATGTTGTTGTTTGATACAACATTCAGGAGTCGCCGTACATTAGCAGATAGGTGATGTCCCTTAATGAAGCTAACTTGGTCAGGATGGACCAGGCCCAATATGAACTCTTGCAGTCTAGTAGCCAGTATAGTTGTAAATAATTTTTGATCAATGTCTAAAAGTGAGTTTGGATGGTAGGAACTGCAAGGCCTGAGTCCTTCCTGGGATTAGAAATACTGAGATTTGGGCCTGTGACCATGAGGGTGGGCCCGTCCTCCTTTGCACCATGTGACATTCAGTGATTAACGATGAGTCAGCAAAGGCCCACATTTTTTATAAAATTTGGCTGTTTTTTAGTTTTTAAATTTTGGATTGCTGTTTCAGTTTCCACCGAAGTAATCAGTCTGTATATAATGTCTTGAGCCTGCTTTGATAAAGCAGGCAATCTCAAGCTGTTAAGGAACTGATCTAATTGAAGCTACCTATCTGAAATGTCATCTCCTTTATGTAAATTTTAGTGTAGTGCAGAATGCAGAATTCTGCAGGCGAAAGTAGCGTGGAATGACCATTCCACTGGAGGAATTTCCACCAAAATTTCACTGGTTCTTCAGCAGACTTCCACCTGCTGTGATCTGCAGAATATTACAGCATTTTTCTGTGGAAAATCATTCTGCAACCATTTCCACAGAAAATATTGAGATCTGCAGAATAAAATCTCATTTGTTCACACAGGCGCCATATGGCGTCAGAACCATCCATTGCTGGAATGGACCCCAAATGGCCACGAGGCAAGCGAGATAATATTCCACAGAATAACATTTTTCCATGAAAATCATTTTGCAACCATTTTCTGCCACGAATTCCATCATTCCATTTCCAGCTAAATTTGGCAGAATTTCTTCAGAATTTTAAAATTCCGCTCAGCACTAATTGATTTATATAATGGGCAGCAAATTGCTCTATTATGTGTTAGGGATGAACATTATAGTGTGCACCATCTTGGATCTTCAAAAGCCTAGGGACTGCCCTGCCCTGCTAGCTGCAGTTTTTTAATCTGCCACGCACAGAGGCAACCTGCCCTATTCTCTGCCTCATAAAAGCATTGTCTAGCATATCTCATTTCCCCCTCTATTTTGTGCTCTAGAAGTGCTACGAGTTTTTTTTCCTTAATTGATCCAATAGTGGATTACATTGGTCATCCAAAAAACATTTTGTGTTCAGACTCAATGTCATACATTTGATTTTCTAATTCTAAGTGTTGTTTCTCCCATTGTTTTTTAAGATGTGAAGCATAGGAGATAATTCTATTACCATGGCTTTTAGGCTGTCCCACAAGGCTCCTGTGGATGTGCTTCCCACTGGATTATGGGTTTGGTACTCTGCAACTGTGCTTTTTACTAAGGTTTGGAAATACTTTCTGTTTAGTAGAAGCACATTCAGCCTCCAATTTAAGGTCTTAATATATGGCTGTACTTCCTGGGCTACTCGTACAGGAGCATGGTCAGATGCCATTATGGAACCTATGTGAGAAGAAGTAATAGTATGCACCCAGTCCTGTGGGAGCAGAAGTTAGTCCAGCCGGGAATATAATTTATGCAGGTTGGAATAACATGTATAATTGCAGACTCAGGGGGTCTGCAAAACTGTCAAACATCAATTAAGCCCAGCTCCTGCAGCAGTTTCCTTAGGAATGGCCCAGCTCTCTTTCCCTGAGTTGACCCATGGTCACACTTTAAGTGTCAGTTTCAATGTAACTGCAGGGTAGGTAAGCATTAGTTACATGCAACATGGGTAATTACACTTTAGTTACTTGTTTGTTGCATGTAACTACATTGCAACTGCAATGCAGTTACAGTGTAGTTAAGAAAACAAAGTGTTACCAGCTCTTTCATCAGGTGGTTTAGTAGACTGAGCAGAAGAAGTAATATTTTATACTAGTGATTGATGCTGCAAAATTAGCATTGAAAAGGGCAGGCAGAGATTTGACAATGAAAACCTGTACATATGCTGGTTCAGAAATGGACACGAGTCACTGGGGTCCAGCCGGAGATGGGAGGATCGATCAGTCCCAGGACTTCTCTTCTCCCCCAGGAAGGGTGGGGCATGTACCGCTACTTGGCTTCCACCTGGGGAAACCATGTGGCAGCACAGTGGGTGGACAGTAGAGGAAAGGGGAGGCCACAAGACATCACTTAGAATTAGAGCAGAAAAGGGAAGGCAGAAATTTGACACTTTAAAACTAAATGTGTCACAGTTAATTACAGAGGTACGAGAGGGGGTCAAAGGCAACATGAAAAGGGCCATCCCACTGGTGCAGTGGTAGCAATACCGCTTGTGATGCTGATGACCCGGGTTCAGAAGTATGCCCGAGGTGTTGGAGGGCCAGCCAGAGGGAAGAGGACTGAGCTTCTATGGGATTACTCTCCTTCTCCATGGGAGAGGTGGTGAAGGAGCTCAGTGACTCAACTGGCCTAGGCAGAAGCCAGGGAGAGGCAGCCAGAGCTAAAAAAGGTGGGGGAGGCATGGCAGACATCAGCGCATGCACCTTGATTCCACACATGCCATGTCTCTCATGGGGAGGAAATCAGATAAAACTTAAAGTCATGCAGGGTAACCACCAGCCTTGCAGGCCCCATGCCCAGTGACTCAAGCTCCTTCAAGAATCTGGATCTGGTCTGATGGGTTGAGGGACCCTGCCACCCTGCCATGAAGGAAAGCCCTGGAGGACTACAAGAGAGGTAAGTCCTGGGGGAAGCCAGGAGTAATGGGGCTGGGAAGGAGGGGCCAGCCAGGACAGGAGTATAAAAAAAATGGCAGGAGTGCGAAAAAAAATTGAAAATTTATACTAGAAACACAAGGTTTTATTAAGTGAGTAAATAAACAGAGAGTTATAGGCGTAAGTACAGGGGTCACAGTTCCCTACAGTGGGTCATGAACTCTGTGTCTCCATTTATACATTCTGTCTTGGAGATGATGGAAGGTTTGATACCTTTTATTCTGTCTTGAATCAAGCTTCTTAATGAACTTGTTTTAGAATTGTCCTGTGTTTTACCTTATTTAGGATTTCTTACTAATGCTGCCATTTTCCCACCAATATTAATTTTGAATTAATTATCAGTTTCAGAACCTGGTAACATCAAGTGAGTTAAATCCCTCCATGGAAAGCTTCATCATAGTTTCTACTCAAGTAATTTCACCAGCTTCTGGAACAGTCATAAGTAATTAAAAAATTCATATTGGGCAACATAAAGGAAGCATTAAAAAATGACTTTACACATTCCCAAATTTCCAATCAACAAAAAATGTCTCAAGCAAGGTTTATGTTTCCTTTAATATCTGTGCATAAGGAATTATTTATTTATTTATTGAAAAGTCCAGAGAATATCTCTGAGCACATCTGTTCTTTTACAAAGGTTCCACGTCAATAACAGAGATTAATAAAGCAACATAACAAATACAATTAGTGAGTTGCAGTGGGATGGAGTCAAACAAGTACAAATACAGTCAAACAAGTACAAATAAAAAGGCTGGAATCAGTTGCATACAATTTTACAATAAGGCAGGTGGACAGAATCAGTGTAAAACAAACAGTAATGGTATGTGGCCTCAGAGCCAGAGTCTGACACAGTTAGAAGAGTATGCCAGGTGGGAGTTTCGGCGGGATGATTAGCAGGTAAAGTTGTAATGAACTGTTAGGGTTGTCCATAGTACTCTCATAAACAGGTCAAAGTTAGGTTGACTGAGCACGGTATCAGGCAGCTCATTTACCCAGCCAGTGGCCCTTACTGAGAATAAATGCTTAACTGGCTGAGTACAGCAGAAAGGGAGTTTGAGGGCATTCTGAGATATGCTCCTGGTGTTGTAGGGATTGGAGACATGGTAGAAGCAGTGAGCTGGGGGGTAGGCCCAGTAGTGCCTTCTTGGCTAGCAGACATGCCTGGAACTTAATTGTGCTAGGTAGGGGTAACCAATCTGTTTGAGTGTAGAGGGTGCAACTGTGGGTTCTCTTGTCAGCCCAAGCACAAAGAGACAAGCCTTATTACAGATCAGGTTTATTCTGCTAAGAACTGAGTTGCAGGCAGTTGTGTAGACAGGGCGGCCATTGTCAAAAAGTGACAGTACTGGGCTTGCCACTATGAGGTGTCTAACATCAGCAGTGAGGCTGACCCAGTTACAGTACAAGGCTCCCAATTTTCTGTTTACAGTGGACACAAGGGCTGAATTTTCAAAAGGAGCAATGCAGGGCTTGTGTCAAGCCGTATAAAACCATTTTGGTGCAGGTCGTCAAACAATTTTGTCAAAACTGTGCCTGATTTTAGTAGGTCAGGTACAGCTACAACAATTTACCAGATTCTGACAGCTGGCACCAAATATTTGGTGCAAGCCCTGTAAAAAGGTATCCAGGATTGATGCAAACTAGACCAGAAAAAATTGTTCTAACTTGTGGCAATTGGCATATGGGATAGAAAATCCTGATTGCTAGCTGAGATAATGCCACAAGCATCATGTGCCATTTGTTCAGTGCGCCCATGAATTCTAAAGAGGACTCATATTTGTAGAAGACCATTTAAAAATGAACAGACAAAAACCTGTATTCAGATGACCTGCTGATTCTTCTTGTAGATGGGCCCAAATCAATCGATCCATTGCTGATCTCCTTTGTAGCTTCTCAGATTTCAGGGTTGAAGGTAAACCTGAAGAAGACAGATGTTCCTCTGAGCAAATTTTGCCCATCTGCTCCCATCGTCACTGTGACTCATAGGGAATTATCTGTTTGGGGAATGTCCTCACCCCTGACAGCTGAAGGATTTGTGTGGCAAACTTTTCCTCCTTATTCTATCAGAAAAGCAGAAGCAACAAAAGCACCCACAGTAATCAGGTCGCACAGGACTCCAAAGTTCAAATATGAACTTCCTTTATTTTATAAAAGTGCATATCTTCACTTACACCAAGTAAGCCCCATTAATACAGCAGAAAAGCAGCTCCAAACACTTACATTTCTCCTGAACACTGTCAGGCATCATCATAGTGAATCTAATCAGGTTCAAACACAGGCCTCATATAAATAGTGACATCATAAAGTGCATGTGACCAAATAGCCAATCATATGTTAAAAACAATTAATAATGTCTAATGACCAGGTTCCTTAGTAAAAAATCACCATGTCATACTAAAGTTTAATAGGTTAACCAAATGACCAGATCTTTTTTTAAATATGGCACAAGTATAAAATTAGTCAAAATCTTAGTTGCAGTGGTATCCAATTTTTGAGATACTGAATACAAGTTCCAGCTATGACTACTGTTGTGGCCATTTGTATATTAGTATTTATGTCCTATTATATGGTACATAGATACATAGACAGTGTCAGCAGACAAGGGCCTATGGCCCACCCAGTCTGCCCATTTGAGCTTGTAAGTTCAGTTTGTTTTCCTAGAAGTCTGTTGCCCCTTACCCCTGACCTCCAGAATTCCTTTATGTCTATCCCATGCATTCTTAAATCCTGTGATTGTTTCAGCTCCCACCACTTCCTCTGGCAGGGTGTTCCACTTGTCCACCAGCCGTTCTGTGAAGAAATTCTTTCTCATGTTTCCTCTCAATCGTCCTCCCTCCAACTTCATCCCATGCCCTCTAGTCCTGGAACATCTTTTTCGCTTAAAAATAGTGTTTTCCTGCACCCGGTTCCTCCCTGTAAGATACTTGTACGTCTCTATCATATTCCCCCTCTCCCTCCTCTCCTCCAGGTGTTACACAAAATACTATAAACAACATGGTAAAGTACTTAATTGCACTATTGTCCCAATCTCAACTAACAAAAACAAATAAAGTGCAACACTAACAATCACAGGCCATATATTAAACTGAACTTGTAACTATTTACTGGTCACTGGGCTACCTAGGCATATCGCTTGAAAACTAAAGTGTACATGTTATGGCCAATAATCAAAATAAAGTCTCAAATGGCACAACTGTCACATGTCAGACAGCATTTGTAATATCTTAATTTCAACAATAAGGGTTTTAAATCAGTTTCCACTACATTGTACACTTCGCATGGAACTGGATTTGTACTCCCTATAGGAACTGTAAAAAACAATTTTCTTTCTACTTTCTCCTGAACTTCTTCAAAAAAGATGCAAGGTCAGTGTTTTCATTTAATCCATTGTTATACTTTGCCCCCAGCTCGTATATTCTCCTCATTCTGCAGTCTACTGGTTGAGTGTGACCACTGGAAACAGCTGCATCTCTCCATAGCTAGACAGATCACTGCCCTAAAAATGGTCACCAGGCCTAAAGTCTTTCATTATTTGTCCATCTCCAGGTGGTATACCTCAGCAATGGTTTTTCAATTTAGATTCCATGATCAGCAATTATTTGTGGGAGGGGAAGTCTCCCTGTTATAACTGGACTAAGTTCAGGCTACACTAAAGTTGGGGGGTGTTTAACATGGTTTTAAGGCTACTATTTAGCATACATTTGGCACAAACCATTAAGTGGTTCTCCTCCCCTGATGCATACCCCATGTAGTTGTGGACAAGAACTGAGTTGGC
This sequence comes from Neoceratodus forsteri, assembly GCA_016271365.2. NCBI lineage: Eukaryota > Metazoa > Chordata > Ceratodontiformes > Ceratodontidae > Neoceratodus > Neoceratodus forsteri. The sequence continues at coordinate 477,825,037 of CM028131.1, forward strand.
CAGATGCCTCCTGTGGTTGTCAATGAGTATTGAGTCAGTCAGAGAGTTCTCTCTCAGGTTAGTATTTAAGTCTTTTCCTCCTCAGGACCTATGCTGTCATCTGACCATCTCAGTGGCAATGGCAACCTGGGGGAAACTGCTTAATGTTCTCCAACAAAGAAGAGAAAAAATGTGCCGCGGCCAACTGTCACCAAAGGGCTGCTTCAAAGAGTTCAGAAGAATATCTAGGTACCATGAAAACAAAAATAAAACCGCACACACAGATCATTGCTGGCGGTAACTTGACTTATTTTACTGCAGCAAAATCCTCAACAACAAACTCTCTACAATAGTGCCTTACCAAGCTTCATTAGAGGAGGTGTTTGTTTGTTCATCATGTGTAAAGATTAGTGGGAACCATTTACACATAGTTAAACCAGCCTGAATTTAAGTCCCTGTGTCATGAGTAGTGTTTCCTGAAAATGTCATGCTATTTGGTTTTGTGGTTTTCTTTAAATCAGCGTTTGTTATCTTGTTATGTGCTAGCTGAAACAGGCTGTTTCTGTCCCTCTGACTGAGCCTTGGAGAGTGATGACATCATATTGGACTAAGCTACTGCTTCAGTGCAAGTCTGATGACTGAAGAGCTGTAAACTTCCTAATTAGAGCAGTCTGTAGATTTAATTGTTTACTGTCCAGGGTTTTACTAACTCAGTTTCTGGTATGTGTTCAAGAATTAGCTGAAAATCTATCATTTTGTTCTTCTAAAGAGCTGATCAGTTGAATTCTAGTATTGAATTGAAGTGGTATGCATTTAAGAAATCAGCGTGTCTGTATCACAGCTGTAAGTTCTGTCTCATCAAAATTATTTTTTTTCTATCTAAAACTGTGGGAAAATTCAAGAATGCATGGGACAGACATAAGGCAATTCTTGTGGGGGTGGGAAGAAATGGACTGTTGGTTAACTAGGATCTGTGGCTATCCTGTAGGTAGGAAATGGGCAGATTAGATGGGCCACACGGTCCTCATCTGCATCAAAGTCTATATTTCTATGAACACTCAAAGTGCTATCTTACGAGACCTCTTAGCATACTACTAAAGCAGGGAAAACAGTTATCTCCTTCCTGCTTGCTGTCTTCATAGCTTGCTGTCTTCATAGCTGTGCACTTTATATCCTCCATCTCAGCATCTGATCTATTCCTGGAGCCGGGCACTGGACCGAGACCTCCCTCTTCCTTTGGAGGTCTCAGGAAGCCCCCGCAGTCCCAACCAGGCCAGATTCTACCCCTGAAATTCAACTCAAGGAAAATTTATAAGACTGCAAGTATGAGGGAAAAAAGGATTTGATTTCATTAGCCTCCCCCCTACAGTCAAATAAGGCACAAACCACTGGTTCTGCCAACTGGCTTTTATTTTCACCTGCATGGCAAATGATTCCAGTGATACAGGGTCACCATTCTTTTCTAACAAATAAGCAGCTCCATGGGGCTTTAACTTTTACAATTAATGCAGCGACATGATAAACAGCAGAGACCACCGGATTTACTGACACAGAAGGATTCTCCTTTTCTACCACCTCCCTCTCTCAGGTGCAATACACAAGATTCACTGGAACACAGATCTCTGCAGTCTCCTCGCGTATCATGGATCTGGTAAGCCAACCTTCCTTTTCTTTCCTCTTTGGTCCCTTTTACTTTGGCACTGGTGGTTCCCCCCTTACACTGGCATAGGAAAGCAAGTGGCCCTCCCCACCTGGACCCTTGGGCACTGGCCCAAGCCACAGAGGCATCCAGGAATTTTTCTGACAACCCAGGCCTGACCCACCTTCAAAACGGCTGGCACTGGTGCACAGGGCTGAGACCATTTCTGCCACGATCACTCAGCTCTGCCTCAGTACTCCATGGCCCCCAATTCACTCTGGGGGGTTCTGCTGGTACCAGCTTTCTATGGGAATTCCTGTCAGATCCACATCTACTTCTATTCTTGGGCAGGTTAAGCTCCAGCTGAGGCCCACCCTCCATGGTCTGCCATTTCTTTGGCATGTGACCCACCCGGACTTTAAATGGACTGGCACCCAGGACCTGTCCCTCCAAACAGGCCCCCTGTTTTTGGCGAAAGACTCTCTCGCTCCTCTACCCCACCCTGCCACCGGGCATGGGGACCTCTGCCACCAGTTCCCTCCTGAGAGGGCCTGCTACAGCCTCCTCACACCTGGTGACCTGGTATACACAAATGGGCTTCCGAACGCCTTAGTCAAATCGACAAATACAGCCCTGGCTAGATGACCTTTATCCAAGGTGCTGTGTAGTGCTCCAGTGAATTCCAAGAAGGTAGATGAGGTGCTATGTCCTTTTCTGAAACCATGTTGTTGTGTACACAAAAGATTGCATTTATCCAGTTAGTCCGTAAGTTGGTCGGCCACTATGTGTTTGAGAGCCTTGGAGAAAGGAAGTAGTATAGAAATTGGCCAATAGTTCCCGTGGATGGTCTTATCCCCGCTTTGTGGACTGGTGTAACTGTAGCAGCTTTCCATATGTCACGGAACTGGCTGAGGCTAAGGTTAAGGTAGAGGTTGAGAATTTGTGTTAATGGACCTAGGACCTCATTAAGGGTGAGGGATAGCAGTTTGAGGTCCAGCGAGTCCCCACTAGTTCTTGTCTTGGAGATTGCTTTGGTTATGTATTTCTGGGCTTCGTGCATCTTAACAGTTTTGAAATAGAAGGGTGGGTGTTTGGAATGGGTAGGATAGCCACAGGGGGTAGTGGAGGTAGTATACAGGAAAAAGTCCATGGGGAGAACACTGCTTAGGTCTGTGAACGCATCATTGAAGGTGCTAGCAATGACCAGGGGATCAAGAGTAATGGACCCGTCAACCTTTAGCATAGTTGGGGAGGATTTGGGCTGCTTCCCCATGACTTCTTTAATGTTCTTCCAAAACTCAGACCCATTACCCCAGGTGTTAGAAAGAGCTTCTCTGCAGTATGTGCTTTTCAGTAGTCGAATGGATTTTGTGCAGCTGTTGCAGGTACGTTTGTAATTCTGTATGTTGGATTGAGCACCAGAGGCCCTAGCCAGAGCCCAAAGGTGGTCCCTAGATTTTGGCTGTGCTAGAAGCTCACCAGTTAGCCATGGGTTGCAGAGTGCCTTGACTTTTCGCTTTTTGAGCGGGGCGTAGGAATCACATGCCACATGGAAGGAGGAGATAAAGTAGTTGAGGGCTGAGTTAACATCCGTAGATTGGTAAATGGGAGACCAGTCATGCAGACTGAAGCAGGATTTAAGGCGACTCAGCTGACCACGGGGGAGGACTCTGCTGGTGATGACTTGACTGGTAAGAACCCAGTCCAGCAGGGTACTAGTGCCTGTTTTGTAGTTTTTTGTTGTGGAGGAGACAACCATTTGCGATAGGTTTGCTGATGATATAGCATCCCTAGAGACAGCAGCATCAGACGCATGCCAGTTTATATTAAAGTCGCCTAGTATGATTGTCTCAGTACCTGCAGGATGGGTTCTGATAAAGTCCAGAATGGTATTGAGGCTTTTCCCTTGGTCTTTTGGGGGGGGGATGTAAACAGAGACAACTGTGAGGGCTTTGTTGTGTGCCCCTAGGAGTACTTAGACTTAGATTTAGCATTAGACTGAGTATGCGCACACCCCAGCCTTCTGAACACACCATACCTGGCCACCAGTTGCCACCCAACCTGCCTACCTAACCCAAACTATACCCTAAACGCTAATTCCCAAAACCCTAGCTGTGCCAGGAGATAAATCTAAAGTGCTAGTCACAACCATCATTATTTCTTTTTAAACAGAAATTGCAAACACTTTTCATAATGATTAGACATTTCAACAGATTTTTATTAAGCTTTTGCTAAGCATTAATAATGAGGTAAAACTGTTCAGACATTCCCATAGATACCTCCCACCAAAGTTTTTTAAAATAAGTTTCTCTGTGTACAAACCCCAGACCACCCACTCACACATGCACACACACATTCTCTCACCAATCTTTCAAAACATATTTTATCGTAATAGAAAACAGTAACAATAAAAAAATTTTTCAATTTAAGAGCTTGATTTGAATAACTGAATTAAAGTCACCATATCAACTCCTTGGAGCAATTGTCCTGGTGCAGTCCACAGTCTCAGACCAAGAGGCCTAGGTTGCAGGCCTCCACCTGAAGGAAATAATATGCCGATTACGACTTAGTGGTCACCTCTCTAAAGGAATCCCGGTTGAAAAAGCAGTACTTGGTCCGAGTCCTATTCAAGTCCTGGACCATTGAGAAATGTTTGAAAATGATTAGTCCAGATCAGGTCCCTGTGCGGCACATCAACCATGCCTGCTGGAATAACTGTTGAGATGGGGCACTTCCTCCTCTTGGATGGTTCTTCAACCTCTCCAACTGCTCCTTGAAAATCCAGTCCTCCCGCATCTCCTCAATAATGTCCCAAATTCTTCCTGGCACCTCAAGGATAGTTCAGATTGGGATATTCTCACCAAGCCTCATGAACCAACCTTTGGCCTGACTCCACTTGGGCAGGTCCTCACGCTGGTTCTCCTGGTTTGTCCCATTGATAACCATATCCTCCATCGATACTTTAGGTTCAATGGGTTGTTTGGGTTTAACCCATCCATACTGAGCCCAGACTGGGAGCTGTAGGTTAATGTCTCCAAAGGTGATAACTGGGCAGTAGTAGGGCCTAGGGATTGCCCTGACCACCATTTAGTCCTGGAACTGGAACTGACTACTGACATATTTTTCCTTATCCAGCTCCCTTAGATCTTGTGGGTCACCAACCCTTCCTCCGACTGACACTGTTGCAGGCTCAGGCTTGGGGCCACTCTTTGTGGATCTGGTTTTGTGCTTGGCTCCTGAGAAAGACTCCAATTTGCTGGATAAAGCCTGTGGGCTACCACCAGACGGGGGCTGTGGTGAGAGTCTCCCGGGCCCTGGAGGATCTCCAACCAGTTGTCTGAGGCCCCGGCCCCTCCCTCTGCAAGTGGCATAGCTGGTAGCCAGTGGCATAGAGCTGGGCAGAAGGCTGTGCTCCCATCACCTTTGTCCCTCTGTGGTGCACCTGCACTCTTCTTCAACAGCCTCCACTATCACATCTGGGGATTCACTCAGGTTTTCCACCTGGACACAGATGCCCTCTCCCAGGACAGTCTCTCAAACCTCCGAATCCCCACTAGTTGGCAACCACGGGATAAATAAGCTGGCAGTGGAACTGGGAGCATACATCCCCCTACATGGCACTAGTGGACTGCTTAAACAATAGGGGCATATAGACAATCTGGTTACTGCCTCCCCATAAATTCACACCTCACGAGTGTTTATGTCCTCTGCAGTTTCTCACAGCTTTCCAGAGTCAGAGAGAAGTGAGGCAGGAACTGTAGCCAGGGTTCCTCCTGAGGTGTCACTTCAGGTCTGGCTGCCCCCCCCTACCACTTTGCCAATCCATGTGAATGCCTGTGCTGGAATTTTCTTCCCTCCCATTCCCACACTCACAAGGAGCTCACAGTTCTTTTCCTCCAAAAACATGCAGTCCAGTTCACTTGCCTGCTCTGATAATGCGTTCAGGAGAAAGTCTATTTTGCTCTGCTCTTGCTATCATTATTCCCCTCTAGCATTCTGCTGCTGCTGCTGGTCTCGCTCCCTCAGCTCCGCTCTCTCGGATTCACCAAGATGGCACTTCTTCTTGCAGCTGCTATAGCTCCCTTTCGCCCATCATCCAGTCAGGACCCTGCCTGAGGGTCATATGACCAGCAAGTCATGCGTGCACATCACACCAGTAGACCAGGCCTGATGCCTGCTCCAGGCCTACCCCACAGCAATTACGTAGTGTGCCACAGGGCCCAACGAGGCTGGGAAGCCTGGCATACCACAGACCTCAAGTCTCGTGGTCTGGTGACGATTTTGGGGTTCAGAGTACATCCTGGATGAGCCCCCACAGTGTAACCCCTTCCTGCCCCATCTAGGGGCATACTTTTAACATTGCAGGTCTTCCAGGCAGAAAGAAGGGAGCACTCAAAGCGCTAACATATGAGACCTCTTTTCCCAGTATTAAAGCAGGGAAAACAGTTGTCTCCTACCTACTTGCCATATTCATAGCTGTGCATTTTACCCCCTCCATCTCATCATCTGATCTCCTCCCCAAACCGACCACTGGACTGAGACCTCCCTCTTTCTTTGGAGATCTTTGAAAGCCCCTGCAGTCCCAACCAGCCTGGATTCTGCCCCTGAAATTCAACTAAAGGAAAATTTATAAGACTGCAAGTATGAGGAGAAAAAAGGATTTGATTTCATTAGCCTCCCCCCTACAGTCAAATAAGGCACAAACCACTATTCATCCCCAACTGGCTTTTATTTTTCACCTGCATGGCAAATGATTCCAGCAATACAGGGGTCACCATTCTCTTCTGATAAATAAATAAATAAGCAGCTCCATGGGGCTTTAACTTTTTACAATTTGTGCGGGACAGAGCTCTGCAATTGCTTTTATAAAGCATAATCCCCCACCAATCTGACCCAACTAAACCTCCCTTTTTCTATCCATTATATTAACTCAATTTCTTTCTTCCGAATCACCTATTATATTCACTTAAAAACTAGTTTAGACCATATAACTTATATTTTAGGACTGCTACCCTTTGTCCTCTTTTTTCCTACAGGCTAAATGGTTCTATTGTTACTTGTATATATGTAAATTGTTGTATATAATCATTTCATGCCATTGTATTGCTATTTATTCTATTCTTGTCTATGTAATAATACTTGTATCCTCATTTGTATGACCACTCAGTCCATCTTGTAAATAAGCTTTGCTCAATGATGTTCGCCTGAATAAATAAAGATTTTGATTGATTGATTGATTGACATGATAAATAGCAGAGACCATGGATTTAGCAGATGCAGAAGGATTCTCCTTTTCTACCCCCTTCCGCTGTCAGGTGCTCTACCCAAGACTCACTGGAACACAGATTCCTGCAATCTTCTGGCATATCATGGATCTGGTAAGCCAACCTTCCATTTCTTTCTTTCTGGGTTCCTTTTACTTTGGCACTGGTCATCCCCTTTACACTGGCGTGGGAGCGCGAGCAGCCCTCCCTCCTGGACTCCTGGCGCTGGCCCAGGCCACAAAAGCATTCAGAATTTGCCTGATGACCCAGGCCCAATCCACCTTCAAAATGGCTGGCACTAGTGCACAGGGCTGAGGCTACTCCGCCGATCACGCTGACTCTGCGTCAGCACTCAGTGGCTCGCAGTTTACTCTGGGGAGTTCTGCTGGTATCTACTTTGTATGGGGAATCCCTGCAAGGCCCACATCGCTGCTTCTATTCCTGGGCTTGAGTTAAACTCCAGCACAGGAACCACCCTCCAAGGTCTGCCATTTCTTTGGCATGTGACCCACCCGGGCTTTAAATGGACCGGCACCCCAGGACCTGTTCCTCCAAACAGGCCCCCTGTTTTGGGTGAAAGGCTCCCTTGACCCCTCCAGGCCACCCTGCCACACCAGGTATGAGGGAGACCTCTGCCACTGGTTCTCCTCCTGGGAGGGCCCTGCCACAGCCCTCTCAGCCCTGGCAACCTGGGTATACACAAACAAGCTTCCTAAGTGCTCCTGCATCACTCTCTGTAGGCATTGCTAAGGCCTCCTAATGCCCTAGCCCCCAGTGACACAGGACCTGGCTACCTATGTCCCCAGCTGAGCTCCATACCCCCACTCTCATCAGCCACGGTGCATAAAACTGTCCTGACTGCACTCTTTTGGTGGGTTTCCCCACTGGCCCTCCTGGATAGCTGAGCTCCCTCACTTGCCCATCTATTCTGGTCCTGATGCTACTTTTCCAGCCTCCCCCTCCAGCTTACATTTCAATGTTCAAACCATTTTAAAGACTTTAAAATACATCAGCTATCAAATCTGTCTTAACTGGCTAGGGACTACTTTTTCCCTGTTAGTGAACATAACAAAAAATGTTATGTTTTTTTTGTTTTTGTTTTTTGTAAAAATTGTGTCCTCTTTTTTTAAAACCAAAATTTGTAAAACTCATTTTATTAGCGGGATAACACATTCAGGCGTGATTTATGCTCCAAATACACACTGCCCAGGTGGTTGCAAACACTTAGCATAAATACCTAATGCCTAACAATTCATCTGGGGCCATGCGAGTGTTGGAGCACAAATCACACCACTGTGTGTTATCCCCTACATTATGCAGGTGTGTTAGCTGTACCATAGAATCATAGAAATCTGATGGCAGAAAAGAACCTTCTGGCCCATCTAGTCTGCCCAACCCTCCCTTTCACATATCCCTCCCCACCTGCCCCACCTCCCCAAATACTCAGTCCCATATGCCTGTCCCATGCCCTCTTAAATTCCTCCACCATCTCAGCCCCCACTACTCCATCTGGTAGTCTGTTCCAGGGCTCCACCACCCTCTCTGTGAAGAAGCGCCCCCTCACATTGCCCCAACCTATTTCCTTGCAATCTGAGGCTGTGACCTCTAGTTCTGTCTCCTACTTCCTCCTCAGCTGACTCCTTCACCTACTTTATTGAGCCCCTTTACATATTTAAAGGTTTCAATCATGTCCCCCTTTCCCTCCTTGTTTCCAGTGTGTACAGACAGATTCAGCTGCTTACACCTCTGCTCGTATGTCTTCCTGTGCATACCCTGCACCATCTTCATTGCCCTTCTGTAAACCCTCTTCAGTGCATCTATATTATTGCGGAGATGTGGTCTCCAGAACTGAACCCTGTACTCTTAACTGCGGCCTCACATGGCTTTGTACAGGGTCATTATAACCTCCCTCCTTCAGCTAGTAATGCCCCTGCCTATGCATGCCAGCATTCTATTGGCCCTTCCTGCCGCCCTACTACATTGGAAACCTACCTTAAAGGAAAACTACACCCAAAACTTGAAAAAATATATGTTGTGCAGAGTGTTTTAATTTGTATGTGAAGTTCTAGTGTTTCCTTCCCTCTGACTGGTATTAGGAATTTTTCCCAAATTAGCTTGCTAGCTTTATGCTAGTTTTATGACCCCTTGGGATCTTCATACCTGATAGTGTAATTGTATTTCTTGTTCCCACAGTGCATCCTGTCTCATGTGACTGTGATGTAAGAAAGACCCAACATTCAGCACACACATGTCAAACAAACTAAATATCTTGGAAGCTTTACAAACTGCACAAAAATTACCAGCAGCAAAGTTTTTCAGGACAGTAAAACCTTTAGGATGAGGTGGTCACTAAGCTGAATTCTACAGATTTTAAAATATAGCCATCTCTATTGTTGTGAACTGATTGTAATGCAGTGTTTTCTGCTGGATTTATGTGCTCTACTACATCACCATCACATGAAACAAGGTGCATTGTAGGATGAAGAAATGCAATAAAGCTATTCGAATGGAGATCTCCAGGGGTCGTAGAAACTACCCTAAAGCTAGCAGGCTAATTTAGAAAAACTCCTAATACCAGTCAGAGGAAGGAAACACTAGAACTTCACATACAAATTAAAACACTATGCTAAGCATATATTTTTTCAAGTTTGGATGTAGTTTTCCTTTAAGGTTGGAGGAGACTGTGATCCTCAGATCCCTTTCCTGTTGTGATTCTTTGATTTCCTCCCCCCAGCGTGTACCCCTCTTTCATGTTTTTCCTCCCTAGATGCATCACATCTCACTTCTTGGCATTAAATCTCAGCTACCATTTCCTGGCCCATTCCTCGAGGGTCTTAGATGTCCCTCCTCATGTCTTTCAGCCCCTCCAGGGTGTCCATCCTATTGCAGATTTTTGTATCTTTGGCAAATAGGCACACCCTCCTTCTCAAACCCTCTGCAATATCACTGATGTAGATGTTAAAGAGGAATGGACCCAAAACTGACCCCTTTGGCACACCACTCCTCACCTTTGCCATCTCAGAGTGCATCCTGTTCAGCACTAACCCCCCCTCGAGTTCTTCCTATTAGCCAGGCCTCCACCCAGCCTGCTATTTTCCCTTCCAACCCCATGCTTTCCATCTTGCTCACCAATCTCAAATAAGGGATGGTGTCAAAGGCCTTGCTGAAGTCCAGATAGGCCATGTCCACCAACCCTCACTGGTCGATTACCTGAGTCACCCAATCAGAGAACTCACTTAGGTTGGTCTGGCATGATTTTGCCTTGTTGAAGTCATGCTGTCTGATGGCCTTCAAGCCACACTCCTCCAGGCACTTCACCAGCCTCTCCTTGATTAATGCCTCCATTACTTTCACCATCACAGATGTGAGGTTGACTGGGTGATAGTTCTCCTTCAGCTCCCTGCTACCACTCTTGTGCAAGGGCACCACTTCAGCCCTCTTCCAGTCCTCTGGCACACTTCCCGTATCCAGGGACAGGTTGAAGAGCCTTGTCAAGAGTGCGGCCAGCTCCTCCATCGATTCCTTGATCACTCTGGGGTGCAGCCCATCAGACCCCATTGCCTTGTCCACCTTTAGTCTATCCAGCTCAGCCCTGACCCTATCCACAGTGAATGGAGCACACTCAGTGGGCCTGCCAAAGGGGCACACTGATAGGGTCACTGCTCATGATGTCGGCAACCTGGGTCTGGGAATGAACCTGGGTTGTAGGAGGCTGACGGGGGGGAAGGGTGATATTGTTTAACCATGGAAGGCACACTAAGCTTAAGCTCGTCTCCAGGTGCAAACTGGGAGCAAAAAGAAAGTCAAGTGACCTGCTCATGGTCACACAGTATGGAAGGGAGGGGGCTGTCGGATTCAACCCCAGGTCTCCAGGTTTGCAACTCAGGAGCCCTAAACCACAGTGCTATACTGCCTCCATACCCCCTCTGTCCCAACCTGTCTTGCAGCTGTCCACCGTCTCCAGAGAGACTATTTCCTCCAGTAACTCATTCCACCTATGCTCTCCTTCTCCAGGGAAGGGAGGAGTGCCACCTGGGTGACCACAGGTGGAGCTTGGGGTGGGTGTACCATTAGAGGGTTAGGAGATGCTGGCTGACACCTGCAACAGCGCACCTCAGCATGCACATCTGCGTATGGTGTTGCAGAGTCAGCATCTCATGGGGGGGGGCAGAAAAAGTGGAAACATTCTTCAGCAACTGTACATAACAGATCATGGTACATCCAGGCCCCACCCTGCTGCCGCCTGATAAGAAACCACTGTCAATGGTACATTCCCCATGCTGACCCCACCAGGTGGGGAGGGGGATGTAAACCAAGGCTCCATGGAGGGTCAGTGGTGTTGGTGGCAGGGATGTAAATCTGAGTGGTACCTTGGGACTCCAAAAGGAGTTGGCTGCTGGGGATGGAAGGAAGTAAAGAAAAATAAAGTACAGATCACACACACACACACACACACACACACACACACACACACACGAAAGGATCTTCCCCCAGATTGTTGACAAACCAACATGGCATATTAACTACAGTACGGCACTGGTGAACTACTTTTTTACTTCAAAATCCAATGTATGTGCTCAATAACACATTCTAGGGCATGGGGATTGTTCTGTAATTATTACGTTCCCTATAGTGGTCAAAGGCACTCAAGCTTTGGCCTTATTCCACAGCACCCACCTGGGCACGTAATTATTACATCATAACCCATGTCTTTCATGTGCTATTGCGTATTTAATTATATGAACATAGGAACATATGACTGAGCCCGCAGAAAAAGGCCTTGTGGTCTATCATGTCTGCTCGAGTTTGCAGACCCCTCAGTATCTACTGAAGGATCTGCACTCCTTCCCATTATATACTCCACCCTCCCTGCCTATGTCCCCCCTACACCCCCCACATGCAACTTGCCCTTTACTATGTCCCAAACTCTCTTAAAGCTGTTCAGTCTTCAGAGACTACTTCCTCCAACAGCATATTCTACCTAGTCATCATCCTGTCAGTGGAACATGTCTCTTCATTTCCCACCTGAATCCCCCCCCCCCCAATCAGCTTGGAAGGGAAGGGGAAATTGTTTAACCAGGAAAGGCACACTAAGCTGGAACTTGTTTCCAGGTGTGACCTGGGAGCACAAGAAAGTTAAGTGACTTGCTCAGGGTCACACAGTATGCAAGTGGAGGCTGACAGGATTCAAACAGAGTTCTCCAGGTTTGCAGCTCAGTGCCCTTAACCACTACGCTACACTGCCTCCAGCCCGAGGCAGTGCCCCTTTGTGGTCCTGTTCCCACTAAGGTTGAAGGGACCTTCAGAGCTCACTCTGTTGAAACTTTTAAGGTACTTGAAGATCTCAATCATGTCACCCCTCTCCCTCCTATCCTCCTGGGAGTACATATTGAGGTCTTGGAGTGTCTCCTTGTATGTCCCTGGATCACCTTGGTAGCCCTTCTCTGGACTGTTTCCAGCAGGTCAGTGGCCTTCTTTAGGTAAGGGCACCAATACTGCACACCATCTTCAAGATGTGGCTGAATCTCTGATCTTTACAGTGGCAAATGACCTCTGCTTTCCTTGTGGTTATACCCCTGGCTACACAGACCAGCATCCGATTTGCTTTGGCTGCTGCTATAATCACTCCTACGTCATTCTCCTCTTCTGACCCAATAACCCACACACCTGCCATCCAGTATTTGGTCTTTGGGTCCTTTGCCCCCAACTGCATTACCTTACATTTTTTTTGTCATTGAATCCCAGCTGCCAAATACCTGACCCTTTCTCTAGCTTGGCCAGGTCTTCCTGAGGTTCTGTCCCCGTCGTCCAGGTCTACTCCCACAGAGCTTTGTGTATCACCCACAAACAGGCATATTTTCCTTTTATCCCACCTGTAGTGCCACTGATGAAGATGTTAAATAACACCTGACCGAGCACCGAACCCTGTGGGACCCCGCTAGTGACTGGCCTGGTCTCTGAGAAAATCCAAGCAAACTGTAGCACAAAACAAATCACAGCCCCCCCCCCCCAGTGGCTTACTATCAATGGAGCAGCAGATGATTTAATGTAATTCTTATGTAACCCCTGCAAATGGGGGTTCCTAAAAGACTTCCAGAGCTTGCTTGAATGCTCCAAGCCTGAATGGTGTTTGGCGTAGGTTATTTATCAGTGAGTGTTTTAGAACCTCTGGTACTGTCTCTTTAAGAGCTGTCTGCTTGCAGACATAATTAGTTTGTATGGGGACTGTGTGTTTCTTTGAGTACCACTCAAGCTGCTGCCAATTCACCCCATTTTTGCAGTCACTAGAGTGCAAAGGAACCTGTCTGAAAGATGTAACTGATTGCCAGAAATCATTTACAGTAATAATAAAATTACAGTTTGTCTAACCTGCTTTCTTTGCAGTCAGAACTGTCTGCCTAGTTCCCATTCTGGTTTTGAACTGCTGAACTGGACCAATCAGTGTGGGGTAAACTAGCTCTAAAATGATGCCTTGGACGAATCAGAACTTGGGACTCATAATCTGAGCCAGCCACAAGAGGATTGTATGGGCAGTGACTCTGGGAGATGTAGTTTAGACTTCACTGCCTTTTGGACCAACAGCAGCAGTCTATTGTGAGTGACAGCCAATCCAGTCAAGAACTGGGAGGAACTCAAAGGAAGTGCCCGTTTTTGTCTGTTGGGAGTTTCAGTTTGAGATCTGAAAGTGAAGGGAAAGAAACCTGTGCTCCTTCAGTGCACAGTTTCAGTCAAAAACGTGTGCAAGGCCCAGAGTTCCGTCTACAACTTGTGTAACTGCTTGTTAGGACTGAATCCGTCCTGTGAAAAGAATCAAAGGATCTCTGAAGAGTAGAAACCAGGCTCACCCTGTAGAAGACTGAAGAAATTGTTGAATTACACTCGGTCTGTCAGGAACTGAATCTGCTGTGTGTTCTCCTGGTTATTGTGCAGTAATTGCGATTGGGATACAGATGCAGCCTGCCTGGTATAGTGCTTTCTTTTTTTACCATATAAATGTGTGAGGAGTCTCTTGGAGATCAAAAGTAGCCCTGCTGACATTGAAGGACCATATCTTCTTTGGAGGTCGTGAGTACTAATTCGGGGTCGCTCCCTGTTGAATTGCCACATTAAATCCAAATGGAATTACTGTACTGCTGACTGTTTAATTTTCCTTTCTCTGTGGTGAAAGGCCCCTACCAGCTGCCACGGTTTGGACTAGCCACTAGGGCTTGGGTACCCAGGGACAGTAACTGGTAGGGATAGGCCTGTGCACAGAGCCATAGGTAGATAGTAAAGTGATAAGCTAATTAACCTGATTTCCCTGTCCTGTTATATCCCCTAAATAAATCAGAGCTGTTTGTTTCAACAAAGTTATACTGCCTGAGGTATTTGTCTATGTTAAAGTACTGTACTGTGATTGTTGCACTGTATCTTATTTTACAGGATGTCCCGGTGCCTGAACCAGCCTTGGGGGTAAGTGTATACTGTGAAGGTAATTCTGCTATATTGTGTGGGCCACTAGTGGGAAGAAAGGGGTTGCAGTGTCCCAGAGGGCTGTGACCAAGTAGTTTAACTATTGCAAACCCTGACCTCTGGGTGGAGGCACCGCCATTGGATCCAGGCCCCTCAACCTGTTAGTGGCAAATCAGGCAGGGTAGTAGCCCCTGGGATAGCGCCATCTAGGGGTTACATCTTGGAGGCTCACCGCTGGGATTGTGTGTCCTCTAGTGGCCATATTTACAAACCACTGTTAAGGAAAAAAAAAATAAATAAATAAATGGGTACCCGACAGAAGTGGCTGTGCACGGCTGGTGGAGTGGTGTACTGGGAGGAGATCGACCCCAAAATGCTATGCTTATCCTGGACATCCCCTGGGTATCAATACGGACACTGTGCAGGAGTACTTTCCAAGGTGGAAGGTTTACAAACCCTGTGGTGGTGGGTCGCAGCTAATCTGCTCACCCACACTTTCCTGGCCCTAGTAGAGTTTAAGGATCCCATAGATAGCTCCAAAGTGCCACAGACCATTACCCCAGAGGGAGCCCTCACTGCTTGGAGAGTGATAACTAGGACAGTAAGACCTGGGGAATCGAGCCCCACCACTATCTGAAACTTTTGAGGAGAAATTTGCTAAATGGTTGCTGGGAGAGGGAAAACTGTGGAGGACTTGAAGAAACTATTCTTGCCACCTGGGGTGTTCCTCCCCAACACCCTCTCCTGCTCCAGTACCCGTAATGGTGGCTGAACCAATGCAGACTCCTATTTCTGCACCTGCCATTAGTCACGACTCTTACCGAAGGTTGAGGATCTTCTCTGGCACCTCCCCACCCCCAAGGGAGGATGACTGGGAGACCTGGATAGACTATGTTGCCCCCAAGTGCTAGAATGGCAATGCTCGGAAGTCGAAAAGCGTAAAGAGGGTTAGTGAGAGCCTCCGAGGTCCTGCCCTGGCTACCATCCGTGCAAACGGGCCAGTAACCCTGAAGCGACTGCACAGGCCTATCTTGAGGCCTTGGAGAATGTGTATGGGAGCCCAGATTCTGATGAGGACCTATGGTGGAGAGTAAGAAATGCACAACAGTACCAAGGGGAGTTGTTGTCTGTGTATGTCTCTCGCTGGAAAAATTGTTGCAAGAATGCCTCAGAAAGGGTAGTTTGCCAGCGATTGAACTGGACCGAACCAGACTGGACAGAATCCTTAAGTCTGCCCCTTCTCAGAACTGCTGTTGCTTCAGTTACGCCTGGCAAATCGACTGGAATCCCACCTCCTATGATGAGTTAATGAGAGAAATTGAGGAGTTGAGAAAAGGCGACCTCGGAGGGACCTGCACCAATAGCTGTGGCTATGACCCGAGTGACTGAGGGTGGCCCATCAAGTGAAGTTCAGGGGCAGAGGTTGGCAGTCAATGAGTGCTCTGATAAGGAAAAGATATGCCACAATGGGGCGAACTGTTGAGAGAGATCCGGAATTCAAAACAGTCCTTTATGAAGGCCACGCCTGCAAGTACGGGCCTGACCTATATCCGACTGCATCTGCTATGGGGTGGGGATACCCACCCATGTATCTCCTGCTGATAACAGCTCAACTCGATTCCTTGACCATGGAAGTGGAGAAACTGACGAGATGTCTCCAAATGCTTATCACGCCCAGACAGAGATGGCACCAAGGTTTCCAGTTAGTAATACCCCGCCCTGGCTCCCAGTGTGGCGCCTCGGCCAGCTCAAACTCCAGAAAGTATGTTTTGCTATAATTGTGGGAAAGATGGGCACATGAAAAGGGAATGCCAATCCCCAAAAGACACTGACAAAGTTGCATATAGGCTACAAGGAGAGCTTGAGAACAAATCAGTGGTTAAGAGGTGCACGAATGATCCCAGTGAGGGCACCAAAATGCTAATTCACGTCCTTTGTGGCAAGGTCAGTTGCCCAGGCCCCCACTACCGCCTCTCCAGACTGGTCCAGAATAGTGGGTCCTCCATGGAGACCACTGTAAAGGTGAATGGAGTGTCTACAAGAGCTGTATTAGACAGTGGCTCCCAAGTGACAATTATGTTTCAAGATTGGTATCAGAAGCATTTGTCAGACGTTACTTACAACCATTAGAAGGACTGCATGTATGGGGGTTAAGTGAGAAGGCCTACCCTATTCTGGGTATATCCGAATTTGGCTGTCTTTCCCACCTCCGTGGCTGGAGTGGCCGAACAAGTAGAGACCCTAGCCTTAGTGTGTCCCCCACTGGACTGTATGATGGTGTCCCTTTGTTGATTGGAACAAATGCTCATATGTTCAGAAGGCTGGCACATTTGTGTTATGAAAAACAGGGGTCAAAGACTAGTAGAGCTTTAAGAGTTCCGCTTTAATTAAGAAGGCCTATGAGGCACAGAGAGATGCTGAAAATATAGAACCAGAGGAACCGGTCGGAATTGTATGGAAGAAGGATCCTGAGTCTCTGATCCTGGCACCAAATGCCCAGTGTACCTTACAGGAGAGGTCCGTATCAGAAAGGATGTTAAGAATAAAATATTAATGTTGGATGCACCAGGCGATGGAAAATTGCCAGAGGGACTGCTGGTCAAGCCTAGTATTTTGCCGCTAGAGCCCATGCTTATGCCAGAAGGGTAATGGTCCAAGTTCATAATGTGTCTGAAAGAGACATTCGAGTAAACAGAGGTTGCATCCTGGCTAATGTGCATTGTGCAGACACTGCAGTGCTACCCAGCAGCAAGAGTTCAAGGAAGAATGACAGAGTAACGCCTGACTTGTTTGATTTCGCAACCCCGCTGCCAGCTGAATGGAAAGTGAGGATCAGTGAGAAGCTTGCCCAGAGAGACCAGGTGTTTCTTTAAAGGAATGGGACGTAGGATGCGGCAAGGAGCTGAGCACAATATCCGCTGCATGACGAAGACCATTTCGTGAGAGGTCTCGACGCCTGGCACCTGCTGACATAGATGATGTGAGACGGCATCTGCAAGAGATGTTAGCGGCTGGTGTAATACAAGAACCAGAAGCCCTTATGCTTCCCCCATTGTGGTAGTGAGGAAAAGAATGGGACAGTAAGGATGTGCGTGGATTATCGCACCTTAAACCGGCGGACTATCCCTGATCAGTACACAATGCCCCGCATTCAGGATGCTTTGGACTGCCTAAACGGGAGCAAGTGGTTCTCTGTGCTGGATCTCCGCAGTGGGTACTACCAGATCCCGATGCCCCAGAGGACCGTGAGAAGACAGCCTTTATCTGTCCGCTTGGCTTCTATGAATTCATGAGGATGCCTCAAGGGATTTCAGGTGCCCCAGCCACTTTTCAACGATTGATGGAGCGTGCAGTGGGGACATGAACTTACTAGAGTGCCTGGTATACCTAGATGATGTTATTGTGTTTGGCAGCTCACTGGAGGAACATGAGAGCAGATTATTTAAGGTATTGGATCGACTGGAGGACTTTGGCCTTAAACTGTCCATTGATAAGTGTCAATTCTTCAAACATCAGTAAAGTATGTGGGACACATAGTATCCACCGAGGAATAGAGACCGACCCAAGTAAAGTTGAGGCCTTGACCACCTGGCCACAGCCCAAAAATCTAAAAGAACTGCAAAGATTCCTGGGATTCTGTGGTTATTATCGGCTTCATCAAGGACTATTCAAGAGTGATCCGCCTTTACTTAACCTTACTCAAGGGTATCCCCAACCCACAAAAATACCAAAAGTCCTCAAGACTGAAAGAGTGTATTTTCATCCGAGTGAAGTATTTGGGGCCCGCTGGACTCCTGATTGTGAGACTGCTTTTCATGAGATCATATATCAACTTACCCATGCTCCAGTGCTGGCCTATGCCGATCCAAGAAAACCTTACGTCCTGCACACTGATGCTAGCTTGCAAGGGTTGGGGCTGTGTTGTACCAAGAGCACGAATGGCCTGAGACCAGTGGCCTTTGCCAGTAGAAGCCTGACCCCATCCGAAAAGAACTATCCTGTACATAAGTTAGAGTTCCTAGCTTTGAAGTGGGCTATTGTTGACCAATTCCATGAGTACTTGTATGGGGCTAAAATACTAGTAAAACTGACAATAATCCTTTGACCTATGTGCAGACCTCAGCTAAGTTGGATGCCACTGGCCATAGGTGGCTTTCTGCATTATCTACATATGACTATGCTCTCGAATACCGAGCAGGTCTGAACCACATAGATGCTGATGCTCTCTCCCGGAGGCCTGTTCCCCAGAATGATTGGGTCCATTGGCAGAACCTGACATTCGGGCACTCTGCCGGAAGTTTGACAGGGAGGAACAAATGTCCACGGACGCAGTGGACTGCATGGTGGATTGCTTGGGACCTCTGAGAATTGCATACCTGCTGCTTATTGCCACTTTTCTGCAATAGACATTGGTGCACTGCCTCAGCTGGACAATGACAGTATTCGGGCTCAACTCGCGATCCATGATCAAATCAGCTTTAGAAGCCCTCTATGCAGGAAAAGATGTGTCCAAATTACGCCCACTGATTTGAGAACTGCACTGTTATACAAAGAAGGTCCTAAGTTGAAACTGATCAATAAACTGTTATATAGAGAAACAGTAGACAGAGGGGACAAGTAGACAAACAACAACTGGTGCTGCCCACTGCCTTTCGAGACTCAGTATTGAGGTCCTTGCACAACCACATGGGGCACCTTGGTATAGACAGAACACTTGACTTGGTGAGATCCAGATTCTATTGGCCTAAGATGGGGGCTGATGTGAGCAACACATTCGAACTTGTAGTCGCTGCTTACAGAGGAAAGCTTTGCCCCAGAGGGCTGCCCCTTGTTAACATCACCACCAGTGCACCCATGGAGCTGGTCTGTATTGATTTTCTGAGTTTGGAGTCAGATCAAAGAAATATCAGTAATGTGCTGGTGGTCACTGACCATTTCACGAGATATGCCCAAGCTTTCCCCACCAAAGACCAGAAAGCATCCACTGTAGCCAAAGTACTTGTAGAAAACTTTTTGTTCACTATGGGGCTCCACAAAGAATCCATTCTGATCAAGGGAGAGACTTTGAGAGTCGCCTGATCAAAGAGATGCTTTCTCTGTGGGAGTGCGAAAGTCCAGAACCACTCCTTACTACCCCAGGGGACCCACAGCCTGAACGTTTCAACCACTTTGCTAGATATGCTAGGCACCCTGCACCCAAAGGACAAGCCTAGATGGAGCCAACAAATTAGCACCCTGGTACATGCTTATAACTGCACCAAAGTGATGCCACTGGTTCTCCCCTCACCGCCTGATGTTTGGAAGAGAAGCTCGACTACCAGTAGATGTGTGTTTTGGGGTCTCTCCTGATGGGGTTCAAGCTGACAACTATTTACAGTATGTGCAAAAGTTAAAGGCCCAGCTAACTCATGCGTACTAACTGGCTCAAACCATGGCTGCCAAAAGAAATCTGGCCAACAAAGAAAGGTATGATAAAAGGTGAAAGCACAGGAACTCCAGGAGGGAGATCGGGTATTGCTAAGAAATCTGGGACTGCATGGCAAGCACAAGATTGCTGACAGATGGCACCATCTCCTCACATTGTAGTGGGCAAACTAGATGATCTGCCAGTGTACAAAGTAAGGCCTGAGAACAATTCAAAGATGTAAAACAATGCATAGAAATCATTTACTACCCATTGGACAAATCCTGATTGAGTCTGAGCCCCCAGAAGATGCCCCTCTGGACCAGTGACTAGAGCTGCTGCTAAGAAAAGATCAAGAAAGTCTGCACCTACAGAAGCAGAGTTAAAGTGTTCCCTCCACAAGTCCCAGTTGAGCATGACTGTCAGTCCATATCAGAAGAAAGTGAGAGTGACTTTGAATACTATCCTTCTACGAACTGAGTCAATTGTTTCGGGCAATCCCTAGTCAATACTGGAGACAAAGCTGGGCCTTCTGACTGTCTATGCCCCCAGCTTCATCCCTGGAGCCAATGCTCCCAGAAAGTGAAGTGCAAAGCATCAGATCAGATGAAATGGAATCATTGTGCATGGTTGAACTGTTTGAGCTTTCAGGGAGGAAAATGATAGATTGGGGCAGACTGGTGATACACCGAACAAGAAGAGTATTTTGAGTGCCCTGACAGTCCACTGCCAGTGTCTGAAAGCTCTCCATGCGAGCCAAATGTTGTGGACTCAGAAACTGTAACTCCTGGAGCTGAAAGTGCCCCAAGTTCTAGCCTCTACCCCCATGGAGACTCCTGACAAGTGAGGACAATGCTGAAAATGAGGCTCAGAGTGCAGAGACTGTAACAGTTCCCCTAGAAAGACTGGTCGAGCTGTAAAGCCTGTGGTGCACCTCAGTTATGATTCCCTGGGCGGCCAGTGGACCTGCCTCTCAATGTTGTCCATAAAGGAGTGTATGTGTCCCGAGCTCATTGCCCAAACTGAGCGTCAGTGCTAACTCCAAGTTACTTGTGTTGCCCTCTAAGTATGGTGCCCTTCCCCGTCCAGCCCCAAGGTAACTGATAGGAAGGGTCCTCTCTTCAGGTTTCATGTACAAGAGGTAATAACTTGAGTTATGGTACAATGTGTGTTATACTGTGTAAAGAGTGACGTACTGCAATGTTTCAGAAATGGTTCTTGGTAAAATGATGTATTGACTGATGATTACATGTGTGAGCCTAATGCAAATGTATATGGTTGCAGTTGAAACTTATGGGTACTTGCTGACGCGGACGCCAAGCTTTCCCAGGCCAGGAAGGGTGTAACCCCCGCAAATGGGGGTTCCCAAAAGACTTCCAGGAGCTTGCTTGAATGCTCCAAGCCTGAATGGTGTTTGGCGTTTAAGCCATTTATCAGTGAGTGTTTTAGAACCTCTGGTACTGTCTTTAAGAGCTGTCTGCTTGCAGACATAATTAGTTTGTATGGGGACTGTGTGTTTCTTTTTGAGTACCACTCAAGCTGCTGCCAATTCACCCCATTTTTGCAGTCACTAGGAGTGCAAAGGGAACCTGTCTGAAAGATGTAACTGATTGCAGAAATCATTTACAGTAATAATAAAATTACAGTTTGTCTAACCTGCTTTCTTTGCAGTCAGAACTGTCTGCCTAGTTCCCCATTCTGGTTTTGAACTGCTGAACTGGACCAATCAGTGTGGGGTAAACTAGCTTTAAAATGATGCCTTGGACGAATCAGAACTTGGGACTCATAATCTGAGCCAGCCACAAGAGGATTGTATGGGCAGTGACTTGGAGATGTAGTTTAGACTTCAGTGCCTTTTTGGACCAACAGCAGCAGTCTATTGTGAGTGACAGCCAATCCAGTCAAGAACTGGGAGGAACTCAAAGGAAGTGCCCGGTTTTTGTCTGTTGGGAGTTTCAGTTTGAGATCTGAAAGTGAAGGGAAAGAAACCCTGTTCTTCAGTGCAGTTTTCAGTCAAAAACGGTGCAAGGCCCAGAGTTCGGTCTACAACTTGTGTAACTGCTTGTTAGACTGAATCTGTCCTGTGAAAAGAATCAAAGGATCTCTGAAGAGTAGAAACCAGGCTCACCCTGTAGAAGACTGAAGAAATTGTTGAATTACACTCGGTCTGTCAGGAACTGAATCTGCTGTGTGTTCTCCTGGTTATTGTGCAGTAATTGCGATTGGGATACAGATGCAGCCTGCCTGGTATAGTGCTTTCTTTTTTTACCATATAAATGTGTGAGGAGTCTCTTGGAGATCAAAAGTAGCCCTGCTGACATTGAAGGACCCATATCTTATTTGGAGGTCGTGAGTACTAATTCAGGGTCGCTCCCTGTTGAATTGCCACATTAAATCCAAATGGAATTACTGTACTGCTGACTGTTTAATTTTCCTTTCTCTGTGTGAAAGGGCCCTACCAGCTGCCACGGTTTGGACTAGCCACTAGGGCTTGGGTACCCAGGGACAGTAACTGGTAGGGATAGGCCTGTGCACAGAGCCATAGGTAGATTAGTAAAGTGATAAGCTAATTAACCTGATTTCCCTGTCCTTGTTATATCCCCTAAATAAATCAGAGCTGTTTGTTTCAACAAAGTTATACTGCCTGAGGTATTTGTCTCATGTTAAAGTACTGTACTGTGATTGTTGCACTGTATCTTATTTTACAGGATGTCCCAGTGCCTGAACCAGACCTGGGGTAAGTGTATACTGTGAAGGTAATTCTGATATATTGTGTGGGCCACTAGTGGAAGAAAGGGGGTTGCAGTGTCCCAGAGGGCTGTGACCAAGTAAGTTTAACTATTGCAAACCCTGACCTCTGGGTGGAGGCACCCGCCATTGGATCCAGGCCCCTCAACCTGTTAGTGGCAAATCAGGCAGGGGTAGTAGCCCCTGGGATAGCGCCATCTAGGGGTTACATTTACATTTTTTTTATTAATCTTTTTAAATAAAACTAACTACCCTTTTTATAAGTGCAATAAGACCTTCCATGGTGGGCTGAGATACAGGTAACTGCCCTTCCAGGGACTCCAAGGCCCACTGCCTGCAGCATCAGGCCTTTCTATGCCCCTGGGTGGGTGGTTACATCTGCTTAAAGAGAACCATTCCTAGTCTTTTTCAAACACCCCCCAAAACAAGAGGAAGCTTCCTTACCTTCATGGGAGCTCCTCTGTCATAAAAACAACCTTTATAATTATACCCCCAAGGAACGGGAAGGGTTCAAAAATTGTACCCCCCATAGGGGCTAGCAGCACAATCCCTTTTGACTTCCCTGTTGCTGACCATGCCCCATTTTATAACACAACAACAGAGAGTGCTCAGGGGTGCATTCCATTGAAGTGTATGGAGTGTGATTTTGAAAGCACAGTTTTCAGGTATTTAAGCTGCCATTTGGTAAAACTGGAACCAGGGTCCAACTAACAAGACTCTTGTTAGTTGGACCCTGGCTCCAGTTTTATGAAATGGCCACTTAAATGGCCAAAAACTGTGCTTTAAAATCACGCTCCATACAGTTCAACGAAACACGCTCTTGCACTCTCCTATTGCTTCATCATAAACGGTGGCGTACAGGGGGCATGGCCAGCAACAGGGAATTGGAAAGAGATTGTGCTACTATCCCCTAAGGGGCAATATTATCCCTTCTCCTCCCTTCCCTTGGGGGTATAATTATAAAGGCTGTGTTTACTACAGAGGCGCTCCCACGGTGGCAAGGAAGCTTCCTCTTGTTTTTGTGCAACATCTGGCTCGTTCACACTGCGCCTTGCCACAGCGGCTCCTTTCTAATCATTCAGAATATTTCTTCTAAAGCGTCAGAGAGCTGTGTTCACACTGCAGCAGTCTTGCTGCTGCCCATTTAACTTTCCAATGATTTCAGCGTTTTTCAGATCAGCATTGGCTGAATGGGGAATTGTAGTGGTGCAGGTGGTTTAACTGTTCATACGGTACAGGAAACCACTGGCAACACTCTGCAAACCCAGGAAAAGTGGGATTGTGGTGGCAACACTACACAATGGAAAATTCCAAAAACGTTAAGGTTCACACATGGGCAGGGACATCGTTCTGTTCACTGTGAGCCACTGACAGTTGCTCACAGTTGGTCGTGTGAACTAGCCTATCGAGAAAAGCGCTCTTTACAGTCTATTTCTGTAATCCCTTTTTTCCCCTTTCGTGTGATATCCAGCTATTCTTTCCATGAAATGGGTCACGTTATACTGACAGTAGCTGAGAACTACCCAATAACTCACCAGAAATGTAAGATACAGTATGAATGCAGAAAGGTATTCTGTTTTCAGTCAGGTAAAGACGTCCAGGGAAGGAACACTTGCATTATAGTGTATGGTGGAACGTCGTTCTCCACCGAAATCCATCATTGTCGAAACCTTGTAGTCACACACTAGTGACGTTCGCAGGGCAGCAGAACGATTTTTTCTACTGCACTGCAAACGTCACACACTGTGTCCTCGAGCAGCATGTGACAGAGCTCACTCCATAGACAGGACACATAGCGAAAGCAGCAATGTCAGCGGCAGTACCAATGTTTAGCGTTAAGACATTCAAAATGTAAAGTTCTTGAACAGTTAAAATGTCAAGCGTGAAAACATTTAAAACGTAAAGTTCTTTTTTCCTTCTAGTAACCCAGTAAAAATGTTTTGAAGCAGAAACATGCTGTAGTGATTTTTTTTCCCCAAAAAGCAACATTCCACCATACACTATAAAGAAAAGTGCATGGGGAACAGTTGACAACAGGGCATCTTTCACCTCGTTGGCACTATGACGATGGATTACCTCTCGAGCTGCGCCCTCGAGGTAATCCGTCATCATAGTGCCAACTCGGTGAAAGAATAGCTCTGTTGTCAACTGTTCTCATGCACTCATCCTATTTATAATACATGAAACAAAGACATGAAACCAATATTCTTCTAGAAAATGACAATAGGGAGACATTTTGTTTTGAAATGGGCTGGGATAAGTGAGACTGGAGTGTCAACACCGAAAGGATTTTGAATCACGTTTTTTTAATACATATATAATAATATAACTTTATTTTTACATTTTCATTTATAATACATTTCTATTTACAAGAGAGTAATAATAATAATAATATTAAGAGTGCCTGATACAGAGTACTGTGATTTATTTTGACGTGGACCACCTCTAACATTTATGTTGCCTCCATTTGCGGGTGGCCAAGGTCAGCTGACTGTCCCTCCTGTGCCAGTGATAGACTCGGTTCACTGTCACTTTGCCTTCGTCGATGTCCCCCACAATAACATAGTGCATGGAACGGTTCAGGCGGGTCAGTCTCTGGGCACAGTCCTCATTGATGATCAACCACTGCTGAATCA
This sequence comes from Neoceratodus forsteri, assembly GCA_016271365.2. NCBI lineage: Eukaryota > Metazoa > Chordata > Ceratodontiformes > Ceratodontidae > Neoceratodus > Neoceratodus forsteri. The sequence continues at coordinate 477,850,159 of CM028131.1, forward strand.
AGTTGCGGGTGTCGAAGGGCAACAGCAATCCTTGCTTAATGAGCTCCACTCTGCCTTCAATTTCAGACTCCGCATCCCCCAAGGTAGTCTGCTTTTTCACCAGTTTCACTTTCACAGCTATGGAATTAATAATAAAAAAAGGAAATTAATACCTATATTTTACCTGGGATATATAGATAGATTGATCTGAGCTTTTTATCTTTAGCCCATGTTGTTCACCAACAAACCTTCAGTACTGTATCATACAGTACTTGCATTACATAGAAGGAAAATATTGACAACTGTATGGGGAGGATGTTGAATATTAGTAGGATGAAAATAAGTGGTTCTGTAAAAGTCCTTTGTGGGCATGGAACACACTCCTTGTTTTCTGTTGCTGACATTGTCTATGTTTTGTATTTGAGTGGGAGCTGGTGGGAAATTCTAGAAGAATGTGAGATAATGAAAGGAGCAGCCTACTGGCTGAGGTAGTTGGGGACAAAAAACCAACAACAAAGTAATAGATTCAAGCATAACTGGAGTGGAGTAAAAGTCTTAATAGATACTAAGGGGGGGGGTAGCAGTAAGGCAGTGAGCGGGTGTGGGGGGGAGAGTGTGAAAACCCTGTCTGGACAATGGATCACAGGGTAGGATAGGATAAAACAGGGCAGCCTGGAGAGACCAATTTAATTTACTATACAAATAATAGACTGAGTATCCAAGCTTTTGAGGGACATCGAACTCCTGGAAAGGGTTCAGAGGAGGGCAACCAGAATGATCTGGGGCTTGGGGGAAAGGACCTATGGGGAGAGGCTCGAAGAGCTAAATATGTACACATTGGAAGAGAGAAGGGAACGTGGGGACATGATAGAGGTCTTCAGGGTACATGAAGGGGTAAATAGGGAGGAGCAGTCAGGGTGCGCTGAAAGAAGGAGGGGGGGCAACTAGAGAGCATGGGTGGAAGCTGGAGGGGGGAGATCTCGGGAGAAAGGAGGAGGTGCAACTTCACCGAGAGGGTGGTGGAGCCATGGAATGCACTGCCCAGGGGCTGGTGGAGGCAGAGATGGTGGAGGGTTCAAGAGGGGTGGGACAGGTACAGGAAAGGGTTCTGGAAGTAAAGTCCTGTGCAGTGAGAATATCTGGGACTGGGAAGGGAGAAGCCAGAGAGGGCGAGGGGGCAGCAAGGTCAGCTCCCAGGGTGGGAGCTGACCAAACGAGTAAACACAAAAGACTGTTAGGCCTATTCTGCTGGCATTTTACCTTGTTAGTATATAGGTACACATCACAATTTGCCGTGGCTCACAATTAAATGCTCTCAAAAACAAAACAAAAATGCTGTTTGATACTAATGGCACCATTACTATACAAATGATAGACTGAGTATCCAAGCTTTTGAGATCCCTTAGAATGTTCTATCATCTGATGAAAAAATGTCTCAAAAACATGTGCATACCAATTTATGTAAGCAATAAGACATGACAGGGTGTGTATTATGGTGAAATAATCACATGCCTCGGGTACATTGCTAGGCATGAGGCACAGCAGAGTGCCGGTAAATGCACCTGAGAAGTGTAATTATTTCACCATAATGGCACACCCCTGGAGTGTCTTATTGCTCAGATAAAATGACATTTAAATATTTGGCTTCAAATTAATGAAAATAAAAAGTATTTTAAAAAGATAAAAATTGTACCTTTCATTGAAATATGCTTCCATTTTAACAAAAAATAGTTCCTATTCTGGTAACTGATAGGTTAGCTAAAAAGTTAAAAACATAATGAAAACTGTGTGTGGTGCACATTTTTATAAGAAAAATGTTACTTTGCATTTTAAATCACTACAAGTACTGTTTCTTAATGGAAATGTGTTCAAAACTTTAAACCTGCCAGGTTGCCTTTTTTGGTGATAGCGGTGGTGGTGGTGGTGGTGGTGGTGATAGATTTCACCTGAAAATACCTATGTACGATTTAAATGTAAGTTCTTTTATAGACTTCAGGAATCTACTTCAGCAGTTTGGAGCTGCCTCTGCCTATGAACGGTAACTGTTTTTTTCACTTTTGCTCTTTGTTATAGTAGTATTGCCTACTTTCTTTATCCTGTTTGTTTTTCCTCTGTCTTTCCTCATCGTCAAGATATGGAATGTTTAACATGGAATGTTTACCATGGAATAAAGGATTCAAAATTCTTCTATGTTCCAATGGCAGAATGTCCCCTCTCCTAACATACTGTACACACCCACAACCCAGAGGATAATGCTTGAGTAACAGTGGTTAACCACTGTATAATTACCGGGACTTCCTTTTTCCAATAGGGAAACTGTGTCATAATTCACCGTGATAAAGGAGCGTTTATAATGACAAAAATGCACCTGCTTTCCCTCACACTGCGCAGGTGCCCCCATCTCTGAAACTCTTCCTCCTAGCCACTGTCCACCTTGTCTTTCCCCCTGATACTGGTCCGCTACTCAAACTCTAAGTGCCGGCAGGCAGAAACGGAAGCACCAAGTTTTGTCAACAGCGGCAATGCTGACCTCCCCCACAGTGACGGCACAATACTGACGCAGGTATTGTGCTGCCTGTTCTACAGGTGTTTTCGGTGAGGCTGCACTTCCACCCCATGTGGAGGGCTCTTCCCTGCACCCCCAGACTTTAGGATTGCAACTCCAGTTCAGAGTTGGTCCGGGAGGGGCAGAACATTGGGGAAGGCGAGACATGGAAAAGGACCATTACCGCTGAATGTCGCCATAATGGTCTTTTTTCCTGTTCTGCCATTGGGGTGTCGATGAAGAGGGGTGCACCGGGCAGAAACTAATCAAAATTAGGGAAATGCCCTTCAAATGTTGGCTTCACACAAAACTGAATTAAAAATTTTTTTTAAATAAAAGCGACTGCCCGACCGTAGAGCACTGCTCACACCTAAGCAGACCGAGGTCGCACAAGAACGTCTTTTTTATTTTATATACTTGTTGTGGCAAACAAGGAAATCCCAGCAATTATATAAAATAAAATATGGGTCGGGTATGTAAACTTGGAGTTTACACACACCCTTGGGGTTAGATACTATGCATAAACCCCTCAAGCTTTGCTCTCTGGGTTTATGTAGCATCTAACCCCTCAGGTGTGTGAAACTTGTTAAACACCCCTACCCATACTATATTCTAAATGTAATCACCTCAAGCAGTTGCCAGTGTAACCCCCCTGCAAATGGGGGTTCCCCAAAAGACTTCCAGGAGCTTGCTTGAATGCTCCAAGCCTGAATGGTGTTTGGCATTTAAGCCATTTATCAGTGAGTGTTTTAGAGCCTCTGGTACTGTCTCTTAAGAGCTGTCTGCTTGCAGACATAATTAGTTTGTATGGGGACTGTGTGTTTTTTGATTGAGTACCACTCTGCTGCTGCCAATTCACTTCATTTTGCAGTCACTAAGAGTGCAAAGGGAACCTATCTGAAAGATGTAACTGTTTGCCAGAAATTATTTAGAGTAATAATGAAATTACAGTTTGTCTAACCTGTTCTTTGCAGTCAGAACTGTGTCTGCTAGTTCCCCATTCTAGTTTTGAACTGCTGAACTGGACCAATCAGTGTGGGGTAAGCTAGCTCTAAAATGGTGCCTTGGACGAATCAGAACTTGACTCATAATCTGAGCCAGCCACAAGAGGATTGTATGGGCAGTGACTCTGGGAGATGTAGTTTAGACTTCAGTGCCTTTTGGACCAACAGCAGCAGTCTATTGTGAGTGACAGCCAATCCAGTCAAGAACTGGGAGGAACTCAAAGGAAGTGCCCGGTTTTGTCGGTTGGAGTTTGAGTTGAGCTTTGGCAGTGAAGAAGGAAGGAGCCCTGTGCTTTTTCAGTGTGCAGTTTTAGTCAAAAACGTGTAAGGCCCAGAGTTCCGGTCTGCAGCTTGTGTAACAGCTTGTTAGGACTGAACTGTCCCTGTGAAAAGAATCAAAGGATCTCTGAAGAGTAGAAACCAGGCTCACCCTGTAGAAGACTGGAGGAATTGCTGAAAATTGCACTCGTCTGTCAGGAACTGAATCTGCTGTGTGTTCTCCCGGTATTGTGCAGTAATTGCGATCGGGATACAGATGCAGCCTGCCTGGTATAGTGCTTTCTTTATATGGATGTGTGAAGAGGTTTGTGTACCTCAAGTGAGCCCTGCTGACATTGAAGGACCCTATCTTATTTGGAGGTCGTGAGTACTAATTCAGGGTTGCTCCCTGTTGAATTGCCACATTAAATCCAAATGGAATTACTGTACTGCTGACTGTTTAATTCTCCTTTCTGGTGAAAGGGCCCTACCAGCTGCCACGGTTTGACTAGCTACTAGGCTTGGGTACCCAGGGACAGTAACTGATAGGATAGGCCTGTGCACAGAGCCATAGGTAGATTATTAGAGTGATAAGTTAATTAACCTGATTTCCCCTGTCCTTGTTATATCCCCCTAAATAAATCAGAGCTGCTTGTTTCAGCAAAGTTATACTGCCTGAGGTATTTGTCTATGTTAAAGTACTGTACTGTGATTGTTGCACTGTATCTCATTTCACAGGAGGTCCCAGTGCCGAACCAGACCTGGGGGTAAGTGTATACTGTGAAGGTAATTTGATATATTGTGTGGGCCACTAGTGGGAAGAAAGGGGTTGCAGTGTCCCAGAGGGCTGTGACCAAGTTAGTTTAACTATTGCAAACCCTGACCTCTGGGTGGAGGCACCCGCCATTGATCCAGGGCCTCAACCTGTTAGTGGCAAATCAGGCAGGGGTAGTAGCCCCTGGGATAGCGCCATCTAGGGGTTACACCAGGACAATCAAGTAAACCTTGAGAGTGCAGCTCGAGAGGTTTACAGTTGTCATGGCAACCGTGAGAGGTGATTATGTCCGTGGTTGACCACTGTTACTCAGGCATTGTATTTTATAGTGTATGGAAAACCCACAGTAGCCACTGTGAGGAAAAATAGTTTGTTTTTTATGCATTTGTCATGCTCGGCTATGAATGCCTCCTGGTTTGAATGTTGAGCAACTGAAGTGCTGAAATTAGCTATTGTGATCTTTACTGCAGTGCGTCTGTAACCATCTGAATGGAATGTGTGGGTTTTGAATGAATGTCCAAGCAGCAGATCACCTTTCCTTTCCAAGAATTTTGACAGGTGGTGACATTCTACTCTGCAATCCCATCATTATAACATAGTTAATTAAGCATGGTTTACAGCATACTGATGTCATAACTGGGATTATCAGGTTATAAACTGATTGAAAACAGGAGTTAATAGACACAGTCCATACATTATAAAGGCCTTTTTTAGAGCCACAGACTTAATTATCTCACTGTCAGGGAAAGCAGAAGAGATTTGATGAGCAGTTAAAGACAGAAGGAGGATTTTTCAATAAAGAAACAATTGTAATAAAAATCATGAACAACGCTAATGTTTCTAATTTATTTGAGTAAGTTTATTTATTTATTTATTGAAAATGTTTCACCAGGAAAGGCACACTGAGCAAAAGATGCTCATTCTGCTTTGAAGTGCGACCTGGGGGTAGGAGTGTGTGATCAGGGAAACAAAATTTAATTAATTTGTTTTATTTTTTATTTAAGGTAATTTTTATTTTGGGGCCCAGTTGAAGTTTTTTTTTTTTTTTACACTGTAAAGGTAGCAGTCAGTGTTTATGGTGGAAGATCAATTTGATTGTAGGGGCTTAATGGAAGATAGTTCTGGTTGTAGGAGGACTGATTTGCTCCTTGTGTGATGTGGTTTAGGACCAGGATGACTATGCATTATGCGCTAATATTGAATGGTCACCTGACTGGTTTTAACTAATTAAAGTACTTTTGATTTTAGACCCATTTTATAATATCTTATAAATATTGTTTAACATGCCTGGTATAATCTAAGTAGGCACAACACATTTCCAGGTGTGGGCTCATAGTGAGATATACTGCGGTGTGTACAGAGGCTCAGGGCTACAGCCTGAACACACCAGGAGTACTTAGCTCCCAACAAATGCAGCATCCTTGGGGAGGGAGGGAGGTGGGAGGAATAATAAAATGTTATGTTACATTGTATAGTTCTTGGTGGGGTGGGAGGAGAGATTATAAAATGTATGTTACATTATATAGTTCTTGTTGTAAGTGCCTCTGCTAATTCCTCTAGTTTATGCTCTGCAGAATCTCACTGTATGTAAACTGGTGGTGTTGGAAATCAATAAAGTATATTTAATTTGAAAAAACAAACAAACAAATGCAGCACCCTAGGTGTGTTACTCATTTATAAAATTCTTGTATGGTCCCACTCCCTAGTCTACGTGAAGGACAGGCCTCTACAATACAGAAAATGAAGCACTAAGCCTATTCGAGTCTGAGCAGGCATGGCAGGTGTCCTGGTTCATCCAGTCAGAGAGCATCATTTGATGTGACCATCTTTTCTTCTTTTTTTTTTTTCTTTCTTCTTCTGTTTTCTCCTCCTGGGCTGCCAGCAGGCAGGCTTTGTCTCTCTCTCTCGCTCTCTGTCCCCCCCATCTCTCTCTCTCTCTCTCTCTCCCCCATCTCTCTCTCTCTCTCCACTCCCACTCCCCTCCCTTCCCTCTCCCCCCCTTCCTTCCCTCCACTCCCTCTTTCTCTCTCTGTTTCTCTCTTTTCTCACCCTCTCCTTCTTCTCTGTCTCTGTCTCTCTCATCTGCCCTGACACCATGTGTGTCTCCTAACCCCTGCCCAGATCCCAGCGAATTCCCCATGGATTCCTCCCCCCATGGTGGGGCCAGAGAGGGGAGGGCTGTCCTCCCCTGGTACACAATCCAGCTTGCCAGGAGCTGAGCCTTGGATCAAGAGAATGGATGGGTATCATATAGCCTACCAGCACCCCTCCATTTTTCATTTTCATTCCTCCCCTTCCATGGCCATGAGCGTGCACACATGGAAGCATGCACATGCCACACCACCATGTTCTTGCCTCCCTTACTCTGGTGCTGCCACCTGGCCTCTGCCAGAAGGCAGCCAAGGAGTGGGACAACATTCCCTCCCTTCCTGGGGTAGGACAGCAGTCTTATCAGATGCTCAATCCTCTCCCTCCCCTGCAGACCCCAGCAACATGAGCTTGCTCCCAAGCTGGTGTCATTGGCATAGAGCGAGGTGTGGCATCCAACGCTTCAACCCCGTGACAATGGGCCGGCATTGAGGTGGCCATCTTGACAAATGTTATAAATTATATATACTGGAATATACAAATGACTTGTCTAAAATTATGCAATATATTTTCATGTATGAGGGAGCAGGAGCATTCATCACTCCCCTGAGCGTGCAATTATTCTCCCATAATTTCACACCCAGGGGTGTCTTATTACATACAAATATTGTTATTTGTGACTTTGTATTTACACTGCTATTGCAAACATGATTTTGTATTTACACTGCTATTACATACACAGTATAGTTCACATTAAATTCGTTCAAATGAGTTGATTTTGCATTTTGCTGGATCCAGCATAATGCCTTTGCAAGCTATTGTTGCTTCTGCACTGCAGCTCGGGTTTGTATTGTACTGCAACACAACTGCAGATGTATTCCAAATGAGTTACAAACGCATTATAGAAATTTGACCTTGAGTACTGCAAAACATCATAATATGAGTGGCCATATCCAGTGCCAACTTAATGCAAATCCACCTCACTGGTATGATAGTCTGATATTATTTTAATTAAAGATTTTCACCACAAAATCATACAGAGCTGAGAACAACAGTTTCTAGTCCAGCTGTGCCCTTGGTAAAATAGTACAGGTGAACATTGTAACAAAAGGACACAAAAAGGTGTGCACAAATAGAGAAAATTAAAGTAATGCAGTTTATATAGTGCCTGCCATTCAATCTGCATCCCAAAATGTGTTACAGTTAGAGGAGAGAAAATCTTTGCTCCTGTTGTCAGTGCAGTGACTGCCAGTGAGGTTTATACAGCACAAAAGATAGATCAGAGTGCAATTAAAGAGGCTTTCAAGTGAACTTCTAACATGTTATGTTTTTTATTTGGGCTTCATAATCCATTACCTTATAGTAGTGCTAGCCTGTTTGTTTAAGGCAAAAGTAAAATATTTTACCTTGTCATGCTTAGGAGGAAGGCATCGTAACTGGAGCTGAATCCATGGCCTGCTGATGCCTTCCACTTCACGGTCCACCGACTCCATCCTTACACTCATACTTTTTGTGATGTCTAAGCAGGGAGAGTGCAGGGGCATGCCCCATACAAGTCTATGGAGACCGTTTTCAGTCCATAATTATACATGTTTAGGCAACCCTGGAGAAGAATGAAAGCCACCACAGCACTGAACTATTAGTTAAGCTGTGGCTTTCATTTTTTTCGCCAAGGTTGCTGAAACCAAGGGTGTAGCTACTGATACTCCAAGTAAGCCAGGGCGTACAACGTTTAGTAGCAGGGGGTAGCAAACAAGCTGGCCAGCATTGCTGTGCACTCTCTGGTCCATTGTGTTTAAATTCCTTTGTTTGGCTTTGCAGGCTTTTTCTTTTCTCTTTCAGCTTTGTTTTTTTGGGGGGGGGGCAGAGTGGACCGTGGACGTTAAAGCTGAAGGTCTCAATTAGGTCCACATGGTCTGCTTGCATAGTAATTGGCTGCGGCATCTGATAGGGGGTATGGCAAGTCTGGGGCAGCGAGTTTAAATGCCCCAGCAAAGTTAGAAGCCATACTATTAGTTCAGTTGTACTGAGAGCGAGAGAAGCAGTAGAAAACTGAGGAGCAGCAGACGGAAGAACAGACTCAGAGCCAGCTAAAAGAAAAAAGACTTCATGTGGAGTGGCAAGTGAAGCAAATCTGCCTACCTGCGGAGGAGAGAGAAGAAATTTCTGCCATGGTCTTGGACTCGTGGTGCAGTCAGTGGCATCTACCAGTGGGCAGCGAGCACCACACTAGCAGTACAGACAGACAGCAGGTCTAGTGTGGGAATCATCTGATTGGAGCCAGGAACCCTGGACTCGAGTCATGGGGGGTGGGGGCAGGCATGAATAACAGTAGGGGAGGGGGTAGCAGTGTGGCAGCTTGGTGTACAAATCTGAAATGCCTGGCTACACCCCTGGCTAAAACATGTATAATTATGGATTGGAAACTGTCCCCATATGGGGCACACCCCCACGCTCTCACTGCTTAGACATCGCAAAAATGTCTGAGTGTGAGGGTGGGGCCGTTGGACCAGGAAGTAGAAGGGATTGGCTGTCCCTGGGTTCAGCTGCAGTTACAACCCCTTCCCTCTTGAACAGGACAAGGTAAAAAATTCTACTTTTGTCTTAAAAAGGTTAGCACTGCCAAAAGCTAATGAGCTGTGAAGTCCATACACATATCTTAGAAAATTCCTTTATCACAGGGAGGTTGAGTGACTTTGTCAGGACTGCACTGTAAGTGGCAATTGTCAGACTCAGACACAGGTTTCTAGGTTCACAACTCTGTACTCTAACAAGAGACACAGTGCACATGAAAATGGAATAATAAGGGATACAATACAAAAAAGGTGGGGAAAAAAAACAATATACTGTATCTAGCAGTGTTTACCTGAGGTAGCTAGCCATGAGATGCTTACAGCAGCAGTATGTTTATGCAAACATTTTTATCATATAGGTTTTTTACTACAAATGCATTTCTTAATGTATTTAATTCCCACTCGGTATCCTTTTAATTTTCTCATTTATTTGAAAAAAAAAAAGATTTATTCAACTATTTTTGTAATTAATTAATCAAGTGATTAGAACAGTTAAAAGGCTCATCTATACGGGGGACCTTTTTATGTTAATACTAGATTTATACAGTCTATGTATGGTATGGCGGTGCTAGCATACATTTCTGATCTTAAACAGCACTGCACCACACCACACAAATATACTAACTTGTTTTATGGTGGGCACTGCAAGGGAGCAAGAACTGTTAGACTTAAAAATCACGCATCCTCCGGTCAGGAATGAAGGAACAGTGGAAACAAAAATGTTGGTATAGTGATGTTTGCTAGAAACATTGTACAGTATTACTAGACAATGACGTGCAACAACAGATACTGCTGCTTTAAGCTCTTGGATACAACAATAAGTTATTCCTGCAGTTTCCCAAATTTCTGTTTTCTATTTAATGGTAATACTAGCGGATTACGGCCATAAGTGCTCCCCAACGTCTGTACCTTGTGCTGCCTGTGGTCCCGCCACTTCCGATTATGGCGACTGACGGCATGATTAGGCAGAATGGTCATGAATGCAAAAACTAAATGTACAGTATATACACAGTGTGCAGTAAACATAATCAGCACACTTCGTCGGAACACTCAGGTTTGTGCGGGGCGAGCGCCCCACATTAGTGTATTATAATGAACGGTCATGGTACATAAAATAAGAATGCATGCACTGGGAGGGAGGGGTGTGTGTGTATGGGGGACACAGCCCCACAATGCAATAATTATAAAATAACTGAGAATTACCAAATAAATCTGAAAGACATACAGTGATAAGCAGTTGACTCATATTTTTAAGAGGTCACATTTAGTTTTTGGAGCATTTTTGGCAAACATAGCTACATAAGGGTATGTCTCCATCCAGACGTGGTCGAAAATACCGTGCTACCTCTGATAGACGCGCAATCCAGCTATATATCCCTCCCCCTAATTTATTTTAGCCTGGCTATCCCAGCTGAAATGCTATATCTCAGTGGTGTCCTCCTGCTTTCACGTATTTGTTTACAGCTGGGAGAGGCTGAAGCACCGAGACATTATGTGGCTTATTTAGCTTCACACTGCTAGTCAGAGAGAGGCTCTGGTAGGATTTGAACCTGGGTATCCTGATTCCCATGCCTGTGCTCTGCACAATGACGAAGAAATACATACTTACATAACGTACATATACATAAATAATTTAAATATGATGTTCTGGGGGAATAACTGTGTTAAGATACTCTATGTTGACCTCTCACAGCATGATAGCCTCATAAATATTCACACAAATTAAAATGTTTTCTTTTCTTTTTTCTTTTAAATATGAAGAGTAGAATCCCAAGGATCAACATCTTTTGACATGGTCTTATATGTATCCTGTATCATAATGACAGTATCTCAAAACACAGTATCCCAATTAATATTTCTGATTTTGAACATCCAAGGACCACTTCATAGTAATAACAGTAAGATATAGCATTATTGCCCCACTCACCGAAATTGTTGTTGCAAAATGTGTCCAGGACTTGTTTGTAGGAATAGGGCTCCTCAAGGGCAGGACAGTCCTGGCAAGTAGGTTTAGGGAAAACTGTAAAGGTATCAAGAGAATGGCTTTAGCAGAAGTCTCAAAGATCACATGCACATGATCAATGCAGGTCTTGGCGTTACTAGGATTTTTTTTTTTTTTGAGTGAGTGAGTATTTTAAGACATTTCCATTACATTTGAGAAAGCCCCACAACGGTGAGAGTCTGAAATCCCTCCAGTGTTGAGACAGTTTTCTATAGATTAGAGTGGGTCTGTGGGTTTGACTGAAAGCATAACTCTTTATTCAGTTTGGTCCTGCTGTACCTTATTATCAGAATCTAGTCGCACTTTTATTGTCAAATAATAACCAGTGTGCACTCAATTTTTTCCAAGATGATCATGCGGATAGGAGATGTGAAACATACCTTTATAATATGCTCCCAGCATTTTGCTATATACAATGCCAAACATGTGTCTTCATCTGCAGGAATCGCTTCACAGTCCAACTCCTTGGGCCAGGAATGACCACTGCAAGCCAGGATTGGGGCACAAGTGTCACGGACAGCAACACACATACTTCTGCAGGGTTGAATAAACCTAGAGAAACAAAATGGAAGCTGGTTAACATACAGAATCTAGAAGAAACACTCCTTTTTTTCTACTTCAGCAGTTATATCTATTTATTTATTTAGATTTTGGTAACCTGGTAAATTCACTGAGACCTGAGGTCCCTTTTTCAGGGGCGACATCTGAATGTGCTTTATATATTATATAATGCTTAACCTGTTTTCCATAGTGTTAACCATGGTGTGGGATAGAGCTAGCAACAAGATAGCTTTTTCTAAGAGACATACATATTTGAAATATTTGCCAAGTCAAAATATTGTTTTCTTTAGAACTAGAATAGAAATACGCATTTAATAAGTGTTCGCTGGTTTAAAAAACAATGAACATAAAAATTATATCTGGTTAGACATAGCTTTTATTTTTTGTATTTATTGCCATTTAACCAGGAAGGTAGACTGGATCAAAACAATTTGTATTCAGCTACGCCTGGGGGATGGGTACAACAATGTGAATAAAAACATTACATAAAACACAACAGATAGTCAAAAATACATCTACCAGAAGAACTACATATAGTTTAAATAACATTCACACCTTACATACAGGCTGATTATAAACTTACTTAAATTTTTGTTTAAACACTGGATATTTTACAGACAAATTGACATCCTGTTTTACTAGCTGATTTAGCACTTTAGGTCCATAGCAAGAAAAAGATATTCCAGCTAGCTTTTTATAAGCTTTTACTTAAACCTTTTTGTTGATGTCAACAAAGAATATTAATGATAAAAACAGTATGCAAACTGGTGCATCAAGAGTTATTCATTTGAATTTGTTGACCTGGAAAAAACAGGTTAAGAAAAAACAAAACAAAACAGGGTTTCAAATGGGTTCTGGGATGCAGCAGGGTAGAAGAAACATACATGACATATCACTATCTAAAGGTTATTTTGTAATAGGATTTTAATACAAACTTTGATTTATAATAAAAGAACTTACGTGTCTAAGCAGACTGGAGCAAACAGAGAGCAGAGGAATGTCCGAGTTTGTGGGTGGCAGCCAGTTTGCAAAAGATGGGTCCACTCCGCAGACTTTGGGATAACTTCTTCCATGGTAGCATGTGCCATCAGGTTAGGAAGCCTCATCTCAGAGTAGCCAATGTCGTGACACATATTCATCTCTTTTGGTATAGCTACACACTTTGTGGTCAGTCCAAAATCAAAGCCCCCTACCAACCCGGGGAGACAGCTGAAGGCAGAGACAAATAAAACTAAAGAAATCATAGTTGGAAGTTACAAAGAGAGCCTTCCTGGCAGCACCTCCAGTAGTTCGCTAATGTCTTACAAAGTGCTCAGGCCAAGTAGAGTACACTGCAAGACTCATTGCCAGTGGCCTTATATGCACACAGCCAACTCACTGCTCCTGGTCATTATCACCAGTTTGTCAAAGTACTTGAGACAGGCCTTCAGCTCATTATCCAGTCAAGTGATTGTTGTGGTAACTAGGGAGGCGGAGACATAAACACATTAATTACCCTGACTCTGCCATAAGGAAGATGGAACTAAACATTTTCTTGATAATAATGGGGATTCAACAGTGGCTTCTCTTGTAAAGAAGTGTAGTATTTGGTTTGATGCAGCATTATTAGGTTGGGTTGAGGAGTCATCCTTTACCTTATGGTTTAAGCAGTGACAAAGCAATATTAGCTACTTACTTGTATGCACTAGACATGCTGACTCCTGGGGCAATTTGTTTCCTTTGTATTTTGGTATTGCTGATCTGACAGGAATAGCACAAAGGCTGGGGCTATCAAGGAGAATGTTTTGCTGGGAGTAATTGGCTTCTGTCTCTGACCCTGTGTCTACATTGTTGACAGAGTCCCTTATTTATGTGGCCAAGTATTAGACAGCAGACACCATTCTGTCCCTGTGATAGAACTGTGTCTGGAGCCTTTTATGTTAAGTCTGCCACACTTTCAGTAGTTGCAAATTAGGTAGCCAAGGTTAACATATTATACTGGCAGATTAATTGGTATTTTCAGCCAGGATCCTTAAAAGAAAGCCAAAATGATATACAGTGGGTCACTGTTCTAGTGAAATCCTGTCATGTTACTAAAAGTTTACTATAACAGGAGTTTGCTCTTTTAAAGCTCTGTGGATCAATTTATATGCAAAAAATAACATTTTCTGTATGCAGTTGAAATAAAGAGAGAGATGGTGGTTTATTCTTTATATTATAATAAAACAAATGCGTATTACACACTCTCATCAGTGCTTCAGAAGGGGCAGACAAATACCACACATATTCTCTTAAGGCCAGTCTACGCTTCTCTATCAGTTGCTGATCCTTTACCAAAGGCTCAGGGTGGACTGGTCCAGGAATGTGGGGAACTGATCTGTTTCCACTCCTCTGAGTCACAGTGATGGTGGGGAGCTAACATACTGCAAGGGTGTTCTGTCCCTGTGTGGAAAGCCATAGAAACCTAGACATTTGCAGGCAGAAAAAAAACCAAAAACAGCTGTCCATCAAGTCTGCCCTGATCTTCCAATCTGATCCCAAACTCCCCACTGTCTGCAGCAATATCAGCGCTGAGGTTGGGAGCCAGCCAATTCTATGGTGTGAGCAGAACAGTGGAGCTTATAAAAAAAAAAAATAATTATAAAACCCACACTGGCACTGGGATTGGTTTGTAGGGAAGGAGCCAGCAGTGAGAGGGAGTTTAGAAAAATGGCAGCAGTAGGATCTGGTTAGGGCAAGGAGTCAGCAGTCGGAGGATTTTTGTTTTTAAATATACAGACCGCACTGGGATCAGAATGATTTTTCCACCAAGCTGTTTCTAGTTCTGGTCTCATCTAGCAGCACCTCCTCGCAGCCCCATCACCAACCTTGTCATAGCCTCACCAGTTACTCCATCACTCACCCAGGACCATGGTGTGGTGGCTGACCACCGTGTTGGTCATGTGAGAGCCTGCATGAGGCCAGCTTGGGCAGCCAGCACTTTTCTCCATCCTCCTGATTTTCTCCCCTGGGGTGCCAGTGTGCAGTGTTGCGGTCATGGATGTGTGCGGTAGCATGCATGCATGACAGACATCTGGTGGCAACCCCTCCCTTCTGATGTTCCCAACCATAGAACCTGGATACAGGAAACTGCACCAGCAGCACACAGAACAAATGAGCACCTGTCTCAAGGTTGCTCACACTATAAAATGTATTACTTTATCAAGGTGCAGTGGTGCTGCTATGTTGTGAGCCTAAGAGTAAAATGCTTTTTCTTTGCACATTGCCAACTGCACATTGATAAATAATCAATTATATACCATGAGCAAGCATATGACTGGTGGCTCATTTGTTCTGTGTGCTGCCAGTGCAGCTTCCTGTATTCAAGTTCTGTAGCTGTTATTGCCTCCGCACAGCAGCAGTTCCTGGTGCAGTTGTCTGTTTTTTTTTGTTTTGTTTCTAACTGTGAAGCAGACTGGTCTCCACCAGTCAGCAGTCACACAGCTGGAACAATGCCCCCCCACTAAGTGGGGTGAGCAGTCCTTGGAATGCTCAGTCCTTCCTCCCCTGGCCAGCTCCAGTGGCCTGCAGCCATTCTGGAATGCAGATCACAGGCATAGCTACTGCTGTGCATCCAGGCCGGCGCTGGGATTGGAACTGAAGGAAGGAGCCAGAAGCTGGAGAGAATGGAAGGGAGGTATAAAAAGAACAGGTCAGGGTTGGAATGAAGCCTGCCACTCGCAGTGCTCCACAACCCCCTCTGCTGGATGCACACAAGACAGATGTAGCACTGTGCAATTAGCACGGGAGCTGTGACATTGCCACTATGCAGTATGGCCCAGATATTCAAACTGCGTCACAAAGTAGTGCAATAGCAGGAGCAGGCACAAGTCCACTCGGCCCATGCGCAACACGCATGATACTCAAACACTGCGCAGGTCAAGATGCACCCGCGCAACAACTGAATATCATGCCAACTGGGCGCCATTGCAAAACCAGGGATGCGAGTGATGCAGGTTTGATGCATAATAGCACAACCAGGGATGCTCAGTGGAGCAGGGTAGCAGCGCAACAGCACAACCAGAGGTGCAAGAGGGGCAGGATGCAGGGGCCCACCACCCATGGTAGAGATGGGCAGAGGAGCACACAGCAGAACAGACATTGCCCCCCACCCCATGCACTGCACAACCAGAGGAGAGCTTGGAAGAACCACCAGCCCATGGACACCAGCAACAAACCCACAGCCAGGGCATGGTGCCCTAGTACACCCCCTGGCAAGCTGTGACCGACACACAAGGATGTCTGGCCACCCCATGCCACACCATCCCACCAATGCAGAGCACACCCTGCACCACGATCCCCACACACCCTGCCCAGGAGTAGTGCCCAACAGTGCAGGACATCCCATGCATGCCACCCCCCCACTGTGAAAATGCAACCCTGTGCACCACAGAACCATGCAAGGCAGCCCCATGGTGAGCACCCTGCAGCGGGCGGCAGCAGACAGCGATGCAATGACTGCATACACAGTGCCACCCAGCACGTCCCTCCCTGAGGTACAGCTGACAGACTGACCATGTGTCGGCACACGAGGTACCCCACACATGACAGAGCATGCCCCGGACCCTACCACCAGTGGTACAGCACCCTGCACACTCTCCCAAGGAGACACCCCATCCCAGCATGGGCCACAACAGCCAGTGTAGACACTCACAGTGGTGCATGGAAGCATGCGCCACACAGGATGCAACACAGTGCATGGACAAACACCCACCCATGCCCAAGGGCACACCAACACAGGGACACAGTAGCGGGTCAACCAAGCCCCGCGTGCAGTGGCCACGGCAGCCGTGTACACACAGCCAGCACCCTCCATGGCACAGGTGTGCCAGCAACCCTGTGTAGGCACCATGACGCTGCACGCCACCAGCATGTAGCCGGAGCACAAGTGACAGACAGCAGAGCACATCCCCTGCAACAGACACAAGCGATAGCATTGAGGTAGGACAACAACAGCGGAGGCTACAGTGCCACTCGAGGTAGACATGCACCATACCAGTGACAGGAGGCAACCCGGCATCTTGCTGGGTACAGTGGCTGTCCAGCATGGACAGCCACCACTGACATGCAAGTGGACCGTGCAGGTCACAGACATGCAAGGGTGTCAGCTGCACAGGCCATGGATGGTCTGACAGGGGTGCCATGGACACAGTGCATGCACCATGGACCACTGCACACAGTCATACAGTGCACAGGGAACAACACACAAACCACAGACAGTGACTGAGAGCTATGCCCACACCAAAGTCACCTCCCCTACGGACACACACACATGCCCATGACTGCACCACCCCGACACCATGCACACCACTGCAGCTGAGCACCTGTAGCCCACTGCAAATAAGAGATCACCACAGTAGGCATAACAAAACAAATGTATTAGAAAAGGTATAATACAACTATATACATATATTATAAAACAGTAGGGATAGGGTCACAAACCAGGTGGGGGTGGGTAAGGGCAGAGGTGAACCAATGGGAGAGGAAGGAGGGATGTGAGGGTGGGTCCAGGGGGTAGGGTTGAACCCGGGCATGTGATCTTCAGCGGTGCCCCGCCTCCCGCCTCCTGTGGTGCCTCCCACCACGTCCCCTCTGGACTCATGCTGTTCCACATGCTGCAGGATTTCTAGTGAGGCACATGCCACCTGCAGCAGCTCCTGCACTGCCCTCTAGTCGCATCATCCTCTGTCCACCTAGGACAAGGGAGCAGAGTCAATAGGTGTGAATGCCCATCCCCCTGCAGCCCACCCATTGTGCATGGCATACAGCCATGGGACACGTCCCTGTGATGGTGTACGACCACCCACAGTGATCGTGTCCACATGACCTGCCCACCCAGGCACACACAGCCATGTGGACCGCTGCACACACCCACCGCCCAAGTCCCGCACAGCACCACTGTGGCTGTACAGTGACATAGCTATGCAGTGCGAAGGCAGTGGCACAGCCATGTACCCGGTGCACGCATGGACCACCAGCGATGCACACCCATACATGCAGTGCCACTGGACAGTGCTGACTGTACCATGTGGCATGCACGGCAGTGGTGTCTGTGGATGGTGGCCATACCCGCCGCCTGCCCTGCAACACAGCATGCACAGAATATCCTGGAAGAAAGGCACTCACCCTCATCGGCCTGGTCCTGGCATTGTCCTACAATTGGACCATCTGCCCGTGGCTGTTGCTGTCCTCCCTCTGCTCACGCCGGTGGCGGTCCTCTTGAGCCCAGCACCACTCATCAGGGCCTAGGGTGCAAACATGGTGAGGGGAACATTGGTACAATCCAACAGCAAAGGCCTCCCCACCCCCCAGGTGTGTGCGATCCCGCATAGCCCAATCATGCCGCAACCCCCCCAACGCCACCACCACTACCACTGCCCACACTGGACGGCCCACCCCATGTGGTGGACATATGCCCACCGCGATACCCGTATGGACGCAACCAGTGTATGGATGGGGCACCTACTTGGATGTGGCGCTGCGCCTCTCCTGGCGCGTGCCCGCAGGGAGGCAAGCCTGTCCAGGTCCCTCAGCTGGAGGTCCTTGTACCTGTGGTGACACTGCTCCGCAGTACGGTCCAGACCTGTGGCCTCCTCAAGCGCCACTGCTGCCTCCTCCCATACGGCACTCCTGGCCCTGTCCAGGGGTGCATTTTCAAACAGTGCCCCAGCATGGGGCTCCACTATGGCCACCAAATTGGCCAGCTCAACCTGGCTCCAAACAGTAGCCCTCCATCTTGCTATCTCTGATTCTGCTTGGAGTCAAAATGGCTCTCTGTAGCGCACGTCCACCACGTGCAGATGCTGCGCAGTACATCGCTGCCATTCCCCATCGTGCTGTCACTGAACAGCGTGATAAGGGTGCACCCATGTGGGCGCATGGTGACTAGGGGGCAAAGGTCAGGCACAGGGTCAAGGGTCTCTCATGCACAGACCACCACAGCATGATTGGTACTCCCCGCGTGTAGCGCGGTAGGGTGCCTGTGTGAGACGCCCCATAGTGGGCTACCATGCTGTGGCACCCAGCTCCACGGTGCTCCAGGGCAAGAGCCATACATGTGAACAGTGCACTCAGCACCACTGGCACAGTGGTGGATGTGCACTGCACTGCCTCCCACACTCAGCACGTCAGCAGCACGGTAGGCATCAGCACCCCAGGCATGCACCGTCGGCGATGCCTACTGCACACATCACAGAGCTGTGTCTGTGCTGAGCACGCTCAACACAATTGCTAAGGATATTCAGCTGGCATATGCAAATCAGCTCATCAGCAACTCCATGGCACAGCTACTGCATTAGCATCCACTTAATTTGAGCCTTGCCTCATTTGCATGCCTTGGGCTATGTAAATGCGACATGGGGCTGCAGAGGCCATAGTCTGGTATTGCAGTCTATTGTGCTTGGTTGCATGCTGTTTGACAGTGTGGACTGTGGTGTGTGGGAGATGCATGGGACTGCACAGTGAAAGGTAACACTTGTCATTCCCACAGGCTCTATAATGACCGAACGTGAGGAAGAGGTGGAACAGGAATGTTGGAGGGAGAGGAGGCCCAACTTCACACAGGCAGAAACAGATGCTCTGTTCGAGGCCTACCTCGACAGGGAACCGCTGCTCAGCAGACAGCAGGGAACGCTACAGACCCGTGCTGCGGCATGGGGTGAGGTTGCACATGCCGTGAACCAGCATGGCAGCCACCAGCGGTCTGTGCAGGAATGTAAAAAGAAGGTCGGCACAGAAAGGAGGAGGATTAGGACAAGGTGTCTGCCATCAGGGCTGTACATGCTGCAACCGGTGGTGGGCAGCTGGATGTGCCTCGCCTGATGCCACAGGAGGAGCGGATGGCCGGCAGCATGCAGCGTTGTGCCATAGAGGGCATTCCAGGTGGTGGCTTCCAGATGGGTGGCAGTCTGTCACTGCATGGTAGGTCCTGTGCTGTCACTGTGTGGAGGGTGGGGGGGGAGTGCCACAGGGTAGGGCGGAAACATTAACGCTACTGTGCTCCCTTACAGCTCCTGAGCGTCTACATGGGTCAGCGGTCGTGGGTGTGTCCACTGTGGGCAAGGCCCTGGACATGGAGGAGCGCCCATCCACCTCCACAGGTGTCTGAGGGTCAGTACCACTGCATACCTGCCTGTTTGTCCGGCCTGAGGATGGTGGTGCTGGTGCAGACAAGGCCCTGCCTGTGTCTCAGCGTGACAGCGTCCATGGAATCCAGCATGCTGGGACATGGACTGGTGCCAGATCAGGCACCGATGATGATGATGGATCACACATCCCAGACAGTGATACGTGTGGGATGCAGAATGGTCCCACAGCAGGGAATGGCACGGGCGTAGCCGTGGGTGGTGCCGCCGTGGAGGCCTGCGTGACGTCACAGTCCCAGCCTGTGCCTGTATGCCCAGTGAGGCAGCACTAGTGTGCATCCAGGCTGGTGGGGCTGTTGCGGCTGATGCGTCGGCACCGGCAAGCCCTGGTGATCGGCAGTTGGAGGGGCAGTGCCAACAGTTGGACAATGGTGACAGGGGGACAGTGTTGGGGGGGCGGTGTCAGTGCACCGCCTGTGAACATGCTCAGGCATGGCCCTGGTGTACAGCATCCAATTTCAAGGGGTGCTGCCCAGCATGGCTGTGAGCACCATGAGGGACAGCATGCCGATCAGGCGGATGACCTCTTAGATGAGCACACCCCGCATACTCCAGGATTCAGTGGATTAGCAGTTGCGGCTTGTGATGGTGGTGGATACACTCAGTGCGGTCCTGCGCCAGGCATAGGAGCAGCGCAGCAGGTACACTGGTCTGCTCCTGGCAGGGTTGGACCGGCTGCGGGAGGATGTGACCGCCGCCATTGACAGGCAGACACAGGCATTCACAGCTGTCATGGCCACGATGGGCACCCAGTTATTTGCCCATGCGCCACAGACACCACGCAGTGCCATGTCCACTTCTATTCCCCGGTGTCGCGGCGACACCTCTCATGTCGCATACCAGGTTCGGCTGGTGGGTATACCGAGCACGCCAAGCGCAGGCATGTTCGGTGAGCTGCAGACCCCTGCGTGATCACGGTCGCGTTCCCGCAGCATCACCCCTGGTGGTACATCTGTGCCACTCCATGAGGCCAATGGTCAGCCTGGCACGGCTGGCAGGTCTTGGCTGGGCTGCCCACTCATCCATGGCAGCCGTGGCACTGTGCCGCGTGACTGACCTGTCTCCCACCATGGCCACTGTCTGCCGCTTCTCTGTGTGCAGTGTGTTGTGCACCGTGAGACGCATGGGTGGGGAACCCAGCCCTGCACACACACAGTCCATGTGCACACCCTCCAGCCCGCTGGCCACTGTGGCGTGTGCATGATGATGCCTGCATTGCACTGTCCGCCAGTGTGCAATGGTGACCAGCATCTGACACACGCACAGTGACGGCCACCGGGCATTGCTGTGTGTGGGCCTGTGTGTGGCTAGGTGTTGCAGTTGTGGTTACGGGCCTTCTACCCCTTGCGTGTCTTGTGTGTGTGGGTGTGTGTGTGTGTATGTGTGTTGTGTGTGTGTGTGTGTGTGTGTGTGTGTGCATGTGTCATGTCCCTGACGGTGTGGCGGATCCACGCCAGTCCCTTTCACTTGCCACCATCCACCCCTGGGGTTCATCCATGCCTGTCTGTGGGTTGTGTCCTTGCCATTAGTGGTTGCACATGGCCCCGTGACCTACCTGTGTTGGCCGAAATGCTCCTCTGCGATGGTGTCCCGGTGCAGCTGAGCCATCCTGAACAGGCAGGGGTCCCTTCGCCCATGGGGTGACTGCACATCACCGTCTGGACCAGCGTCCTCATCATCCCCATCGCTGTCCCCCTCTTCGACCTCTATGGCTATCCCACAGTCGTTGGCCATGTTGTGCAGGATGCAACAGGCCAGGAATAGCCTGAGGCCTCGAGGGTCTGTATTGTAGGCACCGCCAGAGGTCCAGGCACCGGAACAGTGACTTCAGCATCCCAAACACACGCCGATGATATTACATGTGGTGGCATGTGCCTCATTGTAACGTTGTTGCGATGGGGTCAGGGCACTGGTACTGCAGTAGCAGCCAGGGATGGAGGGTATCCACTGTCACCTGTGCATAGAGGGTTACATTAGTATGGTGGTCTGCATTGCTCTGCCATGGGCATTCAAGGCCAGTACCCATGGCACCTCTGACTACGCCTCTCCCCCACAGCTGCCCATGTCATCCTGCGTGTTGTGCATACTCACCCACTAGGTGGCCAGTGGGGATATCCCCACTCTCGAACCTGTGGCACAGTGCAGACTGGTGCCAGATAAAGGCGTCATGTGCTCCCCCAGGGTGCGTGGCACAGACATTGGTTATGCGCCCCCTGGCATTGCACACCACCTGGCAGTTGATACTGGAGTATCCCTTGTGGTTTCTATAGGCAATGCCTTCCAGGCCAGGTGGTGTGCGGATGGCCACATGGGTGCAGTCAATGACCCTGAGCACACCAGGCATACGTGCTACCCTGTGGAACTGTTGTATGTGTGTGCTGTGTGCTCCACCTATGTGCTGGGGAAATGGATGTACTTCACAGCATGTGTCAGCAGTGCGCTGAGGAATTGTGTGAGTAGGCGTGACGCGGCCGACTGGGTTATGCCTGTTGTGTCCCCTGTTGGTCTTTGGAAGGTGCCCATGGTGAGCAGGCACATGACAGCTGTCACCTTAGTCTCCACTAACAGAGAATGGCTCCGTCATGTGGGTGCCTGCATCTCATCACTGCACAGCTCACAGAGCTGCCTCAGGATCATCCGGTTCAGGCAGTACCGGCCCACAATCTCTGTATCACTATACTACTCGAAGGTGATGTGGGCTCAGTACCGCCTATTGGGGGCGATTGCTGACGGGCCCTTCCACAGCCACGCCCCCATGCTGCCTGCCTTCTCCACACCCTCATTACTGTCTCCATCTGTATGGTGGCACTGGCCATGTCCCTGGCTGTTGTTCACCCCTGGCAGAGGATGTCCGCCCCCGCTGTCCCTCTATGCTGCTTCCCTGCACCGGTACACCTCTGGCCTCTGCTGTCCTGCCTCTTGCCACTGCCCTGACTGCTCTGCAGCACTGCCCTGTTACTTCTGCTCTGTTTCACTGTCTCCCAGACCTGTCCTGTGTGGCACAGGTGTGCCCTGTCCTGCTTCTCCACCGTCCCTCTCTGGTCCTCTCTTCTGTAGCTGCCAGCTCACCCCACTGCAGGCCTTCCTGTGGCGTTCTGTCCCTCTGTCTTGCTCATTTTATTTGGCTCACTTCCACTATAGCATAGCCACTACACTCCCCTATTGCGCATGGCTCGTTGAATATCGCACCGCGCCATTTATTCATGGTTCCTTCCTCAATGTTGGCGATGCATTCATTACCATTGTACTCTTGCACATTGCAACTTGAGCGCACAGCTGCCTCCTGCTGAATATCGCAACAATGGCGATTTTCGGACTTGTGTTGGGCAAGATTCTGTTGCGCATGGCTAACCCTTTGAATATCTGGCCCAATGTGTTTAGGCACACACCTAAAGGGTCAAGAAGTTTACTTTTCTTTGTATTTTATTGTTAGATGGGTCATACTTGATATTGTTAAAGTTGTCATTATGTTTAATTTGTTTCTAGTTTTAAAGTTGTAATCAGCTTTGTACTGTTTGTACTGTAATTGTGCCATGCATTTAATTTCATGTTGTTCTTCTACAGAATGCTCAAAAGAACATTACTCTTCCACTCCTTCTGCAGCTTTTCCTTTAACTGCCCTACCTGCACCCACCCACTGTATTCTCTATACTTCTTTTCTCCATTCCCTGAGGATCGCTGCCTGTCCCATGTTGCCTCCTTCACCTCATAATTCCAGCTATCCTGTCTACCCCTCTATTTCAACTCCCGACACTCTCACTTCACCTCCTCCTCCTCCTCCTCCTTATTTCCCTTTGAAACACTGGGTTTCGCTCCGTCAAGCTTCCTCCCCATAAAACTCTCGCTAGCAGTCTGCTTTCTCATTTCTGCTTTCTCTAAACTCTGAAATCCTTCCCTAAACATTCGCTCTGCCCTCCAAACTGTCCTTCATTTCTACTCTGCTCACACACCTTCCCTCCTGCCACTGTCACTAACATGCCTGGCCTTGTTTTCATTTGCTGCTGATCACAAATATACTGTAACTGTTGTCATTGTATATAGCTTTTATTTGTATATTCCTTAAATGCTGACACTATATATTGCCCTTATCTTACCTCCCATTACTTTTTGTACCCAGCAATCTTCTCACTATATTTCTGTACTGTATATTCACTGTATTTCTGTACTGTATATTCACTGCAGATTTACATACTGTGTATGCTATTCTTTCTCTGCTGAAAATTGTATTTGCATCTTAATGTACTTTTGTTTTTACACTGTCTGCTACTGTATATATATTTTGTACCCAAATCCCCGACATATTTGGAAATAAGCTATTTGAGCTCAGTATGTTTTTTCCTGGTGAAACACTTTAATAAATAAATAAATTACGCAGTGATGTCACTGCACGTCTGGCTGCTCACTGCATTACAGAGTATGCTATCTTATCACCCTCTTCATATCCCTAAGCCATTTCAAAAGAACTGCTTACAGTACCCCTGATATGTAAACAAAATTATCTGCAACATACTGCTTCAGCAATTTTATCCATTTTACTATCAATGCATCCTGTGAAATCTAAACGCCTCCAGAAATGTGTACCTTCACCCCTCTTGGTTTATTTATTGAAAAGTTTCTCCAGGAAGGTATACTGAGCAGGATTGGTTGTTTCCAGATCCATTCGGGGGGGGGGAATAAACAGTTCACATACAATAGCAATAGATGCAGCACTAGAATAGTAACAATGCAAAGGATACATTGATTTACAGTCTACAGTAAGTATACTGTCGCAATATGGGACAGCACGAAAAATAGCAATATCCACTGGATGCATAAGTATCACATAGTGGATGATCACCCAAGTTACAAATAACAGCAAATACAGCATTGATGGTAGTAATGGAGAAACAAATGGAGTGGAAGGTCCTAGGAAACATAGAGGCTAGAATAGAGCTGGGCATGGTGTGGGGAGAGTAGACAAATACCCTGTTTACACAACCGCAACGCTAACCTTATTCTACTGCCTTCCTGCTAAGCAGCTGCGACTTGCTGTGGAAGAATTTAATTTACACTCTCGAGCCCAATGCACCACAGATCACACCAAGGGGGTGTTTTTAGACACATGGGCAGGGTTAAACAAATGACATCCTCATTGCCGACATAGGGGGATGCTGCAGATGGAGCACATCAGTCGTTTACATTGTGGGGTAATGTGCTCGATCCAGTAGGCGTCTCCACAATTTCATTGGTTCAGAATCTGGCATTGTGGAACACTTATGGTGATGTGGTGAGTGTCCACAATACCAACTTTGCAGCGCATCAACCAGAACGCATCTGTTGAAGTTGGTGGTGTAAACAGGGCTTTAGAGTGTAGAAGAGGGTACGGATAGGTATGAAGGTTGCCCTTGAAAATGACACCCCAAAATTTTCTGAACCCTTGTACCTTGCAACCCTCCCCCCCACTAAATTTTGCTAGCCAGCCTTCTCTCAAAATTTGCATTCCCTGTGCCTGCCAACATCTCGTTTCTTTTTACATTTTTGCTGACTAGGACAGGAGGGCAGGACAATACTGCCAGTATCCAGACGTGTGCCGGGGGTGGCGTTACAGATACAAACCGACAGAAATTAAAGCACATTAAGCTCTTGGTGTATTTTTAATGAATGGGGAAAATCAGGCGTGCTTCAAAGGTTACCAAGTGTAACCAGATAGTATCAAGGGATAGCGCTTGGTGGAGCCAATGCCCCATTACACAGAAAGACACCATGAGGCAGGTGAGCACTATCCTAAGCACCATCTGAATGATAGTGTGTTACCAAACGGGATAAAATCTGAAAAGTTATTTATGTATAGTTCATATTGCAATTAAGGAGGGTCAGAAAAAGACAAAGTAGTGGTTACCACAAGGAAGTACAAATTCCTTTTAGATGTAGATAGCTTAAAGGAAAACTACACCCAAAACTTGAAAAATATATGTTGTGCAGAGGTTTTAATTTGTATGTGTAGTTCTAGTGTTTCTCCTGACTTGTAATAGAGTTTTTCCCAAATTAGCTTGTTAGTTTATACTAGTTTTACGAATTCTGGGATCTTCATCTCTGATAGCTTAATTGTATTTCTTGTTCCCACAGAGCATCTCATCTCACATGGCTGTGATGTAAGAGAGACCCAACATTCAGCACACACATGCCAAACAAACTAAATATCTTGAAGCTTTACAAGCTGCACAAAATGACCAGCAGCAAAGTTTTCAGGACAGTAAAACCTTTAGGATGAGGGTGGTCACTAAGCTGAATTCTACAGATTTTAAAATATAGCCATCTCTATTGTTGTGAACTGATTGTAATGCAGTGCTTTCTGCTGGATTTATGGGCTCTGCTACATCACCATCACATTAAACAAGGTGCATTGTAGGACAAAGAAATACAACTAAGCTATTTGATATGGAGATCTCCGGGGTCGTAAAACTACCCTAAAGCTAGCAAGCTAATTTAGGAAAAACTCCTAATACCAGTCAGAGGGAAGGAAACACTAGAACTTCACATACAAATTAAAACACTCTGCACAACATATATTTTTTCAAGTTTTGGGTGTAGTTTTCCTTTAAAAGGCCTTTGGTAAAGCACACAGGAGTGTGTGAAACATAGACATTGTCAGCAAATAAGAACCACTAGGCCCATCCAGGCTGCCCATAAGCCTAGTCTTATTTGTTATCTTTGACCCTACTTGGTCAATTGCTCTCTTCTCTCCTTCCCCCTCAAGGGTTCCTTTGTGCCTGTCCCATGCATGTTTGAATCCTCTCACTGTGTTTGCTTCCACCACCTCCTGTGGCAGACAGTTCCATGTGTCCAGCACCCTTTCCGTGAAGAAAAATGTCCACATTCCCTGTACCCTGCCCCTTTCCAGTTTCATTTCATGGCCCTTGTTCTTGTACATCCCCTATATTGAAAGTTGTCACCCTCTGCACCTGGTTTATGCCCTTAAGGTACTTATAAAGTCTCTGTCATGTCCCTCCGCCTCCTCTCTCCTCCAGAGAATACATATTAAAGGTCCTCAGTCTCTTCATATGATTTCTGGTGCAAACCATGTACCATCTTTGTCACCCTACTCTGACTGCCCTCCCCGCCTATGTCCTTTCAAAGATGGCCTCCAGAATTGTACAAATATTCTAGGTGAGGTCTCACCAGTGTTTTATACAGTGACATCCCCACCTCCTTCCTTCTCCTAGTGAGACCTCTGCCTATGCACTCGATCATGCCACTGGCCTTCACTGCAGCCTTAGTACACTGCTTAGACACCTTTAGTTGTCAGAAATGATAATCTCCAGATCCCTTTCTTGCTTGGTGACTGTCAGCAGCTCCCCCCCATCCTGTATGTAGCTCCAGGTGCATTTTTTTGCACTTTTGGAATTGAACCTTAGTTGCCACAATTCAGACCAGTTTTCCAGTTTTCATAGGTCTCTTCTCATTGTATCCACATCTTTCGGAGTATCTACCCTTTTGCAGATCTCAGTGTCATCTGCAAACAGGCAGACCTTTCCCTCCAGCCCTTCTGCTATGTCCCTGATGTAGACATTAAAGAGCAGCTGAAGTCATCAGAAGTACTTTAACAAAACATAATATTTTGACACAGTTCGGCTTGTATTTCACACTAGTTCTGTATTCCTCCTCCCCATTATTTATTAATGGTGTAATTTGCATGAAAGCAGGATCTTTGCTCCTGGAGAGTTCATCTATTCCTGTTGCTTTCTCCCTGCCTGAGGTTATAATGCACTCCTTGTGATATCACAGTTACTCCCATAGCAACAGATTGTGATGTCACAACACAGGATTATGACTTGAAGTAGGGAGTAAGCTAAAGAGGCAGATGAACTCTAAGGTATAAAGACAATGGCCCAGATATTCAAAAGGGTTGAGCATGGCGCAACGGTGTTGTGCCGTGCACAACCCACTGATGTGCCCGGTGCGATATTTAAAAGGGAAAAGTAAGCCATGACAAATCCTGATACATCTTGGGGTGCATCAGTAATGTATGCAGGAACAGGTAGGGGGTGCCATGTATAAACTGCACAGCCCGATATTCAGCCCAGGCCGTGCAGAGTTATGCAGGCGCAACCCCTACCTGCGCCTGCACAAAGTTACGCCTAAAAAAAAAGGAACAAGTTGAGGACCACCCACAGGTGAGCTGCCGCATTGCAGGGTGCAACACAGCAGCTGCCACCTGTGGGTGGCCATCACCTGTTCCCAACGCACCTGATGGTGCCCCCATGCCCGATCGCGGGCATCAGACATCCCCCAAAGTCAATATCCCTGGTGGTCAGTAGACGCGATTAGCCCGATCGCAGGCATAACTGTATCCCCAGTCAATATCCCTGGTGGTCCAGTGGACCATGATTAGCCGAGTCATGGGCATCAAACATCCCCCAAGTCCAATATCCTGGTGGTCCAGTGGACCACGAAGCCTGATCGCGGCGGCATTCCTCACCCCAAGTCCGAAATCCCTGGTGATCTAATGGACCCCCATCCACCCACCACTGAGCCTCACCCGGCTCCCTCCCTGTCAGTCGGTGGGCGGCAGCACCCCATGCACCTGCCACTCGCTGACTGATAGCTCGGCATGGCTGCATGCCCATTGATTCAGAGCATGAGCTAATGGGTGTACAGCCATACTGAGCTGTCAGTCGGTGGGTGGCGGGCAGCAGCCGGGTGGGAGCTGCCGCTGACGGGGAGCGGGGTGGTGGGGTTAGTGGGTGGGTGGGGTGGGGGTCCACTAGATCACCAGGGATTTTGGACTTGGGGGAGGAATGCCGCCCATGATCGGGCTCCATGCGTCCACTGGACCACGAGGATATTGGACTTTGGGGGGGATACAGTTATGCATGCGATCGGGCTAATTGCAGTCCACTGGACCACCAGGGATATTGGACTTTGGGGGGGATACAGTTATGCCCACGATCGGGCTAATTGCGGTCCACTGGACCACCAGGGATATTGGACTTCAGTGGGGGGATACAGTTATGCCCGCGATTCGGCTAATCATGGTCCACTGGACCACCAGGGATAGGAGATATTCTTTGTCCCTTACGGGACATCCCGCGATCGAGCTGCAGGGCGCGTTGGTCCCAGATGGCTGCTGCCTGGCAGGGTGTCAGGCGTAAGTCATTGGGGATCGGCGCACCTGCATGCTAATGGCATGCAAATGGGGCTGTAATCAGATGCAAATGGCCCCCCATGCACCTTGCATAAATTATGGCCCCATTTGCATGTCACCCTTGAATATCACAGGTGCTGTGCATGGCGAATGGCACTTGCGCCACCGCATCTCAATGCTCCACTCTGACCACTTGCGCTGGCACAGTTCCACTGCGCCATGCACAGTGGGGGTGGCCAGGGGCCGATATTCAAAGCAGTTGTGCCATAGCGCAACTCCATTGAATATTGCCCTGGCCACACCCCAGAGCAGCAAATTTGAGCAGTGCACAGGCTTGCACCACAGCCTGGCGCAGTTTGAATATCTGGGCCAATGTATTCATGCAAATATCCTCAAAAATAAATAATGAGAAGAAATTTGTAGAATATATATGGAATGCAAGCTAAATTGTACTTAAATATCATGTTTTTCAAAGTTTTCTTTGAGACGTCAGCAGCTCTTTAAACAGTACTGGCCAAAGGACTAACCCCTTTGGTACCCCAATTGTTATCCCTCTCTCCCCAGATTGTATCCCATTTATCACCACCCTCTGCCTCCTGTCTGTTAGCCAGTTTCTAACCCAGTTTACTACTTTGTGACCCATGCCTAGACCATATACCATTCTCAAAGCAAACAAAACACCACGAAATCCCTTACAGAGACAATCTTGACAGGTTTCGAGATTGTTGCTGTACAGGACCAGAGGGTGAAATTTCACCCTTTTGCCATCCTTCGCTCCCCTTTG
This sequence comes from Neoceratodus forsteri, assembly GCA_016271365.2. NCBI lineage: Eukaryota > Metazoa > Chordata > Ceratodontiformes > Ceratodontidae > Neoceratodus > Neoceratodus forsteri. The sequence continues at coordinate 477,880,014 of CM028131.1, forward strand.
AGCTAACTCCAAGTTGGAGTTAGTTATATTAAGAAGAGGGGTGCGGGGGGCACCGCTCCCCCGAGAAAAAACACACACTGTCTGACAGGCGAAATTTCTCCTGTTGACATTGAGACATTTGCTGTGCCGCATGTCAACAATTTCCCTGCCAATACGGCATGGTGGAACCTGCCTAGACTACCCATTTTGTTTACCAGCCTTTTATGTGGGATGGTGTTGAAGGCCATGCTGAAATTGAAGTAGGCCATGTCAGCCACTCCCCGCTGATTCACCTAATGTTGTAACCCAGTCAAAAAATCTATCATATTACTGTATAATAGGAAATATTCACTGTTTTTATTTTCACTATATTCGCTGGTTCCATAGTAGAGTGAAAATAAAAAGAATGAATTTTAGGTAGATCAATATATATCACAGCACTAGTGTTCCAGCAGTGAAAATAAGAGGAAGTGAATATGTGGAGGTGTGCTTGGAGCGCTAGATATAAAGGGAATGAATATAACTGCTGTACAGTATTTTGATATGACCTTCCTGTTGTGGAATCCACGCTGTCTTGGATCTTGGGCACCACTGGATTCCAAGTGCCTCACTATTCTTTTTTTAAGCAGTGCCTCCATGATTTTACCCACTACCCCATTAGTTTCCCCACCACCAAGGTCAGGCTGATTGGTCTGTAGTTTTCTGCTTCGTCCCTGCTACCGTTTTTGTGAAGAAGGACTACATGTGCCTTCCTCCAGTCCTCAGGAGCCACCCCTGCATTGAATGTAGGTCCCTCTTTAATATTCTCAGGTGTATGCCATCTGGCCCCATTGCTGTGTCCACCTTCAGTTTTGTGTGTTCCTCCAGGACTCTCTCCACTGTAAATGGACTGGTGTTGACCCTCCCCCCCATCTGTTCAGCATCACTTGGATGGCCGGCAGCCAAGGAGGTGTGTTGAGGGCTGTGCCACTGCCCGTCTGGGGCAGCAGGCTACTGGGGGTACAGGGATGGGGACAGGGGATGCTAGTGATGCAGGGGTGAGGGAGCCAGTGAACACCAATGACGGGACGGGTGCTGTGCTTGGGTGCGGATGATACCATACTGCCCCTACAAATACTTATTACTGGGGTCCCAGCACCATGAAGGTGGGACAGCATGGGACACTGGTGTGCTGGGGATGCACTGTATGTCAGGGGTGGGGGTTCCAATGCCAGCCCTGGGATGGGGCAACAGTGTGTGTGAGGGGTACTGGTGCCTAGCGCCACCCTGGGATGGGGCCTGCCATGACATGGAGGGATCCAGCCCTGCAGGCCAGTGCTCAGGCTGGGGAAGGGGGTCTGCTTGCAACTGGGATGGTCAGGGGCATGGACATGCATGAGTGCATGTGGTGGGGAGGGGAGTCCCAGTCTGTTGTCAGCATAGGGCAGGTGGGTGAGCTGCGAGCATGGGGCAGGGCATGTAGGGCACTTACACCAGGGTGGACCCTGCTGTAATAGGCACCCTCCTTTGTCCCCCAGTGTGCAGCACTATGCACTTTGGTGAATGGTGCATAGTGTTGGGATGCCCCCCACCTGTCCCCGGCACGTTGCTGTCCATGCGGCCTGGGGATCAGGTGCAGATGCGCCTTGCATGCTGCTTGTGAATGCCACGTAGGGTCTGGTGTGCAAATTCTCATCATAGGGTTGCATATGCACCTCAGCAACGCATGCGTAGGCAACCTTTTTTGGTGTGCATAGGCCCCAAAGTGTGGTAGTGGAAACCTACCAAATGACAGCAGTGGAAGGGCAACATCACTGTCAATTTGTGAGAGAATAATCAGGAGACTTTTTTGACAAAGTAGTCTCTGAGGTGAAAGCAATTTAGATTAATTTACAATTTAATAAGTTTTTGATTTATGGAAGTGCATAACCTGGATCAGACAAATAAATAGAATAGGCCTGGTAGATTAAATACCATTTTATTTCCTTTCGTAACTTTTTACTTTTTATTTCATGCTAATTCATTTTTTGCTTTATGTTCAATTTTTCTGTTAAAATGTAACTATGTGTTCATGCTTTAATGAGAATGTTGGTATGTAGTTGTGTTTGTTTTGATATTTTTCAATAAATATCCCCTACCCTTACAATAAGTGCCATGGGATCTTTTACATTCACCTTGTCAGCAGAAGGGACCTTGCTTTTACACATTATCCAAAGCATGGTTCCTCAACACTGCAGCACCCACTTTAGTGCTGCACTACAGTGTCAGTATTGGATATTAGATCATGCTCCTGGGGTGGGATTAGAACAAGTGACCTTATGATCTTCCAGCCCATTAGGTGAGAATACAATCTACTGAGTGAGCCACAGATAGTACTTACAAATAAAAATACTTATTTCTTTTTCAAAACAATCAGTTTGTGAAATGTTCTTATTTCATTGATTACGCTACAATCTCCATTTTGAATCCAATTAAAAATGTAATAAACTATTCCCATTTCTCAAATGAGAATGTCTGCTAGGAACAATTCACAATACGAGGCAGGTTTTGGGAAGACTAGATGGGATGTAAGGCCTATATCTGCTGACAGTATTTACGGTATGTTTCCATTCCTGATGATTCTTTGCAGTGTCAGTGACTAGCCAATCGTGGATTTAAAAAAGGGGTGGGGCCATCTCCATGGGAATGTATTTTACAATTTATTTACCATGGCTAGCCTAACTGAGAGATGCAATGTCTTATTTATAGTGGAGTACTGCCTCTGCTCAATATTATAGCTGGGAGGATAGAAGCACAGTGAGATCAAGTCAATAACTGCTGCGATTTGCTCTATCTGAATCTATGAATTCCCATTTTGCAAGACAACACTCCTTCATCCATGAATCACCCATAGTCTGAAAATGAAAAGGGTGCTGAATAAGCCACATGAATAAAGGCACCTCTCGGGGTTATGTTGCTGGGCAAGAAAGCCCCATTAATACCCTCTCTAAAATACCACAAACAAAAAAATAGCAAGCAATGTTGAGTGTCATTTATGTCCTTAGCTGACTAAAAGTATAGGTGTATAAAAATACAGAAATAGATTAGTTGCTGTATTGGGCCTTGTAAGAACAGATCCAGAAGCAAATAGTTTGATACCTTTTATTGGACCAACATAGATGTTGCAAAAAGAAAACAATGTCTAAGCTTTTGGACCAACCAAGTCCTTCCTCTGAGACTTACAGTATGTCTCCGAGAAAGACTTGGTTGGTCCCAAAGCTTAGACATTGTTTTCTTTTGTAACATCTGTGTTGGTCCAATAAAAGGTATCAAACTATTTTGCTTCTGGGTGTATAAAAGAAATGGACTCCTGGATATATGAGCTTTAATAATCCATATAGAGGCTTAACACATTGGTTGTTGGAGATTGTGGGTTATTTATTTCAGGTTGCGCCTGCCGCTGTTGGTCTGAGTCTATGGAGGGGCGATCACTGCTCCTTTCCACTCCCTTCACATTTTGGTCTGCAATGTAACCAGCTTCTGAAAGCTAATTATTTGTAACCAAGAAAGGCGCTAACATTTGATAGCGTGTTTCCAGATGTGTGCCGCGGGTGGGATGATGGACCGGTTTTATTGACAGGAGGATGTTGGAAACTCCCCTACTCTTCATCTTTATAAGTAGTAGGTTAAACTCAAAGTAATGTTGAAAAGAAGTGGAGTAATACTTAGCTTTATTATACCTTTGTTAGAAAAAAATCAGAAACTGAAACTGATGGTTCCACAGACATCTTCTACTATTAGAGTGAAAACTGATAACACAATTCAAGACCAAGGTTTTCAGGTCCAAGCAGAATATAAAGTTGTTCAGCAACAAAATATACAAAAGTATGAACATATTTCCTGAAAAAGACCCCTCCAAGAATGTGGGACATTGTATGGCTCAGTTACCATGGAAGCTTAAACATAAAAGGTAATTCAGAAAACAAGAGTATTTCTGAAAGAAAGTTTCCAAGAGAGGAATGAAATCAACAGTTGGAAGATAAGGAACATTTGCCTTTTGATTATACGTTTGCTAAAAATTTCTGGTCAACTTTAACAAAGAAATGGGATGATCCAGGATGGTCCAATATAACTCAGGAAAACATAATAGTTGTGTTTCTGGCTTCAAGGAAATTATATGACGAAAGTACAGTGAAATTAATTTTTACCTGTATTAATTTTTCTTATACGAACGTACGATAATGCCAGAAGAATTAGGCCTCAAGGTCTATCTTGTCTGCTCAAAAATGCAGCTCACAGTTCAGACAACTGCTACTGCCCCTTCCTTTCCTTCCCTCCCACCAATTTTTTCCTCCCTGAGTTCACCACCCTGATCAATTCTCTCCCTACTTGTACCCTGTCCATGAACCTATCCCATCCCTTCTTAAAACTCTCCACTGAATCCAGTGAGATCACCTCCTCAGGCAACGTGCTCCAAGCTACCACCACACTTTCCATGAAGTAATGCTTCCTCAGCTCCTCCTGAACCTCCTCCCACAAGTTTCAGTCTACGCCCCTTGTGGTCCCTCCCCTTCAATCTAAACATACCTCAGTACTAACTTTATTTATGCCCCTCAAGTACTTAAAGGTCTCAATCTTACTATGTCTCCATCATATGGCAGGCTCATTGCAGACTGATATTTCAGCAACAAATAATAAATCAATTAGCAGTGATTTCTTGGATTGAACATGAATTCCAAAACATTTATTATCTGGAAAGTAAATCTTTTGCAAAAAGAACCTTAAAAGACAGATGGATAACTATACTATAAAATACACCTCTGTTATATGAGGTTTAATTAAGTGATAACATTCAGTTTTGTGGAGTATACGAAGCACTAACCAGCTTCAGTGGATGATTAAAGGGGGAGGACACAAGGGCTGTGTTCATGGACCTTAGCAAGGCTTTTCACCTGGTAAGCCATGAAACCATGCTACAGAGACTGTATGAAATAGAGGTATATAAGGAACCCCTAGAATGGTTTAGGTCTTATTTGTCAAATAGGAAACAATGTGTATCACAAGGGGATAATTCATCAGTTCTAAGAACAGTATTAAGAGGTGTCCCTCAGGGATCAATATTGGGTCCCTTACTTTTTAAAATTTATGTTAATAAAATACCAGATGTGATAAGGCACAGTAAGGTCAGGTTGTATGCTGCACGCTGATGGCACTGTGTTGGTGGTGTCGCCTAGCAGCCTGGCCTCACTAAACCAACAAGCATTTGTCAATGCCGAATGTTTGCTTGCTGACATTGGCAGTGGTAGTGTAGAAGTTACAGAGCTGCGTAATAGGAATGGCAGTGAAGTATTGAACTGAAGCCAACCCCACCACCACCCTGCAGAGAGTGACAGGCATTGGGGTGTGCGTTTGGGTCATCAGGCATAACGGCCACGCTATTTCACCACACCCCACCCCACCCTGCAGACACTGACAAGTGTCACGGTGTTCCTTGGGGTCTTTGGCCCTTATGCGCACCCCATTTCATTAGGGAATACGGTGAGATGGGTGCGATATAGGAGAATGGGGTGAACTTTGGGGCTGAAGCGTCCAAGGCATACATCGGTGCCTCTCACTGGCTGCAGGGTGTGGAATGGTATGAGCATTACAGGCAAGAATCCCAAGTCACACCCCTGATGCCTGTCATTCTCTACAGGGTTGGGCGTTATGGTTGGAAACCCTAATACCTCAAGCATTCGTTGGTATTTTCACTAAAAATTTTCAACATGTTTTTTTTGTGACCCCACCTTATGAACAGGGGGAATATCCGTTTGTTAGCCGAAAGCTGCTTATGCACAGCGACTATGGCATTTAGCACCACAGGTGCAAAAGCATTCCGAACAGGATGTAAAAAATGACAGCTGTACTGTTCATGGGAGGTGTAAAAATGGCAATGTTGCAAATCTGCAGTAAAAATATTTACAAAAATGGTGAAGTCACGAGTACATAGAAACTGTGCAATGCACACCGTAATATAATTAGGTTGGGGATTTTACAGCAGATTGTCAACTCAGGTGTTTTAGTGCCTCCGATCATGAACAGTGTCACTGTGATTTTCTTTTATCTGTGCCGAACAATGATTTCCCACAGCAGCCACGCATCTCTGCGCTGAAAGTGTGAAAACACTGTTTACATGTTGTGAAAATGACAGCTGTACTGTTCATAAGGAAGTGTGGAAAATGCCACTGGTGAAAAATCTGGACTGAAAATATTACAAAGTCATGAACTTACAGGTGCGTGGAAACTGCACAATGCTCACTCATAACACAGTCATTTTATGGACTTTTGTCACCAAATTTTCAACATAGCCATTTTAAGACCTCTGCTCATGAACAGTGTAACTGTGATTTTCATAATCTGTCCTAAACATTGCTTCGGACACCAACAGCACCATTGTGCACTACATGTGCGAAACACATTTTGGGTGACATATGAAAATGGCAGCTGTACTGTTCATAAGGAAGTGTAATAAAATGGCAATGTTGAAAATCTGGAGTGAAAATATTAAATTCCAAACTTATGAGCATGCATAGGAACTGTGCAACGACGCTCAGAAACAGTCATTTTTGGAATTTTTCACCACATTTTCAACATAGCCATTTAAGATCTCTGCTTATGAACAGTGTCACTGTGATTTTCTTAATGTGTCCCATACATTGATTTTGCACATCGACTGCGCCATTGTGCTCATGGGCGGAAAGACATTTTGGGCAAGATGTGAAAAATGACAGCTGTACTGCTCATAAGGAGGTGTGGTAAAATGGCAATGTTGAAAATCTGGAGAGAAAATATTGAAAATTTGCGAACTTACGAGCGTGCGTAGGAACTGCGCAATGCACGCTCGTAAAAGTCATTTTTAGGATTTTTTTCACCAAATTTTCAACATAGCCATTTTAAGACCTCTGATCATGAACAGTATCACTGTGATTTAATTAATTTGTCCCGTACATTGATTTTGCACACCGACTGCGCCATTGTGCTCTACATGAGCAGAAACACGTTTTGGGTGAGATGTGAAAAATGACAGCTGTACTACTCATAAGAAGGTGTGGTAAAATGGTAATGTTGAAAATCTGGAGTGAAAATATTGAAAATTCACTTAACTTACGAGTGTGTGTAGGAACTGTACAACGATGCTCAGAAACAGTCATTTTTGGAATTTTTCACCAAATTTTCAACATAGCCATTTTAAGACCTCGGCTCATGAACAGTGTCACTGTGATTTTCTTAATTTGTCCCGTACATTGATCTAGCACATCGACTGCGCCATTGTGCGATACATTAGCGGAAACACATTTGGGCAAGATGAAAATGACAGCTGTACTGCTCATAAGGATGTGTGGTAAAATGGCAATGTTGAAAATCTGGAGTGAAAATATTGAAAATTACGAACCTTACTGAAAGTATGAGGAACTGCATGCAATGCACGCCGTAAAACAGTCATTTTTAGGAATTTTTTCACCAAATTTTCAACATAGCCACTTTAAGACCTCTGCTCATGAACAGTGTCACTGTGATTTTCTTAATTTGTCCTGTACATTGATTTTGCACACTGACTGCGCCATTGTGCGCTACATGGGCAGAAACACATTTTGGGCAAGATGTGAAAAATGACAGCTGTACTGCTCATAAGAAGGTGTGGTAAAATGGCAATGTTGAAAATCTGGAGTGAAAATATTGAAAATTTGCGAACTTACGAGCCTGCGAGAACTCGCAGAACGCACACTCAGTACAGTCATTTTTGTATTTTGACAATTAATTAACATGGGGATTTTGGGATCCTTTCATGAATGATGTCAGTTGCCCGCGGCGTTATTCAGGGCTCGAAAGGTGATTTCCCATGCAGTGACTGCGAAATCACCTTCGGGCCCGGTCAACGCCATGACAGTGACATCATTCATGAGAAGGGGTCCCAAAACCACATGTTGAAAATTTGGTGCAAAATTCCAAAAATGCTTGAGATATGCAACAAAGTTGAAAACCCCTATCTAGCCCATTATACAGCTTACCGGCATTTCCTCAGTTCGCGGTCGGCTTTGAAGAGTGCAGACGTGTTCCTGGTCCACCGCAGATCATCGCGACCGCTCCGGAGGTAAGTATGGGGTGGGGGAGGCTGGGTGCACAGTGGGTGGGTGCGGGTTGTGGGAGGGTGGCAGGAAGACTGCGTGGGACCTTTTTCTTTACAGGTTAAAAAAAAAGGACGATGGGACATTTGCCACGCTGGGGTGGGCTCCAGCGTGGCAAGGATGGCTGGGGGGGCCGGATGACGGGATTGCACATTTGGCCGGGTTATGAATCAGTTGCCACGCTGGGGGTGGGCTCCCAGCGTGGCACCCAGCTACTGGGGAGGTGAGGACAGTGGAGTCGATGGGGAATTGGGCACCCCGTCGGCTATACGTGTGTGTGGGGGGCAGTACACGCAGTATGCATGTGTTTCTGTGTGTGTGTGTGGGGGAGCTGCGCATGAGCAGGCGATATCTTATTGCTGCTCACTGAAGCGTAGCTCCCCCTTTCAACTGTATGCCACTGCATTTTGGAGCTTGTCATAGACAGCTCCAGCATGCATTGGCTTACAGGGGCCACGCCTGGCAACACACTGACTGAATTGGAAGAGGAGGTGACACACCTCTGAAATCTCGGATGATGGCACTATGTTTCTTGCACATGCGCAAGCAAACATAAAAATTACAAGATCATCTTACAAGGATGGAATTATGGTTTGAGACCCGGTCTCTTGATGAACAGAAAGAAGACACAAGGTATGGTGTTTTCATTCAGTAGAGGTAAACAAAAATGGAAAATCTAGATATAAAACGTAATAATGGACAGAAAATTGAGAATAAAATGTTACAAATATCTGGGAATACTAGTGGACAATAAATTAACTTATAAGGAGCAAACTGATTCAATGACGAAGAAACTAGATCAAAGGTTGGGAGCTAAGGAGAATTTCAAATAGCTTCACAGATAAAACTAGAAAGAAAATTACAACACACGTATTTCTTCTGATTTTAGAATATGGCTATAAGGTATACAAAATGCCAGCAAACATGTACTATGTAAAATAGACCAGGCATACTACAGACTTGCCAGGTTTGCAAGCCACAACCCCTTTGGCACACACCACTGTCTAATTTATCAAAAACTGGACTGGCTTGGACCAGAGGAAAAAAGAACGTTAAGTTGGCTGTCATGGAGCTTTAAAGTATTAAAGACTGAAATTGCACATCCCTTGTAAAACCTAGTGAGCTTTGTGTCATCTAATAGAAATAAGTATAATCTGATAACACCCGAAATAAGTCTGATGCAGCCCAGAGTCCATAATAGATTTGGAGAAGCCATGATACAAACATCTTTGGCTAAGCCATGGAATGGGTTAAAGCCTGAAATAAAAGCTAAAAACTCTATAAATGAGTTTCAAAATGCACTCAGAAAATCTCTGCAGACCCCTTGTACTGTAACTGCTACACATGATGTAACTCTATTCTGTTTCCAATGTAAATTGTAACATATATGTTGTGTGTTTTTCCTTTTAATGTTTCAACTGTTTTTAAGTTTGTTTGTACCTTGTACAGGGAATTCTTTGAAAATAGGGCTTAGTCCCTAAATGTATGTACCTGGATAAAAATAAAACACTTAACATTATCATTAAATGCTGAGGCAAAGCCAAAGCATTTAATCCCCACAGAAGCCAAATATTGCAAGTATACTCCACAAAACTGAACGTTATTACTATTACACCACTAGAACTTTTGAAAAAAAATTTGTTTAAAGGGACACTGTCAGCCTGTGGGACTAGTGAAGGTGTCGAGTGCAAGGTGTAGTTATATAAAATATATAGCCAGCCCCCAATTTGCATGGCAATGCTAGAAATGTACTTTTTTAGGTGTATGGTGCAAGGTGTAATTATATAAAATGTATAGTTAGCGCCAGTTTGTATGGCAGTGCTAGAAATGTATTTTTTCACCAAACATCTAATTTAAGTCAGAGCGCATGTAATATGTGCTCCGTGCGTCCGTGAGCTGTGGTGGAGTGGGAGCAAGCAGAAACTCATTTATGAGTAAATTATGCTTTTTGGGTCGTACCTCTAAAAATGGCAACAACGACACTTGCTGTCACACAGATTAGTTGAAAGTTGGTCCCATCGAAAACTGAGCACTGGAACCCTTCTTGTTTTGGGTTACAAATCGAATCCATGATTCTGGACATGCGATTATCGGCTTGGGTCACATAAAGTTGCTGTCCATGTTTATCTCCTGTTAAGATCCCCTTGACATAATATTTCATATTTTATATAGTTTCTAACTTTGGAAATGAAAGGTAGGTGGAAGAAAACAAATGAATTCCTTACAACTATACGTAAACCAAAATTTTCACTTTTGACTTACTGTAACACCATATACTATAAAAATAAAATATGGACAACCGTACCCAACTCGGCTCACGTTTCCATCTTGAGGCTGAGATGCCATCATGCACCTCTTTGCTCTCCAGGTCCATATGATGTCATCTCAGCCCCTTGAGGGAAACCCAGCTCTATTTTGTATGGTTGTCCATGCAGTATTCTCTATGTAGTGTCTCATTTTCATGGAGGTCCTACCTCTATTCAGTTTTGTAATAGGGTGGACTAAAGTAAAAAAGGTTTAGTGAATAAGTGGCACTGGTGTGATTTGAACCTGGATTACCACTTGTCTGTGCTTACCCATTAAGCTACACTGCCCTACATTTTAGCTGAGAATTCCATAGCAGAATCCTGCTCTGAGCCCAGGATGTTCTCCTCAGGCTGGCAGAGACAAGCCAGGTGTCCCAGTCTGCCTGCCTAGGGAGGGCAGATGACATCAACATCCTAGTGTGGCCCAGTTGGCACCAGAAAGAATGTGCCGCAGACTGTACTCCATTGGGAAGGTTCAGAGGAGGGAAGAAAACTGTAAAACATAGTGGAATACAGGTTGGTCATGCTACCACAATTCCCCTTACCCATTAGCAACATACAGACCTCTGGTCCCTTGCTGTCTCCAGTCAAACATAAGTTATCTGATCATCCCCATGAGGGATGAGTTTGAGGAGTGTGTGTGTGTGGGGGCTGTGGGTAACTTGGGGCAAGTTTCAGTCTCTGAAGTGTTGGGATCCAAGCATGTTGATGAGCAGAAGGGATGTATGGTTCAACTGTAGGTGGAAAAATAGACTGTATGAGAGAGACAGAGACAGAGATTGAGATAAATAGTTGACATTTTTTCATAATGTGCCATGTTGGGTTGAGAACGGAACCGAACAAAAGGACTGAAGATTGCATCTGTATGCAGAACCAATCCTGAAAATTAAAACAAACATATTTCAAAGAATTAGTAATGGAAAATGTATTGTGATGCACTAGTTTAGTCTTGTGTTTTACTTGTTCCCTGGTTCTGGCATGTACACAGTTATGATATGTATAACAAAATAGTATTGCTATGTGGAAGAACATTTTACAAATTGGCATGCGAAGGCAGCTAGTGATTTTTCAGTAAATGGATGTCACTCTGTCTCTCCCTCTGTTGTCAGTCTCAGCTGAGAGCTGCAGGGGTGATGCCATTTGAACTCCTCGCAGTAGTATAGCCACAGCCAGTTGCTGTGAGAGAGGAGATAGAATTTTGTAGTCTGTCAGCAGTTGGTGGCTGGAGTCTGCAGAGTGTAGTTGCAGTTACAGCAGCAGCTCTGACATACAGCTGCAGTTTGCTTTTCTTTCTCATGCTAGTGGAGTTCGGCAATCGTCCAGCTTGTGTGAAGTGGTGGAAACTGACTCCAAGGGATTTTCCAGAGTTTCACCCAGGAGGGATGGAGCAGGCTGCCAGGATGTTAGGGCAATCCTCTTGACCCTACCAGGACATGTGGTGAAGCTGCCTTGTGTACATCTTCTGTGAGTACTTCTGTTTCTTCTGAGTCTGCCCAGGAGTACCTGCATCTTAAGGGAGGATTCTCTGACAAAGGGACCCTGTCACCCTAAACAGTTTGAAAGTTGGCTGTCCTCTGTGGAGTCGAGTATGTGACCATCCAAGTGAATAGAACTTTTACCTTTGACACCCCTGTGGTGTCCTGTGAGGATGTTAAGTGTGAAATACATTTCTAAAGAGCATCTTCAATTTTGGTACAGTGTGAGGTGCATTAACCAGAGGGATAGCCGAGTATAAACTAGGAAATAAATGGTGGGAGACCCCCCCATCTGGAGTGACCAGTTTAGCACTCCGGGTTTTAAAGGGCACCTTTGTTCTTTTTTGTCAGTGCACGTGGCCAATGCCTGAAAAAGGTTCTACACCAGTGAGTGGGTTTTCTCTGGTTCTACCCCAGTGAGTGGGATTTTCTCCATTTTACCCCATGTATGTGGGTTCTGTGAGTGTCGAGCCTTTAGTGCTCTTACGTGGTCTGTGTACCACATCTAATCCTATGCAATATGGAAAGTGGCCAGGTACTGCCCGTATGTGCCATTTCCAGGAAGAAAGTGTGTGTTCTACAGGTGGCTAGACCACGAGTCTTTCAGTCATCCCATGCAATATGGGGATTTGGTATTCTGTACCTCAGATGTCTGCATTTACCCTGTGTGTAACCCCTTGGGGTCCATCTTCACTTTGTGTCGTTCCTACTGTTTTATGGAATAAAGCCACACTCTAGAATCCCAACCTGGTTTGGACATTTATGTTATTGCTTCCTATGTGTGGAGTTACTTGGGTACCCCTGTCCAGAAGTACAAACCTAGCATAGCCCTGAGCAAACGTTTTCTCCCCAGGACCTGGGTTTGTGGCCATGGTATTGGTCCCATCAGGTGTGTGCCAGGTAGTAGCCACACTTGGTTTGTGTTTTTATAATGTCTACTCCATCTGGCATATCCCACCTTGTCTAATGGTGGCAAATCAATGCCACTCTCTTCACCCCTCTCTTTTCCCCTAGTATATAGGAGGTGTGCCTACTGGTTAAATAAGGGGCCGGTTGGGGCTTACAAGCAAATTTTAGATTTGTCTTTCAGTCACGGGGGGTATACCAAGCATCCAATTTTGGAACTGGCTTGGTGGAGGAATATCTAGAATCTGCCCCATTATCCATGCCATGGCCTCCCAATAATCTCTGATAAGGGGACATTTCCAAAATATATGTGTGTGTGGGTGCTTACCCCTCCGCATCCTCTTCAGCACTGATCAGAATGGTGTGTTCTCTAATGTTCAGAAATGATTGGAGTTGGAGTATGAAAGTACCTGATCACCGTCTGCCAGTGGAACTGTTGCCAAGATGGGTTGCAGTGGTCTTATATACCTTTCCAGCCCTTCCATTCCGTTCAGAAATAGTGCAACTTGCTTCTTCCACTTTCTCTTTAGGTCTATTGTGTGGTCTATCTCGAGGTTACATAAGGTAGCGTATAAGGTGAAAATCTTCTTTCCAACCTGAGGTTGAGTTGGCATTGATTGCAGTGTAACCTAAACAATCCAATGTACCTAAAGGGAATGGGAACATTGTTTAACCAGGAGTAGCACACTAAGCCGAAGCTTGTTTCCAGATGCGACCTGGGAGCACAAGGAAGTTAAGTGACTTGCTCAGGATTACACAGTATGCACCTAGGTGGCTGTAGGATTCAAACCCAGGTCTCCAGATCTGCAGCTCAGAGCCTTAACCCACTGTGCTATACTGCCTCCTAAAGGCCTGTAGGATTCCTTGCACTGCTACAGCAACACTGTGCACTGACTAACCTTTCTGCTGTCTTCCTCATCACACCCTTGGTTGTCTTGTGCATTGCTGGTAGTAAATCCTATTCATCTGAATGAAACATATCTGTTATTCATTTATGACCTCTATAGTATCCCTGTGTGCACACTGTAACACTTTGCAAATTTGCTGCATCTTGGGACTCCATGGAAATGAGATATTGCATCTCATCTCTGCCCAGCTATCCTACTGAATACAAATTTAAAATAATAAATAAATGAATGGTCACTTCCTCTGCTTGGACTGACTGACTGAAAGGGAAATATGACATGACATTCATGTTAGGATTTCAGCTATAAGATGAGCCGCTTTAGCAATGTGAACTAAATAAAATCAGTGCTAGAACAAGAATCAAATTTCTTTTGAAAATGGTACATATGAAGATATGAAATGCCAGCAGAAACAGGCCTCACGGTCTGTTGAGTCTGCTCCACTGTGCAGCTAGCTCCTTAACTTGCAGCTGCCCCACCTCCCTCCCTCATCATAACCACCCCCTCACTCTGTCCCACCCTCTTAAATCCTCCCAACGTCTCACACAATACCACCTCCTCGGCTAGAGTGTTCCACTTATCTACCACCCTTCCATGAAAAAGTGTCTCCTGATTTCCCTCCTGAATCTCCCCCCCCGCCAATCTCAGCTGATGCCCGCCGTGTCCCTCCCCTTCTGATCTGAAGAATCCCTTCTGTATTAATCCTGTTAATACCCTTTAGGTACTTAAAGATTTTGATCATGTCCCCCCATCCCTCTTCTCTTCCAGGGAATACATTTGCAGCTGTCCCAGCCTCTCCTCATAGGATTTTCCCTCAAGTCCCTTATCATCTTTGTTGCCCTACGCTGCACTCCCTCAAGCAATTTGATGTCCCTCTTCAGGAATGGACACCAGTACTGCATGCAGTATTTCAGGTGCAGCCTGACCAGTGACCTGTACAGGGGTAGGATCACTTCTCTGTGCCTGGAGGAGATTCACCTCACTATGCAACCCAGCATCTTGTTTGCCTTTGCAGCCACCTTCCTGCACTGAGCTGAGTGGTTCACACTCCCCGTTATTAGTACCCCTAGATCCTTTTCCTCCACTGTGCTTCCAACTGTACCCCTCCCAACTGATATTTCCTCCCCTGGTTCCTTGCTCCAAAGTGCAGTACCTTGCACTTCTTTGCATTGAACCCCAACTGCCATGTCTCAGACCATTCCTGTAGTTTGGTCAGATCTTCCTGCAGCCCCTCCACCCCTCTATGTCATCTACCACTGCACTGATCTTAGTATCATCTGCGAACAGACTGATCCTACTCCAGATCCCATTTGAGATATCGGCTATGAATATCCCGAACAGCACCAGTCCCAGTACTGAATCCCCGGGTACCGCACTCGTAATGTCCCTTAGTGATAAGAGTTCTCCCCACACTACCTTTTGCTGCCTACCCCTCAGCCAGTTGGTGATCCAGTTGACCATTTTTGTCCCCATCCCAATTTATTCCAGTTTCCCCCCAGCCTCCCATGTGGCACCGAGTCAAAGACCTTGCTGAAGTCCAAATATAGGAAGTTCACTGCATGGCCCCTGTCCAGTTCCCTGGTAACCCAGTCGTAGTACTCAACTAGGTTCATCTGGCAGGATCTGCCCAATACAAAACTGTGCTGATGGCTGTCGTGGAGCCCATTGTCTTCCAGAAAGGTCACCAGCCTCTCTTTTAGGATTGATTCCATGAGTTTCCCCATGATTGAAGTGAGACTCACTGGTCTGTAGTTGTCTGGATTATCCTTTGGGCCACTTTTATGAATGGGCACCACATGGGCCATCCTCCAGTCCTGTGGCACGTATCCTGTGTCCAGTGATGTACTGAACAGGTCTGTAAATGGTCCCGCCAGGATCTCTGCCAGCTCCCTAAGTACCCTAGGGTGAATGCCATCCAGCCCCGGTGCCTTGTCCACCCTCAGTGCCCTTAATCCCTTCAGCACCCTGTCCTCTGTAATTCTGATATCAGTCGCCCCCGCCCACTCTCTGCCCACAGAGTCTGTAGGAAGGGGGACATCATAGTGGTGAGGGACTTCAACCTCCCCAGGGTGGACTGAAACACCCCAACCCCCACGTGTGCAAAGGAGCAGAGATTACTAGATGCATTTCAGGACTGTTTCTTGGTGCAATTGATCCATGAGTCGACTACGGAGGATAGGACTCTGGACCTGGTATTAACAAACAGGGAGGCTGTAAGGGATCTGGGAGTGGAGGACCCATTTGCTGGGAGTGACCATCATACGGTGTGGTTCACACTCAATATGGGAAGGGTAACAGGAGGAACAGATACCAGGGTGGACAATTTTCAGGGAGCAGACTTTAAAAGGATGGGGGAAATTTTGGCTGAGTATCTGGTAGAAATTCAGACATGCATGAGTGCCAGCCAAAAATGGAATATCATTAAGAAATCTGCCTGATGAATATGCACCACCATCCCAGTGCTGACATTTACTACTGATTATCATTAAGAAAGGACTGGCAGAGGCTACTGAGACCTGCACCCAGGACATGGAGCAAGAAAGGGAGAGCAAAGAATCTGAGCTGGCTGACTCGGGAGGTAAAGGAAGGGGTGAGGGCCAAGAGAAAAACATTCTGGAGGCTTAGGAAATTGGGAGGCAAGGGGACAAAGACGAGTAAACGAAGAAGTCCAGGGAGGTTACCAGGCTAGTCATAGTGGCCAAGGCTTCCAGAGAGCTGAGACTGGCACAGGGAATCAAGGACAGGGAAGAGGACTTCATCAGATACATTGGCAAGAGAAGAAGAAACAAAGACCAGATTGTGAGGATTAAGAAAGATGGGGGTGGTTGGAGAAGGGGGAGTACCAGGCAGAGGCACTGAATGAGTACTTCTGCTCTGTGTTCAGGAAGGAAAAAGGGGGGCAGATACCCCAAGGGAAGGGTGGTCTTCTAATCTGCTTGGCAACTCCCTATCTAGGTCATCCCCCTGAGCTGGTGGCCTGTACACCACCCCCACCCTCTGTGTCTTTCTTTTAGAGTCTTGAAACTGCATCCATAGGGCCTCTGTCCTGCTGTCCACCCCCTCCTCTCTCATACACCTTATCCCCTCCCTCACATAGATCACCACACCCCCTTTTTCCCCTAGTCCTGTCCTTCCTGAATATCCTGTGCCCTGGGATCATCATATCCCAGTCCTGGTTCTGGGTGGCCCATGTCTCCGTGATGGCCGCAATGTCCACCCTCCCCACAGCCAAGAGAGCCTGTAGCTTCGCTGATTTGTTACCTAAGCTTCTCACATTCAGTGAGACCACTCTCCAACCTGTGTCTTTCTCCCCTGCCACCCTGGTTTCCCCCCTCCTAATCCCTCCTTGTGTCCCCACCTCAAATACCTCTCTGATAGCTTGGGGGTAGGCATGCTCGGCTCCCCCCTCTGGGATCCCTGCCTACTAGCTCTCCTCCCGCCACCCCCACCTAGTTTAAATCTATCCTGATGCTCTGTACCCCTCAAACCTCTGCTTTAATACCCAATGTCAAAAGAACAGGCTCTCTTTTTTATTTTATTCGCCCTCACTTTTTTCTTGACTGTCTCACATGAGAACAGAAAACAGAGGGCCATACCTGTCTCCTCACCTCATTTACCAGGAGACAGGAGCTGGAGCCAGGCTGAATGATGCGAGGAGATAAACACCTGACCTGTTCACACCTCATTGTCAAGTGCATCAATGGGAGACAGTCCTGCTTGGTAAGAAATCTTTAATCTTAGAGGCCATTCCTGTCTCCTGAGTTACAAAACACCCTCACCATAGACTAATACTGTATATGAAATGCAGTGCATCAGGAATCAGACAGTAGCTAGTAATGAGACTGACATTAGAAAAGTCTAACATCTAAAACATCATTTTAATGTGCTTTTGTTTTCAGAAAACATATCTTTTCAACATGTGTTTATATATCTATTTATCTTTAGGTCTGTCTGTCTATCTATCTATCTATCTATCTATCTATCTATCTATCTATCTATCTATCTATCTATCTATCTATATATATATGCATCTGTTTATATCTATATTTATTATACTGGTGTGGCAGTGCCAGTATAGCTAGGGTTGACCAAGATGTTCTATGTTAAATCCCTAACTTTGCACCTTAATAGCTTTGGCAACGTTCAATGAAATTGCCTTAAATTTGGCATGCATTGTATAGGAGGCAAGGTCTAAATTTTATTTATTTGTCTGTCTGTCTGTCTGTCTGTCTGTCTGTCTGTCTGTCTATCTATCTTCTCTTTAAAAACTGGTAAAAGGCAGACTGAGTCAAAGCTCATTTCAGGAGTGACCTGGGGAGGGGAAGGGGGTACAGACAGAATAAAATTCAAAACATCAAGGGTCAGATAGTCAAAACTTTGTGCTGGTCGCAAACCGATTGTGCCGCGATTGTGCCACATTTGTGCCGGGCTGCAATATTCAAAAGGCCAAATAGCACTGGTGCAACTTGTTAGCGCCAGTGCTAAAAGTTAATGCATGCATGGGGCAAAGTGAAGGGTAAAACATGCATACAGGCACAATGGTATATTCAAAACCATAGCACCGTGCAACGTGCATTAGTGCAACGTAGCACGGCACAAATTACCAACTATGAAAAAGTAGTCTTAACTGTGGGCAAATCAGGGATTGGGAGGGCGTGGACACAGCAGCAGCAGGCTACAAGGCTGTCTGCAACAACAGCGGCATGGTACACCTGGTGACAGCAGCCAATGAGGAGAGAGAGAGAGAGAGAGAGAGAGGCAGACAGCCACCCTGGGCCACTCCACATTCCATGGCAGAGACATGCTACACACAGAAGGCACCACCCACGTCACCATCCAGTGGCACCTGTCCCAACCCTGCCAGACATCTGGGGGTGCCCCAGTGGACATCATAGCAGTACGTCCATGCAACACACACCTCCGGTCCCCCCATTGGGGCACACCAACACAACCCAGCACCCACATGAAGCACTGGGGGAATGGAGAAGGTGTACAGGTAGTCAGGCTGTACCACATAGTAGGTGCTGCCATATGGCTGGGGTTATCCACACAGTGCACATGTTTCAGTGATGGGAATGCCCCTGACTTCAGTGTGCCTGTCTGATGGTATGTGTCTGCTCCTTCCCACCCCCTCCAGGGCACATACAGCACACCTGTACAGACACCACGTCACACATGGCCAGCCATGTCTATGCTACTGTGAGAATACCATGCAATTGGCACAGTGTATGTGGGTCAGAGGACAGCATGACAGTGGTATCCACTGTCAGATCACACCTGCCAGCTGGGCCTGTCACTGTGTGGCAAGCAGCAGTCACTGATGCCTGATACACCATAGGCTTTGCTGTGTCCCTCACAATAATGGACACTACAGCACCGTAGTGTCTGCTACGCACTGTAGCAGTGACAACAATAAGTCTATGGCATGCAGCTCCACCACTCACGCCTGTGGTGCTAGTCTCCTGGGGCACAATAGTCTTTGCTGCTGTGTACAAACATAGCCTGCAGCTATCGACCCGTTGATCCAGTTTGATATACAGGTGGAGCTGTGTGCATACCTAACCTGCAGCTACCAACCTGTAGTTCCAGTCTGACATACGAGTGGAGCTGTGTGCACCCTGAAATAGTTCCAGCTAATCTTCATTGTAATGCATGCAAATGAGGTCATAATAACATGCTAATGTGCCTGTTGGCCCTTGGATTGCCTAAGTAGGCTTATTTGCATATCAGTTTTGAATATAGCAAAATTTTGCCTTGGGCTAATGTGTTTGCCCAGGGCAAACGTGTTAGCGCTGGGCAAACAAGTTTGTCTCGGGCAAACCTGTCAAAACCATAGCACAGTTCTGCACTGTTTGGCCTGCAGTGTTGTTTGCAGTTGCTGTGCACCACTTCTCTGATAGCAGCCACATTGGCCACGTAGTTCCACTCTGCCTTACTCTACCTCTGTGTGCACTGGGCTGCTGTTGCAGTTTGCACTGCCTGCTTGCTATATTCAGTGATGTCTTCTTTGCCAGGCAGTTTTTGCACTGCACTCGCTGCCTTGTTTACCCTCCTTCGTTTGTCTGCTATTTCAAAAGGTTTTGCCCCTGGGCTATTCCCTTGAATATAGCATGCAGTTGGATTCGAGCTAATTTTACATGCTGGGCAGTGCAAACTTTGCCCCAGACTGCATATACACACAATTTTATGATAGCAGCTTGTGTGGTTTCTGGGACCCGCATATGTTGTTTTTATGCAAAGGACTACATTTTTTCCCTATTGATGCACTTTTTTTTTTTTTGCTATGACGTACAGCCTAAAGTGAAATATTTTTTTCATGAAACTTTCAGGGTAGAAGTGTCCTGTGCCAAAGTAATGCCTTTTTCAAAGGTTTTGTGAAAAAATATTTAATGATTCCAGAGTTATAGGGATTTAAAACATTTTTCTGAGCATGCGGAGTTGGGTTTTTGGATAACCTTTGCTACAACATGAACAAGCATTTGTAAATGCCGAATGTTGGCTTGCTGGCATTGGCAGTGGTAGTGTAGAAGTGACAGAGCAGCGTAATAGGAATGGCAGTGTAGTACTGAACTGAAGCCCACCCCACCACCACCACCACCACCCTGCAGAGAGTGACAGGCATTGGGGTGTGCCTTTGGGTCATCAGGCATAACGGCCACGCCATTTCACCACACCCCAGCCTGCAGACACTGACAAGTGTCACGGTGTTCCTTGGGGTCTTTGGCCCTTATGCGCACCCCATTCCATTAGGAAATACAGTGAGATGGGTGCAATATAGGAGAATGGGGTGAACTTTGGGGCTGAAGAGTCCAAGGCATACCTCGATGCCTCTCACTGGCTGCAGGGTGTGGAATAGTATGAGCATTACAGGCAAGAATACCAAGTCACACCCCTGACGCCTGTCATTCTTTACAGGGTTGGGTGTTATGGTTGGAAACCCTAATACCTCAGGCATTCGTTGGTATTTTCACTTCAAATTTTCAACATGGTTTTTTTGTGACCCCACCTCATGAACAGTGGCAATATCAGTTTGTTAGCTGAAAGCTGCTTATGCACAGCGACTACGGCATTTAGCACCACAGGTGCAAAAACATTCCAAACAGGATGTAAAAAATGACAGCTGTACTGTTCATGGGGAGGTGTAAAAAATGGCAATGTTGCAAATCTGCAGTAAAAATATTAAAAAACTGGTGAAGTCACGAGCGTACATAGAAACTGTGCAAAGCACACCCGTAATATAATTAGGTTGGGGATATTTTACAGCAGATTGTCAAGTCAGGCATTTTGGTGCCTCTGATCATAAACAGTGTCACTGTGATTTTCTTTATCTGTCCCGAACAATGATTTCCACAGCGACCACGCATCTCTCTTGAAAGTGTGAAAACACACTTGCCATGTTGTGAAAAACGACAGCTGTACTGTTCATAAGGAAGTGTGGAAAATGCCACTGGTGAAAATCTGGACTGAAAATATTACAAAGTCATGAACTTACGAGGGTGCGTGGAAACTGCGCAATGCTCACCGTAACACAGTCATTTTATGGACTTTTGTCACCAAATTTTCAACATAGCCATTTTAAGACCTCTGCTCATGAACAGTGTAACTGTGATTTGTGAATCTGTCCTAAACATTGCTGCGACACCAACAGCACCATTGTGCGCTACATGTGCGAAAACACATTTTGGGCAACATATGAAAAATGGCAGCTGTACTGTTCATAATGAAGTGTAATAAAATGGCAATGTTGAAAATCTGGAGTGAAAATATTAAATTCACAAACTTACGAGCATGCATAGGAACTGCGCAACGCACGCTCTTAAAACAGTCATTTTTAGGAATTTTTTCACCAAATTTTCAACATAGCCATTTTAAGACCTCTGCTCATGAACAGTGTCACTGTGATTTTCTTAATTTGTCCCATACATTGATTTCGCACATCGACTGCGCCATTGTGCGCTACATGGGCGGAAACACGTTTTGGGTGAGATGTGAAAAATGACAGCTGTACTACTCATAAGAAGGTGTGGTAAAATGGCAATGTTGAAAATCTGGAGTGAAAATATTGAAAATTGCGAATCTACGAGCGCGCGAGAGAAACCGTACAACGACGCTCATAAAAAGTCATTTTTGGAATTTTTTCACCAAATTTTCAACATAGCCATTTTAAGACCTCTGCTCATGAACAGTGTCACTGTGATTTCTTAATTTGTCCTATACATTGATTTCAAGACACCGACTGCGCCATTGTGCACTTACATGGCGGAAACACGCTTTGGGTGAGATGTGAAAAATGACAGCTGTACTGCTCAAAAGAAGGTGTGGTAAAATGGCAATATTGAAAATCTGGAGTGAAAATATTGAAAATTCGCGAACTTACGAGCGTGCGTAGGAACTGCGCAACGCACACTCGTAAAACAGTCATTTTTTGGAATTTTTCCAACAAATTTTCAAAATAGGCTTCTTGAGAGCCCACCTTATGAACACTGGCAGTGTCGTTTCGTTAATCAGTCCCGAAAGGTGATTTCGCACAGTGACTGCGAAATCACCCTTCGGACCCGAATAATGCCATGCCAGTGACATCATTCATGAGAAGGGTTCCAAAACCCCATGTTGAAAATTTGGTGCAAAATTCCAAAAATCCCTGAGATATGCAACAAAGTTGAAAAACCCTATCTAGCTCATTATACAGCTTACCAGCATTTCCTTAGTTCGCGGTCGGCTTTGAAGAGTGCAGACGTGTTCCCGGTCCACCGCAGATCGTCGCGGACTCGGAGGTAAGTATGGGGTGAGGGGGTGGAGGAGGCAGGTGCTCAGTGGGTGGGTGCGGGTGTGGGGGGAGGGAGAAGTGCCCTGGGACCGTTTTTAATTTACAGGTTTGTTTTTTTAAATTGATGACGAGGACATTTGCCACGCTAGGGTGGGCTCCCAGCGTGGCAGAAGAACGGCTGGTGGTGGTGGAGCCGACGGGGATTGGGCACCTCTCGGCATGGCATCAGTTGCCATGCTGGGGTGGGTCCTCAGCATGGCAGTCTGTACTGTGGGGAACGGCATTATGTAAAGTGGACGTAACTTAAACAAAGTGCCGCTGCATGACGAGCTTGTCTCTGATTGCAGCAGCACTTTGTTTAGAAGTTGTCCACTTGCATACTAGCTGTCAGCGCTAGCATGCTAGCTTATTGGGAATGAGTGACGCACCTACTGGATGCGCGGTTCTGCATTCGCCCAGCAGCAGTCAAGGCCCAAATCTCCACTTCTCCAATATATTGACTCGCGTTAAGCTTAACAAGCCAACATAAAAATGTTGTGTTGTGAGAGCGTTTTACTTTCTTAACACTTACTTCCCACAACATAAAATTTCTTTTTGTGTTATGATAGCTACCATCTTGTCTTTTCCCCAGAACAAAAAACATGGAAAATAGATACACATAGCGGGCCAGATATTCAAAAGGGATGGGCTATGCACAACAGAGATGTGCTAGCGCAAGTCTGAAAATGTGCCATTGTGCAATATTCAGTGGGAGGCAGCTGTGCTGCTCAAGTTGCAATGCGCAAAAGCGCAATGGTAATGAATGCATGCACAACCATAGGGGGAGGAACCATGAATAAATGGTGCAGTGTGATATTCAACAGCATGCACCATGCGCAATAGGGGAGCTAGTGGAAGATGCGTGATAGCGGAAATAAGCTAAAATAAAAAGGAACAAGAGAGAGGCACAAGAACGCTACAGGGAAGCCAGAGGTGGGAGTGAGCTGGCAGCAAGAGTTAAGAGGGAAGCAGAGTGTGGGACACAGAAGAAGCAGGACAGGGTACACCTGTGACCTGACAGGACAGGACAGGAGTGGGGATCCTGTGACAGTGTGCAGGACAGACAGGGCAGTGCTGCAGAGCAGTCAGCTCCGTAGCTGTGCAGTGATGAGATGCAGGCACCCACATGACGGAGCCATGCTCTGTCAGTGAAGACAAAGGTGACAGCTGTCATGTGCCTGCTCACCATGGGCACCTTCCAGAGACCAACAGGGGACACAACAGGCATAACCCAGTTGGCCACGTCATGCCTACTCACACAATTCCTCAGCGCACTGCTGCCACATGCTGCAGAGTACATCCATTTCCCCAGCACACAGACGCAGCACACAGCACACATACAAGAGCTCCACAGGGTAGCACGTATGCCTGGCATGTTCAGGGCCATTGACTGCACCCATGTGGCCATCCACATACCACCTGGCCCGGATGGCGTAGCTTACATGAACCGCAAGGGATTCTCCAGCATCAACTGCCAGGTGGTGTGCGATGCCAGGGGGTGCATAACCAATGTCTGTGCCACGCACCCTTGGGGAGCACATGATGCCTTCATCTGGCACCAGTCTGCACTGTGCCACAGGTTCGAGAGTGGGGACATCCCCACTGGCCACCTAGTGGGTGAGTATGCACAACACGAAGGATGACATGGGCAGATGTGGGGAGGTGGCATAGTCAGAGGTGCCCATGGCAGAGCGATGCAGACCACCATACTAACGTACACCCTCTATACACAGGTGGCAGTGGATACCCACTCCGTCTCTGGCTGCTCACACCATACCGGTGCCCCTTGACCCTATCGCAGCAACAGTACAATGAGGCACATGCCACCACATGTAATATCATTGAGCGGGTGTTCGGCATGCTGAAGTCACATTTCCGGTGCCTGGACACATCTGGCGGTGCCCTACAATACAGCCTCTCAAAGGCCTGTGGGCTATTCCTGGACTGTTGCATCCTGCACAACATGGCCAACGACTGTGGGATAGCCGTAGAGGTCAAAGAGGGGGACAGTGATGGGGACGAGGAGGACGCTGGTCCAGATGGTGATGGGCAGCCGCACCCTGTGTAAAGGGAACCCCGCCTGTTCAGGATGGTGCAACTGCACCGGGACACCATCACAAAGGAGCACTTCGGCCAACACAGGTAGGTCATGTGGCCATGTGCAACCACCAATGGCAAGGGCACAACCCACAGACAGGCATGGATGAACCACCAGGGGTGGATAGTGGCAAGTGAATGGGACTGAGCGTGGATCCACACATGCCATCAGGGATGGGCATGGCCAAACATGACACACACACACACACACACACACACACACACACACACACACCACAGGACATGCACAAGGGGTAGAAGGCACGCCGACCATGACTGTAACCCCTAGCCATACACAGGTCCACACACGACCACACCCAGTGGCCATCACTGTGCATGTCTCAGATGCTGGGCACCATTGCACACTGGCGAACAGCAAGACGCAGGCAGCATCATGCACATGCCATAGTGGCCAGCAGCTGGGAGGGTGCGCACATGGACTCTGTGTGTGTGTGTGTGTGTGTGTGTGTGTGTGTGTGTGTGTGTGTGTGTGTACAGGGCTGGGTACCCCACTTGTGCGTGTGGGAAATCTTTCTGGAGCAATGTTAAGGAACTGTGGGAAAACACCAACCCTGACCTTACCCAGCTCCTAGTTCAGGGCATCCTCTCACAAGACCCCACCTCCATAGCCGATACCCTAAACAACACCTTCACCGACCTTAGTCATGTCCTTCCTCTAATTTCTTTGACCCCATTTCCCACACAGCTACTAACACACCTTGTTCTCATACACACCACCATTCAGGCTCTTGGGCCAATCTCCTGCAACGGGCTAAATGCTACCTCATAAAAGCCCTGCAAACGCGTGCGTTTTAGTAGTGACTCCCTTGATCTTAAAATCTCAGACTTACCCCTACCGAGACGCCCAGATCTCACCAAACTCCTCAACCTCTCACTGTGCCGTGGCCAAATCCCTACTCTATGGAAAAGGGGTATTATCACCTATCCTAAAAAGGTGATCCGACAAACCCTAGCAACTATAGACCCATTACAATCCTCCCTTCCCTCTCAAAAGCACTAGAAAGAATTGTAGCCGACCAACTCACAGAATACCTTGACAGATATGGACTCCTCTGCCATGAGCAACATGGTTTCAGAAAAGGGCACAGTACTACCACAGCACTACTAGATTTCACATCCTACATTCATGAAGCACTTGACCAGGGGGCAGCAGTTGGGGCAGTCTATGTTGATTTGACTAAGGCATTTGACACTGTCAATCATGAGCTACTTCTGCATGCCCTTGCATCCCTCAATATAGCACCCGATACTATCTCCTGGTTTAATAACTATCTGACTGGCAGAACACAGCAGGTAAAAATTAGAGAAACACTCTCCCCAAAAACGGTCCTTGCTGGCGTCCCTCAAGGGTCGATACTTGGACCCCTACTTTTCACCCTCTTTCTAAACTCACTCCCTCAAGCCTGTAGTGGAAAGCTACTGCTTTATGCTGATGATGCTGTGCTTTACTGGAAACATACCAACCTCACCCCACCTCAAAAATACGCTTCAAGGCTGTTTTAGGGAGCTGGAGGCTGGTTCACTGAACACCTGCTCATACTTAACTATGATAAAACAAAATCCATGATATTTGCCCATCGACAAAACCCCCTCAATACCTCCCAGCTCGCTCTAACAAACATACTGGGCACCCACATAGAACAGGTCTCTTGCTTTAAATACCTTGGGATCACTCTTGACACATCCCTCACATACCATCAACATATTAAGCTTCTCTCCACCTCTGTCAATACCCGTCTTGGCATCCTCTACAGACATAAACATTGCCTCCCCCCTCAGGCCCTTAGGCTAGCGGTTACTAGCTCAGTCCTTTCGTTGATTGATTATGGGATAACTATTTATGGTACGGCTGACCAATCGGCACTAAACAGCATCAGAACAGCACTCAATAAAGCCTGCCGCACGGTCACTGGTAGCCCTAGACAGACGATACCCGCTTGCTCTACTCACAAGGGCTGGCTTACCTTTGAAGGAGACTTAAATATCACACCTGTCTCCAAGCCAAAAATATCCTTATGAAACTCACACCAGCCGGATTACACCGCCTCATCCAACTGGTCCCTAATAGGAGCACCCCGAGACGGCTGGCCGGGGCCACCTACAAAGTCCCCCACTGTAGGACCTCGCTTGGACAAAGATCCTTCCGGTATCGTGCTCCTCTCTGGCTTAACAACATACCGTCTCCCATCCTACTTGCCACCACCCTAGGTAAATTCAAATCTGGGACCAAGCTTTTTCTCCTCAACTCTGTGACCTGCAAATGCTCCCCTTCTTTCCCCTGTACTGGCTGAACTAGTGGGGGCCACCTCACCGGCTCGATCTTCTCCACTGCCAGATTTTCATTTACTAAGCCCTGGCTCTAACCCTATCCTGTATTGATGAATATGGTAATGACCTGTTGGAAGCCACTGAACAGCCGGCCTCCATTGTGTAAACCAAAGATTTCCTATCTGACGAATGGCTTAACAAATGCTATGAGGTTAATCTCTGTTGTATTGTAATGTCTCTGGTTTGTTGCATCTTGAGCACTCTGTTACGTTGTTATGTCCAGTCCAGAATGATGTGGAGCCTTTGCAAAGGAGTTCTTGACTCAAAGGTTGTAATTCCGAAATGTTCAATAAATAAATAAATAAATAAAAATACGGTACACAACACACTGCACACAGGGCAGCGGTAGACAGTGGCCATGGTGGGAGACAGCTCAGTCATGTGGCACAGTGCCACGGCTGCCACAGATGCGTGGGCGGCCTCACCAACACCTGCCAGCCATGTCAGGCTGACCATTGGCCTCATGGGTTGGCACCAGTGGTCCCCCAAGGGTGACACTGCTGGAACGCCACCATGTTCACGCAGGGGTCTGCAGCTCACCCAACATGCCTGCGCCTGGCGTGCTCGGTATGCCCACAGCCGAACCTGGTGTCAACATGGAAGGTGGCGCATGGCGCTGGGAATGGGGGGTGGACATGGCACTGCACGGTGTCTGCAGTGCATGGGAAAATAACTGGGTGCCCACTGTGGCCATGACAGCTGTGAATGCATGTGTCTGCCTGTCAATGGCAGTGGTCACATCCTCCCGCAGCCGGTCCATCCCTGCCAGGAGCAGACCGTTGTCCCTGCTGCGCCGCTCCTCTGCCTGGTGCAGAACCGCACTGAGTGTATCCACCGCCATCACAAGCTGCAACTGCTGATCCACTGAATCCTGGAGAATGCGGCTGTGCTCATCAAATAGGTCATCCGCCTGATCAGCATGCTGTCCCTCATGGTGTTTGTGGCTGTGCCTGGCAGCACCCCTTGAAGTTGGGTGCTGCACACCAGAGCCATGCCTGGACATGTCCACGCACGGTGCACTGACGCCGCCCCTCGACACTGTCCCGCTGTCCCCATTTTCTGACTGCTGGCACTGCCCCTCCAGCCACTGATTGCCAAGGCTTGCCAGTGCCACAGCAGCGGCCGCAACAGTCCCACCAGCCTGGATGCACACTACTGCTGCCCCACTGGGGCATACAGGCACAGGCTGGGACTGTGATGTCATGCAGGCCTCCATGGCAGCACCACCCATGGCTACGCCCATGCCGTTCCCTGCTGTGGGACCATCTTGCGTCCCACACGTGTTACTGTCTGGGATGTGTGATCCATCATCATCGGTGCCTGATCCGGCACCAGTCCGTGTCCCAGCATGCTGGAGTCCATGGCCGCTGTCATGCTGGGACACAGGCAGGGCATCGTCCGCACCAGCACCACATAGAAACATAGAAACATAGACTTTGACGGCAGATAAGGACCGATAGGCCCATCTAGTCTGCCCATTTCCCTACCTACAGAATAGGCCGCAGATCCTAGTTAACCAACAGCCTTTATCTTCCTGCCCCCCACAAGAATTGCCTTATGTCTGTCCCATGCATTCTTGAATTCTCCCACAGTTTTAGACCCACAACTTCCTCAGGAAGGCTGTTCCATGCATCCACTACCTCTCTGTGAAATAATACTCCTCACATTGCCCTGAACCGCCTCCTTCTATCTTTTAAATTGTGTCCCCTTGTTCTTGCAAGTCTCTTTTTCTGAAAGATGCTACCCTCTTGGACTTTGTTGATTCCCTTGAGGTATTTGAAAGTTTCTAACTGTCCCCCTCCCTTCTTTCCTCAAGGGTATACATATTAAGCTCCTTTAGTCTCTCCTCATACGGCTTCTCTTGCAGACCCTGCACCATTTTAGTTGCCTCCTCTGGACTGCCTCTATCCTGTCTATGTCCTTGTGGAGATGGGGTCTCCAGAACTGGACACAGTATTCTAGATGGGGTCTCACCAACTGTCTGTACAGAGGGATAACAACTTCCTGTTTCTGCTGCTGATGCCTCTCCCTATACATCCCAGTATACCCCGGCCCTCCCTACTGCCTTCACATTGCTTCTAACTTTAAGGTCATCTGATATGATTACCCCCAGGTCCCTTTCCTGTTTTGTTGTTACTACCTCCCCACCCATTGTGTATTCTTCCCTGGGTTCTTGTTTCCCAGGTGCATTATTTTGCACTTTTTTGCATTGAATCCTAGCTGCCATACGCCTGACCATTCCTCCAACCTTGCCAAGTCCCTTTTCATCCTTTCACGCCTCCTTGTGTATCAACCCTGTTGCAGATCTTTGTGTCATCTGCAAAAGGCATACTTTTCCTTCCAGTCCTCTGCAATGTCACTGATGAAGACATTAAAAGGACTGGACCCAATACTGAACCTCATGTACCCCACTAGTAACCGCCTTTCTTCAGAGTGGACTCCATTTACAATTACCTTCTGTGTCCTGTTGTCCAGCCAATGTTTTACCCAGGCTACCACCCTGGGACCCACTCCCCAGGCTGGTTAATTTGACTATCAATCTTTTGTGTGGGACTGTGTCAAATGCCTTGCTAAAAGTCTAGGTAGGCCATATCCACAGCCCCTCCCTGGTCTACTACTTTGGTCACCCAGTCAAAGAAATCTATTAGATCTGCCTGACATGACCTTCCCACTGTGAACCCATGCTGCCTTGGATCCTGTGCTCCACTGACCTCTAGGTACTCAACTATTCTTTCCTTCAGAAGTGACTCCCATCACTTTCCCTACCACAGAGGTCAGACTGACAGGTCTGTAGTTTCCTGCCTCTGTCTTGGTCCCACTTTTGTGAAGGGGAATCACATCCCTTCCTCCAGTCCTCGGTACCACACCATCCTCCCATGATTTATTAAAAAGAGTAGCCAGTGGTTTCACTAGTTCCTTCCTTAATTCTTTTAGAATTCTGGGTGAATTCCATCAGGACCCATTGCTTTGTCCACCTCAGTTTTAGGAGTTCTTGCAGAACCCTTTCTTCTGTGAAAGGACTGGGATCGACCCTCTATCAAGAGTGCTTCTGTTAATTGGATTAGGCACTTCCCCCTCCTCTTTTGTGAATACTGAGCAGAAATATTCGTTCAGTATTCCTGCTTTTTCACTGTCCCCCTCTGCCCACCCACCGTTCATTCTATTCAGCCTCACTATCCCTCCCTTTGTCTTTCTACGCTCGCTGATGTACCTATAAAAGGTTTTATCCCCCTTCTTAACTGAGTTGGCTATCTTTTCCTCAGTTTGGGCCTTTGCTATTCTGACTACCCTCCCTGCTTCTTTCTGCCTTAATTGGTACAGATCTCTGTCCTGCTCCTTCTGTGTTTCCTTATACTTCCACCATCTTCAGTCCAGAGAGACAGACAGGTATGCGGTGGTACTGACTGTCGGACACCTGTGGAGGTGAATGGGCACTCCTCCGTGTCAAGGGCCTCACCTGTGGTGGACACACCCACCACCGCTGACCCATGTAGACGCTCAGGAGCTGTAAAGGAACACAGTAGAGTTAATGTCTCCGCCCTACCCTGTGGTATTCCCCCCTCTTCCCACACAGTGACAGCACAGGACCTACCATGCAGTGATGGGCTGCCACCCATCTGGAAGCCACCACCTGGAGCGCCCTCTATGGCATAACGCTGCATGCTGCTGGCCACCCGCTCCTCCTGTGGAGTCAGGTGTGGCACATCTGGGTGCCCACCACTGGTTACAGCATGTGCTGCCCTGATGGCAGCCACCTTGCCCTTAATTCTTCTCCTGTCTATGCCGACCTTCTCTTTACATTCCTGCACAGACCACTGGTGGCTGCCATGCTGGTTCACGGCATGTGCAACCTCACCCCATGCCGCAGCATGGGCCTGTGGTGTTCCCCGCTGTCCGCTGAACAGCGGTTCCCTGTCGATGTATGCCTCAGACAGGGCATCTGTTTCCACCCATGTGAAGTTGGGCCTCTTCTTCCTCCAACATCCCTGTTCCTCCTCTTCCTCACGTTCGGTCATTATAGAGCCTGTGGGAATGACAGGTGTTACCTTTCAATGTGCAGTCCCATGTATCTGCCACACACCACAGTCCACACTTCCAAACAGCATGCAACCCACCACAATAGACTGCAATACCAAACTGTGGCCTCTGCAACCCCATGTCGCATTTATATAGCGCAAGGCATGCAAATGAGGCGAGGCGCAACTTTAAGTGGATGCTAATGCAGTATCTGCGCCATGGAATTGCTGATGAGCTGAATTGCATACGCTGGCTGAATATCGCGCTGTTGCACCTTGCGCAATTGTGTTGAGCGTGCTCAGGCACAGGCACAGCTCTGTGACATGCGCAGTAGGCACTGCATGGCGCATACCCGGGGTGCTGACGCCGACGCATGCTGTGCTGCTGACGTGCTGAGCACAGAAGGCAGTGCAGGGCACAGCCACCACTGTGATAGTGGTGCTGAGTGCGCTGTTCACATGTATGGCGCTGTGCCCTGGAGTGCCGTAGGCGCCATGGTGCCACAGTGCGGTAGGCCACTACAGGGTGTCTCACACAGGCACCCAACCACGCTACATGCAGGGAGTACCAATCGCGCTGTGGTGGTCCGTGTGTGAGAGACCCTTGACCCAGTGCTCGACCTTTGCCCCCTAGGTGCCATGCGTCCACATGGGTGCACCCCTATCGCACTGTTCAGTGACAACGTGATGGGGAATGGCAGCGCTGTACCGCACAGCATCTGCACATGGTGGCCGTGCGCTACAGAGTGCCATTTTGCTTTCCAAACCGAAGTTGAGATGGCAAGAAGGAGAGCTGCTGTCTGGGGCCCACTTGAGCTGGCCAATTTGGTGGCCATTGTGGAGCCCCATGCTGGGGCCCTGTTTGGCAATGACCCCCTGGACAGGGCTAGAAGTGCCATTTGGGAGGAGGTGGCAACAGCACTGGAAGAGGCCACAGGAATCTCCAGTACATTAGAACAGTGTCTCCACCACTACGGGGACCTCCAGCGGAGGGACCTGGACAGGCTTGCCCACCTGTGGGCACATGCCAGCCGAGGCACAGTGCCACATCCAAGTAGGTGCCCCATCCATACACTGGTTGCGTCCGTATGGGTATTGTGGTGGGCATGTGTCCACCACATGGGGGGTGGGCCATCCAGTGTGGGCAGTGGTGGTAGTGTTGCGGCATGGCTGGTCTGTGTGGGTTTGCAAACACCGGGGGGGGCCTTTGCTACTGGTTTGTACTGATGTTCCCCTCTCCATGTTTGCACCCTAGGCCATGAGGAGTGGCGCAGAGCCAGGAAGGGAGGAATGGCACCACCAGGGGAAGGGGATGCTGGGCAACAGCCACGGGCTGCCGGCCCCAACCTGCAACAGTGCCTGTATCAGGCCAATGAAGGTGAGTGCCTTTCTTCCCGGATATTCTGTGCATGCTGTGTTGCAGGGTAGGTGGTGGGGCATGGCCATCATCCATTGACACCACTGACATGCATGCCACACGGTACACTCAGCACTGTCCTGTAGCACTGCATGTGTGGGTGTGCATCGCTGGCGGTCCATGCGTGCACCAGGTACATGGCTGTGCCACTGTCTTTGCACCGCATAGCCATGTCACTGTACAGCCACGGTGGTGCTGTGCGGGACTTGGGCGGTGGGTGTGTGCAGTGGTTCACATGGCTGTGCGCGCCTGGGTAGGCAGGTCATGTGGACACGATCACTGTGGGTGGTCGCACACCATCACAGGGGCATGTCCCACAGCTGTATGCCATGCACAATGGGTGGTCTGCAGGGGGATATACATTCACACTTATTGACTCTGTTCCCCTTGTCCAAGGTGGATGGTGGCTGATGCGGCTGGAGAGGGCCGTGCAGGAGCTCCTTCAAATTGCGAGTTCATCATTGTAGGTACTCCAGAGGTTGGATCAGCATGGTTTCCAGAGGCAGTGAACCAGGAGGCGTCACAGGAGCGGAGAGTGTGGCAGCCGCTAATCCCTCCATGCCCCAAGATACACCCTACCCCCCTGGACCCACCCTCACACCCTTTCTTCCCTCTCCCATTTGTTCACCCCTGCCCCTTATCCACCCCCACCTGGTATGTGGCCCTCACCCCCCCTTAAGTATATAGCTGTATATAGTTTTTTGTACCTTGAAAAAATACATTTGTTTTGTTACGCCTACTGTGGTGGTCTCTGATTTGCAGCGGGCTACAGGTGCTGAGCTGCAGTGGTGTGCATGGTGTCAGGGGTGGTGCAAGCATGCGTGTGTGTGTGTGTGTGTGTGTGTCCATAGGGGAACCACCTATGGTGTGGGCATAGCGATCAGTAACTGTCTGTGGTTTGTGTGTTGTTCCCTGTGCACTGGATGACTGTGTGCAGTGGTCCACGGTGCATGCACTGTGTCCATGGTGCACCTATCAGACCATCCATGGCCTGTGCAGCTGACACCCTTGCATGTCTGTGATATGCACGGTCTGCTGGCATGTCAGTGGTGGCTGCCCATGCTGGACAACCACTGTACCCGGCACAATGCTGGGTTGCCTCCTGTCACTGGTATGGTGCACGTCTGCCTCGGGTGGCACTGTGGCCTCCACTGTTGTTGTCCCCCCTCCATGCTGTTGCTTCTGTCTGTTGCAGGGGATGTGCTCCACTGTCTGTCACTTGTGCTCCGGCCACATGCTGGTGGCATACAGCTTCATGGTGCCTGCGCAGGGTGGCTGGCACACCTGTGCCATGGAGGGGTGCTGGCCATGTGTACACGGCTGCCGTGGCCACACACCAGTGGCTTAGTTGACCCACTACTGTGTCCCTGTGTTGGTGTGCCCTTGGGTATGGGTGGGTGTTTGTCCATGCACTGTGTTGCATCCTGTGTGGTGCATGCTTCAATGGGTGTCTGTGCTGGCTGTTGTGGCCAGTGCTGGGATGGGGTGTGTCCTTGGGAGGGTGTGCAGGGTGCTGTATTGCTGGTGGTGGGGTCCGGGGCATGCCCTATCTCATGTGGGGTACCTCATGTGCCGATGCATGGCCGGTCTCTCAGCTGTACCTCGGTGGGGGGGGGATGTGCAGGGCGGCACTGTGTATGCAATTGTTGCATCGCTGTCTGCTGCCGCCTGCTGCAGGGTGCTCATGGTGGGGCTGCCTTGCATGGCTCCATGGTGCACAGGGTTGCATTGTCACAGTGGGGGTGGTGGCATGCATGGGGTATCCTGCACTGTTGGGCGCTACTCCTGGGCAGGGTGCATGGGCATCATGGTGCAGGGTGTGCTCTGCATTAGTGGGATGGTGTTGCACGGGGTGGCCGGACATTCTTGTGTGCCGGTCACAGCTTGCCAGGGGGTGGGCTGTGGGATTGTTGCTGGTGTCCATGGGCCGGTGATTCTTCCAGCTCTCCTCAGGTTGTGTAGTGCATGGGGTGTGGGGGGCGATGTCTGTTCTGCTGTGTGCTCCTCTGCACATATCTACCATGGGTAGTGGACCCCTGCATCCTGTCCCTGCACTTCCCTGGTTGTGCTGATGCACTGCTACCCTGCTCCACTGAGCATCCCTGGTTGTGCTATTGTGCATCAGACCTGCACCACTGTGCATCCCTGGTTGCGCCATGGTGCAGTTGGTGCGATATTCAATTGTGTGCCGCAGGCGCATCTTGACCTGCGTAGTGTTTGAATATCACGCGTGTTGCGCATGGGCGCACTGGACTTGTACCTGCTCCTGCTATTGCACTACTTTGTGGCGCAGTTTGAATATCTGGGCCAGCATATTTAACAACAACAACAGCAGCAGCAGCAGGAGCAACAGCAACAACAACAAAAAACAAACAAAAAAACACCTGAACCTAGCTAAACAGAACCTATTTAAATAGGTACTGGCGTTTGCTTGTTTTTTAAAAAGCTCCAGAAATACCTTTTATGGATTTCCCCAAATCCTGGGTGCCCACCTTAGTGAGAGGAGTCATTCACCCATGTTCTCTGAATGAGAACAGCAGGACTTTCTTGATTCCTGTAGCTGCAGACAAAGGGCTGTTTCCGGCTTGAGTGCCAGCACTGAGCTGGTGATTGCTCTGTCTGTCTGTCTGTCTGTCTGTCTATGGAAGTGTGTTGGTGACCCCTTGGGAAGACTGCTTCCTATAGTTTAAAAGCCTGCTGCAGTAGCACCTCTTGTTTTCCTTTC
Source organism: Neoceratodus forsteri (assembly GCA_016271365.2). Classification (NCBI taxonomy): domain Eukaryota; kingdom Metazoa; phylum Chordata; order Ceratodontiformes; family Ceratodontidae; genus Neoceratodus; species Neoceratodus forsteri. The sequence continues at coordinate 477,915,118 of CM028131.1, forward strand.
TATTCCTGTGCTTGTTTGAAATCCTGTTTTTCCCTTTCTTCTGGCAGGCCACCTGAATGAAAGTCCCTCTAGAGCTATCCTTTATTTTCCATTCCCTTTCCTGCAGTTTGCAATGAGGGTCCCAGTCCCACCCCCTTTTGAAGAAACTAATCCTTTTGCCATGGAAGGTGCCGTGCATTGTTCCTTTTTTCTTTCAAACGCTGCCTGACACTGGACAGGTTATTTAGTATCGTAACAACACTTTTATGGTGGTAAATAGCAGTCCCGTTGTGAGAGCCAGAAATGTCCAATCCCTGGGAGCTATGTTACTATGCCAGAAGGGAATGCATAGTAACACTCTCTGTTTGCATGTTATGAAAACCATTTGTTTGGTGCACCGTAAAACTTTAAAAACCTTAGAAACAAGTAAAATGTTCTAGGTAGCTGTGCAGTAGCAGTGAAGTGTGCAGTTTGTCTCTTCCCCAAATTCTGTTTTGTTTGCAAACAAGCCACAAATCACATTATATACAGACATTATTAAAATAAATGTACATATCTTATTATTTTGTTTCCTTACTAACTGAAATGATTTACTAATTGAAATGAATCCTTATTACATTTTGTACATAGTAGTTTGTTTTCCATGCAAGATATAGGACTTACCAGAGGAAAGTTCTTGCAAACAGAGTGTTGTTGGATTCTTCTCCTGAGCTACCCAGTGTCCTTCTAGGAGCCAATCAGACCCCTTTATCCTAGATTTATTCTCCAGTCAGGCGAGGGGAAGGGCCAACTCTCAAAGTACACTTTAATCTTGTTAATAAAGAACTGTTATTTGGTTTTAGACATCTGAATGTACAAAGATGTGTCTACATGTTATGCTTTATTGTTTGTACATTAAAAATAAGATGTTTTGAAAGAATTGCATTTGAAAAGACCGAATGGGTGGAGTCTAAGGTGATCACCTGATACTTTCCAAGTATAAAGGGCGACAACCTAGATAGCCAGATCGGATTAGTTGTGAGTTCAGCTTGGTACTGACCCTGGTGTGGGAGATCTGCAAGCCTCTTTCAGATCCCAAAGGAAGGTTGGGCTATTTTCCCAACTTGTAGCAATCTGCTAAAGCTGAACAGTCATGATGCTGTAATTTCACTGAAGATTATGGATGTTATTTCTTTTATTTACTTTTCTTTATTTTGTCATACAAAGTCCACTCTTTTTATTTGTTAACCTTTAATAAAGAACCTGCTTGGCATTTCTTTAGCCTTGCTACACCTGATTCCTATGTCTGTGTGTCCATCCATTTCTCATTGCCTCCAACACTATCTCTGTTTTTAATTGTTCATTCCTTCACTTCCCAACTCAACCTGTCTTCCTTCGTGTTCTCCAATGCCATGCACAAAAGCAGACTAGGGTGCCCACCCTAGTACCACCTGCCAGCCCCCCTCCCCTCCAGGTTGCCTACACCCCTAATGAATAGGTGGCAACACTGTGGTGTCCACCGATGGGGCTGTCATCAGTTAAGTAGATACTGAAGTGTTCAGTCCCCTGTGTCAGATCCCATAGTGTTTAAAACCTACAATAAAGAAAACAGTCCCTCGATGCCTTTTTTTAAGCAACCTGTAAAAAAGAAAATGGTCCCTCACAGATCTGACCCCCCAACACCCCCACCCCAACCCAACATCCACTTAGCACCCACCACCCTATATACCCCCCCACACACCCTCACTTACCTGAACAAGTCACACATCATTGATCATCTCTAACTGAAGATACATTTTGCTGCTTGAACCAGAGACTGATGTGAGAAAATAAGGTAAGTTTGGTTTAATGCATCTCAATGGGTTTAGAATGTTTACTCATAACTTTTCTCATTTTTTAAATATTTTTATACCAAATTTTCAACATGACCTTTTTGGGACCCCACCTCAGTAAGAAGGGAGGTGACATTTTTCAAATCCATCCTGAAAGGTGATTTTGCGGTTACTGTGTTAAATCACTTTTCAGGTGGGATTTGAAAATGTTCACCTACTGGGTTATGAGGTGGGGTTATAAGAAGACAATGTTGAAAATTTAGTGGATAATATGGTAGAATGACCAAGTTATGAGTGTACATTGAAGTATTTCAACATTCATTCATAACTTTGCTAACTTTTAACATTTTTCCATCAAACTTTCAACATGGCCTTCTTGTGACCCCGCCTCATGAACAAGGCAGTTGAAAATTTTCAGCTCCATCCCAAAAGGTGATTCTGCAGTCAGTGCACAAAATCACATTCGGGAGTATTTGAAAATGTTTACCTACTAGGTTCAAGAATTGAGGTCATAAGAAAACTATGTTGAAAATTTTTTGAAAAATATGGTAAAATGACCAAGTGAATGTTGAAATATTTCAACGTTCACTCATAACTTTAGAAATGTTTAATATTTTGACTCCAAGCATTCAACATAGCCATTTTTGTACACCTCCTGGTAAATGTAACAAGTTTCATTTTTCAGATCCTGGACGAGACTTGTTTACGCACTTATGGTGTGAAATGGCATCTTGGCCAGTGTTCTATAAATGACACATGTCACGTTTATAAGCGGAAGTCTTAACATGACTATATTGAAACTTTAGGGTCACAATTTAAAAAACAAAATAATTATTAAGAAATGTGTGTAATACCAGCCTTTAGCCTAGCAGGTAGTGCTTTGTAAAACAGTGCTGGTGAGCTGAGTTCGGGGCAAGCTCAGTGACCCAACTGGATGTACTAAGGCTGGCGGGGACAGTGTTGTCATGCAACACCACCGCCCAGTCTAGGAAAGGTAGGTGCAGAGTTGCCCACGTGGGTTCAAGTTCCATATAGTGAAGAGAACTGTTCTCTTGGCATAGGACCCTGCAGCTCTGCCACCCTTGGGTGCCAGAGGACCCTTATCTTTGGATGAGTGATGGATTTCCCTGCGTGTCTGTCTGTGGGCACATCAAAGTGCAGGACCCAGAGGGCTCTGCATTTCTACAGTCCACCAGACAGCCCCATGAATTCTGGACATCTGTACATCTGTTACTGCACTTCCTTAGGTGGACATAGTCTTCTCTTGGTGCAGGGCACAGAAGGTCCTGCACATCTGCAACTGTTCATACAAATCCCAAAGGAACATGTGTCAATGAGGATATACGAACATATGAAAATTGCCTGCAGCAAAAGGTCATCATGTTCTATCTAGGCTGCTTGTGAATGCAGCTAGCTCCCTATTCAGCAACTGCCCTACCCCCTTCCCTTACCTCCCTTTACCCTCCCCTTTGCCCTGTCCCACCACTTCTTGAAGCATTCCACTGTGGTACATGCCACCACTTCAGCTGGTAGTGCATTCCACTTTGCCACTACCCTCTCTGTAAAGAAATTCCTCCTCACCTCCCTCCTGAATCTACCTCCTGAATCTACCCTCTTCCAATCTCATGCCATGGCCCCTAGTATCTCTCTCCCCTACCCTCCTCCTGAATAGACCTTCTGTGTCTATTTTGATTTGCCTTTTCATGTATTTGAAGGTCTCAATCATATCCCCCCTGTCCCTCTCTCCTCCAGTGTGTACATGTTTAGCTAGCTTAGTCTGACCTCATATGGCAATTCCCCCAGGCCCTGAATCATCTTCGTTGACATTCGCTGCACCCCCTCCAGCAGCCTAATGTCCTTTTGTAGGTATGGGTGCCAGTACTGCACACAGTATTCCAGGTGGGGTCTAACCTATGATCTATATAATGGTAGAATAACCTCACTTCTTCTCGAGGTACTTCCCCTTGCAATGCACCCCAGCATTTTGTTGGCCATTGCTGCTGCCTTTCTGCATTGTGCGGAATTGTTCATTGCTGTCATGATGAGCACCCCCAGATCCTTCTCCTCTTCTGTTACCTCCAGCTGCACTCACCCCAGATGGTAGCTTCTCCTCGGATTTTTTGTTCCAAAGTGCAGCACCCTGCATTCATTTGCATTGAATCCCAGTTGCCATCTGTCAGCCCATGCCTTCAGCCTTGCTAGATCCTTCTGTAGCCCCCGCCACCCCCCCGGTCATCCACCACCGCTCCCATCTTGGTGTCATCCTCAAATAGGCTGATTTTGCTGCTGATGCCCTCCGAGATTTCTGCAATAAATATGCTAAACAGCACTGGGCCCAACACCGAACCCTGTGGAACACCACTTGTCACAGGCTTTGGGGATGAGTATTTCCCACCTACAACCACCCTCTGCTGCCTATCTTTCAGCCAGTTCTCCACCCACACCACCAATTTTGCTCCCACCCCTGTGCTCTGTAGCTTGATTCCAAGTCTCCCATGTCGTACTGAATCAAAGGCCTTACTGAAGTCTAGGTATGGGACATCCACCGCATGGCCCCTGTCAATTTGCCTAGTCACCCAGTCATAGTATTACACCAGGCTAGTCTGGCATAACCTGCCCTTGACGAAGCCATGATGCCTCCCATCCTACACCCTGTTCACCTCCAGTTGTGCCACTAGCCTATCCTTTAGGATGGTCTCCATTAGTTTCCCTACTATGGACGTTAGACTTACTGGTCTATAGTTCCCCAGTTCATCCTTGGTTCCACTCTTGTGGAGGGGAACCATGTGCGTCAGTCTCCAGTCCTGGGGTATGCATCCTGTGTCTAGAGATGAATTAATTAAGTCTGCCAAGGGTCCTGCCAGGACCTCTGCCAGCCCCGACAGCAGTCTTGGATGTACTCCATCCAGTCCCGGAGCCTTGTCTACCCTCATGCCCTTAACCCCTCCAGCACCCTCCCCACTGTGATTTCTCCATCTGTCATCCCCCGATCCATTTGTATCCTCCCTCCTACTATGGGTAGCGCCCCTTCCTTTTCTTTGGTAAAGACTGAACAGAAGTAGTCGCTGAGCACTTCTGCCTTTTCACCAACATCTTCCACCCATCCACCCATCCTTCTTAATTCTTACAATTTGGTCCTTGCAGCTTCTTTTCTGCCTGATGTACCTAAAGAAGTCTTTCCTCCCCTTTTTTTACGAGTTCCCTTGCTGCCTTGGCTGCTCTTACTTCCTTGGTCACTTCCTTTGCTTCTTTCAGGTATTCCCCCCTTCCCGATTTTCTGTATTCCCTGTAAGCTGTCCTTTTCTTCCTCACCCTGTCTAGCACCCCTTTACTTATCCAGCTGGGTTTCTTCCCCATAGCCTTCTTAGTCTGGACCCCACTGCAAGTTTCTGTTGCCTCCACTATCCCCTGTCTTATCAGTTCCCACCTTTGTTGTGTGTCCATACCCAGTCGATATGCTTCCACTATCTCAAAAACAAAGGGAATTCTTTGCAAAAACTATGTTAATGCACCAGTTAGGGTTCAACTTAATGCCACAAAAGTAGGGAAATGTGGTGTTAGGGTTTGTAACCCTAAATCCTCATTCCCACCTTGCTCCCCCCCCAGCAGCAAAAGGAGAAACATTAGGGTTTTAGGCCTCCAGAGTCTTGGCAGATCAGTGGTGGGGTCTTCCTTGGGGTTGCAACCCTAATGTTCATGCCTCCACCCCCAGCCAGTAACCTCCTGTGCTAAGCACAAGGTACAGCTCCAAACCAGTGCCTCATACTGATTCACTCTTCAGTGGTAAAGAAGTATGTCCTGCCACATGTTGCCAATCCAGTTTTATTTATTAGATTTTTTTTTTATTCTTTTGCTAACTGGGTAAGGTCCACTAGGCACAAGCGCCTGTTTTCAGGGAACACCGGGGAGCACTGGGGTGGTTAAGTGACTTATTCAGAGTTACACAGTATGCAAGCGCAGGTTGCGGGAATCAAACCTAGGTCTGTTGGATGTACCAAGCTTATTCATAGCTTGTTACTCTAACCTCTAGGCTATACTGCCAGCCCCAATGTGTTGTAGCTTTCTTTATGTAGGTCTTTGCAGGCTCTGCATGAAGAAAAGTGATCACGTCTGACCTTGTTTGCTCAGGGAGGGGGGTGAGCATTAGGGCTGACACCCCAAAGAAAGACTTCACCACTGAGTTGTAGTCTCAGATCCTTAATGTTTTTTCCTTTTGCTGCTTGGGGGGTAGGGTGGGGGCTGGAAACCCTAAGGCCACATTTCCCTACTTTCGTGGCTTTAAGTTAAACCCTAAGTGCTGCATTAACATAATTTTTTATGCAAAGAATATATATGTATGTGTGTATGTATGTATGTGTGTGTGTGTGTGTGTATATGTATATATATATATATATATGTATGCAGTAAGTGTGGACACAAAAGGCTTCTGATAAATCCATTTATCAGAGCAACTATATACATAAGTCAGAGACCACTGATTTGTACATATAGTAACGCATCATCACCGATTTATACATAAAGTTAATTCATCATCACTCTGCCGGCTGCCCTCCCCTTCCCTCCTGCCTGCCTGCTTTCACTACTTCCTCCATCTACAGTCAATGGCACTTATCTACATTGCCCAAACACACGTGGGGCTCAGTTCTCAAGCGGAAAAATTCAGCTTGTGTCAAAGCCCGGTGCGCCAGGGACCCTGCACCCGATTCCCTATTGGGTAGGGTCCTGGCAGCAAAGTCCAGCAGCTTGCAGCAACCACGGCCATGCATCTAACAGATGGCACATCTGCATGGTGTGCTGCAAGCTACTGGGTGGCTTGTGCCAGTCCCTCATGGCTAGTGGTACCCCTTCAGGCCTGATCCCCCCCATGAATAACTTCCCTGGTGGTTTAGATGACCCCCAAACTCTGACCCCCCATTGTGAAATATAATCCCTTCCCTGGTGGTCTAGGGAACCACCCTTTGCATGCCCTGATCCTCCCATTCTGAAATGTAATACCATACCTGGTGGTCTAGCGGACCACCCCCAAGCCCTGATCCCCCATTCTGAAAAATCACAACCTCCCTGGTGGTCTAGCGGACCCCATCCCGCTATCTCCCATCCCGAACACCAACTGGCGACTAGCACAGACCCACGCTTGCCACCATGGCCAGCCGCTGACTGAGCAGTCACAGAACATACTGTATACAGTATGTGCTCAGTGACTGACAGCTCACTAAGCTATAAATCAATGAGCGTGTACAGTATACAGTGCGCGCTCACTGAGAACTCACTCAGCGGCTGGATGTGGTGGTGAGCACTGGGCATTGTAGTGTTCGGGATGGAGGGAGTGGGGTAGGTGGTGGGGGTCCACTAGACCACCAAGGAGGTTGTGATATTTCAGAATGGGGGATCAGGGCTTGGAGGTGTGGTCCACTAGACCACCAGGGATGGTATGATATTTCAAAACAGGGGATCGGGGCTTGGGGGAGTAGTCTGCTAGATCACCAGGGATGGTATTATATTTAAAAATGGGAAAGCAAGGCTTGGGGATCTGCTGAATCACCAAGGAATATTCTATATTTCTATATTTCAAAATGGGCCTTGGGGCTGTGGGTGGGTTGTCTGTTAGACCACCAGGGACAGAGATTGTAATATTTGGGCAGATCGGGTGTCCACTAGACCACCAGGGACACAGTTAATTTACTAAAAGGGGGATCAGGGCTGGGGAGGGGGGACCGCTGCACAGAGTAGGTTGCAACCCTCCCAGAGGGCAAATTTCTAAGCACCCTTAGACCAGCTAAATTTCTAAGTACTCTTAGACCAGCCTAGCTGGTCTAAGGGTACTTACAAATTTGCCTTCTGGGAGGGTTTAGAGAATCCTGATATCGGGGATTTGGCAGCTTATGGTTGCTGCAAACCCCCAATGCCATGCCGCAGACCATTTTGTGCTGCAAGAATGGCAGAAGCTCCTTTTGGTGCAGGCAGTCTGCGGTTGCCACATACTGCCTTTGAGAATCACTCCCAGTACATCTTTTGGCACAAGGGGCACTTTGCGCCATTTCTTGTGGTGCAAGCCCCTTGCAGCTTGCCAGGAGCTTTGAGAATCGTGCCCATGGGATTTAACAAACTGTAACACGTTCATTTCAAAGTAATGGAAAGACATTTGAAAACATCCTAATTTCTTTTAATTTAAGCTGTATTATTCTGTGCCTCCTGATTACTCATTGTTAGTAATCTGATCCCCTCTCCTCATTTCATTTTCAGCCCACAGGCCACCGCTCTTGTTGCCTTTTTCCTTTGATACATGTCCCCTTCCTGATGCTACAACCCAGAGAAATTAAAATGTTAACCTTATTTTTTCTTCTTTTAAATCTGTCTTTGGAACTGCCAAACTCCTGTCTCACTTGCTCCTTTCAGATTTTGCTGAGCTGTGTGCTCTAACTGTGGCTGCATATTAATGCTCGTGCTGTCTCTCCCTTAAAAACAAACAAACTGGAAGGTAGAGCATTTTTTCTAAATAAAACAATTAACAGCCACAACTCTCCTGCAACAACTGCAGTTACACTGAGGTGATCCAAGATTCCAGTTCTGCTACCACTTGCTTGCTAAGGGCAGCCGCCAATGTTTGTTCAAAATTTCAGTGGGAGCACAGGCTCCCAGCAACAGACAAAGATGCTGGCACAGCAAGACATTGGAATGTCCATGGCAACCCCTAGTGACCAGTGGGAAAAGTGTGCCAGTACATAGCACATCACAACAAAGTTCACCTCAATTTCAACTATGTCTAAAATCTAAAAAAAAAAAAAAAAGACAATAAAAATAAAATCTACCTCCACATTTAAATTACTCCCTATTGCATAAATCAAATACACAATGGGACATCAGTGTGCTAATCTTTTTATCTGCAATCAGGTATTTGACCATGGGCATATCCCTCGTGGTTTACGCCACTCATGAGCAGGGCTATTCGAAAATTGCTCCGCAATTTTTTATGAATCCTCAATTTTCACCATTCTCGCTAAAATGGACATGTTCATAATTTCTTGCAATATTTGAGTTTTATATTGAACTGTGTAAAAGTATTAACATTTTAATGAAATACTCTCAAATATATTGACAATTTTGCAGACTTGTGTTTGGCAGAAACACTGCAATGCAAGTTTGGGCAAGGGTTTTATGTGACACTGATTTCTTTTAAATCCTTGTCTTGTTTGGTGTCAAAATCCACTGGCCAAGCATAAGTCGCTTAACATTTGTTTTGTGTTGAAGCAGTCTATCAGAAAACTTTTTGTTGCCACACAGACTGAAACAAAGATGGGAGAACAAGTGCAAATTATCCCATTCACTTATATGGGGTGCTAACTATGAAGCCTTTTGTAAGTGGCAGGGCAAGTTTTCCTTTGAGCATACTTTAATTCAGACTAGTTTGATTCAGACAGCTGAGGATTTTGAATGCCCTGCCGATTTTAAACTTGAATAAACTAGTTGCTAACTGTGATCTCACCCTTAGCAGCTACCCCCCTAGATGCTCACATGCAAAGACTACAATAAAAGCCTGACTAAAGTCTAAAAACAAGCTTATAAAACGCAAAATGTATCTGAACATTTATCTTTAACGAAACAAAATCATTGCAGCCAAAGTAAAACAAAGGTAAATTACAGGGTACCCTGACTAATGTATGATGCAGTAAAAATATATTGGTATTTTTTTACATTTTTTTGGTAACCACGTAAGGCCCACTAGGCACAAGTGCCTGTTTTCGGGTACAACCCAGGAGCACTGAGGAGGTTAAGTGACTTGCTCAGAATCACACAATATGCAAGTGGAGGTTGTGGGAATCAAACCCAGGTCTGCTAGATGTAGTCAGCTCATTCACAGTTTGTTACTCTAACCTCTAGATTACACTGCCAGCCCCAATAACCCCCAGATTTAATGTTTAAATATGTGATTTCAAAAACAGTGTACAGTACCTACAGTACAAATTATGACTATTAAACACTTTAACAACATTAACACATTGCATTGTTTCAGCCAAACCCAAGTCTGCAAAATTGTCAATATATTTGAGAGTATTTCATTAAAAATGTTAATACTTTTTACACAGTTCAATATAAAAAACTCAATTATTCACCACTCTGTTCGCTTATTTTTTTTTGTACCAAAGTGGGTGACTAGTTGGCAGAGCACTGTAAACAGCTGTTGATTAGGCTGCATTATTCTACAGCCAGAAACAAAAATATATATTTCTTCTGGCTTTATTTAGTGTTGATTTGCTGTGGCTCACTTTATAGAATCTATTTAGCACTGTATGAGGTGCTTTTAAATTTTGGAAGATAGGCAGCTTATGATAACTTATCAGTTTAGTATTCCTTTTAGGAACATAAACTTTCTTTATGTTTTAAACATATTCAGGTGTCAATGTATTCATTTAGCAATTTATACTGACTACTATATACTGCAGAAAACATTGAAAGATTTATTGTGAAGCACTCTGGGTCTATAATAGAACCCCGCAATTTCTCGCAATTTTTGCAAAACGCTCCGCAATTATTGGTAACCTTTTCCGCAATTTTCCAGTGGCCCTGCTCATGAGGTTACCCAAGTCACACTGCTCTCATGCAGATAGAAAGGTTATCACACTGGTCCCCAAACATATACAGTATATACTATGGCCTAGATATTAAAAGGGAATGTGCCTGATGCAACTGAGTTGCGCTGGCGCAACCCCAAAGTGCACCCCGGGGCCATATTCAAAAGGTGGGGTTAAGCCCGCGTAACTCTGGATGTGCTGCGGTGCAAGATAATGTCTGGCACATCGGAGGCACAATCCCTTGCATATGTGGCACATCGCAATATTCAGCCGAGATGTGAGGCACAGCTGCCCCTCACCTCTCACAGATGTGCCGCATACAGTTACAACCAGAAAACCAGGTGTATAGTGTAGCCACCCACAGGTGGGCTGCTGTACTGCACAGTGCAACACAGCAGCAGTCAGCCTGTGGGTGGCAACCACCCCCCTCCCAGACCCGATTGTAAAAGTAACAAACATCCTCAGATGTCACTGGTAGTCTAGTGGTACCCCCTCCCTTCCTGAACCCCATCCATACACTGAATAAATTCCCCAATCATCCCTGATAGTCTAGTGGTACCCGCCTTCCCTTCCTGTACCCCATCCTATACTGAATAAATTCCACAATCATCCCTGGTAGTCTAGTGGTATCCCCCTTCCTTCCCGAACATGAGCACGGTTTAAAATAATAAACCCCAGTAACTGAGGGGGTCCAGTGGATGCCCCACCCCCCATCCACTGAGGGACCCCCACCTCACCCCACTCCCTGTCCCAGTATGGCCAGCAGCTTGGTGGCAGCACAACCCACCCGCACATTGCCATGGCTGCCTGCCGACTAAGCTGTCAGTGAATGACAGCGGACTGTACTACTGTAGGCCCATTGGTAGACACTGTCGATCAATGGAGCACGCAGTGCTCATCCCTATACACTTTCATTCACAATTTTGTGATTGACACGAAGTTGTAAATGAAAGTGTACAGTACACTCACAAACCATTGATGCGACAATGTCTACCAGTGGGCTTACAGTTACGCAATGCGCTGACATTCACTGACAGCTCTGAGTGGGCAGGCATGGCGGTGTTGGTGTGTGCTGCCCATCAACTTGCTGGCCATGCTGGATGGGGGGAGCTGAGTGAGGGTCCCCCAGTGAGTGGGGGTGGGGTTCACTGGATCACCAAGGTTACTGGTGTTTATTATTTTAATCATGTTCAGGAAGGGAGGGGGGACCACTAGACTACTGGGGATATGAGGAGGATTATTGCTTTATTCCCAAACGGGGATGGGAGGAGCCACTAGACTACCATGGGTTCTGCATATTTTTGCACCGTGGGCACAATCGGGGCTTGCTTTCAGGCTTTCCCGGCGCATCCAGCCAGGTGCATCCCTTCCCCAGACATGCAAATGGGGCCATAATGATATGCTAATGGACCCATTTGCATCTTGCATGGCTATTGGCCCTATTTGCATGTTTTGGTCTGAATATCTGGAATTTGCACTCGGTGCATTTGCAGATGCACCATGCATCCCCATTCCAGGTATTCAGACCGGGCATGGGGATGCAACAGAGCATTGTTGGTGGACCCCATTTGCGTCGCAGGCATTTGTTGCCATATCACGCATCTCATTTGAATATGGCACTTTACTGTACGGCACAGCTCAGTTGCACGGATCAACTGCTTGCACCCCTTACGGGTGCAGTCTGAATATCTTGGCCTAGATATAAAATAGATACACCACTCTGAGGTGTGCGGTCATGCTCTGATATACACACGCTTTGGTGCGGGTTGTTACGCATGAGGCCGAGGCTGAGTGCATCAACCACCCAAGGCTTGCATATCAGGAGCATGACTCCACACCTCAGAGTGGTTTATCTAAATGCCAAAATTGTTTTTGAGGGTAAAGTGCAGCTGTGTCGTCACGCTCTGATATACGCATGGTCATGTAATGTGTTTTATACAATCAGAAGACTGGATTTGCAACTAGTTGTCCTACCCATTTAATATATATGTGTGTGTATATATATATATTGAAATGTCAAAAGTATGTAAACGTGGTGTTAGGGTTTCCAACCCTAACGCCCACCCTCACCCACCAGACAGCAACAGGAAAACCTATTACTGTTTCACCTCTCCTGTGCCTTCACTAATCAGGCATGAGGTGTGCCTTGGGGTTGTCCACCCTAACACTCTTCCCATTTGACCATGAAAGTAGCTGAGATGTGTAGAGTATATGAGAATCAGATGAGCAGTAGTGACAACCCCAAGGCCTGCTGAGGTGCTAGGGGCTACTGGTTCTTCACGGGCACTTTTGCCAATAAACTGAGCAATTGCTTTTTATTTTGTTTAAACCACGAGGGCTGAGCCTTCTTTTTACTTTTGTCTCTCAAGCTTTTGCTTTGCTCAAGCACCGCTACATCCTGTGCGTACCTTCCATTGATATCTTTGATCATGCTGACAGTCTCATGATTCTCTTCCTCCTGCTATCTCTCTGCCTTCACTTGCTGTTTCTGTCTTTTCTTTCCTCTTGTGTATCTGCAGTTATAAAAATATATGTGAGTCTTTGTGTGAAAATATATGTGAAACTGAGATCCCTTGGTTTGAAATATATATACTGTAGTTATACTGTTGAAATGATTGCAGAAAGCTATTTGGAACTCAAGGGGTTAACCTGAGATGCAGTTTGTGCTCCTATCAGGCTTGTTTGCAAACTCTTTTGCAGAGCTGTTAGCAGGAGGCCAGCTTGGGACCCTATTCTATTTGCAAGACTGCTCTGCAAAGAAACTGACAAGAGCATTTTGTGAAAGGCAGGATGTCTCCTTAATGACTTCCCAGGCAAAGACTTATAAAAAGAGCAGCAATACTTTTGCTAGAGAGGCTGAAACTTGGAATTAGAGATACTCTCAGAGAAGGACTTTGTTTTCTCTGTTTGTACTGCCTTTGTAAATAGTTATACTGAACAATTTTTATTTTTTATTTTACTGTTAAAATGTTACTTGCAAATTTTACAACTGCTCCTGGTTTTCCTATGCTTCCTGACCTGTTCCTGGATGATAGATAGTGTCAGCCTAAGTGGTATTTACTCCGTGCATACTCTAAGCCAAGAGTCTTGTGTGTGGGTACTAGACCTGGTACCAGGGAAGCATAGAAGGAAGGTATGGATTCTGCAGCAGCAAGCTCAGGAGTCATTACCAGAAGAAATACAACCAAACTGGCAGAGACAGAAGTCCAAGCTGAGACTGTACAGCCAGCACCAGTGATGGACAAAAAGCCTGACTGCCTTTTCAAATGGTAGGCTATACAACAAAAAGAGATGGAGAAACAGAGAAGAGAAGTGATGCAACAACAGGAGCAGTAATGGCTGGATGCCTTGCAAACTATTAAAGCTGGAGGATCTGGCACAGGTCCAGCACAGCAACAAGATACAAACAACTTAAAGAGCAGCTGACACCATTAGGACAACTTTAACAAAACATAACATTTAGACACAGTTCAGCTTGTATATCACATTAGTTCTGTATTTCTCTACCCCATTATTTACTACTGAGGTCATCTGCATGAAAACGGGATCTTTACTCCTGAAGAGTTTGTGTATTCCTGTTTACCTAAGGTCATAATGACCCACTTGTGGCATCACAATTACTCCCATGGCAACAGATTGTGATGTCACAACAAAGGGCTATGACATGAAGTAGGGCGTAAGCTAAAGAAGCAGGTGAACTCTGTGGGATATAGAGCGTGTTTCCATGCAAATTTCTCAGTATTGAGAAATGAAGAAGAGAAATCTATTGAATGCATATGGAATGCATGGTAAACTGTACCTAAATATTATGTTTTTCAAAGTTTTCTTTAAGGCATCAGCAGCTCTTTAAAAGACATTAAACTTACAAAGTTATGTCCCTCAGATGATATTGAAGTATACCTGACAACCTTTGAAAGGGTTGCCACAGCCTGCCAGTGGCCAAAGCAGCAATGGGCAGTTACCTTACCTGACAGGTAAAGCCCAACTTACCTACAGCAGTATGGACACTGCTCAGTCAGAAAATATGACCTGGTGAAAAGAGAAATCCTGTAAAGACATGACATCTCAGATGAGACCTACAGACAAAGATTCCAATCTCTGAAGTACAACTCAGTTGACAATCCTCGAGAAGCCTTCACTCGACTCACAGAACTCCTTATTAAATGGATCCGACCAGAGGGCAAAATAGTCCCACAGATCATCGACACACTTGCAATGCAGCAGTTCATCAACATACTGTCTACAGATGTGCAGCTTCGGGTAAAAAAGAACACCGACCAGAAAGTGGGGAAAAGGTTGTTTCTTTGGCTGACTGGATGGCTAGACAAATGCCACAGCAGCAAGGTAACAGCCAAGCATGGGTAAGACACGCTTTTTCCCAATTTAACTCCACATCTGATAAGAACTCTGGTGGGGGTAACAAATCTGCACACGAAGACTTTACTGGCTATAACTGTAATATGCCAGGCCATATTGCAAGAAATTGCCATAGTAATGAGGAAAACACTGAAGCAGATTTGTCCTTAGCAAATTAGGGCAGCTATTTAACAGCTGTTAAGGTGGGAGGTAAGACTGTGAAAGGACTTATAGAGTCGAGAAGTAGACAGACCCTAGTGGATGTTGAAGTGCTGGGAAAACAGTGTGCAAAAGGATCAGGTACTGGTGTCATCTGCATCCATAGGGACACTTAATACTATTCTACCACCCACATGACTCTATTAATGGGGAGTCACACTTAATGAAAGTGGAGGTAGTACCTAAGTTACCTGTAACTGTGATTATTGGAAGTGACTTTCCAGGATTTACTGAGTTAATCACAAAGGGAGTAATCTTGATGCTTCAGCAGCTGTGATGACAAAAGCACAGGCAAAGAAAATCTCAGATGGTGGGGACTCTTTTCCTTGTGGTGATTTTGATTTTGACTTGTTTGAGCACAGCTCCAAGATCCAGAAGTCCAGGAAAGAAAGAAGACACCTGAAGAAAGAGTGGCAACAAAAGACTGATGGACATAAGGAGTTAATATATGGAAATGCTGAAACTAAACTGATAACTGATTGTGACTTTGTTTCAGAGCAAGCTAACAATGTTTCTCTCCAGGGTTATTTTAAGCAGCTGGGAGTTGGGGGTGGTGGTGAAACCACAACAGGGTGAACTGATGTTTAAAAAAATGTAATGGGTTACTGTACAGAGTTTGGGTTAAACTTCAGACACGGTAACAGAACGAGCATTTCTCAATGCCGAACATTCCCTTGTAGGTATTTGCAGTGGTGTTTGTCACTTATGGCACTAAGTTCAAACTCCGTTGAAATACATTGTGCCACATACCTGTTTCTTCAGTTCACGATCTGGCTTTGAAGAGTGAAAATGTATCTGCAGTCAGAGAGGATTACGGCGCTGGACCTCCGGGTGGGTAAGTAAGGGCTTCGGGGGGAGGGGCACTGAGTGGATGGGTTGGGGAGATAATGGCATAACAGACAATGATGGATGGTTTTCTTATTTTTGGTGAAAAAAAAAAAAGACAGAGGATTCCTGGTCATGACACTGGGGGACTGGGCACCCCCAGTGTCATTGTAAAAAAAACACACACTGCGGCTAATGTAGAAGGTGGGGGGAGGGTGTCTGAGGAGCCAGGACTGGAGACTTAGAGTGTGACCAGTGGCAGGAGCTGCTAATAGGTAAAGTCAGGGCCCTTGAGAGGAATTCTGGGCCTCGGGGGCAGCTGAGACCCTGGAACCCCACACCCCACCTACTGGCCACCTTCCATCAACAGAACTCAAAGTATTATCCAGTGCTGTAGAAAGAAACACACACGATCTTCCCTCCATCTTGGCCAGTCGTAGTCATGTAAAGAAAAAAAACATGCAAAACAGCAGTAAGTCCCAAAATCATTCTGGATGGTTGAGAGACCTCCGAGACTGGTGTGACAATAATAAACAAAAACCTGTTTGTCTTTAGAGTCATTCAGTCTTGAATTAAAGTGTGTTGACTGACTGACTCATTATATTGGACTATATTTTGCAGGATTCATCTTGCCCTTTGCCCATTACCACCAAGCCCAAATTTATTGTTACCCACCCATGACCCACCCACTGCCTGGACCTTTGCTGCTCAAGCTCACCTCATGCCCTGTGGGCTTGGTACATTACCTTGGCTTGGCCTCCAGTCCTGGGCCATTCATCCTCCTGGCTGGTCCTGGTCCAAAATCTCACCAGTGTCCAAGTGTTCTGCACTCTGCTCATCATCACCCCATCACCAATGGCTGCTGCACCATCAAAGTCCAAAAGCTATAGCAATTTAAAAATATTTCAGAGCATGCACTGCTGGCCTATGCTGCTGGGGCTGGGGTGGGAGGAGTTGTGGTAGTCAGTCAGGACCGGACCACGGAGACCCGTTACCATGCCTGGAGCTAGAAAGTGAGTGCCACAGTGTCCTTGGAGATGGAGCGGAGAGGAGCTGGAGGAGAGAGACCACTGGGACAGGACATGGTTGGACTGAGTGCCAGAAACGGTGATCAGTGATCATGCCAGAAAAGTAGCAAGCCAAAAGGCAGCACCCTGGCAGAAAGTGAAGGTGTAGCTGTAGTAGCTGGCCAGCGTGTGTGTGTGCTTCTAATTTGTCACTCGGCTCGGGGCTTCTCTTCACACTGCTAGTTCTGGTTCCACTGCTCACCGCCGCTCAAGTCGACTCTGGTGGGGGGACAAACCCATTCAGCAGGACAGGTCCTCTGCTCCCGCAGTGCCAAAATCCAAGCACAGTATTGTGAACAGGAACAGAAACAGGGTAACCCCCCTGTCTGTTTTGTGGGTTCGAATCAACCTTTGGTCTCAAGTTCTGGAGGGATTCCAACTGTGAACCTCTTGCTAGCGTACCCAATGTACAAGCTCAGATAATTCTGCTCTTCGGTGGGGGGGAGATATCTTTCACCTATGGGCACCTAACCAGGTGTACAAAAATGAACCCTTAAAACTCTATGAAAGACCTCAGAATAAACTCTTACCTTTTCCCAGTTTGGTATTACCTGTAAGCTTATGCACAGTGTCAGCTTTAACCATATATGCTTCGATTGTCAAAGAGGGAATTTCAATGGCACACCAAGTAGTCTCCTAAAATAAGAGGTTTTACTTAAAATAGATAAAAAAAATATGTAAAATGTAAATACAGAACAATATATCACAAAACCATACAATCACTTAAAAAAAAAAACAAGGTTATAAATACAAACAAAATCTCCTACCACAGTACACTTAGACTTGTATTTCTAATGTATACCTTCTAACAGTGCCTGATGTTGCTTTTTTCAGAGTCCAAACAAGTATATCTCTCAAGGTCAGTCACAGCATAATTAAAACACTGTCTTGATCCTGCCTTCTCCATGATGTCATCATCTAGCTCCTCCTTTTCAGGATATATATATATATATATATATATACACACAAAACAGGAAGTCCCATCAAGAGGTATTAAATTCTGTGACTTCAGCAAAACTCATTTTCCAAATGATGACACTCTTAATTAAGAGTGTGATTTCTCAGTCCTTTTGATCCATGAGCAGTTTCCTTTCTCAAACACATCAAAGGACTTTTTATTACTAACTGCCAGATCTCACTGAGGTGTAACGTGCTTTGTGACACCAGATGCAATTTAACTGGGCTTCCTGAGGACGTCATAAAATGGATATTCCACTTCCTATCTTTCAAAGCAAACTGAGAAGTTAATTGTATTAAAGAGATCTGCTGTTTAACATATCATGTCTTTTGAAGTAAAACCTGGGGAGTCATCCAGGAGCACAGCAATTCTCATGACAGACAATCACACTATATTTTTATTTTACAAAAATCATAGAGTAATCAGAACTAGCTGTCCAAGCAACACAATGCTCCCTACCTAGACTGAATTTGGAGGCTCTATCCCCTGCATGGGATAAGCTTCCCAAATCAGTTCACTCCTCATAGATGTGAGACAGCCCATCTGAGTTCTGATTTTTTGCTCCAGCCCTATGTAGAATTGTCTTGTCATGCCCTTGCAAAGCAAGACTCCATCTTAACAATCTACCATTAGTCTTATCCATTTGCATCAGCCAAACCAGGGGGTTGTGGTCAGTTTGTACCACAAAATGCTGCCCATACAAGTATGGCTCCAACTTCTTTAGGGCCCACACTATGGCAAGACACTCCTTTTCCACAGTAGAGTATGCCTGCTCTGTGGGAAGTAACTTTTTACTCTGGTACACTACCGGGTGATCTTTCCCTTGGTTGGATGTCTGACTCAGTACTGCCCCAATACCCATGTCAGAGGCGTCAGTCTGAACTATAAAGGGTCTGCTATAGTCAGGACTTGTCAAAACAGGAGCACTGCACAGTGCCTCCTTCAGTCTGGCAAAGGCTTCTTCACAGGTTGGCCCCCAGGTAATTTTCTTTTTCTTTGGCATCCTTTTCTTTACCAGGTCAGATAGGGGAGCAGCCAGGGCACTGTAGTTGGGTACAAATTTTCTATAGTACCCTACTGTCCCAAGAAAACTCCTGACCTGCTTCTGCATTTCTGGTCTGGGCCATGCCTGGACCACTTCTATTTTTATTTGGTTAGGACAGAGCTGTCCCCGGCCTACCACATAGCCGAGGTATGCCACTTCTCCCATGGCCACCTGGCACTTTCCAGCTTTGACAGCGAGCCCGGCCCTCTGTATCCTGCCCAGCACTTCCCTAAGGTGGGACAGGTGTTTCTCCCAGTGGGCACTAAACATGGCAAAGTCATCCAGGTACGCCACGGCATACTCCTCAGCATCATTTAACACCTGGTTCAGCAACCTTTGGAAAGTGGCCAGGGCGTTCTTCATTCCGGAAGGCATTACTTTAAATTCAAATAAGCCTATCAAAGTGATGAAGGTCGAGCTCTCCCTAGCTCTGTCCATTAACTCTACCTGCCACTATCCATTGGTCAGGTCAATGGTCGTAAGGTAGGTCGCCCTTCCCAACTTGTCCAGGAGTTCATCCATCCAGGGCATCAGATGGGCATTTGACTTCTTGACTGCATTCAGTCCATGATAGTCCACACAGAAATGAGTAGAAACATCTGGCTTGGGCACAAGGACTGTGGGTGAGGCCCAGGGGCTGTGGGATTTCTGGATTACCCCTAAATCCAGCATCTCCTCCACTTCCCTCCTAATGTCCTTTTGGACAGCCTCTGACACTCGATATGCTGTCTGCCGTATGGGCCTCTGTGTCCCTGTCTCCACATCGTGTGTCGCTAAGGGGGTTAGTCCAGGCTTGACGCTAAACAATGGGGCAAAGTCTGTTAAAACCTCCCTTACTTCCTGGATTTTGTCCAGGATCAGCTGGGGAGACAATTTAACTGCCTCCACAGAGGACTCCTGCTTACTTTCTTCCAGCAAGTCCAGAAGAATCGCTGCAGCAACCCCAAGGTGTACCCAGCCATGCACTGTCCTAGGAACCACAACATGCCCACTGTACACCTACCGTCCAGTGAATACAGGATGAGCCCATAGCCAAGTCCCCGGTGCATGTGTGACTACAATAGGTAGCCATGTGGCCACCATCTGTATATGTCACGGCCTGTGAAGCCAGGGTCTACCAGCACCTGTGACAGACAGTTGCCACATGGGAAAACAGTGCCACACACACATACATGAGCTGTGAGGAAACACAGCACTAATGCCTGGATCTGTATATCAGGACACTGGGACAGAGCTGACCCCACCCGCCCTCATGCCATGCCCATATGTCAGATGCATGTGGACCGTGAAGCACAACACCGACACTCCTATGTAAAGCAGGGACAAGGACGTCGGTATGGCACTGCACACACTACACATTCATACCAGACATGGTGTGTCCCAATGTACAGTCCCTACCCTATGTATAACACAGCACCATGTAACTCGACAAGCACTGAGCACATAACCTGTCAATATACACCCATAGTGGCAGACTGCGAGCATTATAGTACAACCAACAATGCACACAACACGCATACTGTACAGTGCACTGCATCTGCAAGAATGACAAATGTTCATAGGATACCAACGGACTATACACTCACACTGGTGTACAGTCAGCAATCCACCACACGGGGTGCTGTGACTGACCTACATATCTGAACACAATCAGGTAGCAGGAGGCCATCGACACGACCACCCTCAGTGCTGGACAGCAAGACCGTGATCAATTGTCCAACGCAACAGTAATGTATCAGCATATGACACTGGATACACTTAACATTACAGCACTCACTGCATAATGAGTCCAGTTCCACCACATACTGATGCTGAGTGACAGGCCAGCACAATGTGGAAATGTGGAACATGTGGCACCATGGGCTATGCACAGGTGTGTACTACGACCTGAATCCACTGTGAAATGTATACTGGTGTCCCAATGGCAGTGGTTCACCACTGTTGAGAGATGTCGACACAGCCCAGCATATGGCATTGTCCTGGTGGAGCAACAGGAGTGTATAGTGGTCCAGTCACCTGTGGATGTTCAGTAGTGCTGCACACCACACAGCAGTGTACATGTCCAGACAGCGGGGAGTAATGATCACTGTGTGTGGACACGATCCTGCCTGCTCTATACCCAACAATTGCAGCCTGGATGCAACACCAATGCCGGCTAACTGGTGCTGCATCATTGTGCGGCCATGTACCTGTGGCTGACAGACTGGCTGTACATGTGCACGTGGCATGCACAGGTGCGCAACCGGTGATGTTATGTGAGCAACATAAACAGGTGAACCACCATCTGTGTGATGGAGGATCACGTGACACAGTACACACACCCGGGATAATGGGCTAAGTAGTCATGTCATGTCATTGTGTAATATAGAATCACTCACTTAGTACTTCTGCACCATGCCAGGTTGACTAACCTCCACAGATACCCATATCACACTAACAGTGCACATTGGACAGTGCACATATACCAGTGATGATGGGATGTCGAGCACATGCTGTAGTGAGTTGGAACGGTTCAACACAGATTGAGCACCACAATGAGAAGGAGAGGCGATCAATGTCATGCATCACATCCACAGGCTTCCACAGGTCTGCAGATCGCTGGGTGCCGGACTGCCCTATCAATTCAGACAGCAGTATCCACAGGATGGGACAACATAAAATTCAGCATGAGTAAGTGACGTGTTTATGTGACAGGAAAGGTGTCATCTTAGGACATGCAATGACACAGTAAATGTGCGCAAATAACATCACACATGATTTGTACAATGCCATGCACATCCCACGACTGGTAGCTGAAACTATAACATATGATGCTGTTACGACATAACATCACTGGCACCTCGACACAGATGAACACAACTGCGGAAACATGAAAGTGACTTTTGGACCACCTGTGCAGCGTGCTATATAGTGTCAGTCATAATACATGACCACGTGGAAGTGTGTCAGTTGCATCATGTAGCAGCATGCTGATAAGTGTGTGTGGATACATCCCCATGGCACATGTAGATGCAGTGTGTGGACACAACAGCGTGGGTTACCTGTGTAATAATCACCAGATGTCATGACACCAACAGGAAAACACACAGACAGCACGCGTCCAATGTACAAGTATCAGTTGAGAAACACATGACGAGGGTCACCAATCAACCTGGTGGTGAGGCAAGATGTGTACTGTGAAACCGAGCTGCCCAGAGCGGCAAGAACATGACAGTGGCATGACCATGCGATGAGGGCAGGATGGGCGATGGTTGACCACACAAGACATGCATGTGCAAGTGCCCAACAGTCAACACCGTCCCTGGACCCTCGGTACCACATGTCAGTTGCCTGTCAAGATGAGCCTGAGGACCAGCAGTACAAAACTACCACCCTAAAGTGACTGGTGCAAACACAGTGTCACAGTCAACAGGCACAGTATATCACAGTACGAGGACTTCTCACACTCTCACAACAAAGTGGCACACACAATACTATGTGTAACACATAATGGTCTCAGATGCAGCCACACATCAGTACCCAGTTGGTGGCTACACCACGACACCATTGTTGGGCAGAATGGGCCACACAACCATCACATACAATATGATACCTGATCACATCATATCACACATACAGTGTTCAACAGGCATGCTGTCAACATAGTAGTTCAGATCATGCAATGAATGTTCTATGCAGTCATGTACATATACAGATACTATCAGATGCAACCCTGTGTCAAATACCCGTAGACATGCTGCGTCCAGGAAGTACAGACGTGAACTCCCAGAATGGCCAATAACCCAATAGGCATTCAGTACAGCGGCAAGGTATTCCATACAGCGATTGTGATGACAATAACAGCACAATATACTAGGCCAGAAGTGCGACGTGGTGCAACCACGAGTTGTAACGTAATGGAACACATCCTGCCTCCCCTATATAGTCTGAATGTCTCTTCACTACAAGCAGGATAGACAATGCAACTGTCCTCCATAGCCTAAATTGACAATAGTGAATCGGAAACACATCAGCAACTGATACACCAGATGCAACAACGTAAACCAATGGTGGCTTAGCTGCACCATTGCCCACTGGACCCTCTACTGGCTGTCACTGTTCCTTACAGTCCAGCATGAAAGGTTAAGAATGCATCCATGTCCAAATATCGGGTAACCAATAGACAGGGTCAATAGACAGTGTGGTGACAGGTAAGGTGAGCACACATGCCACGGCACAGTCTGGTTACCATAGCTAGCAGGACGTGTAATACATGAGAGAGGTGTTACCATGCCAATTCTCTATTGCGACACAGTGCATAGCAGCCATCCATCCTGTTCATGTGTGAATGACAGTGCACACGCGTGGTGCATGCGTAGCGGTGGTTGACATGTGGCCTGGAAAACAGGACTGATGTGATGCCAACATGCACAACATGTTATGTGGCAGTGGTGGACCATCACTCAGCCCATTCTGGAACCATCATATGATGCTGTACTATTAACATACAGCCCCAGGTAACAACAACACATATGGCCATGTCGCGGAAAGCCCGTGTGTATGTCAGGTGCACTGCATCGATGTTGGTGACCGGTACCGTCAACATACAAGTACAGTAAACAATGAAGCCGAGGATCGAACATATGCCATATAACATCCTGAGTCCAGTTCAAACCATCATGATGTCCCCACACATGACTAGTGGCACATGCGGAAGTCAGAACTAGACTATGCGTTGACTGTTGTCCATCAACTACACAAGTGTGCACTGTATAGAACTGGTGAGAGGAAGGAAGTGTCTGAGCAGATCAGCCATGGAAATGAAAGTGTGTGACTTGGTCATGTTGGGGACACAGTCGTGATGCCATGCGATGCCAGGAAGGTAACCATGTGCATTACGAATGCAGCTAGACATGCGGCAGTCATCAACATGTCAATGTCTGAGATACCACTTATACAATATAGTACACTCGTGTTGCATTTGTCTTTTGAGCGATATCGTTACATCATACGACAGTTGGTGTGATGGTGTTATGGATGGTTAGGCTGCCACAACCATGTCCACTACCATCTTGTGCAATGGCAAATCCATTCAACATTTCAGATGACAACATGTACTGGGGTTCCAGTTGCCTAGCTCAGTTTGTTCAACTATGTTTGTCGGATGTTGAAGTGACTGACAAACCAGCCACAGCTTCTGCTTTGATGGGGTGGCCTGCTACATGTCACAACTATGCATCCTAAACCAACTCTGCTGTCCCTGGGCGTACCACATGACACAGTGGTACATGTAATGTCATACCCTCCACTATGTGTCTATGGCATGTGAATGCTGTCATGTCACCACATTGCAATCCCCATATCACACAGTTAGGAGGGCCACATGTCATGTGGATCCCCCATACATACCAACCCAGACCATGTGGGGTCCATGGTGCTATGGAAAACCCCTCTGTAATGTATAGGATCCACGATGTACAGTCTCAGCAGACCCGTCACAGATATACTACACAAATGTCCAGCAGCCAGCTAATCGGTAAATACAATGTACATATACGATCACTGATGCCATGACTATCATGTCAGAGCAAAACACAAGTAACCCTATGAACATGAAGTAAACAGCCATATGCCACACACATGCAGACTGGACGATGCGTATTATTGCCATGATGAAACACACATCATGGCAGTATCATACTAGACTGTACAGATCACTGCAACATTTACCATACGTTGGCTTGAGCATATCCTTCCTTGGTGGCCTCCCACACTGATTTTGGAATCTAATTGAATAATGTTTCCTTCATCCATCGTGACAACCCTGCAAGTCACTATTTTCATTATAATGCATTGCAGCAAGAACAACCTGCAAATGGAATGGGGACATCTGTTCAATTGATATGTGACTGCAACCAACACCCATGACACCCGGACTACATGACATAGTAAATACTGCAATGAACGTACCACCTCCATTGACTATTGATTGTACACATGTACCTGGTCACACAGAGGACAGGACCCTGTTGCCCTACATGCCATCCTGTGGACATCTGTCGCTGAATATCTTGCCGACACCAAGGGTAGGTACAACCATGCCATCACTGTGGTACAGGTCACACAGAGGGACTAGGACCCTGTTGCCCACCATGCCATCCATAGACATCTCGCTGAATATCTATGCCAGTACCAATGGTAGGAACAATACATGCTGTCACTGTGGTGGGTGACACTGAACCTACAGTGATATCACGCAACAGGACTGGTTGACAGTGAAGCATGCAAACCTGGCACGATCACTATCAGTACCATGCTCTACTGGGTAACAGGGTGTGTCAATTACAATAGGCCACGGACTTACATGGGTATCCTCCCTACAGTGACATGGATAGCGGGGATGCCGGCGCATAGCCCTGAACAGTGCAACTCCAGCATGTGTTGTCAGACATCATAGGTGCATGCCCTATCGATGGCACACGTCTCCCACAGACTGCCACAGGACTGGGATACCACTATCTGTCAGTGAGCCTCACAACACAGTACCCATGTATGCCAGGACACCATCCTGTACTGCATTGCCTATGATATCTGCTGGGTACCATGGCGTGCATTGGAATGGTGTTCACGATACATCTAATGTATACAGCCCACAGGCAACATGATGGTTGATGGGCATACACCCCAAACTATTGCAATCGGAACTGAACACGGCCAGCTAACTCCCAACATATAGTTGTCTCTCACTATGTGAACAATGCATCACGTAATGACACTGTCACCTTTGTTGCTGACGCATGAATATCCACCACCCCCCATATCAGTAGCGTGTATCACACAGTGTAACCCTGGACATTTTTCCCTAAATATGTCAATCATAGTCTCACAGTTTGAGTATGGTGTTTTACCTGGGCATATTCAGCTACCAACAAGGGTTGCAGTTACACCCGTGGATGTGTAGGTGAACCACAGTCAACAGACATGGTTGGTACATTGCCAATGCCAGAACTAACATGTTCCAATGGATCCTATACTTACAATACTGTGGAAATTGCACTACACCATCTGTCGTGCAGACACACAATGGCGCCAGAAACATTATAACAATCAGGGCCTGGCCATGTGCAGGTTGCAATGTGTAACTGTCCCAAAATGCGCTGACCGATACGCACCATAACGATCATGTTCCCGATGATGTGTGCATGCCAGCATCACAAACAGTCATAACAGGATGCCATCGTGTCCCTTATGTGCGATATCAGCTTACCTGGCCGCACCTAACACAGTGAAGTGTAGCACCTCACACTTGTGAGTGTGTAGCACACTCCAAGTCCCAACACCCTGACCGTCTGCATGGCTGCATGGTGATGACTATGCCACTGCAACCATCCCTATGTTAGAAACAGGTGTGCTTTGGGGCATAGTGTAGTGAGGCTGTGGAATGCCTCAAGGACATGTCTGATGAGCTAGGCATTCTCGTATGTCCTTGATAACACTTTGAGATCAGTTATCAGTTCACTGATGCTATCTGTAATGGGAAGGCAGACATGTCACAGCAGTTATCAACCATCCCAATGGCACGTGCATTACAACAGCGGATCCATAGGCATGATACGTGCCACAACGATACACACTGACCCATTGTACACCAGAACTGTGGCACATGCATCCAGACTGTATGGTTGTGCATGTGATCATGCCTGACATCCCTGACATGTTGTTGATAGTGCCATCGGCTGCAGTGATGGCCAGCATGTAGTCAAGTGCCACCGGTTTGTACAGACCCTCGCTAGAGCAGGCGCGATCACAGGTGCATTCGGCAGCATGCTGCGGATGCCACAGATCATATTGCTGTGGCCCCATAGCGCCATTCCACCAGCCATAACCACATAATACCTGTCCTACTGCGACGTACACACACACACACACACACACACTATCATGTTACATCCCTCCCTCTGTGAGCCTCCACACCACATTGGACTGCACACAAGACCTCAATCATATTAACTGATACATCGACACCAGCCACATGACCAGGGATACTACGCACGCATGTGACACATGGGGACATGGACATATGTGTGTTTGGTAATAGCATGGCGGTGTGGACGTATACCATGCATGTTACAGGCACATTCCTTACCTATCGTGATGTCCATGGATACACGTACCATGTACAATGCTCCCAGCCTGTGAGAGTGAGCATTGCAGGTCAAATAACACTGGTGGTGATGAAGCGCAGCACACATGTGCCATCAACATGTAATACATCGCAATCCATGCAGACTACCACTGGTCAGGGCACTGACCGTAGCACATGTTGGGGACACATGTTGACAAACCACCCTCCACACACAAACAGTGTCCAAGTTCAGAACCAGGTTATGTTACACACACACAACCATCATGTGGCCCACAGTCCACTTCACTCATTCATCATGAATCGATTGGGTCCCTGATGTGATACATGGCTGGTGTGACAGAGATTGTCACAAGACCACACCATTGACTGATGTCATGCTGCAACACTGGTGGCCACCCATATCCCTGTCTTGTCTGTGGAGGGACCAAACTTGTTGGTAGCATGAAATGGGAAGGTTGACATGAACATTATTGATATCGTGCATCACCGTGCCATTGGCAACATCAGTTCATAAACCCTGCTCAGTCGACACTCGGACCAGTAAGGCGATTTATGATGATTGCTTCAAAGGGACATATAGAACAGTCCTTCTGTGCTGATGCAGTCTATCTTCTTCACACACCTGCAAGACAGGATGAGTTGACAGTGTTGCTAAAACAACATGTTGACATGATGCAACTATACAGCCTACAACGTCTACATTGATGGCATGGAAGGCCGCGTATTATACTTTGGCGTATGGCCAGATATTGAATAATGGGATACTAATAGCTCATGTGTTTATGTATCCATTTCTGGTTCTGATGATGGCGGTCCGTCATCACATCAATGTGCCCGTTTCTCCTCCCTAGGTGTGACACCACCCTTCTGAGACCCTCGTGTCACACCATCGCGATTATTCTTCACTCATTACTTCTGTAAAACATTGGCATGTCAAATGGTGACATTGCTGGTAAGGACATTATCTGCTGGACACTAGTGATTGGTGCATAGTGAGTGGTCTGTGCTGCAGTTGGTGCATGTGTGATGTGAGGTGCCCTGAGACCTGGAGGTGTGCACCAACTTGCTATGTGATGTTGATATGGCAATGCCATACATGACATGGGACATCCACCCTGTTCCCTGGTGTTACACTTGCATGGTCCATACATAGCTCATAGGCATACATGCCTATGGCACACAACTATGGACTGCTATACACAACCCACATGTGGTGTGGATCATGTACTAGGGATATCAACATTACTATATGTTGGTATGTGCCCTCATTGCTTGTGGTGCAAGATGAGAAGCGACTAACAGTGCATACCTGTTGTGTGGCAACCAGACACGTGGAGTACGGATCAGCGGGCTGATGGGGATGACATGCTGTTACACACAATGCGACACTGTGATGATTACATGCAACATATCTCAACCAGACAGACACAGTGTGTGACTGCATTCAGGGCACTATAAGGCACTATGTGGGATGGCAGTCTGTTCACACATGTTGGCTGTGCACCAGGGATGCATTGCAGATCATGGGATCTGATTCAGGTGGTACGTGTGTGTGATGCATGTGGCACATCATGTTGCCATGTCAAATGACTGTATTGGCTACACCCTTACCTGCCTGTATGTTGCAGGGTCATGGGATATCATGATCCCAGTATCATGACAGACCGACCATCATTGTACTGACACTATACAACATAGGTACTGTTGTGATACCAGGCAATAAGTGAGTCGCTGGGGCCATCCCACTAGTGCTGTGGGTGCATGTGTGTCATGCCGTCCATCCACAGATACATATACCAGCATCATCATGGAAGAGTGTGAACATGGACTGGCATCAGGACTGGGCATGTGAGGTTCCCCTCTGGTGTCCTGACATCCCAGCACAGCACATCTAGTTGTTCACTGTTCAGCCTCTGATTCTGCGACACCTACACAGCTGCTACCCTGACATGTCATCTGACTGAACATACCTGAACGACCTGAATATCCAGAACCTTCCTGATTCTCTGCTATATGACCGTGAATGCACAATACTTTGAACTGTGGCCAGGGCTATCTGACTGGCCATCTCCTGCCAGTACCAGTCCTCCTTCCATGTCCCTGAGTGTTGTGATCATCTCCTGTTGTTGGCTCTTCCAAACTGTGTACACGGTGGGCTCAAGGTATGTCCTTTGATGTTTGAAATATGTGTCAATGGCAATCGTGGGCACATTGAGGTAGTTGAATAACCTGATGATCTTACTTGGCATTTGCCCAGAAAATAGGATGGCTGCAGAGAACAACAGGTTTCCAGCAGGCATTTGTTGGATGTATGGCTGACTGGACCAGTGTGTGTGTACTGTCCACAGTCTGCACACTGCTGGCTCACTGTGATTGCAGTTCCACAGTTGCATGATATGCGTCCTGCTGTTGGTGATAGGCACACACGACACATTGTGAACAGTTTCAGGAGCTGGGACTCGTACACCAAGTACTTTGGCTCATCATATGTCAGCAATGCCTCATCTGTGCCATGTTCATTAGTGCTGCAGAGGAAAGGAAACATGGTCAGAGTACATGAACATGTGCAGCAATATGGATTGTACTATGCAGACTCCATTGGGTGCCTGTGGCATGCAGCTATCCACCACCGACTATCCCTACAAACTAGGTCCATTGTGATTTCACACACTCAGAGGTGAATAGCAGGTTGATGGCATGCTGCATGGGCATCACATGTGCTGTGATGGGTACCAGCAACACTGCTGGTCTACTCTCATGTGTCTTGGGCTGCACATAATCTACTCCTTGACCTAGGTGATATCTCCAGCATCCGCTGGCTTGACTCATAGGTATGGTTGTTGTGCAGTCAATGGGCATGTTTCTGGCCAATATGATCCCTGCTGCATAGCTTGTTCTGTATGTCTGTGTCCCATAGCATCTCTATGTGACATTCCCATGTCACTCCTACTGTACCTCTGATGTGGAACCTTTGCAAGGGAGTCTCTGACTCACAGGTGTACAGTCCAGACACGGATGTGCATAACATTGTACTACAACATGATGATTTGGTGCTTGACATACTCCAAATGTACAGCATGGACACAGCAGTCCAACTGTCCAATGCAGTGTTCTATCAGGAGTGGGCAACTAGTAGCCAACACAGACTGTGACAGAGGTGTTGCCTGTCATGGCACACAGATGTGTCACATACACAACTGAAGGCCTATGTTGTACAGCATGTAACACATGTAGCACCACCTGATCACAACATGATCAATATGATATTTCCAACATGCACACTACATGGTTTGGCTATGCTGAGACCACCAGTGTTGGAGGATGTCATATGCCGCCTTTGTACATGGCCATGCTCTGCATGCCCGCAGCCTGTTGTGTGCAAACACTGGGCAGGATGGTGCTGCATTGTGATTCATGTACTGCCAATGGTGCTGCACTCACCAATGGGCAGGGCAGGGTGCATATTGATTGTGCAGCATGGGTACGGGTGTTCAGATAGCAATGCAGGCCACAGGTTGACAGACACATTGCACCTACAGGTACACTGTCATCCTAGGTCCTCCCTACTATGGCACTGCTTATGTGGTCTGTGTGTCTGCATGCCACAGTGGCAGTGGGTCTCATGGGTGCCTTGCTCCAGTGTACAGCTATGGAGACATGTCATGGGATGTTTCTGGCATGGTTCACCTTGCACATTTGGATATCTTCATCACAACACATGGCTACGCCAGCACACAACCTGGCACGGACAGGTGATATCACCTATGGTGTGCAATGACATCACTGCATGACATAGAGATGCCTGCTCTGGCTGCACCCTAACACAGGACGGTGACACTGTTGCATTGCTAGGGTCAGCGACAATTGTGACTGGTAGCGTGTCATTGTATGTGTCACCCATTACAGGGATGGCTACATGGTGTTATGATAGGCAGGGGCACATGACAGTGTCTGCAGTCCCATGTGTGTCCACGGATATATGGTCGTTGACTGCCTACACTTGCACGTGATGATGTACTACCATTGGAGTGTATGTCCACATATCACCAGACATGCAGTGTACAGCAGGCTGCAATTTCACATACACTGTTTGTTGGTGGTATGGCAACACACATGTTGCCATTGACATTGGATCACTTGCCTGCTGCTGTGCAGTGACTGTGCCCTGTGCATCCTGCTGTGCGCACCTTGCACTGTGCTGCAGATGTGTCCTGGAATACATATCCATAACACACATCACCTGCACGTGCACTAGTCCGCTGTGTGATGGATCACCACATATGCAGCCCAGGTTAGGGATGTCCATGACTCAGCACATCACTGCTATGCACACCCGAGGTGTGCCAAGAACATGTTCTGGCATGGTTCAACCCTGCTGGTCTCCATAGTGACACAACAGTGACAGCTGTACTGGTCCCAGACATGTATGTGTATGTGGGATGCTGTATCAGGTGCATGTGTCATGTACCCAGTACATGGTCATCAGGGCTAGGGACACACAGCTTGCTGCACACAGGTGACACATACATGACAGATCGTTCCCACTACACACCTGCTCGCTGTTCCAGACACCATAACACAGCATTGTGTTGCCTACACTGTGGTCACGGCCATCCCGACAGTCGCTCAGCTCTGCGTTCACAGTGTGTGATGGTGGTGACGAGGGGCACTCTTTGGCTACACAGTATGCGTACGGACAACATAGACTTCCTCTGTGTGACATGCTGTTGTACACATTTGTGTGGTGTTACCCCAAACATCGTGCTCCAATGCCATGTGGTACCTAACCCTCCTGCACCAGTGATGCTATTCTCCTTGTTGTGCTATTATGTTGCCTTCTCCCCTGATCCATGCCCTTTTTGCTACTGCATCATCTACATGCTACATTTCCTACCCTCACTCCACAGTACCATCATACACAGGCCCTCAACAGTATACATGGTCATGATGGCAACAGGTGCCAGATTCAGGTCTTTCTACCTTTGTGTGTAGTATGTGCATTACTGATGATGGCAACCTACAGGCAGGACCCAGTGACTTGCTAGTCCTCTCTGGTATGGTGCAGAGTGCACACTGGCAGTGTCAGCATTTGTTCTGTCCATGTCAGTGCTGATAACCCATCCCACTATGATTGTCAACACACCTGTTTCCGTGGTCAACAGTTCCATCCTCTGTGTCAGTGTGGTCATCAGTGGTATCACTGGGAATGTACTCTGGATCCACTTTATGAAGGCCATCGTCGATGTCCCTGTCACTGTCAATGCTGCTGATATCTGGACTGTCCATTACTGCTTCCTTGTCCCCAAGTATGCTGCGAGTGTGCCACCAATCAGGTTATAGGTGATGGCCTTGTTGTCCATGTGTTTCTTCACCCGGACACCTGGATGTTACAAGTGTAGCAGTATGTGTTAGACGACCTACAGACAACATGGCACTGTAGAACATGAATGAATGGCTGTACACTACTGCTGTACCACTCTGTACATCCCCCTTCTGGAGGGGTATGGGTCATCATGTCTATTGTGTCACATGTCATTTGTGTGCAATAGGTCTGTACACTACATGTACACTGCAGCTCTGAACCCGGTTCGTACACATGGTGTTACAGAGGCTGTTATGCATTCCCATATGTTGGGTGGGTCACTGTGTCATTCTATATACACTATTGTCCATTACCGTGTTCCTCACCTGCACAGACTGTATACAGTGCCCATTATTGGGGAGTCACATGGACACTGGCCACAGGCCACATGGAATACCCATACTGTGGCTGCGACTGCACCATATACCTAGTGGTAAGGTGACTCATGCACAGGTCATACACACAATGTGTGCTTGCATGTCGAATGTTTCTGTTGGTTGTATATGTGCACTACAGGGTGACAATATGTGTAGTGCATAGGGGTGGTGTGTTGGGAACATTACTGTACATGTTCATACCTGCAAGGTGGCTGTCCATGGTCACTGTGTGACCATGTAGGTTGACCACTCCTGCCTGAGGGGTTGTTGCCATGTCAGTGAGTACATTGTATAGGCCAGCCATGTGTTCCTGTACATTGTGTATGTTGTTGTGCATGCAACACTACCAGCTGTGCGTAGAGGTAATCCTATGGGCAGGGCCTGTTTCCAGCACACATGTGTACTGTAGGTTGGGACACATGGCACACCTGTTGCTACACTTTGGTATAGTATTGACAGACATCAGAGTGGTGTGCCCATTGCATCAGTGGTGTACTGCCAACAAGTAGTCCTTAGCAATGTTGGTATTACATTGTGTGCTTTGAATGTGCTGTTCAACAGGGACGGCATGGCTGCTGTGTGGTTCCCACATGTCATTCCCAGCATACTGTGACACACCTATGCACAATTGCTGTTGCTGTGCACTGGAACACCATGTGGCACTGTGGGTTATGACTCCTGCAGCTCTATGTGACTGTGGATCATTTCCCATGGTGAGCATTATGCTCACAGTCATGGGTATTGACAGGTGTGTTTACATGTTAGTAATGGTTAGGACAGGAGGATGCTGTCATGCACAACAGATGCACCATCTCGCCATGTCCGACATGCTGCTACTCACACCTTTCACCGTCACAGTTGCAATACCTGGTGTACGTGACATTACACATGCGAGGCCAGTGGTGGACTGAGGGTGACCAAGTGTATAGTACAGTTGCACTGTGCTGCACTTGTGTGTTTGATGTTTCAGGGTGTGGGACCAGTGCAGGGGTTCTGGTCATGGCATACCAGTTCCTCCAACAGACACTTGCTGCTGTATTGCACATGGTGGTGGTAACAGGCACATGTACATGACCGATACATGCGCCATGGTCTAGGTTGTGGAGTCATGCAGTGATAGTGCCAGTGTGGGCATGTTATGTGTTTGCACATATGTTCTAGGGCTGGTGACTAGCAACATAGTCCTGGGTGACATACAACTGTGTTGGTTGTACCCACAGTATACAGTGTCCATTGCAGCTGTAGACATAGCCATCATGTGGATGTGTACATGATTTGGGGACCTAGGTGACCTAGGTTACTGGGCCACACATCAGACACTGGTTTCAGGACAGACACGTGCATTCCCTGCGTGTGCCCCACAGGCATGGATGCCGGCCTCTTGCATGTGTACACAGACCGGGGATGGGGGGGCATGTGGTGTGTTTGGTGGACTGTTTGTTGGTTTGTTTTTGTGTGTTGCAGCACTGTTCTGATGTCAGGCTGGCCCAGGGAGGAATTGTGGATCTGTGTTCAGTTGCTTGCCTACCTGGCACGTGGGATATGTGTGCATGACACACGCTGGCATGGCTCACTGTCCATTGATATGATGCAGGTCCATGTTTCAGTCTGTGTGATGTTGTGCCAATGTTGGGTCTGCATGGTGTGTGGCTACCCCAAGCATTGCTATGTGTGCCAGGGTGACACTGACTGTACATCAGTATCTCTCCTATGTATACAGTGCTGCAGAGACACCATTATCTGAGGGAGTGTGTTGTTACATGTGTGGCTGTTGCACTCCCCTGACATTACTACCGGATGTGCCTTGTGACTGAAGTGGACTGCCTGGGCCACTTGTGTGTCACCTCACACACTGGTGTGCAGTTTGGCAGTGTACTGTGCAACACATGACTGCTCAGCAGTGAGATGTTGACAGGTAAGGACCATATGGTGGCTGCTGCTGTACAGTGTTCCTGGCATGCCCACATTCATGTCTGCACACATACACATACCTGTACCTGCTCATGGGGGGATGGTATGGATGGTGGTGGCTGTATGTTGTATGGGGGAGGGCTTCCACTTAGTTGCACATGTTGGGATGGACCCCCTATAGGTGCACATTATCTATCACTCATATGTAATGTTGTGTGCCACACAGCCATTGTTGACCTGGATATCATACATGTATACCTCACATACTTCTCGATGATACATTTGACAGTACACCATGGCATGCAGTCTGAGTTACTGAGCTGTAGTGGTGGAAGGGTGTGACATGTCTACACACAACACAACACAGTACAGTTCATGGCATGATAGCACAGGGACAGTGACATTGTAGCCTGGGAGTGTGATGCTGTGGGTGACACACCTGGAACTTCATAAGAGGCATCTGTCACACACCATTCAGCACATGACATGACAGCTACAGGTGATCCGATGTGACTGCGCCGGATATGTGAATGGCATGCCCTTTGTGCTGGGTCCTTGTATGGACACTTGTGTACCCATCTACTCCACTGACATCTCTGTTCTGTTACCCCTGATATTGTCCTGTACCCTCTTGCATAGTGTGTTGCAGCTTTAGCTGCATTGCAGTCAGCTACCTCATGTTACTCATGCAGTGGTGGGTGCCACATTAGGTTGTCACTCTTCGTGATGGGTGTGGTGTTGCACTGCACCATCCTTTGGATGATGTGCCAGGGGCCAGTACAGTGAGGGTATACCCCATTGCCTGGAACATACGCAGGCATTTGTCATGTAGAGGGGGCATACTGTACAGTGGGAACACGTCATGGGTGGTGTATTTAGTACAGACTCTGTGTTCTAGGATGTCATTCATCCTCCATCAGCTCTTGTGGATGCTAGATATGTGCTACAGTGGTACTGATCTGTCCTCACCGCAGAGAACATCTGTGATGTGTGTTACACCTGCTACAGTGTGGCGTGTTTCACACCCCATTGTCCTCTTTGGCCATATGGCATTACAAATGGCTGTAACCATCTGGACACAGTGTGTACCTGTTTATTGCAGCATGTGCATTCAGGGGTTACGTGTGCTGATGTGTGCATTTGCTGCTACTCTGTATTGCATGGAGGCTGTGGTGGGCCATTCCATGTCCACTGCACTGTGATGCACATCACATTTACCCATATTGTACCATCAGTGTGTCAACATGGTCTGCACATCCTGCAGGATGCCAATGTTCCCTTGGGTTGTGCCTTGCCACCGCTGGTGACATACTGTGTGATGATGTACATGTGTACCGTATCTCTGACGGGACAACTACTGCCACCCATGACACATGTGTGACCTTTGTGTGATCAATATGTGACTGCCACAGACATACATGATTGACTCCAGAACGGCAGTTAGTTATACAGCATTGCTAACACTATGTAGCATGGACTCCAGCGTTACCTTTACTAAGTCTTGGTGCTCTAACCCAACACTGGTTGCCACATGTTGTCATCTGTCTGTTGGTGTAGACATCATTGGGTGGTTTGCTGATGTTCGGTGTTGGTATGCTGCCATTGTCACTTGTGTATGGCTCCATGCTGTACTCCAACACACTGGGGGCATCTTGGATCACACACACCTCACACTGCGTAGTCTCACTGTGCTGCAGTGCATGTCTGGGCACAGGGTTGTTCCCGTTTACATTGCTCACCCCCGTGGATGTGACAGCCATTTGCCCATGCTGATTCCTCTCCTGGTAAGAAAATTGTGGATAGTGAATGTAACATTCCTGTAGGGTCATGCACTGTTTTCAACAGTTGACCTGGCATTGGTGTCATTGTAACATTCTGCTGGCACTGTGAGACACACGACAGTGTAATTGGAGTGATGATTGTGGCCCTGATGTGTTCTGTCTGTTCAGTGTTGGGGACAGTAGCAGTGCTGGACCCCTGCATCCGACACATAGTGAGTGTTCATCACCACTGCTGCCACACACATTCAGTCATGCACTATTACACAGCGGGCACTACATTATGTGCCTCATGGTGTTGCTGTGAGCTGCACAACAGCATGCCATGGTACTGTGTGTCACTGGGCAACTGTTTGGCATGATGTGTGTCATCGACAGCCACTGGCGATTGCATGTGTGTGTAGTGGGTCACATGTGCCATGGCCAGACATTACCTTCCCCAGCTGTGCAGAGCCTGTCTCATGATTTTGTACTGGCTCCATGTGCACGACACAGGTTCACACCTTCTGCACGGTCATGTATGCTTTGTTTGCTATCTGAGGCCAGGGTCCCAGTATGCCAGTACACATGCACATGCCTTGCGAGCAGTGCATTGCCTAATTCATCTGGCATGCCTTCCACTCCTCTGGGTGACATCTGTCTCACACACACAACACTACATGACACATGACTCATGTTTGACCCCTCCCCCCACATACATTCATGTACAGCATCATGTCATATGGCCACCTCTCACACATGTGCTTTTGTCAGCACTGTGATCCTGCAGTGCATGCCACATGTGCTACATAGCAGTCCCAGGGGTGCATGTGCACACTGGCATGGGGACATGTCTGGTGGTTCCCACAGTGGTATCATATCCCTACATCTGCATTGGTCACCCTCCCCCACACACAAACATGTCTAGATCTGGGTCACCTGGTGTCATCTGTGCATAGCGGATTGTGTGCCATTTTACATTCCCACTGCCGAGTCACATGGTACATGTTGTGTCCCAGCCCGGGGGGGCACCGGTGGCCGCTTTTCTACAGCTGTTCATGCTGCATTGCTGCCTCATGCTAGTGTGGCACACCTGAACTGCACAGTAACACTACTACCATGTGACATTGTCCTGGGATACCTTCCCCTTACTGCAGTGGTCTGTAGGCCCCATTCATGGACTGACCGTGCCCTCTACAACATGGCCATTCCAGCACCGGAGGGTGTGTGTCATGGCTCACTATGTAGATGTCAGGACAGTTCATCATGCCATGGTTGTCATCCATTCTCATTACAGTGATGGCCGACTGGTACGTAAGCTACTGACACTATTCGCTTGGGTATGGACATGCACACTGCTCATTGTTTTGGCTGTTTGTGTGTGTTCTGCAGTACATGTGTTGCATGTGTGGCATTGTTGTACGTACAGGCTGCATGTGGTGCACTACATGTGCAACAAGGGAAGGGACAGCACCCCTGTTGATCTTGTGTTACTCTGCCACAGTCATGCCCACTGTTATGATGGGTCGGTGGCTCTCACTCCCTTATGTTTGACCATCTGTACACGTTACTGTGGGGCATTGCCTTCCTTATTATGGGTACCATGTGTGTCTGACTTAGCTCACTGTGTAGAGGTGTGGAGCATTACATTTAGTGGGCTGTGTTTCCACTGTGGGATCTAATACATGTTGTACTGCCAGTGTGCAGGATGCTTCACTGGTGACAGGGGAAGTCCTCTGCTGCACCCTTTGACCACCAGATACATCGGACCCACACATGGGTTGCTTGCTGTACACAGGTGTGATTGTCAACTACTGTGACTACATGATGTTGGTTTGCAACACATGGCACTGTCACCAGGACAGTGCCATTCTGCACTACCTACTGCACAGTACATATGTCAAGTCACCCATATGCACTATGTTTCTTCTATCTAGGTACACCTCAACAGCGTAGCCCATACCTTGATAACTTACGGATGAGTACATGTGCATGTACACAGGACACTTCCATAGTGTTGCACACCTCACAAGGGACCTACATGTTGCATCTGCCATGTTGCACACACCTGTCCCTGTCCTGCTGGTGTAGTGGGCTTCATATCAGGATGAACCTCTATTACTGGGTCTGGTGCTCTGCCACCTGTGGTGCTTTGTGCCACATGCAGTGTGCCATGACCTGTCGGGTACCTACCTGACGTGCTGTGCTCAATGTGGGCCTTTGTACCTGGGATACATTCTTGCAATTTATCCATGGCCCATGGTTATTCTGAACATTGTGGTTGCATTGCCTTTGACCTTCCAGCCATATGTGTGAGTGATCATGACTTGCAAGGTACAGTGCTGTACTTCAGGTCGACACCATGTCAGCCCAGTGTGGGTCACCGCTGTGCAGTGTTCCCGTGACCAGTGGCATATGGTGCTGGCAACATCCCTGGGACACCCAGCAGGCTGTGTCTGTGACATGGCCACTGTTATGTCCACTGCTGTCACATCATCTGTATCTGTTGTGCCCTCCATGGTAATGTTGTATGCCGGGTTGTGCGTTCTGCTTCTGTCAACTACACCATCTGCCTCCACACAATGTGCTACTCCTGTCTGGCCATGGTGTGCCCTTGGGGACTGCTTCCCTAGATTTGCTCAGCATGTCTGTACACAGTATTTGTCACACATCAGATGGATTGGTGCATGGCACCTGCCACTTATCCGTTCATTCAGCATCATCCAAGCAGTCGTGCTACATCGCTGTGCTGTACCATCACACAGGGTGGGGATGCCATCATTCACATCGGTGCTCAGTTTTGTCCTCCTAGTTGGTATGGCAGTCGGCACTAGATCTAGTTTACGTTTGTAGCCAGCAGCCCACTGATTGTAGTTTACAAAGTCATCTGGTGCATTGAAGTGCACACCATATATGACACTGTTTTTTTGTACCGGTTGCCCACTTTTTACATGTGGTTGTCACGAATGTGTCCCACTGTTTATGAAGCCCCTCATCCTTGGGCCAGTGGTGCAGGCTGACCTTGTCCGCATTTGTGTTGCTGCACCCACCCACCACACATCGTTTGGGCATAGAGCGGGGTACGGGAGGGACGCACAGTCAGCAGGTGTGACTGCTTTGCAACCACCTGCTACACGGGCACGGGGAGTGTGCGTTCCTAGGTGTTTTACAGGTTTTGCAGTGTTACTGCTGGTAGTGTGCCAGTTGCACTATGATTCAGGGACATACACATAGGGCTATATCTGTGTGTGGCACTGCACTCCACCCTCTGGATCCTCTGCAGTGTTCCTGCTTATTATGCTGCTGAGCTGTGTGGCAGTGTTGGCACAGTACCACTTTATGTACTAGCTCATGGCTTACTGTGCTGGTTGCTGGGGGGCGGCACTATCCCTATCCGTTGGTGTCACTGGCTCACACAGTGTGACCACTGTGCAGCTGTGTCTCTTTTCATACAGCCACATCCACACCACAGCTACCTGCACTATTCAGCACTGTGGGTTGTATCACTGGGGACATACCCAGGTGTACTGCTTTGATACAGTGGGCACACAGGCATGTAGTGCAGTTGTGGGGTGTTCTGCCTGGGCGTTTTGCACATGTGGGCTTTCTACACACCTGTTCAGTACATATCCTATGCTTCTACACTGCAATACCCTGTTGTCAGTGTCTGCAGTGTGATGGCAACACTATGTGTGTTGCTGGAAGCATTTGGGTGCAGTGTACACAGGGGTGGAGTGGCCTCGGGGTGTTGTGCACTGACTGCGACCTTCCTCAGCCACTGGTCGTGTTGGTCCGTGTCTTGAACTGTGGCTGTGCACAGGTGTATATCCTCGCATGCCTGTGGCCTGTACTGTGCTTTCACAACAATATCGTGTGCTCAGTGTTCACAGTGGGGTGCCGGATTGTGGGCTTCTGCTGGTTGTCAGTGTGAGTGTGACTCACACATTGGTGTGCACTGTTCTGGATGTGTGTGAGTGGGCACAATGTCTGAGGTATTGCTCATGCAATGCCTACATTTCCTTCCACTGCTGGTGTACATTGGGGCTTTCCTACACTGCCCCTTTGTGGTACTTCTGTGCTTCCAGAATGACAAGCCCTGTTGCTCTTGTGTCTGTAGTGGTGTGCTGCCTGTTACTGTGGTTCTCTCACTTGGCCGCGCTTCGTTCTAGCAGATAACTGGGTGTGGGTGTGCTGGTGGATGAATGTTGCACCCCCTTTCTGGACCACTGCCCAGATATGTGTGTGATTGGCCTTTTCTGATATGCCCGTCAGTAGGGCTCCTGTATCTCCCTAACATACTACGGTTCTGCCTGTGTATTCAGTGGGGTTGTGACACTTTGAGGTTTCCTGTCACGCTGCAGCGTTTCGGGTCTGGCGGTGCATTTATGCAGTGTGCTGTGACTGGGTCTGCCATCACTGTTACTACACAGTTGCCCAGCAACAGTGCTGGGCATGCTGCACCTTTTATTCCTTTGGCTGTCTGTCCTTTTCCGCTGACGTCACCTTGTAAATTCATTTACTGATGTCTTTGCGGTGCTGTCGTGGGATTTGCAGTCATTCCGGCTGACATCCCATTTTTGTGATCGGCGGTTGGGTATGGCCAGTTATTATCTATATTTCCATTCCTTCTGTGGTGCTTTGCTTGTGGGACACTACGTGGCTTCATTTCTGCTGGCATCAGAGGACTACTGCTGTGGGGGCTGTCATCTACATTGCAGGTAGGCAGCTGCTCTTTAAGCTTATATGGTAATACCAAATTGGGAAAAGGTAAGAGTAATCTGAGGTCTTTATTAGAGTTTTTAAGGGTTCATTTTGTACACCTGGTTAGGTGCCCGTAGGCGAAAGATATCTGGCCGCCTGAAGAGCAGAATTATCTGAACCTGTGCATTGGGTATGCTAGTAAGAGGTTCACAGTTTGAATCCCTCCAGAACTGAGACCAAAGGTTGATTCAAACCCACAAAACAGACAGGAGGGTTACCCTGTTTCTGTTTCCTGTTCACAAGACTGTGCTCGGAGGTTGGCACTGTGGGAGCAGAGGGCCTGACCTGCTGAGTGGGTTTGTGACACTTATCTGCCATCAAAGTCTATGTTTCTACTTAATGGGAAACCACTATTTGGTATAACCAGGCACTGGGCTTTGCCTTAGAATCTGTCCATGGGATGTATCATATACCCCAAAGCTCAGGTCAATCCAGATTTTACCAACAATATCAATTTTGTCAATCTGGCAGACAGCGTGGCTCTGGCAGACAATCCTACAGAGGCAAGCAAGGTCAGCAGTCCTCTAGCAGACCCTCCTCTGTGGCATCTAGAGGTGACCGTTCCACCCCCACTTCCCAGGGTGGCACCACCCTTGCCAACTGACTCATTACTCATCCCCACAGACCCTCCTGTGCAAGCCTCAGAGGCTGTCGGGGGTCCTTTTTCACATTTAGAGGCTTGGAAATCCATTACAATGGATGAGTGGGTAATACAGATTATTCAATCAGGGTAAATTCTGAAGTTAATAGACTGCCCCAACCCCATATGCCCAACTCCTCATACCTCCTACCAACAGGAACATGTCCCCATTCTCTTGGAAGAATTACAGGCCCTACAACAAAAAAGAGCAATTCAACCAGTACCACCCAATCAAAAAGGAAAGGAAAGGGGTTCTATTCTCAATTCTTTCTAATCCCCGAAAGAACAGGGGTTCTCAGACCGGTACTGGATCTGTGGTCACTGAACAAGCATATTCAATACAAAAGATTTCCTATGGTGACCTTGGCAACCATTCTACCCCTTTTACACCAAGGAGACTGGATGTGCACCCAAGACATGAAGGATGCTTACCTTCATATCCTTATCCATCCAGCCCACAGAAAATACTTATGATTCAACCTAGATGTAAACGGAGCCTAGGGAGAAGCCCACTGTGTTTGGTCTCTGTACCCAGTGTTCCCACCAGACCAAATGGGCAGGTAGCTAGTGGACCGGCTGCGTCCCCTAATCTTCTTTGTCAGTGCTTTGCAATGCCTGGTTGATGAGGAATAAGAGCACTGTTTTTGCGGACTTGATTTCTTTTGTCAAACTGGCTTGCATCACGGAGACCTGGCTGGGTGATGATGCGGGCCCTGCCTTTGAGACCACTGTCCCCGCTGGGTATACCGTGGTGCACTGTCTGAGGAAGGATCATTAGGGGTGGGGGACTGGCCATCGTTTTTCGAACCAGTCTGAGCTTCTCAGTGCACCCAGTTGGTAGCAACTGATCTTTTGAGTGCATTGCCATGCGTGGGGGTGCAGGCAGCAGGATTCTCCTCGTTTACTGCCCCCATCCCCCGGGGTGGATGGGGAATTCCTGCAGGAGGTGGTCGTCAACCAGGTGTTGGAGTCTCCCAGGTATTTGATCCTAACATACTAGATGCCAGCAGAGTAGGTATATTGGTCTATCAAGTCTGCTCGTGCTTCAGCACCCTGATTGGGGACCGTAGCCCTCTATCCGTCTCCTTCCACTGTTACTCCATTCCCCAGTCCTGCCCCCTACTGGGCAAACCAGCCTCTACTTCACCCCTTGCCTGTACCTGTCCCACCCTCTCTTGAATCCTTCAACCACAGCTGCCTGTACCAGCTCCCCAGGCAGTGCATTCCATGGTTCCACCACTCTCTCAGTGAAGTACCCTGGGGGACTTCAATGCTTAGGTCGACGACAAATCCTCACATTTCCATTACGACCTCCTCGAGCTGATGCAATCACTGGGCCTGTCACAAGTGGTTGCTGCTGCTACCCATCAACTTGGCCACACGCTCGATCTGGTGTTCCAGCTGGGTCTTGAGATTGATAACCTCAAGACTGATCAGGTCATTTGGTTTGATCACTACACTGTGGAGTTCAGCTTTGAGGCCCCCCTGAAAGTCCCTCCCCTGTGGAGATGTTCACTCTCACCCCTTAAGGGTTGTTGACCCTGAGGGACTATTGGTGTTAGCTGACCTATCTAGGGTTGAT
The DNA here is from genome assembly GCA_016271365.2 of Neoceratodus forsteri. Taxonomy (NCBI): domain Eukaryota; kingdom Metazoa; phylum Chordata; order Ceratodontiformes; family Ceratodontidae; genus Neoceratodus; species Neoceratodus forsteri. The sequence continues at coordinate 477,958,463 of CM028131.1, forward strand.
GCAGCATGTGCGATTGGCACTAGAGAGGCAGTGGCCACCTATAATAGGGTGGTGGCTGAAGCTCTAGCTGCCATTGCACCAGTCCATACATGACCCAAATCCTTTCACTTGAGATCCCCCTGGTTTGACAGGGATCTCAAGGCGATGAAGATCAGGGGTCAGAAGTTAGAGCATTGCTGGCGGAAGACCTGGCTGGAGGCCAACAGGCTGGCCCTGCGCTCTCACTATGCTGAGTACCAGGGGGCAATTTCCCGTAAGAAGGCAGAATTTCTGTCCAGGGAAATTGCTGTGGGGAAAAACAGTCCAACTCAGCTGTTCCGGACCATGGACAGGCTTTTACACCCTGCCTGTCTCTGGCAGAGAAAAGCTTTTTCAGCCACTTTATGTGAAGAATTTGCTCTGTTTTTCTCAGACAGAGTGTCGGCCATCTGGTTGGGGATTCCACCAGGGAGGCTTTCACCCTGCAGTGATCTAGTTGGGAGTCTCAGAGATACTCAGTCTGCCTGGGAGGAGTTTGGGCCAGTGGAGTTGTCTGAAGTGACTGAGGTGATCTTGGAGCTGAAGCACACCTTTTTGTGAACTGGACCCAGCACTGACGTGTTTCTTAATGGGATGTGTTGATGCCGTTGGCCTGGTGTTCGCCAGGATTGCCAAGTGCTCGATGGTGGAGGGGGTCTTCCCAGTTGCTTTGAAAGAAGTACTGGTGAAGCCCCTCCTAAAGAAATCTTCCCTCGACCCAGATGTCCTGGCGAATTACCGTCCGATCTCCAACCTGCCACTTTTGTGCAAGGTTGTTGAGAAATTGGTGGCACATCAGCTTGAGGATCACCTGGTGTCCTCTGATATCTATGAGCCTCTCCCAATTGGGTTTTCAGGTCAGAAATAGCATGGAAACTGCTCTAGTGAGAGTGCAGAATAATCTGCTCAGGGCTAGAGATAGAGGAGACAGGCTAATTATTGTGCTCCTTGATCTCTCTTCACTTTTGGCACTGTGGATCACATCGTGCTTCTTGATCGGCTCTGTGAGTTTTGTGGACTCACTGGCACGGTCATCAAATGGTTTGTGTCTTATCTCTCAGACAGAGTGCAGAGGGTGGTGATGGGGAATTTCTCCTCCTCCCCCCAGTGCCTCTGTTATGCAGGGTACCTCAGGGCTCGATCTTGTCACTGATGTTCTTTGCAGTGTACATGCTGCCCCTGGGCGAGATCATTCGACAATACAGTGTGGATTTTCACTGCTATGCAGATGATACCCAACTGTATTTATCTTTTACACCCAGAACATTGGGAGTGGTTGACGTGCTTAACAGCTGTCTGGCTAAAATCAATGACTGGATGGCTTCCATCTGACTGAGACTCAACCTGGCTAAGACTGAGGTGCTGGTGATCGAGCCTGGTCATGGGTGTGATGGGTTGCCACTGGGGACTAACTCTGGACTTGTTCTGGGGTCTGCTCCATTGGTGGCTTCTCTAAGGGTGAAAAATCTGGGCGTGATCCTTGATTGAAGATTGACCTTTGAAGATCAGGTGTCAGCTGTAGTCAGCAGTGTTTTTTACCATTTGCAGAACATTGCCTGGATTAAGCCCCTCATTCCACCGAAGGACCTGCCAACTCTAGTGCATGCCTTTCTGACTTCTACGCTTGACTACTGCAACACTCTGTACTTCGGGGTCATGGGAGGGACCCTCCGCAGGCTGCAGCTAGTGCAGAATGCAGCGGCCCAGTTGCTGATGAGCCTCTTGCGGTCCAGTCATGTGACTCTGGTCCTGCATGCTCTGCATTGGCTGCCTATCAGATGGAGAGTCCTTTTCAAGGTGGGTCTACTGATTTTTAAGGCTATATATGGGCTTGATCCTGGTTACCTGTCTGAGCTCCTGACACCGGTGTCCTCTGTTACTCCCTCCGCTCCTCCTCAAGGGCCCTCCTGGACATTTCCAGGGTTCAGCTCAAGACCTCGGGAGATCGTGCTTTTAGTGTCTCTGGGACAACCCTGTGGAACTAGCTTCCATCTGCAGTCCAGGAGGCTGCCTCAATTGAGGTGTTTAAGGGGAAACTAAAGGCCCACCTCTTCAGCCTGGCCTTTGACTGCTGATGCCATCTTTAGCTCTGGTCAGACTCCTGAAGATTGACTTCTCGAAACATTTATCTTGTTGAATTTTTATCTTGTTATGGTTTCTATGAGGTTTTATTATGTTTTAATTTACCACTGTATCTCCTCATTTATTTTCGGTGCCCAGAGCCTCCAGGATTGGGTGCATTATAAATAAAATTACCTTGCCTTACCTTGCCTGTTGGGTCACCATTACCAATTCAGAGCACTCCCATTTGGTCTTTCATCAGCAACCAGAGTGTTCACCAAATGTCTCATTGTAGTGGCTGCAGCCCTTCAACACAGGGGCCACTTCGTCTTCCCATACTTGGACGACCAACTCATAAAGGCCTCATCCCAAGAACACCTACTCCACTCCCTCCAAACCACCCTACAACTCTAACAAGACTTGGGCATCACAATAAACTTCCCAAAATCCCAACTCAGCCCAGCATAGAGACTCCAATATATAGGAGCAGTACTGGATACTGCCATAGGAAGACCTTACCTATCAGAAGACAGAATTTACACTTTGACATGGCTGGCTGCTCAATTCAGTGCAACACCAGCAGTTGCCACCAAACAGCTCTTCAAGCTCCTCGGCCACATGGCAGCAGCCAAACACACAGTACCATTTGCCCACCTTAGAATGCAACTCTTACAATGGGTCCTCAGGTAACAGTGGTACCAAAATACAGGAGACTTGCAGGACACAGTGATAATAAACTGAAAGATCACCACAGCACTCCAGTGGTGGTCAGATCCAACAAACGTAACGGTAGGCAGGCTGTTTCAAACAACTGCCCCAGATCAGACATTGACAAAAGACACCTCCATCATGGGATGGGGCACACATCTGGATGACAGCCACCAAACACATGGCAACTGGGACAAAAATACTTCAAATCTCCTTATCAGCATACTGGAGATTAGGGCTTTCACACTTGCTCTTCGCACATTCCAACTGTACATAAAGCCAGGACAGCTACTGGTACAGTCAGACAACATAGCAGTCATCTATTACATCAAAAAGCAAGGAGGTACAAAATCCCATTCTGTGTGTCAGGAGGCCTCAAGACTGTGGTACACAGCACTACAGCAAAACATAACACTTATAGCAGTAAATGTGCCAGGGGCACAAAATGTATTAGCAGACCATCTCAGCAGGTGTGCTCACAATCATGAATGGACCATAAAAACAACAGTATTACAAACCATTTTCAAAACATGGAGGACTCTGCAAAAGACCGCTTTGCACCCCCACAGAATCACATTGTGTCAGACAGGGTGGGCCGTTCTATCGATGCCCTATCTCAGCCCTGGATGGGGAAATATTTAACGCACCCCCCCACACACACCTCTCCTGAAAAGAGTGTTGCTAAAACTACAGAGAGAGCCAGCACAGATGATCCTCATAGCCCCTTTCTGACCCAGACAGATTTGGTTCCTGTTACTGCAGCAGATGGCACAGATAGATCGTCTTCCCCTCCCCATCCCTCCAGACCTCCTGACTCAACAGAAAGAGACAATACTGCACCCCAATCTACAGGCACTACATCTACATGCCTGGCTCCTGAACATTCATTCGTAGCATGACATAAAGTTTCAGACAAAGTAGCCCATATATTACTGGCAGCAAGAAAACAGTCTACCAGAAAATGCTACCAAGATAAGTGAAAACGATTTGCCACATGGGTAACTAAATGATCCCTTGATCCCTTCACGTGTCCATTACAGGACATTTTAGAATACCTGACTGAGCTATCAGCAAATAACTTGGGCTATTCATCCATTGAGGTACACGTATCAGCCATCTCAGCATTTCATGACCCAACTAGTCAAAAATAGGTAGCCCAAATGGACCTCACAAAGATGTTCCTAAAAGGCATCTTACATCTGAAACCTCCAATAAGACATCCCATTCCCCCATGGGACCTAAACTTTGTCATAGAACAGCTCACGAAAGAGTAATTTGAACCTGCAGAACAGGCAGAAATAAACTACGTATCATGGAAGACATTCTTAGCCATTACATCGGCTAGACATAGCCCAGAACTCCAAGCACTTATGTGCAAAGAACCCTAACTAATCTTCCACAAAGACAGGGTTTCTCTATGAACCAACCCGACATTCTCAGCAAAAGTGGTCTCAGAGTTCACTCCGAACCAGACCATAGGCCTACCAGTATATTTTCTGAATCATACAAATCCAGGAGAACAACTATTGCACACCCTGGATGTTCATCATATTTTAAACATTTATCTTTCTACATCTCAGCCTTCTAGAAAATTGGACCAACTCTTTGTGGCCTGTGGCACCCAAAAAGTGGGGTTGCCAGTTACAAAACAGACCTTGTCCAGATGGCTGACAAATTGTATAACTTACTGTTACAAAAAGCACAAAAGCCATTGTCTGGAACAGTGCGCACACATTCCACAAGAACCCTAGCAACCTCAGCAGCATGCTTCAGTGGAGTTTCTATCACAGACATATACTGTGCAGCCACATGGTCCACCATTCATACCTTCACAAGGCATTACAGCCAGTGCCATCCCAGGCTACAACCTGTTCAGGAAGGACACGAAGGGACAGAAAGGAGGGGGGATAGTTTTGTATATAAGAGAGAACATGAAAGCCATGGAAGACCAAAGAATCCAAGACAAATCAGAGGTCCTCTGGTCACACTTGAACCATGAAATAAATCAGTCCTCTGACTAGGCATGATATATAGGCCTCTCTCTCAGGGGCAGAAGCAGACAAAAAACTACTGAAAAGCATACTGAATATGACTGATAAGGGAGAGGTCATGTTAATGGATGATTTAAATCTCCCAGACATTAACTGGATTTCCTGCACAGCTTCCACAACTAGAAGCAGAAACTTCCTAGATGCACTGAGAGGGTCTGGTCTAAACCAGCTCATACAAATACAAGAGCTCTAACAGTGACAAGGACAGGATGGCATACAGGAGTAGCTTGAGGGTGGCAAATAGGGTGATCAGAGCAGCAAAGGCACAAACAGAGGAAGACTTGGCGTGGGGGGTAAAAGAAGGCAAAAAGACCTTCTTTAGGTACATAAGTGATAAAAAGGAAAACAGAGGAGTTGTTGTCAGGCTCTTAAACAGGGATAGGAAAAAGGTGGAAAAAGTCATAGAAAAAGCAGATGTTTTGAATGAGTACTTCTGCTCTGTCTTTACAAATGAAGCACCTGGCAATGAACCCACCCTGAAGGAGGACAAAATAACAGAAAGGGGGTGGACACAAGACTGTTCACAGCAGAAAGAGTGAAGGCAGAACTAAAAAAACTGAACTTGGATAAAGCCATGGGACCAGATGGAATCCACCCACATATACTACGGAAACTGAGATGAACTGACTGAACCTCTAGCAGACCTATTTAGTAGATACCTGAGGGAAGGGAAGGTCCCACAGGATTGGAAAAAGGCAATAGTGATTCCCATCTACATGTGGTAGCAAAGAGGAAGCAAGGAACTACCACTCAACTAGTCTCACCTCAGTGGTGGGAAAGTTGGTAGCATCACTGCTCGAGGAAAGAATAATAGTATTTCTGGAGGAAACTGAACAGCAGGATGCCAAGCAGCACAGATTCACAGTAGGAAGGTCTTGCCAGACAAACCTGATCAAGTTCTTTGACTTTGTTACTAGGGTGGTGGGCGGGGGGGTGCCATGAATATCATCTACCTAGACTTTAGTAAAGCCTTCGATTCTGTCCCACACAGAAGGCTACTAAATAAACTTGAGAATACAGAGAGTAGGGAAGGAAGTGATATCATGGGTAGGAAGCTGGTTTCAACAGCGAACCGAAACAGTGATGGTAAATGGGGAAGCATCAGAAGTCAGGGAAGTGACCAGCAGTGTGCCACAAGGATCTGTCCTGGGACCTTTGCTCTTCAATGTGTTCATCAGTGACATCACAGATGAGTTGGGGGGGAAGATTTATTTGCAGATGACATGAAGCTCTACAACAGAGTGGATATGGCACAGGGGGTGGAGCAAATGAGAAGTGACCTTCTCAAGCTCAAAAAATTGTCAAGTGGGTGGCAGCTAAAATTCAATGTAAAAAAATGCAAGGCCATGCATCTGGGTAAGAACAACCCAGGTACTGACTACTACCTGGGGGGCGGGAGAGATTAGCGATCACCCGGCAGGAGCGAGATCAGGGAGTTATCATTTCAGATTATTTAAAAGTGGACAATCAATGCGAAAAAGCAGCAATAAGGCCAGTAAAATGCTAGGATGCATAGGTATGGGCATCTCAAGTAGAGGAAGGGAGGTGATCCTGCCACTGTACAGGTCTCTGGTGAGGCCCCACCTTGAGTACCACATCCAGTTCTGGAGGCCTTACCTCAGGATGGACATAGACAGACTGGAGACAGTGCAGAGGAGGGCAACTAAAATTATTCATGGTCTCCATGAGTTGTCTTACAAATACATATTAAGGGAGCTCAACATGTGCTCCCTGGAGCAGCATAGAGATAGGGGGGACATGATTGAGACATTTAAGTGCCTAAAGGGTATAAACAGAGTCCACATCCAGGGGCTCTTTCTCATTAATAACTGCACGAGAACAAGAGGCCATGACATGAAACTGAGGGGCTGATTTAGAGGGAACATGCATACCTTTTTCTTCACAGAAAGGGTGATTGATCTGTGGAATGGCCTACCTGCCGAAGTCACTGAATCCAAAACAGTATGGGGATTTAAATCAGCTTGGGATAGGCACAAAGGGATAGTATAATTTGTATCAGTATCAGTAGTATTTGTATAGACAAAAAGTATCTGAGTGGGGGGGTAGGATCCGGGCTGACTAGATGGATCTTTGGTCCCCATCTGCTGTCACTTTCTAAGTTTCAAGGTATCCATGAAAAAATACTTCCTCATGTTACCCCTGAGTCTATCCCCCCCCCACAGACTCATATCATAACCCCTTGTTCTTGAACATTTTTTTTTCTGAAATATGCTACCCTCTTGTATCCTATTTATGCCCTTGAGGTATCTGAAGGTCTCTATCATATATCCCCTCTCTTCTGTCTGCCAGAGTATACATATTGAAGTCCTCTAGTCTCTCCTGATATGGGAAACAGATAAAAGAGGTGCATAACATCAGTAAACATTTGGCATTGACAAATGCTTGTTGACACTTGAAGTAATAAAAGAATGATCACTCCTTGTAATGTGACTGTCTCCCAGATTTTAATCATTATTTTCAACTATTTTGAACACCCTTGAAACATCATAACTTTTCTTGTAATTAAGGTAAATTATGATGTTCTAGATGCTGCTTGCTACCCTTATGGGACAATGAGTGCTCAAAAGCAGCAGAGAATAATGATGAAAACATGGGGATAGCTTTATTAAAAAGAACTCTCCTTTTATTATTTCAAATGTAAAAAAAGTGCTACGGGAGACTCAAAACAGGAAAAAGATACAAAACAAGAGAATGAGAGCACTCAAAATAAAATAGTAAAGGTCACAATGTTCACCACAGCATGAACAGTTGCTGTAAGGCAGGCAGAAGGACAGAAAAATGATAAAGAGTCTCATTTCCAGTCGATAACCTTAGGATGTGATTACAAGGTATGTTACCAATAAAGATTTATGCACAGCTGTCCTATAATTCTTTAAACTAGTATATATTGTATACAGTATAAGTTTTAAAAGCATCTTAAAGCTAAAGCAGTGCATACAGTAAGCATTCCACATGGGGGTTGCTAAAACAGAGAAAACCGTGTTCCCCACTGATTAGTGATAGGTATGAGGAACCTGTAACAATTTCTCCCCAACAAATCTGAGAACATACTAATAGTAATTTTATTTTTCCTGCCCTCTTCTACATAGACTCTCAGAAGTCTCAGCACCTCATGAAGCAATGCATAAATTAGAACAAAACCTTAAACATGTATGATAGTGTTATTCTTTAAAATAGTCATTTAGTATATAACATGCTTCCCATTTCAATCCCCCAAAAGTTTGTCTAAGTAGTTGACTTCACTTTTATTTAAGAAGCACCATGAAGGAGGCAAGGCATTGCTTGTCTTAGATAGTATGCCACATGCTATGATCTGCTGTATTCAAAAAAAGCTTGTTCCTCCACTATCTTTAAACATGGACATGAAACAGCAAGTCTATAAAGCCGGTCTGGTCTTGGATGTCTCCTGAGAACAGACAGGAGAAAAAAAGCTCTTTGAGATAGAAATACATGAAAATATTTAAAATGCAGCAGGAGGCTGCAAAAGTATGGAAGGGATGGCCCAGTTCCTTTGATTCCCAGCAGCTATAGAAGACGTTTGATCCTTAGTGCAGAGAGTGGTAATTATAGCTCATACTGGAAAAGCACTAGTGGACAGTTAGTTGTATAGCTCTGTCTGTGGTAACAGTGACAGATGAACCCAGACTGTGGGATATGGTGATAATGCATTGTGCAACTATGTAGGAAACCCTTGTCTGTGTCACAGTCCAGACTCCAAGCTTCAATCAGTGGAGTATAGGGTGCACTGTTGAGGTTGCCACTGACAGGATGAACAAGACGAATCAGATTTGCCTGCACTTCCATTGAGAGCTAGGCTGGCACTGACATCATGGTTGACAATGTACTGTACTATCAGCTCCCCACCCCAAGAGTGATGCCATAAGTGGCCTCCACTCAGGTTTGGTGGGATGTCCAAAACAGAGAGAAAATCTCACCCTGCACAGATGTTGGCTTTAGTCTGCCCATTCACCTCACAACATGTGATTGGCCCTGGATGCCCCCACCCCATCATAGGCATTGGATGTGCTTCACAACTAGGTCAAGGACCATGGCTCAAGCTAGATAGGCCCACAACAGTCATATTTTGTCAGGGGATCAGGAACTGTGCCAATATGGGTAGTCCAGAATGGTGTGAGGGCTAAAAGTAAGGAGCTGGATAATATGGAGGCTGGAGATGGGGGGGTAAGCAGATCCAGGAAAACAACACAAGACAGTCAATATCTGTGTCTAATTAATTGAGATGTACACATGTTGAAGATTAATATACTGAAGCTTTCCTAATATATGTTGGCACTAACATGTTTGATATTTTTTTGTGTTAAGGATGCATTGGACGAGCTGGCCTGGTGACGCTAAGGGCTGAGGTGCTGATGCCTTACCTTGTACTACACCTGAGACCCGGGTTTGGGAACAACCTCGGATCACCAGGGAGCTATCTCGGGGGGGGAGGGTAGGAGCAGGATCGCGACATGGCTCTCCTCTCCAAAGTGGTGAATGCCCACTCCACCATAGTCCCCCTCCCACCGGGTAGAGGTCTGGTGGGCAGAGCAGGTGGTTGGAGCAGTGACACAAGTCCATGAGGGGCAGAAAGAGCCACCAGTTTCTGGTGTGTGTGTGTGTGCCTCCATGCACGTATATGCATGTGTATGCTGTGGCCCCGGGAGGGAAGGTGAGAAAACTACAAATACCAAAAATTAAATAAATCAAAAAAAAAAGAATGTATTGGACATCCATTTACACATAAACCAAGCAGTTTAATTTAGCTATGGCTAATGAATTAAACATGATATTAAAACATGTGTTCATAATGTTCAGATTTTATCTAGGAGCTCTGCAGTAATGTGTTATTGTATTATCAAAATAGGTCTAAATATGTTAATTCTTGCCATGATGATAGAGACTGGGGGCTGTTCAAGCTAAAGAGTTACCAAAAATGTAATCAAGTTAGTGACCAACACAATAAGCAAAACACTATTATTTTAGCTGTATCTTTTTCTTGTGCGCAAACTCTTGTTTACACTACTTTATATGATGCCCCTTGCATTTGATAGCTCTACATCCAGATGGGTAATAGATGGGTTACTCCAGTCCTCTCAGGAAGCCACACATCAGAAACTTTTATTGACAGAAACCATGCTACTGATTTGTTATTGTTTCCAGTCTTCCCACCAGTCAGTCATTCAATCTCTAAGGACAGTTATGGTCACACCTTTGGTGCTGTCATGTAGCCTTGTCATCCACATCCAGCCGGATAGGATGTACCCCTTCCTTTTTCAGTCTGCTTGATGATCACTGGTAAAAACAACTGAGAGTCAGCGCACAAACACTGGTGCAGAAAATAAACCATTTACGGCCATAGGATGATATCCAAAATGTTCAATTTATTGAAAGATGCAAAATAGCACTCACCACTACAACAAAATGTGCCATTGGTTTTCATACTTACATGTGCTTTTTCAAGGCAACTGTGGCACCTATAAACTATCCTTCATATAGTAACTGTTCTACAGTTACCATGTGCAATATTAGCAGTGCTTAAAGGGGACAGTTATCCCTTACCAAATTAATACATTCAATGGCATATGCAGCTAGTATAGTGCTATGCTTGTGCAACTGTGTTACTCTGTTGTGGCTGTTTGCACTCTCTGTTCCATGAGGAATTACCACCCTGTAGAGGTATCAAAGGTAAGGAACCCTTGAAGAGGGATTTACCCCTCAATGTGCTGCAGAAAGGTTCACTTGGCTAAAGTTACCTTAGGAAGAAACCCACTGAGAAGAGAGATGAGCTGCTGGAGGAGAAGGGGCAGATGGTGGCAGCAAAGAAAAAATGTTTCAGAAGGAGGTTGGGAGGAACTGCTTATATAGCTGAGAAAGGGGGCATGGCTGGTTGGTTGCCCATTGAACCACAGGCGTAACTTTTCATTTCATTGACCTTCGCAACCAGTATAGTGTTATGCTTGTGCAACTGTGTTACTCTGTTGTTGCTGTTCGCACTCTCTATTCCATGTGGAATTACCACCCTGTAGGGGTACCAAAGGCAAGGAACCCTCAAAGAGAGTTCAACCCCTAGAGGTGCCGCGTGAAGGTTCCTTGGCTACAGGTACCTTAGGATGGAACCCTCAAAATAATGTTAGTAGCGATCATTGACTGTAAGGTAGAGGAGCAGACTGAAGCAAGAGGCTGCTTGATAGAACATTGATAAGAAGTACAAGTTAGCAGAATAACACAGATAATATGGATTACATGGGGGACAGCAGGAGGCTTCCAAAGGAGAGCGTGAACGGCCAGCAGGGTCACCATCCAATGACAGAATGTACTTGAGTAAACTAAGGAATACTACTAAACCTAAGTATTATGACTTTTGGCATGTAGGAGAGAAAACCCTTTGAGGAAGAAATCACTGGGGATCCATGGCCTAGGTCGCCTTCCCTCCAGGCTTGGGGTATTTTTGTTTAGCGATGGTTTTAGACTGGAATGCCTCCTCACTGCAGGAAAAGGGAACACCTCCTTACTCTGGAGGAGAAGGTACTATAACTTACAGAATGCCATCACAGCAAATTAGGCAATCCTTTATTAGCCAGGGAGCGTGAGCAATTGAAATTAAGGTTTTTGCTGGCCAAGACATAAAGTGTACATAGTAACTCTTGATAGTATAAAGGAGCTAAATCATATAGTGTACACAAAAGCAATTGATTGGTATGGTATCAGTATGAAGAGTAAATTGAGAAGATTAGCATGAATACATTAAATGCCATTAAGGAGGAGGAGTTAGGTTAGTCCAATAAGGAGCATTTGCAATGCAGTAATGGAATGCAATGGATATCATGAAGCTATGTAGGATGTGAGATTAAAGTATTTAAGCCTGGATGACTGCAAAGCTATGGAGGCAAAGGAGCAGGCTAAATCATAGTTTACATAAAGGCATGCTTCTGTTGCTTGAAACCACGATGCCCCACTGAGACAACATAGTCCCCTGCCATGGGAATAACAGGGAAGTCACAAGCTGAGCACTATTAGACCAAACAGCAAGCATTATGTTGTTAGGGTAGGACCCCCCCCCAAAAAAAAAATAGAGGCAGTATACGTAAGCATGTAATAGCAGTATCAGGAGTGACTGAGCAGCAGGCAGAAAGCATGAATGAACACAGAAAGAAAATGAAGGATAATAGGGACTTGAGAAAGCTCACACTGCAGGAAAAGGGAACACCTCCTTGCTCTGCAGGAGTCGGTACTGTAACTTACTGAATGCTTCCTCACTGCAGGAGAAGGGAAAACCTCTTCACACTGCAGGAGAAGGAAATGCCTCCTCACACTGCAGAAGAAGGACTTTACTGTCGTAATACAATACAGGAGAAGGGAACACCTCATCACACTGCTGGAGAAGGGAATGCCTCCTCACACTGAAGTAGAAGGACTTTACTTTTTAAATGCTCATGCTGCAAGAGAAGGGAATACCTCCTCACACTGCAGGAGAAGGGAATGCCTCCTCACACTGCAAGAGAAGGTAATGCCTCCTCACACTGCAGTATACAGGATGCCTACTCATACTGCAGAAGAACGGAAGGCCTTCTCACACTGCAGGAGAAGGGAATGCATCCTCACAGCAAGAAAAGGGATTGCCTCCTCACACTGCAGGAGAAGGACTTTAAATTTCAGAATGCTGACACTGTCAACCATTTTTACAACATGGTGTTGTAAGGGCCGGTATGCCAACTGACTGTTTTTACAACATAACATTCCAATAGCTGGTACGCCAACACTGTTGACCATTTGTACAACATAGGGTTGCAAGGGCTGGTACATCAACAACCATTTTTACAACATAGTGTTGCAATGAACGGGATGCCAACTCTGTCATTCATTTGTACAACACAGCAAGAACTGTGCAGCATGGTAAACAGATAATATGCTGAAGCGTGATAAGCAGTAAGAATTGTACAAACAGCTCAGGTGAACCTGGTCCCTCATCCAGTGCGAGGCACTTGCGGGGCAAGGTGATAGGACAAATAAAACAATGTGCAGCATGGTAAACAGATAATACATTGAAGCAGGATAAGCAGTAAGAATTAAACAAACAGTTAATGTGCCCAGGTCCCTTATCCAGTGCAGGGCGCTTGCCGGGCAAGTTTTTAGGACAGTCAATGCAAGTAAACAGGAAGGAATACAAGCCATTCAGTCCATAAGGAATGCCAATTAAAGGTGATGTAAATACTCAGAGGATTTTAGCAGCGAAGGCAGTATTCAGACATGAAGTATGTGAACCACATGGGGCCATGACTCTCCATTATAACCCCTCATCCTCCACTGTAGAAAAAACAAAGAAGCAACGGTAAAATGCCGTGACCCACATGTGGATTATAAAGTTAGTTTACAGTGACAGCTGTAGCTAAGCTGACCTCCAGAGTGTAATACAAACATATGAATCTGCCAGCAAAAACAGACCACCCAGTCTATTAATGTCTGCCTGAGTATGCAGCTAGCTCTCTAGATTGCAACTGCCCCAACCCCCTCCCCATCTGTCATTCCCATGATGGCCTCAGCCCCTTCCACCCAGACCCTCCCTCGTGTTCTGTCCCATGCCCTCTTAAAACTTCCTACTGTCTTACATGATACCACCCCCTCTGGTAGAGCATTCCATTTAGACACCACCCTCTCTGTGAAGTAGCGCCTCATCATCTCCCTCCTAAATCTTCTGTCCTCCGGTCTTAGTCTGTGCCCCCTCATGTCCCTACTCTTCCTCAGTTTAAACACCCCGTCAGTACTAGCTTTGTTCATCCCCCTAAAATACTTGAAAGTTTCAATCATATCCTCCCTATCCCTCCTCTCTGCCAGCATGTACATATTCATCTCATTCAGCCTGTCCTCATAGGCCTTCCCCTCCATCCCCTGTAACATTTTTGTTGCCCTCCATTGCACACCTTCCAGTAAATTAATATCCCTCTTCAGATATGGCTGCCAGTACTGCACACAATACTCCAAGTGCAGACTGACCAAAGATCTGTAGAGAGGCAGGATCACCTCCCTATGCCTGAACGAGAAACCCCTTGTAATACATCCCAGCATCCTGTTCATCTTAGCTGCTGCTTTCCTGCATTGGGCAAAGTTGTTCATTTTCCCTGTTACCAACACCCCTAGGTCCTTCTCTTCCTCAGTGATCACCAGCCTCACTCCTCCCAACCAATAGTCCATCCTTGGGTTCTTTATCCCAAAGTGCTCAACCTTGCATTTTCTCTCATTGAATCCCAGCTGCCATTTCTCCGACCATACCTCCAGTTTGGTTAGGTCCCCTTGCAGTTGTTTCCAGCCATCCTCTTTGTCCACCACTGCCCCCATTTTGGTATCATCTGTGAACTGGCTAACCCTGCTCCCAATTCTGTGTGCAGTATCTGAGATGAAGAGCCCAAATAGCACTGGTCCCAGCACCGAGCCCTGTGGCACACCGCTCATCACTGGTCTAAGTGTCAAGAGCTCCCCCCCTCACTATCACCCATTGCAGCCTCCCCTGCAGCAAGTTCCTTATCCAGTCTGTTAGCTTCATCCCCAACCCTGCAGTGGTCAGCTTCCCCTCAGCTTCTCATGAAGCACTGAATCGAAGGCCTTGCTGAAGTCCAAGTAGAGGGCATCTGCTGCATGACCCATATCCAGCTCTCTTGTTACCCAGTTGTAACATTCCATTAGATTGGACTGACAAGACCTTTCTGAGATTAACCCATTCTGCTGCCCATCCTGGAAGTCATTACCCTCGAAGAATGACACCAGCTTCTCCTTCAGTATCATCTCCATAAGTTTACCCACTATGGAAGTGAGACTGACAGGTCGATAATTTCCTAGCTCATCTCTAGGGCTACTTTTGTATATGGGCACCACATGGGCCTCAGAAATTGGGCATGGCTGGTTGCTCACCCATTGAACAACATGCGTAGCCTTTAAATAAAACATACATACAAAGTGCCATTAATAAGTGCAAAACAACCCCTAATTAATAAATGACAGTCCTAAACCCTGAAAATAAATATCTATAAAAACTAGATGAAGAGGAGAAAATGGGAGGGGGTGGAATGAAGCATTTATACAAAAGTACTTAACAGCTTCCAGCAGTAGTTAGTTATAGCATCAGCAGTAGCTGAGCTGAACAGTTAAACAAGCATAGGAATTGTAGGCATAGGCAGTAATGCACTTGAAAACAACAGTAATAATTAGTTACAGCATCCAGCAGTAGCTGAGGTGAACAGTTAAACAAACAGGAATTGCAGACATAGGTAGAAATGCACTTGAAAGCAACAGTAATAATGGCTTGGTACAATTGCATGTAAGCAGATTCTAATCCAAGGAGAAAGTAATATAGACTTGCAGTAGACTCAGGCTGGATTCTCACCAAGTGCAAATAAACATGTTTGAGCAGATGTAAATCCCCCAAATGACTGTATGAAAACAGAGGGCTTACAGAAGGAAAAGCATAGTAAATAAAGAAATGCTGAGGCAAGGAAGCAGGAAATAAATATTACTGGAATGCCAAGCTGCAGAGGTAAAAGAGGCCTAGCACAAAATGGAGCAAGGTAGGGTAAAACTGGGAGTAGCTGCTAGATGAGTAGCAAGGACAGGACCAGGTGCAATCAATTAAGGGAAGTGGAAGCTGAAACATACAATAAGAACTGCAGGAAAACCGAGATTATGTAGGAGCTGGAAGAACAGGCACTTGAGAAACACAGCGAAAACAATGGACAACAAGATGCTGAGGAAAATGAGAAAGACCCAAAAAGAAAAGACAGCAGAAATGTCTGCCAGGAAAGTGGCAGAAAAGGTTCGTCAGTGGGAATAACGGGACACAGCTCAGGAACCAGCCGACTTGCAAGTAGACTCTAAGTCAACTGAAGATTGACAGGGAGTGGAGGCTAGACCACATAGATTAATGGGCAGCAACGTTATTGCTTTTTTTGGAAGGCTGCATATGAGGAAGAGCAAAGAAAGGGAAAGCACCTCCTTCAAGGCCATCAAAAAATTTGTCCTGATGGAATGCTTTTTTCAGTGAGAACTGCAGCAAGGTGTTGATTCGTGATAATCCCAACAAGTGGACGAAGGATTTCCAGATGCCCCTGGAGGAATCAAACAGGACCCTCTGCCTAGAAAACATAGCTGATATTGGTATGCCAAAGGGATGAATTCAGACCCAGTCACAAATGACCCACAGTCCAATGATCAAATAGTCTGTCTCCTCTGGTTCAGAATATGAATGGAAGGGTTGCCTCTTTGAGTCCAGTGAATTTTAATAACTCATTACACAGTGTCTGGCAGCACTCAGTATTTTGGATCCCCTACACATGTTGCTCCAGGTAGATCCCTGGTATTTCCACCCCACCAAAGTTCTTAATGAAGGCTTTCTGATTCATGTCATGCTGGAACAGTAGATCCAGGGAGATTGGGCTTCCCTGACTAAGCCCCTGAAGGCATCTTGCCTAATGAATTATGTCTTAGCCAGTGGTCACATTTTGTTCAAAATAAACAAAAGTGGTGTACATGCCAGGAAAAGCTCTGGAAATAATTTATTTAACCATAAACAAATGAGGACGATGGGCAAAACTGCAAAAACACCCTATTATGCTGAAGCCCTGGTCACTTAATATAGCCACATTCATGAGCCCAATATTGTTTGGAGAGACTCTGCAAAGATATTTAAAGAACTTGGTAAATTTGAAAAAAACTGCAACTTGATAAATCTGAAGAAACCTCACAAAGGAGCTGTAATCAAGGGGAACTTTGGAGGAGCTACATCAGTGGCCAGGGAGCAGAGAGCGGTGGCTGCATTGGCAGCAAGGAAGCCAGGAGGGTCCAGGAGTCAACAGCTGCATTGGTGGCTGGAGACCAGGGAGCTGCATCAGTGACAAGGAAAGCATGAGTGTCTCAGAGCTAGCAGCTGCATCGATGGCAAAGGAGCAGAGGGTGGCAGCAACAAACCAGTGGCAAGGGGACTAGTGGTGGAGACCCATGCAGCAGACTGGAAAAAAGAAAGGACAAAGAAACAAACAGTTTGAGACTAGGTACAGTATCTGGACTAGCAGGGACTGTGGTATTTTGCACCATCCAATCGGAGGAGAGGCAAGGGAGCCAACCAGAATCGAGGGTGGCAGTTCAACTGGCTTGCCGAGGATATAAAAGAAGCAAGCCCGGCCACTGTATAAAACCCTGTGAATGTGTGGGATAATAACTGACACAACAAAGCAGGGATCAAGTACATAAAAAATGCACAAATGCGTTCATCAATTTATTTTCAAAAAAATTCAAATATTTACAGAAGTAAAAAAAAAATCAAATAATTAGTCCTGTCACTAGACTGAGTCGACTATCCAACATTCCCTCTAGTGGTGAGCCCTTTTTATAGCTCCTTGTGATTACATCACATAATTGGAGTGTTTCCATAGGCAGTGACATCACATAATTGGGAAGTTTCCATAGGCTGTGACATCACATAATTGGGAAGTTTCCCTAGGCTGTGACATTACATAACTGGGTAATTTCCATAGGCCATTACATTACATAATTGGGGAGTTTCCATTTCATATGCAGCCCTCAATCACAACATCTCTGGGTATGCTTCTGTACATGGTACACTTTATTCTAGACATGATGGGGCATACAGTTACACTTGCCCATAGTGTCTCACTAGCCAGCAGTCAAGTATTCAAGTGACTCTGATCTTGCCGCTAGCCTGACAGTAGCCTTTTTCTTCAGAGCATGCCTTTGCTCTGAAGCAATCATTCTTTTACTTACTCCAAACAAGGAGCATACATTCGGCTGCTGTATGCCACTACACCAACATGGAGCAATCCACTCAAAAAAAAAGAATTGCTTGGTTGCACTCGGCGACCAGCGCTGTCCCTCACACGGGAGCCGCATAAGTCAAAGGAGCTGCATTCAGCAGCAGTGGTTCCAGAGCTCAATGCTCCAGAAATGGGAGCTTCACTTCTTCTTAAACCAAGGAGCACCAGACATTAACAATAAAGCATGACTTGCGCTATTTCCTATCTCTGCATTTGGGAGCATAACGCTGTGTGCATAACATAGAAACATAGACTTTGACGGTAGATAAGGACCGCTTGGCCCACCTAGTCTGCCTATTTCCCTACCTACAGGATAAGCTGCAGATCCTAGTTAACCAACAGCCTATTTCTTCCTACCCCCCCACAAGAATTGCCTTATGTCTGTCCCATGCATTCTTGAATTCTGCCACAGTTTTAGACCCCGCATTCTCCTCAGGAAGGCTGTTCCATGTGTCTGTAACCCTCTTGTTACCCGGGGTTACTAGAATCCCAGTAAGACCTAGTGGAACCCAGGGAAGGCAGCTTGTGAAACTCCAGTTAAATGGGTTTCACACTGTCTCACTCTGTACTCAGTCTCAGCTGAGACTGAGGGATGACATCACCAATAGAACTATTGCAGCTGCATGAGCCACATTGGAATCTGCAGCAAAGGGAGTTAGATAGAATGTTGGGAGTTTTGAAGTCAGTCTTCGGTCAGTCTTCAGTGAGTGAGTGTGAAGTTGGGAGCTTGCTGTTAAAGCAGCTCAGTGAAGGCTCTAGGAGCCTCAGCCCTGAGACAGGGCTACTTTTAGTTTAGAAGGGTGTGTGTCTCCACCTTAAAGAGAGACACAGAAGATTACTAAAGTGGTGGAGACCACTGTTTTTGCGTCTCAGTGCCCTCTCCCTTCGGGGGGGAAGGGGCAGGAGAAGGTTTCCCTGCAGATTCCTGGGGCAACCCCCTAGTTCTGTTTTTGGAGGAAAAGCTGCCTATGTGTTCCAGTGTTTATTTGGGAGAATAAGATGATTTGTGAGTCGTCTGTGGGGTACCTGCAACGTGAGGGTGAGTGTCTGCTCTGGCTAAAAGGGCCTATGTTTTTCACCCTGGGACTTGTGTGACAATGTGGGGATTGAACTACTACAGTATTGGGAAGCCTAGAGAAATGGGCTAAGCAAAGTAAAAGTAGGTTCAAGTCCAGAGTTTGTTGGGATGCAAATAATATGTAGAGGAGATGTGACAGACGTCTACCCAGAATCTACATTTGAAAGTTTTCAGTAAAGGAATTGTTCAGTTTCCAGGGAAATGGCAGGGTATGGGCTTTGGGAGCTGGAGGTGGGTGGCCTCCCATCTTTAGTGACCAGGTCCACCTCTACTGATTTCTTCTGTGGATTTCTACTTTACCTCAGACACATGGCCAGTGATGAGGGAAGTACCCAGACGTGGGATTGTAAGGAAAATTCTCTCTAGGAGTCGAAGACTCTAGTGTGGTTTGGGGAGCCACAACAGGATAGTTGGTTCATTCTTCCAATGGACCGCGAATGGGATTAATTGGTTCATTCTTCCAATGGACCGCGGATCAAGTGGCCGGCGGGGGAGCCAGACCAATGGGGAAAACCCAAGTGTGTACAAGTTGGGCTGTGTACCCAAAGCTGCATGCAAGTCCAGGCTGTGTGCCTGGTGGGTTTAGAACCTGAGGGCTGGAAATAGTGATAAAGTGTTCTGTTGTCTCTAATCTGCATTACCAGGAAATGTAGCCCCATAGGGGTCTGTCTATGCTTTGTTTGGTCAGCTTGTATGTGAATAAAAGCCACACTGAAGAATCTCATTCCTGGTCCTGGACATTACAGTTATTGCTCCCTGTGTTCGGATTTACTTGGGTGCCCCTGTTCAGAGTAGCCAAACCTAGGGCCCCTGTGCCGAGTAACCTCATCCTCCTCGAACCCAGTCCCCACCAGGTACTGCTGTCAGCTTCAACAGCATGCCACCTGTCATTTTGGCAAAAAGGCAGGGGTGAGGGGTTACACGTCCATCACCCTCTTTGTGAAAAAATACTTCCTCACATTGCCCCTGAGCCGTCCCGCCCTCCATCTTCAAATTGTGTCTCCTTGTTCTTGCACCACTCTTTTTCTGAAAGATGCTACCCTCTTGGACTTTGTTGATTCCACTGAGGTACTTAAAAGTTTCTATCATGTCCCTCCCCCTCCCTGCTTTCCTCAAGTGTATACATATTAAGATCCTTTTGCTTCTCTTGCAGACCCTGCATGACCCTGCACCATTTTAGTTGCCCTCCTCTGGACTGCCTCCATCCTGTCTATGTCCTTGCGGAGATGGGGTCTCCAGGACTGGATGCAGTACTCCAGGTGGGATCTCACTAACTGTCTGTACAGAGGGATAACAACTTCCTGTTTTCTGCTGGTGATGCCTCTCCCTGTACATCCCAGTATCCTTCCAGCCCTCCCTACTGCCTTCTCACATTGCTTGCTAACCTTAAGGTCATCTGATATGATTACCGCCAGGTCCCTTTCTATTTTTGTTGTTGTTACTACCTCCCCCCCCATTGTGTAATCTTCTCCTGGGTTTTTGTTTCCCAGGTGCATTATTTTGCACTTCTTTGCATTGAATCCAAGCTGCCATACTTCTGACCATTCCTCCAACCTTGCCAAGTCCCTTCTCATCCTTGTGTATCAACCCTGTTGCAGATCATTGTATCATCTGCAAAGAGGAATACTTTTCCTTCCAGTCCCTCTGCAATGTCACTTATAAAGACATTAAAAAGGACTGGACCCAGTACTGAACCCTGTGGTACCCCACTAGTAGCCCCTCTTTCTTCAGAGTGGACTCCTTTTACATTTACCTTCTGTGTCCTGTTGTCCAGCCAATGTTTTACCCAGGCTACCACCCTGGGACCCACTCCCAAGCTGGTTAATTTGATTATTTATCTTTTGTGTGGGACTGTGTCAAATGCCTTGCTAAAGTCTAGGTAGGCCATGTCCACAGCCCCTCCCTGGTCTACTACTTTGGTCACCCAATCAAAGAAATCAAATTAGATTCATCTTACATGATCTTCCCGCTGTGAACTCATGCTGCCTTGGGTCCTGTGCCCCACTTTCCTCTAGGTACTCAGACATTATTTCCTTCAGAAGTGATTCCATCACTTTCTCTACCAAAGAGGTCAAACTGACAAGTCTGAAGTTTCCTGCCTCTGTCTTGCTCCCACTTTTGAGAAGGCGAATCACATCTGCCTTCCTCCAGTCCTCAGGTACCACACCATCCTCCCATGATTTGTTAAAAAGGGTAGTCAGTGGTGTTACTAGTTCTCCCCTTAATTCTTTTAGAATTCTGGGGTGAATTCCATCAGGCTCCATTGCTTTGTCCACCTTCAGTTTTAGTTCTTTCAGAACCGTTTCTTCTGTGAAAGGACTGGGATTGACCGCCCCCCATCCAGAGTGCTTCTGTTAATTGGATTAGGCACCTCCCCCTCCTCCTCTTTTGTGAATACTGAGCAGAAGTGTTCGTTTAGTATTCCTGCCTTTTCACTGTCCCTCTCTGCCCACCCACTGTCCTTTCTATTCAGCCTCACTATTCCTCCCTTGGTCTTTCTATGCTCCCTGATGTACTTATAAAAGGTTTTATTCCCCTTCTTAACCAAGTTGGCTATCTTTTCCTCAGTTTGGGCCTTTGCTATTCTGACTTCTCTGCCTGCTTCCTTCTGCCTTAACTGGTACAGTTCTCTGTCCTGCTCCTTCTATGTTTCCTTATACTTCCTAAATGCTATCTTTTTCTCCCTAACCTTCCCCACCACTTCTTTTGAGAACCATAGTGGCTTTTTCTTTCATTTTGATTTGTTTTATATGTTTCACACTTAAAGGCTTGCTGCCTCTGTGGTGGCAGTTTTGATGTTTCCCCATTGTTGCTCTACCCCTCCTTCTAGCCTGTTTGCTAGTCCTTTTCTAAGGCACTCTCCCATCTTGCCACAGTCAGCCCTCCTGAAGTCCAGTACCCTCACTTTTGTATGGCTTGACTCTGTGGCTGAGTTTATCGTGAACCACATTGTTTGGTGGTCACTTGTTCCTAGATGGCTACCCACTTCTAGATCTGTGATCCTCTCGCTGTCCCCATTTGAGAGTACAAGGTCTAAGATTGCTCCCTCACAAGTGGGTTCCAAAACTAGCTGTCTGAGGCATGTCACCTGTAGGGTATCGAGAATGGTGTTGCTCTTGGATGTGGCTGCAGCAAAGGTGCTCCAGTTAACATCTGGCATCTTCAGGTCCCCCATCAACAGTATCTCCCCTTTCTCTGCCATCCTAAGGATGCCTTCTATCGTATCCTTGTCCATTCCTTCTCCCTGACATGGGGGTCTGTATACAACCCTTGTGTGGATTGTGGTGCCATTTTCAGTCTCTAATGTGACCCACAGTGCCTCCTCTCATCCCTGTTTACTTTTTTGTTCTGTTGCTTTTATCCCTTCCCTTACATAGAGAGCTACTCCTCTACCTCTTCTACCCTCCCTGTCTCTCCTGTAGGTTGTGTACCCTGGTATGTTAACATCCCAGTCATGGTTCTCTGTGTACCATGTTTCTGTGACTGCTATGATATCAAGGCATCCCTCTTCCATCAAGACCACAAGTTCAGAGTATGGGCACTGGTACTCATTACCTTTCATTTCTTTGGTGGCCTTACACCTTTTTGCCCCATCCCTGTCCTTATTACCTTTGTCATTTTATCCATTTACCCCTGCTCTTCTCCCTGTAGACATCTCTGGCTTGGTGTTTACCTCACTTACTACCCTGATTTTTTTTTGGGGGGGACTAGGATATCCCTGCTCCTTTCCAGTGCCCCCCCCTTGGCTAGTTTAAATGTTTTCAAATGAAGCATTTAAACCTATCACTTGGGATCCTGGTTCTCCTCCTAGACAGATGCAGACCAGCATGCCAGTATAGGCCTGCATCACTCCAGGTGGACCTGGAGGGGGTAAAGGGACTAAGGGACAGCAAAGATTTTTTGGAGATTGCCAGGTTGGCCTCCCTGACAAGAATTTAAAGAAAAGGCAGAAAAAATAAGAGGAAAGGAAAGAGTGAAAGGGAAAAGGAGGGGGAGGATTGCACATATTCATATTTATGACAGGGGCTTAAATACATAACAGGGGGGCTCCCTGTTACATCCTCTCCTCACCAAGAGGCAACAGTAATACTGTTGTCAGACACCTTCCCTGAACCCTAGGAATGTCAGAGCTTCTGCACATCCACTCTCAGAAGCTCCGCCTCAGGGACCCTTGACTGAATTGGTATCTATATCAGACATACCTAAACATATCTCCGATACCGATCTGTTCCCTGAGGTGTAATATCAAGGGTTTAATACAAACCCCTATCTCATATATCATATCTATGCAAAACATTTCAACATTTTCATAGAAAGAAAAACACATCATATGAACACATTTTATCAAGTTTCATCAGCATGGGCCCTATATCAAGAAGGAAATCAGCATTCTGATGTTTCTACCCTGCTCTATGCTGAATGGTAAAGTGGTAAGGCTGTAAAGCCAAATACCACTGCATTATCTGGCCATTCTTGTCTTTCATCTGTTGGAGCCAGCACAGAGGGTTATGATCTGTGAGAACCTTAAACTCTGTGCCCCACAGATAATATTTCAAGGCCTCTATTGCCCATTTAAATGCTAAGCATTCCT
This sequence comes from Neoceratodus forsteri, assembly GCA_016271365.2. Lineage (NCBI taxonomy): Eukaryota > Metazoa > Chordata > Ceratodontiformes > Ceratodontidae > Neoceratodus > Neoceratodus forsteri. The sequence continues at coordinate 477,981,806 of CM028131.1, forward strand.
TCTCCACTGTTGAATACTTCCTCTCACTCTCATGAAGTTTGCAGCTGATGTATATGACTGGTGCTCCTCACCTTTCCTTGTCTGAGAAAAGACTACACTGATGCCAATATCAGAGGCATTAGTGTGCACTTCAAATGGGAGAGAAAAATTAGGACTGATCAAGACAGAGGATGAACATAGGGTTGCTTTAATGTTCTGAAAGGCCACATTAACATTCCTTGGTCTATAACACCTTATTGGGACATTTGTTTTTGGTCAGATCTGTCAGTGGGACTGCTATGGTGGCAAAATCAGGCATAAGTCAGCGGTAAAAACCAGCCAGTCCCAAAAAGGAATGTTCATGTTTCTTTGTTGGGGGATGGGACTGTTAGCTACTGCCTTGATTTTGCTGATGTCTGGTTTGACTGCACCTTCCCCATGAACCCTAGGTATTTGGTTTCAGTCCTGGCAATGGCGCATTTGGTAAGATTTATGGTCAGTCCGGAGTCTTGAAAGGACTGAATGACTGTACTAAGATGTACTAGGTATGCCTGCCAGTTAGGGCTGAAGATGACAACATCATCTAAGTAGGCACCACTGTACTGTGCATGAACATGCAATACTTGATCCATATAACGTTGGAAGGTTGTGAGGGCACCATGCAGTCCAAAAGGCGTGATGGTGAACTTATAAAGGCCTATCAGAGTGCTGAAGGCAGTCAATTGCTGTGCATGTCAAGAGAGAGGGATTTGCCAATAGCCTTTCATTAAGTCAAGGGTGCTTATGTATTTGGTGTTCCCAATCTAGAAAGTCATCTAAATGGGGCATGGGGTACCCATCAAAGGTGGAGACAGTGTTAATTTTCCTGAAATCCAAGCAAAGCCAGATGCCTCTCTCCTTTTTGGGGCACTACTACTGCCGGTGAAAACCAAGCAGTTCTTGATGGTACTATAACCCCTAGGTGTTCCATTTTCCTCACTTTGTCTATGACTACTTGTTTAACTCTCTCAGGCAGCCGATAGGGTTTCTGGTATATGGGTCTCATTTGTACAACCTTTATGGTGTGCACTACCCCTTTTGCTCTTCCTGGTGTGTTAGTAAAGGTCTTCCCATAATATCCCAGTAGTTGTTCAATCTTCTGTCTCTAGGCTGCATCCAGCCTGGGATTGATTTGAACCCCCACCACTTCTGTGCCTTTATCCAGTCTCTCATCGGCCACTTCAAGCTGAGTGTTCTCTTGCTCAGGGTATATAAAATAACTGGGTACTGGCTCCTGCCTATCAAACCATTTCCTCAACTGGTTGACATGGTAAATTTTGTTTTCGGACCTTTTTCCTGGCATTTCAGTTTCAAAATGTACCTTCCCAATTTGCCTTTTAACTACAAATGGACCTTGCCATTTCATTAATAACTTGTTTTCAGTTGATGGCAACAATAACAGTACTTTATCCCCTGGATGGTACATTTTACTTTTCAGTCCTACGTCATACCATTCCTTCTGTTCTGCCTGTCTATGGACAACATTCTGGTGTGCTAGAGTAACACACTTCACCAATTTCTTCCTAAGATTGGTCATATATTCTACAATATTTGTATGGCAGACATCCTTCCCTTCTTCTCAATGTTCCTGCATCACATCTAAAGGACCTCTGGGGTTTCTTCCACATAGATGGGTAAAGAGTGACAACCCTGTAGTGGCTTGGGGCACATCCCAGTATGCAAACAAGAGAAAGGGTAGATATTTGTCCCAATCCCACCCTTCTTCTTGTACATACTTCTGGAGCACGTGTTTTAGTGTCTTATTAAAATGCTCCACCAAACCATCAGTCTTGGGGTGGTAGCGAGATGTTTTCACTGCAGTTACCCCTATCAATCTGTAAAACTCCTTGAGGAGTACTGAGGTAAAGCTGGTACCTCTGTCTGTGAGAATGACCTGAGGGATACCCAATCAACTAAAAATGTTAGACAGTTCCTCTGCAATCCAAGTGGCTGTCACAGTCCGGAGTGGTCTCACCTCAAGATACCTGGTCGCATAATCACAAATCACCAAAATATACTGGTTACATTTTGAACTTTTTGTTAGGGGGCCTATCACATCCATAGCTATTCTCTTAAATGGTGACATTACTGCGGGTATTGGCTGTAGGGGCACCTTATCCCTTTTCCACCTTTGGCTACCAATTGGCATTCAGGACAAGTGTGACAATACTCAGCCACATTCTCATGTATCCTAGGCCAGAATAACTGATCAGTCAATCTGCCTAATGTCCTGTTTTGTTCTTCATGGCCAGCCATAGGGATCTCATGGGGTAGGTGCATCAGTTTATCCCTATATTTCTGGGGTACCATCATCTTTGGTCAAGAATTCTGCTAGTTAATGATTTCACTGGGCTTCACACAGGTTATTTCCTCCCCGACCCATATTGGTGGTCATTCATTGGATTTGGTGTTCCTACTGGGGATGGAGATATCTGATTTGGTGGTGGAACCAGTTGGATGGTCTGACCATCATTCCATGGGGTTCAGTTTTGGGGCCACCCCTAGTAGGCCAGCCCCTTTGGAGATGGTCCAGTACTGCCCTTTGAGGGGTGTTTCCCCAGATGGTCTGATGGCAGTGCTGGACCTATCAGGTTTACCGAGTGATTGCATGGACCCAGGGGACTTGGTACTTGCCTACAATAAGGTGGTAACATGGGCCCTGGACTACATTGCTCCTGTTCGTGTTCATCCCCTCACTCTTCTCCCTAGGTCTCCTTGGTTTGATGAGACTCTAAGGGAGTTGAGGAGAGTTGGACGAAGATTAGAGAGACGCTGGCAGAGATTGGGCCTGGATTGTGACAAACTTAGCTTGATGGACCATTATGTGGGCTATCAATCAGCAATCTCTCATCAGAAGGCAGAATTCCTGTCCAGAGAGAGAGATTGCTGCTGCACAGAATAGACCAGCTCAGCTTTTCCGGTCTGTGGACAGATTGTGCAATCCAATCTATCTTCAGCCCAGAAGAGCCTTTTCTCAAGAATGGTGCGAGAAGCTTGCTCAGTTCTTTTCAGATAAGGTTGCCACAACCAGGTCCGATGTCTGCTTCACCCTCCCTAGTGGGAGTTGTGATAGTCGACAGGAGATGTCGGACACCCGTTTTGTGTGGTCCGACTTCAGCCTTCCCACAATCAGTGACATTGTGATGGTCATCCAATTATTGCATCTGACCAACTGTGGTTTGGATCCTGGCCCTACACATCTCCTAGTGGGCTGTGTAGAAAAAATTGGCCCGGTCCTAGCTGAGATAGTCTGGAGGTCTTTGGAGAGGGGGATTTTTCCAAATCGTTTGAAGGAGGCTATGGTTCAGCCCCTTCTTAAGAAGCCCTCCTTGGACCCGGACTGTCTGGCTAACTACAGACCTGTCTCTAACCTGCCCTTTGTGGGAAAGGTTATTGAGAAGGTGGTCGCATTGCAGTTGGATGATCATTTGACCAGCCACAATGTCTATGATTCTCTCCAGTCCGGATTTAGGAAGAGACATAGTACCGAGACAGCCCTTGTCCGGGTACTAAATGACCTCCTAATAGCGAGAGATCGAAGGACCTGTTCCATCTTGGTCCTTCTTGATCTCTCTGCAGCATTTGACACCGTGGACCATGGTGTGCTATTGGAGCACCTGCAGTTTATCTGTGGGCTGTCTGGTACAGTCCTCAGTTGGTTTCGATCCTTCCTCAAGGGTAGGACTCAGAGGGTGGTGTCTGGGATTTTTTCCTCAACATCATTCCCCCAATCCTGTGGGGTGCGGCAGGGCTCCATTTTGGTACCCATGTTGTTTGCGGTGTACATGCTGCCGTTGGGAGCTATTATCAGGTGGTACGGTTTGAGTTTTCAGTGCTATGTAGATGATACTCAACTGTATATGTCCTTTGTGCCTGGCCAAGATGCTGCCTTTTCGGTCTTCAACAACTGTCTGGCCAAAATCCAGGACTGGATGAATGTGAGTTGGCTGTGGTTTAATCCAGAAAAAACGGAGGTGTTGGTTGTGGACCCAGGTCGCCGGGAGGCGGGTTTGTTGGCGGGATCTCCCTCGGGCTTATGGCTTGGGGTTTTCAGCTAACTACCTCAGACCGGGTGCAGAATCTGGGCATTGTATTTGATGACTGTTTGACACTTAAATCACAGATGTCGGCAGTTGTCAAAGCCTCTTTTTACCACCTGAGGAACATCGCCCGGGTGAAGCACTTGGTTCCTCCTGACGATCTTCCTACTTTGGTCCACACCTTTGTTACCGCCTGTCTTGACTACTGCAATTCCCTTTATCTTGGGCTACTGGGGGTTAATATTTGCCACTTACACCTAGTGCAGAATGCGGCAGCCAGGCTATTGACTGGTTCTTCTAGGTCCAGTCATATAATGCCTGTGCTCCGCGGACTGCATTGGCTGCCAATATGCTGGTGAATCACCTTCAAGGTCAGTTTGCTGACCTATAAGGCCCTACATGATCAGGGACCTGGCTACCTGAAAGATCTCCTTTATCACTACTGTCCCTCCCCGCACTCTCCGATCCACTGACGAGGGATTGCTAGAGATTCCCAGGGTTCGTTTGAAGACCTCTGGGGCCAGATCTTTTAGCTTTATGGCCCTGACCCTGTGGAATTCTCTACCTTGTCAGGTACGAGATTGCCCGACTGTCCAAACTTTTAAGAGGGCACTGAAAACCTATCTTTTTAAACATGCGTATAATGATTTTTAAATGTTATTAGGTCTGGATTAATTTTATTGTTTTAGTTATATTGTTTTTATTATGTTATGTACAGGCGCCTTGGTTCTGGAAAGGTGCCTTTTTACAAATAAAGTTTTGATTGATTGATTGATTGATCTGTCTTATACATTTCCCCATAGCGGGGTTAGTACACATTCAGTATAATGCATCATTTGTTATTGCATACTGTGGCTGCCCTTCTGCAACCACCTGGTCCATCTGTAAGAAAAAGGAATTCAAAGTCTCATCCAACTTTTGCTCCATTTTTATACTAGCCTCAGTTAAATCGGACCCAACATCAGGTATTCCTTCCTGATGGGTATCCATCCATTTTCTTTTTTCGGCCCTTTTCTCCTTTCTTGATTTTCTTGTTTTCCCTGGACCTCATATACCTCCTCATCAAATTGAAAAATGTTTTGTGAGTATTCTTGTTTAACCTGGGCCTGAGTGGTTACTGCCACAAGCTGGTCACAGGTCTGTTGATTTTTTATCAATCTGTCAAAGTTAAGGAAATCCTGGCTGATAATAATGGGAACTGGCAGTCTAGGTACTAAACCAACAGAGCTGAGTTGTTTATCCTGCCCTACTGTCATTTCCACCATGGAAGTAGGGTACTGGTGGACATCCCCATGGATGCAGGTTACCTCTGACTCCAGCCCTTTACAGCGGTAGTTCTTTAAAATGTCCACCCTCACCAAGGTTTGTTTGCTTCTTGAGTCCAGCATCCCACTATTTCATCCTGGTCAGTCCCGCTGTTATAACATACCCCCAATTAGCCATTGCCAAGTGGGCAGCTTTGTTTCTTCTATTGAGGCAATTACAGGCCATGTGTACTTTTCCCAAACAGCTGAGACAAATAATGTCTGTGGAATAGGGTCTTGACCTTCGGTCCCTTTGCCAGTTATTTCCCCCAACATTTAACTGTCTGGAATAAGTAGTTTCAAAAGGTCTTACCAGTGTCATAGATTGGGGTTAAGAGCCTTGGTATCCTCCAGGCTTTGATGGTCTGGCCACCAGGTAATCCTCCACCAGAGTGATGGTCTTCTCTGCTGTGTCAGATTTGTGGTTCTTCACCCATACTGGGATGTCTTGGGGCAATACTTGAATAAATTGCTCTATAATTATCAATTCAAAGATTTGGTTGAGGGTATTTAATCATTGGTTTTAACCATTACAGGCAGAAACTTTTTAACCTGGCAAAAGTCTCTCGAGGGGTATCTTGGCCCGTCATCTTTTGGAACCTGAATCGTCTATAGGTCTCGGTATTGACATACTGTCGGAGGATTTCCTCCTTGACCTGATTGTAATCATTAAAGCCAGGAGCAGTAAGGTGACTATACACCAGTTGGGCCCATCTGGATAAGTAAAGGACAAATCTGATGACCCACTGGTCTTGGGGCCAAGCACATGTCTGAGCTATATGCGCAAACATAGTTAGGCTTCTATATCATCAGCCTCTGTCAATTTTGTTAGTTTTATGTCATGGGGTACATTTCAGTCAGGTTGCCCAGGGGTCAGGGTATGGATGGCTTGCAAGGCATCCTGCCATCTCTCATTAAGTCTCTTCTTTCCTCTTCTTGTAGTCTCTTGTCCTCATCTCACTGCCATTGGTCCTCTGCTCGAACACGCTCTATCTCCAACTATTTTAGACAGAGCCAGTGCAGCAGGTTGCTGGGGTTATCTGGTGCACTCTCCACCCTCTTCTTCCTGTCCTCTTCTTCCAAAGGTTCCTCATCTGTGGCATCCTCCTACTCTTTCTTCACAATCTTCAGCCAGGCACCATGGTCCAACCCAGGCACTGTCTTCAACCTGAGCTTTTCAGCTATTGCTCGAGTCCACTGGACTTTCATTGGCTTTGCACTTTTTACCCTGTGCATGTGTTGGAGTACTGGACTATACCCTCTTGGCAGCATCTCCTAGGCAGCCTAAACAAGCCAGGTATCCCACTGCTAACACCAATGTGAACATGTGGGATAATAACTGATGCAACAAAGCAGGGATCAAGTGCATAAAAAATGCACAAATGCGTTCATCAATTTATTTTCAGAAAAATACAAATATTTACAGAAATAAAAAAAGTCAAATAATTAGTCCTGCACAGAGAGATTCAGACCTCTGTTCCCTTCAGCAGAATCTGTGGCTTTGCTTCAGCCTAGATAGTCCAATGAATACTTTTATGAAGTAACCTGTGTGAAATCCACACACACTCACCAACTGTAGCACTAGACTGACTCGACTATCTAATATTCCTCTAGTGGTGAGCCCTTTTTATAGCTCCTTGTGATTACATCACATAATTGAGGAGTTTCCATAGGCTGTGACATCACATAATTGGGGAGTTTCCATAGGCCATGATATCATATAACTGGGGAGTTTCCATAGGCTGTGACATAATATAATTGGGGAGTTTCCATATGACATGATGTTACATAATTGAGGAGTTTCCATAGGCCGTGACATCACATAATTGGGGAGTTCCCATTTCATATGCAGCCCTCAATCACAACACCTCTGGGGCTGCTTCTGTACAGGGTATGCTTTATTCTAGTCACTATGGGGCATACAGTTACCCTTGCCTGTAGTGTCTCACTAGCCGGCTGTCAAGTATTCAAGTGACTTTGATCGTACCGCTAACGCGGCAGTCGTTTTATTTTTCTTTGGAGCATGCCTTTGCCCTGAAGCAATCATCTTTTATTTTTTCCAAACAAGGACTGTACATTCAGCCACTATGTGGCTACAACAACACTGAAACAACCCGCTCCAAAAAAAAAGAATTGCTTGGTTGCACTCAGCGACCAGCGCTGTCCCTCGCACCAGAGCCATATAAGTCAAAGGAGTTGCACTCAGCAGCAGTGGTTCTGGAGCTTGGCACTCCAGAAACAGGCACTATGCTTCCTTTTAAACCAAGGGGCACCAGACCTTAACAATAAAGTGTGACTTGTACTATTTCCTGTCTCTGCAATTGGGAGCATAACGCTATGTGCATAAAGAGGGGGCAAAGACAATAAGGGGCAGCAAAGTATTCCCTGTTACAAACCACCCAAAAGAGATGTAATCAAGAGGTGCTTTGTTGTTCCACCCACTTACCCCTGGCCCCTACCTCTATTAGATATTCACAGTGGAGGACTAGAAAGAAAGGCATAGGCTGGGATCAGGGATGATCAGGAAAGGAGGAGGGGCTCTGGGCTGGGCTACACTCCATTGTGACCATAGGGACAAAAAGGGATCTGAATATAGAGGGGCATTTTGGGTTGCCACTGAGTTTGCCTTATAGTCTGGTGGTCCAGACTGCATATTTTTTCTCCAGCTGCTCACCTACTTCCTTTATTTAGCAGGAGCAATATTGATCAAGGAGCTTGTACATTTTTGATTAGTCATTGGGTGAAAGGGCTTCCAGGGTATATTGAAAAGCACAAAAATACAGAGGTAAATGCTCTGCCTTACTCACCTATTCATTTTTCTTTTAATTTTCTTTTTTAATAGGAGCTTGTCCATTTTTGTTTGGTGATTGGGTAATAAGCAACCATGGTGTCATTTTAAGAGTACAAGCATGTAGAACTGTTATGGTACTTATAGTAGGGTTGTGAAGAATGGAGGGGAAACAGATTTGGAGGGGAAATTGGAGAGGACTGGGGACAGGGCTAGAGCAAAGTCCCCAGACTGCAAGGGCAGAAGGTATATTTGGAAGGGTGGTAGGGTGTACTGGGTGTGGGTCAGTCATAGTGATGGACATGGCTTGGAAGATGGGGGGGCTGCATGGTATGTAGGCAACTGGCACAAATAAGGAGGAGTTTAAGTGGTTGAGGTGGAGGCTGGGAGGGTGAGGGGTGGTGGGGAGGATAGGAGATCTGCAGAGGGACGAAGATGGGCAGGGAGGTAGAGGAAGGAATGGTGGAGTTGTAGGCTCTAGAGAGAAGTTAGAATAGGCAGGAGTCAGGAAGTGGATTGGAAAAACACAAGCAGTGAACGGGGTATGGTAGGCAATACGGGGGCTCCTGGGGGCCCAGATAGAGAAGTTCAGGATGCAAGAAAGGCAGAGGGTACTAGCAGGAGGTAAGATACAAGCATCCAAAGCCTGCATTTAAAGAAAGAGAAGGGGGAGAAGCACCAGTGGGAGCAATAAAAGCAGCAGGCACAGAGCACGAAAACAGATATGCACCACTAAGGTCACTAAATGAAGATGAGAATGAAGAACTTGGGCTAGTGGAGGACAGACATGATGGAAAACTCAGTAGAAGGGGAGTTTTTGCCTCAGGAAATAACACAGAGGAGGGCACAAGAAAGAATAAGGGCACTGGGGCAAACACACTCCAAACAGGGAAAACCCACAAATGAAGGGAGCAGCAAGAGAAGGCCTTGGGGGGCCAAAACAGTATGGTAATGCGGAAGCCACCTGGGCACTGGAAACTGCAGTCCAGGCAAGGGAAAGGGCAGGGCAAGGGGGGGGGATAGAGCCAACAGATGGTGGGAAAAGGGGGCGTGGTTTAGTGGAAAATGTCTGCAGGGGAATGGGACCGAGTAGAGAGAAGGAGATTAAGTGTTCAGAGGGAAAAAAAGGAAGAGGGGATAATGAAATTAAAGGAATACAAGGGACTGAGAAAATGAGAGGAAAAATACAAGCAGAAGGTAGTAGAGGAAGGGTCATAATTGTTGGGGACTCAATAATAAAAGAATTCATTGGGGGCAGGGAATAAAAACAGTACAGTATCGGGTCCAAGTGCCTACCAGGTATGACAGTGGCAGAAGTCATTCATTATATCCTTCCAAGGGACACAACAGGATGGAAGAACTCACCTGGTGTTCCACCTTGAACAAATAATCTGGCAGGACATCGCCTGATGGAAGTGCAGGCAAGGTTTAGGGCACTGGTGAAGTACTGCAGCAGCCTGGGATTTAGATATTTGGCCTTTTTGGAAGTGTTGTCCATACCAAGAGTAAGCACAGAGAGGAGGCTGAGGATCAAGGAACTTAATACATAGCTGGTGGGATAGTGTGTACAGATGGGGTACATGTTGATAGGGGACTGGGGAACAACTTGGCTGGATGACAGCCTATTTGTCCCAGATAGGCTGCACCTGAACAGGGAGGGCACAGCAGTGCTAAGGTGCAAATTAGAAGATTTCATAGAACAAAACTATAATTTAAACTAATCAGGGGTTGGGTGGGAAAAATCCCACACCACGGGATGGGAGAAATGGGGGGGGGCTACCAGCCCTCCCCTCAGAATGGAAAGAATCAGACTAGAGGAGATGGGAAGGCAACATGCACTGGGGACATTTAATGGGCCCAGCAAATGCAGAACCATGTGCACCAATACCAGAAGCCTAGGAAACAAGATTGCAGACTTAGCAGCCATCATGGCTGAGGTGGACTGGGATATCATGGGAATCATGGAAACATGGGATCATAGGGCCAGGACTGGGACATGGCAATACCGGGGTAGGGTATGTACTTTTTAGGAAAGATAGGGTGGATGGGGGGGTTTGCCTATATGGGAAAGAAAATGTTAAGGCTACGGAAGTACTGGGTAAGTGGGGGGTGGTGGAGGCATTATGGGTATTACTGGACACAGGAAATGGAGAGGCAATATGTACCAGGAGTATTTACAGGCTGCCAGTGCAGCAGGGGAGGTGGATAGGGAAATGACAGAGGAGATCAAGAGGATGGAGAACAGAGGAGGTGCTGTTGGTGGGTACTTCAACTTGCTGGACGTGGACTGGGGTGTCCATCAGCAGCATCCGCCAGTAGCAGGGAGATCATGGACTCCCTACAGGGGTCACTCATGAAACAGCTGGTAAGAGAACTGACCAGGGAGGGGGGTGATCCTTGATTTAATACTTACAAATAGGGAACAGATAGGAGAGATATCCATAGGGAAGAACCTGGGCACAAGTGACCATAGCACTGTTTGGTTCACTGTAAATACGTCTGCTGAGGCCCATCGACCAAGATTGAAGGTGCTAGATTTTAGGCATGCAGAATTTCAGAAAATGGGAGAAAGTGTTCATCAAGCATTAGCACTGGTGGGGAAACTAAGGGGGGGCAGAGGAAATGTGGGGCCAAATAAAAGGGGCAATAGTGGAGACCACTAGCACCTATGTCAGAAAGGTAACCAAAAAGAGGAAGAGGAGGAAATACCTTTGGTTCAATAAAGAGGTGGCAGAGAATATCAGGGAAAAGAGAAAGGCATTTATTAGGTATAATGGGACACAGAGGGAGAAGGATAGGACTATATACCATGAGAAGAAGAGGGAAGCAGGCAGGGAGGTCAGGAGGGCAAAGGCAAGAACAGAAGAGAAAATAGCCAACACAGTCAAGGTGGGGATAAAACCTTCTTCTGGTATGTGAGCAAGAGGAAGTGGTCAAGGGCAGGGATAATCAGGCTGAAAAACGGGGAATGGGAGCAGGTGGAAGATGAATGTGGGAATGTGGAAATACTCAATAGCTACTTCTGCTCTGTGTTCGTGGTTGAAAAGGAAGGGGAGATCAAGAAAATCAGGGAACACAAGGTAATGGGGGGTTGACTCCAGTCTGTTCTGGGTGAAGGTGGTCCTGGGAGAGACTGAGGGTTTGAAGGTGGATAAAGCAATGGGGCCAGATGAGGTGCACCCCAGTGTACTAAGGGAGCTTAGCAAAGTGCTAGTGGGACCTCTGACCAGCCTCTTCAACAGGTCCTTAAAGATGGGGGAGATCCCTGATGACTGGAGAAGGGCAGATGTGGTCCCCTTCATAAGGGGGAGACAAGGAGCAGCCAGGCAACTATAGACTGTTAAGCTTAACATCGGTGGTGGGCAAGCTCATGGAAAAACTGCTCAAAAAGAAAACCTCTAGCTACCTGGAGACCAATGGTCTCCTGGATTGGTGGCAAAACGGAATTTCTGAGGGAAGGTCATGTCAAATAAACTTAATAGAGTTATTTGACTGGGTCACCAGGGTACTGGATCGGGGGATCTATAGACATTGTGTATCTAGAGCTTAAATAAGGCATTTGATTCTATGCACACAGTAGACTACTGCACAAAATAAGATGCCTTGGGCTGGGGCTGCTAGTGGTTAGGTGGATGCAAAACTGGCTGGAGGGAAGAAGGCAGAGGTAATCATTAATGGGGTACCATCAAGGGAGGTGTGGTCACTAGTGGAGTACCTCAGGGGTCAGAGCTGGGCCACTCCTTTTCCAATATATTTATAAGGGACATAGCGGAGGGGCTACAGGAATAGTGTGTCTATTTGTGAAAGACACAAAGGTATGCACAGAGTACATAAGCTGAGGGGTTGAGAGCATGCATAAGGATCTGGAGAAGCTGGAGGAATGGTCCAGGAATGGCAATTGATCTTCAATACTAAAAATGAAAATCATGAACTTAGGCAAAAGTAACCCTGGCACAGAATGCAATATGGGGAGCAAGCCCTGGAGGTTACCGAGCTGGAAAGAGACATGGCATATTCATCTCATGGGATCTGAAGAGTGGCAAAGCAAAGTGAGACGGCAATGGCAAGGGCCAGTAGGATGCTGGGTTGTATTGGCAAGGGAATAACTAGCAGGAGGAGGGAGGTCATAATGCCCTTGTACAGGCAGCTTGTCAGGCCACACCTTGAGAATGGAGTCCAGTTCTGGAGGCCATACCTCAAGAAGGATGTAGAAAGGGTGAAGCGGGTCCAGAGGTGGGTGAAAAAAATGGTAGGGGCACTCAGGCACCTGTCATATGAGGAATGGCTGAAGGACCTTGGCATGTATTCCCTTGTGCAGAGGAGGGAATGGGGGACATGATTGAGACCTTCAAGTATATCAAGGGTTTACAAGGTGAACAGGAGGCTATCTTTCCAGCTAAAGAAAAATCAACAATAAGGGACACCATATGAAGATAGTAGGGGAGGTTCAGGGGAAACTTAAGAAAATTCTATTTTACAGAGAGGCTGGTGGATAACTGGAACAGATTCCCAAGGAGGCGGTGGAGGCAAGAACTGTGGGGGTTTCAAGAGAGGTGTGGGATAGACACAAGGGACTGCTAGTTCCAGGGTGGGGGTGGGTAGAAGGCAATAGCAAAGTCCTAGTGGCTAGCTAGGCATACTGGGCAAACTGGGTGGGCCTGGCTGTCCTTTTCTGTGGACACATTCTGTATTTCTATATTTCAAAGCCAGTGGCTTTCTCAAAAGGGCTCTGCAGGAGACCCTCAATCTCAGGACACTTTCTTGGCTTCTTTTCAGAGAGGCGGTTGGGGTCAAACAGGGTCCAAAGTCATACCCTATATCCCACATAGAAACAAAGAATTTGATGGCAGAGAAGGACCGCTTGGCCCACCTAATCTGCCCATTTCCCTACCTGATGGATAAGCTGCAGATTCTAGTTAATCAACAGCTTACTTCCTCCTACCCCCTACTAGAATTGCCTTATGTCTGTCCCATGCATTCTTGAATTCTCCCAGTGTTCCTGACTCCACAGCCTCCTTAGGAAGGCTGTTCCATGCATCCACCACCCTCTCTGTGAAAAAATACTTTCTAACATTACCTCTGAGCTGTCCCCTCTCTATCTTCAAATTGTGCCCTCTTGTTATTGTACATCTCTTCTTCTGAAAGATGCTACCCTCTTGTACTTTGTTAATTCTCTTGAGATACTTGAAAGTTTCTAACATGTCCCCCCTTTCCCTCCTTTCCTCAAGGGTATACATATTAAGCTGCTTTAGTCTCTCCTCGTATGTCTTCTGGTGCAGACCCTGCACCATTTTGGTTGCCCTCCCTCTGAACAGCCTGCACTCTGTCTATGTCTATGTCAGAATTGCACACAGTACTCAGACGGGTCTCACCAACTGTCTGTACAGAGGGATAACAACTTCCTGTTTTCTACTTTGATGCCTCTCCCTATGCATCCCAGTATTCCCCAGCCCTCCTTACTGCCTTCTCACATTGTTTGCCCACCTTAGGTCATCTGATATAAGTACTCCTAGGCAGAACTGCAGCTAGCAATTCAGGGCCGGGCAGGCGGTCAGATGAGGCCTCTGTATCCTAACAAAGTAAGCAGGGGTGCAGGGGCATGAGCCACCCACCTGCCCTGGGGTTTTGGTGCTCTCAGGTGAGTTTTGGGGCTGTTAGTGAAGCTAAAACAAGATTTTGTGAAGCTTTCCCAATGCCATATTCAATGAAGGAATGTATTTTAGCCTGGAGTCTTATTGATATTTATAACAACAGAAGAATTTTTTATAATGTGGTCTGCTGCCAGCCATGATGTAAACCCTCATGATTCCCCAGATGGCTGGCAGTGGTCCAAATACAACAGACAACCTGTGAACCTTATTCATTTTTATAACAACATTAGGATTGTTTTATAATCACAACAATGCACTTCATGGCACATGTAGTATTGAGATTTATAGACTTTTCATGCATTTGAAGTCACTTGGGTGCATTTCGTGTTATCCCACACCTGTCATGTGTAAATCCAGAAGACATGCACTCTCATTATTTCATAACTGTTAACATTTCATGATTTTAGATATGTGTTGGCATCAATGGCTACTGTCATTCATCGTACCGTCTCATAACAGCAAATGAACAAAATGACAGAAATCTAAAGGTCATTGAAAACTGTTTTATTATCAATCTTTTAAAATAGGTTAAGTGATAGTATTTTGATGTATAATACATTTTTTAGAAATTACTTTTTTTAGTCGTAAAAATGAATTCACAATACATCACAGTTTACAACAACATTAAAATATATTTTTATACAAATGGAATTAACGTCTATCCTATTAAAACTTTCTAAATAAAAATACATAGAATACTGTAAACTAATGATAACCATTCATTGCAAAAGTAACATTAAAAATGTTGCATATGTCAATGAAAAACTGATTCATTAGTTCAATGATGTTTGAAAACATAATATAGTGTATAGTGGAGTGTTGTTCCATCTAGAATTCCTTTCAAAATGCTGTTGTACCACATTCCAAAGGTAATGGAATGTGATTATACCCTACTCTGTTGAACAGCACTCTGTAATCTCTGCAGACTGTATGAGTCAGTTTCATTTTGATAGCAAAAGTAGTCATACACAGATTTCATACTGCACTACACACTATACAAAATACTGTATGAGCAACTCTATGCATACCCAGTAGTCTCTATATCATAGAATTATTATTGAATATACTCTTCTTGTATTTGCATACTTAATACTAATTTCAAATGATGTAAAACTATATTACTCCTTGCAAAGAACTATATTTTGACTTACGTGTATGCAAGTTATAGTGTTATTCAAATAAATCTGAGTTATTCAAAATTGTACAATGGTGTGTAAAAATACTGTAACCTCATTGATCAAAACACGTCACATGGATGGTAAATCCTACTTTACCAAGGCTGAGGAATTTAATGTGAAAAAAAAATAAATAAACACATTTTCATTTATTTCTCAAATGGAAGACATCAGTTGCTCAATGATATTGCTGCCCTTTCACCTATGGAGGTTAAGGTATTAGGAAAGTAGTGCCACCTTTCAGTTTGTTGACAGGTGAGGACACGTCCTTTGACCAATCAGGGTGAATGATTTCTTTTACCTATTTTATAATGTTTTTTATAAATGCAATTCTTCAGCTGTGGGCAATGCAGGATTTTTTGACCAATGAGGTTACAGGATTTTAACATATCATTGTGCAATTCTTAATGTAAGAGAAGCTGAGCAACGTCAATGTGGCAATAAGGTTTTGGATGAAGTAATTTCTACAATGCTGTAGTAATACCCCTAAAATGTAGGATTCACTATACTATTTTCATGGGATCCTTAATGTCCACTGTCAGGTGTCCTGTCTTCAGTAGTTATATCTACTGGCATGATAGTGCCATAGTGAGTGAGCCTCCATGCCTGTCTATTTAAGAGCACGCTAACCTGAGTTTAAAAATTAGTCTGTGCTGTATCTGAGAGAATGAAGGCTTGTGACCAGCTAGAAAGTGTGTTAATCTGCAACATTCTGCGGTCGCTGCTTGCACAAGAAGAGCCTCTTTAGAAATGTGAATATCTTGTTGTTTGTCAGGTGTTATAGTAAGACAGATACGTTGTCTAACCTGCTTTTATTGCTGATCTGACATTTTGATGGTGGTCACTATGTCGGACCCTTAACTTTCAGTATTCAAACCAATCGAACTACTGGTGACCTGAAATGGATCATGTCCCCATGGGTTTTGTGGAAGGAATTCTGGCCAGAACCGTGGGAAAAAACACTGCGGAAGAGTGGGGACTGTCTGTACAGCTTGCCGCGCTGAGATGGGAACCCGCCAGAAGCAGCTCAATTTAGTTCCAGTTAGTGTCTATAAGACTCTTTGCTGCCCATGAAGAAAAGAAGTCCAAAAAGAACTGTCTGACTTACAGTCTGCTGTCCTCAGCCCTGCCACTGTGACACAGCACTGCTTGCAGAGTACCTGCTCTGGTGAAGGCAGGAAGTAGGCTGGAGACAACAAGATGTGGAGGACTTCTAGATCACCTGCTGCAGAGCTTTTAGTACTGCCTAAAACCAGCATCAGGAGGTACAGCCCCCAGGCATAATGAAGCCCAGAGTACAGCTTAGCAGAGATACGCTGTAATTGTTGGTGTTGGCACCTAGATGGACCTAAAGGTGGCACCCTTAATGTGACTTACAGCTCCCATTTGCCAACCAAATATTTTGGATTTCAAGAGAAATGCCCAGAACTGACTGAAGCAGTGGGTCAGTAAAACTTGGAATAGAAGAATGAACAGCTTGAGCTTTCGAGCAGCTGCTACCTGAAGTAGCATGGGGGTCTGTGGTAAAATGCTCAGCTGGCTTTCCTGCCATGTTCTCCATTAATCGCACTGCCCACTGAAGAAGTCTGACATGTCTGATATCCAGTCTTGGAACTGTGGCAGAAGAAAGAAGTTTATGAGTGTGACTGGTGATTACGACCAAAGACTTGCTACTGAAGCGATTAGCTTACCTTTTGAGAGAGTAAAACTCAGAAACACATGGGAAATGAGTGCTTAGACTGGTCTGGACCACCTCGTCACTCTATAATATGCAACTTCTATACTGCAGTATAAGGATACAGGAATTGCAAATTATGTTACATTGTGACCAGGGCATCATGCAGTATGATAAATATTTTAAAATGATAGAGAACTGTCAAACATAATCTGCCCGATTGCTCTGAAAATGGAATAGAATTTAGATAAACTTTGTTATTAAAAACACATCTAGTAAGAATGACCATGCATAGCTTGCATTTAGCCAGTGTTGTCCTATAAAATAATTCATTGTGTGGTCAGCAAGTTTTGAACAGAATTTGGACAGAGAGAAGGCCATGGTTTTAACATTCTAGATATGAACTGTGTATATGAACATTACATGTCTTTTTAATTTTTTTGTTTTTAGCAGAAGAGCAGCTGCCATCTTCATAAGAAGCTTTGAAACCTAATGAGGAAGTGGAAATACAATGTAACTCTACAATAGCACAGTGGTTTAAGGCTCTGAGCTGCAAATCTGGAGACCTGGGTTTGAATCCCACAGCCCCCACTTGTATATACTGTGTGATCCTGAGCAAGTCACTTAACTTCCCTGTGCTCCCAGGTTGCACCTGTAAAAAAGCTTTCAGCTTAGTGTGTCTCACCTGGTTAAATAACTAAATAAAAATAAATAAATAAAAAAAGATGGACATCATGTACATGTATTCATGCACACCTCCTGAATAATAAATAATGTGTGTGAAATTCTGTATGTAGAACAAGTATTGGATGCAAGGTGAATTGTACCTCGCTATAATGTTTTCAAATGTTTTATTTATTGTGACCCTTGATAACCTCTGCCCTTGTGCTCTATTATGACAGGATAATAGACTTCAGAAGAGAATCTTCCTATGTTACTTTATAAATGCACACAAGTCTCCCAAACATACTTCACCTGACAAGTGCTTTCACATGTACTACCATCTTCTGTCTCCGCTGCCCAGCCATTCATTCCCTGAATGGGTGATTAAGTACCGCCTCCTCCTTTCAGTTTCTGTTCCAATTTATAAAAATATAGCATAACTATAATCTAAAAAGAAAAAGAGCTCACAACAGAACCAACAATGAATAGCTGTTGGCACACCACGGTTCATGTTAGGCAAGGTAATGCATTTAAATTAGTTCCTGGTTTGTGACACAAGAACAATTGTAAACACATGAAAGGGTACAGGAACTGGTTACCTATGTGCATCTGCTTGAAATGTCTCTTTACCTACATTATATTCATATCTCTGAAGGACAGCTATTTAACTGTACTTGAATAAAAACTGAAGCTGTCAGCTGTGTTTGTATTGCTGTCTTTTGCATTGACAACATTCTGTGTAGTTCCTTTCATGAAACCAAGAATTTGGAGTTTAGATTGTCACTTCATGTTTTCACAAATGTCAGCATGAACTAACGGTTCTGAAACCATGATGCGACATAGTCAGAACTCCAAATTCTCAGTTAAATGAAATGCACAGAATGTTGTCCATACAACGGAAATAATAAAAAAAAACACAGCTGACAGCTGTTTCCTAGAATGTTACCCTTACTCACACTTTAGAACTCTCAAAAACATTTTCCTTATGAAATCTGTCTTGTCCTGCTTTAACAGCCTTAACACAGCCCTACCAGATAAGTTATTCTCTGAAGTAATGCTTTCTAATATTTTCCTTATCCTGCCCCCACTTTGAATGCCTTCTAATTCTATGTTCTACATATTAAATAGGATCTTTGTACAATGTTTTTGTGATGGATTTGCTGTATTTACTGCAGAATACAGGCAAGGTAAAGGAGGATATTAATATTTAAATAAATATGCATCTTTGTGTTCAAGAATTGTGCTGAGGCAGTTTACAGAGTGCAGAAAGTAAAGAGTGCAATGCACGCATTCAGAGTAAGTTCACATTTCTTAGTGATAATTTGGGATTAAAACATCAGAGAAATAACAAAATTGCATCTGTTTAAAAGAGATTGTGCTTGGATTTTTTTTTGTTTTATTTAGTTACTTATTATAGTTCTAATTGTTTGAAGTTAAAGATATTGTGCAGTATCCATATTTTAGGGACACTAAGTACTGTAAACCTCTCTCAGAAAACATCTATTGCTATTAGTAAATATCTTTCAGATAAGAGTTACAGCTGTATATAATGTGCATCCTGCCCACAAATAACAACTGCTTAAGGAGCTGGGTCACTGCTTTCTGTAGAATGTACCTGATATAATCAGTTTCCAGAAACTGACTTGAAGGGTCTACTTCACAAAAACTGGAATATGAACAATTTCTGCATATCTAGATTGTGCCATGTTGCCAATCCACAATGGATGGCATCTAGAAAATCAAGCCATTCTGGTCCATGATTACAAAGCTTCAGGTGGGAGTATGGGTCATGTACTGGGTAAAAGGGGTGGGGAGGGTAGTATAGCTAGGCTCAACACTGGGCTTGCAACTGGAAGCCCAAGTTGCCTCTGAGTATATCACCTGTGCTGCATGAGCAGGGAGTGTGGATACAGCAGTATTCCTTTTCCAAAGAACTATAACTTTGTTTAAATAAACAAACGAACAACAACAAGAAATCACATGTCCAGTTTCCATGTTAATCTGAAAAGCTGGCTAGTACAGTACTATGAGGTGGAGGTAGGTGGACTTTCATGGGCTCCAAACATGCCCTGCACCTGCAGCTGGTGATGCATATGAATTAGAGCAGAGGTCCCCCTTGCATAACCTATGTACCTCCTGAAGCCCTCAGCAGAGTATAGATACTGTAGCACTGTGAATGGGTACAGCATGCAGGCACACAACCCTTGTAGACTCTGATTTATGAGGCAGGAGGTTGAGAGGTAACCGTATATGACTACAAACACAAGCAGACCCAAGAGGAATAACAAGGGAGCAGCATCCAGTGCCCTCATCTTATCAATAACACATCACAGTGAATATGCTTTTTATTCCTTTTTTTTTTTACATTTACCAGGCTGGATGGATGTCTGTACAAGGACAGTCAGTGGAGTGAACAGAACGAGTGGGGACATGACACCTACACACCGCAGTCCACGCAGTCACATTCCATTTGGGGAGTAGTATGAGGCGATGACGACTACGACGAGTTGCGAGCATTAAGGCCTGTGACCCGACTACTGGGCAGCAGCTGAGCCTGATGTACTCCGGTGGCGACCGTCCTGGCTCACTCAGTGACTTGTTGCTTGCCTTTGGCTGCCTCTGCCTGACCTCGTCTCGTTGTGGTCTACTGGTCCTCTGACTGGATGGATGGATTGGCGGCAAACTGACACTAAAGCAATCCCTCTCTCTCTTCTGACTCACGGCGGCAAATGTACAGAGGGTGTTGCGCGTGCTAGGCACCATTCCTGCTCAGAACAAATGCACAGGACAGTAGGGAAGCATCATCACGTTTAGTAGGGTCTGTGCGGCCTTGACTGGCAACTGTAATATCTTTCTTTGCTCTCCAAGTGGGGGTGTCATTGTGCAACAGCAATGGTAGGACTGATGCATAATAACTCCCCCCTGGATGGCAAAGAAAAAGGATTTACAGTGGCGTAATAGTATCTTCTTAAGTGGTAAAGGATGACCGGAGGGACAAATACAAAATATTAAAATATACTTTTCAGCGCTGCTCAGGCGGGCCCCTTAATGCGGGCCCAGGAAAAAGTCCAGTTGTCCCCATAACGCGGCCCTGCTGCTAGGTCTCTTTGATTTTTGTTGTTGTTATTAACTCATTGTGTACTCTTCCCTGGGTTTTGTTTCCCAGATGCATTACCTTGCAATGCTTTGCACTGAATCTGTGCTGCCGTATATTTGACCATTCCTCCAACCTTGCAGACCCTTTTCATCCTTTCCACCCACGTTGTGTATCAACCCTGTTGCAGATCTTTGTCATCTGCAAAGAGACATACTTTTCCTTCCAGGTGCTCTCAATGTCACTTATAAAGGCACTAAGAGGACCGGTCCCAATCTGGAACCCTCAGTGTACCCACTAGTAACCCCTCTTTCTTCAGAGTGGACTCCGTTTACTATTATCCTCTGTGTCTTGTCCTAGAGCCAGTTTTTTATCCAGGCTACCACCTTGAGACCCACTCCAAGGCTGGCTAACTTGTATATTAATCTTTTGTGTGAGACTGTGTCAAATGCTTTGCTAAAATCTAGGTAGGCCATATCCACAGCCCCTCTCTGGTCTACTGCTTTGGTCACCCAGTCAAAGAAATCTATTAGGTTCATCTGACATGACCTTCTTGCTGTGAAACCATGCTGCCTTGGGTTCTATGCCCCACTGGCCTCTAGATACACAACAATTCTTTCCTTCAGAGTGATTCCATCATTTTCCCTACCACTGAAGTCAAACTAACTGGTCTGTAGTTTTCTGCCTCTGCCCTGCTCCCACTTCTGTGAAGTGGAATCACATTTGCCCACCTCCAGTCCTCAGGTACCACCCCATCCTCCCATGATTTGTTAAAGAGAGTAGTCAGTGATGTTACTAGTTCTACCCTTAGTTCTTTTAGAATTCTTGGGTAAATCCCATCAGGCCCCATTGCTTTGTCCACCCTCAGTTTCAAGAGTTCTTTCAAAACCCTTTCTTCTGTGAATGGACTGATATTGACCTCCCTATTCAGAGTTTCTCTCTTGTTTGGTTTAGGTACCTCCCCCTCCTTTTCCATTGTGAATACTGAGCAGAACTATTCATTCAGTATCCCTGCTTTTTCACTGTCACCCTCTGCCCACATTCTCTCCCCTTTATTAAGTCTCTGTATCCCTCCCTTGGTCTTTCTTCACTCCCTAATGTACCTATAAAAGGTTTTATCCCCCCTTTTTAACAGAGTTGCTATCTTTTCCTCAGTTTGTGCCTTTGCTATTCTGACTGCCTTCCCTGCCTCCTTCTGCTTTAACTGATACATTTCTCTGTCCTGCTCCTTCTGTGTTTCCTTATATTTCCTGAATGCTATCCTTTTCTCCTTAACCTTCCTTTCCGCCTCTTTTGAAAACCATAGTGGTTTTTTTCCTTCATTTTGTTTTGTTGATTTGCTTCACACAAAGGCTTGTTGCCTCTGTAATGGCTGTTTTGATTATTCCCCATTGTTCCTCCACCCCTCCTTCTTGCCTGTTTGCTAGTGCTTTTCTGAGGCACTCTCTCATTTTCCAAAAGTCAGCCTTCCTAAAGTCCAATACTCTTGTTTTTGTATGGCTTGACTCTATTCTTTTTCCACCTATTCTACTCTTTTCTACCATTCTCTTTCATAGCCTCCAAAAGCTATAACCTTTGAGGTAACAATGGATCATTCAAAGGAAGCAAAACTGTATCTTAGATAAGGCTGGTCTTCTTAATGGGGCCCCTCTGGTGTGGATCGGGCATGGTTTTCCTTTTTCTTTGCCAAGCAGACAAAAATGATGGAAGACCATTAAGTGCTAGAGGCAGTGTATTACAGATGCTTGATAGAGATCTCCTCTCACCTACTGTCAGTCTCAACACAACATGGCCTACCATTGTCCAGTCAAGAATACAACAGTAGATATAGAGGGCACCATTGAATGCCTCCTGAATCTGGAAGTTATTTGCCTAGTCTTGAGAATGCGATAGGGCTACTGGTATACTCTGCACTTTGTGTCCAAGAAGATGGAGGGGGCACTTCAGTCACTGCTGGATCTGTCCCTTTGGACCCACTGAGTTCAAAAAGCCCATTTCCATATGGAAATGTTATGGTACATTATCCAGTTGGTCTATATGAACACCATAAGAGATTTATATACTACATTGCTGCAGGGAGCCACTTCCAGTACCCTTTCCAAAATCCTGTTAGTTCTTGCAGAAACCCTGGGAAGGTTTGTCTATTGCCTACACCCATGTATGTGAATGAATAGCAGGTACAGGCATGGCTGGAACAATTGAGCCTTGCTTTTAGAATCATGTCTTTGTGATAAATAGGGAGTTCTGTAGTTACTTCTCTGGGTCTAATCCAGCTAGACAGGATATTTCAAACTGATCAGGCTAAAATCTTCCTGACAGTAGGCAGGATTCAGGAAATTAAGGAAGATATTGCTCAGGTGATGTCCTGCCCAAGGACAGCAGGGAGAGATTGCAAGCATCTCCCGTGTCTGATTGTGTCAGCTGTGGTATAGCTACGGCATGCTATTACAAGCCTTCCTTCTCAGTTTTGCAAATCTGGAAGGGAAGCTAAATGTGGTAGCAGACTGGCATAGAAGGTTGCAACTTCTCTTGAGAAAGTGTGCCACATCCTCAGTTGTTTCATGTTGTGGTCAGCTGGTTGAGTCAACGGATGTCAGCCTTTGTCTTGGTCAAGACTAATCTGGTTTCCTGGTTTTGCACAAGGTAATGTCACCAGAAATTACAGAGAGCAGATACATTCTCATTCCCAAGACCTCTGTGTGGTCTCTTGCTTTGGCCACTAATGAGAAGACACCTAAGAAAGGTATGCCAAAGCAGGGTGAACATGATCATCCTAGCACTGCAGCCATATGGACCATGATTCTCAGGTCTCCTTCAACTGGTGATAGAGCATCAGCAAATCTTCATCAAAGGCAGCTTCTTCGCACATTTAGGCTGGGTTCCCATGTAGATCTTGACTGCCTGTGTGTCAGGGACTGGAGAGGTACAAATTGAGAAGTTTTAGTTTCCTGGACACAACTGAAAACTTACTTGTGTAATTATGCATGTCATTCCCTTCTAGGGTGTATTATTGTACATGGCACAACTGCACCTTCTTGGCTAGAGATAGGTTCTTGCTAGAACCATGGATTTACAGTGAATGCAATAATAAAATTCCATATTCACAATTTGAAAATCCAGGATTGCACAGTGGATTGCTAGTTTCATTTTTGGATGTTGTCATTATTCAACTGCCTAGCTGTTACTAATGTATATCAATATATAGAATGAATGAAAACTAAACATACAGCACATTTAAGAAAGCAAAAATAAAGATAATATAGAAATGATGTATAGCAGAGCTGTGAGACGCTCTCAAAGTTTTATCTTGCAGACATGCTCAGCTGAATTAGATGAGGCTTGCCAATGTTCTCATATTTCAAGACTAATTTGCCCTGGTTTCACTGCAGAAAACCATTACTTTATAGATAAACATGTACTGGTAGAGTAATACAAAATCACACATGCCCCCAAAATATAAAGCATCATAGGCTGCATATGCAAATGACCACAGAATATTATGCTGGTTCAACTTTAAGCAGAAATGCATGGTGCTGAAAGGCCTCTCACACAGTTTGCAAAGGGTGCCAACAGAAGACACAGACACGTGTTTCATCCACTGGTAGAGTATTTCCTTTCTGCCAGGGCACATGAAGCACACAAACAGCAGAATGTATAAAGGGCCTAAATATTGTTTTAAACCCTATAAAGGCACTAACCTGGGTGAGCACTATAGTGTGTGTGCATTTTTCTTGCATGCTGGGTTGACTTTTGTCCTCAGACTCAAAATGCCATTTATGATTTCCCACACTACCTAGTGCTTACTGCACATGCTTGCCCAAACAAGGAAGTGGAGCAGAGTGAGTTTTTTAACCTAGCGTTTAATTTAAAAATAAGTTTTGTCTGTGTAATCCACTTTTTGACACATTGTGGAGTGCATGACAACACTGTCTTATAGAATATATGGGCATGTGCCTGCAGTGGTGTGCCGTATGGATACATGCTTTGATCATTGTAAGAACAACAGCACTGACTGCAGACATTTGTTTTTTCCACAGTGTGGATGCAGTTAAACTGTTTTTTTTTTTTTTTTACATTAACGCAGTGTAGCATGGATGCACAAGTATGGTAATTTTAAACCATTTGAAAAAAAAATGTTTTAGAAATTGATTAATAGTCCATACAGGGCTTACAGTTTAGCTGTTTTGTTTTCCAAAAAGTTGATCAGACTCCACAAGAACTGAATACCAGAAGTCTGATGTGTTTGATTCTTGGGATGAACTGAACTTTCAGCTCAAATTCATAGAAAAGCACGTTATGCAATTGCATTCCTGGGGTATAAAATGCCAAATTCCATGAGATTCTATGATTTTTACTAATATGCGGACATTAACATTTTAATGTTTCCAATTTTTATAGATGAAAACCCCAAACAAATGGTCTTGGTCATTGGTCCCCATGCAGGCATCAGTTTTCATGGTGCTAGACTTCCGATACCTCAGGAAGAGAAATAATAAACGTAATTTTGGTCACACTTCAGTATTGATTTGATATACAGTATTGCTATTATTATTACTATTAATACTATCTTCTGATGCTTTCCCAGGCATAGCCTGCAAAAGCAAGGAAGATGAGGTGTTGCTTGAGGGGAGAATGAGTTGTTTGCAATGCAATTAAAAATATAAGATGAAGGTGTGTGGAAGGATAAACATGGCACTGATCCTCATAAAATAGGCTGAAGTGGACCACATTTCAGGAAAAAAGTTTAATAATGTAGTCCTAAAAGCTTCTTGTTTTAAGTCTTACTGTTTTGTATACATTATTGATAATGAAAGAGGAAACAACACCTTATACTAAAGGTATATACAAGTGATACAAATGATAAAGCAATATTTAATGTATTTAAAATCTGTTGACCAAGACAGGCATACTGAGACCATACTAAGTGCCAGGTGCTGTTTCTTGGTGGGGAGGTACAAGAGGAAAAAGGGGGGATACTGTAAACAATAACATTACAAATGCAATGTAAAATAAACATTTTGGGAACAAAAATAGAAAATGGACCATACCTTAAACTAGAAGCTAACTGATGCAGTGGAGGAAGAAAAATATACATATGCAGAGTTGTAAGTAATTTTAGGTGAAGAACAGATAAATATGACACTTGAGGGGTTATAACAAGAGAAATACAAAAATGAGTTTATATAATATGTACAAATCATTGAGTACACTACAGCTACAATACTTGAGTTTTGCTTGGATCACTTACTGTACTATTGGAGGCTAAAATCTTTGGTGACTCTTGTCCATAAAGTTGCACTTTAATTTGTTCCAGGCATGTACCTGCAAAGTATTCATACACTGTAATTGTGCCTGCACTTTATTGCTGTATTATGTAAAGTACTGTATTATGTTTCACTGTTCCTCCTGTTTCCTTTCTCTTGGGTCACACCTGGAGTCAAGCCTTGGCTTAGTGTACTTTTCCTGGTTACAATTTTCAAAGAACTAAAACTATTGAAATGATACAATAACCTTGGATAACATGCCTGATAGGTCTATGTTATAAATAGAAAGACTGGAGAAACTAGGGCTATACTTGACAAAACTCAGAAGGCTGAGGGGGGATTAACCACAGATGCTCATAATCTAAAATGGACTAGAAACATAGAAACATAGGTTAGGTCAGCGAAAAAGGACTGCTTGGCCAACCCAATCTGCCCCAATGGTTCCTGCCAAGACTAGACTAGGATACATACATGGAGAATGTTTATTTCCACAAGTAGGTGAAATGAAAATATGGGGACAGAATCTTAAACTGAGAACTAGAGACACAAAACAAGAGATTGTAGATTAGAAGAAACAACAAGAGTTGGTAGATGCTGACTCGAGATGCAGGAACCCCAAGTCCAACCATGTGAGCCTGTAACTTACTGGTTAGATCACTGGGAATGTAATCTAGGACCTGGGTTTAAATCCCTGTAGGTCACATTATTTCTTTCTCATTACAATCTGTGATCTAAATTGTTTAGCAGTGGCTAATACTGCACCAAAAACATCTATAGTAATTGTCATCTGGATTATTCCTAGTTTCAGGATATGCAACACCAGGGAAAGAAAGTGTGTTCTGTAACCCAGGTCCAACTGTGAGAGTCTGTATCTCAGTGGTTAGAACACCAGGATGGTATTCTGGGGGCCTGGGTTAAGTTCCCAATAGGTCACATTATTTCATTCTCACTACAATTTGTGATCAATGTTCACTCAATTACAGCATACAAAAGGTAGTGGATAATTACAGTACTTTAAAAATTAAAGGATATGGGGAAAGACTTGGAAATGGGTTTGTGTAGTACCAAGAGAAGGATAATTGAGGCACAGGCAGAAAACCCCAAAGTTAAGCAAAAAAGGTGCACTGAAGCAAGAATTGTTACTTGTTCAAATGATTCATTTGAAATTAATGTGCAATAGAACAGGGTGACACCTGGACAAACACTAGTGTTTTGAGGTTTTGAGGTGTTATGAGGTGCTTGCCAGTCTCCTTTAATTTATTAAGGAAATACCACTCGAACATGTTATACTGGTGAACTATTTTTCATAAAATTGGGGAGCCATGTTTCATTAAATTGGTTATAGTTAATAAAAAAAACAACAATAATCTTTGACCGAGGGTGATGGTTTGGTTAAGCTATCCTGTATTATAGTTGTATCAATTGATGATATCAGAACTGAAGTAGATTTTTTAAATGTAAGGGAATACATGTTGGAAAGTGCATTAAAAATATGGAAAGCCCCCAGCTGTTGAAAAAAAATCCTTAACATCCATAATTGAACAATAGCAGAATAAGGAATTCCTAATTTAACAAATTCATAACTGGTAAGTTATTTATTCTAGGATTTGTAATGATGTTAGTTCCTTTATATGGTTAATCTTGTAAATAGATTTTAAACAGGGAAAGGGATCGGCATAGTGTGACATCAATAAATTAATAAAAGCTTGTGCAGAGCAAAATAAATCAAAATTCTAAAATTTCATCTGTTTAATTTTAGTTCTAATGCTCATACAAACATACAAAAAAGCCAGCCAAAACAGTCCATTATGGTCTATCTAGTCTGCTTGAGTGTGTAGCTCAGATGAATGCACTAGAGCTACCCCCTTCCCTTTTCCACTTGGAGTCTCCCACCCTTCCACTATTATCCCTACCCATCTTCACACCTGCTATGTCCCTCACTTTTACCTTGTCCTAACTCCTTTTTAAGCTGTTCAAAATTTTCACTGATACCATCTTCTGACAGTTTGTTCTACTTTGACATGACTCTTTCTGTGAAAAAGTACTTCCTTATATCTCTTTTGAATCTTCCTCCTGCTAATTTTAGAGTGTGCCCCCTAGTAGACCCCTTCCCCCTGGGTTTGAAAATACCATCTGGTTCTAACCTTGTTCATACATTTAAGGTACTTGAAAGTGTCGATCATGCCACCCCTTCTGTCTTCCAGTGAGTACATATTGAGCTCCCACAGCCTCTCCTCATAAGATTTGTCCCATTGATCCTGGATCATCTTAGCTGCCCTGTGCTGCACCCTTCCAGTAATTTGATGTTCTTTTCCAGATATTGGCACCAGAACTGCACACAGTACTCTAAGTGTGGTTTCACCAAGGACCTGTACAATGGCAGAATGACTCACTTCCCCTTTCCTAGATGTGATTCCTCTGGCGATGCATCCCAGCATCCTGTTGGCTTTGGCTGCTGCTTTACAGCAATGTGCAGAGTGCCTTAGGTCCCTTATGATGACTATCCTTAGGTCTTTTTCCTCCACAGAACTGGACACCTGTACCCCTCCCAACCAGTAAATGGCCCCAGGGTTCTTAGCTCCCAGGTGCATGACCTTGCACTTCTTGACATTGAACCCAAGATGCCAGATACCCAACCATTTCTCAAGCCTATCCAGGTTTCAGCTATGTTGCTGATACATATATTAAATAACACAAATCCAAGCACTGAGCCCTATGGGGCCCCACTGGTTACATGCCTAGGCTTTGATAATTCTCCTTACTAATATCCTCTGGTTTTGTCATGTAGCCAGTTCTTGACCCACCTCACCAGCTTCACCCTGAGTCCCAGGTCATTCAGATTACTGAGCAATCACTCATGTGGCGGGTTGAAGGCCTTGCTGAAGTCCAGCTAAGGACATCAACTGCCTGTACCCTGTCCACCAATCCTGTGACCCAATCAAAAAGTCTATGAGGTTCATCTGGCAGGATCTCTCCAAGACAAACCCATGTTGCCTTTCATCCTGGAGACCATTAACCTCCAGAAAGTCCACTAGTCTCTCTTTTAGTATAAGTCCATTAATTTGCTTACAATGTAGATAAGGCTGACTGGTCTGTAATTTCCCTGATTATCCCTGGGTTAGCATTTGTGGAAAGGCACCACATTTGCCATTCTCCAGTCCTGAGGCACACACCCTATGTCCAGCAAGGCATTTAACAGGTCCACCTGGGGTCCAGCCAGTACTTCTGCAAATTCCCACAGAACTCTTGGGTATATGCCATCTGGTCCAGGAGCCTTGTCCACCCTAAGGGCCTAAACTCTATCCTCATGTATTGCACCTTCCATTTCACCTTCCCTTCTGAATTCCTATTTTTCCTCTGTGGCACAGGTCCATCCTTTTCCCAGTGAAAACTAAGCTGAAATACTCATTCAGTGCCTCTGCCTGTTCCTCACTACTTTCTGCCCATCCCCCTCCCTCTTTAATCTAATGACCCAATCCTTGCTACTCCTTTTCTCCCTTATATATCTAAATAATTTCCCCCTTCCCTTATCACCTGTGCCAGCTTTAGTTCCCTCACGGCATTAGCTGCCCTGACTGCTCTGCTTGCCTTTCTTGACTTGATCAAGTAATACACCCTGTCTGTATCTCTCAGAGTGTGTTTGTACTTATGAAAAGCTGCTCTCTTTTCCCTAACTTTTGCTGCCATCTCATTGCTGAACCAGATTGCTTTTTTATCATGACTTTCTTGCTCTGAGCCTTTGTACATGTACTAGTGGCCTCAGTCGGCTAACTTAATACTTTACTGTTTCTGCTCCACTTCCGCTCCGGCATGATTTTTGCAAGGTGCCCTGTAGAATTTCACCCATCTTACCAAAATCCACCTTCCTAAAGCCCACTACCCTTGTCTTAGTCCTGGCTATGTCCTTTCCCATATTTTGGTATAACCACATCATGCAGTGGTCGCTGCCTGCAAGAGGATCCTCCACTTCTATGTATAGTTCCAGTATGGCTCCATACCTGGTATGCTCTGTGACTCCCTGCACCAGGACACTATCCTGGAAAGCCTCCAGGGTACCTTTTCCATGGAGCAGGAGGTAAGTGGGTCCTGCAGCCCACTCCAGGTAGTTTAAAATCACCTCTTATAACTTCATTTTCCCTACAACATTGCATTCTAATATGCTCCCCCAGTGCTTTGTCCAACTCTTCATCTTGTGAGGGTGGTCTGTAAACCACATCCATCAGATCTTTCTCCTCTTATTGTTTTGAAGCTGCACCCACAAGGCTATATTCTTATTCTCCGCCTCCTCTTCCCTGGTGCTTATGATCCCTTCTATCGGGAATAAAGCTCCCCTTCCCCTCTGCCCTTCTCTGTATTCTTACAGTAAATTCTATACCCAGGTATCACAAGGTCCCAGTCATGGCATTTGGTAGCCCATGTCTCTTTGATGGCTGCTATGTCCACCTCTGTTTCAGTCATCAGAGCCTGAAGATCCACCACCTTGTTTGGCAGACTCCTTGCATTTAATGTCACCACTTCCACCCTGATCCCTGTGCTTTATTACCACTGCCAAGCCCTTTTTGTCTTCTCCCCTCTCTCCTGTTCCCTCACCTTTGCTCTTCACCCTTATTTCTATCTGCTGACTTAATGGGGGGATGCTTGTCAGTCTCCTGCACCTGGTGACATTGGCTGCAGCACACTCGATTGACCCCTCCCTTCAGTTTAAATTAAGATGACACTGTGACAGGGTGTATCCCTGCCACTGTAGTAGGACCCCTTGAGTATATTAGGTTGCAACCGCTCTCTGTCTATATATATTCTTATCTAATAAAGCCATCCCTTTCTTTCTGTCTGGAGGTAGGCCACCTCCAGGCAACCCTCTGTCTTCTCTTTAACTTTCTTTCCTCTTCCTTCCATGAGTCTGTATTTGGAAGTCAACTTCCAGTAACCTCAAGCTCTCATACAGAATGGGACAATAACATTGAATGGTTATAGCTATAGCCTAGAGAATGCCTGGCTATTTTAGCTAGAATGAAAGACATGCATTGTATACAGTAAAGCACCCTAATGAAAAAGGGATACAGTAGCTACTTAGTGTGTAGGCAGAGAAATACCTACAGTACATGACTAGCCTGTACATTAGTATTTATTGAGAAACAGCAAACCCTTTCCCTTTAATTTTCTGTAACCTTGTTGCCACTATGGAAATGTTAGAACCTGAACTGAATGCTGCAGTTTATTTATTGGATTCATTATGCTGCTGTTAAACTGTAGTTGCATAGGTAGAAATTAGAAGGAACGCTGTTGTAGTTATGCCGTATTAGGTTCCAGAGCCTAATTGTAAGGCTTAGCGATCACCCTTTACTTAGCAAAGCACTTTAGTTAGCTGCACCAGAGATAAGCAAAAAGGTGCAGAGCAAGTATTAGGCATGATGTCTAAAGAGAGAGAGAGAGAGAGAGAGAGAACTATACAGCAATGTGTAGAAGACTACATGGAGGAAAGTGAGTGTCAGCCGATGGCTTGACATTTCAGCTGTCGGCTTGACATTTCAGCGGAAAGTACGTCTTGCCCTAAATTAGGAGAAAATGCCCTGAAACACACAGCTAGCTTTGTGCTACATAAGCAAGAGATGTAGGATAAAGGGTTTGCTTGCTACCTAGGATAAATATGAAAAGCTAAGGGATATTGTACTGCATAATAAAGATTACAGCCAGGAAACTCCAGCATTCTAATACACCTGGTATAAACATAGTTAGTGAAAACCTACAGACTAGAATACTGAAAGGGGTAAAGTAAACACAAACCTTCTGGCAACACAATATGCTTTAAACAAATGTACTTCTTGAAGGAGAAGGAATAAATTAAGTCTGATCTTACCTGAAACAGGTGAAAGAATGAAATATCATGTATAGGGGAACAGCGGCCCTTGTGGCCCCTTTATGCTGTCTTGCCATGCAGCAGACAATATATTGTGGTAGCGGTGTGGAGTAGCAGGTTTTGAGGTGCGTCGTGTTGTCGCTATGGCGCCACTGATTTTTGGGCTGGGCTCTGTGGCACAATGAAACAGCATGCTGTCTATAACAGCAGTGCAAAAGCATGCCACCAACTTGAAACAATTTCGCCACTGCAATGAGGGAGTGACCCCACCATTGCAGGTGGTGCTAGTTGTATAGGGATAATAAGTTACAGGACTAATCTGTTTTGGGGTTTGTGTGTGACTTATGTTTGTTACCTTCATGGACAGTTAGACTTTTCAATCACAGCAGGTTACAGTTTCACACCTGAAAAGTGATCAGATTGTGCAGTCTC
The DNA here is from genome assembly GCA_016271365.2 of Neoceratodus forsteri. Classification (NCBI taxonomy): domain Eukaryota; kingdom Metazoa; phylum Chordata; order Ceratodontiformes; family Ceratodontidae; genus Neoceratodus; species Neoceratodus forsteri. The sequence continues at coordinate 478,013,767 of CM028131.1, forward strand.
TGCACTCTGAGACAAGCTGCATAGAACTCTAACTTCTACAACTTATGCCGCACTGACACTTGCCAGCTCCAGCAACAGGCCTTCCTAGCCCTCCACTCTTTCAACAGCACATCTAACCAGGTGGGCAGTCTGCTGGAAAGAAGGATCAACTGGAATGACAGCAGATCATTTGGCTAGGAGAGCGGTAGGGGACAAGGGAAGGTATAGCTTTAATACGGGGCCTGTTGCCTGCGCTGGTCAGCCAAAGGTGCGCCTCCTCAGGCCTCAGCTGTAGACTGGAGACAGTGTTCCTGTAGGCCTCATAACAGCCATTTTCTGCCAATTTCACACAGTCACCCTACGCTTTCCATTCCTGGCCATTTGAGCGGTGGTGGGTAGCTGTGAACTTGAACTCTCCTCCCCCCCCACCTTCTCCTAATTTCTCTCTCTTTGGATCAAACAAGCAAACACCATTTAGAATAAATAAAACCATTAACAACAACCCACCATATAGTGAAACAGAAGGACTGGGGCTGCGTTTACACTAGCGACCTCAATTGGATCTCAGGCATTATAAAAACAAACAGACCGACACAACACAGTCAAGTGTGTAATAAACAGAAACTTACCGCTGTCTGCCCACATCGATTTGGTTATTAGGTTTTGAGTCCTCACCCCCAGTGGCATAGATAACCTGCCTCCCCTCAGACATTAGTAACAATTTGAGCGGGACTTCTGAAGCCCCAATTTTTTTTTGTTTGTTCCCATATTGGTTGCGGGATTCAGGACTCTTACATGAGTTTTTTGGGGGGGATTGCACAGCCAATCTGCCAGCATGTCAGCCTGCCATTACCTCACAATAGTTTTTAAACATTTCCCTGATTGGCTGCAATGCAACACCACCCTGTTCCACAGGTGGCTCATCAGCCAATTGAAGTGGCCAATGGTGGTGGGTCAAACTTGTGCTACACCCAGCGAGCATTGGAGCGTAGCAGCAAGAAGCATGTTGGCTCGACATTTACTCCACTCTGTCTGTGACCATGTCAAAAGATGTGTTTCACCGGGATCAGCCAGATGTCTCATCTAAGTTAGCACAGGAGTCCAGAATCTGTATCAGGTTCAGCGCAGGTTGGTCATCACAAATATTCCATAATTTAACAAAACAGTGCTTGTTCCACCCCATATCAAACCAGTATGGGATGCGTTTTCTCTTGTATTTTGTGTTGGTGAACTTGGCAGTAGCAGTAGCGCAAAAAACAGTTGTTTCCCAGCTTGAAGCTAATGTCCATGTGCAATAAGGAGTTGGTGCTATTTTTGTTTCCTAACTTTTAAGAGATCTGTTTGCCCTGATGGCCATCTGTGGAAAGGAGACTATAGTTTGCAGCAGGTAGCCAGGCAAATTACTAATTTTGGCAGATCATGGTCTCTCCTAGCAAAATGCAAAAACAAAACCCGATGGGTCAGATTCTGCAGTACTGTTTGCTTAATTACAACTGCAAGGTCCTCCTGTACCTGTGACTTACTCCTTAGGGTAGCAGTTTTATTAGCAAGACAAATCTTGAGTGTGGGTGCATCCTGTTTGTCATTTTTGTTCCATTCATTTTACTAAAATAGCCAACTGGAAAACTAACTAAAATATTAATACTGAACCTTCCACCAGAATGCTGTATTTTAGGCTACTTTTGTTTCCTGTTGGCACTGAGGAGTCCATAGGAAGTTGGCAGTTAGGATTTATCTGTGGAAAATGCTTTTGTGTGGATGAAGTAAAGTTAGAAAAGATGCACCATTTTAAACTCTCAGTACGGAGCTCCTCATGTGCGACAGACATTTATTTTAAAGGGAATTTGGTCTTTTGAGGAATAAAGGAGTTTGAGAACCTACAGGAGAGATCGGGTAGCATTTGTCACATCTGCCAGTAGTGATTAGCAGGATCACCCCAGTTGACTCCCTCCCTCCGTCCGTCTCTTTCTTACTCTCACCCACAGCCAGATGCAGCACTGTACCTGGTAGTCTTTTGGTAATGCTTTGATGATGACATATTCATAAAAAAGTAACCAGACACCATACACATACTAAAGCTATAATTCTGTCTGTAGTACAATAGGTGCACCAGGCTTTCATTTATGAAATTTGCCCAAGTGTGGTTCCATATTTTGCCTTTTATAAAAATTAAAGTGGCAACTTGACATGTGTCTAATTATGTATTTTGAAGCCTGATTCTTTGTAAGTACCATGCCTCCAGCTTTTGCTCTTATTCCCACAGCAATGTTGACCTGGGAAGTGGTAGGGGAGGGTCAAAGTGTCAGGGAGGGTCAAAGAAGCTGTCTCTTATTTTTGAAATACAATGTTGGCAACCATATTTTGCAGTGTCACATCTTTCAAGTGCTCTCTGTTTAATATGTTTACATTTATACCTACGTTCACATTGGAAGGCAATGATATTCATCTCAATGTGCCATGATCCTGATAAAACCCTTTAAATAAGTAAATACATCATGCATTGCTGCTATGCTTCAGCATTTTTGATTTATGCTGATGTATGATTTTTGTAGCAGTTCACTTTTTGGTGCCAGAGGACATGATGTAAAATGACTGCATGGGCTAGATCATTCATTGCCAACCAAAAAGAACATCCTAGGATTATGTGAAAAATAAAAATGCCATTTTATGTCAGGGCCCTGTTCCAAAATGTTGAAACTGTAGGCATCCCTCCAGTCCTCTCCCGTCTTTTCCTTCTCTGGTTGGAGTAACATATACACCTTACTCATCTCATAAGGGATGATTAAAACTCCAGTGACCTGGTGGGCAACAACTGGATATATACTGCAGGGTACTTTGCATCTTTGGGTATGCAAGTTTGCTAAAACAGATTTTCATAAATGGGAAATTTGGATAACCAGTAAATGACATACTGACTTGAGTGAATGAACACGATTGCTCATATTCTGTAGAGATTGTTGATGTAACTGGTTGTTGAGGGGGTTCAAAAATGGCCTTTGTAACTGAATTTAAGCATTTATATTAAAATGTTATATATGGGAGAAGTATGCAGTTTTTGCTCTTTGACTTTAAGAGACTGTTTGAGTATTGCCAATTTTAAAAAGGAAAATGAAAAGAAAGTAATTTTAGTAGTGGTATCTGTTGTTTGCAACAAGACAAAGAAAGCTTTAAAAGCAGCCAGAAAGTTTCAAAATTACCCTCAAAATGCACCAGAATGCATCTAAAACCTGATAGCTATGGAGATCCCTGGCCTATTGGTTTGGTATTTCCAAGGACAACCAGGATTTTTTCCAGTGTTTGCCCCCCGTAAAAAAAAGGTAGCTATGCCCCTGGTGTGTACGTACAATATCACCAGCATTAAGTCTGGATAGGGACAGCAGAATGATTTGAAAAGTATTTGTGATTTTTGCACTATATGCACATTTCTGCTTTTGCATACATTGATAAATATTAAATATTACAGTAAAATCATAGTATGTGTGTATATATCTGTATCTATACACAGCACAGATTGTATAGACGACTAAAACCCATAGAACTTGACAGAAACCTTTTAACCAAATGGCAAAACTCTGTGCCAACATTTACAAATACCTGAATTTTGTATACCCTGGAACTGCAGTAGCCATTTAGCAACTTAAAAATATTATTTGTACTTATGTAGCTAAATACAGAAATTCTCAGCAGAATGGGACTTGGTTCTATAGCATGTTATATATCTTGATCTGTAAGTAGACGTGAAAAATAAACATTTATTTGCCAACGATATAATAATTCATATGTATTTCCATATACACGTGTTCTCAACCATTTAGCCAGTCAACAATAGCTATTTATTTATATTAGCAACATGCCTTTAGTATATAGGCAGGGGTGCATTTATTGTATGAACAGATTCATTTTCACAAAACCTAATTGCACACTGGTGGCTATGTTACTCTTGACCAAAGAGACTTGAAAGTACTCATGACAAATATATACCGAAGGGCTGGTTATGACCTCTATTGACCATAGGAGAATAGGGAAAAGAAATGAGGGCTACAGAGGTCATACCCAGCTGTTCAAAATAATTGTTATACAGTCCATGGCATGTACCATTTATGCAAGCAAAATTACCCTCCAGGGTGGGCGGTATTGTGCAATACCGGATTGCCCAGGTGCATAATAGGAGGGCATTTAGGAGGCAGTATAGCACAGTGGTCTAAGGCTCTGAGCTGCAAATCTGGTGACATCCAGTAGACCAGACCTGGGTTTGAATCTCACAGCTTCCACTTGCATACTGTGTGACCCTGAGTAAGTCACTTAACCTCCTTGTGCTCCCAGGTCGCTCCTGTAAAAAAGCTTTCAGCTTAGTGTGCTATACCTGGTTAAACAACTAAATAAAAAAAATAATGAGGCCTTGCTGTTACAGTGGAGGGCCTTATAGCCCTAGAAGGTCCAGTATTGCCCATACCGCCCAACCTGAAGGGTTTTATTGCGCTAGAAAATGGGCACTGTTAAAAAAAAAAAAAAAATAGTTTAATAAAACACGTTTATAAAAAATAGTTTAAAATAAGTTTTATAATAAAATAGTTCCTCCTCTTGTATTGCAATGATGTGTGTCTCCCTCCATAGGGATTTTGTTACTCTACATAAACACACCTGCAGAGATCAAGTATCACAGTTGCGTTGTTTAAAAAAGTTCACTGTCCTCACCAACTCTCCAACACACTGAGACATGCAGGCTGTGATTTGTTTTAATTTTCTTTTTTACTAGTAGCTCTCCGTCTCTCTCCCTCTCCACACACACACACGCACACACTTTCGTGAAGTGCCGATATCACTGCAAGGAAATGAACAGACAAGGGCAGCAAAGAGGTACATCTCTCTTTTTTTATTAAAAGGTGAAGCTGGTATAGTTTTTCCCCATTTATTTTCCTTTGCGAGCAGTAAAAAACAGCGACAGAAAGGCAGCCATAGCGCAAGGCAGCCGTGAGACACGTCAGAGGCAATGTTGCTGATTTACTGTATTTGCAATGGAAAAAAAAACATTTCTTTCTTTGTTTTTTTTTCCACTGGTGGTGATTTTAAAAGTTGGAATGCCTGTTTGCTGTTGGCCTGATCTGTAAATGTGGACTGGGAATGAAGCTGGATTGGAGCTGGAGCGAGTATGTTTCAGAGTTCACAAAAGAGCAGTCTTCTAGTAGTGATGAACTCGCAATGTGCGAGCGCTACTAACCAAAAAAGAAATGGTTTTGTTGTACTGCTGTGAAAAAAATTAGTTTTGTTGTGCTGTCGTTTAAGAAGTGGGGCAGTGGCTGTTTCAATTGGTACTGAGTAAGAGGGAGACGGAGTGGACTGGCAGCCCAACCGGCGGCGACTGAAAAGACGAGCAAAGATGTGCTGCAAGATTAAACAAAGATTTATTTTTTTACAAGAAAGAAACAAGGATTACACACAATTGTTTCTTATTTGCTGATTTTTTATTGTGGTTGAATTGAGGGTGGGGGCTGACGCACTGGGCTCTCTCGCTAAGGTAACAAAAAAGATGGTGGCAGTTTGAAATTCTGTGCCCAGTGCTTCAGCCAATGAAGAAGCAAGCTGGGCACAAGGATATATGGCTTAGCATCTGGCAGGTTTGGACTGGGGCTTTTTATTTGGTGGGCATCTATTGTCTGATAGATGCCCACCTAAATAAGTGTGTCAGCCAATCAGATGTGAACATTTTCATTGCCCATTTTCTAAGTAAGCAATAATACCCAAAAGGGTGGGCGGTATTGGGCAATACTGGACCGACCAGGGGCGAAATGAGGCCCGACACCACAGGCGGAGGGCCTTATAGCTCCTGGAAGGTCTGGTATTGCCCAATACCGCCCACCCTGGAGGGTATTATTGCGCTTTAGAAACTGGGCAATCATAAAACAAAATAAGTTTGGTAAAAATGTTTATAAAAATGAGTTTAAACTATGTTTTGAATAAAATAGTCCCTCCGCCTGTATTAAAGTCTGTGAATTATGTTTTGAGCTGAGAACTTTGCCCTTCTAGAACCTCTGCATGTGTGGCATTTGGTCCTGGTTGTCATGGTTATTTCCATCCACGGGCCTTTGGGAGCAGTGGGATTTTTTTTTTTTTTTTTTTTTTTTGCTGAGCCTACATCCATGATCGCGCTGTGTGAGAACAGTCAAGAAAACGCAGGGGTTGTGCAAGAGATGCTGGGGTTAGGAGAAGGAAAATACTGTGGTGCTGAAAGCCAGATGAATTGTACTGAATGGTTCTGATTATGTATGCCACCAGTAAATGTTGTATTTTAGCAGTCCATTCCTTTGCAAGATAAAGGCAAGATTTTTGTTTACTTATGGTGTATGGTAGAGGATGCATCACTTCATTTGCTAATGTGCGGGATGTAGTTTGCTGAGGAAAACTACACAGCACCCTATAGGACTCTGAATGGTTGTCTTGCCCATTGAGGGATGTGCGCTCAGTGCCGGCTTGCGGCTTACAATTTAATGGCCAGCTTCCAGGTTCGAGCAGGGTAGGAAGCGGGCACTACAGAGTAGCATAGGACAGATGGAAGGACCAGAGCTAAACTGGGATGGAGGTTGAGCGAGTATTCAGCTTAAAGAGAGACAGCTGTGTTAAAACAGGTAGATTACTGTGTTTTGAATTTCACATAGCTGGGGCTAAATTTTAAAGTAGAAGGGATTGGGACAATCGGCCGAGGAGCAGTGGTAGCAGTTTTGGGGGGTTTTACCAGGGCTTCTATTGAATACCTGAGAGATCAGGAGTATCGGGCGAGGAGCAGAGCCGGCACTTAGATTTCTTCAGCTCCCAGGACATGGATATGCATTACTACCTTGCTCCAGCTACTACATTGGCCGGCTTCTGAGGGGCAGGAGTCGCGACTAGCTTTGTCACATTGTAACACTCTGCTGTGGCTGAAAACCATGTATTTTATTTTAAATAACATGTTTTGTTTGCTAATTGATGGTTTGGGGGTTTATGGTGTGTGAAGTATTACGTGGAGCTGTCAGCAGTGACGGTGAGAGGGTGGCAACAGAAAAAAAATGATGATATTTTAAAACTGAACGTTCTGTGGTCACACTACTCTTAGAACGTTATCAGGCAACAAACACTTGGACTCATTATTTTTTGGTCTGTATTGCCTGATACTGGACCGGCTGGTTGGTGGCTTTAGCCAATCAGGATTAAGATTTCTCTGTGCCCATTTTCTAAGCAATGCCAGAGGCTGGTAGGTTTGTAAAATAATGCTTTTGTGCCATTTTTTACTGGCAGACCTGGACAGAATTTTTGTGTAAAGGAAGATTCTGCTCAGAACATTATGGAGCTGGATTGAAACTATCAATTGTTCTTGGAGCAGAGTGGAAATGATAGATTGTTTATTTTCACTCCAGCTCCTCTGCCTATGACAATAAATGCATGTGTGTGTCTAATATATATATGTATTTATTTGCTGAATTTTGTTGACTGGGTAAACCCACTGAACCTCAAGAGTCCTTTTTCAGGGCCAGGAATATGCCATGGCCCTACCAGAAATACTGCTGGTAATTTCTTCAAGTGCAGTTTGACCTATGACATCAGGAGTGGCCAGGCTAGTCCTAATTACTGTTGACACACACACACACACACTCTCATGCATGTATGTATGTGTATGTGTGTGTGTGTATATAAATATATATATATATATATATAGTTAGGTTGAGGAGCCCTTTTAAGGTTAAAGGTCAAACTTTGCACCTAATAACTTTGCCACCGCTCAACAGATTTGCCTGAAATTTGGAAAGCATGATCAAGAACCATATATCTTGGGATCTGCCAACTTTGCACCAGTCAGATATACAGCCGCGGAGTTATTAAGCATGATCTGCAGCACGCACGCTTTTCTGGTGAATTCTTTTGCTCGTGTTTGCAGAACGCACAGTTTGCGCGACCGTCCGAAAACTTCAGGGAACATGCGTTATGGTCCCTAATGTGCCTCAGCCAGGCAATGTTGTGTTGCCTTGGTCCTCCCCTACTTGCATATATGTGTGTGTGTGGTGCTGAGGGGTGGGGTGAATGCGGGTTAGGGTTTTCAACACTAACACCAAATTTCTCACTTTTGTTACTGTGGAACAACCCTAAGTGATGCATTAAATTGAGTTTTTGCCTCTAATTTATATATATCTATATGGGTTGAGTACCCATTTAAGGTTAAATCTGAAATTTGGCAGCTTAATAACTTTGCCACCATAAAACAGACTTGTCTGAAATTTGGAATGCTTGGTTTGGTACCATAGATCTCTGGATCTGCCAAGTTTCGTAATGGTCATATATAAGTTGTGGAGCTACAGAGTGCCAAAACACACAGATTACACATTTTGCGCATTCTTTTCTCAGACCTACAGGTCACATGGTTTGAAGCGACCAGTCCAAAACCTTCAGATAACACGCAGCCAGTGTACCCAATGTGCCTTTCAAAGATTTTGTGAAAAATATTAAACGGTTCAAAAGTTATTCAAAACAAGTTTCCATTATAGTCAATGGAAAAGTTAAACTATCGTAAAGTGTCACAAATGCACTTTTTACTTTCACAAATGACCCTTGTAGTGCCACAAATCAGCCATCTTGTTTTCAGTTGGTGGTCACAGAAATGCTGCATTTAAATGTGGGACCCTCTAGGGACACAATTCTTGTTGTGTTCGCCTAGTCGAGCCCTGAGGATACTAGCCATGTCTTTTTTGGGGGGTTAAACACCCCAGAAATATGTTTTTTTTAATTTCTGTAAAAAGTAGTGTCACAAAGTAGTGTCGCATATGCAACACTTTCATGATTTTATTTGAGGAAGTGTCGTGAATTGCGTAAGTACTTTGCGACACTATGTCCAAAACAATAGGGAATCTTTGCCACCCTGCTGCAAAAGACGGGTTTGGTCTTTTGGGCTAAAATTCGGAGGGAAGAAAGCCAAGATCCCACAGATGTGCCTTTTGGTGGTTTGATGATAAAACATTAGAGGGCTGCAAAGTTACGGCACTCCGAAGTAGATGATTTTTCCCATAGGCTAACATTACGGTGTCCGTCGCACCTTTCAGGGCCCATATCTCGAAAACGCTTCGAGTTACGGATTTTCGTCAGAAGAAATCTTAGCCCCCTACTAGGGTGCTAAATGTAAAACTAGCCAGGAAAGTCATAAATAATATGAGATTTTAAAATTTTTTCTATGTCGTACGGTTCCTGAGATATAAGCAATTTAGTATTCCAGGTGTTCATTTTCTGCTCCAAGGGCCATTATTATGCATAAATTCTTTGCATTCACTGTGCTTCTGAATGCACCTTTTTGGGGGAAAAAAGTGTGTACGTTTGCATTACTGTTACAGTTAGCATTTCCGCTTGCGTTTCCTTAACCATTTGCATTAGCGTTTCCATTTACATCACCATGTGCGTTATCCTTTGTGTCTGTGCTTGCATTTGCATTACTTTTACCGCTTGCATTTCCATTACTGTTTTTGTTTGCATTTCCTTTTGCGTCACTGTGAGCATTACCATTTGTGTTTGCGTACGCGCTTCTGTTTGCGTTTGTGTTTCCTTTGGCGTCATCGTTGGTGTTACTGTGTTTGCATTTCCAATTGCGTTACCGTGACCATGCATGTTACCATTTGCATTTGCGTACATGCTTGCATTTGCATTTGTGTTAGTGTTCCCTTTGGTGTCATCATTGGTGTTACCGTATCCATTTGCGTTTCCAATTGCATTACAGTTATTGTTTGCGTGTTCATCACCGTTTGCATTTGCGTTTCTGTTGGCCTTAGCATATGCATTTTTAGTAGCTTTTCTGTTGTCGATTGTGTTACTGTTTCCTTCTGCGTCGGCGTCGCCATCACCATTTGCATTTCTGTTTGTGTTTGTGTTACTGTTTGCCTTTTTGTTACCATTTGCATTTCCATTGGCGTTAGTATTTGTATTAATGTTTCCCTTAACATTTGCATTTCTGTTGCTGTTAGCGTTTGAGTTACTGTTTGCATTACTATTTCTGTTTTCATTAACGTCTGCGCTTGTGTTTCTCTTACTGTTTGCGTTATCATTTACGATTGTGTCACCATGTGCATTACTGTTTGTGCTTGCGTTTGCATTACTGTTAGCATTACTATTTTATTTTACCTCACTGTTTCCATCACCGTTTGCGTTAACATTACCGTTTGTGTTTTTGTGTTTGCGTAGTGCAGTGCAAAACCTTGTTTTTGCTATTTTTCTGCACTGTCTTCTGTGACGCATAGCACAGCCAATGTGTGGTTGATTGGTCTGAAACATGGCAGGTAGAAAGACCTTTGTTCAAGGAACATGCCAGTTTTTGTTTGGTGAAAAACTGTTGTTACGTTCCAGATTTATGGCCATTTGAAGTTGGCCCACTTCGCAGTTACTGATTATTCAGCCACCAGGTCTGCCATTTTAGTGCATTTTCGCCACTTTCTGCCATTTTGTGGTGGAAGACTTCTTAAAGGTACAGAAACATAAAATTGAATATCTCTGTAACAGTTTGGTCTTTTCACATGAAATTTGGAGGGTGTTGGGTGGATGTCCTGGAGCTGTGAATTATGCTGTTTATATGTTTGGAAAATAATTCACTGTGGAGATACTGCACGACACAGTTAACGTTTTGCTCATAGTGTTCTGCATGATGTTATTGCCTTTAAATTTATAGCATAGGTAGCCCTAGTGGCATGGAAGTGCCTTACCATGATTTCTTGTGTAAAACATTAACAGGTGAGGAATTATGCCACTCTGACAAATGACAATTTGGTTCATTACACTTCAATAACTTCTGAACTGTGTGTCTGATTTGCCTGGCATTTGGAATATGCAACGATTTATAATTCATCCTTCACTGTGTCAATTCTCGGTTCATTGGCACTTACATTTGCTAAATTATGCATGTTACGTTGTTTGCTCGTGTCACTGTGCCCGTTGAACGGATGTACACAATTCTGGACACACGGTGTGCCATGGTACATGTCTTCATTTAATAATTTTCATTTTAGTCGGTCATATGGTTTTGCACAGTGAGTGACAAAAAATCACATCGGGCCCTGCATTCCCACCACCACATTCCATTCACTATTTATAGTGCACATTCTCCAAAAGAAGGGAAATTCATGGCAAAAAAAAAAATCAGTTTAATGCATCAGGTAGAGTTGTTCCACAGTGACAAAAGCTAGGAAATTTGGTGTTAGGGTTGCCACCCCTTGTACCCCATGCCCACCCTGTCCCCACCAACAGGCATCGGGGTGTGTGTTGGGGTCATCAGTCCCAATCTCACCCCATTCTCCTATACTGCACTGCCTCAGCTTATTTACACATGGAATGGGGTGAGAGTTAGGGCTGATGACTAACGCACACCCCAATGCCTGTTGGTGGGGACGGGTGGGTGTGGGGTGCAAGGGTGGCAATCCTAACACCAAATTTCTTCGCTTTTGTTGCTGTGGAGAAATCCTAACTGATGCATTAAACTGAGTTTTTTGCCATGAAAAAATTTATATATGGGATATGCAATGGAAGCAAGTGTAATAAATGATTTATCTGCACAAGAGCAGTTTGACCTCGGGTAACCTCACGAGTGGCGTAAGCCACGAGTGAGGTGTCCAAGGTCAAACTGCTCGAGTGCGGATAAATCATTTATTACACAAGTTTTCCATTGCATATTCCATTTATGCAATTCTTTTGTTTTTGCTTTTGTAGGGGGCATTTGTTAGTCAAAAAAGTTAATAAAAATTGAATTTACTGCAATTTTTTGCTGATTATAGGAAATCTAAAAGGAATCTAGAAATAAAACACCTCTCATTTTGTAGATATTTTTATGCTGAACAACTTTTGTGCTCAAAGTACCATACTACCATTTTTTGTTTTGTTATTTGCATTTGTTTGATGCAGTGCACAGAAATGAAATATTATGCTGTTTTTCGCTAATTATGAAAAACTAAAAGTATCTATAAATGAAACACCACTCATTTCATAGATAGTTCTGTGCTGAATAAATGTTGTGCTCACATTATCATGCTATCATTTTTCATTTTAAAGTTATTTGCATTTGTTTTCAGACAAAATGAAAGAAAACATGAATTTTCTGCTGTGTTTTTGCTAATTATCAAAAAATCTAAAAGGTATAAATAAATAAAATGCTCATTTTGTAGATATTTCCATGCTAAACAACTTTCGTGCTCACAGTACCATGCTATTATTTTTCGTGCTAAAGTTATTCGCATTTGAATATGGTTAATACTGCTACTGAGGCCGAACACACCATAATGCGATGTCTGGTTTCACATTTGAAATAATAAAGGGAATGTTTCATTTGATTCAGTGTAGGCACTTTGAAATGCTTCTCTGCATCATCGACTGCCATCCTTCCTCCTTACAGCCTGGTGTTAGGGCTCTGGGTACTGCATTCTCAGGCCCTGCACCATCTCTTAAGATACAGTAATTCAGTTAGATGCCCCATCTCAGTGCGGGGATGATTTTATTTTACTTTTTTTGAACCTTATTTGATCCTGTTTTAATTAAGGATGGTTAAACTACACTACCTGGATTATCAAGCTAGCCTGATCCACTGTGGCAGCTCTACAAATTATAAAATGACTGGGGCAGAGGAGAGGAACAGAAGTCTTCGCAACTGGGCACATAGGCAGAATTTCAATATGTTCTATGCTGACAGTAGACTTTGATGGGGGCACAGTGGAAGAATAGCAGATTTTCTGCCTACATTTTATCTTCCTGCTTCAGCTCAGCTGATTCTGGCCTCTGACGGTTGACTCCCCAGACCCAGCACTGATAAGCAATTCACCTGAATCCCCCCACCCACACACAGCTTGCCCACCTGGTGACATCATTAACCAAATGCCCCCAGGAGGCAGGTGCCTCACGTGCCCAGCCCTCAGGTAGCTCACACGTAGACTTTTGGTCTTCCCTGTAGCTCCCACTATGCCACTGCACCAGCCTACAAAACAGTGAGCAACAGCAGTAAGCAGTAGTACAAACATAGGATTCTACTGCAGATAACAGCTGTACAAGTCATACATGAATCCATCAGTACATGACAGTAGACACATAGTTCACCTATAAAATATCAACACATTTACAGGTAGTGTTAAGGTGAAATGAGAGATGATACAAAGCATAGTGCTGGCACAGTAGCAAGAAATAATGTGACTGCCAGGTGTGCAATGGAATGAGGTAAGCAGGTGGTTATACATAGAAACATAGAAACAAGCCAACAGAAGAAGAAGAAGACTCTGAGGTCTATTTAGTCTCCTCGATGTGGGGATGCTTGACTCTCACAGGCTCAAGCCCTACTCCCTCCACTCTCCTAAGTCCTTTGTATTTGTCCCATGTTTCCTGAAGCTCCCCATGGAATTGTCATCCGCCACCTCCTTTGCAAACGTTTCACCCTCTCCACGAACCATTGCTTCCTGCCATCCCTCCTGAACCTAACCCTCTCCGTCACCCCCACCAGATTATTACTGTTCTGCCGGGTACTCATCATCTCACTGATTTTGAACAGTTTGCTGTTATTTATTTTGTTGATACCTTTCATGTATTGGAAAGTTTCAGCCAAATCTCCCTTTTTTCCCTCCTGGCCTCCAGTGAGTACATGTTCTTGCTCTCCAACCTCTGTTCATAGCCTTTTCTCTCCTGATGATATATCAGTGTTGTGGCCATACTCTGGATAGCCTCCGACCTGTTTCTGTCCTTTCTCAGATAGTGGTTCCAGAACTGTTTGTTCTACTCTAGGTGTGGGTATACAAGGGGTTTGTACAGAGGTAGCATGACCTCACTGCACCTGCTGCTGATAACCCTGCCTATACATCCCAACGTCCTATTTACTTTCTCCATTGCCTTATTGCACTGTGCTGTTGGCTTGAGCAAGCATGTGATTTCTATACCCATGACCTTCTGCTCCTCCGAGTCTGTGAAAGTGTGCTCCTCCCTAACTGGTATTACACCCACAGGATTCCTCCTGATGTACAACTACCAGATTTTTGACTACCTTCCAGCTTTTTTCAAATCTTCCTTAAATCTGTAATACCCCCACACACACACAGACACACAATCAACCCTGCCACAGAGCTTGGTGTCATCACAAAAAGATTTTTCCTTGATGCTCTCTCCTATATCCTAATGAATATATTGAATGGCACTAATCCAAGCACTAAGCCCTGTGAAACCCTGCTTGTGATAGCTTTATACTGAGTGCTCCCTGTTAACCTCTGAGAACCACATTGGTCTTCTCTGTCTTTCTTCTGCTGACCTGACTCAGGCATGAGCTGGTTACAACCTGAATGCTGTCACTAGTTATGCTCCACTCCCCACCACCACCACCCCTTTGAGTTGTTCTAGGTGTGCCTGGATTTTTTCCCTCATGGCACTGAAATAAGCCTTCTGTAACTCAAGCACCCAACTTTTTGTATTCAGGTGTTTCTTCCCCATTTTCAGACACAATTTGACTGTAAGGTGGTCTCTGCTAGGGATGTGCAAATATGTTATTCCAAATCTTTAGCCTGAATATTATATTCAGGTTCCAAATATTCATGTATTAAGTATTCGTATTCCAGGAGGGAGGGAGGGAGGAAGGGAAGGAAGGAAGGAAGGAAGATTGATTTGAAAATGTAGATGTGTATTTTCAGACTCACACAGTGGGTGACTGACACAACCTATCTGCCTCTATGGCCAGCCACCATCTTTCAGCATTTGTTTGCACTACAACAAATATGTCTCCCCACCCCCACTCTGGCAGCACCCTCCTGCCCCCCCCAAGATCCCGTTACTCTTATAAGAACTTAAGCAAAGTATGAAGAAGGCAACTGACACCAACCTGCCCTCCTCCATGAGCGAGCTAGCGTTTTGATGAATGAAAGATTTCGCTTACATAGTAAAACCAGTCAATCCATGATCTGCTGGTTCTCACTCATGCAAGCAAGCAAGCATGCATGCATGCATGCAAGTGCATGAGCAAGCATGCAAGCAAGTATGAGAGCACTTTCATTCAGCGGCCAGCCATGGAAGAGGAAGGTTGTCAGTTGCTTTCTTTTCTTGGCTTAAGTTCTCATAAAAAGAACTGGGTGCTGGGGGTGGGGAGGAGGGTAGAAGGAGAGTCAACTGTCAGAGTGGGGAAATGGGGGGGGACATAATATTGTAGCACAGATGAGCACTGAAAGATGGCACTGATCATGGAGGTGGGTGGATTCTTCTGGTCGCTCATCATGGGAGATTTTTTGAAAACACGTGAAATTTCAAATTGTGGGTGCTGTGGGGGGAGAAGGTGGGTTTGGGATTCTAAAAGAGGATGGAGATGGGGTGAAAATTTTAAAGGATTTGAGCTGGGGAAGGGGGCTGTTTCTTTTCCTTTTTTAATGTAAACAATGGTGTAACTCCCTTGTTCCCAGGGGTTACTAGAATCCCACTTAGAATCAGTGGCAGGCAGGGAGTGGCAGCTTGTGAGATGCCAGTTAAATGGGTTTCACACTGTCACACTCTGTTTTCAGTCTCAGCTGAGCTGGAAAGATGATGTCACCTTAGAATTTTCGCAACAGCATAAGCCACAATGGAATGCTAGCTGCAGGGGTTAGCAGTGGAATTTTGGGAGAGAGTCAGTAGTCTGTGTGTAGTTCGAGAGAGTCTGTAGAGTGAGGAGTACTACAGAAGGCTACTCCTCAGTCTTAGCTCTGACAGAGAAATACCTCTGGAGATTGGGTAGTGTGTTCTCACCCTAGAAGAAGAACACAGAAGACCAGTGTGTAAAGTGGTAGAGACCATTCCTACAGGGTTTTCCAGTGCCCCCCGGAGGGATGGGGGGGAATTCCAGGATTCAGGGGCAATCCCCTGGTCCAACCTGGAGAGTGGTAAAGCTGCCTGAGATTCGTTTGTTCTGTGAGTACCGAGACTTTTTGTGGGAAAAGCCCTGGGGCACCTGCATTCCTGTAGTGAGTTTTCCTCTGACAAAGGGACTCTGTCACCAAGACTGTTTCTGTTAAAAGTGTCTGCCTACTATGGGGTCTGGAGGGAGACTTGCCAAGTACAGAACTTTTAGTTCGTGTCTGATTTAAAGGCATCTGCTAAAGTGGGGGTCTAGTGTAAAGACATAGCCATGTACAGAACTTTGAATTTCATGACACCTCCGAGGTGTGAGAAGTAGAAAGTTAAATGTGCAAGACATTTCAAGATAGCATCTACAAGAGTGTTTCAGAGAACGGTGTTGTTAGCCAGATGAGTGGCCGAGTATAAATTTGGAAGCAAAAGGTGGGAGACCCCCCCATCTGGAGTAACCATGTTTACCTCTCCGGGTTCAGTTTGGACAACTTTATTTTCTCTCAGTGCACTTGGTCAGTGCCTGAAAAAAATACCCAGATGTGGGATTTTGGATTTTCTGTGAGCCTGAGTGTGCACAGAGGTGGTCGAGGGAGCCACCAAGAATTCCTCATGAAATATGGGAAAGTATCCTAGTACTGGCCAAGGGTGCCATGTCAAGAGAAGTGTACCAGTTTGGGCCATATGTGCCGAGTTCCATTCAGAACCTGAGGGTTCGCTGTGTGTGTGTGTGTGTTCTGTACCTCAGTAATCTGCATTACCAGTGGGAGTAGCCCTATGGGGGTCCATCTTCGCTTTGTTTATTCTCTGTAATGTGAATAAGAGCCACGCTCTAGAATCCCGACCTGGTTTGGACAGTACAGTTACTGCTTCCAGTATCTGGATTTACTTGGGTGCCCTGACCAGAAGTACAAACCTAGCATAATGCTGAGCAAACATTTTCTCCCAGGGACCCAGGTTGATGGCCATGCTAAATGGTCCTCCATAATGGTAAACAGAACTATTCATAGTGACTACCCCCATCCCTCTTGGTGGCACCATATGTGAGAGGAGTAGCCCTGCTAGTTGAACAAGGGGGCCGGTGGGGGAGGGTACAACAGTATTTCCCAAATAGAATAGGGGAGAAATAGTGCCACTGTTTATTATTCAGATCTGAATAATGAATAGTGCATTATTCATGGTATTTGGTAAAACTGTCCATTGCTTGCACACTCCTAGTTACTGCTACTCAAGGGGCTCAGCAACTGTGATGTCACTGATGTCATTGTAATTTGACAGCACCAGGTCCAGGATAGCCTTTTCCCCAGTCAGATCCCTGAACTCCTGCATTAAGAAGGCATCCAGGAATGCATCCAGGATGGATTGGCTTCTTCCACTGCTGGCTATTGAGACACTCCAATCTATGTCCAATAGACTTAAGTACCCCATGACTACCACCACCCGCTGCTTTGTGACTTGCCTGATCTCTCCCTTAAGTTTCTGCTCTGATATCTCACACTGATTTGGTGATCAATAGACCACCCCAGCCTCATCTTCCTCCACATTTCTGACTCAGACAAGAACCATGAAAGCATTTGGGACCTCTGCTCATGAACAGTGGCACTGTGATTCTGTTAATCTGTCCCGAACGTTGATTTCCCACAGTGCCCACACCATTCTGCTCCAGATGTGCGAAAACAAATTTCGAGCAGAATGTGAAAAATGACAGCCATACCGTTCATAGGGAGGTGTGAAGAAATGGCAATGTTGAAAATCTGGAGTGAAAATATTAACACGCTTGTAACTTCGAGAATTTTTAATATTTTCACTCCACATTTTCAACATTGCTATTTCTCCACACCTCCTTACGAATGGTATAGCTGTAATTTTTCACATCCTGCCCAAAATGTGATTTTGCACATTTAGAACAGAATGGCGTGGCTGCTGTGGGAAATCAAAATAGGGGACAGATTAACAAAATCACAGTGCCAATGTTCATGAGTGGAGGTCCCAATTGCTTTCATGAGGTGAGGTCACAAAAATCCCATGTTGAAAATTTGGAGTGCAAATACCAACAAACACCCGGCGCATTAGGGTTTCTAACTGTAACATCCCACAATGTAGAGACTGACAGGCGCCAGGGGTGCAACTGGATTGTCAGCTGTAATGCTCACGCCATTCCACCCCCACCCCCACCCTGCAGCCAGTGACAGGCATCAAGGTGTGCCTTGCACTCTTTTGCCCCAAAGTTCACCCCATTCTCCTATACTGCATCCATCTCAACGTATTTCCTTATGGAATGGGGTGTTGCATGCCCCAATGACTCAAGGCACAACGTGACACTTGTCAGAGTCTGCAGGGTAGGGTGAGGTGAAACGGCATGAGCATTATCGCAGATGACCCAAAGGCACACCTCAAATGCCTGTCAGTCTGCAGGGTGGAGTTAGCGTCAGTTCAATACTTCACTGGTATTCCTATTATGCATCTCTCTAACTCCTGCACTACCAATGCCAATGCTAGCAAGACAACATTTGGCATTGACAAATGCTTGTTATAGTAAGCTATCTGTCACTCAAGTCCCAGTGGAAAGTTTTCCACCTTTAAAAAGGGGAAAATCCTTCTGGGAAAGTCCCTTTTATTATCTAAAACTGCTCCTTGTTATAGAAGGGTAACTAAGTCCTTTTAGCCTGTTATTTAATTAAATGAAGGTCCATAATGATGCTTGGTCAACTGACCCAGGTGGGCGGGCATAAATAGTACTGCCTGAGCAAACAGATGTTAGATAGGGTTAGGGTCTTCTGACTGAGTGTAGGTGAAGGACTAGAAGAGTCCTGTGCTACACTAAGGAGAAAAGTGTGAAAAGTATTTACAAGTCTTTTCTTTTGAATTGTTTTTGTTTTTTTTATTTTTACTTTGTATGGTGCAAAAGCTGTTGTTGTTTATGATTACAAAATAAACATCCCGCTTAGAAATGGTTGGTTGTACCAAAAATCTTGTGTTTGTGTCCATCTGTATTTCCCACACCTTTACAGACACATAAACCTCCAATTTATCCTTTAAGGCCCTGGTGCCCTCCCTACTTAAATGCAGTTTATCTGGTGCACTTTGGTCCTTATTATCCAGTCCTACCCCACACCCCACCAGCCTGCATCTATTTGACTTGCATCACCCCTTTATCCAACTGTTAAATTCCTCGTTCTCTGTTTCCTCACAGTACTAGCCCTAGGGACTGGGAGTACTCTCAGAAGGTTACTGACCTTCCTACTTCACTGCAGATTTTCCCTAGAACCCTAAACCTTTCCTGCACCACCTCTACCTCATCCCCTACAGGTCATTTGCACCCAAGTGCACTATAATAATAATAATATAATATAAAGAGACTTGGGCATCATCATCACCGATGACCTGAAATCATCCAAGCAGACCACTAAAGTAGTAGGTAAGGCTAGGGAATGTTAGGGTGTATTAGTAGAAGTATCACAAGTCGGGAAGAGGAGGTAATAATCCTCTTTACAAGACACTGGATACCTCAGTGAGTGGTGGATATGGACTACAGTGCACGCTTCCAAAAGGCATGGGATAGGCATAAGGGAGCAATATAGATAAGTATGACTAGAAAGGCCATTGACAGAGCAAAGGCCAATGGCACATTTATAAGGTAGAAAAGAAATGGGCAGACTGATGGGCTCATCCTTATCTGCCGCCAACTTCTATGTTTCTATGTTTCTATAATGTGAGGTTTCTCATGCTCCCTGCCATACACATAGTTACATATGACCCCACCCTCCCACCCTCCCCACCATCATGACTGGTATACACACCACTCACCTGTGGTCTGACATTTTCCTATTACTTCCCATCTCATACCCTTCACTATTGAATCTCCCATGATAAGACCCTCCCTGCTTTCTCCAGGCCCCCTTTCATTCTACCTTCCTCTGCCCATGTCCTCCTTCCTGCGATTCTAGTTTTCCTGTCCCCATGCAATTCTCCTGTGCCACACCTCCCTTTGCTTTCCCACCTCCATCCCTCCAGACACCCCAGCAGTACTATTCCACTCCAAACTCCCACTGCCACCTTTCCACTCAGTCTTGCCCTTCACCCTCATTGCCTCCCCTTCCTTCCCTTCTCACCCCTTTGCCCCTATTATTGGCCTCTATGTTTTCTCAATCCTTAACCTCCCTTCCTGCCCTCTGATCTTCCAAACAAGTCATTACTGTGAACCTGTTCCAGGAGGGCCCCCATACCAGGATATGCCTCTGTTCTCCCTCCCTGTGCTTCTCCCTCTCTTCCATGTTCTGTTTGCTTTACCCACCTACCCCTTCTCCTTATCTCCTGCAAAATCCCCACACTGGTTCCCCAGGGTCCCTGAGGGGTGAATGTTTCTGGACCATTTGGGCTCCTCCCCATTTCCATCCTCTGCCTTCTGTCCTTACAGCACTGAACAGTCTTTTCCTGCCCCTTCAGCCTCTGTTCTTCTCTTCAGCCTCTCCCTTCCCAACTTCCATCTCAGCTACCTAATCTTTCCTGTTGCCCAAGGTGTACACACTGACAGCCCCTGCCCCCACACTGCTCCTAGAAAGATGGCAGCCCCACATCAATTGCTGCTGACCACCCTCCCTTCCCCATGCCCTGACACTGCCCTCCTCCCACCTTTTCCATGCCTCCTAGCTATCCTGTTGTCTGCTCCAGTTCTAGGGTGCCACATCCTCCTGTTTGCTTAAACCCACCTTGCTATAGTAGAGTCACTTTCTGATATTAAGTCCTTCAATAGGCTGACCCTATAGGGTTTTGCCACAATCCCAATTTTCTGCTTGTTCCTCCTCTGCTCTGTGTAGACAGACATAGTCTGCTGTGCTAGCTAGACAGACATAACATGTGTTGCGACTCACCTACTGTGCCCTAACCCGCATGGCCTGTGGCCTGTGGTCCTCCTTAGCAGATGCCTCATGGATGTCCCAAATGTTACTTAGTCAGGACGCCACACTACTGCTTGTATCATCCATGCATCGGGGTCAGTTGGCCCCTGCAATTTAACAGGACTACAGCTGCCATATTGGTTAGTCTGTGCCATGTGTCTCAGGAGTCTGTCCTCTTGCAGTCCCTCTCTCAGCCTCTCTCAGTATCCTCCTCCTCCCAGTCTCAGTTTTGTTTTAAAATATCAGCTCTACACTCAGCACTCAGTAATATGATTAATTCTTACAAATGATCAAGTCTCTAAACTTTTAACCAAATCTAAAAATTATAGAAATACTCAAGAGACATTTAGAGTAAAAGAAGAGGCAACTTAAGTGACATCATCCTGTGCCAGTTACATAAACTTTTATCAATATATTCCAGATATCAAAAATAGTATAATAAGACATTTAAACATTTTAATCCATTATTACTACATCTGATTCCCAATTTAACTATTACATACTAGAGAGAAAGTGCAAAATCAAAATATCAAAACAGAGACAACTATAAAGTGCAAAATATATATTTCACCATAGTGTCAATTCCACAATTTCATTTCAATTTTTTGAGGTCTTTTTTTCCTTCTCCTTTCTGT
This sequence comes from Neoceratodus forsteri, assembly GCA_016271365.2. Classification (NCBI taxonomy): domain Eukaryota; kingdom Metazoa; phylum Chordata; order Ceratodontiformes; family Ceratodontidae; genus Neoceratodus; species Neoceratodus forsteri. The sequence goes on from CM028131.1 coordinate 478,035,107, forward strand.
TGCCTTTTTGATTTTTTTCAAGCAAGAAAATACTGAGGGAATATTCCAGGAAATATAGACTGCAGGGGATATTCCCAACATTCATAAATATCTAGGTCTGAGACAAGGAAACAAACAAACAAACAAAAGGCTTTTAGCAGCTTAGCAGTATAGACATTTGTAATCATTTAGCCCATAACTATTAACAATTGTAATTTCCAAAGAAGTAATTGCAATATTAATGTGTCATTCATTAAGTTCTAACTATGAAGTTTCCAAAAACATGGGTGATATGGAAAAGAAGATAAGAGAGAAAGAAAGACGAAATTAGGAGAGAATGGAAATACATAATGAGGGAAGGGGAAGGAAAGGAAAGACAGGCGATGGGGAAGGGAATGGATATAAAGTACAAAGCAAGTGGACTGTGTTTTTGTATGTAATAATAGTATTCTATTATTTAAAAATGACTATTAAAATTACTTGTGACAAGTCACACACTGTCAATGGTAACAATTATAAAATTATTTCCAAAACGTTGTATTAATAGGAATAATCAAGTCAATGCAAATTGCTGACAGGTCATATATGAGATCTTCCAGGAATCCTTTGTTCCTACAAGGGCATAGCAGCATTACAAATGAATATAACACGGGCAAATAAATCCCTGTGTCCTGATTGGCTGAGACATAGTTCTAGCCATTGCAGTAAGAGAATGCCACCACTGCTTAAAAACAAGTTCCTGCCAACTAGGGCAACTCACAGAATTCATAAGCCACCTATTTCCTAGTTTCCATCAGAAACATGGCTACAGCCTTTACTCGTATATAGAAAACTTCAACTAGGCCCTAAAAATAAAACAAAATGGTTATATTAAATACACCCTGAAAATAGAAAATGGAGTTAAAAATCTATGTTTTGACCTTAGGTCTTCTTCAGGAAATATCTAAAGAGAAAAAAACAAAGTTAGTGAAGCAGGAATAAGGGATATATATATGTGGGGAAAGAAGAAAGGAGAAGGCTAAGGGAGAAGTGATAGAAGGCAAGATTAAGAAATAATCTGTGAAACAAAGGGGTGATGATGAGAAAGACATGGCATAATAGGAGAAAATGAGCTGGAGAAGTCCCCAGGTGGGACTAATTAACAGGGCCTAGTAAGGAGGCTGAAAGGTGAGAAATGTGGGGGAAGGAGACAGAGATGGAGACAAATGGTGAAAATGAAAAGAAGTTAAATGTGTACAGATACAAACAGACTTTAGGGAAAACAAGGGCTGAAAGATGTCAGTGGAAAATAAGTCTATCATTTAAACCAGAGGAGGACTGCTAGGGAGCCAAGGTGGATGATCATCTTGGTTTCCATGTTTTTCTATGGTCAGAATCCCAGAAGCCCTGCTGAAGGACATAAACAGAAAGGTCATTGGCATTGGTCCTGGAAATAAAGTGGGTTACAGTGGGTTTATTAGTGTCTCCATTTCTGACTGCCCTGTAATGTTCCGGAAATGGTCAGCAAGGTGTCTACCAGTCTCCAATGTAAATAGCTGCACACTTCCTTCAAAGAATACAACATACCACATTAGAGGAGGTACAGGAGAACCTTGGTGATGTGGAAGAACACCTGTGGGATCCTGAATTTCAGTCCACTGGAAATAAATTTGCAGGCGTAGCAGCGATTCTGTTGCAAGGTTTGGTACCTGGTAGAGAGGAACTGTTAGGAGTAGGTAGGCTGCTTTTTACTAAGAGATTTCTGGTTTGGGAGGCCAGTGGTAGGAGGCAAAAGGTGGTTCTGTAAAGGAAACACCAACGACTGGGTCAGTTTGCAAAATAGGAATGTTACTGGTGATGACCCTGTGAAGAGAAGTGTACTCTGATGAAAAGGAAACACTAGTGGATTCACCGTTGTTCTGCGTAACAGTATCCTTCCTGCAGGGGTTGAGGTTAGGGGCATGTTACTGACCCAGGAGAGTGTTCTGTCCACTGTGCTTTTAGGGTATCCCTGTTGATAAAGAAACTATGCATTATTTCGCAGGCTCAGCAAAATCTTCTTCTTCATTGCATAATCTGCAAAGTCTAGGAAACTGTGAATTAGGCAGGCCATTCTTGACATGTTTAGAATGGAAGAAGCTGTGGAGGAGGAAACTGTGAGTGTCAGTGGGATTGTAATAAACTGATGTCTTCAGTCCAGTGTTGTGTACTGACAGTTGGATATCCAGAAAAGGCAGTATAGAGGAGGATACTTCAACAGTGTACTGAAGGGGAGGATGGGCCATGGTAAATTTGTCGAGGAAGACTTGGAGGGTCTCCCTGGAGCAGGAGGTGTCCCCCACACAGTCATCTATGTAGCATTTGTAGAGTTCAGGTACAGTCCCTGTGAATGAGAGAAAATACTTTTCCTCCACCCAGCCCACAAATAGATTGTATTCTTTGCAGGAAGTGTGCAGCTATTTACATTGGAGAGACTGGTTAGTGTGGTAGTCGGCAGCAGTTTGTTTCAGTCAGCCGGAGAATGGATTAGTGGCAGCGCGTGAGGAACTTCTGTTTCCGTACTGCAGTACATGGCGCTCTGAAGGAGAGCGAGAGTTTTCTTTTTCATGTGGAGAGTAGGTACTGTGGGCAAAATGTAAAAGGGAGGGGGGACAGTTGTCAAGGTTTTTTTTTTTTTTTAAATAGTGGCTGATCATGGACTTTGGGAAATAGGAAACATTGCGCTGAGTGTAGAAGGCTGGTAGCTGGAGCTTTTTAGCTGTGATGATGTGGCCCGATATCATCATGGCTTAAAACATCTCAGCCGCCGCCCAGTGGTGCAGAGGGCTGAGGCGCTGAACGCCACCGCCCACGCCCGCGACCCGGTTCGAGCGGACTCGTAGCCGGTGGTCGGCCGGGAGTTAGGTTCGAGCGTCCGATGACAGCTCGCCACCCGGGTGGGATTTGGCCATATTCCGGCTCTTGTGCGACCCCGAGCGGAGGCTTGAGGAAGCACATGCCCACACAGGGGATTGGTCGGATGGCCGCCAAGCAGATCAGACGTCGACGTACGTGTCATGACGTCAGGGGGGAGTATCTGCTAAGGGGAGGGAGAAAACAGGGAAGATGGAAGCCTGCCTCGTCCGGGAGGAAGCGGGGCCCTGGGACGTGCCCGCGATTTGCCAGCGCCCACTCGACAGTCCACAGGGTAGGCAAACTGAGATTCTGAAGTGCCCCCTACCTATCCCGCCCGAGGTAAACCATGGCTCCAAGGGGCCTGTGGACTGTGTGAGCTGGTCGCAGGTAGGATGTCCGTTGACAACGCTCGACGGGTCGGAGGAGGCAGGCTAGAGGAGAATAAATAATTTAAAAAACAAACATCTCAGCCAATGAGCTTTCTGTATTTGGCACCCAGTTCATAATAGCAATATATTCAATTCCTGGTCAGAAGATAATGTACTATTGATTGTTAATTTAACAAACAAACACACCTTTTCTAAATTTGATTTCGTTATCCCTTTTCATTCTAACTGTGGACATAAACTTTAAAACAGGATTCCGTCCCTTTTAGACTTACTTTTACTGGCTCCTTGTCAGCACTAGACATAATTTTCTACTTGTGCCAGTACAATCAGTTCCTGTGTAACTGATTGCAATGTTACCAGCAATGAATTATGATGTCAGGTGTAGAGAAGCAGGCAGAGCAGTTAAGATCATAGCAGCAGCAATTACAGTTTCAAGTTAAATATGCTTGAAGGTCAAGGAGAAGCTACATACAGAAAATATATAAAATATATGTTAAAATTATGGCAGATGTTACAGTTGGGCGGAGAGGAAGAGCCTCTTTGGGATGGCATCTGCCTTCAGTTACCTAAAGGTGGTCCTGTCTTTTCTTACTTATAAATTGTGCCAACAGTTTTTGTTCACTAATTTGATAAAGCTTTACTAAATGTTAAAGAAAAATATTTGAACAAAATTCTGTTGGCAAGAAAAGTGCTGTTCAGCCGATTGGTTTAGCTGGCACATTATTACTGACTAAATGTCTTGGCAAACATTAACTGAGGACAGACTCGTAATAAAGCAATCTGAGTTACTTACATTAGTTTTTACTAATTAAGAAATCTTTATACATGAGGCTGATTACTCTGCTTAGTACTGCCATCAATGAAAATTGATATTTGGCTCTATTACATAAATAATCGGGAATTTGATTTTAAAACAAATCTATCCTTAGATGAATTAGATAACTTTCTGGAAAATTACTAAATTACTCATTTTGAGTGTAGCACTGAGGATCATGTCACAACTCCAGAAAGACTCTGCAGGACAGTGGGCAGAGGACTGATGTAGGATGTACCAGCCCACCTGTGTAGTACTAATGCTACTACTTGCAATACAAACAACCCAGGTTCAGGAGCAAGCCTGGGATATCAGAGGGCCAGCCAGGGGATGCAAGCCGAACATCCAATGGGGACACTCCCCCCAACTCAGGAGAGGATGGGTTCGGCCTCCAGTGCAGTATTGCCACCTGAGTGACCACAGGTGGTGGTGCAATCAGAGCTCTAGACTCAGGGAGGGTGGATGCTGCCATGAGTGTGTGTGTATGCACGTGCATGATGAATGCACCATTGACATCCGAGGTTCAGGAAAACAGAACAAGGAAAGCAACCCAGTCTGACACAGATTGACACCTGCCTCACACCACAGGCACTGCACAGCTGACAGTGGAGCTCTTGACAATACACTCTAACTCTGTCAGAGGTTGAGTCCTTTCTGGTGGCCCTGCTCTAGGGGTAAATCAGGGAGGAACATGGAGAGGTAAGTCCTAGAGAGATGAGTGATAGTGCTGGTCGTGAGGTAGACCCAATGAGGGCCAGACAGGCAACAGGGGAAATACAATAATTACAAAAAGAAGGATTGATGGCAGGATGTGCTTCTCTGGATTGGACATTGAGATCCCCTCTGTCACACATAGATATATAGAAAGCGACAGCAGAAGGGACCAATAGACCCATCTAGTCTGCCCATAGGTCAACCGCCATCCCTTAACTGCTATTCGGTGTTATGGTGCACTATGTATATCCCATGCTCTTTTGAAAGTTTCTACCATTTTACCTCTACCACATCCCGTGGCAAGCAGTTCCATGCATCCACCACTCTCTCGGTAAAGAAGAATTTTCATGTGTTGCCACTAAATCTGACCCGTTCTAGCTTCATGTTGTGCCCCTGATTATAGAGTGACTTTTGATATGGAACAAGTCCTGTACTTGCACCTCGTTTTTCCCCTTCAGGTATCTGAATGTCTCGATCATGTCTCCTCTCTCCCTCCGCTGCTCCAGGGAGTACATATTTAAGTCCTGCAGATGCTCTTCATAAGATTTTTTTGTGCAGACTGTGTACCATTTTTGTGACTCTCATCTGCACTGCATTCTAGTCTGTTAATATCTTTTGTAAAGTGCGGTCTTCAGAATTGGATGCTGTATTCCAGATATGGCCTCACCAGTGATCTATAGAGTGGCAGGATGACCTCTCTTTTTATGCTGGTAATCCCCAGTTATGCATCCCAACATACCATTTGGTTGCAGTGCCTCCTTCTCATGTTGCTTGACATTTTCAAGTCATCTGTAATAATCACTCCCAGATCTCTTTCCTATTAAAAGGAATCTAGTTTTTCTCCTCCTAGGTAGTAATTCTCTCCTGGGTTAGTCTTTCAATATGCATGATCATGCATGTTTTTGCATTAAAGTTCAGTTGCCAGGTTTTTGACCACATTTCCAGAGTCTTAAGGTCATCTTTCATCTTTTCCACTCCTTCTGGTGTGTCAACCCTGTTGCCTGTCTTTGCGTTGTCCATGAACAAACTCACCTTACCCTCTAGTCCATTAGAAATGTCACTGATGAGAATGTTAATTGGTCCAAGTACTGAACCTGCTGGCACCCCACTATCTATGCCTCTTTCCCCTGAAAGTGAGCCATTTACTAGTACCCTCTGGCTCCTTCCAGAAATCCAGCTCTATACCAAGTTTACCACCTGTTGCCCTACTCCTATGATATCCAACTTGTTTAGCAGTCTTCTATGTGGGACTGAGTTGAAGGCCTTGCTGAAATTCAGTTATACTATGTCCACAGCACCTCACTGGTCAACCACTTTTGTCACCCAGTTGAAAAAGTTAATTAGATTAGTTTGGTATGACTTTCTTGATGTAAAGCCATGCTGCCTTGTATCTAATTTGCTGTTGTCCTCAAGAAATGATATAAGCCTCTCCTTGAGAAGGGTCTCCATTGTCTACCCAAAATTGAAGTGAGGCTTACCAGTCTGTAGATGCTTGCCCTCTCCTTGCGCCAGCTTTTGTGTAGAGGAATAACTAGCTTTTTTCCAACCTTGTGGGACCTCACCAAGATCAAACGCTAAGTTTAAAGAGTTCAGCGAGTGGAGCCGCCATTTCCTCTCGCAGTTCTCTCAGTAACCTAGGATGCATTTCATCTGCTCCCATGGCCTTGTTTATATTTATTTGTTCCAGTTGCCTAAGGACTGCTTCCTCTGTAAAGGATCCTATGTATACTCCGTCACTTCCTTTGTTGCCTCTGCAACTCCACAATAAAGTTCCTTCACTACCCCTGGTGTTCCAGGGAACTTGACACTGATGGAAAAATAGGTTGTGGCATTTGGAGGTGGTAAACAAAGACCTGGACTCTGCCCAAGAGAGGTATGGGTGAGGAGGAAAAGAAAGAACGTGGTCTGGCCTATTCTGAATGTTTTTTGTGACTGCATCCCAATTCCTTTTTATACAAACACACAAACATATAAATTAGCCAGCCTAAAGAAGGCCTTATGGTCTGTTGAGTCTGCTCAACTGCAGTGTCCCTGCTCCAGAAATTACAGTGGGCCCTACCTCCCTCCCCCAGCCCTGACCTTCCTTGTCCCTCTAGCCCACCTTCTCTCTTTTTTTAAACTTAACCCTTAAAAGACTGCAGGCATATTGTATATATATATATATATATATATATGTATATACACATACATATATATATATTATGGTAGCATGGTAGTGCTACCATAGTTAGGTTGAAAGTACAGTTAAGGTTAAATGGTGAAACTTTGCACCTAATAACTTTTCCACCATTCAACAGATTTGCCTAAAATTTGTCAGGCATGGGTGTAACCATAGATCTTGGAATCTGCCAACTTTTACCAGTCAGATATACAGCTGTGGAGTTATTAAGCAACATTCGGGGGTGCATTTACTTTTTTGTACATTCTTTGCTCGCGCCTACAGGTCGCTGGTTTGAGGTAAGCTGGTCCAAAACTTCAGGAACATGTGACCAGGGTCCCCAATGTGCCTTTTGAAGATTTCGTGAAAAAATATTGAACGGCTCAAAAGTTATTCAAAAAACAAGTTTCCCATTATAGTCAATGGGAAAAGTTAACAAAAAGTTTGACGGTGTCGCAAATGCAGTTTTTAGTGTCGCAAATGACCGCTGTAGTGTCATAAGTCAGACATTTATTTTTTCAGTTACTGATCACAGAAATACTTGGCATTTAAAATTGGGACCATCTAGGCACACAATTCTTTTTGTGTTTACCTAGTCGAGCCCTGAGGATGCTAGGCATGTCTTTATTTTGGGGTTAAACACCCCAGAAATATGTTTTTGAAATTTGTGGGAAAAGTGTCACAAAATAGTGTTGCACCTGCGACACTTTCATGATTTTTTTTGTGAAAGTGTCGCAAATCACGACACTACTTTGCAACACTATGGCCAAAATGACAGGAATTGTTTGCCACCCTGCTGCAAAAGAACAGTTTGGTCTTTTGGGCTGAAATTTGGAAGGAAGAAAGCCAACATCCTACAGATGTACCTTTATGTAGTTTGGTGAAAAAATATTGCAGGGATGCAAAGTTACAGTACTCCGGAGTTTACGCTTTTCCCCATAGACTAACATTGCAGCGTCCGCCACGTCTTTCGGAGCCCGTATCTCGGAAATGGTGCGAGATACGGACTTTTCATCAGAAACATTCTTAGCCCCCCAAGTGGTGGCTAAGCACAAAACAAGCCAGGAAAGTCATAATTCATACAAATTTTTTAATTTTTTTTCTACATCGTACGGTTCCTGAGATATAAGCAATTTAGGATTCCAACTCCTCTTTTTCTGCCCCGAGCCTCATTATTATGCATACATTCTTTGAACTCGCTCTGTTTCTCCATGCAACTGTTGGGAAAAAACAGGGTGTGCGCTCCAGTTACTGTTACAAGTAGCGTTTCCACTTGCGTTTCCATACCCATTTGCATTAGCGTTCCCGTGTACGCCACCGTGTGCGTTATCCTTTATGCTTCTGTTGGCGCCTTTGCATTTGCATTACTCACCATTTGTGTCTACAGTACTGTTTCTGTTTGTGTTTCACTTTGCATCACCATGCACATTACCATTTGCATTTGCGGCCATCCTTCCATTTGAGTTTGCATTTGTCTTTCATTTTGCGTCATCGTTGTTGTTACTGTTACCATTTGCATTTCTAATTGCGTTCCCGTGCCTGTGCGCGTTATGGTTTGCATTTCCATATGCGCTTACATTTGTGTTTCTGTTTCCTTTGGCATTACTGTCATTGTTACCGTTACCATTTGTGTTTCCAATTGCGGTACCATGACCGTGCATGTTACGGTTTGCATTTCCGTATGCGCTTTTGTTTGCATTTCTGTTTCTGTTTCCTTTGGCGTTATTGTTGTTGTTACCATTAGCATTTACAATTGTGGTACCGTGACCGTGCGTGTTATGGTTTGCGATTCCATACGTGCTTGCATTTGTGTTTCTGTTTCCTTTGGCGTTATTGTTGCTGTTACCATTACCATTTGCGTTTACAATTGCTGTACCATGACCGTGCGTGTAATGGTTTGCATTTCTGTACATGCTTGTGTTTACGTTTCTTTTTTCTTTGGCATTATTTTAGCTGTTACCATTACCATTTGCATTTCAAATTGCAGTACCGTGACCGTGCGCGTTACAGTTTGCGTTTCCGTACGCGCTTGCATTTGCCTTTCTATTCCTATTCCTTTGGCATTATTGTTGCTGTAACAGTTAACATTTGTGTACAATAGTAGTACCGGGTGATTGTACGTGATTACCAGTTCGCTTCCGCACACACTTGCATCTCCATTTGCGTCACTGTTCGCTTTGGCGTCACTTTGCGCTTGCGTTTCTATTAACATTTGCATTACCATTTACATTTGCATCACCATAATGCGTAACCATTACACTTGCATTTGCATTACAGTTACTGTTACTATGTCACAAGACTTCTGAGTTGAGATGGGGCCCAAAGCCTCGCCCCACTACTGTATTCTATTCACTATTTATAGTCCCCATTCTCAAAAAGAAGGGAAATTCATGGCAAAACCTCAGTTTAATGCATCAGTTAGGGTTGTTACATAGCAACAAAAAGTGAGAAATTTGGTGTTAGAGTTAAGCTCCCTTGCACCCCAGCCCCAACCGGCATCGGGATGTGGGTGTGGGTGTCGGGTCTCAACTCTCACCCCATTCTCCATACCTCAGCTTTGTTTACACATGTGATGAGGTGAGAGTTAGGACCGACAACCCCAATGCACACCCAATGCCGGTTGGGGGCGGGCTGGGTGCAATGGGGGCTGCAACCCTAACACCATTCAGCACTCAAAGGGCTTTTATTTATTGTTACATTTGCACATAAGACATTGTACAGCATGCACATGAACTTCCAAAGTCACTATTTGTCTGTAACATAACTTATGAACATTTAAAAAAATCCTTACTAGACAACAGTATACTCCTAACAAAGTAAACAACATTAACATTAACAACTAGGAACACAAAAAGACTTCCTACTTGAGAAAAATGCAATAATGATAACATAAAGGCATTTTCTGAAATAATTAAAATGTAATCAGTGGTGGAATAAATGTTCTTTCAAGGGCATCTTTGAAAAAAACTATACAGTGCAGCAAGAGCTAAGAAAAGAAACCATTGGTTAGTCATTGTACTCTCTATCCATACCAGACTTTATAAAGATTGATACAAATACAATTTTTCAATCTAGTGTACTTTGACCATTTATTCATTGACATGACCCAGTGCAGGTTCCTCCCCTACTTCATCCTCTAGTAGCCCCAGCTGTAATCATTGCCAGGGTTGCCATACTTCAAGAAATTTCAGCAGTTATATACGGAAAGTTGCTTAAATGCACTCCATTGTCTCCTCTTCCTTCATCTTGGCTTTGTACATCCATGGTCTTGTGGGGCAAAGTTCAACCAGTGTAAAATGATACACTTGAGGGCTGTGACCCATATGATTTGTATAACCCTCCATTGACTTTGTGGAATACTAAGGAAAATGGACAGTCCTAGAAAGAGATCCATAGAGGAGTAGGGAATGTGTGTGGTGGTCAGTGCCTGTAAGGTGGCATGAACTTCCCCCAAAAAAGACTGAATAATGGGACATTCCCAGAAAATATGATAATGGGTTCCCACTGCACTGCAATGCATCCAGCAGGTGTCCATGTACCATAGGTTGCGTTATAATGTAGAGTAACTGTGGGAGTTCTAAAGTATCAGGTGAGAATTCTCCAGATGAACACCTTCCATGTTGGGAAGGCAGGTATAGCCCACCCCTTTAGGAGACACTGCTTTCAGAAATGGCCTGCAAGGGGATTACTGCATTCTCTCTCCCAGCTTAATTGAATGTGTTCTAATGGGGGGTCCATATGTCTATTAAATAATTTGTATAGCTCAGAGACCAATCTGGTTTTAACATGAAGAGTGACCAGCCAGTAAAAAACTGTTTCAGATCACTGCGGTCACCTAATTTGATTGATGTGATCTTCTTGGAGCAAAAGGGTTAGACTTGAAGGGACCTAAAATGATCCTCACACTGAAGGTGATATATGTCCCTAAGGCCCTGAAATGAGGCAATATTCCACCAAGAGGCATTGCTTAAACATAGTCAGTGCCTTGCTCTCCCAATGGGCCTATTCATGAAAGTGCATAAGTGCTACACATGTAGTGGACACATGGCACATAGCCCGATATGCATGTGAAGCACATATGGCCCATGCATGCAGCATGCACCAATGGTGTGCAAGGATGTGCACAGACCTGGCCCATGAACATGCATGTGGGGAGAGATCCGCACATGTGTAGGGGTGTGGCCATATGGGAGAACCGCATGGACCGCCACATGCGCTCTTATGAACCAAAATTCAGTTGAACACCACAAAGGGATGCAGATGCCTGCCTATGCAGTGCTGAAGCAAACATAACACCTGCGTATAACCATGGCACCAAAGGTCAGCAGCTGTCTGTAGAGCCCTGGGGCCAGCAGCACAAGGCCACAGCCATAACAGGCGGAGAGCACTGCCGGGCTGTGATGCCATGACATCACACCATAGTTGACCAACACGATGTCGGGCAGTCAGGGGCCACAACATGTGCATGGCACATGTGGCAAAGCCCAGGGACCAAACAGGACAGCAGCCAATGGCACAAGTAAGCCACAGCCCCCTCATAATAACACAGTCTGCAGCCATTGCATGGTAATGATGGCAAGGCAGTCCACCACCACTGTCACCATAACATGGGAAAGGGACACTAATACACAGCCTGCAACAGTGGAACAGCAGTGGTACAGAGACCCCCACCCCACCCCAACACTTTTCCTACTGCATGGTCCATGGTGTACTGGTGCTCTGCTTTGCATTGTTCTTGGAGCCACTGTAACACATAAAGGTGGAGTTCCACCTAGTGGCAAGTTCTTGCTGTAGCTGGTGAATTGGTCAGTTATTCAGTTTTTGCAGTTCCTGCCAAATTTTACAAGATTTTGCAGAGTGTCTAAAGTGACCACATATCTTACGTGCAGCACCTACCATATTCTGCACACTCCTGTCTCCACTGAAAAAGTCTGGTACCACTAGACTGATGTATGTGGAAAACATGATAAATGCAGACACCCACCATCCTTCAATGCTTTCACAATGTTAGTTCCATTGTCTGCAAACAGATCCTGGGAAAAGAACATTAAGGGAAAGACATTCTGAGAACAGTTTCTTTAGCCCGGTAAGATTTTCACACCAGTGTGATTTTCTTTGTCAAAGCTTGCAATACAGGGGACAGTCTTTTTGTTAGGATGTTGTTGGTCCCTGGTAGTGCCTGGGGATGTTGCGTAGGAAAATGATACCCAGTGGGTGGTGACAGTCATGTAGTCTACTGTTTGACCACTTGTCCACAAATCTGTTTTTGTATGTACTTCTTCAATAGCTGATGACTGCAATGTACTGTTTATCTTTGGTGCAATTCTCTATAAAGAGCTGGCACAGTCTTTCTAGACAAATATGTCCATGATAGCAGCAGGTATTGAGGGGCCAGAAGTTTCATCACCTTCCGAAACCAAGCAGAGTCAGCAAGAGAAAATGGTCTCATGTCCAATGCAAACATTGCGGATTCTGCTTTATTTAAGTGCTGAGGAGCTGGATGACATTGGTTATATTTAGTTCCACATTCAGAAGCCTGCTGCGTCGTTAAATGTTTCAGAGGTGTGACTAGCCCAACAAATTAGGCTGGAGGAGACAGAGAACTCATTATGCTTTCAGTTGGGGAGCTTCTGATTTAAATAATGACCTAGCAGATAGCGGGGGTGATACATTCAAAGTCCTGCTTGGTGTCTGAGGGGTTTTACGTTGTATATGGAATACTGTAGCTATACCACCAGCGTGAGTACCAGTGCCAACCTGTGCAACATCCTCTGCCATGCCACCTTGTGACTAATTCCTGGCCCACTGAAGTGGATATATTGACTGTAAGTGTCTTATTAAGGCTGATGTGCCATGGTTGCTTGCTTGTCTTCCTCTGCTGAAAGAGGCCTTACATAAAGAACATATTACACGCATACTGTTCTTTGGGTTAAGGTGAAAAAAACTCCAAACAGAAGAGGATGCCTTTTTTGGTTTTGTCCTTGACATTGCAACTTCTGAATCATCATCCGGCATGTCTTTGTAAATTTCTGTATTTTGATTACTTCCTCAGTGTCCTCATTGGATGATTGGGTGTGAGGCCTGCCCTCCGCAGAGGAGACAGGCAAACCAGGCATGACTTCCTTTTCACTGGCCCCTAATGACCTTTATTCTGATGATCTTACCCCAGATATGTTGGTCTGGCATCTCACAGGTTCCTCTGGCTCTGAGCTCTCATTATTTGAGTCCCCACCATGCATTGCCTCTTTTTCAGGAATGTACTCACTGTCACTGCTATTGACATAGTCTGACTGAGAAATGAAAAAAAGTTGAATCTTGAGAAAGTGGCACAAAGTATTCTTGTGTGCTTATTCTTTCCTTTATACTATGTGATGTGCTTGCAACTGCCTTTACTTTTTTAATAACTGTACTTTTAGCAAATCTACTTTTCTTAGTTGCTGGTTCAGCACCCAAGCCTTTCTTGCAGCCTTTTACTTGGCCTGTATTTGTTAACTGAGTATCATCTGCAGCAGCAGACAAACATAATGGGATCTCAGAAGACAAGGACTCTGAGCACGAGGAAGCTTTAATCGGTAAAGAAGAGGATGCACCTACTGCAGTAGAAGCAGCACTGTTTGGGGTCATGCGCATGGCGCTTAAGATGGTAGTCAGGTGATTCAACAGCTCCTGCCCACCTGTTTATTTATTTATATTAGTCTATTCATCGTAGTTTCATTGATAAAACATTAGTTTCCATTTTCTAAATACATTGCCGCCATTTTATTTGTCAAATCTCAGCTTGACAACTATTTTAATTCATTTAATCTTGTCAGTTTGTCTATCGCTATCAGCTGTGAAATGTCACCTCTGGGTGCTGGGTCTGTTACAGACAGCAGGAAACAGCCTATTCAGAACCTCAGCTCCACAAATGACCAACCAAGTAAATTGGACATTCAGTTCATCAAAGCGTACTTAATAAAATGCAACTAGATGTCTCTGACACTAAAAATGCAGTTGGTCCCTTTGTAATGTCACTAATAGCAATACTGAGAGATCAGAACTATTTGAAAATAAGTTAGCTGGCTTAACAGACATGGTTAATTTCCTGGAAGATAAAGTCGAATAACAAAATGAGCATATCCAATATTTACTTAAAAAAAGTGGATGACTTAGAAAATAGGGGGAGATGAAATAATCTTCGTAGTGTGGGATTGCCAGAAGGAGCCAAGGGTAATGATTTGGTTCCTTTTCTGCAGCATCTTATACCTGATTTGTTGTGCATACAATGGCCCTGGCCCCTCGAAATAGAAAGGGCACACGGAGCTCTAGGTGCCAAACCTGCCCATGGTAGCAGACCACGATCTATTATTGCAAAGTTTCTCAGAGACATTATTAAGGAGGAGATTTTAAAGAGAACAAGGGAGCATATGCAATTAATATGGCAGGGGGAGAGAATTTACTTTTTTCAAGATTTTTTTTCAGAAGTTATCGAACAGAGAAAGATGTTTTATGAGGGGAAAAAGCAGCTTCAGAAATTGGGCTGGTCATATCATTTTAAATATCCTGCCACTCTTGTTGTCTCGCTACCTGGGGTAAACCTTTTATTGTGATTACATGGACCAGTTGTGGGAAGTCTTAAAGAGGCGTGGAAATAATTCAAAACACAAACTGCCATTTCCTACCGAAAAACTTAGAGAAAACGCGGTGAATGCTCATGAGACTCCGCTGCAAGTTCAATCAGTAACTTCCTCGAGCTCGTCACGCCATCACGCAGACAAAGGCTGAAAATGTCCCTCTGATTGTACACAACATCCATGACTGCACGCCTATTGCCTATGCCTCTGCTGTGAAAAATGCTGTTCAACCATCTAAAATTCCAGCCTATTCATCCATCACCCATGTAGTAAGCCAACCAACAGAACCTCCTATACCCTACAGATTCACCCAGCCTAACTTTTTTCTAAATAAAATGAGACAAAGAAGTAGGAGCAGAGAATCCCCAAATCAGGTAACACCTTCAGGAGATATGTCGCCAAGAATCCTGCATGATCCCTATCAAATCCCATCAAGATTCATTAAATACTCTAGACTGCTAGATCGAAATGTGCCAACCTGAATCAGTTTGTTAGGAAGACGAGAGCTCACAGGAAATAAACCCAACTTCCTCTGTGGTTCTTAAAGGAACAGTGTCTCCTGGTTCAACACGCTGCATAATGGAGGCTCTCTGCTAATAAACATAGTTTCTACTACGCACAGCGTTTCCTTCTTTCATGCAACCAGTGCTCTGCTTCTGTTCCTGGATGCTCCTGCCTACTAAAACACTGGCTTTGTGCTCATGCAGATATTAGCTGTGACTTGTTTTTGACCCATATAACTTTAGATTGTTTAACTTATGAACAACCATTTTTTTTACTCTGCTTACCTTGCGGGGGGGGACTTGGTTGTAATATACTTTCCTCTTCTTTACAGATTTAAATACAATTTTCTAGATTAGGTGGCTAAATTAAATCTATTAGTCTTTGATGCCACCTAGTGGATATATTCATTCTTGCGACATGAAGTTTTATCACTTTTCAGTTGTTTCTTTATTAATGCTTAAATACTTACAGTTGGCATATATATCATTTACAATGACTACCATGATTGTTGTAATGTAGTATGAAGATTTCTGCTGCTATCCAAGTGCCTTTGAATCCTACGTTACTAATTAATTACACTCTTTATTATGACTGTAGATGGCTGAAGCAACTTTAATAATGGTCATTCTGGATATAACATTATAAATGTAACTCTACTTTAATATCAAAGGACAAAACCTGCCTCCAAACACAGAACATAATCTTATTCTCAAAAGGAGTTCGTTTTGAACATGCATATTACCTGCACAATATGGAAGGGTCTGTTATTATATACTACTAAAGCCTGAGCTCCCAGTTAGGAGTACTATTTAAAAGCATACTTCATATAATTAATTACATTTGGCTAATTGAAATGCATATGTGCAGGGCTGTTATGGTGTTTTCTGTGAGAAACACACAGTATTAAAAGTTGATGCACCTTTCCTTGATATTGCTCTATGGCAGACATGCATGGTTAGTTGCTGTGTGACTTCTATGGCATCCAGTTGGATTGCTGTCACCTAACAAGTGCATTTTTCATTTTGTTCTAGGTTTTTGCTTATACTTATAAAACCCTTTTACTCCCATATGGAAACCTATTTGGAGCAGGCTTTGGGCCCATGCTAGCTCTGATAAAAGCTTCCTATATCAGACATACTAAGCTATGATATATGATTCAAAAGCTGCTTTGACATATCACACTCTAATTAGGGTCACTCCATATTTTGTCATTACATTATTGTTGTGTTGGCTTTGGCACTCTGTTAGTGGTAAGGATACTTCTATTGTACATCATTACAATTGGGAATCCTTTATCATTAATCAGTATTACGTTATCTATTCTAATGCTAACAGGCGTGGTAGTCTGGATATATCAACTACTTCTACTACCTATCAGAATTCAGATTCTGGTTCTTGCTTTTAAAGTATATATTGGAATTATTTGGTGTTGTTTTTTTTTTCCCCTTTTCTTTCAGCCCACATGCAGTTTGTGGGCATTATGCTCTGTATAGCCTAACCTTCTTTGGTGTTATACATTTATTATAGTGTATTTTACTGTATAATTATAAGTAAGTTCTATTTAGGCTTTGCCTAAATTTTATTCATATACCCTTATTTTATACATTAGTCTTTCTGTTTTATTTTAATAGATTCATTATTAATATTGTTTAAGTTTAGTTGTAGAGATGTTTCCTAACAATACATTCTAAATTCAGCTTTCCCATAGAAATAAGGTGGACAATTATTTTACAAATAGCTTAAAAATTACCCACTCAAAATTGTTTCATGGAATATACAAGGTTGTAATAATCCCATCAAAGATCCAAAATTTTGAATTATCTAAAACAATGAAAGCTGATGTAGCCCTTTTACAAGAAACACATTTAACAACTGAGAAAACTGCCAAGCTTAAAAGATCTTGGATTGGATCAGTGTACGGCAGTTCATTTAATTCTAAGAGTAAGGGTGTTTGTATTCTGTTCCATAAAAACCTGAATGCTGTGTTACAGTCCACTGTTTTGGATACAGAAGGCAGATTCATTATTGCAAATGTTAAAATTGAGCAATGAATACTATCTTTGGTAAATCTATATGTCCCCAATATTAATTAGGCTGATTTCTTTACTAATATAACTGAAAAAAATTACAAAAATACAACTGGAGAAATTATTTTAACTGGGGATATGAATACTGTTATGGACGTATTCACTGATAGCACATATTCACAACTGTTTGACCATTCTGTTTCCTCAAAGGCCTTGAATGGTTTCTGTGATGAATTTGACCTAATTGACAGTTGAGAATTATGAATCCCAAAGGAAAGACTATACCTTCATATCCAACCGACATGGCTCTCACAGTAGACTAGATTATATATTTATTGCAGAATCTTTGCTTCAAGGCCTTCGGCAAGTCACATTGATAACATTGTCATGTCTGACCATGCCCTATATTTATTAATCTATCTGTAAATTTCATTTTGCCCTCAGAAGGAAATTGGAAATTCAATAGTAGTTTGCTTAACTCCCCAGACTTCCTGGCTGGTTACAGAAATAAATTAAAATGTTCTTTCAACTTAATGACAATGAAGAAGTCTTGGCCTCAATTTTATGGGACTCCTTTAAGGCTTATATTACAGGACCATTATCTCCTACCCAACCTATAAGAAGAAACTAAGACAAGAAAAATTGAATCAACTAGAGGCTGATTTAAAAATAAAAAGAAAGCATTCATTTCCTCAGGCTCTAAAAACATCATATTATACAAAGAGGTCATTGATGCTAAATATGAGATTAATACAATATACAATCAAAAAGCAGAATATGTTTTGTTTAGACTCAAACAAGCTTATTGGGAAGCTGGAGAAGTGCAAGGGAAGCTATTGGCTCACAAGCTCAAAACCTTATCAGAGGCAAATGTAGTAGCCTCAGTAAAACAAAAGAATGGCAAACAGGTGCACAAATCTGAGCAGATTTTAGAAGCTTTTACAGATTTTTACTTTAATCTGTACAAATCTGAAGGTCAGTTTAAACAGGAGGACTTAGAGCAGTTTTTGGGAGATATTAAGTTAACTGCTATATCAGAAAAGGACAAATCCAAGTTAGATAAATATATTACCTTGGAGGAAATTCAGAAGGCAATACAATCCTTTCCGGATGCTAAAGCCCCAGGCCCAGACGGCCTTACAAGTGAATTTTACAAAGCCACTATACAACTAATTGCACCAGCTCTACTTAAAGTTTTATGCCAACTCCAATGAAACAGGCTTTTACCTCCTTCCATGAGGAAGCCGCTATTGTTGTTATCCCCAAAGGACAGAGATCCAACTTTACGTGGTAATTACAGACCAATATCTCTCATTAATGTTGACTGCAAAATTCTTGCAAAATAATGGCTAATAGATTGAATTTGGTTATCCAGAAATTGATGCATCCTGACCAAGTAGGATTTGTATGCGGACGTCATAGCTCAGATCTCTTCTGAAAAATTCTACACATCATACATGAGGCAAGGCATAATCCATTCTCTCCTATGCTTCTATCCTTAGATGCTGATAAAGCTTTTGATAGGATGGAGTGGAAGTTTTTAATGAAAATTCTAGAGAAATATAATCTAGGTAGTTATTTTTGCAAGTGGGTGCAGATTCTTTACTTTGAAGTATATGCATCAGTCAAGATCAATTGTATATCTTGCAGTAAATTTCAAATACATAGGGGTACACGTCAGGGGTGTTCTTTGTCTCCACTTTTATTTATACTAGCATTAGAATCTCTCCTTACCAAATTCTGCTCCTCCACCCTAATATCAGGTGTTAAAATAGGAAAGGAACAGAAAATCTCATCTTACGTGGATGACATTCTACTTTCAATAACTAATCTACAATATTCTATTCTCCAAATACTAGCCATTGTCCAGAAATTTGCCTCTTTCTCAGGCTTTAGGATAAACTTTGAGAAATCTGAGGCTCTACCATTGACTAAGGTTTTTGATGGGTCAATATTTAAGTTACATAGTATTAAGATTTCAACTCAAAATATTACATTTTGGGGTATACGTATTACCTCTAAGATTTCTCAAATAGTTTTATTAAACTTTAAGTCAATTTTAGAAAGAATGCCAGCTGATTTTACTCAATAGGGTAACATTTGTCTGCCCTTTTGGGGGAAAATACAAGCTTTCAATATGATGCTAGCACCAATTGTATACTATCTTTATAAAATCTACCCATTCAGATCCCTAAAATTTACTTTAGTAAATATATACATTGATTAAGAAATTTCCATGGGAAAATAAAGCTCCAAAATTTCTTTAACTAAGCTTTAACAGCACAAAGCAAAAGGTGGCTTTGGCCTTCCAAATTTTAAATGAAGACATGACGCTTTTATTGCTGCTCAATGTATCAAATCTTTGTGGCTAAATAAACACAGGATATTCCAGGGTGGGTTCAGGTAGAACAAAGTCTATTGAAGGGTAGCCACCCAAGAATAGTTTTGTTCTCTGATACAAAAAAACCTCTTTGCTTCCAACCCTATTTTTTAATTAAATTTGTAACTCTTGGAACTCAGTAGCCTCTTCATTGAGCTGGTCTCAAAAACATCCCTGCATTGTCTCTATTGGGGAATCCTTTGGTTAAGGTTGAAGGAAAAAGTATACAGTGGTCAACTTGGAAAATGGCAGGAATTGTATTTATAGAAGATCTTTTAGATTCCAGTAAAACAATGTTAATGTCTTTTATACAAATCTCTTCAAAATATAAACTTCCCAGGACAGAGTTTCACAAATACCTACAGCTCAGAGATGTCCTAGCTGAGAAAGCTTATTTGCCCCCAGATCCATCACCTGGATAAAATTTGCTCAACCAATAATGGTCATAAAAAAATATACTCTTTATTGCTTGATTCACACTCTGACCCAAATTTATCACTAATAGATAGATGGCAACAGGAATTAAATATTAATATATCAATGGAAGAGTGGCAGACAATATGGGGAATGACCTTAAAGGCTTGTAGAGAAGCTAAGGGAAGACTTACACAGTATAAAATTATACATAGATGATACTATACACCGAATAAGATGCGTGAACTTGACCTTGTCACTACAGATGCGTGCTGGAGATGTTTAAATGAGGTGGGCTCCCTTTCTCACATTTTATGGTTTTGTCCTTGTATCAAATTTTTCTGGGTAGATGTCTTATATATCTGTAATAGTGTCCTGGATTGCACATTTCATTGTTCAGCCAGCTTTGCAATCCTGGGTATCTGTTCATAGCTTTCTGATATATCAGCAAGTCAAAAACTCTGGTTGATTGCTGCTTTCATAACAGCAAAGAACATTATTCTTAGACATTGGAACAGCCAAGAACCCCATCGATTAAAGAATGGTTACAAGACCTGAGTTTAAGAGCTAGTTATGAAAGAATTGCCTATATGAAATTGCAATGGCTGGACAAATTTGTAGATGTCTGGGAACCATATGTAAACTGTTCATTAAGTCTCTTCTTTCCTCTTCTTGTAGTCTCCTGTCCTCATCTCACTGCCATTGGTCCTCTGCTCGAACACGCCCTATCTCCAACTATTTTAGACAGAGCCAGTGCAGCAGGTTGCTGGGGTTATCTGGTGCACTCTCCACCCTCTTCTTCCTGTCCTCTTCTTCCAAAGGTTCCTCATCTGTGGCATCCTCCTACTCTTTCTTCACAATCTTCAGCCAGGCACCATGGTCCAACCCAGGCACTGTCTTCAACCTGAGCTTTTCAGCTATTGCTCGAGTCCACTGGACTTTCATTGGCTTTGCACTTTTACCCTGTGCATGTGTTGGAGTACTGGACTATACCCTCTTGGCAGCATCTCCTAGGCAGCCTAAAACAGAGCCAGGTATCCCATGCTAACACCAATGTGAACATGTGGGATAATAACTGATGCAACAAAGCAGGGATCAAGTGCATAAAAATGCACAAATGCGTCATCAATTTATTTTCAGAAAATACAAATATTTACAGAAATAAAAAAAGTCAAATAATTAGTCCTGCACAGAGAGATTCAGACCTCTGTTCCCTTCAGCAGAATCTGTGGCTTTGCTTCAGCCTAGATAGTCCAATGAATACTTTTATGAAGTAACCTGTGTGAAATCCACACACACTCACCAACTGTAGCACTAGATTGACTCGACTATCTAATATTCCTCTAGTGGTGAGCCCTTTTTATAGCTCCTTGTGATTACATCACATAATTGAGGAGTTTCCATAGGCTGTGACATCACATAACTGGGGGAGTTTCCATAGGCCATGATATCATATAACTGGGGAGTTTCATAGGCTGTGACATAATATAATTGGGGAGTTTCCATATGACATGATGTTACATAATTGAGGAGTTTCCATAGGCCGTGACATCACATAATTGGGGAGTTCCATTTCATATGCAGCCCTCAATCACAACACCTCTGGGGCTGCTTCTGTACAGGGTATGCTTTATTCTAGTCACTATGGGGCATACAGTTACCCTTGCCTGTAGTGTCTCACTAGCCGGCTGTCAAGTATTCAGTGACTTTGATCGGACCGCTAACGCGGCAGTCGTTTTATTTTTCTTTGGAGCATGCCTTTGCCCTGAAGCAATCATCTTTTATTTTTTCCAAACAAGGACTGTACATTCAGCCACTATATGTGGCTACAACAACACAGAGCAACCCGCTCCAAAAAAAAAGAATTGCTTGGTTGCACTCAGCGACCAGCGCTGTCCCTCGCACCAGAGCCATATAAGTCAAAGGAGTTGCACTCAGCAGCAGTGGTTCTGGAGCTTGGCACTCCAGAAACAGGCACTATGCTTCCTTTTAAACCAAGGGGCACCAGACCTTAACAATAAAGTGTGACTTGTACTATTTCCTGTCTCTGCAATTGGGAGCATAACGCTATGTGCATAAAGAGGGGGCAAAGACAATAAGGGGCAGCAAAGTATTCCCTGTTACAAACCACCCAAAAGAGATGTAATCAAGAGGTGCTTTGTTGTTCCACCCACTTACCCCGTCCCCTACCTCTATTAGATATTCACAGTGGGAGGATCAGAAAGAAAGGCATAGGCTGGGATCAGGATGATCAGGAAAGGAGGAGGGGCTCTGGGCTGGGCTACACTCCATTGTGACCATAGGGACAAAAAAAGGGATCTGAATATAGAGGGGCATTTTGGGTTGCCACTGAGTTTGCCTTATAGTCTGGTGGTCCAGACTGCACTGTTTTTGTCTCAGCTGCTCACCTACTTCCTTTATTTAGCAGGAGCAATATTGATCAAGGAGCTTGTACATTTTTGATTAGTCATTGGGTGAAAGGGCTTCCAGGGTATATTGAAAAAGCACAAAAATACAGAGGTAAATGCTCTGCCTTACTACTCACCTATTCATTTTTCTTTTTAATTTTTCTTTTTAATAGGAGCTTGTCCATTTTTGTTTGGTGATTGGGTAATAAGCAACCATGGTGTCATTTTAAGAGTACAAGCATGTAGAACTGTTATGGTACTTATAGTAGGGTTGTGAAGAATGGAGGGGAAACAGATTTGGAGGGGAAATTGGAGAGGACTGGGGACAGGGCTAGAGCAAAGTCCCCAGACTGCAAGGGCAGAAGGTATATTTGGAAGGGTGGTAGGGTGTACTGGGTGTGGGTCAGTCATAGTGATGGACATGGCTTGGAAGATGGGGGGGCTGCATGGTATGTAGGCAACTGGCACAAATAAGGGAGGAGTTTAAGTGGTTGAGGTGGAGGCTGGGAGGGGTGAGGGGTGGTGGGGAGGATAGGAGATCTGCAGAGGGACGAAGATGGGCAGGGGAGGTAGAGGAAGGAATGGTGGAGTTGTAGGGGCTCTAGGAGTAGAAGTTAGAATAGGCAGGAGTCAGGAAGTGGATTGGAAAAACACAAGCAGTGAACGGGGTATGGTAGGCAATACGGGGGCTCCTGGGGGCCCAGATAGAGAAGTTCAGGATGCAAGAAAGGCAGAGGGTACTAGCAGGAGGTAAGATACAAGCATCCAAAGCCTGCATTTAAAGAAAGAGAAGGGGGAGAAGCACCAGTGGGAGCAATAAAAGCAGCAGGCACAGAGCACCGAAACAGATATGCACCACTAAGGTCACTAAATGAAGATGAGAATGAAGAACTTGGGCTAGTGGAGGACAGACATGATGGAAAACTCAGTAGAAGGGGAGTTTGCCTCAGGAAATAACACAGAGGAGGGCACAAGAAAGAATAAGGGCACTGGGGCAAACACACTCCAAACAGGGAAAACCCACAAATGAAGGAGCAGCAAGAGGCGCTTGGGGCCAAAACAGTATGGTAATGCGGAAGCCACCTGGGCACTGGAAACTGCAGTCCAGGCAAGGGAAAGGGCAGGGCAAGGGGGGGGGATAGAGCCAACAGATGGTGGGAAAAGGGGGCGTGGTTTAGTGGAAAATGTCTGCAGGGGAATGGGACCGAGTAGAGAGAAGGAGGAATTAAGTGTTCAGAGGGAAAAAAGGGAAGAGGGGATAATGAAATTAAGGGAATACAAGGGACTGAGAAAATGAGAGGAAAAATACAAGCAGAAGGTAGTAGAGGGAAGGGTCATAATTGTTGGGGACTCAATAATAAAAAGAATTCATTGGGGGGGCAGGGGGAATAAAAACAGTACAGTATCGGTCGAGTGCCTACCAGGTATGACAGTGGCAGAAGTCATTCATTATATCCCTTCCAAGGGGACACAACAGGATGGAAGAACTCACCTGGTGTTCCACCTTGGAACAAATAATCTGGCAGGACATCGCCTGATGGAAGTGCAGGCAAGGTTTAGGGCACTGGTGAAGTACTGCAGCAGCCTGGGATTTAGATATTTGGCCTTTTTGGAAGTGTTGTCCATACCAAGAGTAAGCACAGAGAGGAGGCTGAGGATCAAGGAACTTAATACATAGCTGGTGGGATAGTGTGTACAGATGGGGTACATGTTGATAGGGGACTGGGGAACAACTTGGCTGGATGACAGCCTATTTGTCCCAGATAGGCTGCACCTGAACAGGGAGGGCACAGCAGTGCTAAGGTGCAAATTAGAAGATTTCATAGAACAAAACTATAATTTAAACTAATCAGGGGTTGGGTGGGAAAAATCCCACACCACGGGATGGGAGAAATGGGGGGGGGCTACCAGCCCTCCCCTCAGAATGGAAAGAATCAGACTAGAGGAGATGGGAAGGCAACATGCACTGGGGACATTTAATGGGCCCAGCAAATGCAGAACCATGTGCACCAATACCAGAAGCCTAGGAAACAAGATTGCAGACTTAGCAGCCATCATGGCTGAGGTGGACTGGGATATCATGGGAATCATGGAAACATGGGATCATAGGGCCAGGACTGGGACATGGCAATACCGGGGTAGGGTATGTACTTTTTAGGAAAGATAGGGTGGATGGGGGTGTTTGCCTATATGGGAAAGAAAATGTTAAGGCTACGGAAGTACTGGGTAAGTGGGGGGTGGTGGAGGCATTATGGGTATTACTGGACACAGGAAATGGAGAGGCAATATGTACCAGGGTAATTTACAGGCTGCCAGTGCAGCAGGGGGAGGTGGATAGGGAAATGACAGAGGAGATCAAGAGGATGGAGAACAGAGGGGAGGTGCTGTTGGTGGGGTACTTCAACTTGCTGGACGTGGACTGGGGTGTCCCATCAGCAGCATCCGCCAGTAGCAGGGAGATCATGGACTCCCTACAGGGGTCACTCATGAAACAGCTGGTAAGAGAACTGACCAGGAAGGGGGGTGATCCTTGATTTAATACTTACAAATAGGGAACAGATAGGAGAGATATCCATAGGGAAGAACCTGGGCACAAGTGACCATAGCACTGTTTGGTTCACTGTAAATACGTCTGCTGAGGCCCATCGACCAAGATTGAAGGTGCTAGATTTTAGGCATGCAGAATTTCAGAAAATGGGAGAAAGTGTTCATCAAGCATTAGCACTGGTGGGGAAACTAAGGGGGGGCAGAGGAAATGTGGGGCCAAATAAAAGGGGCAATAGTGGAGACCACTAGCACCTATGTCAGAAAGGTAACCAAAAGAGGAAGAGGAGGAAATACCTTTGGTTCAATAAAGAGGTGGCAGAGAATATCAGGAAAAGAGAAAGGCATTTATTAGGTATAATGGGACACAGAGGAGAAGGATAGGACTATATACCATGAGAAGAAGAGGGAAGCAGGCAGGGAGGTCAGGAGGGCAAAGGCAAGAACAGAAGAGAAAATAGCCAACACAGTCAAGGTGGGGATAAAACCTTCTTCTGGTATGAGCAAGAGGAAGTGGTCAAGGGCAGGGATAATCAGGCTGAAAAACGGGGAATGGGAGCAGGTGGAAGATGAATGTGTGGGAATGTGGAAATACTCAATAGCTACTTCTGCTCTGTGTTCGTGGTTGAAAAGGAAGGGGAGATCAAGAAAATCAGGGAACACAAGGTAATGGGGGGTTGACTCCAGTCTGTTCCGGGTGAAGGTGGTCCTGGGAGAGACTGAGGGTTTGAAGGTGGATAAAGCAATGGGGCCAGATGAGGTGCACCCCAGTGTACTAAGGGAGCTTAGCAAAGTGCTAGTGGGACCTCTGACCAGCCTCTTCAACAGGTCCTTAAAGATGGGGAGATCCCTGATGACTGGAGAAGGGCAGATGTGGTCCCTTCATAAGGGAGACAAGGAGCAGCCAGGCAACTATAGACTGTTAAGCTTAACATCGGTGGTGGGCAAGCTCATGGAAAAACTGCTCAAAAAGAAAACCTCTAGCTACCTGGAGACCAATGGTCTCCTGGATTGGTGGCAAAACGGAATTTCTGAGGGAAGGTCATGTCAAATAAACTTAATAGAGTTATTTGACTGGGTCACCAGGGTACTGGATCGGGGGGATCTATAGACATTGTGTATCTCGACTTAAATAAGGCATTTGATTCTATGCCGCACAGTAGACTACTGCACAAAATAAGATGCCTTGGGCTGGGGCTGCTAGTGGTTAGGTGGATGCAAAACTGGCTGGAGGGAAGAAGGCAGAGGGTAATCATTAATGGGGTACCATCAAGGGAGGGTGTGGTCACTAGTGGAGTACCTCAGGGGTCAGAGCTGGGGCCACTCCTTTTCAATATATTTATAAGGGACATAGCGGAGGGGCTACAGGGAATAGTGTGTCTATTTGTGAAAGACACAAAGGTATGCAATAGAGTACATACAGCTGAGGGGGTTGAGAGCATGCATAAGGATCTGGAGAAGCTGGAGGAATGGTCCAGGGAATGGCAATTGATCTTCAATACTAAAAAATGAAAAATCATGAACTTAGGCAAAAGTAACCCTGGCACAGAATGCAATATAGGGGAGCAAGCCCTGGAGGTTACCGAGCTGGAAAGAGACCTTGGCATATTCATCTCATGGGATCTGAAAGTGGCAAAGCAAAGTGAGACGGCAATGGCAAGGGCCAGTAGGATGCTGGGTTGTATTGGCAAGGGAATAACTAGCAGGAGGAGGGAGGTCATAATGCCCTTGTACAGGCAGCTTGTCAGGCCACACCTTGAGAATGGAGTCCAGTTCTGGAGGCCATACCTCAAGAAGGATGTAGAAAGGGTGAAGCGGGTCCAGAGGTGGGTGAAAAAAATGGTAGGGGCACTCAGGCACCTGTCATATGAGGAATGGCTGAAGGACCTTGGCATGTATTCCCTTGTGCAGAGGAGGGAATGGGGGACATGATTGAGACCTTCAAGTATATCAAGGGTTTACAAGGTGCCAGCAGGGGCTATCTTCCAGCTAAAGAAAAAATCAACAATAAGGGGACACCATATGAAGATAGTAGGGGGGAGGTTCAGGGGGAAACTTAAGAAAATTCTATTTTACAGAGAGGCTGGTGGATAACTGGAACAGATTCCCAAGGGAGGCGGTGGAGGCAAGAACTGTGGGGGGTTTCAAGAGAGTGTGGGATAGACACAAGGGACTGCTAGTTCCAGGGTGGGGGGTGGGTAGAAGGCAATAGCAAAGTCCTAGTGGCTAGCTAGGCATACTGGGCAAACTGGGTGGGCCTGGCTGTCCTTTTCTGTGGACACATTCTGTATTTCTATATTTCAAAGCCAGTGGCTTTCTCAAAAGGGCTCTGCAGGGAGACCCTCAATCTCAGGACACTTTCTTGGCTTCTTTTCAGAGAGGCGGTTGGGGTCAAACAGGGTCCAAAGTCATACCCTATATCCCACATAGAAACAAAGAATTTGATGGCAGAGAAGGACCGCTTGGCCCACCTAATCTGCCCATTTCCCTACCTGATGGATAAGCTGCAGATTCTAGTTAATCAACAGCTTACTTCCTCCTACCCCTACTAGAATTGCCTTATGTCTGTCCCATGCATTCTTGAATTCTCCTAGTGTTCCTGACTCCACAGCCTCCTTAGGAAGGCTGTTCCATGCATCCACCACCTCTCTGTGAAAAATACTTTCTAACATTACCTCTGAGCTGTCCCTCTCTCTATCTTCAAATTGTGCCCCTTGTTATTGTACATCTCTTTCTTCTGAAAGATGCTACCCTCTTGTACTTTGTTAATTCTCTTGAGATACTTGAAAGTTTCTAACATGTCCCCCCTTTCCCTCCTTTCCTCAAGGGTATACATATTAAGCTGCTTTAGTCTCTCCTCGTATGTCTTCTGGTGCAGACCCTGCACCATTTTGGTTGCCCTCCTCTGAACAGCCTGCACTCTGTCTATGTCTATGTCAGAATTGCACACAGTACTCCAGACGGGGTCTCACCAACTGTCTGTACAGAGGGATAACAACTTCCTGTTTTCTACTTTTGATGCCTCTCCCTATGCATCCCAGTATTCCCCAGCCCTCCTTACTGCCTTCTCACATTGTTTGCCCACCTTTAGGTCATCTGATATAAGTACTCCTAGGCAGAACTGCAGCTAGCAATTCCAGGGCCCCGGGCAGGCAGTCAGATGAGGGCCTCTGTATCCTAACAAAGTAAGCGGGGGTGCAGGGGCATGAGCCACCCACCCTCGCCTGGGGTTTTGGTGCTCTCAGGTGAGTTTTGGGGCTGTTAGTGAAGCTAAAAACAAGATTTTGTGAAGCTTTCCCAATGCCATATTCAATGAAGGAATGTATTTTTAGCCTGGAGTCTTATTGATATTTATAACAACAGAAGAATTTTTTTATAAATGTGGTCTGCTGCCAGCCATGATGTAAACCCTCATGATTCCCACGATGGCTGGCAGTGGTCCAAATGCAACAGACAACCTGTGAACCTTATTCATTTTTATAACAACATTAGGATTGTTTTATAATCACAACAATGCACTTCATGGCACATGTAGTATTGAGATTTATAGACTTTTCATGCATTTGAAGTCACTTGGGTGCATTTCGTGTTATCCCACACCTGTCATGTGTAAATCCAGAAGACATGCACTCTCATTATTTCATAACTGTTAACATTTCATGATTTTAGATATGTGTTGGCATCAATGCTACTGTCATTCATCGTATCGCCCTCATAACAGCAAATGAACAAAATGACAGAAATCTAAAGGTCATTGAAAACTGTTTTATTATCAATCTTTTAAAATAGGTTAAGTGATAGTATTTTGATGTATAATACATTTTTTAGAAATTACTTTTTTTAGTCGTAAAAATGAATTCACAATACATCACAGTTTACAACAACATTAAAATATATTTTTTATACAAATGGAATTAACGTCTATCCTATTAAAACTTTCTAAATAAAAAAATACATAGAATACTGTAAACTAATGATAACCATTCATTGCAAAAGTAACATTAAAAATGTTGCATATGTCAATGAAAAAACTGGATTCATTAGTTCAATGATGTTTGAAAACATAATATAGTGTATAGTGGAGTGTTGTTCCATCTAGAATTCCCTTTCAAAATGCTGTTGTACCACATTTCCAAAGGTAATGGAATGTGATTATACCCTACTCTGGTTGAACAGCACTCTGTAATCTCTGCAGACTGTATGAGTCAGTTTCATTTTGATAGCAAAAGTAGTCATACACAGATTTCATACTGCACTACACACTATACAAAATACTGTATGAGCAACTCTATGCATACCCAGTAGTCTCTATATCATAGAATTATTATTGAATATACTCTTCTTGTATTTGCATACTTAATACTAATTTCAAATGATGTAAAACTATATTACTCCTTGCAAAGAACTATATTTTGACTTACGTGTATGCAAGTTATAGTGTTATTCAAATAAATCTGAGTTATTCAAAATTGTACAATGGTGTGTAAAAATACTGTAACCTCATTGATCAAAACACGTCACATGAGCGTGGGTAAATCCTGCTTTACCCAAGGCTGAGGAATTTAATGTGAAAAAAAAAATAAATAAACACATTTTCATTTATTTCTCAAATGGAAGACATCAGTTGCTCAATGATATTGCTGCCCTTTCACCTATGGAGGTTAAGGTATTAGGAAAGTAGTGCCACCTTTCAGTTTGTTGACAGGTGAGGACACGTCTTTTGACCAATCAGGGTGAATGATTTCTTTTACCTATTTTATAATGTTTTTTATAAATGCAATTCTTCAGCTGTGGGCAATGCAGGATTTTTTGACCAATGAGGTTACAGGATTTTAACATATCATTGTGCAATTCTTAATGTAAGAGAAGCTGAGCAACGTCAATGTGGCAATAAGGTTTTGGATGAAGTAATTTCTACAATGCTGTAGTAATACCCCTAAAATGTAGGATTCACTATACTATTTTCATGGATCCTAATGTCCACTGTCAGGTGTCCTGTCTTCAGTAGTTATATCTACTGGCATGATAGTGCCATAGTGAGTGAGCCTCCATGCCTGTCTATTTAAGAGCACGGCTAACCTGAGTTTAAAAATTAGTCTGTGCTGTATCTGAGAGAATGAAGGCTTGTGACCAGCTAGAAAGTGTGTTAATCTGCAACATTCTGCGGTCGCTGCTTGCACAAAGAGAGCCTCTTTAGGAAATGTGAATATCTTGTTGTTTGTCAGGTGTTATAGTAAAGACAGATACGTTTGTCTAACCTGCTTTTATTGCTGATCTGACATTTTGATGGTGGTCACTATGTCGGGCCCTTAACTTTCAGTATTCAAACCAATCGAACTACTGGTGACCTGAAATGGATCATGTCCCCATGGGTTTTGTGGAAGGAATTCTGGCCAGAAACCGTAGGAAAAAACACTGCGGAAGAGTGGGGACTGTCTGTACAGCTTGCACGGCTGAGATGGGAACCCGCTCAGAAGCAGCTCAATTTAGTTCCAGTTAGTGTCTATAAGACTCTTTGCTGCCCATGAAGAAAAGAAGTCCAAAAAGAACTGTCTGACTTACAGTCTGCTGTCCTCAGCCCTGCCACTGTGACACAGCACTGCTTGCAGAGTACCTGCTCTGGTGAAGGCAGGAAGTAGGCTGGAGACAACAAGATGTGGAGGACTTCTAGATCACCTGCTGCAGAGCTTTTAGTACTGCCTAAAACCAGCATCAGGAGGTACAGCCCCCAGGCATAATGAAGCCCAGAGTACAGCTTAGCAGAGATACGCTGTAATTGTTGGTGTTGGCACCTAGATGGACCTAAAGGTGGCACCCTTAATGTGACTTACAGCTCCCATTTGCCAACCAAATATTTTGGATTTCAAGAGAATGCCCAGAACTGATTGAAGCAGTGGGTCAGTAAAACTTGAATAGAAGAATGAACAGCTTGAGCTTGAGAGCAGCTGCTACCTGAAGTAGCATGGGGGTCTGTGGTAAAATGCCAGCTGGCTTTCCTGCCATGTTCTCCATTAATCGGACTGCCCACTGAAGAAGTCTGACATGTCTGATATCCAGTCTTGGAACTGTGGCAGAAGAAAGAAGTTTATGAGTGTGACTCGTGATTACGACCAAAGACTTGCTACTGAAGCGATTAGCTTACCTTTTGAGAGAGTAAAACTCAGAAACACATGGGAAATGAGTGCTTAGACTGGTCTGGACCACCTCGTCACTCTATAATATGCAACTTCTATACTGCAGTATAAGGATACAGGAATTGCAAATTATGTTACATTGTGACCAGGGCATCATGCAGTATGATAAATATTTTAAAATGATAGAGAACTGTCAAACATAATCTGCCCGATTGCTCTGAAAATGGAATAGAATTTAGATAAACTTTGTTATTAAAAAAACACATCTAGTAAGAATGACCATGCATAGCTTGCATTTAGCCAGTGTTGTCCTATAAAATAATTCATTGTGTGGTCAGCAAGTTTTGAACAGAATTTGGACAGAGAGAAGGCCATGGTTTTAACATTCTAGATATGAACTGTGTATATGAACATTACATGTCTTTTTAATTTTTTTGTTTTTAGCAGAAGAGCAGCTGCCATCTTCATAAGAAGCTTTGAAACCTAATGAGGAAGTGGAAATACAATGTAACTCTACAATAGCACAGTGGTTTAAGGCTCTGAGCTGCAAATCTGGAGACCTGGGTTTGAATCCCACAGCCCCCACTTGTATATACTGTGTGATCCTGAGCAAGTCACTTAACTTCCTTGTGCTCCCCAGGTTGCACCTGTAAAAAGCTTTCAGCTTAGTGTGTCTCACCTGGTTAAATAACTAAATAAAAATAAATAAATAAAAAAAGATGGACATCATGTACATGTATTCATGCACACCTCCTGAATAATAAATAATGTGTGTGAAATTCTGTATTAGAACAAGTATTGGATGCAAGGTGAATTGTACCGCTATAATGTTTTCAAATGTTTTATTTATTGTGACCCTTGATAACCTCTGCCCTTGTGCTCTATTATGACAGGATAATAGACTTCAGAAGAGAATCTTCCTATGTTACTTTATAAATGCACACAAGTCTCCCAAACATACTTCACCTGACAAGTGCTTTCACATGTACTACCATCTTCTGTCTCCGCTGCCCAGCCATTCATTCCCTGAATGGGTGATTACGTACCGCCTCCTCCTTTCAGTTTCTGTTCCAATTTATAAAAATATAGCATAACTATAATCTAAAAAGAAAAAGAGCTCACAACAGAACCAACAATGAATAGCTGTTGGCACACCACGGTTCATGTTCGCGCAAGGTAATGCATTTAAATTAGTTCCTGGTTTTGGCCGACACAAGAACGAATTGTAAACACATGAAAGGGTACAGGAACTGGTTACCTATGTGCATCTGCTTGAAATGTCTCTTTACCTACATTATATTCATATCTCTGAAGGACAGCTATTTAACTGTACTTGAATAAAAACTGAAGCTGTCAGCTGTGTTTGTATTGCTGTCTTTTGCATTGACAACATTCTGTGTAGTTCCTTTCATGAAACCAAGAATTTGGAGTTTAGATTGTCACTTCATGTTTTCACAAATGTCAGCATGAACTAACGGTTCTGAAACCATGATGCGACATAGTCAGAACTCCAAATTCTCAGTTAAATGAAATGCACAGAATGTTGTCCATACAACGAAATAATAAAAACACAGCTGACAGCTGTTTCCTAGAATGTTACCCTTACTCACACTTTAGAACTCTCAAAACATTTTCCTTATGAAATCTGTCTTGTCCTGCTTTAACAGCCTTAACACAGCCCTACCAGATAAGTTATTCTCTGAAGTAATGCTTTCTAATATTTTCCTTATCCTGCCCCCCCCACTTTGAATGCCTTCTAATTCTATGTTCTACATATTAAATAGGATCTTTGTACAATGTTTTTGTGATGGATTTGCTGTATTTACTGCAGAATACAGGCAAGGTAAAGGAGGATATTAATATTTAAATAAATATGCATCTTTGTGTTCAAGAATTGTGCTGAGGCAGTTTACAGAGTGCAGAAAGTAAAGAGTGCAATGCACGCATTCAGAGTAAGTTCACATTTCTTAGTGATAATTTGGGATTAAAACATCAGAGAAATAACAAAATTGCATCTGTTTAAAAGAGATTGTGCTTGGATTTTTTTTTGTTTTATTTAGTTACTTATTATAGTTCTAATTGTTTGAAGTTAAAGATATTGTGCAGTATCCATATTTTAGGGACACTAAGTACTGTAAACCTCTCTCAGAAAACATCTATTGCTATTAGTAAATATCTTTCAGATAAGAGTTACAGCTGTATATAATGTGCATCCTGCCCACAAATAACAGCTGCTTAAGGAGCTGGGTCACTGCTTTCTGTAGAATGTACCTGATATAATCAGTTTTCAGAAACTGACTTGAAGGGTCTACTTCACAAAAAAGCTGGAATATGAACAATTTCTGCATATCTAGATTGTGCCATGTTGCCAATCCACAATGGATGGCATCTAGAAAATCCAAGCCATTCTGGTCCATGATTACAAAGCTTCAGGTGGGAGTATGGGTCATGTACTGGGTAAAAGGGGTGGGGAGGGGTAGTATAGCTAGGCTCAACACTGGGCTTGCAACTGGAAGCCCAAGTTGCCTCTGAGTATATCACCTGTGCTGCATGAGCAGGGGAGTGTGGGATACAGCAGTATTCCTTTTCCAAAGAACTATAACTTTGTTTAAATAAACAAAGAACAACAACAAGAAATCACA
The DNA here is from genome assembly GCA_016271365.2 of Neoceratodus forsteri. Taxonomy (NCBI): domain Eukaryota; kingdom Metazoa; phylum Chordata; order Ceratodontiformes; family Ceratodontidae; genus Neoceratodus; species Neoceratodus forsteri. The sequence goes on from CM028131.1 coordinate 478,068,701, forward strand.
TGTCCAGTTTCCATGTTAATCTGAAAAGCTGGCTAGTACAGTACTATGAGGTGGAGGTAGGTGGACTTTCATGGGCTCCAAACATGCCCTGCACCTGCAGCTGGTGATGCATATGAATTAGAGCAGAGGTCCCCCTTGCATAACCTATGTACCTCCTGAAGCCCTCAGCAGAGTATAGATACTGTAGCACTGTGAATGGGTACAGCATGTAGGCACACAACCCTTGTAGACCCTGATTTATGAGGCAGGAGGTTGAGAGGTAAATCAGATATGACTACAAACACAAGCAGACCCAAGAGGAATAACAAGGGGCAGCATCCAGTGCCTCATCTTATCAATAACACATCACAGTGAATATGCTTTTTATTCCTTTTTTTTTACATTTACCAGGCTGGATGGATGTCTGTACAAGGACAGTCAGTGGAGTGAACAGAACGAGTGGGGACATGACACCTACACACCGCAGTCCACGCAGTCACATTCCATTTGGGGAGTAGTATGAGGCGATGACGACTACGACGAGCTGCGAGCATTAAGGCCTGTGACCCGACTACTGGGCAGCAGCTGAGCCTGATGTACTCCGGTGGCGACCGTCCTGGCTCACTCAGTGACTTGTTGCTTGCCTTTGGCTGCCTCTGCCTGACCTCGTCTCGTTGTGGTCTACTGGTCCTCTGACTGGATGGATGGATTGGCGGCAAACTGACACTAAAGCAATCCCTCTCTCTCTTCTGACTCACGGCGGCAAATGTACAGAGGGTGTTGCGCGTGCTAGGCACCATTCCTGCTCAGAACAAATGCACAGGACAGTAGGGAAGCATCATCACGTTTAGTAGGGGTCTGTGCGACGCCGTCGGCTGGCCGCTGTAATATCTTTCTTTGCTCTCCAAGTGGGGGTGTCATTGTGCAACAGCAATGGTAGGACTGATGCATAGTAACTCCCCCAGAATGGCAAAAGAAAAGGTTTTACAGTGGCCTAATAGTATCTTCTTAAGTGGTAAAGGATGACCGGAGGGACAAATACAAAATATTAAAATATACTTTTCAGCGCTGCTCAGGCGGGCCCCCCTTAATGCCGGGCCCAGGAAAAAAGTCCCGGTTGTCCCCCCATAACGGCGGCCCTGCTGCTAGGTCTCTTTTGATTTTTGTTGTTGTTATTAACTCATTGTGTACTCTTCCCCTGGGTTTTTGTTTCCCAGATGCATTACCTTGCAATGCTTTGCACTGAATCTGTGCTGCCGTATATTTGACCATTCCTCCAACCTTGCCAAGACCCTTTTCATCCTTTCCACCCCACGTTGTGTATCAACCCTGTTGCAGATCTTTGTGTCATCTGCAAAGAGACATACTTTTCCTTCCAGGTGCTCTCCAATGTCACTTATAAAGGCACTAAAGAGGACCGGTCCCAGTACGGAACCCTGCGGTACCCCACTAGTAACCCCTCTTTCTTCAGAGTGGACTCCGTTTACTATTATCCTCTGTGTCTTGTCCTAGAGCCAGTTTTTTATCCAGGCTACCACCTTGAGACCCACTCCAAGGCTGGCTAACTTGTATATTAATCTTTTGTGTGAGACTGTGTCAAATGCTTTGCTAAAATCTAGGTAGGCCATATCCACAGCCCCTCTCTGGTCTACTGCTTTGGTCACCCAGTCAAAGAAATCTATTAGGTTCATCTGACATGACCTTCTTGCTGTGAAACCATGCTGCCTTGGGTTCTATGCCCCACTGGCCTCTAGATACACAACAATTCTTTCCTTCAGAAGTGATTCCATCATTTTCCCTACCACTGAAGTCAAACTAACTGGTCTGTAGTTTTCTGCCTCTGCCCTGCTCCCACTTCTGTGAAGTGGAATCACATTTGCCCACCTCCAGTCCTCAGGTACCACCCCATCCTCCCATGATTTGTTAAAGAGAGTAGTCAGTGATGTTACTAGTTCTACCCTTAGTTCTTTTAGAATTCTTGGGTAATCCCATCAGGCCCCATTGCTTTGTCCACCCTCAGTTTCAAGAGTTCTTTCAAAACCCTTTCTTCTGTGAATGGACTGATATTGACCTCCCTATTCAGAGTTTCTCTCTTGTTTGGTTTAGGTACCTCCTCCTTTTCCATTGTGAATACTGAGCAGAACTATTCATTCAGTATCCCTGCTTTTCACTGTCACCCTCTGCCCACATTCTCTCCCCTTTATTAAGTCTCTGTATCCTCCCTTGGTCTTTCTTCACTCCTAATGTACCTATAAAGGTTTTATCCCCCCTTTTTAACAGAGTTGCTATCTTTTCCTCAGTTTGTGCCTTTGCTATTCTGACTGCCTTCCCTGCCTCCTTCTGCTTTAACTGATACATTTCTCTGTCCTGCTCCTTCTGTGTTTCCTTATATTTCCTGAATGCTATCCTTTTCTCCTTAACCTTCCTTTCCGCCTCTTTTGAAAACCATAGTGGTTTTTTTCCTTCATTTTGTTTTGTTGATTTGCTTCACACAAAGGCTTGTTGCCTCTGTAATGGCTGTTTTGATTATTCCCCATTGTTCCTCCACCCCTCCTTCTTGCCTGTTTGCTAGTGCTTTTCTGAGGCACTCTCTCATTTTCCAAAAGTCAGCCTTCCTAAAGTCCAATACTCTTGTTTTTGTATGGCTTGACTCTATTCTTTTTCCACCTATTCTACTCTTTTCTACCATTCTCTTTTCATAGCCTCCAAAAGCTATAACCTTTGAGGTAACAATGGATCATTCCAAAGGAAGCAAAACTGTATCTTAGATAAGGCTGGTCTTCTTAATGGGGCCCCTCTGGTGTGGATCGGGCATGGTTTTCCTTTTCTTTGCCAAGCAGACAAAAATGATGGAAGACCATTAAGTGCTAGAGGCAGTGTATTACAGATGCTTGATAGAGATCTCCTCTCACCTACTGTCAGTCTCAACACAACATGGCCTACCATTGTCCAGTCAAGAATACAACAGTAGATATAGAGGGCACCATTGAATGCCTCCTGAATCTGGAAGTTATTTGCCTAGTCTTGAGAATGCGATAGGGCTACTGGTATACTCTGCACTTTGTGTCCAAGAAGATGGAGGGGGCACTTCAGTCACTGCTGGATCTGTCCCTTTGGACCCACTGAGTTCAAAAAGCCCATTTCCATATGGAAATGTTATGGTACATTATCCAGTTGGTCTATATGAACACCATAAGAGATTTATATACTACATTGCTGCAGGGAGCCACTTCAGTACCCTTTCCAAAATCCTGTTAGTTCTTGCAGAAACCCTGGGAAGGTTTGTCTATTGCCTACACCCATTTATGTGAATGAATAGCAGGTACAGGCATGGCTGGAACAATTGAGCCTTGCTTTTAGAATCATGTCTTTGTGATAAATAAGGAGTTCTGTAGTTACTTCTCTGGGTCTAATCCAGCTAGACAGGATATTTCAAACTGATCAGGCTAAAATCTTCCTGACAGTAAGCAGGATTCAGGAAATTAAGGAAGATATTGCTCAGGTGATGTCCTGCCCAAGGACAGCAGGGAGAGATTGCAAGCATCTCCCGTGTCTGATTGTGTCAGCTGTGGTATGGCTCACGGCATGCTATTGCAAGCCTTCCTTCTCAGTTTTGCAAATCTGGAAGGGAAGCTAAATGTGGTAGCAGACTGGCATAGAAGGTTGCAACTTCTCTTGAGAAAGTGGTACTTGCATCCTCAGTTGTTTCATGTTGTGGTCAGCTGGTTGAGTCAACCGGATGTCAGCCTTTTGTCTTGGTCAAGACTAATCTGGTTTCCTGGTTTTGCACAAGGTAATGTCACCAGAAATTACAGAGAGCAGATACATTCTCATTCCCAAGACCTCTGTGTGGTCTCTTGCTTTGGCCACTAATGAGAAGACACCTAAGAAAGGTATGCCAAAGCAGGGTGAACATGATCATCCTAGCACTGCAGCCATATGGACCATGATTCTCAGGTCTCCTTCAACTGGTGATAGAGCATCAGCAAATCTTCATCAAAGGCAGCTTCTTCAGACATTTAGGCTGGGTTCCCATGTAGATCTTGACTGCCTGTGTGTCAGGGACTGGAGAGGTACAAATTGAGAAGTTTTAGTTTCCTGGACACAACTGAAAACTTACTTGTGTAATTATGCATGTCATTCCCTTCTAGGGTGTATTATTGTACATGGCACAACTGCACCTTCTTGGCTAGAGATAGGTTCTTGCTAGAACCATGGATTTACAGTGAATGCAATAATAAAATTCCATATTCACAATTTGAAAATCCAGGATTGCACAGTGGATTGCTAGTTTCATTTTTGGATGTTGTCATTATTCAACTGCCTAGCTGTTACTAATGTATATCAATATATAGAATGAATGAAAACTAAACATACAGCACATTTAAGAAAGCAAAAATAAAGATAATATAGAAATGATGTATAGCAGAGCTGTGAGGCGCTCTCAAAGTTTTATCTTGCAGACATGCTCAGCTGAATTAGATGAGGCTTGCCAATGTTCTCATATTTCAAGACTAATTTGCCCTGGTTTCACTGCAGAAAACCATTACTTTATAGATAAACATGTACTGGTAGAGTAATACAAAATCACACATGCCCCAAAATATAAAGCATCATAGGCTGCATATGCAAATGACCACAGAATATTATGCTGGTTCAACTTTAAGCAGAAATGCATGGTGCTGAAAGGCCTCTCACACAGTTTGCAAAGGGTGCCAACAGAAGACACAGACACGTGTTTCATCCACTGGTAGAGTATTTCCTTTCTGCCAGGGCACATGAAGCACACAAACAGCAGAATGTATAAAGGGCCTAAATATTGTTTTAAACCCTATAAAGGCACTAACCTGGGTGAGCACTATAGTGTGTATGCATTTTTCTTGCATGCTGGGTTGACTTTTGTCCTCAGACTCAAAATGCCATTTATGATTTCCCACACTACCTAGTGCTTACTGCACATGCTTGCCCAAACAAGGAAGTGGAGCAGAGTGAGTTTTTAACCTAGCGTTTAATTTAAAAATAAGTTTTGTCTGTGTAATCCACTTTTGACACATTGTGGAGTGCATGACAACACTGTCTTATAGAATATATGGGCATGTGCCTGCAGTGGTGTGCCGTATGGATACATGCTTTGATCATTGTAAGAACAACAGCACTGACTGCAGACATTTGTTTTTCCACAGTGTGGATGCAGTTAAACTGTTTTTTTTTTTACATTAGCAGTGTAGCATGGATGCACAAGTATGGTAATTTTAAACCATTTGAAAAAAAATGTTTTAGAAATTGATTAATAGTCCATACAGGGCTTACAGTTTAGCTGTTTTGTTTTCCAAAAGTTGATCAGACTCCACAAGAACTGAATACCAGAAGTCTGATGTGTTTGATTCTTGGGATGAACTGAACTTTCAGCTCAAATTCATAGAAAAGCACGTTATGCAATTGCATTCCTGGGGTATAAAATGCCAAATTCCATGAGATTCTATGATTTTTACTAATATGCGGACATTAACATTTTAATGTTTCCAATTTTTATAGATGAAAACCCCAAACAAATGGTCTTGGTCATTGGTCCCCATGCAGGCATCAGTTTTCATGGTGCTAGACTTCCGATACCTCAGGAAGAGAAATAATAAACGTAATTTTGGTCACACTTCAGTATTGATTTGATATACAGTATTGCTATTATTATTACTATTAATACTATCTTCTGATGCTTTCCCAGGCATAGCCTGCAAAAGCAAGGAAGATGAGGTGTTGCTTGAGGGGAGAATGAGTTGTTTGCAATGCAATTAAAAATATAAGATGAAGGTGTGTGGAAGGATAAGCATGGCACTGATCCTCATAAAATAGGCTGAAGTGGACCACATTTCAGGAAAAAAGTTTAATAATGTAGTCCTAAAAGCTTCTTGTTTTAAGTCTTACTGTTTTGTATACATTATTGATAATGAAAGAGGAAACAACACCTTATACTAAAGGTATATACAAGTGATACAAATGATAAAGCAATATTTAATGTATTTAAAATCTGTTGACCAAGACAGGCATACTGAGACCATACTAAGTGCCAGGTGCTGTTTCTTGGTGGGGAGGTACAAGAGGAAAAAGGGGGGATACTGTAAACAATAACATTACAAATGCAATGTAAAATAAACATTTTGGGAACAAAAATAGAAAATGGACCATACCTTAAACTAGAAGCTAACTGATGCAGTGGAGGAAGAAAAATATACATATGCAGAGTTGTAAGTAATTTTAGGTGAAGAACAGATAAATATGACACTTGAGGGGTTATAACAAGAGAAATACAAAAATGAGTTTATATAATATGTACAAATCATTGAGTACACTACAGCTACAATACTTGAGTTTTGCTTGGATCACTTACTGTACTATTGGAGGCTAAAATCTTTGTGACTCTTGTCCATAAAGTTGCACTTTAATTTGTTCCAGGCATGTACCTGCAAAGTATTCATACACTGTAATTGTGCCTGCACTTTATTGCTGTATTATGTAAAGTACTGTATTATGTTTCACTGTTCCTCCTGTTTCTTTCTCTTGGGTCACACCTGGAGTCAAGCCTTGGCTTAGTGTACTTTTCCTGGTTACAATTTTCAAAGAACTAAAACTATTGAAATGATACAATAACCTTGGATAACATGCCTGATAGGTCTATGTTATAAATAGAGAAGACTGGAGAAACTAGGGCTATACTTGACAAAAAACTCAGAAGGCTGAGGGGATTAACCACAGATGCTCATAATCTAAAATGGACTAGAAACATAGAAACATAGGTTAGGTCAGCGAAAAGGACTGCTTGGCCAACCCAATCTGCCCCAATGGTTCCTGCCAAGACTAGACTAGGATACATACATGGAGAATGTTTATTTCCACAAGTAGGTGAAATGAAAATATGGGGACAGAATCTTAAACTGAGAACTAGAGACACAAAACAAGAGATTGTAGATTAGAAGAAACAACAAGAGTTGGTAGATGCTGACTCCCGAGATGCCAGGAACCCCAAGTCCAACCATGTGAGCCTGTAACTTACTGGTTAGATCACTGGGAATGTAATCTAGGACCTGGGTTTAAATCCCTGTAGGTCACATTATTTCTTTCTCATTACAATCTGTGATCTAAATTGTTTAGCAGTGGCTAATACTGCACCAAAAAACATCTATAGTAATTGTCATCTGGATTATTCCTAGTTTCAGGATATGCAACACCAGGGAAAGAAAGTGTGTTCTGTAACCCCAGGTCCAACTGTGAGAGTCTGTATCTCAGTGGTTAGAACACCAGGATGGTATTCTGGGGGCCTGGGTTAAGTTCCCAGTAGGTCACATTATTTCATTCTCACTACAATTTGTGATCAATGTTCACTCAATTACAGCATACAAAAAGGTAGTGGATAATTACAGTACTTTAAAAAATTAAAAGGATATGGGGAAAGACTTGGAAATGGGTTTGTGTAGTACCAAGAGAAGGATAATTGAGGCACAGGCAGAAAACCCCAAAGTTAAGCAAAAAAGGTGCACTGAAGCAAGAATTGTTACTTGTTCAAATGATTCATTTGAAATTAATGTGCAATAGAACAGGGTGACACCTGGACAAACACTAGTGTTTTGAGGTTTTGAGGTGTTATGAGGTGCTTGCCAGTCTCCTTTAATTTATTAAGGAAATACCACTGAACATGTTATACTGGTGAACTATTTTCATAAAATTGGGGAGCCATGTTTCATTAAATTGGTTATAGTTAATAAAAAAACAACAATAATCTTTGACCGAGGGTGATGGTTTGGTTAAGCTATCCTGTATTATAGTTGTATCAATTGATGATATCAGAACTGAAGTAGATTTTTAAATGTAAGGAATACATGTTGGAAAGTGCATTAAAATATGGAAAGCCCCCAGCTGTTGAAAAAATCCTTAACATCCATAATTGAACAATAGCAGAATAAGGAATTCTAATTTAACAAATTCATAACTGGTAAGTTATTTATTCTAGGATTTGTAATGATGTTAGTTCCTTTATATGGTTAATCTTGTAAATAGATTTTAAACAGGAAAGGATCGGCATAGTGTGACATCAATAAATTAATAAAAGCTTGTGCAGAGCAAAATAAATCAAAATTCTAAAATTTCATCTGTTTAATTTTAGTTCTAATGCTCATACAAACATACAAAAGCCAGCCAAAACAGTCCATTATGGTCTATCTAGTCTGCTTGAGTGTGTAGCTCAGATGAATGCACTAGAGCTACCCCCTTCCCTTTTCCACTTGGAGTCTCCCACCCTTCCACTATTATCCCCTACCCATCTTCACACCTGCTATGTCCCTCACTTTTACCTTGTCCTAACTCCTTTTTAAGCTGTTCAAAATTTTCACTGATACCACATCTTCTGACAGTTTGTTCTACTTTGACATGACTCTTTCTGTGAAAAAGTACTTCCTTATATCTCTTTTGAATCTTCCTCCTGCTAATTTTAGAGTGTGCCCCCTAGTAGACCCCTTCCCCCTGGGTTTGAAAATACCATCTGGTTCTAACCTTGTTCATACATTTAAGGTACTTGAAAGTGTCGATCATGCCACCTTCTGTCTTCCAGTGAGTACATATTGAGCTCCACAGCCTCTCCTCATAGGATTTGTCCCATTGATCCTGGATCATCTTAGCTGCCCTTGCTGCACCCTTCCAGTAATTTGATGTTCTTTTCCAGATATTGGCACCAGAACTGCACACAGTACTCTAAGTGTGGTTTCACCAAGGACCTCACAATGGCAGAATGACTCACTTCCCTTTCCTAGATGTGATTCCTCTGGCGATGCATCCCAGCATCCTGTTGGCTTTGGCTGCTGCTTTACAGCAATGTGCAGAGTGCCTTAGGTCCCTTATGATGACTATCCTTAGGTCTTTTTCTCCACAGAACTGGACACCTGTACCCTCCCAACCAGTAAATGGCCCCAGGGTTCTTAGCTCCCAGGTGCATGACCTTGCACTTCTTGACATTGAACCCAAGATGCCAGATACCCAACCATTTCTCAAGCCTATCCAGGTTTCAGCTATGTTGCTGATACATATATTAAATAACACAAATCCAAGCACTGAGCCCTATGGGGCCCCACTGGTTACATGCCTAGGCTTTGATAATTCTCCCTTACTAATATCCTCTGGTTTTTGTCATGTAGCCAGTTCTTGACCCACCTCACCAGCTTCACCCTGAGTCCCAGGTCATTCAGATTACTGAGCAATCACTCATGTGGCACGGAGTTGAAGGCCTTGCTGAAGTCCAGCTAAAGGACATCAACTGCCTGTACCCTGTCCACCAATCCTGTGACCCAATCAAAAAAGTCTATGAGGTTCATCTGGCAGGATCTCTCCAAGACAAACCCATGTTGCCTTTCATCCTGGAGACCATTAACCTCCAGAAAGTCCACTAGTCTCTCTTTTAGTATAAGTCCATTAATTTGCTTACAATGTAGATAAGGCTGACTGGTCTGTAATTTCCCTGATTATCCCTGGGTTAGCATTTGTGGAAAGGCACCACATTTGCCATTCTCCAGTCCTGAGGCACACACCCTATGTCCAGCAAGGCATTTAACAGGTCCACCTGGGGTCCAGCCAGTACTTCTGCAAATTCCCACAGAACTCTTGGGTATATGCCATCTGGTCCAGGAGCCTTGTCCACCCTAAGGGCCCTAAACTCTATCCTCATGTATTGCACCTTCCATTTCACCCCTTCCCCTTCTGAATTCCTATTTTTCCTCTGTGGCACAGGTCCATCCTTTTCCCCAGTGAAAACTAAGCTGAAATACTCATTCAGTGCCTCTGCCTGTTCCTCACTACTTTCTGCCCATCCCCCTCCCTCTTTAATCTAATGACCCAATCCTTGCTACTCTTTTCTCCCTTATATATCTAAATAATTTCCCCCTTCCCTTATCACCTGTGCCAGCTTTAGTTCCCTCACGGCATTAGCTGCCCTGACTGCTCTGCTTGCCTTTCTTGACTTGATCAAGTAATACACCCTGTCTGTATCTCTCAGAGTGTGTTTGTACTTATGAAAAGCTGCTCTCTTTTCCCTAACTTTTGCTGCCATCTCATTGCTGAACCAGATTGCTTTTTTTTTATCATGACTTTCTTGCTCTGAGCCTTTGTACATGTACTAGTGGCCTCAGTCGGCCCCAACTTAATACTTTACTGTTTCTGCTCCACTTCCCGCTCCGGCATGATTTTTGCAAGGTGCCCCTGTAGAATTTCACCCATCTTACCAAAATCCACCTTCCTAAAGCCCACTACCCTTGTCTTAGTCCTGGCTATGTCCTTTCCCATATTTTGGTATAACCACATCATGCAGTGGTCGCTGCCTGCAAGAGGATCCTCCACTTCTATGTATAGTTCCAGTATGGCTCCATACCTGGTATGCTCTGTGACTCCTGCACCAGGACACTATCCTGGAAAGCCTCCAGGGTACCTTTTCCATGGAGCAGGAGGTAGGGGTCCTGCAGCCCACCCAGGTAGTTTAAAATCACCTCTATAACTTCATTTTCCTACAACATTGCATTCTAATATGCTCCCCAGTGCTTTGTCCAACTCTTCATCTTGTGAGGGTGGTCTGTAAACCACATCCATCAGATCTTTCTCCTCTTATTGTTTTGAAGCTGCACCCACAAGGCTATATTCTTATTCTCCTCCTCCTCTTCCTGGTGCTTATGATCCCTTCTATGGGAATAAAGCTCCCTTCCCTCTGCCTTCTCTGTATTCTTACAGTAAATTCTATACCCAGGTATCACAAGGTCCCAGTCATGGCATTTGGTAGCCCATGTCTCTTTGATGGCTGCTATGTCCACCTCTGTTTCAGTCATCAGAGCCTGAAGATCCACCACCTTGTTTGGCAGACTCCTTGCATTTAATGTCACCACTTCCACCCTGATCCCTGTGCTTTATTACCACTGCCAAGCCCTTTTTGTCTTCTCCCCTCTCTCCTGTTCCCTCACCTTTGCTCTTCACCCTTATTTCTATCTGCTGACTTAATGGGGGGATGCTTGTCAGTCTCCTGCACCTGGTGACATTGCCTGCAGCACACTCGATTGACCCCTCCCTTCAGTTTAAATTAAGATGACACTGTGACAGGGTGTATCCCTGCCACTGTAGTAGGACCCCTTGAGTATATTAGGTTGCAACCGCTCTCTGTCTATATATATTCTTATCTAATAAAGCCATCCCTTTCTTTCTGTCTGGAGGTAGGCCACCTCCAGGCAACCCTCTGTGCTTCTCTTTAACTTTCTTTCCTCTTCCTTCCATGAGTCTGTATTTATGGAAGTCAACTTCCAGTAACCTCAAGCTCTCATACAGAATGGGACAATAACATTGAATGGTTATAGCTATAGCGCTAGAGAATGCCTGGCTATTTTAGCTAGAATGAAAGACATGCATTGTATACAGTAAAGCACCCTAATGAAAAAGGGATACAGTAGCTACTTAGTGTGTAGGCAGAGAAATACCTACAGTACATGACTAGCCTGTACATTAGTATTTATTGAAAACAGCAAACCCTTTCCCTTTAATTTTCTGTAACCTTGTTGCCACTATGGAAATGTTAGAACCTGAACTGAATGCTGCAGTTTATTTATTGGATTCATTATGCTGCTGTTAAACTGTAGTTGCATAGGTAGAAATTAGAAGGAACGCTGTTGTAGTTATGCCGTATTAGGTTCCAGAGCCTAATTGTAAGACGCAGCGATCACCCTTTACTTAGCAAAGCACTTTAGTTAGCTGCACCAGAGATAAGCAAAAAGGGTGCAGAGCAAGAATTAGGCATGATGTCTAAGAGAGAGAGAGAGAGAGAGAGAGAGAGAACTATACAGCAATGTGTAGAAGACTACATGGAGGAAAGTGAGTGTCAGCCGATGGCTTGACATTTCAGCTGTCGGCTTGACATTTCAGCGGAAAGTACGTCTTGCCCTAAATTAGGAGAAAATGCCCTGAAACACACAGCTAGCTTTGTGCTACATAAGCAAGAGATGTAGGATAAAGGGTTTGCTTGCTACACTAGGATAAATATGAAAAGCTAAGGGATATTGTACTGCATAATAAAGATTACAGCATGGGAAACTCCAGCATTCTAATACACCTGGTATAAACATAGTTAGTGAAAACCTACAGACTAGAATACTGAAAGGGGGTAAAGTAAACACAAACCTTCTGGCAACACAATATGCTTTAAACAAATGTACTTCTTGAAGGAGAAGGAATAAATTAAGTCTGATCTTACCTGAAACAGGTGAAAGAATGAAATATCATGTATAGGGGAACAGCGGCCCTTGTGGCCCCTTTTTATGCTGTCTTGCGCATGCAGCGCAGACAATATATTGTGGTAGCTTGGTGTGGAGTAGCAGGTTTTGGAGGTGCGGTCGTGTTGTCGCCTATGGCGCCACTGATTTTTTGGGCTGGGCTCTGTGGCACAAATGAAACAGCATGCTGTCTATAACAGCAGTGCAAAAGCATGCCACCAACTTGAAACAATTTCGCCACTGCAATGAGGGAGTGACCCCACCATTGCAGGTGGTGCTTGGTTGTATAGCGGGATAATAAGTTACAGGACTAATCTGTTTTGGGGGTTTGTGTGTGACTTATGTTTGTTACCTTCATGGACAGTTAGACTTTTCAATCACAGCAGGTTACAGTTTCACACCTGAAAAGTGATCAGATTGTGCAGTCTCTGCACTCTGAGACAAGCTGCATAGAACTCTAACTTCTACAACTTATGCCGCACTGACACTTGCCAGCTCCAGCAACAGGCCTTCCTAGCCCTCCACTCTTTCAACAGCACATCTAACCAGGTGGGCAGTCTGCTGGAAAGAAGGATCAACTGGAATGACAGCAGATCATTTGGCTAGGAGAGCGGTAGGGGACAAGGGAAGGTATAGCTTTAATACGGGGCCTGTTGCCTGCGCTGGTCAGCCAAAGGTGCGCCTCCTCAGGCCTCAGCTGTAGACTGGAGACAGTGTTCCTGTAGGCCTCATAACAGCCATTTTCTGCCAATTTCACACAGTCACCCCTCGCTTTCCATTCCTGGCCATTTAGGCGGTGGTGGGTAGCTGAACGAACTTCCTCCCCCACCTTCTCTAATTTCTCTCTCTTTGGATCAAACAAGCAAACACCATTTAGAATAAATAAAACCATTAACAACAACCCACCATATAGTGAAACAGAAGGACTGGGGCTGCGTTTACACTAGCGACCTCAATTGGATCTCAGGCATTATAAAAACAAACAGACCGACACAACACAGTCAAGTGTGTAATAAACAGAAACTTACCGCTGTCTGCCCACATCGATTTGGTTATTAGGTTTTGAGTCCTCACCCCCAGTGGCATAGATAACCTGCCTCCCCTCAGACATTAGTAACAATTTGAGCGGGACTTCTGAAGCCCCAATTTTTTTTTGTTTGTTCCCATATTGGTTGCGGGATTCAGGACTCTTACATGAGTTTTTGGGGATTGCACAGCCAATCTGCCAGCATGTCAGCCTGCCATTACCTCACAATAGTTTTTAAACATTTCCTGATTGGCTGCAATGCAACACCACCCTGTTCCACAGGTGGCTCATCAGCCAATTGAAGTGGCCAATGGTGGTGGGTCAAACTTGTGCTACACCCAGCGAGCATTGGAGCGTAGCAGCAAGAAGCATGTTGGCTCGACATTTACTCCACTCTGTCTGTGACCATGTCAAAAGATGTGTTTCACCGGGATCAGCCAGATGTCTCATCTAAGTTAGCACAGGAGTCCAGAATCTGTATCAGGTTCAGCGCAGGTTGGTCATCACAAATATTCCATAATTTAACAAAATAGTGCTTGTTCCACCCATATCAAACCAGTATGGGATGCGTTTCTTGTATTTTGTGTTGGTGAACTTGGCAGTAGCAGTAGCGCAAAAACAGTTGTTTCCCAGCTTGAAGCTAATGTCCATGTGCAATAAGGAGTTGGTGCTATTTTGTTTCCTAACTTTTAAGAGATCTGTTTGCCCTGATGGCCATCTGTGGAAAGGAGACTATAGTTTGCAGCAGGTAGCCAGGCAAATTACTAATTTTGGCAGATCATGGTCTCTCCTAGCAAAATGCAAAAACAAAACCCGATGGGTCAGATTCTGCAGTACTGTTTGCTTAATTACAACTGCAAGGTCCTCCTGTACCTGTGACTTACTCCTTAGGGTAGCAGTTTTATTAGCAAGACAAATCTTGAGTGTGGGTGCATCCTGTTTGTCATTTTTGTTCCATTCATTTTGCTAAAAATAGCCAACTGGAAAACTAACTAAAATATTAATACTGAACCTTCCACCAGAATGCTGTATTTTAGGCTACTTTTGTTTCCTGTTGGCACTGAGGAGTCCATAGGAAGTTGGCAGTTAGGATTTATCTGTGGAAAATGCTTTTGTGTGGATGAAGTAAAGTTAGAAAAGATGCACCATTTTAAACTCTCAGTACGGAGCTCCTCATGTGCGACAGACATTTATTTTAAAGGGAATTTGGTCTTTTGAGGAATAAAGGAGTTTGAGAACCTACAGGAGAGATCGGGTAGCATTTGTCACATCTGCCAGTAGTGATTAGCAGGATCACCCCAGTTGACTCCCCTCCTCGTCCGTCTCTTTCTTACTCTCACCCACAGCCAGATGCAGCACTGTACCTGGTAGTCTTTTGGTAATGCTTTGATGATGACATATTCATAAAAAGTAACCAGACACCATACACATACTAAAGCTATAATTCTGTCTGTAGTACAATAGGTGCACAGGCTTTCATTTATGAAATTTGCCCAAGTGTGGTTCCATATTTTGCCTTTTATAAAAATTAAAGTGGCAACTTGACATGTGTCTAATTATGTATTTTGAAGCCTGATTCTTTGTAAGTACCATGCCTCCAGCTTTGCTCTTATTCCCACAGCAATATTGACCTGTGAAGTGTTGGGAGGGGTCAAAGTGTCAGGAAGGGTCAAAGAAGCTGTCCCTTGTTTTGAAATACAATGTTGGCAACCATATTTTGCAGTGTCACATCTTTCAAGTGCTCTCTGTTTAATATGTTTACATTTATACCCACGCTCACATTGGAAGGCATATATTCATCTCAATGTGCCATGATCCTGATAAAACCCTTTAAATAAGTAAATACATCATGCATTGCTGCTATGCTTCAGCATTTTGATTTATGCTGATGTATGATTTTTGTAGCAGTTCACTTTTTGGTGCCAGAGGACATGATGTAAAATGACTGCATGGGCTAGATCATTCATTGCCAACCAAAAGAACATCCTAGGATTATGTGAAAAATAAAATGCCATTTTATGTCAGGGCCCTGTTCCAAAATGTTGAAACTGTAGGCATCCCTCCAGTCCTCTCCGCCTTTTCCTTCTCTGGTTGAGTAACATATACACCTTACTCATCTCATAAGGGATGATTAAAACTCCAGTGACCTGGTGGGCAACAACTGGATATATACTGCAGGGTACTTTGCATCTTTGGGTATGCAAGTTTGCTAAAACAGATTTTCATAAATGGGAAATTTGGATAACCAGTAAATGACATACTGACTTGAGTGAATGAACACGATTGCTCATATTCTGTAGAGATTGTTGATGTAACTGGTTGTTGAGGGGGTTCAAAAATGCATGGCCTTTGTAACTGAATTTAAGCATTTATATTAAAATGTTATATATGGGAGAAGTATGCAGTTTTTGCTCTTTGACTTTAAGAGACTGTTTGAGTATTGCCAATTTTAAAAGGAAAAATGAAAAGAAAGTAATTTTAGTAGTGGTATCTGTTGTTTGCAACAAGACAAAGAAAGCTTTAAAAGCAGCCAGAAAGTTTCAAAATTACCTCAAAATGCACCAGAATGCATCTAAAACCTGATAGCTATGGAGATCCCTGGCCTATTGGTTTGGTATTTCCAAGGACAACCAGGATTTTTCCAGTGTTTGCCCCCTGTAAAAAAAGGTAGCTATGCCTCTGGTGTGTATGCATAATATCACCAGCATTAAGTCTGGATAGGGACAGCAGAATGATTTGAAAAGTATTTGTGATTTTGCACTATATGCACATTTCTGCTTTTGCATACATTGATAAATATTAAATATTACAGTAAAATCATAGTATGTGTGTATATATCTGTATCTATACACAGCACAGATTGTATAGACGACTAAAACCCATAGAACTTGACAGAAACCTTTAACCAAATGGCAAAACTCTGTGCCAACATTTACAAATACCTGAATTTTGTATACCCTGAACTGCAGTAGCCATTTAGCAACTTAAAATATTATTTGTACTTATGTAGCTAAATACAGAAATTCTCAGCAGAATGGGACTTGGTTCTATAGCATGTTATATATCTTGATCTGTAAGTAGACGTGGAAAATAAACATTTATTTGCCAACGATATAATAATTCATATGTATTTCCATATACACGTGTTCTCAACCATTTAGCCAGTCAACAATAGCTATTTATTTATATTAGCAACATGCCTTTAGTATATAGGCAGGGGTGCATTTATTGTATGAACAGATTCATTTTCACAAAACCTAATTGCACACTGGTGGCTATGTTACTCTTGACCAAAGAGACTTGAAAGTACTCATGACAAATATATACCGAAGGGCTGGTTATGACCTCTATTGACCATAGGAGAATAGGGAAAAGAAATGAGGGCTACAGAGGTCATACCCAGCTGTTCAAAATAATTGTTATACAGTCCATGGCATGTACCATTTATGCAAGCAAAATTACCCTCCAGGGTGGGCGGTATTGTGCAATACCGGATTGCCCAGGTGCATAATAGGAGGGCATTTAGGAGGCAGTATAGCACAGTGGTCTAAGACTCTGAGCTGCAAATCTGGTGACATCCAGTAGACCAGACCTGGGTTTGAATCCCACAGCTTCCACTTGCATACTGTGTGACCCTGAGTAAGTCACTTAACCTCCTTGTGCTCCCAGGTCGCTCCTGTAAAAAAGCTTTCAGCTTAGTGTGCTATACCTGGTTAAACAACTAAATAAAAAAAATAATGAGGCCTGCTGCCACAGGCGGAGGGCCTTATAGCCCCTAGAAGGTCCAGTATTGCCCATACCGCCCACCCTGAAGGGTTTTATTGCGCTTAGAAAATGGGCACTGTTAAAAAAAAAAAAAAAATAGTTTAATAAAACACGTTTATAAAAAAATAGTTTAAAATAAGTTTTATAATAAAATAGTTCCTCCTCTTGTATTGCAATGATGTGTGTGTCTCCCCTCCATAGGGATTTTTGTTACTCTACATAAACACACCTGCAGAGATCAAGTATCACAGTTGCGTTGTTTAAAAAAGTTCACTGTCCTCACCAACTCTCCAACACACTGAGACATGCAGGCTGTGATTTGTTTTAATTTTCTTTTTTACTAGTAGCTCTCCGCCTCTCCTCTCCACACACACACACGCACACACTCTTCGTGAAGTGCCGATATCACTGCAAGGAAATGAACAGACAAGGGCAGCAAAGAGGTACATATCTCTTTTTTATTAAAAGGTGAAGCTGGTATAGTTTTTCCCCATTTATTTTCCTTTTGAAAGCAGTAAAAACAGCGACAGAAAGGCAGCCATATGCTAAGGCAGCCGTGAGACACGCCAGAGGCAATGTTGCTGATTTACTTTCTATTTGCAATGGAAAAACATTTCTTTCTTTGTTTTTTTCCACTGGTGGTGATTTTAAAAGTTGGAATGCCTGTTTGCTGTTGGCCTGATCTGTAAATGTGGACTGGGAATGAAGCTGGATTGGAGCTGGAGCGAGTATGTTTCAGAGTTCACAAAAGAGCAGTCTTCTAGTAGTGATGAACTCAGCAATGTGCGAGCTACTAACCAAAAAAGAAATGGTTTTGTTGTACTGCTGTGAAAAAAAAATTAGTTTTGTTGTGCTGTCGTTTAAGAAGTGGGGCAGTGGCTGTTTCGAATTGGTACTGAGTAAGAGGGAGACGGAGTGGACTGGCAGCCCAACCGGCGGCGACTGAAAAGACGAGCAAAGATGTGCTGCAAGATTAAACAAAGATTTATTTTTTTACAAGAAAGAAACAAGGATTACACACAATTGTTTCTTATTTGCTGATTTTTTATTGTGGTTGAATTGAGGGTGGGGCTGACGACTGGGCTCTCTCGCTAAGGTAACAAAAAGATGGTAGTTTGAAATTCTGTGCCCAGTGCTTCAGCCAATGAAGAAGCAAGCTGGGCACAAGGATATATGGCTTAGCATCTGGCAGGTTTGACTGGGGCTTTTTATTTGGTGGCATCTATTGTCTGATAGATGCCCACCTAAATAAGTGTGTCAGCCAATCAGATGTGAACATTTTCATTGCCCATTTTCTAAGTAAGCAATAATACCCAAAAGGGTGGGCGGTATTAGGCATCCTGGGCCATGAGGGGCATGTGGGGCCCGACACCACAGCGGAGGGCCTTATAGCTCCTGGAAGGTCTGGTATTGCCCAATACCGCCCACCCTGGAGGGTATTATTGCGCTTAGAAACTGGGCACCATAAAACAAAATAAGTTTGGTAAAAAAATGTTTATAAAAAATGAGTTTAAACTATGTTTTGAATAAAATAGTCCCTCCGCCTGTATTAAAAGTCTGTGAATTATGTTTTTGAGCTGAGAACTTTTGCCCTTCTAGAACCTCTGCATGTGTGGCATTTGGTCCTGGTTGTCATGGTTATTTCCCCCATCCACGGGCTTTTGGGAGCAGTGGGATTTTTTTTTTTTTTTTTTTTTTTTTGCTGAGCCTACATCCATGATCGCGCTGTGTGAGAACAGTCAAGAAAACGCAGGGGGTTGTGCAAGAGATGCTGGGGTTAGGAGAAGGAAAATACTGTGGTGCTGAAAGCCAGATGAATTGTACTGAATGGTTCTGATTATGTATGCCACCAGTAAATGTTGTATTTTAGCAGTCCATTCCTTTGCAAGATAAAGGCAAGATTTTTTGTTTACTTATGGTGTATGGTAGAGGATGCATCACTTCATTTGCTAATGTGCGGGATGTAGTTTGCTGAGGAAAACTACACAGCACCCTATAGGACTCTGAATGGTTGTCTTGCCCATTGAGGGATGTGCGCTCAGTGCCGGCTTGCGGCTTACAATTTAATGGCCAGCTTCCAGGTTCGAGCAGGGTAGGAAGCGGGCACTACAGAGTAGCATAGGACAGATGGAAGGACCAGAGCTAAACTGGGATGGAGGTTGAGCGAGTATTCAGCTTAAAGAGAGACAGCTGTGTTAAAACAGGTAGATTACTGTGTTTTGAATTTCACATAGCTGGGGCTAAATTTTAAAGTAGAAGGGATTGGGACAATCGCCGAGGAGCAGTGGTAGCAGTTTTGGGGGTTTTACCAGGGCTTCTATTGAATACCTGAGAGATCAGGAGTATCGGGCGAGGAGCAGAGCCGGCACTTAGATTTCTTCAGCTCCCAGGACATGGATATGCATTACTACCTTGCTCCAGCTACTACATTGGCCGGCTTCTGAGGGCAGGAGTCGCGACTAGCTTTTGTCACATTGTAACACTTTGCTGTGGCTGAAAACCATGTATTTTATTTTAAATAACATGTTTTGTTTTGCTAATTGATGGTTTGGGGTTTATGGTGTGTGAAGTATTACGTGGAGCTGTCAGCAGTGACGGTGAGAGGGTGGCAACAGAAAAAAAATGATGATATTTTAAAACTGAACGTTCTGTGGTCACACTACTCTTAGAACGTTATCAGGCAACAAACACTTGGACTCATTATTTTTTGGTCTGTATTGCCTGATACTGGACCGGCTGGTTGGTGGCTTTAGCCAATCAGGATTAAGATTTCTCTGTGCCCATTTTCTAAGCAATGCCAGAGGCTGGTAGGTTTGTAAAATAATGCTTTTGTGCCATTTTTTACTGGCAGACCTGGACAGAATTTTAGTGTAAAGGAAGATTCTGCTCAGAACATTATGGAGCTGGATTGAAACTATCAATTGTTCTTGGAGCAGAGTGGAAATGATAGATTGTTTATTTTCACTCCAGCTCCTCTGCCTATGACAATAAATGCATGTGTGTGTCTAATATATATATGATATTTATTTGCTGAATTTTGTTGACTGGGTAAACCCACTGAACCTCAGAGAGTCCCTTTTTCAGGGCCAGGAATATGCCATGGCCCTACCAGAAATACTGCTGGTAATTTCTTCAAGTGCAGTTTGACCTATGACATCAGGAGTGGCCAGGCTAGTCCTAATTACTGTTGCATGCACACACACACACACACACACTCTCATGCATGTATGTATGTGTGTATGTGTGTGTGTGTATATAAATATATATATATATATATATAGTTAGGGTTGAGGAGCCCTTTTAAGGTTAAAGGGTCAAACTTTGCACCTTAATAACTTTGCCACCGTTCAACAGATTTGCCTGAAATTTGGAAAGCATGATCAAGAACCATATATCTTGGGATCTGCCAACTTTTGCACCAGTCAGATATACAGCTGCGGAGTTATTAAGCATGATCTGCGCACACCTTTACGCTTTCTGGTGAATTCTTTGCTCGTGCCTACAGAACGCACAGTTTGCGCGACCGGTCCGAAAACTTCAGGGAACATGCGTCTATGGTCCCCAATGTGCCTCAGCCAGGCAATGTTGTGTTGCCTTGGTCCTCCCCCTACTTGCATATATGTGTGTGTGTGTGGTGCTGAGGGGTGGGGGGGTGAATGCGGGGTTAGGGTTTTCAACACTAACACCAAATTTCCTCACTTTTGTTACTGTGGAACAACCCTAAGTGATGCATTAAATTGAGTTTTTTGCCTCTAATTTATATATATCTATATGGGTTGAGTACCCCATTTAAGGTTAAATCTGAAATTTGGCAGCTTAATAACTTTGCCACCATAAAACAGACTTGTCTGAAATTTGGAATGCTTGGTTTGGTACCATAGATCTCTGGATCTGCCAACTTTCGTAATGGTCATATATACAGTTGTGGAGCTACAGAGTGCCAAAAAACACACAGATTACACATTTTTACGCATTCTTTTCTCGCACCTACAGGTCACATGGTTTGTGCGACCAGTCCAAAACCTTCAGATAACACGCAGCCAGTGTACCCAATGTGCCTTTCAAAGATTTTGTGAAAAAATATTAAACGGTTCAAAAGTTATTCAAAAAACAAGTTTCCCATTATAGTCAATGGGAAAAGTTAAACTATGCGAAAGTGTCACAAATGCACTTTTTACTTTCACAAATGACCCTTGTAGTGCCACAAATCAGCCATCTTGTTTTCAGTTGGTGGTCACAGAAATGCTTGGCATTTAAATGTGGGACCCTCTAGGGACACAATTCTTGTTGTGTTCGCCTAGTCGAGCCCTGAGGATACTAGCCATGTCTTTTTTGGGGGGTTAAACACCCCAGAAATATGTTTTTTTTAATTTCTGTAAAAAGTAGTGTCACAAAGTAGTGTCGCATATGCAACACTTTCATGATTTTATTTGCGGAAGTGTCGTGAATTGCGAAAGTACTTTGCGACACTATGTCCAAAACAATAGGGAATCTTTGCCACCCTGCTGCAAAAGACGGGTTTGGTCTTTTGGGCTAAAATTCGGAGGGAAGAAAGCCAAGATCCCACAGATGTGCCTTTTGGTGGTTTGATGATAAAACATTAGAGGGCTGCAAAGTTACGGCATCTGGTAGATGATTTTTCCCATAGGCTAACATTACGGTGTCCTCGCTGCATTTTCAGGGCCTCATATTCTCAAAACGCCGAAAGTTACGGATTTCGCCAGAAGAAATCTTAGCCCTACTAGGGTGCTAAATGTAAACTAGCCAGGAAAGTCATAAATAATATGAGATTTTAAAATTTTTCTATGTCGCATTTGTTCCTGAGATATAAGCAATTTAGTATTCCAGGTGTTCATTTTCTGCTCTAAGGGCCATTATTATGCATAAATTCTTTGCATTCACTGTGCTTCTGAATGCACCTTTTTGGGGGAAAAAAGTGTGTACGTTTGCATTACTGTTACAGTTAGCATTTCCGCTTGCGTTTCCTTAACCATTTGCATTAGCGTTTCCATTTACATCACCATGTGCGTTATCCTTTGTGTCTGTGCTTGCATTTGCATTACTTTTACCGCTTGCATTTCCATTACTGTTTTTGTTTGCATTTCCTTTTGCGTCACTGTGAGCATTACCATTTGTGTTTGCGTACGCGCTTCTGTTTGCGTTTGTGTTTCCTTTGGCGTCATCGTTGGTGTTACTGTGTTTGCATTTCAATTATGTTACCGTGACCATGCATGTTACCTTATTGCATTTGGCGCATATGCTTGCATTTGCATTTGTGTTAGTGTTCCCTTTGGTGTCATCATTGGTGTTACCGTATCCATTTGCTTTCCAATTGCATTACAGTTATTGTTTGCGTGTTCATCACCGTTTGCATTTGCGTTTCTGTTGGCCTTAGCATATGCATTTTTAGTAGCTTTTCTGTTGTCGATTGTGTTACTGTTTCCTTCTGCGTCGGCGTCGCCATCACCATTTGCATTTCTGTTTGTGTTTGTGTTACTGTTTGCCTTTTTGTTACCATTTGCATTTCCATTGGCGTTAGTATTTGTATTAATGTTTCCCTTAACATTTGCATTTCTGTTGCTGTTAGCGTTTGAGTTACTGTTTGCATTACTATTTCTGTTTTCATTAACGTCTGCGCTTGTGTTTCTCTTACTGTTTATGCTATCATTTACTATTGTGTCACCATGTGCATTACTGTTTGTGCTTATGCTTGCATTACTGTTAGCATTACTATTTTATTTTACCTCACTGTTTCCATCACCGCTATGCTAACATTACCGCTTGTGTTTTTGTGTTTACGTAGAGTGCAGTGCAAAACCTTGTTTTGCTATTTTCTGCACTGTCTTCTGTGACGAGATAGCACAGCCAATGTGTGGTTGATTGGTCTGAAACATGGCAGGTAGAAAGACATTTGTTCAAGGAACATGCCAGTTTTTGTTTGGTGAAAAACTGTTGTTACGTTCCAGATTTATGGCCATTTGAAGTTGGCCCACTTCGCAGTTACTGATTATTCAGCCACCAGGTCTGCCATTTTAGTGCATTTTCGGCCACGATTTCTGCCATTTTGTGGTGGAAGACTTCTTAAAGGTACAGAAACATAAAAATTGAATATCTCTGTAACAGTTTGGTCTTTTCACATGAAATTTGGAGGGTGTTGGGTGGATGTCCTGGAGCTGTGAATTATGCTGTTTATATGTTTGGAAAATAATTCACTGTGGAGATACTGCACGACACAGTTAACGTTTTGCTCATAGTGTTCTGCATGATGTTATTGCCTTTAAATTTATAGCATAGGTAGCCCTAGTGGCATGGAAGTGCCTTACCATGATTTCTTGTGTAAAACATTAACAGGTGAGGAATTATGCCACTCTGACAAATGACAATTTGGTTCATTACACTTCAATAACTTCTGAACTGTGTGTCTGATTTGCCTGGCATTTGGAATATGCAACGATTTATAATTCATCCTTCACTGTGTCAATTCTCGGTTCATTGGCACTTACATTTGCTAAATTATGCATGTTACGTTGTTTGCTCGTGTCACTGTGCGACCGTTGAACGGATGTACACAATTCTGGACACACGGTGTGCCATGGTACATGTCTTCATTTAATAATTTTCATTTTAGTCGGTCATATGGTTTTTGCACAGTGAAGTGACAAAAAATCACATCGGGCCCTGCATTCCCACCACCACATTCCATTCACTATTTATAGTGCACATTCTCCAAAAGAAGGGAAATTCATGGCAAAAAAAAAAAATCAGTTTAATGCATCAGGTAGAGTTGTTCACAGTGACAAAGTTAGAAATTTGGTGGCGTTGCCACTCTCAGGCCTCAAGCTTCTCTCCACTCTAACAGGCATCGGGGTGTGTGTTGGGGTCATCAGTCCCACTCTCACCCCATTCTCCTATACTGCACTGCCTCAGCTTATTTACACATGGAATGGGGTGAGAGTTAGGCTGATGACCCTAACGCATACCCCAATGCCTGTGTGGGGACGGGTGGTGTGGGGTGTAAGGTGCAATCCTAACACCAAATTTCTTCGCTTTTGTTGCTGTGGAGAAATCCTAACTGATGCATTAAACTGAGTTTTTGCCATGAAAAATTTATATATGGGATATGCACGAGTTAGTAATAAATGATTTATTCAGACAAGAGCAGTTTGACCTGGTAACCTCACGAGTGGCGAAGCCACAGTGAGGTGTCCAAGGTCAAACTGCTCGGAAAAGGATAAATCATTTATTACATAAGTTTTCCATTGCATATTCCATTTATGCAATTCTTTTGTTTTTGCTTTTGTAGGGGGCATTTGTTAGTCAAAAAAGTTAATAAAAATTGAATTTACTGCAATTTTTTGCTGATTATAGGAAATCTAAAAGGAATCTAGAAATAAAACACCTCTCATTTTGTAGATATTTTTATGCTGAACAACTTTTGTGCTCAAAGTACCATACTACCATTTTTTTTTTTTAGTTATTTGCATTTGTTTGATGAAACAGTGCACAGAAATGAAATATTATGCTGTTTTTCGCTAATTATGAAAAAAACTAAAAAGTATCTATAAATGAAACACCACTCATTTCATAGATAGTTCTGTGCTGAATAAATGTTGTGCTCACATTATCATGCTATCATTTTTCATTTTAAAGTTATTTGCATTTGTTTTCAGACAAAATGAAAGAAAACATGAATTTTCTGCTGTGTTTTTGCTAATTATCAAAAAATCTAAAAGGTATAAATAAATAAAATGCTCATTTTGTAGATATTTCCATGCTAAACAACTTTCGTGTTCACAGTACCATGCTATTATTTTTCGTATAAAGTTGTGATTTGAATATGGTTAATACTGCTACTGAGGCCGAACACACTATAATGCGATGTCTGGTTTCACATTTGAAATAATAAAGGGAATGTTTCATTTGATTCAGTGTAGGCACTTTGAAATGCTTCTGCATCATCGATCGCCATCCTTCCTCCTTACAGCCTGGTGTTAGGGCTCTGGGTACTGCATTCTCAGGCCCTGCACCATCTCTTAAGATACAGTAATTCAGTTAGATGCCCCATCTCAGTGCGGGGATGATTTTATTTTACTTTTTTTGAACCTTATTTGATCCTGTTTTAATTAAGGATGGTTAAACTACACTACCTGGATTATCAAGCTAGCCTGATCCACTGTGGCAGCTCTACAAATTATAAATGACTGGGGCAGAGGAGAGGAACAGAAGCCTTGCAACTGGGCACATAGGCAGAATTTCAATATGTTCTATGCTGACAGTAGACTTTGATGGGGGCACAGTGGAAGAATAGCAGATTTTTCTGCCTACATTTTATCTTCCTGCTTCAGCTCAGCTGATTCTGGCCTCTGACGGTTGACTCCCCAGACCCAGCACTGATAAGCAATTCACCTGAATCCCCCCACCCACACACAGCTTGCCCACCTGGTGACATCATTAACCAAATGCCCCCAGGAGGCAGGTGCCTCACGTGCCCAGCCCCTGAGGTAGCTCACACGTAGACTTTGGTCTCCCTAGCTCCCACTATGCCACTGCACCAGCCTACAAAACAGTGAGCAACAGCAGTAAGCAGTAGTACAAAATATAGGATTCTACTGCAGATAACAGCTGTACAAGTCATACATGAATCCATCAGTACATGACAGTAGACACATAGTTCACTCTATAAAATATCACACATTTACAGGTAGTGTTAAGGTGAAATGAGAGATGATACAAAGCATAGTGCTGGCACAGTAGCAAGAAATAATGTGACTGCCAGGTAATGGAATGAGGTAAGCAGGTGGTTATACATAGAAACATAGAAACAAGCCAACAGAAGAAGAAGAAGACTCTGAGGTCTATTTAGTCTCCCTCGATGGGGATGCTTGACTCTCACAGGCTCAAGCCCTACTCCTCCACTCTCCTAAGTCCTTTGTATTTGTCCCATGTTTCGAAGCTCCCCATGGAATTGTCATCCGCCACCTCCTTTGCAAACGTTTCACCCTCTCCACGAACCATTGCTTCCTGCCATCCCTCCTGAACCTAACCCTCTCCGTCACCCCCACCAGATTATTACTGTTCTGCCGGTACTCATCATCTCACTGATTTTGAACAGTTTGTTGTTATTTATTTTGTTGATACCTTTCATGTATTGGAAAGTTTCAGCCAAATCTCCCTTTTTTCCCTCCTGGCCTCCAGTGAGTACATGTTCTTGCTCTCCAACCTCTGTTCATAGCCTTTTCTCTCCTGATGATATATCAGTGTTGTGGCCATACTCTGGATAGCCTCCGACCTGTTTCTGTCCTTTCTCAGATAGTGGTTCCAGAACTGTTTGTTCTACTCTAGGTGTGGGTATACAAGGGGTTTGTACAGAGGTAGCATGACCTCACTGCACCTGCTGCTGATAACCCTGCCTATACATCCCAACGTCCTATTTACTTTCTCCATTGCCTTATTGCACTGTGCTGTTGGCTTGAGCAAGCATGTGATTTCTATACCCATGACCTTCTGCTCCTCCGAGTCTGTGAAAGTGTGCTCCCTCCTAACTGGTATTACACCCACAGGATTCCTCCTGATGTACAACTACCAGATTTTTGACTACCTTTCCAGCTTTTTCAAATCTTCCCTTAAATCTGTAATACCCCCCCCCCCACACACACACAGACACACAATCAACCCTGCCACAGAGCTTGGTGTCATCCACAAAAAGATTTTTCCTTGATGCTCTCTCCTATATCCCTAATGAATATATTGAATGGCACTAATCCAAGCACTAAGCCCTGTGAAACCCTGCTTGTGATAGCTTTTATACTGAGTGCTCCCTGTTAACCCCCTCCCCCCGAGAACCACATTGGTCTTCTCTGTCTTTTCTTCTTGCTGACCTGACTCAGGCATGAGCTGGTTACAACCTGAATGCTGTCACTAGTTATGCTCCACTCCCACCACCACCACCCTTTGAGTTGTTCTAGGTGTGCCTGGATTTTTTCCCTCATGGCACTGAAATAAGCCTTCTGTAACTCAAGCACCCAACTTTTGTATTCAGGTGTTTCTTCCCCATTTTCAGACAAATTTGACTGTAAGGTGGTCTCTGCTAGGATGTGCAAATATGTTATTCCAAATCTTTAGCCTGAATATTATATTCAGGTTCCAAATATTCATGTATTAAGTATTCGTATTCCAGGAGGGAGGGAGGAGGAAGGAAGGAAGGAAGGAAGGAAGATTGATTTGAAAATGTAGATGTGTATTTTCAGACTCACACAGTGGGTGACTGACACAACCTATCTGCCTCTATGGCCAGCCACCATCTTTCAGCATTTGTTTGCACTACAACAATATCTACCCTCCCACACTCTGGCAGCACCCTCTACCCCCAAGATCCCGTTACTCTTATAAGAACTTAAGCAAAGTATGAAGAAGGCAACTGACACAACCTGCCCTCCTCCATGAGCGGTTGCCTTTGCTGAATGAAAGCATTCTCGCTTGCTTACATAGTAAAACCAGTCAATCACATGATCTGCTGGTTTCACTATGCAAGCAAGCAAGCATGCATGCATGCATGCAAGTGCATGAGCAAGCATGCAAGCAAGTATGAGAGCACTTTCATTCAGCGGCCAGCCATGGAAGAGGGAAGGTTGTGTCAGTTGCTTTCTTTTTTCTTGGCTTAAGTTCTCATAAAAAGAACTGGGTGCTGGGGGTGGGGAGGAGGGTAGAAGGAGAGTCAACTGTCAGAGTGGGGAAATGGGGGGGGACATAATATTGTAGCACAGATGAGCACTGAAAGATGGCACTGATCATGGAGGTGGGTGGATTCTTCTGGTCGCTCATCATGGGAGATTTTTGAAAACACGTGAAATTTCAAATTGTGGGTGCTGTGGGGGAGAAGGTGGTTTGGGATTCTAAAAGAGGATGGAGATGGGGTGAAAATTTTAAAGGATTTGAGCTGGGGAAGGGGCTGTTTCTTTTCCTTTTTAATGTAAACAATGGTGTAACTCCCTTGTTCCCAGGGTTACTAGAATCCCACTTAGAATCAGTGGCAGGGAGTGGCAGCTGTGAGATGCCAGTTAAATGGGTTTCACACTGTCACACTCTGTTTTCAGTCTCAGCTGAGCTGGAAAGATGATGTCACCTTAGAATTTTCGCAACAGCATAAGCCACAATGGAATGCTAGCTGCAGGGGTTAGCAGTGGAATTTTGGGAGAGTCAGTAGTCTGTGTGTAGTTCGAGAGAGTCTGTAGAGTGAGGAGTACTACAGAAGGCTACTCCTCAGTCTTAGCTCTGACAGAGAAATACCTCTGGAGATTGGGTAGTGTGTTCTCACCCTAGAAGAAGAACACAGAAGACCAGTGTGTAAAGTGGTAGAGACCATTCCTACAGGGTTTTCCAGTGCCCCCGGAGGGATGGGGGGGAATTCCAGGATTCAGGGGCAATCCCCTGGTCCAACCTGGAGAGTGGTAAAGCTGCCTGAGATTCGTTTGTTCTGTGAGTACCCGAGACTTTTTGTGGGAAAAGCCCTGGGGCACCTGCATTCCTGTAGTGAGTTTTCCTCTGACAAAGGGACTCTGTCACCAAGACTGTTTCTGTTAAAAGTGTCTGCCTACTATGGGGTCTGAAGGGAGACTTGCCAAGTACAGAACTTTTAGTTCGTGTCTGATTTAAAGGCATCTGCTAAAGTGGGGGTCTAGTGTAAAGACATAGCCATGTACAGAACTTTGAATTTCATGACACCTCCGAGGTGTGAGAAGTAGAAAGTTAAATGTGCAAGACATTTCAAGATAGCATCTACAAGAGTGTTTCAGAGAACGGTGTTGTTAGCCAGATGAGTGGCCGAGTATAAATTTGGAAGCAAAGGTGGGAGACCCCATCTGGAGTAACCATGTTTACCCTCCGGGTTCAGTTTGGACAACTTTATTTTCTCAGTGCACTTGGTCAGTGCCTGAAAAAATACCCAGATGTGGGATTTTGGATTTTCTGTGAGCCTGGTGTGCTGGAGGTGGTCGAGAGCCACCAAGAATTCCTCATGAAATATGGGAAAGTATCCTAGTACTGGCCAAGGTGCCATGTCAAGAGAAGTGTACCAGTTTGGGCCATATGTGCCGAGAAATTCCATCTCAAACCTGAGGGTTCGCTGTGTGTGTGTGTGTGTTCTGTACCTCAGTAATCTGCATTACCAGTGGGAGTAGCCCCATGGGGTCCATCTTCGCTTTGTTTATTCTCTGTAATGTGAATAAGAGCCACGCCTAGAATCCCGACCTGGTTTGGACAGTACAGTTACTGCTTCCAGTATCTGGATTTACTTAAGTTCCTGACCAGAAGTACAAACCTAGCATAATGCTGAGCAAACATTTTCTCCCAGGGACCCAGGTTGATGGCCATGCTAAATGGTCCTCCATAATGGTAAACAGAACTATTCATAGTGACTACCCCCATCCCTCTTGGTGGCACCATATGTGAGAGGAGTAGCCTGCCCTAGATTGAACAAGGGGCGTGGGAGGGTACAACAGTATTTCCCAAATAGAATAGGGGAGAAATAGTGCCACTGTTTATTATTCAGATCTGAATAATGAATAGTGCATTATTCATGGTATTTGGTAAAACTGTCCATTGCTTGCACACTCTAGTTACTGCTACTCAAGGGCTCAGCAACTGTGATGTCACTGATGTCATTGTAATTTGACAGCACCAGGTCCAGGATAGCCTTTTCCCCAGTCAGATCCCTGAACTCCTGCATTAAGAAGGCATCCAGGAATGCATCCAGGATGGATTGGCTTCTTCCACTGCTGGCTATTGAGACACTCCAATCTATGTCCAATAGACTTAAGTACCCCATGACTACCACCACCCGCTGCTTTGTGACTTGCCTGATCTCTCCCTTAAGTTTCTGCTCTGATATCTCACACTGATTTGGTGATCAATAGACCACCCCAGCCTCATCTTCCTCCACATTTCTGACTCAGACAAGAACCATGAAAGCATTTGGGACCTCTGCTCATGAACAAGTGGCACTGTGATTCTATTAATCTGTCCCGAACGTTGATTTCCCACATTGCCCACCATTCTGCCCAGATGTGCGAAACAAATTTCGAGCAGAATGTGAAAATGACAGTCATACCGTTCATAGGGAGGTGTGAAGAAATGGCAATGTTGAAAATCTGGAGTGAAAATATTAACACGCTTGTAACTTCGAGAATTTTTAATATTTTCACTCCACATTTTCAACATTGCTATTTCTCCACACCTCCTTACGAATGGTATAGCTGTAATTTTTCACATCCTGCCCAAAATGTGATTTTGCACATTTAGAACAGAATGGCGTGGCTGCTGTGGGAAATCAAAATAGGGGACAGATTAACAAAATCACAGTGCCAATGTTCATGAGTGGAGGTCCCAATTGCTTTCATGAGGTGAGGTCACAAAAATCCCATGTTGAAAATTTGGAGTGCAAATACCAACAAACACCCGGCGCATTAGGGTTTCTAACTGTAACATCCCACAATGTAGAGACTGACAGGCGCCAGGGGTGCAACTGGATTGTCAGCTGTAATGCTCACGCCATTCCACCCCCACCCCCACCCTGCAGCCAGTGACAGGCATCAAGGTGTGCCTTGCACTCTTTTGCCCCAAAGTTCACCCCATTCTCCTATACTGCATCCATCTCAACGTATTTCCTTATGGAATGGGGTAAGCGTAAGGCCCAATGACTCCAAGGCACAACGTGACACTTGTCAGAGTCTGCAGGGTAGGGTGAGGTGAAATGGCATGAGCATTATCGCAGATGACCCAAAGGCACACCTCAAATGCCTGTCAGTCTGCAGGGTGGAGTTAGCGTCAGTTCAATACTTCACTGGTATTCCTATTATGCATCTCTCTAACTCCTGCACTACCAATGCCAATGCTAGCAAGACAACATTTGGCATTGACAAATGCTTGTTATAGTAAGCTATCTGTCACTCAAGTCCCAGTGGAAAGTTTTCCACCTTTAAAAAGGGGAAAATCCTTCTGGGAAAGTCCCTTTTATTATCTAAAACTGCTCCTTGTTATAGAAGGGTAACTAAGTCCTTTTAGCCTGTTATTTAATTAAATGAAGGTCCATAATGATGCTTGGTCAACTGACCCAGGTGGGCGGGCATAAATAGTACTGCCTGAGCAAACAGATGTTAGATAGGGTTAGGGTCTTCTGACTGAGTGTAGGTGAAGGACTAGAAGAGTCCTGTGCTACACTAAGGAGAAAAGTGTGAAAAGTATTTACAAGTCTTTTCTTTTGAATTGTTTTTGTTTTTTTTATTTTTACTTTGTATGGTGCAAAGCTGTTGTTGTTTATGATTACAAAATAAACATCCCGCTTAGAAATGGTTGGTTGTACCAAAAATCTTGTGTTTGTGTCCATCTGTATTTCCCACACCTTTACAGACACATAAACCTCCAATTTATCCTTTAAGGCCCTGGTGCCCTCCCTACTTAAATGCAGTTTATCTGGTGCACTTTGGTCCTTATTATCCCAAGTCCTAC
This sequence comes from Neoceratodus forsteri, assembly GCA_016271365.2. NCBI lineage: Eukaryota > Metazoa > Chordata > Ceratodontiformes > Ceratodontidae > Neoceratodus > Neoceratodus forsteri. The sequence continues at coordinate 478,100,255 of CM028131.1, forward strand.
CCCACACCCCCACCAGCCCGTACCTATTTGACTTGCATCACCCCCTTATCCAACTGTTAAATTCCTCGGTTCTCTGTTTCCTCACAGTACTAGCCCTAGGGACTGGGAGTACCTCAGAGAAGGTTACTGACCTTCCTACTTCACTGCAGATTTTCCCTAGAACCCTAAACCTTTCCTGCACCACCTCTACCTCATCCCCTACAAGGTCATTTGCACCCAAGTGCACTATAATAATAATAATATAATATAAAGAGACTTGGGCATCATCATCACCGATGACCTGAAATCATCCAAGCAGACCACTAAAGTAGTAGGTAAGGCTAGGGGAATGTTAGGGTGTATTAGTAGAAGTATCACAAGTCGGAAGAGGGAGGTAATAATCCCTCTTTACAAGACACTGGATACCTCAGTGAGTGGTGGATATGAATACAGTGCACGGCTTCAAAAAGGCATGGGATAGGCATAAGGGAGCAATATAGATAAGTATGACTAGAAAGGCCATTGACAGAGCAAAGGCCAATGGCACATTTATAAGGTAGAAAAAGAAATGGGCAGACTGGATGGGCCTTGCGATCCTTATCTGCCGTCAACTTCTATGTTTCTATGTTTCTATAATGTGAGGTTTCTCATGCTCCTGCCATACACACTTAGTTACATATGACCCCACCCTCCCACCCTCCCCACCATCATGACTGGTATACACACCACTCACCTGTGGTCTGACATTTTCCTATTACTTCCCCATCTCATACCCTTCACTATTGAATCTCCCATGATAACGACCCTCCCTGCTTTCTCCAGGCCCCCCTTTCATTCTACCTTCCCTGCTGCCCATGTCCTCCCTTCCTGCGATTCTAGTTTTCCCTGTCCCCATGCAATTCTCCTGTGCCACACCTCCCTTTGCTTTCCCACCTCCATCCCTCCAGACACCCCAGCAGTACTATTCCACTCCAAACTCCCACTGCCACCTTTCCACTCAGTCTTGCCCTTCACCCTCATTGCCTCCCTTTCCTTCCCTTCTCACCCCTTTGCCCCTATTATTGGCCTCTATGTTTTCTCAATCCTTAACCTCCCTTCCTGCCCTCTGATCTTCCAAACAAGTCATTACTGTGAACCTGTTCCAGGAGGGCCCCCATACCAGGATATGCCTCTGTTCTCCCTCCCTGTGCTTCTCCCTCTCTTCCATGTTCTGTTTGCTTTACCCACCTACCCCTTCTCCTTATCTCCTGCAAAATCCCCACACTGGTTCCCCAGGGTCCCTGAGGGGTGAATGTTTCTGGACCATTTGGGCTCCTCCCCATTTCCATCCTCTGCCTTCTGTCCTTACAGCACTGAACAGTCTTTTCCTGCCCCTTCAGCCTCTGTTCTTCTCTTCAGCCTCTCCCCTTCCCAACTTCCATCTCAGCTACCTAATCTTTCCTTAAGTTGCCCAAGGTGTGTACACACTGGACAGCCCCCTGCCCCCCACACTGCTCCTAGAAAGATGGCAGCCCCACATCAATTGCTGCTGACCACCCTCCCTTCCCCATGCCCTGACACTGCCCTCCTCCCACCTTTTCCATGCCTCCTAGCTATCCTGTTGTCTGCTCCAGTTCCTAGGGTGCCACATCCTCCCTGGTTTGCTTAAACCCACCTTGCTATAGTAGAGTCACTTTCTGATATTAAGTCCTTCAATAGGCTGACCCTATATAGGGTTTTGCCACAATCCCAATTTTTCTGCTTGTTCCCTCCTCTGCTCTGTATAGACAGACATAGTCTGCTGTGCTAGCTAGACAGACATAACATGTGTTGCGCACTCACCTACTGTGCCCTAACCCGCATGGCCTGTGGCCTGTGGTCCTCCTTGCAGATGCCCTGCGGATGTCCCAAATGTTACTTAGTCAGGACGCCACACTACTGCTTTGTATCACCCATGCATCGGGGTCAGTTGGCCCCTTGGGTAATTTAACAGGACTACAGCTGCCATATTGGTTAGTCTGTGCCATGTGTCTCAGGAGTCTGTCCTCTTGCAGTCCCTCTCTCAGCCTCTCTCAGTATCCTCCCTCCTCCCAGTCTCAGTTTTGTTTTAAAATATCAGCTCTACACTCAGCACTCAGTAATATGATTAATTCTTACAAATGATCAAGTCTCTAAACTTTTAACCAAATCTAAAAATTATAGAAATACTCAAGAGACATTTAGAGTAAAAGAAGAGGCAACTTAAGTGACATCATCCTGTGCCAGTTACATAAACTTTTATCAATATATTCCAGATATCAAAAATAGTATAATAAGACATTTAAACATTTTAATCCATTATTACTACATCTGATTCCCAATTTAACTATTACATACTAGAGAGAAAGTGCAAAATCAAATATCAAAACAGAGACAACTATAAAGTGCAAAATATATATTTCACCATAGTGTCAATTCCACAATTTCATTTCAATTTTTGAGGTCTTTTTTCCTTCTCCTTTCTGTTGCCTTTTTGATTTTTTTCAAGCAAGAAAATACTGAGGGAATATTCCAGGAAATATAGACTGCAGGGGATATTCCCAACATTCATAAATATCTAGGTCTGAGACAAGGAAACAAACAAACAAACAAAAGGCTTTTTAGCAGCTTAGCAGTATAGACATTTGTAATCATTTAGCCCATAACTATTAACAATTGTAATTTCCAAAGCAAGTAATTGCAATATTAATGTGTCATTCATTAAGTTCTAACTATGAAGTTTCCAAAAACATGGGTGATATGGAAAAGAAGATAAGAGAGAAAGAAAGACGAAATTAGGAGAGAATGGAAATACATAATGAGGAAGGGGGAAGGAAAGGAAAGACAGGCGATGGGGAAGGGAATGGATATAAAGTACAAAGCAAGTGGACTGTGTTTTTGTATGTAATAATAGTATTCTATTATTTAAAAATGACTATTAAAATTACTTGTGACAAGTCACACACTGTCAATGGTAACAATTATAAAATTATTTCCAAAACGTTGTATTAATAGGAATAATCAAGTCAATGCAAATTGCTGACAGGTCATATATGAGATCTTCCAGGAATCCTTTGTTCCTACAAGGGCATAGCAGCATTACAAATGAATATAACACGGGCAAATAAATCCCTGTGTCCTGATTGGCTGAGACATAGTTCTAGCCATTGCAGTAAGAGAATGCCACCACTGTTTAAAACAAGTTCCTGCCAACTAGGGCAACTCACAGAATTCATAAGCCACCTATTTCCTAGTTTCCATCAGAAACATGGCTACAGCCTTTACTCGTATATAGAAAACTTCAACTAGGCCCTAAAAATAAAACAAAATGGTTATATTAAATACACCCTGAAAATAGAAAATGGAGTTAAAAATCTATGTTTTGACCTTAGGTCTTCTTCAGGAAATATCTAAAAGAGAAAAAAAAACAAAGTTAGTGAAGCAGGAATAAGGGATATATATATGTGGGGAAAGAAGAAAGGAGAAGGCTAAGGGAGAAGTGATAGAAGGCAAGATTAAGAAATAATCTGTGAAACAAAGGGGTGATGATGAGAAAGACATGGCATAATAGGAGAAAATGAGCTGGAGAAGTCCCAGGTGGGACTAATTAACAGGGCCTAGTAAGGAGGCTGAAAGGTGAGAAATGTGGGGGAAGGAGACAGAGATGGAGACAAATGGTGAAAATGAAAAGAAGTTAAATGTGTACAGATACAAACAGACTTTAGGGAAAACAAGGGCTGAAAGATGTCAGTGGAAAATAAGTCTATCATTTAAACCAGAGGACTGCTGGGAGCCAAGGTGGATGATCATCTTGGTTTCCATGTTTTTTCTATGGTCAGAATCCCAGAAGCCCTGCTGAAGGACATAAACAGAAAGGTCATTGGCACTGTGGTCCCTGGAAATAAAGTGGGTTACAGTGGGTTTATTAGTGTCTCCATTTCTGACTGCCCTGTAATGTTCCCGGAAATGGTCAGCAAGGTGTCTACCAGTCTCTCCAATGTAAATAGCTGCACACTTCCTTCAAAGAATACAACATACCACATTAGAGGAGGTACAGGAGAACTCTTTGGTGATGTGAAGAACACCTGTGGGATCCTGAATTTCAGTCACACTGGAAATAAATTTGCAGGCGTAGCAGCGAGTTCTGTTGCAAGGTTTGGTACCTGGTAGAGAGGAACTGTTAGGAGTAGGTAGGCTGCTTTTTACTAAGAGATTTCGCAGTTTGGGAGGCCAGTGGTAGGAGGCAAAAGGTGGTTCTGTAAAGGAAACACCAACGACTGGGTCAGTTTGCAAAATAGGAATGTTACTGGTGATGACCCTGTGAAGAGAAGGTGTACTCTGATGAAAAGGAAACACTAGTGGGATTCACCGTTGTTCTGCGTAACAGTATCCTTCCTGCAGGGGTTGAGGTTACGGGGCATGTTACTGACCCAGGAGAGTGTTCTGTCCACTGTGCTTTTAGGGTATCCCCTGTTGATAAAGAAACTATGCATTATTTCGGCAGGCTCAGCAAAATCTTCTTCTTCATTGCATAATCTGCAAAGTCTAGGAAACTGTGAATTAGGCAGGCCATTCTTGACATGTTTAGAATGGAAGAAGCTGTGGAGGAGGAAACTGTGAGTGTCAGTGGGATTGTAATAAACTGATGTCTTCAGTCCAGTGTTGTGTACTGACAGTTGGATATCCAGAAAAGGCAGTATAGAGGAGGATACTTCAACAGTGTACTGAAGGGGAGGATGGGCCATGGTAAATTTGTCGAGGAAGACTTGAGGGTCTCCGGAGCAGGAGGTGTCCCCACACAGTCATCTATGTAGCATTTGTAGAGTTCAGGTACAGTCCCTGTGAATGAGAGAAAATATTTTCCTCCACCCAGCCCACAAATAGATTGTATTCTTTGCAGGAAGTGTGCAGCTATTTACATTGGAGAGACTGGTTAGTGTGTAGTCGGCAGCAGTTTGTTTCAGTCAGCCGGAGAATGGATTAGTGGCAGCGCGTGAGGAACTTCTGTTTCCGTACTGCAGTACATGGCGCTCTGAAGGAGAGCGAGAGTTTTCTTTTTCATGTGGAGAGTAGGTACTGTGGGCAAAATGTAAAAGGGAGGGGGGACAGTTGTCAAGGTTTTTTTTTTTTTTAAATAGTGGCTGACTGCGGACTTTGGGAAATAGGAAACATTGCGCTGAGTGTAAGAAGGCTGGTAGCTGGAGCTTTTTTTAAGCTGTGATGATGTAGCCCGATATCATCATGGCTTAAAAAACATCTCAGCCGCCGGCCCAGTGGTGCAGAGGGCTGAGGCGTTGAACGCCACACTGCCCACGCCCGCGACCCGGTTCGAGCCGGACTCGTAGCCGGTGGTCGGCCGGGAGTTAGGTTCGAGCGTCCGATGACAGCTCGCCCATCCGGGTGGGATTTGGCCATATTCCGCCTTGTGCGACCCGAGCGGAGGCTTGAGGGAAGCACATGCCCACACAGGGGATTGGTCGGATGGCCGCTAAGCAGATCAGACGCCGACGACGTGCGTGCATCGCCAGGGGGAGTATCTGCTAAGGGAGGGAGAAAACAGGAAGATGGAAGCCTGCCTCGTCCGGGAGAGGCGGGGCCCTGGGACGTGCCCCGCGATTTGCCAGCGCCCACTCGACAGTCCACAGGGTAGGCAAACTGAGATTCTGAAGTGCCCCCTACCGTCCGCTGCCTGGGTAAACCATGCTCCATGGGGCCTGTGGACTGTGTGAGCTGGGTCGCAGGTAGTAGGATGTCCGCGGGACAACGCCGACGGGTCGGAGGAGGCAGGCTAGAGGAGAATAAAATACAATTTAAAAAAAAACAAACATCTCAGCCAATGAGCTTTCTGTATTTACGGCACCCAGTTCATAATAGCAATATATTCAATTCCTGGTCAGAAGATAATGTACTATTGATTGTTAATTTAACAAACAAACACACCCTTTTCTAAATTTGATTTCGTTATCCCTTTTTCATTCTAACTGTGGACATAAACTTTAAAACAGGATTCCGTCCTTTTAGACTTACTTTTACTGGCTCCTTGTCAGCACTAGACATAATTTTCTACTTGTGCCAGTACAATCAGTTCCTGTGTAACTGATTGCAATGTTACCAGCAATGAATTATGATGTCAGGTGTAGAGAAGCAGGCAGAGCAGTTAAGATCATAGCAGCAGCAATTACAGTTTCAAGTTAAATATGCTTGAAGGTCAAGGAGAAGCTACATACAGAAAATATATAAATATATGTAAAATTATGGCAGATGTTACAGTTGGGCGGAGAGGAAGAGCCTCTTTGGGATGGCATCTGCCTTCAGTTACCTAAAGGTGGTCCTGTCTTTTCTTACTTATAAATTGTGCCAACAGTTTTTTTTCACTAATTTGATAAAGCTTTACTAAATGTTAAAGAAAAATATTTGAACAAAATTCTGTTGGCAAGAAAAAGTGCTGTTCAGCCGATTGGTTTAGCTGGCACATTATTACTGACTAAATGTCTTGGCAAACATTAACTGAGGACAGACTCGTAATAAAGCAATCTGAGTTACTTACATTAGTTTTTACTAATTAAGAAATCTTTATACATGAGGCTGATTACTCTGCTTAGTACTGCCATCAATGAAAATTGATATTTGGCTCTATTACATAAATAATCGGGAATTTGATTTTTAAAAACAAATCTATCCTTAGATGAATTAGATAACTTTCTGGAAAATTACTAAATTACTCATTTTGAGTGTAGCACTGAGGATCATGTCACAACTCCAGAAAGACTCTGCAGGACAGTGGGCAGAGGACTGATGTAGGATGTACCAGCCCACCTGTGTAGTACTAATGCTACTACTTGCAATACAAACAACCCAGGTTCAGGAGCAAGCCTGGGATATCAGAGAGCCAGCCAGGGGATGCAAGCCGAACATCCAATGGGGACACTCCCCCCAACTCAGGAGAGGATGGGTTCGGCCTCCAGTGCAGTATTGCCACCTGAGTGACCACAGGTGGTGGTGCAATCAGAGCTCTAGACTCAGGGAGGGTGGATGCTGCCATGAGTGTGTGTGTATGCACGTGCATGATGAATGCACCATTGACATCACGAGGTTCAGGAAAACAGAACAAGGAAAGCAACCCAGTCTGACACAGATTGACACCTGCCTCACACCACAGGCACTGCACAGCTGACAGTGGAGCTCTCTTGACAATACACTCTAACTCTGTCAGAGGTTGAGTCCTTTCTGGTGGCCCTGCTCTAGGGGTAAATCAGGGAGGAACATGGGAGAGGTAAGTCCTAGAGAAGATGAGTGATAGTGCTGGTCGTGAGGTAGACCCAATGAGGGCCAGACAGGCAACAGGGGGGGAAATACAATAATTACAAAAAAGAAGGATTGATGGCAGGATGTGCTTCTCTGGATTGGACATTGAGATCCCCCTCTGTCACACATAGATATATAGAAAGCGACAGCAGAAGGGGACCAATAGACCCATCTAGTCTGCCCATAGGTCAACCGCCATCCCTTAACTGCTATTCGGTGTTATGGTGCACTTATGTATATCCCATGCTCTTTTGAAAGTTTCTACCATTTTACCTCTACCACATCCCGTGGCAAGCAGTTCCATGCATCCACCACTCTCTCGGTAAAGAAGAATTTTCATGTGTTGCCACTAAATCTGACCCGTTCTAGCTTCATGTTGTGCCCCTGATTATAGAGTGACTTTTGATATGGAACAAGTCCTTACTTGCACCTCGCTTTTCCCTTCAGGTATCTGAATGTCTCGATCATGTCTCTCTCTCCTCCGCTGCTCCAGGAGTACATATTTAAGTCCTGCAGATGCTCTTCATAAGATTTTTTGTGCAGACTGTGTACCATTTTTGTGACTCTCATCTGCACTGCATTCTAGTCTGTTAATATCTTTTGTAAAGTGCGGTCTTCAGAATTGGATGCTGTATTCCAGATATGGCCTCACCAGTGATCTATAGAGTGGCAGGATGACCTCTCTTTTTATGCTGGTAATCCCCCAGTTATGCATCCCAACATACCATTTGGTTGCAGTGCCTCCTTCTCATGTTGCTTGGACATTTTCAAGTCATCTGTAATAATCACTCCCAGATCTCTTTCCTATTAAAAGGAATCTAGTTTTTCTCCTCCTAGGTAGTAATTCTCTCCTGGGTTAGTCTTTCCAATATGCATGATCATGCATGTTTTTTGCATTAAAGTTCAGTTGCCAGGTTTTTGACCACATTTCCAGAGTCTTAAGGTCATCTTTCATCTTTTCCACTCCTTCTGGTGTGTCAACCCTGTTGCCTGTCTTTGCGTTGTCCATGAACAAACTCACCTTACCCTCTAGTCCATTAGAAATGTCACTGATGAGAATGTTAATTGGTCCAAGTACTGAACCTGCTGGCACCCCACTATCTATGCCTCTTTCCCCTGAAAGTGAGCCATTTACTAGTACCCTCTGGCTCCTTCCAGAAATCCAGCTCTATACCAAGTTTACCACCTGTTGCCCTACTCCTATGATATCCAACTTGTTTAGCAGTCTTCTATGTGGGACTGAGTTGAAGGCCTTGCTGAAATTCAGTTATACTATGTCCACAGCACCTCACTGGTCAACCACTTTTGTCACCCAGTTGAAAAGTTAATTAGATTAGTTTGGTATGACTTTCTTGATGTAAAGCCATGCTGCCTTGTATCTAATTTGCTGTTGTCCTCAAGAATGATATAAGCCTCTCCTTGAGGAAGGGTCTCCATTGTCTACCCAAAATTGAAGTGAGGCTTACCAGTCGTAGATGCTTGCCCTCTCCTTGCGCCAGCTTTTGTAGAGGAATAACTAGCTTTTTCCAACCTTGTGGGACCTCACCAAGATCAAACGCTAAGTTTAAAGAGTTCAGCGAGTGAGCCGCCATTTCCTCTCGCAGTTCTCTCAGTAACCTAGGATGCATTTCATCTGCTCCCATGGCCTTGTTTATATTTATTTGTTCCAGTTGCCTAAGGACTGCTTCCTCTGTAAGGATCCTATGTATACTCATTACCTTTGTTGCCCTGTAACTCCACAATAAAGTTCCCACTACCCTGGTGTTCCAGGAACTTGACACTGATGGAAAATAGGTTGTGGCATTTGGGGTGGTAAACAAAGACCTGGACTCTGCCCAAGAGAGGTATGGGTGAGGGAAAGAAAGAACGTGGTCTGGCCTATTCTGAATGTTTTTGTGACTGCATCCCAACCTTTTATACAAACACACAAACATATAAATTAGCCAGCCTGAAGAAGGCCTTATGGTCTGTTGAGTCTGCTCAACTGCAGTGTCCCTTGCTCCAGAAATTACAGTGGGCCCTACCTCCCTCCCCCAGCCCTGACCTTCCTTGTCCCTCTAGCCCACCTTCTTCTCTTTTTAAACTTAACCCTTAAAAGACTGCAGGCATATGTGTATATATATATATATATATATATATATATATATATACACATACATATATATATATTATGGTAGCATGGTAGTGCTACCATAGTTAGGGTTGAGTACCCCAGTTAAGGTTAAATGGTGAAACTTTGCACCTTAATAACTTTTCCACCATTCAACAGATTTGCCTAAAATTTGTCAGGCATGGGGTGTAACCATAGATCTTGGAATCTGCCAACTTTTTTACCAGTCAGATATACAGCTGTGGAGTTATTAAGCAACATTCCGGGGGGCGCATTTACTTTTTTTGTACATTCTTTGCTCGCGCCTACAGGTCGCACAGTTTGAGCGGCTGGTCCAAAAACTTCAGGGAACATGTGACCAGGGTCCCCAATGTGCCTTTTGAAGATTTCGTGAAAAAATATTGAACGGCTCAAAAGTTATTCAAAAAACAAGTTTCCCATTATAGTCAATGGGAAAAGTTAACAAAAAGTTTGACGGTGTCGCAAATGCAGTTTTTAGTGTCGCAAATGACCGCTGTAGTGTCATAAGTCAGACATTTATTTTTTCAGTTACTGATCACAGAAATACTTGGCATTTAAATTAGGACCATCTAGGCACACAATTCTTTTTGTGTTTACCTAGTCGAGCCCTGAGGATGCTAGGCATGTCTTTATTTTGGGGTTAAACACCCCAGAAATATATTTTTTGAAATTTATGGGAAAAGTGTCACAAAATAGTGTTGCACCTGCGACACTTTCATTTTTTGAGTGAAAGTGTCGAAATCACTACTACTTTGCAACACTATGGCCAAAATGACAGGAATTGTTTACACCCTGCTGCAAAAGAACAGTTTGGTCTTTGGGCTGAAATTTGGAGGAAGAAAGCCAACATCCTACAGATGTACCTTTATGTAGTTTGGTGAAAAATATTGCAGGGATGCAAAGTTACAGTACTCAAGTTTACGCTTTTCCCATAGACTAACATTGCAGCGCCCCACGTTTCGGAGCCCGATCTCGGAAATGGTGCGATACGGACTTTCATCAGAAACATTCTTAGCCCCCAAGTGGTGGCTAAGCACAAACAAGCCAGGAAAGTCATAATTCATACAAATTTTTTAATTTTTTTTCTACATCGTACGGTTCCTGAGATATAAGCAATTTAGGATTCCAACTCCTCTTTTTCTGCCCCGAGCCTCATTATTATGCATACATTCTTTGAACTCGCTCTGTTTCTCCATGCAACTGTTGGGAAAAAACAGGGTGTGCGCTCCAGTTACTGTTACAAGTAGCGTTTCCACTTGCGTTTCCATACCCATTTGCATTAGCTGCTCCCGTACGCCACCGTATGCTATCCTTTATGCTTCTGTTGGCGCCTTTGCATTTGCATTACTCACCATTTGTGCGTTCACAGTACTGTTTCTGTTTGTGTTTCACTTTGCATCACCATGCACATTACCATTTGCATTTGCGCTATCCTTCCATTTGAGTTTGCATTTGTCTTTCATTTGCGTCATCGTTGTTGTTACTGTTACCATTTGCATTTCTAATTGCGTTCCGTGCCTGTGCGCTGCGTTATGGTTTGCATTTCATATGCGCTTACATTTGTGTTTCTGTTTCCTTGTAGCATTCTGTCATTGTTATCTACTATTTGTGTTTCCAATTGCGGTACCATGACCGTGCATGTTACGGTTTGCATTCCGTATGCGCTTTTGTTTGCATGTTTTTCCTTTGGCGTTATTGTTGTTGTTACCATTAGCATTTACAATTGTGGTACCGTGACCGTCGTGTTATGGTTTTGGAATTCCATAGCCTTGCATTTGTGTTTCTGTTTTGGCGTTATTGTTGCTGTTACCATTACCATTTATGCATAATTGCTGTACCATGACCGCGTAATGGTTTGCATTTCTGTACATGCTTGTGTTTACGTTTCTTTTTTCTTTGGCATTATTTTAGCTGTTACCATTACCATTTGCATTTCAAATTGCAGTACCGTGACCGTGCGCGTTACAGTTTGCGTTTCCGTACGCGCTTGCATTTGCCTTTCTATTCCTATTCCCTTTGGCATTATTGTTGCTGTAACAGTTAACATTTGTGTACAATAGCAGTACCGTGACTGTACGCATTACCAGTTGCGTTTCCGTACACACTTGCATCTCCATTTGCGTCACTGTTCGCTTTGGCGTCACTTTGCGCTTGCGTTTCTATTAACATTTGCATTACCATTTACATTTGCATCACCATGTGCGTAACCATTAGCACTTGCATTTGCATTACAGTTACTGTTACTATGTCACAAGACTTCGTGTGTTGAGATGGGGCCCAAATGGCCCTCGCCCCCACTACTGTATTCTATTCACTATTTATAGTCCTCATTCTCAAAAAGAAGGGAAATTCATGGCAAAACACTCAGTTTAATGCATCAGTTAGGGTTGTTACATAGCAACAAAAAGTGAGGAAATTTGGTGTTAGAGTTGAAAGCTCCCCTTGCACCCCCAGCCCCCCCCCAACCGGCATCGGGATGTGCGTTGTGGTGTCGGTCCTAACTCTCACCCCATTCTCCTATACCTCAGCTTTGTTTACACATGTGATGAGGTGAGAGTTAGGACCGACAACCCCAATGCACACCCAATGCCGGTTGGGGGCGGGCTGGGGTGCAATGGGGGCTTGCAACCCTAACACCATTCAGCACTCAAAGGGCTTTTATTTATTGTTACATTTGCACATAAGACATTGTACAGCATGCACATGAACTTCCAAAGTCACTATTTGTCTGTAACATAACTTATGAACATTTAAAAAAATCCTTACTAGACAACAGTATACTCCTAACAAAGTAAACAACATTAACATTAACAACTAGGAACACAAAAAGACTTCCTACTTGAGAAAAATGCAATAATGATAACATAAAGGCATTTTCTGAAATAATTAAAATGTAATCAGTGGTGGAATAAATGTTCTTTCAAGGGCATCTTTGAAAAAAAACTATACAGTGCAGCAAGAGCTAAGAAAAGAAACCATTGGTTAGTCATTGTACTCTCTATCCATACCAGACTTTATAAAGATTGATACAAATACAATTTTTCAATCTAGTGTACTTTGACCATTTATTCATTGACATGACCCAGTGCAGGTTCCTCCCCTACTTCATCCTCTAGTAGCCCCAGCTGTAATCATTGCCAGGGTTGCCATACTTCAAGAAATTTCAGCAGTTATATACGGAAAGTTGCTTAAATGCACTCCATTGTCTCCTCTTCCTTCATCTTGGCTTTGTACATCCATGGTCTTGTGGGGCAAAGTTCAACCAGTGTAAAATGATACACTTGAGGGCTGTGACCCATATGATTTGTATAACCCTCCATTGACTTTGTGGAATACTAAGGAAATGGACAGTCCTAGAAAGAGATCCATAGAGGAGTAGGGAATGTGTGTGGTGGTCAGTGCCTGTAAGGTGGCATGAACTTCCCCAAAAAGACTGAATAATGGGACATTCCCAGAAAATATGATAATGGGTTCCCACTGCACTGCAATGCATCCAGCAGGTGTCCATGTACCATAGGTTGCGTTATAATGTAGAGTAACTGTGGGAGTTCTAAAGTATCAGGTGAGAATTCTCCAGATGAACACCTTCCATGTTGGGAAGGCAGGTATAGCCCACCCCTTTAGGAGACACTGCTTTCAGAAATGGCCTGCAAGGGGATTACTGCATTCTCTCTCCCAGCTTAATTGAATGTGTTCTAATGGGGGGTCCATATGTCTATTAAATAATTTGTATAGCTCAGAGACCAATCTGGTTTTAACACGAAGAGTGACCAGCCAGTAAAAAAACTGTTTCAGATACGACTGCGGTCACCTAATTTGATTGATGTGATCTTCTTGGAGCAAAAAGGGTTAGACTTGAAGGGACCTAAAATGATCCTCACACTGAAGGTGATATATGTCCCTAAGGCCCTGAAATGAGAGGCAATATTCCACCAAGAGGCATTGCTTAAACATAGTCAGTGCCTTGCTCTCCCAATGGGGCCTATTCATGAAAGTGCATAAGTGCTACACATGTAGTGGACACATGGCACATAGCCCGATATGCATGTGAAGCACATATGGCCCATGCATGCAGCATGCACCAATGGTGTGCAAGGATGTGCACAGACCTGGCCCATGAACATGCATGTGGGGAGAGATCCGCACATGTGTAGGGTGTAGCCATATGGGAGAACCGCATGGACCGCCACATGCGCTCTTATGAACCAAAATTCAGTTGAACACCACAAAGGGATGCAGATGCCTGCCTATGCAGTGCTGAAGCAAACATAACACCTGCGTATAACCATGGCACCAAAGGCCAGCAGCTGTCTGCAGAGCCCTGGGGCCAGCAGCACAAGGCCACAGCCATAACAGACGTGAGCACTGCCGGGGCTGTGATGCCATGACATCACACCATAGTTGACCAACACGATGTCGGGCAGTCAGGGCCACAACATGTGCATGGCACATGTGGCAAAGCCCAGGGACCAAACAGGACAGCAGCCCAATGGCACAAGTAAGCCACAGCCCCCCCCTCATAATAACACAGTCTGCAGCCATTGCATGGTAATGATGGCAAGGCAGTCCACCCACCACTGTCACCATAACATGGGAAAGGGACACTAATACACAGCCTGCAACAGTGGAACAGCAGTGGTACAGAGCCCCCCACCCCCACCCCAACACTTTTCCTACTGCATGGTCCATGGTGTACTGGTGCTCTGCTTTGCATTGTTCTTGGAGCCACTGTAACACATAAAGGTGGAGTTCCACCTAGTGGCAAGTTCTTGCTGTAGCTGGTGAATTGGTCAGTTATTCAGTTTTGCAGTTCCTGCCAAATTTTACAAGATTTTGCAGAGTGTCTAAAGTGACCACATTCTACGGCAGCACCTCCACCATATTCTGCACACCCTGTCTCCACTGAAAAAGTCTGGTACCACTAGACTGATGTATGTGAAAACATGATAAATGCAGACACCCACCATCCTTCAATGCTTTCACAATGTTAGTTCCATTGTCTGCAAACAGATCCTGGGAAAAGAACATTAAGGGAAAGACATTCTGAGAACAGTTTCTTTAGCCGGTAAGATTTTCACACCAGTGTGATTTTCTTTGTCAAAGCTTGCAATACAGGGACAGTCTTTTGTTAGGATGTTGTTGGTCCCTGGTAGTGCCTGGGGATGTTATGTAGGGAAAATGATACCCAGTGGGTGGTGACAGTCATGTAGTCTACTGTTTGACCACTTGTCCACAAATCTGTTTTTGTATGTACTTCTTCAATAGCTGATGACTGCAATGTACTGTTTATCTTTGGTGCAATTCTCTATAAAGAGCTGGCACAGTCTTTCTAGACAAATATGTCCATGATAGCAGCAGGTATTGAGGGCCAAGAAGTTTCATCACCTTCCGAAACCAAGCAGAGTCAGCAAGAGAAAATGGTCTCATGTCCAATGCAAACATTGCGGATTCTGCTTTATTTAAGTGCTGAGGAGCTGGATGACATTGGTTATATTTAGTTCCACATTCAGAAGCCTGCTGCGTCGTTAAATGTTTCAGAGGTGTGACTAGCCCAACAAATTAGGCTGGAGGAGACAGAGAACTCATTATGCTTTCAGTTGGGGGCTTCTGATTTAAATAATGACCTAGCAGATAGCGGGGTGATACATCCAAAGTCCTGCTTGGTGTCTGAGGGGTTTTACGTTGTATATGGAATACTGTAGCTATACCACCAGCGTGAGTACCAGTGCCAACCTGTGCAACATCCTCTGCCATGCCACCTTGTGACTAATTCCTGGCCCACTGAAGTGGATATATTGACTGTAAGTGTCTTATTAAGGCTGATGTGCCATGGTTGCTTGCTTGTCTTCCTCTGCTGAAAGAGGCCTTACATAAAGAACATATTACACGCATACTGTTCTTTGGGTTAAGGTGAAAAAAACTCCAAACAGAAGAGGATGCCTTTTTTGTTTTTGTCCTTGACATTGCAACTTCTGAATCATCATCCGGCATGTCTTTGTAAATTTCTGTATTTTGATTACTTCCTCAGTGTCCTCATTGGATGATTGGGTGAGGCCTGCCTCCGCAGAGGAGACAGGCAAACCAGGCATGACTTCCTTTCACTGGCCCCTAATGACCTTTATTCTGATGATCTTACCCCAGATATGTTGGTCTGGCATCTCACAGGTTCCTCTGGCTCTGAGCTCTCATTATTTGAGTCCCACCATGCATTGCCTCTTTTTCAGGAATGTACTCACTGTCACTGCTATTGACATAGTCTGACTGAGAAATGAAAAAGTTGAATCTTGAGAAAGTGGCACAAAGTATTCTTGTGTGCTTATTCTTTCCTTTATACTATGTGATGTGCTTGCAACTGCCTTTACTTTTTAATAACTGTACTTTAGCAAATCTACTTTTCTTAGTTGCTGGTTCAGCTACCAAGCCTTTCTTGCAGCCTTTTACTTGGCCTGTATTTGTTAACTGAGTATCATCTGCAGCAGCAGACAAACATAATGGATCTCAGAAGACAAGGACTCTGAGCACGAGGAAGCTTTAATCGGTAAAGAAGAGGATGCACCTACTGCAGTAGAAGCAGCACTGTTTGGGGTCATGCGCATGGCGCTTAAGATGGTAGTCAGGTGATTCAACAGCTCCTGCCCACCTGTTTATTTATTTATATTAGTCTATTCATCGTAGTTTCATTGATAAAACATTAGTTTCCATTTTCTAAATACATTGCCGCCATTTTATTTGTCAAATCTCAGCTTGACAACTATTTTAATTCATTTAATCTTGTCAGTTTGTCTATCGCTATCAGCTGTGAAATGTCACCTCTGGGTGCTGGGTCTGTTACAGACAGCAGGAAACAGCCTATTCAGAACCTCAGCTCCACAAATGACCAACCAAGTAAATTGGACATTCAGTTCATCAAAGCGGTACTTAATAAAATGCAACTAGATGTCTCTGACACTAAAAATGCAGTTGGTCCCTTTGTAATGTCACTAATAGCAATACTGAGAGATCAGAACTATTTGAAAATAAGTTAGCTGGCTTAACAGACATGGTTAATTTCCTGGAAGATAAAGTCGAATAACAAAATGAGCATATCCAATATTTACTTAAAAAAAGTGGATGACTTAGAAAATAGGGGGAGATGAAATAATCTTCGTATTGTGGGATTGCCAGAAGGAGCCAAGGGTAATGATTTGGTTCCTTTTCTGCAGCATCTTATACCTGATTTGTTGTGCATACAATGGCCCTCGAAATAGAAAGGGCACATCGAGCTCTAGGTGCCAAACCTGCCCATGGTAGCAGACCACGATCTATTATTGCAAAGTTTCAGAGACATTATTAAGGAGGAGATTTTAAAGAGAACAAGGGAGCATATGCAATTAATATGGCAGGGGGAGAGAATTTACTTTTTTCAAGATTTTTTTTCAGAAGTTATCGAACAGAGAAAGATGTTTTATGAGGGGAAAAAGCAGCTTCAGAAATTGGGCTGGTCATATCATTTTAAATATCCTGCCACTCTTGTTGTCTCGCTACCTGGGGGTAAACCTTTTTATTGTGATTACATGGACCAGTTGTGGGAAGTCTTAAAGAGACGTGGAAATAATTCAAATACACAAACTGCCATTTCCTACTCGAAAAACTTAGAGAAAACGGTGAATGCTCATGAGACTCGTCAAGTTCGATCAGTAACTCTCCTCGAGCCTCGGCACGGCCATCACGCAGACAAAGGCTGAAAATGTCCCTGCGATTGTACACAACATCCATGACTGCACGCCTATTGCCTATGCCTCTGCTGTGAAAAATGCTGTTCAACCATCTAAAATTCCAGCCTATTCATCCATCACCCGATGTAGTAAGCCAACCAACAGAACCTCCTATACCTACAGATTCACCCAGCCTAACTTTTTTCTAAATAAAATGAGACAAAGAAGTAGGAGCAGAGAATCCCCCAAATCAGGGGGTAACACCTTCAGGAGATATGTCGCCAAGAATCCTGCATGATCCCCTATCAAATCCCATCAAGATTCATTAAATACTCTAGACTGCTAGATCGAAATGTGCCCAACCTGAATCAGTTTGTTAGGAAGACGGAACGCTCACAGGAAATAAACCCAACTTCCTCTGTGGTTCTTAAAGGAACAGTGTCTCCTGGTTCAACACGCTGCATAATGGAGGCTCTCTGCTAATAAACATAGTTTCTACTACGCACAGCGTTTCCTTCTTTCATGCAACCAGTGCTCTGCTTCTGTTCCTGGATGCTCCTGCCTACTAAAACACTGGCTTTGTGCTCATGCAGATATTAGCTGTGACTTGTTTTTGACCCATATAACTTTAGATTGTTTAACTTATGAACAACCATTTTTTTACTCTGCTTACCTTATGGGGGACTTGGTTGTAATATACTTTCCTCTTCTTTACAGATTTAAATACAATTTTCTAGATTAGGTGGCTAAATTAAATCTATTAGTCTTTGATGCCACCTAGTGGATATATTCATTCTTGCGACATGAAGTTTTATCACTTTTCAGTTGTTTCTTTATTAATGCTTAAATACTTACAGTTGGCATATATATCATTTACAATGACTACCATGATTGTTGTAATGTAGTATGAAGATTTCTGCTGCTATCCAAGTGCCTTTGAATCCTACGTTACTAATTAATTACACTCTTTATTATGACTGTGAGATGGCGAAGCAACTTCTAATAATGGTCATTCTGGATATAACATTATAAATGTAACTCTACTTTAATATCAAAGGACAAAAACCTGCCTCCAAACACAGAACATAACTCTTATTCTCAAAAGGAGTTCGTTTTGAACATGCATATTACCTGCATAATATGGAAGGGTCTGTTATTATATACTGTAACTAGAAAGCCTGAGCTCCCAGTTAGGAGTACTATTTAAAAGGCATACTTCATATAATTAATTACATTTGGCTAATTGAAATGCATATGTGCAGGGCTGTTATGGTGTTTTCTGTGAGAAACACACAGTATTAAAAGTTGATGCACCTTTCCTTGATATTGCTCTATGGCAGACATGCATGGTTAGTTTGCTGTGTGACTTCTATGGCATCCAGTTGGATTGCTGTCACCTAACAAGTGCATTTTTCATTTTGTTCTAGGTTTTTGCTTATACTTATAAAACCCTTTTACTCCCATATGGAAACCTATTTGGAGCAGGCTTTGGGCCCATGCTAGCTCTGATAAAAGCTTCCCTATATCAGACATACTAAGCTATGATATATGATTCAAAAGCTGCTTTGACATATCACACTCTAATTAGGGTCACTCCATTTTTGTCATTACATTATTGTTGTGTTGGCTTTGGCACTCTGTTAGTGGTAAGGACACTTCTATTGTACATCATTACAATTGGGAATCCTTTATCATTAATCAGTATTACGTTATCTATTCTAATGCTAACAGGCGTGGTAGTCTGGATATATCAACTACTTCTACTACCTATCAGAATTCAGATTCTGGTTCTTGCTTTTAAAGTATATATTGAATTATTTGGTGTTGTTTTTTTTCCCTTTTCTTTCAGCCCACATGCAGTTTGTGGTCATTATGCTCTGTATAGCCTAACCTTCTTTGGTGTTATACATTTATTATAGTGTATTTTACTGTATAATTATAAGTAAGTTCTATTTAGGCTTTTCATCTAAATTTTATTCATATACCCTTATTTTATACATTAGTCTTTCTGTTTTATTTTAATAGATTCATTATTAATATTGTTTAAGTTTAGTTGTAGAGATGTTTCCTAACAATACATTCTAAATTCAGCTTTCCCATAGAAATAAGGTGGACAATTATTTTACAAATAGCTACAAAAAATTACCCACTCAAAATTGTTTCATGGAATATACAAGGTTGTAATAATCCCATCAAAAGATCCAAAATTTTGAATTATCTAAAAACAATGAAAGCTGATGTAGCCCTTTTACAAGAAACACATTTAACAACTGAGAAAACTGCCAAGCTTAAAAGATCTTGGATTGGATCAGTGTACGGCAGTTCATTTAATTCTAAGAGTAAGGGTGTTTGTATTCTGTTCCATAAAAACCTGAATGCTGTGTTACAGTCCACTGTTTTGGATACAGAAGGCAGATTCATTATTGCAAATGTTAAAATTGAGCAATGAATACTATCTTTGGTAAATCTATATGTCCCCAATATTAATTAGGCTGATTTCTTTACTAATATAACTGAAAAAAATTACAAAAATACAACTGGAGAAATTATTTTAACTGGGGATATGAATACTGTTATGGACGTATTCACTGATAGCACATATTCACAACTGTTTGACCATTCTGTTTCCTCAAAGGCCTTGAATGGTTTCTGTGATGAATTTGACCTAATTGACAGTTGGAGAATTATGAATCCCAAAGGGAAAGACTATACCTTCATATCCAACCGACATGGCTCTCACAGTAGACTAGATTATATATTTATTGCAGAATCTTTGCTTCAAGGCCTTTCGGCAAGTCACATTGATAACATTGTCATGTCTGACCATGCCCCTATATTTATTAATCTATCTGTAAATTTCATTTTGCCCTCAGAAGGAAATTGGAAATTCAATAGTAGTTTGCTTAACTCCCCAGACTTCCCTGGCTGGTTACAGAAATAAATTAAAATGTTCTTTCAACTTAATGACAATGAAGAAGTCTTGGCCTCAATTTTATGGGACTCCTTTAAGGCTTATATTACAGGACGCATTATCTCCTACCCAACCTATAAGAAGAAACTAAGACAAGAAAAATTGAATCAACTAGAGGCTGATTTAAAAAATAAAAAGAAAGCATTCATTTCCTCAGGCTCTAAAAACATCATATTATACAAAGAGGTCATTGATGCTAAATATGAGATTAATACAATATACAATCAAAAAGCAGAATATGTTTTGTTTAGACTCAAACAAGCTTATTGGGAAGCTGGAGAAGTGCAAGGGAAGCTATTGGCTCACAAGCTCAAAACCTTATCAGAGGCAAATGTAGTAGCCTCAGTAAAACAAAAGAATGGCAAACAGGTGCACAAATCTGAGCAGATTTTAGAAGCTTTTACAGATTTTTACTTTAATCTGTACAAATCTGAAGGTCAGTTTAAACAGGAGGACTTAGAGCAGTTTTTGGGAGATATTAAGTTAACTGCTATATCAGAAAAGGACAAATCCAAGTTAGATAAATATATTACCTTGGAGGAAATTCAGAAGGCAATACAATCCTTTCCGGATGCTAAAGCCCCAGGCCCAGACGGCCTTACAAGTGAATTTTACAAAGCCACTATACAACTAATTGCACCAGCTCTACTTAAAGTTTTATGCCAACTCCAATGAAACAGGCTTTTTACCTCCTTCCATGAGGGAAGCCGCTATTGTTGTTATCCCCCAAAAGGACAGAGATCCAACTTTACGTGGTAATTACAGACCAATATCTCTCATTAATGTTGACTGCAAAATTCTTGCTAAAATAATGGCTAATAGATTGAATTTGGTTATCCAGAAATTGATGCATCCTGACCAAGTAGGATTTGTATGCGGACGTCATAGCTCAGATCTCTTCTGAAAAATTCTACACATCATACATGAGGCAAGGCATAATCCATTCTCTCCTATGCTTCTATCCTTAGATGCTGATAAAGCTTTTGATAGGATGGAGTGGAAGTTTTTAATGAAAATTCTAGAGAAATATAATCTAGGTAGTTATTTTTGCAAGTGGGTGCAGATTCTTTACTTTGAAGTATATGCATCAGTCAAGATCAATTGTATATCTTGCAGTAAATTTCAAATACATGGGGTACCGTCAGGGGTGTTCTTTGTCTCCACTTTTATTTATACTAGCATTAGAATCTCTCCTTACCAAATTCTGCTCCTCCACCTAATATCAGGTGTTAAAATAGAAAGGAACAGAAAATCTCATCTTACGTGGATGACATTCTACTTTCAATAACTAATCTACAATATTCTATTCTCCAAATACTAGCCATTGTCCAGAAATTTGCCTCTTTCTCAGGCTTTAGGATAAACTTTGAGAAATCTGAGGCTCTACCATTGACTAAGGTTTTTGATGGGTCAATATTTAAGTTACATAGTATTAAGATTTCAACTCAAAATATTACATTTTGGGGTATCGTATTACCTCTAAGATTTCTCAAATAGTTTTATTAAACTTTAAGTCAATTTTAGAAAGAATGCCAGCTGATTTTACTCAATAGGGTAACATTTGTCTGCCCTTTTGGGGGAAAATACAAGCTTTCAATATGATGCTAGCACCAATTGTATACTATCTTTTATAAAATCTACCCATTCAGATCCCTAGAATTTACTTTAGTAAAATATATACATTGATTAAGAAATTTCCATGGGAAAATAAAGCTCCAAGAATTTCTTTAACCAAGCTTTAACAGCACAAAGCAAAAGGTGGCTTTGGCCTTCCAAATTTTAAATGAAGACATGACGCTTTTATTGCTGCTCAATGTATCAAATCTTTGTGGCTAAATAAACACAGGATATTCCAGGGTGGGTTCAGGTAGAACAAAGTCTATTGAAGGGTAGCCACCCAAGAATAGTTTTGTTCTCTGATACAAAAAAACCTCTTTGCTTCCAACCCTATTTTTTAATTAAATTTGTAACTCTTGGAACTCAGTAGCCTCTTCATTGAGCTGGTCTCCAAAAACATCCCTGCATTGTCCTCTATTGGGGGAATCCTTTGGTTAAGGTTGAAGGAAAAAGTATACAGTGGTCAACTTGGAAAATGGCAGGAATTGTATTTATAGAAGATCTTTTAGATTCCAGTAAAACAATGTTAATGTCTTTTATACAAATCTCTTCAAAATATAAACTTCCCAGGACAGAGTTTCACAAATACTTACAGCTCAGAGATGTCCTAGCTGAGAAAGGCTTATTTGCCCCCAGATCCATCACCTGGATAAAATTTGCTCAACCAATAATGGTCATAAAAAAATATACTCTTTATTGCTTGATTCACACTCTGACCCAAATTTATCACTAATAGATAGATGGCAACAGGAATTAAATATTAATATATCAATGGAAGAGTGGCAGACAATATGGGGAATGACCTTAAAGGCTTGTAGAGAAGCTAAGGGAAGACTTACACAGTATAAAATTATACATAGATGATACTATACACCGAATAAGATGCGTGAACTTGACCTTGTCACTACAGATGCGTGCTGGAGATGTTTAAATGAGGTGGGCTCCCTTTCTCACATTTTATGGTTTTGTCCTTGTATCAAATTTTTCTGGGTAGATGTCTTATATATCTGTAATAGTGTCCTGGATTGCACATTTCATTGTTCAGCCAGCTTTGCAATCCTGGGTATCTGTTCATAGCTTTCTGATATATCAGCAAGTCAAAAACTCTGGTTGATTGCTGCTTTCATAACAGCAAAGAACATTATTCTTAGACATTGGAACAGCCAAGAACCCCCATCGATTAAAGAATGGTTACAAGACCTGAGTTTAAGAGCTAGTTATGAAAGAATTGCCTATATGAAATTGCAATGGCTGGACAAATTTGTAGATGTCTGGGAACCATATGTAAACTGTCCCCTTTCTAAGCACTAATAATTATTGTCTTTGTATTATATGCATTAGTAATGCTCAGCTTTGATGGTTATGGAAACACTCCACCTGAATTCATAGTTCATAATATTTTAAATGTTTTTGCATTTTCAAATGTTTTCTTTACATGTGTGTACTGTTTGGCTCTATATTTATTACACCTTATACACATTGTTATACTTAAGTATTAAAATTTCAATAAACTTTGAATTATAAAAAAAAAAGAAGCAGCACTTTTTGTGACTTTTTTTTCTTCTGAATTGCTGTCTTTGTCTTGGAGAGTTGTTTCATAGGCCTGCCCCATTCCATGATTATTTTAATAACAGTTGCTAATCAATAATGAGGCCAGCTGCCTTCCAAGAAAATAAACACTACCTAGCCATACTACCATTCTCAGTCACATTGTGGAAATAGGTGGCAATGATGATGAGTGGGTACTGCATGTCTCAAGGTATGAAAATGAACTGGTTAACTAGCAAGACTACAAGCTGGGGCTACTATGCAACTGCCAAGAGCTGCCCCTCACTCCAAAAGGTTTCACATGTGATGCAAACCTTTATTTGACAGGACTACACACACAAAAAAATGGTCCTCCAGTCCCTGTTCTGACTCCTGCTTGTGAGGTAAAAGGCAGGTGACATTGTACACAGAAGCTACTCAACTGCTGGGCTGCCCCTCCCTCCAAAACATTTCACACAATGCAAGCCTTTATTTAACAGGACTACAAAAAAAATATGATCTTCCTGTCCCTGTCCCATCTCCTGCTTGTGTGTGAAATGGCTGGTGACACTCAGCAGGCAGAGGCTACTCAGCTGCCAGGCTGTCTCCTCCCTCCAAAATGTTTCACACAATACAATCACACAACCCTTTTGTTTGACAGGACTATACAAAAGAAAATATGGTGCGGTCCCTCTTCTGACTCTTGCTTGTGGGGAAATGGCTGGTGACACTGCAGACAGAGGCAACTCAACTGCTGGCTAGCCTTCCCTCCAAAACATTTCACATATGGTGCAAACCTTTATTTGACAGGACTACACAAAAAAGGTCTTCCTGTCCTTGTCCCAAATGATTGTGTGGGAAATGGCTGGTGACAGTGTGGCCAGAGGCTACTCAACTGCTGGGCTGCCCCTTCCCTCCAAAATATTTTATATGTGACAGTCACAGGACCCTTTATTTGACAGGCCTACACACACAAAAAACAAAAATATATGGTCCTGTCCCTGTCCCGGCTCCTGTTTGTGTGGAAATGGCTGCTGACACTGCAGACAGAGGCTACTCAACTGCAGGCTGCTCCTCCCTCCAAAATGTTTCACACATGATGCAAGCCTTTATTTGACAGGACTACACACAAAAGAATATGATCCTCCGGTTCCTGTCCCAATTTGTGCTTTTGTGGAAAATGACTGGTGACACTGTAGACAGAGGCTACTCAACTGTCAGGTTGCCCCCTCCCTCAAAAACATTTCACACACAAAAATCACACAACCCCTTTCACAGGACTACACACACAACAAAAACGTATGGTCCTGTCCCTGTCCCTGTCCCCACTCCTGCTTGTGTGGGAAATAACTAGCGACACTGCAAACAGAGGCTGCTCAATTGCTGAGCTACCCCTCCCTCCAAAATGTTTCACACGTGACACAAGCCTTTATTTCACATGACTAAACAAAAAAAAGTATGTTGCTGCCTGACTCCTGCTTGTGTGGGAAATGGCTGGAGATACTACTGTGACAGATCTTTGGGGTGGTTACACAAGTGACTTCCTCAGCATATCACATTATGCCATAGTTGTACACCATCCCAGGTCTACTGAATAAGCCCAATCACCTCTCTACTCTCAGCTTGCTATTTTTTATTTTATTGTTTGGTAACCAGGTAAGGCCCACTAGCCACAGGTACCTGTTTTCAGAGGTGACTCGGGAGCACTAGTGAGGTTAAGTGACTTGCACAGAGTCACAACACAGCATGCAAGTGGAGGTTGTGGGGAATCAAACCCAGGTTTGTCTGCTGGATGTACCAAGCTCATTCACAGCTCATTACTCCAACCTCTTGGCTATACTGCTAGACAGCCAGCTTCAAGTGCCAAGACAAGTGCCAGTGGCACTTAATTTCAACTTTTTGCACTTGTACTTTTCTGTTTCTGACTTTCTGGTGCTGCACTGTGCCACTGTTGTGCTTTGGGGCTAACAGAAAGCAATGCAGTCTCCCACTGCCCCCCCCCCCCCACAAACACACAGTCCCCTCTGGTTAACACCTTGCTGTTAAGTAATTAGTTAAGTTTTGCAAAAGTTTTAGTGGCCAGTTTTTGCCATTGGGAATGAGGCCCACACCTCCACCCCACCCCCTCCCTTCACACACACAGTCATTCCCTGGCCCACATCCCATCTGAGTCCCCACATTCTCAGTTTTTTCTTTTTTTTTCTTTTGGGTTTTCTTTTCTTTTCCTTGGTGGTGTGAGTGGAGGAAGTTAACTGGTGATGGTTCATGGAGACCTGTCCTCCCTTTCCCTTCCCTCCTTTTTGCTCATTCTTCAGACAGAAATGTAGCTCCTCTCTCCTCAGTGGTGCAAGTGAAATGGTGCTGAGGGGCAGGCAGAGCTGCATTCTTATATTTCAGTTTGTGCATGTACCAACCAGAGTATCTGGCGCATCAACTCTCTAGCTCTTGTTTCACCTCTCACATGACAGGCAGGACCTAAAAAAAAATAAGAAGCTTGGAGATTCGAACTGATCCAAGTCGAGCCAGCAAAGTTAGGCTTGGGTTTCATGGAAACTAACCCACATGTGTTCAGCACAGCTTGGTTTCACCCCCACAGGTTCATCACATCTCTACTATGGAGGACAGAGAGAGAGAGAGATACAATTAATGCTATTTTATGATAAAGCCAAAAATTACGGAGGTCCAGATCTGCACCTGTGTAGTTCATTCTGATTTTCTCTGACAGTCTTAGTTATTTTCTAAGCCACAAAAGTTTAAAGATTGCCTTGTCCAGATTATTATGGATTCTTTAGGTATATTGAGTGGAATTGCCTGAAGTTGATAAAAAATATCGGCACAACAAACATCTATAGTATCTGTACTCATCCGTTAAGTTTGTAGATAAATCCTGGCACTTGTCCAGGTCCTTATACATATATTCATTTTGGTGTTTGGGAATGGTGCTAGAGATGGGAGATCACAGCTGAACCTGGTTGTTACTCTGTGGAGAAGAGCACTTCCTAACAATTTTAAGGCTTTTAATTTTATTACAGCAGGTATGCTATCTATGCTTTGCCCAAGATTTCTATGTGAGGGATCATGAAGGTAGACAGAGAGTGAAGAAGGAGTGGATAAGAGGAGGAACAGAGTCTAATCACAGGCAGAGTCGAAATAGAGCTTCAGTGGATCTGGAGCAGTACTGGCATGCCAACAGTGAGGTGCAGGACCAGAGATAATGATTTTATTACCACATGTCTTTCTATCTCTCTATCATCTGTGGAACCTTAATGGGGGTCCAAGTGAGAAAAGGCTAAGAGAATTGGGAAGTACTGCAGTTGGTGATAATGGAAATATCAATAAACAAAATTTTCAGAAAGTGAGTGAAAACGGATGGTACTGGAAGGCAACATGAAAGGAGCATTTAGAAGTCACCAACTTGAAATTATTTTCCCTGTTTAGTTCCAGAGGAGAACTGCATGAATTATATGAGCATGGTAAACTAATGAGAACTTGTGCGCATTTAGAATCAGTCAGCACCCATTGATTATTGTGATGCTCGGAGGGAACTTTAAGCTTATAATTTATTTTATTTATTATGGCATCTGTTGCTTTTTTCTGCTTTTGAAAGGTTTTAAATTCTGGTTGCCTTTTAAAAATGCAAAACTCTGTTTCCATTCTCCTGATTGGGTATGAATTAGTGTAACATTGTATTTGGCATCATTTACATCAGTGCTCAAGTTCATCAGCCCAATGCAAATATAAACCATGGGGCAAGGAGAGTTTACACCAGACTAAATATACAAGTACATCTATTTGTTCATGCTTATATCCTTCAGCCATTAAGCTACCTATCTATTAAGCCATTTAATCTTTTCTGTCAAAATTTAGGTGCTGAACTTTGCCTCGGCCATTCCACCCATGTATTATTAATTTAACTCAGGGAGAGTTTTCTAGTTTATTCCCAGCTGAAGAATTTCTGCTTTCTGTATCTATTTTAAGCCCTTTTCAAAAAAGCATAACTTTTAATATTGAACTGAACACTTGATCTCCTGAGTTTCCACCTATTAAAGATTTTAAATTTATACAAATTTTCCCCAGGAGAGTGTGAGCAATAGCTTTTTTTTTAGAACATTTATGTAAGTAATTGTCATGCGTAGTTTGCTCAAAGGGGATATTGAAGTGTTTTGAAGTCCTTCTCCTTTTTGGAATAATATATATTATAAATGTTTGTATGTATTTGAATTATTTATTTTAATATTATAGGCAACCAGTCAGACACAGTTAACTGCCTATCAATAGCAGCTGGTTGCACTTGCCAGAGCTTGAATTTCCACAGTGTCCTGAAGGAAAAATTTTCACTTCAAACACATAAGAACATCCATTATCCAGTCTGTAACCTTCCTCCTTGTTTGTGTGGAAATGAGGCTCATTAAAGAACATAAGTGTTAAAATATCAGGAAAGTACTTTCCCTTCTTTTGCTTGATAAAAGTGGTATACCGACTCACCTACTTCAACACTTGAACGTATTCATACTGTCAAGATAAGATAAAATCAAAGAAGCTATACTGTCCTGATGGACTTTATATGGCCAGATTATTGGCCTCTACACCAACCACTAGAAGTAAGGAAACAGGAAAAGACAAACTTCCAGAAGAAGATTCTAACCTTTTATGATCCACCCAAAGGTCAATAGCCACTTTTGTCCCTAGTAAACTTACTGCAGAGGATCTCCATTATTTGGCTACTGACCAAGTAGGTCCTTTTACGAAGGCTCTTTTGGAAGAGACTGTGTTACATAACAGCATTCAAAATACCGATGTAAATAAGACTATTATAAACGAAAGTCTGATATAAAGCTTAAGTAATTCAAAATCAAATAAAAAAACTAATGAATATCAAAAAATGAACTATCAGTATTGATACTATCCTCTTCAAGAGCCCATTACACCTTTTTAGAAATGAAAAATAAAAATGTTAACAAAGAGAAGCAAGTTGATAATAGAAGAACTGTAGAAGCAAGTTAGTAGTAGAAATTGTACAAGCTGAAGTGCATAGCAATTCCATTGGTCTAAAAATTATTCTCTCTAACCTCCATAGCAATGACCATGGATAACACTGAAAATTTAACAAAAAGTAGATTGGATCTCTTTAACCCTTTAAGTATTCATTTACACATTGATACTACATTAATTCAAGCTGAAGGAAATCCCAACAGAAATGTAGTAATGGGCTCCCAGCAACATATACATGGCTCCATTAGTCTCTCAGGTCCTGATTTCTCAAGGTTCTTTAAATCCTTCCCCTGCAGCAGAAGGAAAAAAATATTCTAGACAGGTCAATGGAATCTATTATACACAACAAATTAATTTAATCTATTCAGCAAACTAACAATGATTTTCATTCCCCCTTTGTCTCAGTTTCAGAAATCCCTGGGAAAACTGATAGAAACTACTATAGTCTGTTACTTAAATCAGAGGTAGCGGAAATTAAAGACTCTATGGCAAAACAGGCAGAGCTTCTAAATGGTGTATCAGAAAAGTTTGATAAAAACCAAGGAAACCATGTTTCAATTTCTGAAATAGTTTCCCCAGATACTCCGAGAGATACAAAATGCAATAAGCAGAAGGGGAAGGGGAGAAAAAGAAAATGAAAAAAAAAAAAAGAAACTGAAAGAAAATAAAAATACACTTACTGATTTAAAGGAGTAGTCCACCCAGAATATGCAAAAACATATGTTATGTAAAGTGTTTTGATATGTATGTTAAGTCCTAGTGTGTCCTTCCCTCTGTCTTCTATTAGGAGTTTTCCCTAAATTAGCCTGCTAGCTTCATGGTAGTTTTACGACCCCTGGGGATCTCCATCACAAATAGGTTTATTGGTTTTCTTTCTCCTACGATGCACCCTGGCTCATGTGACAGTGGTGCAGCTATGCCCTTAGATTTAGCAGGGTCTGTCACAGCTCAGCCACAAAGATAATACTTCTTTCAGAGAAGTCACACTGCTAGATTTTGGGTGAGTGTAATAATTATTATTTTTTGATATTGGTACCTTGTCCTTCTATGTTACAACCTATAAGGTGATGTTCAGTTTTTGCTAGTTAGTACTGGTACAAAAACTGAAAGTGACTGAGAGGCATAGAGTAAACAGTGACATGATTCAAACACACACACACACACACACACACACACACACACACACACACACACAGCAGAACATAGCAGGACAAGGTACTAATATCAAAAAATAATAATGATTACACTCACCCAAAATCTAGCAGAGTGTCTTCTCTGGAAGAAGTATTTTCTCTGTGGCTGAGCTGTGACAGACCCTGTAACAAGACATTGGCTTCCTGCAGGGGCGATTAGACATCACACCAAAGGGCACTTTGGGAAGACTATCTGGGAGAAGAGGCCATAAAAGAAACCAGAATGGCAACCTCCAAGGGCAATAAAACAGTTAGGGAAAGTTAGCAAAAACAGTTTTCACAGCCAGAGGAAAAGAAAACACTGGGAACTGGTTAGAACACAGAAAAAAAAGACTACTACATATCTTTTTCTGATTTTAACATGGAGTTTTCCTTTAACAAAAGAGTCAGGAATTTCAAATAAACCATACCCCTCCTGATGAAAAGTCAGGAAAGGAATGATCAAAATTTATTAAGACCCAGGACAGGGATGGATCTAACTTAAAGGGTCAGGACAGCACAAAAATCTTAAAATGAAAATTAGATCTTGCCCCTCAGCTGCTCTATCCTGTGTAATTAGAGCCAGACAATGCGTAAAAAGCAGAACATCACTGACAATGAGATATTGCACCTCACCTGCTCTATTCAGGGTAAATATATAATAAAAATGTGTACAATAAAGACTGATTGATCGACAAGCAAGACATGATACAACAGCAATGCAAGAAGCGAACATTCGGCATTGACAAATGCTTGTTTACTTTTTTCACTTAAGGTGCTTATACTCACGTTACCCCATAGGGGAATTTTCCTCCACAATGGCATCTTCCCACATTTTTTCTCCCACAACCTTCTACACGCTATCACAACTCTATTTTCCCAGTGAGCTCTCAGCATCACAATGCATTGCATTATATTCAGTGGATATCTATCACACATTCTTAGGTTTACTTTAGTTGTTTGCACAGTTGCTTAGAAACATAGAAAGTGACAGCAGAAGAGGACCACAAGGTCCATCTAGTCTGCCCAAGAACCTACCTGGTGCTATTCCCCTTCCCCTCCTTTGCCTTTCTGTATGTTACCTTTATGTCTATCCCATGTGTTCTTGAGCTCGCTTACCATTTTGGCCCCCACTGCCTTCTTGGGTAGGCTATTCCATGGGTCTACCACCCTCTATGTAAAGAAGAATTTCCTTGTATTACTCCTGAACCTCCCTCCCTTCAGCCTCATGCCATGCCCTCTCGTTCTCCCACTCTCTTTCAATTGGAAAAGCATTTGAATGTTAACCCTATTTATACCTCTCATATATTTAAAAGTCTCAGTCATGTCACCCCTCTCCCCCCTCTGTTCCAGGGAGTAGATGTTGAGTTCCCTTTGCCTGTCCTGGTATGTCATATGGTGCAGTCCTGGAGTCATTTTTGTGGCCCTCCTCTGCACCATCTCAATTCTATTTCCCTTTTGAGGCACAGTCTCCAGTACTTACGCAGTACTCCAAGTGGGGGCACATCAGTGCCCCTTAGAGTGGAAACACTATCTCCCTCCTGTGACTCATGATTCCCCTCCCGAGGCAGCCCAGCATGCCACTTGCCTTTGGTGCAAACTTTTCGCAATGTTTACCCACTTTTAAGTCTTCTAATATAACGACCCCTAGGTCCCTTTCTTGGCTGGTGGAGGCTAGCCTCTCTCCACCCATGTAATAATCCTCTTTGGGATTGTTTCTGCCTAGGTTCATGACTTAACCCTTTTTGGCATTGAATTTCAGCTGCCATGTTTCTGACCATTCCTCCAGTTTCTTCAAGTCTGAAGTCATACTCGTCACATCCTCGGGGGAGTCCAGTCTGTTGCAAATCTTGGTGTCATCAGTAAATAGACACACTTTACCTCCCAGCCCATTTGCAATGTCTGCTATGAACTCATTGAAGAGTAGGGAACCCAGTACTAAACCCTGTGGTACCACGCTTGTCACCTTCCTCTCAGCTGAAAATGCCCCATTTACCTGAACCTACTGTACTCTACCTCTCAGGCAGCTACTCACCCACTCAACCACCTCCCTGCCCACACTTATGTGATCCAGCTTCCTTATCAGGTGTCAGCGTGGCTCAGTTGGTAGCACATCCACCTCTGGACCAGAAGGTCATGGGTTCTCATCCCACACTGGGATTGAACTTGCACCGAGTGAAGTATTAGGGGGGTGCTGTACTGCTGGGATGTGCCATCCTTCAAATGATACGTTAAACTGAGATCCCTTCTACCCATCCTGGTGTTGTCCTAGTTGGTGTCCGGGTGGAAGTAAAAGAACCCAGGGCAATCTTTGCAAAGAGTAGGGGACATTCCCGGTGTCCTGGCCAACATTCACCTTCCCGTAAACTGGTTCATGCAATTGTCCAGGCTATGTGTGGGTGTTAATGTGCAATATGGCTGCCACTACACATTTAGTCACTTCACTACTAGTCTAGGATTGCTTGTAAAGTGCTTTGGGATACACTGTGTATGAAAAGCACTTGATAAATAGCAATTCTTCTTCTTCTTATCAGTCTTCAGTGTAGAACAGAGTTGAAGGCTTTGCTGAAGTCCAGATAGATGGCACCTACCACCGCTGCCTGATCTACTATCCTTGTAACCCAGTCGAAGAAGTTGACCAGGTTAGTTTGGCAAAACCTACCTGCCATGAACCCATGCTGTTTTGGGTCTTGCTGCTCACTGGATTCCAGATACGCTATGATTCTCTGTTTGAGTAGTGTCTCCATCAACTTCTCTACCACTAATGTGAGGCTTACTGGATGGTAATTGCTAGCCTCCTCCTTGCTCCCTGCTTTGTGGAGTGGGACCACTGTTTCCTTTTTCCAGTCCTCCAGTATGGTCCCACCCTCTAGTGATTTGATGAATTGGTTTTTGTTCCCTTTCCACATCACCTTGCATTTCCTGGCATTGAATTTCAGCTGTCAAACCTTGGACCACCTCTCCAACCTTTGGAAGTTCCTTTGTATCTCTATCATCCCTTCTCTCTCTCTCACTCTGTTTCTATTTCTCACAGCAACCACAAAGCTTAGTATCAGCTGCAAAGATGTTCATCTTACCCTGAACACCTTCTCCTATGTCGCCCATGAACATATTGAAAAGGATTATATTGCAGATTGATCTCTGTGGCACCTCACGGGTGACCTCCCTCTCCTTGTCTCTGACTTTGTTTACCACTACCCTCTGCTGTTTCCCTTCTAAACAACTTCCCACCCACCTAAGTTGCATAAATACATATCCACATGCAGGTGTTAAATGCTGCTAACCCCACTAAACTGCACAGTTGCTACATTTGATTGCAAGTGCAGCTTATTAATTCCATGTGCTTTACTGAGAGGCATAGTAAACTGTGCACAGTGCTTTTTAGCACCCAAAATGAAGAAACTCACCAATATTGCTTAACTTTCTCAAAGTCTAGGCAAGTCTTCTCTGTGCTGAGTTGTCCACTTTGTTTTATCCTCCCCTTAGGTTGACCTGTAGAAGAACTTCTACCATTAAGACTGCAGTGTGGAGTTTTCTTGCAAAACCATGGCTTGTTGATTGGCTCCCTGTTGCATGCTGTGAATTCTTGACACAAGAGTATGTGTTACAGCAAACATCTCCACCTATTGGAAGAATGATAAAATTACAGAATATCACAAGAAGTCTGCAGCCGAATACCCATTATAACAATCCTGGCAAAGCATAGAAGACTTGTTTGTGGGGGAAGGGGATCAGAGAGAGGAAATGTCTGCAACACATTTATATGTCTAAAATAAAATTTGCTAGATATATGACAAATTGTTTGAAATACAGTCACAATTCAAAAAATGTTTAAAAAAGAAAATACATTTTTTTATAAAACTTAATAAAAATGTAAGTATTCTTCAATAGAAAGTGCTTATCTACCTAAGCGTCTTGGAAAACTACACTGAGACACCTGCACATTCTGCATTCCAGCATCCAAAATGCCACCTTATCATAAGCTTGAACCTACAGTATGTGTCACGTACTGTAACATTTTAATTAATGGAGATTGAACTGCTATCAGCATTCCTCATTACCCAAACATATTCAACTTAGCAATTTTGAGAGTCCATAACAGTGATACTGAAATTACCCAAGGACACAGGAGCAATTTGAGAAATCCAGTTTGGGTCACCCTTGTCCCCTAGGCGCTTCCTTCTTTAGTCAATATGACTTCCATTGAAAGCTGCCACAGTACTACAGACTGCTTTTTTCAGGTATGCATCACATACAGTAGGTGGGTTGTGCTGGGTATTTAGAGCCATTATGACTATGTATCTACTAACATCCCATAATTTCCTTTCCAGGCCCTCTCTACTCCACTTTGGGAACACTTATTTCCCAGATCCAAAAGGAGTGATCCCTCTGACCCTAATTGCATTTAAAGCTACTGTAATTAGTTGTTTCTAACACTGTATTATAGTGGAGGAAAAATGACTAACAAATAAAAAAAATGTTTGTGGCTAGGAGGGTTCTGGAAACCATTACTGCTACTGATAACATGTTTCAACTTGATTTTTGGGAGGTTTTAGGCCCTTTGCACACTAAGTGATTCCAGCCTTTATTCAAAGTGATGTCCATTAGCTGTAGCTCCCTTAAATCACTTTTCAGTCATGTATCACTTTGGTGGATCCGACATGACATTTATCACTGATAAGACCTGCATCTCATCAGTACATCTAATCATTTCCATTCCAGGCTGTGTCCTTGTCCCATGTGGACCTCCTACTCTACCAGAGTCTAAATGATGTATCCCTGAACCCTCGTATGTTTGTTATGCTAATCGGTTGTCCTTTTTAACAAGTCATTACATTTGGGGGAAAATATGTTATTTGTTGGTCTGAATCCTAGAGTTTATTGTTGCAAATGTTAAAATTTTTCATCTTTGATTTTATTTTATGTTATAGGTCCCCTCACCTCTGTGTAAGTCTATCCATGTTCAAGGAGACTCCCACTGGGTTTAAATACATTTAGTTTTTTTGGATTATATTATATTGGTAGGTTGGACCCCACAATTTGTTGTCATCAGGGCTCTATATCTCACCAATATGACTCATAATTCCAATTTTAGGCCCTCTTCTAGTCCCTTTTGGGCTCATTTATTTCTCAGATATTAGAAGTTTGTTTCCTCAATTCCTGCATTGCTTTAGGTTTGTCAGCTGCACTTTCTTGCAATACATAGCTTTTGTGGAAACTATGTTATTTGTTTAAGCAGGGTCCCAAGCAATTTCAGTGATTTAAAAAAAAATACATTTGATTTTAATTTTTAGAATTAGGGCCTCCTGTTCTTCCGTGATTTCAACCTTTGAATCAAACTAAGTGAGTTCCACCAAATATAGCCCCATTAGATAGCTTTCTAGTCATGTATTGCACTGGTGGATTGGACTTGGTGCTCAGCACTATTAGGTCCTGCATCTCATCACACCACATCACATTGTTTTCATTCTGGGCTCTGTCCAAGCCCCTGTTGGGCCTCAGCATGTCACAGACCCTAAATGATAGCTTCTTCAACCCCAACATTTCTTACAGCATGTCACAGACCCTAAATGATAGCTCCTTCAACCCCAACATTTCTTATATCTACTTTGTTGTCCTTTCTACCAATGAATTAAAGTTGAGGAAAATGTGTCCTTTCTACCAATGAATTAAAGTTGAGGAAAATGTGTCCTTTCTACCAATTAATTAAAGTTGAGGAAAATGTGTTATTTGACAGGTGTGTGTGGGGGGGCGCCTGGAAGCCATTGTACTGAATGTTGTTGGTAACAATATTTTATTTTTTCATGTGTCACTTAATGTTGTTATAAACCACAGTTGTTTTGTTTGGTATTTGTAATCAATTTCCTTCTGAAATTTTGAATAATCAAATTTTAATAAAATGTCATACTTTATTCTGATATTGTTTTAAACTTAAAAAAAGATCCTAAGCCTAATCCTGTCACAAAGG
Source organism: Neoceratodus forsteri (assembly GCA_016271365.2). Taxonomy (NCBI): domain Eukaryota; kingdom Metazoa; phylum Chordata; order Ceratodontiformes; family Ceratodontidae; genus Neoceratodus; species Neoceratodus forsteri. Next base: position 478,135,608 of record CM028131.1, read on the forward strand.
ACTTGAACAGAACTGTTTGTGCTGCACCTTTGCATTGATCCCTTGCTTGCACCCTCTCCCCAGCTGTGCTCTGAGGGGGATGCAAACCCCTTGTGTGCATTTGCAAGTTTGCATGGGAGCAGTAGGGTTGACAAACTAGTGGCCCACAGGGCCATTCTTATAGCATGATGAGGGGAGAAGACAAGAACAGGTGCTTATGTATCTTGGAAGCCAACACAAAGGATGAAAATGATGCACTGCAGGCCAAAAAAGTAAAGATTTTGATGCAGGAATAAAATAGAAGGAAGGATTTTAATAAAGGAAGTAGTGCAAAACAGGGACAATGCCACACTCAGTAGCGAGTGTGGTGCTTTCACCAGTTTTGTACTTTTTGCTTAATTTAGTAACACCCTTCCTTGCACTTTATGCCTGCATCAGCATCTGTACTTTTTTGTCTTGCAGTATGCTGCTTTTGGGCACTGTGTCAAAACATGGTTACCTTGGCATTTGTGGTTGCAATGCTGGTGACACCTCTCATCTGTAGAACTGTTAGCAGAATGCGGTAGGAGTGTTGCTAATGTGAGGCCTGGAACCATGGAGCTTGCAGGTCTGGTGAGGGCCAGGGTGACAGAAACGGTGCACAAGGAACAGGACTAGGGAGGAGGAGTTCCACTGGACATCAGGAACTGTATTGGGCTGGTGTTTTGAAGGGAGGAGAGCCATTGAACCACCAGGAGGGGCAGTAAAGGCCCCAAATGAACATGGACCTGTGTCCCAGAAGTAGGCCAAAAGACACAGCTCAGGTAGGTGGGGGTGACTAAGGCAGTAGGGCATAGGCCTATGGCTGCTGTTCATGGCATAATACCATGCAACTAATTGTTGAGTCATGCACAGAAGCTGTTGGGCGTCCCACTGCAGGTGTTAGTGTAAACAAACACTTGGGAAATGCCCTATGCATCACAAACATGAAAAGGAAATGTAAATGTTAGACATAAATCAATTACATGAGTTCAGCCAATTGGATCTCAGAACCGCAGGGGCTCTTTCCCTAAAAGCAGTGGTCTTCTTGTAGGGGAAAGTTAAAGAGAAGTGTTCCATTTCACTGGCGTGGGAGGAGCATTACACTCAGTTTTAAAAATTAAAAAACAAACAAAAAAACGTATTCTAAATGACTGTAGCTAACTTAAGTGATTAATAATATGTTGATATATATATATATACAGTATATACTGAAGGGTATGATACTGAGTAAGAATGTTATGCTATTCGGGGTTGACAGAGCTGCTCAGCTTCACTTCACTGTTGTCTCTTCCAAACAGCATAGGAGAACATTCTTATTCAATAAGAGACTCCAACACTACACACATAAGCATATACATTATCAACATTAGAAAATCAGCAGCTTGTAATGCAAAGTGGAAATAGCTAATTGATTTTAATAGGCCTATTTTCAAAAACGACCACAAAGTTTTACTGTCAGATTGAATTTCTCTTACTTTGCTTGTGAATCAAGGCCTGATAAGTTCCCATGGGAAACCTATGATAATTAAGATATAATCTCAAGCAACTGGCATCTACTCTTTCCCAATCAAATTAGATAAATATACCAGGGTATTTTATTTAAAGTTCTTTTATATGCATTTAGAGCACTGTATAGAACAAACAGACAATAATATTATACAATGAAATACATCAAATTAATAAATAGACAAATAATTTAACCCATGAAACTGGAACTTGAAGTAATTTAGCAGCAGAATAATTAGGCTAAGAATTAAGTCATAAAACAGGGCCAGGGTAGATGGAGTTACAGGCCCATTTCCTGACCTCTGTTGTGTAGTGGCTTAAGCTCTGAAAGGTTTGGGCAAACAAAAAAGGAAATTCCAAGGGACATGAACCACAACCGTGTACACTTTATCCCCTGCCAATTTGAGTTCTGAGCAAGGGACATTATTCTGCCCCTGGCCGATCAAAGGGCTCTACTAGGATGGGGGTTGGTAGGAGTGTACAGAATTAGGAGGGAGTCAGTCTATATAAAGCTGTAAAAGTACATATATTTAGTTGAAACCAATCCAGTTTATTTAGAAAGTGCCCCACCCAAAGTCTTCAAGGGGCAGGTGTACAGTGATAGACAATACACATTATGATAAAAGAAAATTACAAATATAAAACAAAACATTCAAATATCTTTGGAATCCATTTAAAAAAGATAGTGTGGGATACAAACAACACTTATTTAGGAATATTTAATGGCCAAAAAGAAATTCTTAGTTTTAATGGTAATTTATATGAATCAATAAACCTAGCATGCTGAATTGTCATAGGTAATTAATTACATAAAATAGGTGCCCTAAAGAAAGAGCACCTCCCTCACCTGTTTTTGATTTATAGTCAGGAATCTTCAGAATCTGTATGTGCAGTATTTAGGTCAGACAAATATTGGATACAAAGTCCATGAAAGAGTTTATACAGTATGTCAAAATAAGCACTTAAAAATCACACCTAAATTTAATGTGTAACCAGTGTAAGCTAAATAATTGGGGATATATGATCCTGAGATGAGGGACCAGACACTGGTTTAGAGGCTGTGCTAATAATTTAAAATTATTAGGTAACCCAGAAAACAATGCAATGTAGTAGTCAGATCTTGAGATTTTGAAAGCATTGATCAAAATTTTAAGCATTCTATGTCACCACTTGTTTGACTATTTTGTAAACAGTTTATGTGAAACTCAAAAAGCACGTTAAACTTAAAATGGACAACAAGATTTTTCACAATGGGGCCATTTTTGGATGACAGTCTAAATATAGGAAGTTTAAGGAATCAAGCTTGCATTTTCACAGGAGTCCCTTTGTCTCAATATCATCACTTTTGTCTTGTTTAGATTTAATTTGAGAAAACTCATTGCTGCCCATTATAAATAAGATCTTAAGTCTTCAATCTGGCTTCAGCAAGATTAGTAAAGTTGCCTAAATGCCACACATCCACTGTAAATTAAAGGTGGGTATCACCTGAAAATGTTTTGAATGCAGGTTCTACAATAGACATTTTTAAATTCATATGACCACATCACTTCAAACTGAATAATTCACATACTGAGTAATATGTTGATCTAGTATTGATAGGCACCACAAAAAAATGGAAACTGGCAATGGATTAAATAGCAAGTTGCATATTTAAAGACACAATAACATTTTAGACTGTAGAAAGAGAAATTTGAGAAGGTGTAAAAATTTAGAATCGAAGAGAGAGCACTACTATCAAGACAAAATGAGATAAAAATATAGAAATGTGCCATAAGAAGAAGGCCCTTATGGTCTATCAAATATGCCAAGTGTGGAGGTACATACCCTCTTGAAAAGAATGCTTGAACTAGTGTTTTCATATTATCAGGTTCTTGAAACATAGAAACATAGAATTTGATGGCAGATAAGGACCGCTTGGCCCACCTAGTCTGCCCATTTTCCTACCTAACAGATAAGCTGCAGATCCTAGTTAACCAACAGCTTACTTCCTCCTACCCGCCACTAGGACTGCCTTATGTCTGGCCCATGCATTCTTGAATTCCCCCACTGTTCTTGACTCCACAACCTCCTCAGGGAGGCTGTTCCATGCATCCACAATCCTCTCCATGAAAAAATACTTCCTCACATTACCTCTGAGCCGTCCCCCCTCTTCAGATTGTGCCCCCTTGTTCTTGCACATCTCTTTTTCTGAAAGATGCTACCCTCTTGGACTTTGTTGATTCCCTTGAGGTACTTGAAAGTTTCTATCATGTCCCCTCTCTCCTTCTTTCCTCAAGGGTATACATATTAAGCTCCTTTAGTCTTTCTTCGTATGTCTTCTGGTGCAGACCCTGCACCATTTTGGTTGCCCTCCTCTGGACAGCCTCCACTCTGTCTATGTCTTTGCGGAGATGGGGTCTCCAGAACTGCACACACTACTCCAGATGGGGTCTCACCAACTGTCTGTACAGAGGGATAACAACTTCCTGTTTTCTACTATTGATGCCTCTTCCTGTGCATCCCAGTATCCCCCCAGCCTTCCTTACTGCTGTCTCACATTGCTTGCCCACCTTGCTAACAACCAGGTGATATTTCTGAGACTGTAGAAAGCTCTTGAAAACAACAGCTGACTACTGGGATTTTAGAGTCCACCTTTCATTAAAAACAATACTCTTAGGTTGCTAACCCACTAGTTGAACCCCACCAGATAGTTGATGAGCCCACTTAAAGCAATTCCATCTTATTTGGATTTACAGGAAGTCAAGTGGAGGTTATTTAGTCCATTACTTCAGCCACTTCTCTAAAAACAGTACTGAGTGACTACCCTAGCCTGCTCAGGTGTGAAATAAATGTACAGTTGGATATCATCTGCATAACAGTGATACTCAATGCCATACTTGCAAAAGATCCAGAAGGAAAGAGATGATTTAATACCTTTTATTGGACCAACATAGATGTTACAAAAGAAAATAGGTGCTTGAGCTTTTGTATTACATAGAATCCTTCATCAGACAAATGACAGTTGATTTGGAAGACTACAAAAAGTCCAAATTATACATAACAAAACAAATAAAAAAAATTACTAAAAATCCCTTTGGCCAAAACTGCTTTTTAAAAATCAGCATGGAACCATAGAAAGACAACAACGTTTCATCAAAAGAAAGGTATGTAAAGGTCAAATGTCACAGAATAAAAAGGCTTCTTCCCTGAGAACAGCCATAACACATACTAAAGTTACATTTGTGCATCTGTGCATGCATTAGTAAATGTACATGATTTTTAACCACAAGATGGAATAAGCTGAAAAAATACATAGGCCCAGATATTCAAACTGCGCCCAAAAAGTGCGCAACAGCAGGAGCAAGCGCAAGTCCATTGCGCCCATGCGCAAGAGGCACGATATTCAAAAACTGCGCTGGCCAAGATGCGCCTACAGCCGACGACTGAATATTGCACCACCTGCACCATAGCGCAACTAGGGAGGGAAGCTGAGCATATCTGATGTGATATTACGCAACAAGGGATGTTCAGCTGAACAGTCCAGATGTGCCATAGTGCAACCAGGGATGCCCCCCAGCAGCAGGGCAGCAATAGAACGGCACAACCAGGGATGCAGAGGCCCACCACCCATGCCACAGATGGGCAGAGGAACACACAGCAGAACAGACATCGTCCCCTCACACCCCATGCACTGCACAACTGGGGGAGGGCTGGAAAAAACACTGGCCCATGGAGACAAGCAACCAACCCACAGCTGGGCCATGGTGCCCCATCACACCCCCTGGCAAGCAGTGACCGGCACACAAGGAGGGCCGACCACCCCGTACCACAACTATCCCACCAATGCAGAGCACACCCTGCACCTTGACTCCAGACACCCCTGCCCAGGAGCAGCATCCACCAGTGCAGGATACCCCATGCATGCCACCACCCCACTGTGACAATGCAACCCTGTGCACCACAGAACCATGCAAAGGCAGCCCACCATGAGCACCCATCAGTGGGTGGCAGCACACAGCGATGCAACGATGGCATACACAGTGCCACCATGCACAGCCCCCCCGAGGTACAGCTGAGAGACCGACCATGCGTTGGCACACGAGGTACCCCACACGTGGCAGGGCATGCCCCGGACCCCACCACCAGTGGTTCAGCACCTTGCACACCCTCCCAAGGACACACCCCGACCCAGCACTGGCCACAACAGCCAGCACAGACACCCACAGTGGTACGTGGAAGCATGCACCACACCGGATGCAACACAGTGCATGGACAAACACCTACCCATACCCAAGGGCACACCAATACAGGGATGCAGTAGCGGAGCAACTAAGCCCCCAGCGTGGGCCCATGGAAACCGTGTACACATGGCCAGTAGTCCTCCATGGCACAGGAGTGCCAGCCACCCTGCACAGGCACTGTGGACCTGTACGCCACCATCATTTGCCCAGAGCACAAGTCACAGACAGTGGTGCACATCCCCTGCAACACACACAAGCCACAGCATGGAGGTGGGACAACAACAGCGGAGGCCACAGTGTCTCCTGAGGCAGACATGCACCACACCAGTGACAGGAGGCAACCCAGCATTGTGATGGGTACAGTGGCTGCCCTGCATGGACAGCCACCACTGACATGCCAGCAGACCATGCAGGTCACAGACATGCAAGGGTGTCAGCTGCACAGGCCATGGGTGGGCTGACAGGTGCACCATAGACACAGAGAATGCACCATGGACCACTGCACACAGTCATCCAGTGCACAGGAAACAACACACACACACCAGAGACACTGACTGATAGCTACTCCCACACCATAGTCACTTCCCCACGGACACACACACACACATACCCATGACTACACCACCACTGACGCCATGCACACCACTGCAGCTGAGCACCTATAGCCCGCTGTAAATCAGAGACCACCACAGTATTCATAGCAAAAGAATTGTAATCAAAAACATACAACAAAACTATTTACAAGTATGTACAAATGTGTAGGGGGAGGGCCACAAACAAGGTGGGGGTGGGTAAGGGGCAGGGGTGAACAAATGCTACAGGAAAGGAGGGGTGTGAGGGTGGTTCCAGGGGGGTTGGGGAAATCAGGGGCATATATATGGTCAGTGGGAGCCCCGCTCCCCACTCTGGCTGCTCCGCCTTCCATGCCTCCGCCTGACCCCTAGCCACTCAATCCGCCACAGGATGTCCAGCGATGCCCTGGCCATGGTGAGTATTTCCTGCAGTGCCTCCCTGATTGCCTGCAGCTGGCAGACACCTAGGACAAGGGAGCACAGACAATAGGTGTGAATGCACAGCCCCATACAGCCTACCCACTGTACATGGCATACGGCCGTGGGACATGCCTCTGTGATGGTATGTGACCAGCCACAGTGATCACGTCCACAAGACCTGCCCACCCAGGCGCATACAGCCATGCGGACTGCTGCACACATCCACTGGCCAAGTCCTGCACAGCACCACCGTGGCTGTTTAGTGACATGGCTATGTGGTGTGAAGGCAGTGGCACAGCCATGTACCCGGTGCACGCATGGACCACCATTGACACACTCTCAGACATGCAGTGCCACTGGACAGTGCTGACTGTAACAAGTTGCGTGCATGGCAGTGGTGTCAATGGATTGTGGCCATGCCCCGCTGCCCACCCTTTTACACAGCATGCAATAGTAATCATGGAGGTAAGGCACTCACCATCATCAGGCTGGTCCCTCTGGCACTGTGGACCCTCGCCCCTCCTATCAGTCCGGTCCTCCAGCTGGCGCCTCTGCTCCCTCATCAGCCATCTCTCTTCTGGCCCTAAGATGCAAACATGGAGAGAGGAACATCAGTACAATCCTGTAGCAAAGTCCCCCTGCCCCATGTGTGTGCAATCCCACCCAGCCAGACCCACCCACCCCAGCCCCTGATACCACCACCACAGCCAACACCGACGGTCCCTCCCCCCATGTTCTGGACACATGCAACCATGATACCCATATGGAAGATAAAAGTGTATGGACGTTACATCTACCTGGCCATGGCACCGTGCCCCTCCTGGCACGTGCCCGTAGGCGGGCAAGCAGGTCCGGGTCCCTCCGCCTCAGGTCCCCATACCTGTGGTGGCACTGCTCCACTGTCTGCCCCATTCCTGTGGCCTCCTCCAGGGCGTCAGCCACCTCCTGCCACATCTGGCTCCTAGACCTGTCCAGGGGTGCCTCCCCAAACAGTGGGCCAAAAAGTGGCTCAGCAATGGCAACCAGGTTTGCCATTTCGATCTGGCTCCACTGGGCAGCTCCCCTCCACGCCATCTCTCTTGTTCAGTAGGTTCAAAATGGTACTCTGCAGCGTAGTTCCACCACGTGCAGATGCTGCATGGTATGGCGCTGCCATTCCCTATCACGCTGTCACCGAACAGCATGATAGTGGTGCACCCATGCCTGATGCATGGTGCCTAGGGGCAAAGGTCGGGCACAGGGTCAAGGGTCTCTGGCGCACGGACAGGCGCAGCGCGACTGGAACCCAATGCGTGTAGCGTGATTGGGTGCCTGTGTGCTACCTCCAGTAACGGCCTACGCGCTGTTGCCCCAGTGCGCCTACGATGCCCCAGTGCCACAGTGCCATATAGGTGAACATCGCTGTAGTGCCACTGGCACAATGGTGGCCATGCCCTGCATTGCCTCCCACGCACAGCATGTCAGCAGCATGGCAGGCACCTGCGTCATCAACCCGGGCATGCGCAGTTAGATGTGTGCTGCGCATGTCACAGAACTGCGCACTTGGCTCAGCACATTCAACACAATTGCGCAAAGTGCAAAAGTGCGATATTTAGCCATCATGGGCAAATCAGCTAATCAGCCATTCAATGGCGCAGCATTGCAATTTTCATCCACTTAAAGTTGTGCCTCGCCTCATTTGCATGGGTTGTGCTACAAAAGTGCGACATTGGGCTGCACTGGCCATTGTCAGTTACTGCAGTCTATTGGTGAGTTGCATGCTAATTGGGAGAGTGGACTCTGGATTTTGGGAAATGCATGGGACTGCATATTCACAGGTAACATCTGTCATTCTTACAGGCTTAATCATGACCAAGCGAGTTGTGGGAGAGGAGGAACAGAGTGATGGGAGGAGGAGGAGGCCTAATTTCACAAGGCAGGACGGATGCCTGTTTGAAGCCTACCTGGACCAGAGCCGCTTCTCAGCGGATGGCAGGGAACACCACAGGCCCGTGCTGCTGCATGGGAGGAAGTGGGCGCGTGCAGTGAACCTGCATGGCAGCCACCAGCGCTCCATGCAGGAGTGCAAGAAAAGATGGGCACAGACAGGAGGAGGATAAGGAGAAGGTGGCTGCCATCAGGCAGCCGCGAGCTGCGACAGGTGGGGGACAGCGGTGCTACGCCTGACCCCACAGGAGGAGAGGGTTGCTGGCAGCATGCAGTGTTGTGCCATTGAGGGTGTTCTGGGTGGTGGCTTCCAGATGGGTGGTAGCCCGTCACTGCTTGGTCGGTCATGGTCTGTCCATTTGGGGGCAGGGTAGGTCACATGCAGTAACGTGACTTTGTTTTCCCTTACAGATCCTGAGCGTCTGCATGGGTCAGTGGTGGTGGGCCTGTCCACTGAGGCCAGTCAGATGGAGATGGAGGAGGGCCCATCCACCTCCACAGGTATACGTGGCTCAGTGCAACAGTGGGCCCACCTGGCTGTCCAGACTGATGTTGTTGGAACAGGTGCGGAGGAGGCCCTGCCCGTGTCCTAGCGTGCCAGCATCCATGGATGCCAGCATGCTGTGACTCGGGCTGGTGCCAGGTCCGTCACCGATGATGATGTTGCTAACGTCATGGGCAGTGACACATGTGTGCCACAGGATGGCCACACAGCAGGTAACATCGTGGCCATGGCTGTGGGTGGTGCCGCTGTGGAGGCCTGCATGTCATCACAGTCCCAGCCTGTGCCTGTCAGCACCAGTGGGGCAGCACTGGTATGTGTACAGAACAGTGGGACTGTTGCGGCCACTGTGGCAGCACCAGTGAGCCCTGGGGTGTGGCAGCCGGAGGGGCAGCATCAGTGATCGGCCAATGGGCTTGGGGGTACAGTGTCAGGGGGCGGCATCAGTGCACCACCTGTGGACATGCCCAGACCTGGTCCTGGTGTGCAGCACCCACCCTCAAGGGATGCTGAGCATCAGGGCCGTGCACACCCTGAGGGACAGGATGCTGAGGAGGCAGATGACCTCTTGGATGAGCACACCCGCATACTGCAAGCATCAGTCAACCAGCAGATGCGGCTTGCGACGTTGGTGGATGCACTGCGTGCAGCTCTGGAGCGGGCAGAGGAGTGTTGCAGCAGAGACATCACTCTGATCCTGGCAGGGATGGACCGGTTGCGGTAGGATGTGACCGCTGCCATTGACAGGCAGACACAGGCATTCACTGCTGTCATGGCCACAATGGGCACACAGTTATTTGCCCATGCGTCGCAGACACCATGCAGTGCACTGTCCACCCCCAATTCCCGGCATCGTGCGACACCATCCTTGTCGACACCGGGTTCAGCTGTGGGCATCCTGAGCATGCCTGGCACAGGCATGTTTGGTGTGCTGCAGACCTCTGCGTGAGCATGGTCGCGTTCATGCAATGGAACCCCTGGTGGACCATCGGTGCAACCCCATGAGGCCAGTGGTCAGCCTGTCAGTGCTGGCGGGTCTTGGTGGGGCCACCCACGCATCCGTGGTGGCCAAGGCACTGTGGCTCATGACTGACCTGTCTCCCAACATGGCTACTGTCTGGTGCTGCCCTGTGTGCATTGTGTCATTCAGCGGGGTGGGTATCTGGCCCTGCATGTGGACACACAGTCCATCTGCACACCCTCCTGGCTGCTGTCCGCAGTTGCGTGTGCATGATGATGCCTGCATTGCGCTGTACACCAATGTGCAGTGGTGTTCAGCATCTGACACATGCACAATGACAGGCAGTGGGCGTGGTGGTCTGTGGACATGTGTGTGGCTAGGGGTGGCATTCTAGATGGGTGTGCTTCCTACCCTTTGTGCATGTCTGGTGCATTCTGTGTGTGTGTGTGTGTGTGTGTGTGTGTGTGTCCACAAGCCATGTTAGACCTCACCCATCCCTGGTGGTGTGTGTGGTTCCATGCCCGGACAGTTCCCTTGACGGCATGCACCCCTGGTGTGTGTCCATGCGTGTTTGTGGGTTGTGCCTTAGCCACTGGTGGTTGCACATGGCCCCATGACTTACCTGGGTTGGCCGAAGTGCTCCTCAGTGATGGTGTCCCGGTGCAGCTGTGCCAGCCGGAGCAGTCGGGGGTCCCGTCGCCCAAGGGGGCTGCCCATCACCATTGTCACCGGCGTCCTCATTGTCCCCATCGCTGTCCCCCTCTTTGACCTGTATGGCTATCCCACATTCGTTGGCCATGTTGTGCAGGATGCAACAGGCCAGGAATAGCCGCAGGCCTTTGAGGGGCTGTACTGTAGGGGCACCGCCGAGGTGTCCAGGCAACGGAAACATGCCTTCAGCATCCCGAACACCCATTCGATGACATTATGTGTGGTGGCGTGTGCCTCATTGTAGCGTTGCTGCAATGGGGTCGCAGGCTGCCGGTAGGGTGTCAACAGCCAGGGATGGAGTGGGTATCCACTGTCAGCTGTGTGTAGAGGGTGGAGGTTAGTTTGGTGATCAGCATCGTCCTGCCCCGGGCCATGTAGGCCACTACCCATGTCACCTCTGACCATGCCCCCCCAGGCCCTATAATTGTCCATGTGGTTTGCATACTCACCCACTAGGTGGCCAGTGGGGATATCCCCACTCTTGAATCTGTGGCACAGTGCTGACTGGTGCCAGATGAAGGCATCATGTGCTCCCCCAGGGTGCGTGGCACAGACATTGATTATGTGCCCCCTGGCATCGCACACCACCTGGCAGTTGATGCTGGCATAGCCCTTGTGATTTATATATGTGGCCCCCTCGGGGCCAAGTAGTGTGCAGATGGCCACATGGGTGCAGTCTATTGCCCCTAGCATGCCAGGCATACGTGCTACCCTGTGGAACTCCTGTATGTTTGCTGTGCACTCCGCCGGTGTGCTGGGGAAATGGATGTACTCTGCAGCATGTGGCAGCAGTGCGCTGAGGAATTGGGTGAAGTGGCATGACGTGGCCGACTGGGTTATGCCTGTGGTGTCCCCAGTTGGTTTCTGGAAGGTACCCATGGCAAGCAAGCACGTGCAAGCTGTCATTTTAATCTCCACTGACAGAGCATGGCTCCGTGTGTGGGTGCCTGCATCACATCACTGCACAGCTCACAGAGCTGCCTCAGAATTGCCAGATTCAGGCGGTACAGGCCCACGATCTCCATATCACTATACAGCTCGAAGCTGGTATGAGCTCGGTACTGCCTGTTGGGGGCATACCGCCGATGGGCCCTTCCACGGCCAAGCCCCCCTGCTGCCCTCCTTCTCACCCCCTCATTACTGCCTCCATCTGGATAGTGGCACTGGCCATTTCTCTGGCTTGTGTTCACCCCCCTGGCAGCTGTTTCTGTATTCCCCCCACTGTTCTGGCTGCTACTTCCCCTGCATTGGGAACACCTGACTGTGCTGGCCTCACTGCTGTGTGGCAAGTACTTCCCCCTTCTGCACTGTGGCTCCCCACACCTTTCCCATAGCCTGTGGGTTCCAGGTGCCCTTTCCCTGGCCTGCCCTGTGTGTCCCCTGCTGCCCAGTTTCTCTTGCTAGAGTTCAGCCTCATGTGCCTTCCCTGTAGCGTTCTTGCACCTCTCCCTTGCTCCTTTTTATTTTGGCTCATTTCCGCTATGGCTCAACTTCCACTGGCTCCCCTATTGCTCATGGCACATGTTGTTGAATATCGCACTGCGCCATTTATGCATGGTTCCTCCCCCTTCAGTTGTGCATACATTCATTATCATTGCGCTGTTGCTCAGCGTGATTTGGGGGGGTGCAACTGCCTCCAGCTGAATATCGCAGAATGGCACATTTTCGGACTTGCGCTGGAGCAACCCTATTGTGCATAGTGCAACTCTTTTGAATATCTGGGCCATAGTACATAATGTTAAAGTCTTCTAAATAGGAAAATAACTGTATTAGGTAAAAAAGTGGGTTCAAAGACAAACGTTTCTAGTGTAAATCAAGCATTTACAAGCTGTTTCCCACATTTATACAGTTTATGTCATACAGTGAGTTTAGACTGGTGGAGGTGGCTGAGGTCACTGAGATTGCTTCCAGATTTCGGCGCGCCTTTTGTGAACTGGACCCAGTGCCAACTCATTTCTTAATGGGACGTGTTGACTCCATTGGCCCGGTGTTTGCCTTGATTGTCCAGTGTTCCTTGTTATCCCTCTGTACAGACAGTTGGTGAGACCCCATCTGGAGTACTGCGTGAAGTTCTGGAGACCCCATCTCCACAAGGACATAGACAGGATGGAGGCTGTCCAGAGGAGGGCAAATAAAATGGTGCAGGGTCTGCACTGGAAGACATACGAAGAGAGATTAAAGGAGTTTAATATGTATACCCTCGAGGAGAGGAGGGAGAGGGGGACATGATAGAAACTTTCAAGTACCTCAAGGAAATCAACAAATTCCAAGAGGGTAGCATCTTTCAAAAAAAGAGGTGTGCAAGAACAAGGGGGCACAGTTTGAAGACAGAGGGGGAATGGCTCAGAGGTAATGCGAAGAAGTATTTTTTCATGGAGAGGGTTGTGGATACAAGGAACAGCCTTCTTGAGGAGCTAGTAGAGTCAAAAACAGTTGGGGAATTCAAGAATACTTGGGGCAGACATAAGGTAATTCTAGTGGGGATAGGAGGAAGTAGGCTGTTGGTTAACTAGGATCTGCAGCTTATCCATTAGGTAGGGAAATTGGCAGACTAGGTGGGCCAAGTGGTCCTTACCTGCTGTCAAATTCTGTGTTTCAGATTGTATGTACGTACTATTCAGATATGTATGTCTTAAACCAGTGTACAATAAGTCAATATTATTCATGAATATTCAAACTTATACTGTTTAAACAGGACCTATTTGCAACTCTGTAACAACTGACTAGTGTTTCTGAACATTCAACACCCAAACCTAACACAGACCCCATTGTAATTGAGATGCTGTTTTTCTAATATCTCTTTGTATCAACATATGTCCATTTATATACCTAATATTCTATACTATTAAATAACAGTTCTATCAATCCAAAGCAAAAACTGAGGGAATCAACACTCTGCCACCATGCCATTACACAAGAGTAGACCAAGGGACGAACCAGGTAATTATTGTCCGGTAAGTCTCACCTCCATAGTGTGCAAACTCATGGAAACAATACTAAAGTAAACGCTGGTGTCATACCTGGAGGACAACAGCCTCCAGGATGTGAGGCAGTATTGGTTCTTTTGGGGGAAATCCTATTAAACCAACCTGATACAATATTATGACTGGGTGACAGGTGAGCTGGATAAGGGTCATATGGTTGATGTTCTTTACCTAGACTTTAACAAGGCCTTCGATTCGGTGCCTCATGGGCGACTTGGGGGGAAGCTAACTGGTGTAGGGGTAGGGGCAAAAATGATGAACTGGATTACAAGCTGGCTGAGTGGGAGGCTCCAACAGGTGATGGTGGGAGGGGAGCTCTCAGCTCCGAAGCTGGTGTCGAGTGGGGTGCCTCAGGGCTCTGTGCTGGGACCAGTATTATTTGGGCTCTTCATATCAGACATTGCATATGGGATGGTGAGCAAGGTAAGTCTGTTCGCAGACAACACCAAAATGGGAGCAGTGGTGGATGGAGAGGAGGGATGGAAGCAGCTGCGGGGGGACCTAAGCAAGCTGGATGAGTGGTCAGAGAGGTGGCAGCTGGGGTTCAATGCAAAGAAGTGTAAGGTTATGCACTTCGGGGTGAAGAACCCAAGGAGAGAATACTGGTGGGGGGGGGGGTAAGCTGGAGATCTCTGAGGAAGAGAAGGACCTAGGGGAAATGGTAACAGGAACCATGAACAATACTGCCCAGTGCAGAGGAGACCACGTGATGCAGACAGCCTGGTGCTAACTCCAATCTTTAGCTCCAGCCACCTGAGTATAATTTTGGTATATTCTTGGTTCAAAAACAATGTAAACTGTATAAACCTGATGTGAGGGTTTTCTGAACTCTTGTGCTGTACTCGACTTGTAAGAATTTCCTGTATGGAGGTCAAAATGAGGAAGGCTCTACCAAAATGCATGCTGCCTGCAATGCCGGAGAAAGACCCAAAGAAACACAGGGCCTCTCACCCTACTGAATCACTGGATACCGGCTTTCACTCCCCAGATCTTGAGCCACTCACTTTAGCAGGCTTTCTGGCAGAGTTTAGACCATTCCAAGATGAGCTTCAAATAATTACCTCAGAGATCAAAACCATCTCGACTGCCTTGGAGGATATTTCCAGACGTATGGCTGACTCCAAAGCCCGAATTTGCTTGATAGAAAGACGTTGTGACAAACTTGATTCCAAAATTATAGCTGCTAGGCAAAGGATCACAAAAATGGAGCTCAAAATAGAAGACTTAGAGGGCCGCAGCCGCAGGAACAATGCGGTCCTCATTGGCTTGCCAGAGGCTGAAGAGGGACAAGATCCAGTTCTTTTCGTGCAAAAATTTGTGGAAAAAATTGCCTGCCCCTCTCCATGTGGCCCCAAATATGTGATTGAACGCGTGCACAGGACTCAGAGCGATTCCACTGACTGGATCCCCCCCAAGACCTTTCATCTTTAAATTCCTCAACATTTTGGCGTGTCAACACTTTTTAGTGAAGGTGAAAGAAATTCAAGAGGTTCACTGGGAAGGCAGCAGGATCCATGTGGCGCAAGATCTTCTGGCATCTGTCCGCCAGTGGAGGACGACGTTTCATCCTCAGGTGTTCAAAATCATCGCTACTGGAATCCGTTTTCGTATGTCCTACCCAGCGCGGCTTCAAGTTTCAGTCAAAGGCTCCTGGCTTAGCTTCGAGGATCCCGAGATGGCACATAAAGAACTGAAGGAAGCCATGCCCGATCTCTTCCATGATACTTGAATCTGGTTTGGGGTAAATGTTGAGCAATAGATCGCAAGTTTAGTGTGTTCAATCCTTTAGTCGGGAAATGCAGCTTTAATAGTATGACAAAGGCTCTTAGTGTTAGAGCTGGGTACAGGAGCACCGGAGCCCTCCTGTTGCTATGCCAGCAGTAAACTCTCCATGTCTCCAACCCGTAATAATGCCTAAAATTTAGATTTTTCATGGAGCCAAAGCGGATTTTAATTTTGTTCCTACAGCAGGGCTATTTTCATGCTGGCTCCCATTCATGTGAAATCTCCTTTCTCTCTTTCGTTTTGCTGGTAAATATTGCTAGAAGGCTCACGCTCCCTTCGTTTCTGGGACTTGCCTGTGTCTGGCAATATTGACAGAGGCAGTGTTCGAGTTCCAGCTGTCCTTTCTGAATGTTTTTTTTTTTTTTTTTATTATTATTAATGATCTGCTTTTTACAAAATATGCTTGCTGTGTGTAAAAGATTTTCACAGTGGGAGAAAGGTGCATCTGATTTGCTTAAACAAACATGGAGCTCTGTTTTTAATTTGTGATAAATGTTTACCAATCAAAATGGGTAATATGCAAATATTATAGTTTGTTTCTCAGTTATGACTAATTATTACACTATCTACCTTAGTTGGATTAATACTGGAGTAATTACATGGTAGTTCTTTTCTTGTTTAAGGTTTCTGTCACTGCGGCTCAGTAAACTACTGCAATGCTTGACACTTGAATCTGGTTGGGGGTAAATGTTGAGTAACAGATCATAAATTTAGTGTGTTTTATCCTTTGGTTGGAAAATGTAGCTTAGATAGTATGACAAAGACTCTTCGTGTTAGTGCTGGGTATAGGAGCAGCGGAGACCCCTTGTTGCTATGCCAGCAGTAAACTCTCTCTGTTTCCAGCCCGTAATACCATCTAAGGTTTTGACTTTTCAAGGAGCCAATGCAGATTTTAATTTTAGCTCCTACAACAGGGCTATTTTCATGCTGGCCCCCATTTAAGCGAAATCCCTTTTTTCTCTCTTGTTCTGCCGGCAAACACCGCTAGAGGGCGCACGCCTCCTTCGTTTCTGGGATTTGCCTGTGTCTGGCAATATTGGCGGAGGCAGTGGTCGGGTTCCAGCTGTCCTTCCTGAATGGTGTTTTCTATTTTTTTATTATTATTATTAACGATCTGCTTTTTTACAAAATATTCTTGCTGGGCATAAAAGATTTACACAGTGGGAGAAAGGTGCATCTGACTTGTTTAAACAAACATGGAGCTCCGTTTTTAATTTGTGATAAAAGACTATAAATCATAATGGGTAATATGTAAATTCTGTAGTTTGTTTCTCAGTTCTGACTAATTATTACATTATCTACTTTAGTTAGATTAGCACTGGTGTAATAGAATGGTAGTTCTTTTCTTGTTTAAGGTTTCTGCCACTGAGGCTCAGTAAACTACTGCAATGCTGTCTCATTAAGTTTCTGTGGGCTGCTTTACTACTCCTTAAGTTTAGGAGAGGACTCACTTTATTTAGTTGAATAATGTCACAGTTAACTCCAATGTTCTTAACTATAATATTTGTTTAGGGATAGAACTCGGTCTGGGGGGGAGAGACGTGTAGGGGGCTTGTAGTCTATATACTCTCTTTGTCATTAGCAATTATGTATGTTGCATGCACAATGTTCATTGTTTAAAGTTCAATAGTTTAATGTTTCAGAGTTACCAGTCAATCTCTTATTGCTTGAGGCTGACTCTGTTTTGGACTGCTCTATCACCCTTTTGATTTCCCATTTTAGGGAATCGGAGCTAGTCGCTTCTCAGGGTGGCTGGAGGGAGGGAGGGAGCAACAAAAAAGGTTGTCTGCAGAACGCAGTTCGTGTTAGTTGGGGGGCTGGGTGGGTTTGTATGATTTTATTGCACTGTTGCTTCCTTTTATTGTTATCAGGGATAGGAGACTACTGTTTGGGTGCTGGGGAGGGATGGGTGGGAGGAGACACAACTCATATCTTGGCTTGATTACTGCTGGTATTTTCAAGGTTCTTCTATTGCTGGGTTAGTCCCATATTTGTGATATTGCTGCCAGAACAATATTACATTTGTTTCCTGGAATGTGAAGGGGCTTAGGCAGCAGTTGAAGCAATATAAAATACTGAAGCATTTATCTTTATTATCTACGGAAATTGCATTTCTTCAGGAATCACATTTACTGGACTCGGAAGCCACTTGAATGAGGAGATTACAGGTGGGGCAGGTGTTCTCGGCTGAGTGCTCCTCACAAAGCTATGGGGTTATGATCTTAATAGCTAGAAAGATACCATTCACTCTCATACAGATAGTTAAAGATCCACAGAGCAGATTTGTTCTAATACACGGTACTCTGTATACAACAGAGACTCTTTTGGGCAGTGTCTATGGGCCAAACCTGGATTCGCCAGGGTTTTTCGTGCAACGGGTTGTGGCTCTTACACCTTTTCTCTCTTTACCAATAATACTAGGAGGGGACATGAATCTAGTTTTTGATTCCTCATTGGACCATTCTGGTTGCTCCCATAAGGATCTCTCACCAGCACAATGGACTTTCTGGGAGCTCATTGATCAAACTGGTTTATGTGATGTATGGCGGGTACTTAACCCCATGGAAAGGGGCTATACTTTCAGGTCATCAGTTCATGACACTGCTTCCCGCATTGATTATATCCTGCTCTCCCACACGTTAATGTCTGGGGTTAATGCCGCCTCCATTGAGCCAGGCCTCCCCTCTGACCACTCCCTTGTAACTTGCCATCTTTTCCTCTCACCCTCTTCTAAGAGAGTCACGTGTTGGAAGATCAACAACCAGGTGTTGAAAGACCCTGATATGGTTGCAACCATTTCTAAACATATTGAGCAGTTTATAGAAGCCAATCTTCAGTCCACCTCTAGACCAGACTTAGAGTGGTGTGCTTTCAAAGCATATATTAGAGGGATTCTTATTAGTTTATGTGCCCAGAGGAAAAAAACAAAGAGAACAAAGAATATCTAGCCTTCTCTCACAGATTTGTGTAATAGAAGCTACTTTATCCCCTCAGTCTCCTGACACTGTCAGACAGGAATTAGTCAAATTAAGAGAGGCCTATTTAGAAATGTTACGAGAGAAAGCGGAGTTCGCAATTTCTCGGACTAAGTCGGCGTATTCTGATCAGGGTGAAAAGGCTGGGCGGCTCTTGGCACTTCGGATTAAACAGATGGAATCAGATAGATACATTGCATCTATTCATTCCCAACTTGATGGATCCCTTAAAATGTCACTGTTGGATATAGTAACAGAATTCCATAGGTGCTATAACAACCTATATAGCCCTATGATTGATCCTCTTCCCACTCAAACTCTAGATGACTATCTGGCTACAGCAAAGCTCCCCTCTCTCTCTCTGAAGACCAATACGGTCCCCTTACGACACATATCTCTACTGTGGAACTGATTAGAATCATTCAGTCTCTTCTTTCGGACAAGTCTCCTGGCCCAGACGGCTTTTTGACCAACTTTTATAAAACATTCCACAAGGAAATGATTTCCCTAC
The DNA here is from genome assembly GCA_016271365.2 of Neoceratodus forsteri. Lineage (NCBI taxonomy): Eukaryota > Metazoa > Chordata > Ceratodontiformes > Ceratodontidae > Neoceratodus > Neoceratodus forsteri. Next base: position 478,154,681 of record CM028131.1, read on the forward strand.
TATTGCCTTTATTTCATTACATTTTGTCTGGTGCAGCTGTAGACCCCTCTCTATTTGAAGCACTAATAGTTCTACTGCCCAAGGCAGATCGGAATCCAGAATCTGTTTCCAGTTACCACCCCATCTCTTTATTGAATCATGATATTAAAATTCTAAACAAGTTGCTTGCAGAGCGTATTAACTCTATATTGCCCAAGCTTATTGGCCCAGAACAGATAGGTTTCATGAGGGGATGCACCTCAGTTGATCATCTCCGAGTACTGTCGCATGTTCTCTCAGCATCCGGAAACGCTCCTTTCCCGGCAGTTTTGATCTCTCTGGACGCCGAGAAGGCCTTTGACAGAGTGGATTGGAACTTTCTGTTTCGTGTGCTTCATGCCTATAAGTTCCTTCGGCAATTCCAATCTTGGATACAAGTGTTATATCAATCTCCAATAGCCCAGGTTATGGCTAATGGGGCAGTATCTGATCCCTTCCCTTTATAGTCTGGCACCAGACAAGGCTGTCCCCTATCCCCATTGCTATTCAACCTATACCTAGAACCTCTTATCCAGTTACTGACATCATGTGACAGAATTCAAGGTATTTCTATCTTAAACCATGAAATTAAGGTCTCTGCTTATGCGGACGATCTTCTTTTACAAATATCACACCTGACGGCGTCAATTCCCCCATGCTTTTCCTCATTAAGAAGTACAGCCAAATGTCCATTTCTAAGCTAAATCTGGATAAAACATTCGTATTCCCTCTTAATTATGAGACTCTTAAAAGCTCTATTACCGAACTGGGTCTTTTCTGGAAACAGGATTCATTCTGGTATCTTGGTATAGAGATATCGCGGAACCCAGTACTTACCTGGAAACTAAATTTGGATTTGGTAGCGAAACCTATCAGTGGAGACCTTGAGAGATGGTCCAAACTCCCGCTTTCTCTGTGGGGCAGGATTAATATCGTGAAAATGATGTTTTCCCTCGGCTTTTCTATCCCTTCACTTCTTTGATATATGGCTACCTTTAACTTGGTTCCAGAATATTCATGGTATCATTACCAAGTTCATCTGGTCCAACAAGCGACCCAGATTAGCTTACTACAAACTCGCTGCCCCCAAGGTTAAAGGGGGTTACATTTACTGCATTTACTGTAGCTGTCTATTACTGGGCCAGCCAAGCCTCTAAATATCTTAAATGGATACTTCCCCCTGAGGAGATATCTGCTCAATGTTTATTACTCCACTGGCTTAGAATTGAGCTCACTCTTTTCTCAGTCTGTGGTGTGTCCCCAATAAATTTTTTACATATTAATCCCAAGGTTATCCCGCCCAAATTACAATCTACCCCATAGACGTCTCAGTTAGGGTTCATATGCAGTTATGCTCCTTTCTTAAGTATAACCATACTCAAAATTTAGCACAATCCATATGGGGCAACCCCAAGCTTAAGATTGATAACAAAATGCTTCATCCCTCTTGGTTACCACACGTGGGGGATGGCATCCTTTCTCAGCTTATAGCTGATGAAGGCTCTTGGCTCTCCACTACTCAGATTATCAGTAAATTTAATTTTCTGCCTTTTAATAGCTTCAAACTCTTCCAACTAAGACATCTAATTCTGAAGGTGCTTGGTTTAACTCCCCCTCAAGGGGCTAATATTTCCTTTATTCTAGAGCTCCAGCCCTTAGTATGAGCCCCACATGTGGTATCCAAGATCTATGGAATTTTGTACAATTGGGCCTACCCAGACTGTTTTGCCTGATTAGCATACTGGTCTGCAACATTTCCCACTCGTGATTTAGATTAGCCAGCTATTTGGCGCAGTTCCCACAGGTATATTACCCAGGATAGGCTCCTATCACTCAGTTTCATATTTTACATAACTTATATTATTCTCCACAAAGGTTATTTAAATTCGGTCTTCTTCTATCCCCTACTTGCATCCGGTGTCATCAAGAAGAAGGCACCCTGTTTGATATTTTTTGGTCTTGCTCCAAGACTTCAATGCTCTGGTTTACCATCCAACAAAAAATGAACTCACTGCTGGGGTTGAATGACTTGTTTTCCCCAGAGATATGTGTACTAGGTGACTTCTCGGAGGTAATGGTACTCAATTGCAGATACCACATGGCCCTTATTTCCATGTCTGTCAAGAAAGTGACACTGTGTCACTGGAAGGATGACATGGACATCTTCTATTCTGAGTGGCTTCAGGAATTCCTTATGAATCTTAGAACTGAGAAAGCCATTGCCAGCCTTAATAATAGGTTAAATAAGTATACACGCATCTGGGACCCTTTCACACTCTTTTACTCTGTTTAACTCCCCTATACCAGCAGATGTTTAACCCTGTGTCTCATCTGGTATTTATAGTGTTGTGTCGGGTGGTGGGTGGGTTAGGGAAGGGTTGGGTGGGTTGGGTGGGAAGGGGAACAGTTCCGTTACATTTTCTGAATTAATGTTTGTTTTCTCCTGCTTTCCATTTGTCAGTTCTGTTCTCTGTATAGTTAAAAACCTAATAAAGTTTGAATTGAAAAAAAAAATACTGCCCAGTGCAGGAGAGCAGCTGCAAAAGTGAACAAAATGCTGGGATGCATATCAAGAGGATTTTCATCCAGGTGAAGAGAGGTGATCTTGCCCCTCTACAGGTTGCTGGTAAGGCCGCACTTGGAGTATTGTGTGCAGTTTTGGAGGCCATACCTGAAGCATGATATCAGGCTACTGGAGGGGGTGCAGAGGAGGGCAACAAAGATGATATAGATAGATAGATAGATAGATAGATAGATAGATAGATAGATAGATAGACAGATAATTTTATTTATATAGCGCCCATTTCTGAAGACTCTGGGAGCTGTACAATATAGGCACACATAACATACAAAAACATTTTAAAATACGAAAAAATTTTAAAACGACAACATACATAGTACAACTGAAAGCAGCAGCTTAATTAACCTTTATAAAAACTCTATTATTTTAAAACACCTTCAATTAAAAGCTTGATTAAATAGATATGTCTTGAGGCCCTTCTTAAAGGCTTCCACCGAGGGGGCCTCCCTGAAATCACCAACAGGGAGTTCCACAGGGTAGGTGTGGCCACCACAAATGTTCTGTCACCCGAATGTCACAACCTGACTCTGGGAACTCCAAGTAGACCACCCCCAGCAGAATGGAGAGCCCAGGTTGGGTGGTAAGGCACAAGGACCTCTTGCAGATAGACTGGGCCCCTTTTGTGCAGGGTCTTATAGGTCAACAGCACTATCTTGAAGACAATCCTCGATCGGACCGGAGCCAGTGCAGTTCACAAAAGTGCATGGGTGATATGTTCACATCTTTTCACCCCCACCATCTGCAATCTGTGGAGGCTGCCTCCAGATATCCCTAGGTACAGGGCATTGCAGTAGTCCAACCTGGAAGTGATGAAAGCATGTACCAGTGTAGGCAGGTCATCAGGCGGGATCAGGGCACGAATTTGGGCAATATTCCTGAGATGGTAAAACCCACTTCTCACCATTGCCGACACCTGTGCATCAAGTGTCAGACCACCATCCAAGATTACTCCCAAATTCCTCACCTGCCTAGAGGGGGCTAAAGACACACCCCCCCAGCACAAGGTCAGGGGGTAATGTAATACCTCCCCGCCCTGACAACACGGCTCTACCGCCAGTACCTCTGTCTTATCTGGGTTGAGTCTAAGCCAACTGTGAGTCATCCATATCTGGATTTCCTCAAGGCAGCTATTAAATACAGAGTCTGATACCCGGCTATTGGGAGCACAGAACAGGTACAGCTGGGTATCATCTGCATAGCAGTGAAAACCCAGTCTGTACCGCCTGATAATGACCCCCAGTGGCAGCATATACACCGTGAACAACAGAGGCAACAAGAATGATCCTGCGGAACACCACAGCACAGAGGCTTCAGATTTTATGAATAAATTCCCATGGTTGCCCTTTGCACTCTGTCTGTCAGGTATGACCGGAACCAGTTGATGACATTTCTGGACAGGCCACACCAAAACCGCAGTCAGTCAAGCAACACCTCATGGTCCACGGTGTCAAATGCCACAGAGCGGTCTAGAAGGACCAAGATGGTACGGTCCCTTCTATCCCTCACCATCAGGAGGTCATTAAGCACCCTCACCAGGGCCATCTCTGTACTATGCTCTGCTCGGAACCCAGACTGGAAAGGGTGATAGGTGTAGGAAGCAGCAAGATGCCTTTTCAGCTGAATGGCCACCACCTTTTCTATAACCTTCCCTAAAAATGGGAGGCTCAAAACGGGTCTATAGTTGATGAGGCAATCCGGGTCCAAAGATGTTTTTTTCAAAAAAGGTCTAACCAAAGCCTCTTTCAAGGCCAGAGGAAAGATCCCACTCCTTAATGAACTCCAGACTACCCAAGCAATCACAGGGCCAATCAGGTTCAAACATTCCACCAAAAGGCGAGTTGGACCTGGGTCAAAATTACAATAGGTCGGCCGCAGCTTAGAGATAATCTCTACCACCTCCCCAACCCCAATCAGCTCAAACTCATCTCACATAGGAGGAGTGCTCTGACTCAACTCAGGCCGGACCCTGCAGCCCTTTCAAGAGACATTTGACAAGACCTCAGCCCTGATGGAGGACACCTTGTCAGCGAAAAACAGAGCCAGCTCCTCGCACCTTGTGCTCAAACCTACTCCTTCAACACACAGACAGGCAGGATGTAAAAGCCTGTCCACTGTGCAGAAGAGCTGAGCTGGTCTGTTTCTCACTGTAGCAATCTCCCTAGACAGAAACTCCACTGTTTTATGGGAAATTGCACCATGATAGTCCATATAATGTGATCTCAGGGCCAATTTGTCCCCCACCAAACCAGATCTCCTCCAATGCCTCTCTAACCTCCAGCCCCTAGTGTTTAAACCTTGGAGATTCTCATCATACCAAGGAGATCTCCGATGAGTAGCTAGGGGTTGGACATGCAAGGGTGCGATTGAGTCAAAGGCCACACTAACTGCCCCTCTGCAGGCCGCTACTGCCTCCTCTGACCCAATTGCACAAGCTGCCCCAACACCCGATAGGTCCAGCACCACCAAAAAGGTCCTCTGTGGATATTCCCCTTAATGACCGGTACTGGACCATCTCCATAGGGGCAGGACCATCGGGGGGAGCCCCAAACATGAACCCCACAGTGCTATGATCCGACCAAACCACCAGATCTACACTAAGGTCCACAATATCCAATTCCGAAGAAAAAAACAGATCCAGTGTGTGGCCGCCTGAGTGCATCACTGTTGTTCCCTTTTGTGTTAGGCCCGGTGCCCCCATGCTCCTGAGAAGGTCTATCTCAAATTTTGATAGCCCCCTGTTGACCCAGGCATTGAAATCCCCCATGTTCAACCACCTGGAGGACTCCAATACCAGGCCCATGACAAGCTCCTCAACCTCTTGCAAAATATCCCCAAACCTCCCCGGGGGGGCGATAGAATAGGAGGACACTAAAACCCTCACCCACACCCCCTCGGGCAGCCACACACTCAAAGGATCTTATAGGACCCATAGACAGCACCGTGAGGTTCAGGCTAGATTTAAAACAAATGGCCACCCCAACTCCTGCCCCTACGATTCTTCCTCAGGCTGTGTATCACAGAGTATCCAGCTGGCACTGCTGCCTCTAAAATTGGGGCAGCATTTTCATCCAGCCAGGTCTCTGTGATGCAAGCCAGATTGACAGAGGATATCAAGTCCGCCATTATAGCCATATTGTTCCTTATCGATCTGGCATTGCACACCACAACCCGAGTAGAATGAGGTGAAGCAGCCGGACCAGTCATTTGCCCACCCTGTAAGGTGGAGCCCTTGGGTATGGGGACTAGGCAAGGCAAACCCCTTTCAAGCCCCCATTGCACCCCAGGGTGTCTCCTTGACCTCATCACCCGAATCCCGGACACTCCGACAGCCACTCGGGAGACATCCCACCGGCCCCCCCCCCGAGCTAGCCCTAAAGCCCTACATTTGGAGTAGGCTTCCCATGACAGTACTGGAAGCTCGAAGGGACAAAGGCCCCAGAGGTCATCACCCGAGTAGCTGCGCCTTACAGGCTCCAAACCCCAACACATTTCTTAAAACACAAGCAACCCACTCAATAATTCAAACTCCTCAAATACCACGCCCTCACCACCCACAACAGTACACTTTCTATAACACAATCACACCTCTTTCACACACCCTTTGCATAAATTAAATTCTAAACAAATAACAAAACACATTCATTCATGTCAAGCTATCAATAAAGATCTAAATATAATTGGTACATATGCAAAGCAGTAATGCAGAAAAATTCAAAATTTAAGTCTTCAATAGTCCTCATACCACCAAAAAGATGGCTATTAGACAATATAAATTAATTAAAAATATGTCCAAGCACTTCATAGTCTGGTACACTTCCACTGTATCAGAACTAAAAATCTCACTACAACCTCTTAACTTTGCAGTGGAGAGGGAGCTCTCACCACCCCCCTCCGTCTCAGCATAATGACAGATAGTGCAGCACTCCCACTGCCTCACCAATATGTCAGTATATGAAGTAATAATCAAACGAGGCCCTCTCACTGCCTCTCAAAGTAAACAAAATTATTAAAGTACTTGCAGTCTTATAGAGTTTGCCCTCCTTCCAGATTTTATCCACACAATTCCAGGCACTAGCAGTTCTTGATTCCTCCAAATTTTCCCAGCACAGAGATGAAACCTCCAGAAAACGCCAAGTCAGTGGAGCTCGGAATAATTAATCTAATTCTTCAGGTGGGTGAAACTCCAAACCTGCCAAAACCAGGGGAGGAAACTCAGGCCCCACTACTCTTCCCACTTTAGGCAACCAAGGAGTACCTGACCCAGCCAGGTAGACCCCAGAAACCACTGGGCCAGATTGAGAGAACGATTGATCCTCCGATCAAACTCTCTCAGTTCCCCCAGGGCTAGCAGCAGGGACCGAGACCCCCCACGGCCGGAACTTGTGGAAAACGTGCCCCTCGGCATACCACAGGCAAAATCCTCCTCAGAAAAGAATCAAAAGCTCCAGATCAGAAAACTGAAGGAACCCCAAATCAATGGCTCCCGGCTCCAGGCCACAGAATAATCCACTCCACTCCCCTCCTCGAAGCCCTCCAAACTGAACTCCTCTGCAGCCCAGTTTAGCTGATCACTACTCCTCTGAATCAGGGCAGATCCTCATGGAAGGAAGGTACAAACTCCTCAGAATTGATTTAATAATAAATTAGCTTGACCAGTAAAATAACACCGTGTACAGTCAAGCTCTTACAGTCGATGAAATGAACGCCGTATCAAATGAAGTGGGTGAATTGACAGGTATATCCGATTTAGGACTACAGCACCAACAGAAATTAACAATTTAAATAAAATTAAAATTCTAATTCTAGCATGCTGCCGCTACTACATCCTACAGCAAACCCAGCATGGCGGCCATCTTGTTTTTCCTCAGGCAGGCTGGGAGACCTGAATACGTACACCCTGGAGGATAGAATGGACAGGGGGCACATGATAAAGACATCCAAGTATCTGAGGGGAATCAATAAGGATAGGGAAGACTGGGTCTTTAAGCTAAGGAGGGAGGCACCAGGGGCATGAGCTAAGACTGGGGGAGATTTGGGAGGGAAATGAAGAGACACTATTTCATAGAGAGGGTGGTAGCAAAACGGAATCCACTACCAGAATGGGTGGTATCATGTAAATCTGTGAACAGCTTTAAAAGAGCATGAGACAGGCAGCAGGGGAGAATGAGGGTGGGGGAGGTGGGGACGGCAGTGGGATGACAAAGGGAAGGGGGCTGGGGCAGCTCCAAACTAGGGGTGCTAGCTGCACACTCGAGCAGATGTAGGTAGATCAGGTGTTCTGTTTCTGCTGGCACATTCATATGTTCGTATGTTCATAATGTGTCATTAAAAATCAAACCTAACAAAGATCCCCTAATAATTGAGATCCTGTATCCTGATATGTTCATTGTTTTATAATGTGTCAGTATATAATCAGTCTGCTGTATATACAGTAACAGTCCTAGAATCTGAAACAAAGCCTAAGCGAATCAACATCCACCCCCCTCCCAGGGAACACCAGTGTATTTATTGATAACTGGTCACATGGAATCATATATCCATCTTGTATGTGAACAAGTAGTCATCACACAATGTTTGTAACATCTATGTTGGTTAGGCATGGGTGAAAAAAATCTTCCATGGGAGGAATTCAAGTGAAAGTCTGACTTTCGCTTCCGTAGAAGTTCAGAAATTGATTTCCGAACTTCCACGGAAATTCGCCTGTGATTGCTGGTCAAGTTCCAAGTCCAAGTTGACCCCCAAAAAGCCCTGGTGGCTAGTGGTCCCTCACCCCACCTGCCCCACATGTAAAAAAATATCCCTGGTGGCTAGCGGTCCTTCCCCTCCACCGGGTAACCCACCCACCTCAAAATGTACAATAACCCCCACATCCCTATCTCCAGTATTACTGTTTTAAAAAAGTCTCTGGTGGTATAGTGTTTTTTTTATCCCCTCCCCATCCCCGATCTCCAGTCCAAAATCCCTGGTAGTCTAGTGTCCCAACCCCTCCTCCCAAGCAGATATACCACCACTCCACTCCCACCCCATCATAAACACCAGCAGCGGGTTGACTGGCACATTCCTTCCTCTCTCCTCCATGGCCGGTCCAGCATATGCACTCATTGATTGACAGCTCAGTGGGTGGGCCAGCTGTGGTGGAGAGAGGAGGGCTGTGCTGGTCCGCCCGCTGCCGGAGTTTATGATGGGGGTGGGAGCAGGGTGGTGGGACACCTGGCTGCTGGGGAAGCTGGGTAGGGGGGCACTGGACCACCAGGGATTTGGGATTGGGGATCGGGGATGGGGAGGAAGTTAAAATAAAAAAAAAAACACTAGACCACCAGGGATTTTTTTTAAACAGTAATACTGGAGATAGGGATGGGAGGTGGCTACTACTACCTTGCACGTCAGGGTGGGTGGGTAACCAGGTGAAGGGGAGGGATCACTAGCCACCAGGGATATTTTTTTATTACATGTGGGGTGGGTGAGGGTGAGGGACCACTAGCCACCAGGGCTTATTTTATTAATACCAGGCAAACTTTCACCCGGTAACTTTCACAGAAGTTTTCCGCTGTGCCAGAGGCAGAAGTTCGGAAATTTCTGTGAAAGTTCCTTGATTTCTGTGGATGTTCCACAGGGGCAGAAAATGGCAGTTTCACCTTCCCCTAATGTTGGTCCAATAAAAAGTAGCAAATCATTGCTTTTTTTCTGGATCTTTTGTGACAAGGACCAGTATGGCAATACAACTAATTTTCTGTGCCATACATGCAGTGATACTCAATGCCATGCTTTCTAATAATTCCCCCAGTGATCTCACATACTTGACATACAGCATAGGGTAGGGGACCTACTCCTGCAGAACACTACAGCTGAGTTCAATTGGCTGTGACAGGTAGGAGCCCATTGCCACCTTTTTCAGTCAACCAGGAATGATCAGAACAATTTCAGCACAGCTTCAGACAAACCTGCACATTCCAAGTAGGATCACAACTGATACCTCATTGTGATCTATGCCTAGAAGGAGACTCCTTGCAAATTAGTTGCAACCCGCTTGTGTACCAACTGATGCGACTATGTCTGTGATAGGTGCTGGCATGCCCCCTGGGTAATCCAGTGTCTAGGGGTTAAATGATAGTAATATCACTGGGAACCCCTTGTAAATAATCATGATAAGCAGTTCGCCTTCCACAGGAGCTGCTGGAACAGGAACTCCTTTCTGGGTGGAAAAACACTCTCACCCAGGGATTCCAGCTCTCATGACTCTTTTTTAAGGAGGCAGATGATATTATGGTACACAGTCAATTCATGCTGGTAACAGAGATCCAATTCATTTGACTACTGTTCAGTCGATAACTGGAGCTGTGCTAAAACCTTTTCTCAAATATTCAGCCAAATATTCGATATGTGGATCCCAGGTATTAGGATCTTCATTATTTGGTATTTGGCAAGGAAAGGCTTTTTTTAAGAATTGTTCTAAAAGCTCGTAAATGACACCATTACGCCTCTTTTAACCTAGTGTTCAATAAACACCTCAATGATACTAAGATTGCATGTTTTCTGTTAAGTGTGTATGCTGTTATGCTTGTAAACCTAAATAAACTATTAATTATGTACAAAAGTCTCAATGACACTGTGATGAGTGACACAGAGCTGTCAGCAGTGCAGGGTATTCAACATGTCACAGCACGTCATAATCATTATTCAATTCTGGAAGATGAATTAATGGTATCATTTAAGTGCTTTTATAACTATTCTAACTAGGTGTCTATGGTACAACAGGTTCTTGAAGATGGTGTTACAGTGCTGTTCAACTATTTGGCCATGAATGGTAGCTTTGTATAGAGTAGTTTTACAAGCAGTTGAACAGCACTGTAACACCATCTTCAAGAACCTGTTGTACCATAGACACCTAGTTAGAAAAGTTATAAAAGCACTTAAATGATACCATTAATTCACCTTCCAAAAACACAACATTCTAAAACACATCAATGACACATCAATGACTGACACAGAGCTGTCATTAACATAGAACAAGGTATTTTACTTGAGGCATCCTTCAACAATCATCACACAGACCATCAGTACAATGTATGGAACACCAGCATCACACATTGAATTCTATAGCACTGTGTTAACAGAACTCCTTGACTGCACTGCTGTACTGCATGCTACTTTAACATGATGCTGCTGCATCATCCAAGCAATCTTCTGTTTCTAAATATAATCTGCCACATAATCTGTGATGTTGACTATGAGCTCATCTGATCCTGACAGTCCTGTTTTGGCTTTGGATGCCTCCTCACATCATCCACAGTAATAATTTCTTCTTCTGACACATATTCATCTTAATTTGTGGATATTAAATAAAATACCTGAAAGCAGGAACAAAAAAAATGAATAGAGACAGTTTTCAATAGTTCGATGGTACCCACCCACCTCTCACCCAGCCCATTATCCATAATCCCCCCCCCCAAGATGAAAAAAAGCAGAGTGCTTACCTTTGCCAGTGGGACATATTGGGTTGCTCAAAGATTAGGAATATTCAGATCTGGCTGGGTTATTTGCCCTTATTAATTAATTGGCTATTTCCTCCATAGCACTAATTTCTCCTCCTCTCACATCCGATTAATCCTCATTTTGGGATATTGTTTTGATAATAATTACACAATTGCAGAACTTGAATCTTCCTTGACTGTACTGCTGAACTGCTTGTTGAATTAACATGATGCTACTGCATCATCAAAATTCTGTTTCTAAAGCTAATCTGCTACCTAATCCGACTAACAGTCTTATTTTGGTTTTGGATGTTTCCATCCAACATTAAGTTTCTCCCACTTTCTTCTTCTTTCATTCATCACCACTAGATCTGTTGTGAGAAAATTCACAGTGCAAGGCTTCTCTTTACCCTTGATTCGTCAAATGGGATTTCTAAAAATACGTGCAGCACCCTATGTAATTGGTGTTATCTCTCATGATAGTGATAAGTGTAGTCTATTCTCATTCCAAGTGCATTTCTTGATTGCTGATGAGGTGAGCGGTAATCTTCTTCATCTTTAATTTAAGAAAAGGATCAGAGTTGTCAAGATTCATGCTCCCATGTTGTGCTGTTTTATTAATACCAGTATGTATGTAGATGCATATAAATTTTGGAGCAAGTAAAAGAAAAAGAAGTAAATAAGCCTTTGGAGTCAGAGATATCGGTGGGTCCTCAGAGTTACTTGATATGGCCTGAGCTGTTCACCTTATGTAAATGTGTGTTGCTTGAAGATTATTCTGAAACATTTAGACCTGATTGTTTTCTTCGCAGTGATAATTTCTCCTCCTAACACATTATATAATCCTCATTTTTATGTTCATCGTGCACGCAAGTGCAGACGAACATGCTGATATGAAAGTCGCTAGTGAGAGGTGTGAGGGGTGCCTACCCAATAGCCAACAGTGCTGCAGGGGGCCAATGTGTGGCTAGCAAATTAGCAGGCAGTGTCCTGATGACACTGGTTTGCTGAGGGGGCTCATCGCAGCAAACTTTTCAAAGGACAGAGTCGATGCTGCGTACGGCTCTGTCCTTTGAAATGTGAACCCTTCAGCTGTGGCTTAGTGTGTCTTTCCTTGTTAAACAATGTTCTCTTTCCCTGCTGAGGCTTAGTGTGTCTTTCCTGATTAAACAATTTCCACTTTCTCTTTCCAACACCGGGATTCCCATTCATGGGGTCGGATGCACCCCAACCCGTCTATATCCCTAGCCGACATCGGGATGCCCAATCCCGTATCAGCATCCCCCTTCCCCACCACTACTGTGGCATACTGGGAGCCCACCCCAGTGTGCTTAAATTTATATTTATATGTTTTTTTACCTGTAAACGAAGTAAACCTTCCCTTGCAGTCTTTTTTTTACCTGTAAAACCAAAAAACGTCCCTCATTGTCTCCCCAGTCTCCCTCCCCCATTCTGACTCTCCCTCTGTGCACCCACTCCTCCTCATCCCCCTTACCCCATACTTACCCTCCAGGGTTGGCAGATGCAATCTTCTGTGGAGTGAGACACATCTGCACTCTTCAAAGCTGACTGGCAAACTGAAAGAATGAAAGGTAAGCCGTATAATTGGAGTCAATGGGGGATTCAACCTATGTTGATATCTCAGCCATTTTTAGGAATTTTGGCCCAAAATGTTCAACATGGGTTCTTGGAACCCCACCTTGTGAACGTGTCACTGTCATTTCATTTCTTAGTTCCGAAAGGTGATTTCTCGGTTGCTGCATGGAATCACCTATTGGGACTGAATAATGAAATGACAGTGCCACTGTTAATGAAGTGGAGTCCCAAAAAGCCCATGTTGCACATTTGGAGAAAAATTGCCCAAAATGACTGAATCACAAGTGTGCATTGTGCAGTTTCTACCCATACTTGTAACTTTGCCAATTTTTAATATTGTCACTCCAGATTTTCAACATTGCCATTTTTCACACTTCCTTATAAACAGTACAGCTGTCATCTTTCACATTCTGTCTGAAATGTGTTTTCACACCAGCTGCGCAGAATGTTGCAGTTGCTGTGTAAAATCAACTTTTGGGATGGAGTAACAAAATCACAGTGCCACTGTTCATGAGGAGAGATCCCCAAAAGCCCATGTTGAAAATTCGGTGAAAAAATTCCCAGAAATGACAGCATTACAGGTGTGCACTGCACAGTTTCTATGCACACTCGTAAGTTTTCCATTTTCTCATATTTTCACTCCAGATTTTCAACATTGTCATTTTTTCACATCTCCTAACGAACAGTACAACTGTCATTTTTCACATCCTGCCCAAAATGTGTTTTAGCACCGGAAGGCCAAGTGGCTTAGCTCATGTGAAACAATTTTTGGGATTGAGTAACAAAACGATAGTGCCACTATTCATGAGATGGTATCCCTCAAAGCCACATTAGAAATTTGGAATGAAAGAAATCTCAACAAACTTATCTAAAAAATTGTTAGGTTCCAACTGTAATGCTCCACCCTCCACCCTGTAGGACTGACAGGCGTCGGGCATGTGCCTTGGGGTCATCAGCCATAATGCTCACATCATTCCATCCCCACCCCCACCCTGAAGCCAGTGACAGTCATTGGGGTGTGCCTTGGAGTCTTTGACCTAAATGTTCACCCAATTCTCCTATACTGCACCCATCTCAGCTTATTTTATTATGCAATGGGGTGAGCGTTCAGTCCGAAGACCTCAAGGCACACCATGACACCTGTCAGTGTCTGCAGAAGTGGTGGGTGAAGTGACCTCAGTTATCTCTGTGAAGTGATTCACGGAGTGAAGGCAAATTTTCGAAGTACTCCACAATACGAAGTGGAGTACTTAGCGTTATAATGGGTAAAGCGAAGTCCATTGAAAACAATGACTTCGCTTTACTCAGCCTTCCAAAACTACTACTCCACCAATCTTTTGGTGAAGTACATTGAAATCAATGTATTCCACCTTGTTTTTAAGCTCCAAAGGTGAATTTTGCAGTGATTCATGGGATTTCTGTTCACATGGGCTCTAGATTGTTCTGCACAGCCTCAGTTCAGGGCAGCGTGTATAGGAAGCTGTAGGAGACAATCTGCTCTGAGAGCTCTCTGTGATTCAAACCTAGTAAAAAATTTTAAAAAAGCCTTTTTGAGTAACTTTTTTTGCTCAAACTTTAGTTCATCAATTGTAGGAAACCCTCCTGAGCTCATATCTTCGAGTGTTTATTGTTTATGTGTGGATTTTGAATGTTAATGTACAACATTGAGTCTGTGTATTGAGAGACAGTGGAAGTGTGCTTTGGGGGAGGAGCGTATCTGTAGTGTAGGTAGATTTTAGTTGGAGAAATAGGGAGTTCTTTGTTTTTTGGTTATATTTTTCTTGAACAACTCACTGTGTTTATGTACACACAGTAATATTTTCAGTAATCGTTGGCATTTGTTAGCTGATTGTGTGTGTGGCCTGGTGCAACAGTGCATAATTTCAGGTTGTTTAAAATACGTGGTATATTACTGAAGTCTTCAATTTGCTGCACATTACTTGTAGACAAATTGTGTGTGTGTTAGTGTGTGCGGTGTGTGACATCAAATAATACACCTTTTATCGTGCCACAGTGTAATTGCAGGCACAGCAGTGTGAACCTGCTATCCACTGCACCTGCATGATTTTGTACTACCATTGTGGTATCTTTTCTCGGTTTTGCACTACTGTAATCTACAGTCAGTCTCCAACCTCCCCACCGGCGAAAGGTATTCTTTTCCAGATTGGATTGTTTGTGACTTGAGAGCACCACTGGTTAGTTAAGGTGTTGCTGAACTTGTTGTGACTTTACGTCTGTATCTCTTGTTGAAGCCACAGCGTTTTTTTCGGCTTCACATCCAGTGTTCCCCCAGACCCCGGTCCCCACCCAGAGTGAACGTTCCAAAATCTAAATTTGTTTAGAATATTCTTGTTGATTCCCCAAAATGCCCACAAAGAGACATGCAAGCCAAGCTGTTTCTTGCCATGGCACTGCTGCCAGTGGTAAGATTGTCTGTGGGCATGATAGTACACAGAAGTGCATTGCTGATGTGAGGAAAGGTATTTCTCCTTCAATGTTTTTTACAGCGCAATTGGTAGCTTTACTCATACTTGGAGGAGATGATATTGTCCCAGCTGGTAGTGTTAGTGCAGTTGCTGGTGCTCGAATGAGTATTGCAGCCTCAAGTTCCACTTCTGACCAGTTTACCGTGTCCAAAAACATAGCGGAGTGTGAAGCAGTGCCAGTGAGTGACAGTGTACATGATGTCATACTCCCCAGTAACATCCCAGTAACTGAACTTGAGGATTCTGATCATCATGTCAATGATAGCACACAATGTCACATTTCTTCCACCGTGGTGCAGGTCACACATTTACCATGCAGTGATTCACAGTGTGGTGAAAAAATATCAGGTGATGGTGGTGTTGATGATGATGAATCTGATGATGATGATGCTGCTGTTGTTGCAACATGCAGTCCACATGCCATCATCCAAGCAGAAGATGTAGATGTGGCTGATGTTGATGAATATGATGATGATGTAAGTGACCCCAGTTGGGAACTGGCGAAAAAGAAATTCAAGGTGGCTGTGTCTAGGTCTGTTTGCATTCCCCCCCCCCCGTAGAAAGTTGTGATTTACCAGTTTTAATTGATGATGGTGACGATGATGACCCAGTAATAATGATAGGTAGTCGTGGTGGTCAGTTGCAGTCCAAGTGTGTCCTGCCTGAAAAATCATGTAGCACATCCCCCACATCCTGGCTTAAAAAAACAGAGTCCAATAAGCAGCATCGGGGGGACATGTTAAAACTAGAGCATCACAATCCCTTGTTTGGGATTTTTTTGTGCAAGATGCAAATGATGAGTCACTTGCAATCTGCCAGGTTAGCCATGCACGTGTGAGGCGAGGTAAAAAGGGGAGCCATCTTGGCACAGGGGGACAGCATACACATCTTAAGAACAGGCACATGGCACTGTGGACCCTGCATAAGATGGCAGATAATACCTGTACCACAGTAGGGCATTCACCCTAGTCATCAACCATAACAAGCATGTTATCCCCTTCCATGACTGTAAAATCAAGTAGGAAATTAAATGTGTGCAGTAGTGATGAAATCAGAGCAGAGGATTACTACAGGCATGATGAGGTGGACGAGCATAATGATTTTGAAATATTGTCCAGTGGTGGTGAGAGTAGCAGTTTTGGTGGTGGTGGTGATGGTGAATGCAATATGTCTAGTGCAAGTGGTACATCAACCCCAGTTGGTAAATCTGGGAAAATAACTGCATTTGTGGGTTTGTCTTCATCACCTGTGCAGTTGTCTTCATCCCATGTCCACACTCCACCCCCTGCCAGTCACAGAGCAGAACTATTTGTCATCACACCCCATGTAAAACATCTAAGTCAGCCCATGTTACAGAGTGTTTTTGCGCATAAGCTGAAGTACTCACCCAATCATACAGTGGCATGTGAACTTAATGCTGCTGTAGCTGAAATGCTGGCAACTGATCTTTTGCCCTTCTCCTTTGTGGAGAATTCTGGGTTCTGGTAGTTTGCTGCACGTGCCTGTCCAAAATGGAAAGTCCCATCCAGGACATACTTTTCGACCCGTGCTGTCCCCGAGTTGTACCGTATTGTGTCCAACTCTGTAAGACATGCCCCTCAACATTCCTCCTCTCCATTCATCCATTTAAGTATGGATATGTGGACAAGTGGCAAAACAGTGGGGAGTTCATATTTGTGTATAACTGCACATTGGGCGCAGGTGTCGGGTGTTGTTTGTGCTGTTGGTAGTATGAATAATCATTGTAGTAAGGTGGAGTGTCGTGGTAGCAATCTTCCAGGAATTCGACAGCATGCACCGGTTGCTATGCACAATGTGACCTGTTCACACACTGGTGAAAACATGTAGGACTTGGTACTGACTGAAATTGGCAAGTGGCTGAACCCCCTGTCCTTGAGAGCTGGGTTCATAGCAAGCGACAATGTGTCAAATGTGGTGAAATGCATCATGAATGGTGACTTTGTTTGGGTTCCATGCATGGCCCACTCTTTAAATCTTGTGGTGCAGGATTTTCTGCAGCACCCTGATATAAAGGAAATGCTGACAGTTGCACACCGTATCTGTTCTCACTTTTCACACTCTACAAAGGCCCATGACCAACTTCGTCAGTTGCAAATCTGAAACAGTCTCTCGCAGCACCGCTTGAAGCTAAAAGTTGTCACCCGGTAGAACTCCACTTTATACATGATACATGGCAGAGAGGTTCTATGAACAATATAAAGCCATCTCAGAATATCTTGTCATGCACACTAGCCATGACAGTTCTGGGGCCTCCATGTCTATGACAACCGAACACTGGCACCTTATGGACTCTGTAATAATTTTGAGGCCTTTTGAACATTTCACACAGGCAGTGAGTGGCGAGTCTACCTCCATTAGCCAATCAATTCCACTGCTGCGGGTGCTGAGGCAGGCATTAGTGAATGTACAGCATAGCCTTGATGTTGCCAGAGACAGTGCTAGCAGTGTGTTGCTGAAACACATACTGACAGTATTCAACCAGATTCATCACATCTTGAGCATTCAGCGTAGTGACAACTTTGCAATAGCAACAATGCTGGACCCATGATACAAATGTGGAATTTCCTCAGTACTGGAGGGTGGGCCTGAATAGGTAAAAAATGTCAGTGGGCAACTGGTGCAATTGGTTCATGGGGCACAGAAGTCATATGCCAAGATCAGCAAACCTCAGCAGCATAATCAGGCTGAAGGTGAACCTGGAGGAGTAGTATCAAGCATATCCTTTAAGGGGAAAGGGACTGCAGTTCCAGGTGTCTGTCATCAAAAGCGGTCGGCATTAACCCACTTTGGGAGGCTTTGTCACAAGTGGGGATTTGTGACATAAATGATTCTGGAGAACAGGATTATGCATCAACCAATGGACTTAGTGCAGCACAGTGAATGGTTGAGTCATATTGTTTGAAAACAGGCATCTGTCAATCACTGATGATCCTCTTTTATACTGGAGTGGAAAGGTCAGTGAATGGCCAGAGCTGACTGCTGTGGCACTGAAGTTCCTGACATGCCCACTCTCCAGTGTGGGTGTCGAGATGGTATTCAGCTCAGCAGGTGCAATAGTTCAGGATCGTCATACAAACCGCTGTCCTGCAAATGCCAGTTTGCTGACATTCATAAAAGTGAATGAGAGGCACAAACCAGCTCAGACTGCAACCTCAGTATTCGTATCCCCGGCATAGTCATGGTTTTGCTGATGTTGTAGAAAGGGACCATCCTGGTGGCACTGGCAGCATGAAACGGCTACCACTGATGTAGATGATGACACAATGGAGAAAGAATTTCCCAGTGGTCAGAATTCAGATAAAGATGACTGTGAGGGCAGCTTTCTTTATGAGGATGATGATGAGGTTAATGTTAGCAGGTATTAACTTAAGTTGGTAAAAGGCTGTCACATTTCTTGTATGATACATGTTTTCTTTTTCATAAAGTTAAGTCAGTATCCCACTCAGAGTGACTCAAATTCCATATGTCACATCAGATTTGTAACACAGAGCACAATATATTCTGGCCCCCTGTTCCACCACCATAAAACTGCTGTTAGCCATTGCCACCACCATAGAGAATGCCACTGTATGCCCACCGGACCACCACCATGAAACCGCTGTTAGCCACTGTCACCAGGGGGAATGACTTTGTGTGCCTCCCCCCAGATCACCACCATATGACCGCAGTTAGCCACTGCCACCACCACCAGATACAGGAAGATGTGAGAGGGAATGTCATTATGTGTCTCAGCTGTGACCACTACCACCACCCACCACCACCATTGTGACAATGTTTTCCATTACATGTCTTGACCATGCCAAGGCAGAGGGAGTCAAACAGGAGACCACATCCATCTGCCATAGGCACAAGGCTTCTTACTATAAAGTGAGTATGTGCACTAATGGTTTTCATCAGGGGTGTCATGCAGTCAGAAATTCTGGAGGGTACAAATCTCAACCTCTATAGGGGGGTTCAAGGGCATACCCCCGAAAAATTTTGAAAATTGAAGTCAAATAGTGCATCGTGGTGACTTTTAGCAGCTGAAAGCTGTTCCCAAACAAGCTAAAGTGACATAATACTGATACAGGCTAGAGAAATGATCAATTGTTTGTCCTTTGTTCATTGTACTTACAGTGTTACCTTTTGTATTTTTTTAAGACTTAGTCAGAACTTGTGCATTTTGCTAGTCTTTTATCATAAAAGACTCACATAATGCACAAGTTCAGTTTTATCATATGTAATCACATTACTTAGTCCACTTGAAGCTGATCCATTGACTTCTAAATGACATTATAAAATGGCAGGGTAAAATCATGGAATCTGATTGGCTCTTATTTCTGTGTAAAATATGGTTTATACATGGCTAAAAAAAGGTCTCTGAAGAGTCTGGAAACCAGATCAATAGACATTTGGAACTCAGGCATTTCAGTTAGCTCCCTACAGCCAGAACTGATCTTCCACCACAAACATGGCTGCCAATCAGATTCTTGGATTTTTCTTACCCATCTGCTAATGTAACTTAACACATGCATGCACTCATACACCCGTGCACAGACACAGGAAACCCTCCACAAAGCAAATTTAGCCACACTTAGATTTTGCCAAAAGGAATGGCAGGCAAAATGAGCTTGGTACGCCCAGCAGACCTGGGTTTGATTCCCACAATCTCCACCTCAATACTGTGTGACCCTGAGCAAGTCACTTAATCTTTCCAATGCTTCTGGGTTGCCCCAGAAAACAGGCACTTGCGCCTAGTGGGCCTTTTCCAGTTATCAAAAGAATAAGTAAAGATTCTATGTAAATCAGGGGGCAGAGTAAAGTCGGTTGGGACTAAACTGAGCAGGGCTGAAGCCACAGGATTAAAGACGTGGGTCAGCAGTGTGTAGGTAGCATGCAACACTGCCACCTGGATGACCACTGTTGACATTTGAGCTCTGGAAATTTCACTTTGAGGTCAGCTGGGGATGGTGCATCATGAAAAAGAGGCACCCAGTTCTTGGGAGGGAATGTGCAAACTGACTTGCAGTCAGCACCCCCCCCCCACTAGCTAGCAATGGATGAAGAAGGGGACACACCAAGGCATCCACAGCATTTGAGTTAGGAATAAGGAACCCAATAAAGAGTATAACTATCAAAAAAAGATAAAAAAAAACCCAGAAAACCTGCAGTGCAACAAAAATGTTCTTCAAAAAAGTTAGTTTCAGCTACAGTTAAGAAAAGTATTAGTATTCCTGTCAAATGTACTTGGCTCAGTACCTCCTTTGCTGTGCACTGTGAGTCTTTTTTTTTCAGCCCTAACTGTTTCCATCTCTGCAATGCTATTACTATGCAAAATGTGGCAGCCATCTTTTTTTGTTTGTTTATTTTTTTGAGACAAAATTAAATTAAAACTTTTATAAAATATTCAAGTGTTGGTCAAATTAGAAAAGTGTGAGACCCAATAAAATTGGAAAATGCCTGGAATCTAGTATGGTGGAAAAAAGGTAGGGTAAAATGTTTTGCCCAGTTTCATTGCACTACTGCTTTAATACCACAAGTTTGTCTGTTAGCAAGAATATCACCAACCTCCCCCACAGCAATGCATGGTCACCGACATCCTCGACACCACCAGGTCCCAACCCCGACCGGGGATCACACTGACACCTGTTTAGGCCTCATGCAAGGGGGGCTGAGCCCCCTGCACACCCCAGACCTATAGATTCCAACTCTGGGGGGGACAGATGTCGGGGGAGAACTGAGTTGAAAGCATGATCATTGCTCCTGCAACCCCTGTCGATACTGCGGGTGTCAATGGGTTGGTGTTGCCATATCGGCGTCACTGTAAAATTGTCGCTGTTACAACGGTATATGGTGTGCCTGAAACTTGCAACCTGATTGACTAAAAAAGCCGGGTGCTGTTCCCCATCATAAAACAATGGCTAATAATGGAGCATTCTAACTGACTAAAATGCATTCTAAAAAGGATATTTTAATGGCTAGAAACCGTCATGTTCAATAAATCCATTTAGAGTTTTACTTTAAACTATTTATTTATTAAATTATTTTATCGGGAATGTGCATTGGTCCTATGGGACCATTTTTGGACACAATCTGAGCCACAAAGATGGCAGCAAACTAGAAGCAATAGAATCACAATGCAGAAGAGCCATGAAGATTTAAGTAGTCAAAGTACAAGATATCTATTTGAATCTTCTAGTAACCAGGTAAGGCCCATTAGGCACAAGTGCCTGTTTTCAGGGGCAACCCAGAAGCACTGGGGTGTTTTAGTGACTTACTTAGAGTCGCACAGTATACAAGTGGAGATTGTGGGAATCAAACCCATGTCTCCTGGATGAAGCAAGCTCATTCACAGCTCAGTACTCTAACCTCTAGGCTATACTGCCAACCTCATATAATGTATGTAGTCAGGTTACATAATCTGCAAGTGGTGACAGCAGAAGGACATATCACAACAGCATTATTTAAAAGAATAAAATACAAATATTTCAGTTTAATACTAGTGTTTAGGCACCCTAGGGAATAGGTTACCATTGCTGATGTAATCCTCAGGGCCAAGGTGCTTAGCTGCATGATGCATCTAAAGCTGTGCCTCGTGATCCCCCTAGGGGTTGAATAACTTATGGTAACCTCACCTCAGGTTGTAATTAATTCTTAAGTAATTGCCTTGAAAAACCAGGTATTGTCCTAAAATACCACTCATGAAACTTAAAAACAATATATAAAGTACAGCAAACAAAAAATAAGGAAGCACATGAGAAGAAACATTGGAAGATGAAAAGTACTCTAAATCAAGGCATACTCAGCTAGCAAAAAACATTCTGTCATCATTAGCAGTCCTGTTTTCTGTTTTTTTCATGTACATTGACTGCATTTTTCAAGTGTTAAAATGAAGGCAATCTTGGTTTAATTAATATGGAATCTGTCCCCAGTAAAACAATTACTGGTACTCCAGTTGGAAGCAGGCTTTAATAATTGACATGTTCTGAGACAGGCGAATTTAAATGTACACAAGTGAAAGATTTTAAATGCAAAGGAGAAAGAGAAAAAATGACTAAAAACAATTTGTTACATGCAGCTTGTTAAAGGAGTGGATGCAAGAATCCCTTTGCAGTGTTTACTGTGGTTTCAGACCAACACAAAAAATTATTAGTTTTCATGGGAAATCTGTGATTTATGTGTGATTCCCCCCCATAATATTTTCTTCATAACAAAAAAAAAAAAATTTATAGAGTTTTGCTTGCTGAGTCAATGGTTTCCACTAAAAAACAGTACTGTTGTTGCTATTGGCATGACTCACATCTTATAAGCTTCCTCCCAAAATTCTTTCTGGCTTTCTGTACATTCTACGTACTACTCTCACACTGTCAACCGTTGTCCCCCAGCCCCCCACACCCATCGCATCACAGACAGGTTTTTCTGATCGTAGCCCTGCGGAGGGTGTTAACGAAACTAAGTCATGGATAGTTATCTTTTTATCATTTTTTCAGTTGCAATCGCATGTTTCTCCCTTGCATTTTTGCCACCTTTTTCTTGATTCCTGGAAAGCAGGGAAGACCCGTCAAGATGAGCAATGCTCTCTTCTGTGTTCCTGCTGTAAGTTGCCTTAGTGACCAAGTGCTAATCACTTTAGTCTGCTCAGATCAGTAATGCATGGCTCTGTTTTTATCAGTGGGCAACACAGCAGTGTGGGGCTGCACGATGCAAGATGTGCATGGAAGGAAAAGAAGGCACTGCAATAAGCAAAGAAGATTTAGCAGTAGATTTGCTACCTGAACTTACCGTACTACACTGACCTTTTTAATCAAGGAACGGAAGGAAGCAATCAAGCAGGCAGCCAGAAATTTCACACAAAATCACCGCCGACCACCGGGCGGGCTTGGCTCTCTTACTGCCGACAGACTGATAGCAAGTCTGTGAGTGTCTGCATGCGAGGTAAAAACTGAAAATGCTTGCCGCGGCCGCTGCTCAACTGAAGGACTCGGAGGATCATGGAGGAACTAATTTGCAGTGCGAGCTACTTTTTCGCACCTCCAACATACAGACACTTGTCTTGATTGGTGGTAACTGCCAGGCAGCAACCAATCACAGTGCCTGTTGTGACTGTCTCACTCTATTTTACAGACGCTCAGCCCCGAAGCAAGTCAATTCATCAGCATAGCACAGCCGCAGCATGAGAAAAAACTCAGTCTTCCACAGCAATCACTTTAATGGTTTATAACCCCCACCCCCAGCACCCACCAAAAGACAGTGAAAACACCATATCTTTTGGCAGCCCATGGTATACCATTAAAAATTTAATACTAAGATAATTTTGTATAGCCCTCACAACAATTTGGGGGGGGGGCACATGCCCCCTCAGGCCATATGGGCATGACGCCTCTGGTTTTCATGCTATTCAACTTCCTTTAGCTGTGTATTTTGTTTTATGTAGCTTTTATGAGCTGCAATGGTCAAACACATATGGCAAACTTATTTTGTCTTTTTACAGGTTAACAACAAAGGACTGTCCTTCACTGAAAGTCTGTATCAATGGTACAGTAGCAGTACTGTTGACAGGAGCCTATGGGATATCCATTTCCAATCCATACTGGTAAGTATATCAATTTTATTTCATCTATTCCTTTTTTATTACGACTGCAACAAATCCAACTAATGATTCATAAACTAGGTGACATGTACGTCACAAAAAATATTTCTGCAACATATCATGTACTGTATTCCAAATTTACAGTTACAGCCATTACAGTATTGAAAAAGTTTGACCCAGGTTGTGTTATTTGACAAGATGTGGTTTTAAAATGTAACTTGAGTTGAGACGAAGGGACACTGGCACAGTGTATTTGTTACAGCCTGGTATTTAAATTGTGATCTGATGATTGCAGTGGGACAGCTTGCTACCTGTGTTAATCTAGGTACCTGTGGTGGAACAGCCAGGGCTTTAACATAATGTCTTACTGCTGCAATCAAGTTGTAATAAGTCCTTCATTTCTTTTTATAGGAAACTTCCAGATGCTTTGTGGTGTCATAGTTGCCTTATCCAAAGAACGTCTTCAACATTATGCCACCCCTTCCCAGGCTGGAGCACACATGCAACAAGCAGAAGTTGTTTGAATCGATGATGACCATAACCATCATTACCGGACTGGAGAAGGATGCAGATAAAATCTGAGAAGAAGTAACCAAATAATAAACCAATAATGAGGCCTACTTGCAAATATGCTCCCTCCCCCCAAAAAAATACTTATCTTCATTGGCTTGAGAGTATTCCATTTCCAATTCCAACACCAAAATTTCTCATCAAGAACATGAATGTGCACACCAACAGTATGTGACCTGTGATACAAAACAATACAATGAGTACATGTATATATATATATATATATATATATATATATATATATATCAACCCCCACCTAGAAAATACATATATATATATATATATATATATATATAATATACACTCACCATGGCTACTATTAGTGTACACACAAAGGGCACCCTTCCATCTGGTTGAAGTGATCGCATCGCACACTTTGAACAAGCAACAGTTCTCTCACTTTCATCATTTGTGATGGAACACTGAATGGTCATTCATGTCATGTTATCCCTCCTTCACACAGTTTGGCAAGACACTGTGCATCATGATATCATCATCATCACAATAAGGCCAATACATACAGAAGCATTACATGTAAGAGCAACAGCAGCAGCAGCACTTGTGAATTTTCTGGACAAAAGACAGTTGCATTTTGGGGATGCAGAAACATTCTGGGGACTGTGTGTGTCCACTGTGCACATGACTGAGTGCGCCATTAATTCTGGGAGACGTTGCAATTCTTGTTATGCTACAATTTTACTTTGTTAGCACTGGGGAATTTTCTGGACACAAGACAGTTGCATTTTGGGATGCAGAAAAATTCTGGGGACTCTGTGTGAGTACTGCGCGCATGACTGAGTGCGCCATTAATTCTAGGGGACTTTGCAATTCTTGTTATGCTGCAATTTCACTTTGTCAGCACTGGGGAATTTTCTGGACATGAGACAGTTGCATTTTGGGATTGGGAATTCTGGTAAGTCTGGTAAATATTTTTGGATCCTCAGTAATGTTTACTTTCTGTCGTGCTATTGTGAAGTGTTTGTCAAAAAGCAGGACTGAGCAGTGCAGTTATACTGTGCTAAACTACATGTGTGCAGTCCATCTTCTTTCCCATGTGTGCAGACACTGTCCAGTTTCTTGCAAACATATATATATATATGCTGACTTGTTGCAGTGTTTATGGTATAAAGAATAAAGATAAGAATATGTATGGTATATTTTATTTGTACCATCAACAGCAGCAGACAAAGTGATGTGATATGTTTTCAGAGGTCTCGGGCCAGTGTGCTCCTCAATCACTTACACAGTGCACATATGACTTTGCTGAGATAATAGCACAAACAATCATGCTTTTAAACAAACCATACCCAACAGACATAAAATATTGCTGAGGCACCCAAAATATTTATGGTGTACATACATTTTCAAGGTGGAACATATAACAGGTCCTACAGTCCACTGCCACCACACTGTGTTACCACTTGTGCCATGTCATGTTATGGTGTACAGCAACTTGCTGCAAAACTGACACTGCCAGTCTAAACTAGAAAGACATATCCCAAAACAAGTAATGAAAAGAAGGAACATGGTAGTACAGTGAGGTGGCAGTGAACTGGACCTTATATATTTTCTGACTTTATAATGTCTGTACACTGTTAGATATTTTGGGTGCATCAGCAATACTTCATGCCTGTTGGATACAGTTTGTTGAAAAGCACAATTTTTGTTGCTATGATCTCCTAACAAATAAAATATATGTTATATATTCTTATCTTTATTCTTTACACCATAAACACAGCAACAAGTCAGACAGTAGTCAGCATATATATGTTTGCAAGAAGCTGGACAGTATCTGCAGTACATACACACACAGGCAAGAAGACTGACTGCACACATGCAGCTTAGCACCGTATACTTGCACTGCTCAGTCCTGCTTTTCCACAAACACTCTGCAACAGAAAGTAAACATTAATGAGGCACCAAAACAGTGCGCGCACACACAGTCACACACACACACACTTAACAGAAGGAAGGGGGGCAGAATACAAAGTGTCACGCATACAGAAGACAACAAAAAAGGGCATAATTATATACAGGGGTTGGAGATGGTGGAGGAAAAAATTTTATAATATAGCAGGGAAGGTGTGGGGTGGCACATGGTGTGAGAAAAAAACTAGTGTGGGTTCCTCTGGGGGTCCAGCAGCAGTTCCAGCATGGGCATAATATGTAATTGATGTTCCTCTATGTGATCCAACCACTGCTGGACAGCACTCACCCTCTCATTGTTCTCCTCAACAGCACTCCAGAGAACTGCCAGGTCAGCCTGCATTACAGGCATCTCTCTGGGGTCCACACATTCTACAGGCTCAACTGCTGGTGGTGGTGGTGGTGCTGGTGGAGCAGTAGGTGTTGCTCTGGCCCTCCTCTTCTTAGGGCCACCACCATGCACAGCTGCACCCTCTGCCACAGAAGGGCCAGCAGGTGCAGGTCTGACCCATTCTGTGGCAGCCTGCCACTCCAACTGGTGGTGGTTCAGCATATGGGTGCACTGGCCCCCAGTCCCCAGGTGAGTCCCCCAGGGGCCACGGTGCACCTCCACCTGATATAGGTGGCACCTGACCACACTGCTGTCCTCCTGACACAGTCAAAAAACTCCCAAACAATGGAGGTGCAGGTAGGACAAGGCACAGGCAGTGGAAGGTCAGATACACTGGCAGCCAGCTGGTCATGGTGCTCAATGGGAATAGGATCCACACCTGGGCCTGTAGTGGTGGTGGTGGTTCAACTGCCTCAGGAGGAGGTGCTGGTCCTGCTTCTGGGGGGGGACCACTCAAAATTTTGGTTCAGTCCAACAAGAACCAGTGGCCCTCCCCCCCCACTTGTGCATGGTGCCACGTCTACCATGATCTCCCAGAACTGCCCCCACCCCAGACATTCCCTCACCCTGGTCCATCTTTTCTACTGTGCTCCCTCAGTCCAAGGAATGACTACTCAACTTGACAGAAAACACTCATACTGTCACACAGTCACACAGATACAGACAAACAACTAGTTATAAAGGTAAGAAAAAAATACATTTACAGAAAGAACAAATTAAGTGAAAAAGAGTACAGAAAAGACAAAAAAATGTAGCTTTTAAAAAAGCTGTTGGGACTAATTCAAAGTTTAAATCTCCTCCTTGCTCTGATCTCCAAGTCTCACAGCTGTCTCACAACACTCTCTCTCTCTCTCTCTCTCTCTGTCTCGCTCTCTATCTCCATCTGCACAGGAGAAAGTGAAACTATCTTGTTGGCAAGGCACTTCCTTCCTGCCTGGCTAAAGAGCATGTGACTTACAGTACAGTAAGCCATGTGATGTGTGGGGGGGGCTGCTAAATATGGAACACAAAGTGGATCACTTAGAATCATAATGAGGAACGCAATGTCCATTTAAGCTTCTTCCTAAGCTACCTTTAGCCAAGGGAATCATTCCCACATCACCTATAGGAGTGGAACCCTCCTCTAGGGTTCCTCACCATTGTACCCCTATAGGGTGATATATCTCATGGATAGAGGTGAACAGCCACAATGTATCTAAATGTTATGAACATACATCATACCAAGTGGCGTAAGCTCATTGAATTGCAGAGGCTACACCTGTAGTTCAATGTGTAGAGCAACAAACCATTCCCCCATCAGGCCTTTAAAGGCCACTCCTCCTGACTAGTTCCAGGATTCATGTCTTTATTACCCCACCATCCTCCTCCAGGGGCATGTCTCTCTTTCCCATGGGCTTCTTCCTAAGCTACCTTTAGCCAAGGGAATCATTCCCATGTCACCTATAGGGGTGGAACCCTCCTGTAGGGTTCTTCACCATCATACCCCTATAGGGTGGTATATCCCATGGCTAGAAAGGCAAACAGCCACAATGTATCTAAGTTTCACAAGCATACATCATATCAAGTTGTGTAAGCACATTGAACTACTTTGTATTCCTAAATGTTAATAAAATGTTAATAAAATGACTGCTTCACTGAAGCAAATTTTTAATGTCACTTTCACTGGTATCAGCACCACACACACCCTATGACACCAGTGCAAATGTCAAACATTCGGCATTGACAAGTGCTTGTTAAATATTTTTCCTTGTTGGTGGCTATTTGGTTTCACTTTTTTATAATAATTACTATTGCACTTTGTCACATATTTTATTGAACTCAGTGCAACTACTTTACATGCCAGGCTTCTACTTTTAAGTGGCTGATCTACCTTTAAACAAGACAAATAAAAGCACCCATAGTTCCAATCAATTCTCTCCCTGTCAAAGCCTCAGAAAGAGACACAATGGTGGGGAGTTTGATTGGTCATGGTCCCATGAGCCATCAACTGCAGTGACTGTGTTATCATTTTATACTTTCTTGGTATGTATTTATTGCACTATTTGCACAAATAAACCTCATATAGTCACAACTCAGCTCTGAGGGTGCCACCTTCCTTTGTGACCACCTGCTGTTGTGTAATCTCCATTTTAATCAACCTTTATGATTAAAAAAACTTTCAATAAAGGACTCCTTTGCCATGTGTGTGACACCCAGTGTGTGTTTTTCTTATCCATGTGTGCATTACACTAAAACAAGGCTGACAGTTTTGATTATGTTTATCATTGTTCAGTCTCACAATGAAACAAAACATATTATTCATAATCAAAAATTATTCATAAGTGTCAAAGTACTGTATTTTTGACCATGAAACATAAAAAAGAAACATACTGCTCAAATCAATCACACCACTCCACTAGTTCCCAGGTGTTTCCACTTCTAAAATAAGTAAGAAACTAAGCTACTATCCATCTCCAATTTTTCCATTTAAGAAATATGCTAGTTACTACTATGCCAAAACTAGTCTCCAAGTGTTTTCTCTCCTAAAAGAAGCAGGGTGCTATGCTGCCATCAGTCTCCACAAGTTTCCACTCCTCAGATGAGCAGTCTACTAAGCCAGCATCAGTCTCCAAGTGTTTTCAGTCCTAAAAGAGGCAGATGATGAAGATGATTAGTATGGTGATGATGAGAAGCACCTCCAGTTTACTCAGACCATTATAATGTCCATGTTCAAAAAGGACAGAGTTCTGATGATGAATGTCAGAGATTAATGATCACCCAACCAGATCCAGATGTTTCTAATCTTCAAATAATACAATATGTCCTACCAGCAAAGGTACTGTAAGTACTCCATTATTATTATTATTATTATTATTTTTGCTCCAGGCTCCCTCCCACCAAGCTGGAGGGCTCAGCCCCCTGCCCCACTCGCTGCACTCCAATGCCCAGGCTTCACCCCCTCTCCTCAAGAAACACAGTCTCTTGCATGGCTTCCCCACCAGGGCAGAGCCACAGGAGTGGGTCCCCCCCAGTGGGGATTAGTAACAGTGGGAGCATCAGCAGAGGCAGGGGCCATCACATACAGAGCCAGAATTTTTCTGATATGGTGAAATTGCTGGGGGCAGGGTCATCCAATGATGCCAGCATCCACCCCACCTCCCTTGCATGAGGTGCCGGCAACAGTAGTACCTTCAGCCTCTGCCAGAGGTCCTCATAGCACCGGGCAGTCTTCCACCCTTCCCCCTGGAGAAGGAGAACAGACCCTGGGATGCTCAATCCTTCTCCCCCCATCCAGCCTTCTGACTCCTGAGTCCTTCACTGAACCTGGGATGTTGGCACGACAAGTGGATGCCTTGCTGCTGCACTGGTGGGCTTGCTAGACCATTATTATTTTTAAGGTGTGGTATGGGAGGGAATAGGGTGGGGTATCCTAGTATCAGTGTACACTGTCCCAAACCATTTGTTGTTCCAATTTTTCTTATTTTTTTAGGTATTTTTTCACCTGCTTAATTGAACACTATTATTGCACAGTGCCAGCTTGGATCTGGTTTACGGTGAATATTTCTTACAGTTGAGTGCAATACATATCCAAAAATGAGTATTAATATGATGTGACAGGCAGATAAACTATTACTGTAGATGACAGTGACAATTAAATAAGGGGAATAAGCCTGGCAGAGTTAGCTATTTTTGATCTTCAAGCCACACAGTACAATATATCCAAACAGCAAACGTTAATACTCTGCATTTTATTTTTCTGAAGGGGGGAGGTTGTGGATGGTGGGGTGGTAGGCAGGAAGGACCTTAGTATCAGAGAACAGTAGGCCCAATTTTCAAAGGCTGACACTGGGTTTGCTTCAAGCCCTGTGTCAACCCCAGTGGATTTGACTGTTAAGAGGAACTTCCTCTTTGGCAGTAGGAAGGGAAGGATCATAGAGAAACATTGGTTTTGTCAACCCTAAAGGAAAAAAGTAGCCTACTCTCTCCCCCAGCTGCTTGTGGTCTGATATTGAGCAAGGAAGAAGGAGGCTACTAAAGAAGATAGGAAGTTGCTGTCCCAGAACAGGAAGGATGAGAGTTGTAAGGAGAGGAGAGAGTAAGCATCCAGAGAAACAGTAGAGGGGACACAAAATAAGACATGATAGGAGTGGTGCAGTGCAATGGCTGTGGGGCGGCAGTGTTCCGGGAGACATTCTGGAGGCTGCGATGCTGCCCTATTTGCAGGCACCTCTCTGGTCTGAGAGAGGAGGTTGCCCATATCCACGCTGACCTGGCTAGGATTCGTGAAACCTCCTCTTCCATCCAGAGACCACCAGGGCCAATGCCACTACCTCAGAGGTTGCCAAGAAAGAGGAGAGGTTGGATCAGGGTGGGCTCAGGAAGGGAGAGGGTGGTGGAACAGAGTTGCATCCCTCCAGCTGTACCTCTCCACAATTCATTCGCTCTTCTGGTGGATAGTGGTTCCTCTATGGAGGCACCTGCAGTGGAGACCAAGGAGGATGCCGGGAACCTTCACAAAGGAGTCCCACAGGAGGGTGGCATGGGACCCTACAGGGGAAGGAAACAACTCCTGGTGGGAGACTCAATCATTAAGGGGGTAGAAATGGGGGAGGAAGGGGAGAGGGAGGTAAGGTGCCTTCCTGGTGCCACAGCTTGGAGGGACAGGAAGCAAATCCTCAGGATCATGGGAGGAGCTGCATGAGGGAGGGAGCTGGATGTCATTGTCCACCTAGGGACAAATGACCTGGCTAGGAATGGGATCAGAGCAGTGCAAGAGGAGTTTGTAGAGTTGGGAAGGGGCCTTAGACAAGTAGCGCATACGGTAACCTTCTTGGAGGTGCTGCCTGTCTATGGCAAGGGAGATGCTAGGGCACTCCTCACCAGGGAATTTAATGAGTGATTGAAAAACTGGTGTAGAGCTCTGGGTTTTGGCTTCGTTGGGGACTGGGGAGTCACCTGGAGGGATGCAAACCTATACTGGTTCGATGGTCTACATCTGTCTGGGGGGGATCCAGGATCCTAGGTAAAAGGTTTAAATGCTTCATTGGCAAGCATTTAAACTAGCCAAGGGGGGAGGCACTGAAAAGGAGCAGGGAAATCCCAGCCTCCCCCACAAAACATGGTGATCAGTGAGGTAAACACCAAGGTACAGAAGTTGTTAGGGACCAGAACAGATTTAAATGTAAAAAAAGGCAAAGGCAGTAAGGACAAAAATGGGGCTAAAAGGGGTAAGGCTATCAAAAAGTGGAGGGTGATGAGTACCAATGCCCGTAGTCTGTGTAACAAGCTCCCTGAACTAATGGCCTTGATGGAAGAGGGTTGCCTGGATATTGTGGCAGTCAGAGAAACATGGTACACAGAGAACCATGACTGGGATGTCAATATACCAGGATACACAATCTACAGGAGGGACAGGGAGGGTAAAAGAGGAGGAGGAGTAGCTCTCTATGTAAAGGAAGGGATCAAAGCAACAGAACTAAAGAGTAAACAGGGGAGCAGATGAGGCACTTTGGGTCACCCTGGAAACAGGAAATGGTACCACAATCCGCATGGGGGTTGCATACAGACTCCCATCTCAGGGGGGAGGGAATGGACATGGAAATGATAGAAGGCTTTCTTAGAATGGCAGAAAAAGGGGAGATATTGTTGATGGGGGGACCTGAATATGCCAGATGTTAACTGTAGCACCTTTGCTGCAGGCACATCCAAGAGCAGGGTCATTCTTGATGCCCTATAGGGGGCATGCCTTAGGCAGCTAGTATTGGAACCCACTTGGGAGGGAGCAATCTTAGACCTGGTACTCTCAAATGGGGACAGAGAAAGAATCTCAGATTTAGAAGTGGGTAGCCACCTGGGAAAAAGTGACCACCAAACAGTGTGGTTCACGATAAACACAGCCATATAATCAAGCCATACAAAAGCAAGAGTACTGGGCTTTAGGAGGGCTTACTTTTGGAAAATGAGAGAGTGCCTCAGAAAAGCACTAGCAAACAGGCAAGAAGGAGGGTGGAGGAACAATGGGGAGTGATCAAAACAGCCATCACAGAGGAACAAGCCTTTGTGTAAAGCAAATCAATAAACACAACGAGGAAAAAACGCTATGGTTCTCAAAAGAGGTGGTAGGGAAGGTTAAGGAGAAAAGGACAGCATTCAGGAAATATAAGGAAGCACAGAAGGAGCGGGACAGAGAACTTTATCAGTTAAAGCAGAAAGAGGCTGGTAAGGCAGTCAGAATAGCAAAGGCACAAACCGAGGAAAGGATAGCCAATTCTGTTAAGAAAGGGGATAAGACCTTTTATAGGTATATTAGGGAGTGAAGAAAGACCAAAGGAGGGATACTGAACCTTAATAAAGGGAAGGGAATGTGGGTAGAGGGTGACAGTGAAAAAGCAGGGATACCGAACGAATATTTCTGCTCAGTATTCACAAAGGAAGAGGAGGGGGAGTTACCTAAACCAAACAAGAGAAACACTCTGAAGACGAGAAGTCAATACCAGTCCATTTACAGAAGAAAGGGTTCTGAAAGAACTAATAAAATTGAAGGTGGACAAAACAATGGGCCTGATGGGATTCACCCAAGAGTTCTAAAGAACTAAGGGTAGAACTAGTGACACCGCTGACTACTCTCTTTAACAAATCATGGGAGGATGGGGTGGTACCCAAGGACTGGAGGAGGGCAGATGTGATTCCTCTTCACAAAAGTGGGAGCAGGACAGAGGCAGGAAACTACAGACCAGTTAGTTTGACCTCAGTGGTAGAGAAAATGATGGACTCACTTCTGAAGGAAAGAATTGTTGAGTACCTAGAGGCCAGTGGGGCACAGGACCCAAGGCAGCATAGATTCATGAAGGGAAGGTCATGTCAGATGAATCTAATAGATTTCTTTGACTGGGTGACCAAAGTAGTAGACCAGGGAGGGGCTGTGGACATGGCCTACCTAGATTTTAGCAAGGCATTTGATACAGTCCCACACAAAAGGTTAATACACAAGTTAGCCAGCCTTGGAGTGGGTCCCAAGGAGGTAGCCTGGATAAAAAATTGGCTAGACAACAGGACACAAAGGGTAGTAGTAAATGGAGTACACAGTGAAGAAAGGAGGGTTACTAGCGGGGTACCGCAGGGTTCAGTACTGGGACTGGTCCTTTTTAATGTCTTTATAAGTGACATTGCAGAGGAACTGGAAGGAAAAGTATGTCTCTTTGCAGATGACACAAAGATCTGCAACAGGGTTGATACACAAGATGGAGTGGAAAGGATGAGAAGGGACTTGGCAAGGTTGGAGGAATGGTCAAATGTATGGCAGCTCAGAGTCAATGCAAAGAAGTGCAAGGTAATGCACATAGGAAACAAAAACCCAGGGGAAGCGTACACAATGGAGGGTGAGATACTCACAACAGTAAAAATAGAAATGGACCTGGGGGTAATTATATCAGATGACCCAAAGGTGGGCAAGGTGTGAGAAGGCAGTAAGGAAGGCTGGGGGATACTGGGATGCATAGGGAGAGGCATCAATAGTAGAAAACAGGAAGTTGTTATCCCTCTGTACAGACAGTTGGTGAGACCCCATCTGGAGTACTGTGTGCAGTTCTGGAGACCCCATCTCCGCAAAGACATAGACAGAGTGGAGGCTGTCCAGAGGAGGACAACCAAAATGGTGCAGGGTCTGTACCAGAAGACATGCGAAGAAAGACTAAAGGAGCTTAATATGTATACCCTTGAGGAAAGAAGGGAGAGAGGGGACATGATAGAAACTTTCAAGTACCTCAAGGGAATCAACAAAGTCCAAGAGGGTAGCATCTTCCAGAAAAAGAGATGTGCAGAACAAGGGGCACAATTTGAAGACAGAGGGAGCGGCTCAGAGATAATGTGAGGAAGTATTTTTTCACAGAGAGGGTTGTGGATGCATGGAACAGCCTCCCTGAGGAGGTCGTGGAGTCAAGAACAGTGGGGGAATTCAAGAATGCATGGGACAGGCATAAGGCAGTCCTAGTGGGGGGGTAGGAGGAAGTAAGCTGTTGGTTAACTAGGATCTGCAGCTTATCTGTTAGGTAGTAAAATGGGCAGACTAGGTGGGCCAAGCGGTCCTTATCTGCCGTCAAATTCTATGTTTCTGTGTTTCTAATGTTTGATGCAACTGCGCCAATCTCCTTTGATGCAACTACACCCAGTTTTAGTATAGTACATTTGGTGCAGTTGCAACATTTTCCACAATTTAAAGCAGCTAGGGCCAAAGTTTTGGCACAAGCCCTGTAAAAAGGGTCCCACAAATGGCACAAGTTAGACCTCGGGGGCAGCTGGTCTAACTTGTGGCATTTGTAGCACTGAATGAAAATCATGATCCACAATTAAAAGAATGCCGCAAACCCCTTGCACCGTGAATGTTCAGCAGCACACCAGGGCTTGCATTCACAAGACTTTGAAAATTGGGAACTCTGTCTCTAACCATTTTTTGCTCCTGCTTTGTTTTTGACTTTTCAGGTATTTTATGCCATATCCAACAAGCATTTGTCAATGCCAAATGTTCATCGTGTGCACTGGTGTCGTGAGGGAAGGGGATATTTGAAAGTTGATTCAGTGAAGTTATTTGTGAGGTGGGGTCCCAAAAAACATATGTTGAAAATTTGGGGCAAAAATATTTAAAAATGGCCAAGTTATGCCACTAAGTTGAAACCCCTATTGAAATACATTGAAGCCAAAAACCCCACAGAAATACATTGAAGCGCTTATGTCAGTTTGTGGTTGGGGTTTGAAGAGCAAAGACATGCCTGCAGTCAAAGGTAGATTACAGAGATGGACCTCCAGTTGGTAAGTATGGGGTACGGGGGTGTGTGGTGGGTTCTGAGTGGGAGGGTAGGGGGTTGGGTAATGATGGAACGGACAATGATGGATGGTTTTCTTCTTTACAGGGGAAAAAGTGGTGAGGGACAGTTTTCTTTTTTTCAGGGAGTTTGCTTAACAGATGAGGATGCTGGGGGATTGGGCACCCCCAGTGTCTGCATACTGTTTGGAGGGGGGTTACACAGCACACAACGATGGTCTGACAGATGAAGACACTGGGAGACTGGGCACCTCCAGTGTCTGTATACTGTTTAGGGAAGGGAGGGTTACACACTGGACAATGATAGACGGTTTCCTTTTTTTCGGATAAAAAAGCATTTGTGAATGCTGAATGTTTGATGTATTGAAAGATGTCCACCTCTGCACCTTGTTTATGCCCTTGAGGTACTTGAACGTATCTATCATGTTTCCCTACTCCCTCCTTTCCTCCAATAAGTACATATTGAGGTCCTTTTAATCTCTCCTGATATGTTCTGTGCTGCAATCCATGTACCATCTTGGTTGCCTTTCTGTGGACTGCCTCTACCATGTCAATGTCCTTGCACATTTGCGGCATCCAGAATTGCACACAGTACTGTAGGTGAGGCCTCACTAGTGCATTATACAATGGCATTACCACCTCGTGCCTTCTGCTAGTGATTCATCTGCCTATGCACTCCGGCATGCCACTGGCCATACTTGCAACATTTGTGCCTGCTTTGACACCTTTTGGTCATCAGAACTAATAACTCCTAGGTCCCTTTCTTCCTTGGTGATCATCAGCACCTCCACCCCATCCTGTATCCAGAAGTTTCCCTCTTCTCAGGTACATTATTTGGGCTTCTTTTCATTGAACCTCAGTTGCCACTCCTCAGACCATTTTTCAAGCCTCTCCATGTTCCTGCTCATTTTCTCCACCCCTTCTGGAGTATTCAGTCTGTTACAGATGTTGGTGTCATCTGCAAACAGGCAGACAGACCTTTCCTTCTAGCCCTTCTGCAATGTCTATAATGAAGACATTGAACAGGACTGGTCCCAGGACTTATGCCAGAGGTACCTCGCTGGTCACCCCCTCTCCCCAGCTTGGATCCCATTACCACCACCCTCTACTTCCTGTCCATCAGCCAGTCTTTAACTCAGTTTGTCAGCTTGTGCCCCATTACCAAACTACTCATCTTGTTAATCAGCCTTCCATGTTGGACGTTATTGAAGGCTTTGCTAAAATCAAGGTAGGTGACATCAAACATCCCTCTCTGATTTACTTCCTTAATGAGGCATTAGGGTTTCCAACCCTAACACTCCACCTCCACGCTGCAGAGACTGACAGGTATTTGGGGTGTCCCTATGGGTCATCGGCCATAATGCTCACATCATTCCACCCCCATCCTGCAGACTAGAGATGCAGCAAATTTAAATTCCCCTGGTGAAGTGCCCGTGAAGTGGGCACTGCGCGTTGCCACTCCACCATGTGAAGTGGGCATTGCAAAATGCTAACATACAAGATATACTGGCAAGGGAAGCCTTGTGGGCCAACATGGTACTGCATAGTTGGATTGAATGGGATGAGAGGGAGAGATGACGTTGGCTGGGTGAAGCCCGCAGCCTATGATGAGGAGAGAAGTCAGTATGAGAAGAGGAGAAGTTGATGCGGGAGGACAGAATGGCTGAGAATGAATGAACGAGAAAGGATGGTGGATTGAAAGTCTTGAAGGCCGGAACGATTTAAAGTAAGGTATGAGATATGAAATGGACGATGTATGGTAATACAGTGATGCCTCATAGGCTGGTATGGGTTAGGTGAGGTATGAAATGGATGCTGTACAATATTGGAGGGAAAGCCTTGATGGCCGGTATGGTTAGGGGTAGGTAAGATGGCAAGTAGGGTATAGGAATGATGAGGTTCAGTAATGATGGAGGTTTGACATGGAGTGGTCCAGAATGTAGGACTATTATTATTATTATTTATTTAGCTTTTGTTAACCAGGTAAGTACACTAGACAAGACAATTTGCCTATTTTCAGATATGACTCGGGAGAGTACAGGAAATTACATACTTACACACTTGGGACAACATGGTACATAATTAGGAAAAGATTACACGTCATGAGACAACAAGGTACAAGTTAGAAAAAACAAACTCGCATGTCACGTGCAAACATCATAATGTAGGATACACAAAGTACAAGGCATATGAGGCACATTTAGTTAGAATAGGTACAGCAAAGTAAGCGGTGTGTGCCAGTTTTGGAGCAGTACAAGGTAAGGATTGGTAGCAGCAAGTACAAAACTATCATCTTAAGGGCCAGCTGTTATGCATGACTGCTAAGATATGTCACGGAGGTTTTTGGCACCTGCAGGCTGATCCGAGTTTGAGATGGTTCAATAGGGAGGAACGCAGGCTGCCCTGAGAGGGGGCAACACGGACCTGGGCTGGGAAGGTGTTCCAAAGTTTTGGGGCACATGCTGCAAAATCCCTTTCACCCATTTGAGTCCGAGTCACAGGTACCTTGAGTGTGGCAGATCCCTGAGACCGAAGGTGATAGGATGAGGGAATAGTTTGGGCCAGCAAACTTGCCATCCCTGGAGGGGTGCCTGTGTTGATGACCTTTCCTGTGAAGCAACAAAAGACAAAGTCAATGTGCTTTGAGGGCGAGAACCAGTTTAACTTATTGTAGAGATCACAGTGGTGAGTGAGCTGGGGGGGCCGCTAGGGCGAAGCAGCAGACATTGTTGTAGGCCGTTGACCACCTAGTGAGATGGGCCTTAGTGGTGCTGGCAAACAACAGGAGTCCATAACATAGTGAGGGGAGAAGCATACCTCTAGCAAGAGCAATACGCGCAGCCGGCGTGAGGTTATTTTTTGCTCTGTAAGCCAGACCAAGTTTACAGTTGATAGTTTTGCATGTCTTCTGGATATGGTGGCCAAGGTCAAGCTGTGGGTCCAAAGTTACACTAAGGTATTTAACATTGTCCGTGATTGGGATCGGGATGTCTCCCTTACCAGAAACACAGAACGGCATAGGGGAGGCCTTAATCTTAGCCCGGGACCCAAAGAGCATGGCCTGGGGTTTTTTTTAGATTAAGGAATAGCTTATGGTTCAGGATCCATGTCTGAATGTTTCTTAGGTCATCATTCAGGTGGTTTTTAATAACCCCCACCTCTGGGGAGTGAGACAGGATGACCAGATCATCTGCATAGAGGATTGGTTTACAGTGAACAGCGGTTGTGGGGAGATTATTAACGAAAATGGAGAAGAGCATTGGTCCAAAGACGGAGCCTTGGGGGACCACCATTGTTACTGGGATGGGACCCGAGAGCTCTTTGCCATATTTAACCCGCTGCGTTATACCATGTAGGTAGTTGGAGACCCAACTGAGAGTGGCAGTGGATAGTCTAATTGATCTAAGCTGTGTTGATAGCATGGTATGGTTGACCAGGTCAAACGCCTTTGAGAGGTCTATAAAGATAGCCTCCTAGAGTTTGCCTTGGTCCATGGCCTCCCCCTAATCCATGATGAAACAGTAACTAGGGCTGAGGAGGTACCATGCCCCTTCCTGAATCCATGCTGTACAGGAGACATTATGTCATATGCCTGTAAGTACTCTGAGAGTTGCCCTGCCACAACTTTCTCCAGAAGTTTGCTAACCACAGATAGGATGGATATGGGGCGATAGTTCTCTATCAGTTTAGGGTTCCCCTGTTTAAGGCTTGGGACTACCCTGGCAACCTTCCATATGTCTGGGATAACTCCAGTTGACAGGGACAGATTGAAGATGTGTGCCACCAGAGGGGCAAGCCAGGGGGCACCGAGACTGAGGAGCTTTGGTTCTAAGCCATCTTGGCCAGCACTTGAGAAGGGAGAGAGTCCAGCTAGCAGTTTCTGCACCTCTTGAGCCACCACTGCCTTGAACAGAAAGGGTGGGCGGGGTGATGATGGTGCTATGGGCAGGTTGCCATTGACACCACCACCATTGGGGAATGTCAAGGTATACTCGGACAGATCAGAAAAATAATGATTGAAGGAGTTGGCAATGGTTTCCGAGTTGTTGCAGCTGGAACCTTCAATTACCATATCAGTGGACTCAGCGCTCTGTGTACCACTCACAACGTGTTTAATATTCCTCCAGAACCTCCTTGGATCCCTAGCCGAGTTCAATAACGCAGATTTGCAGAACTCACTCTTGGCTATCCTTACGTTCTTTTTTGCACTCATTTCTGAGTTTCCTGTATCTCTGAAAGATAGCCTGGTCAGCCGTGGCCTTAAACTTGGCCCAGCACTTATCTCTGGTGTTGAGGAGGGCCAGGAGACTACCATGAAGCCATTTAGGAGCCATTCCCCTCACCCTCTGTCTGATGAGGGGGGCATGTTTCTCCTGCAGGGCCCTTAACGAGATGAGGAAGTGACCGACAGTGGATGTGGAGTCCTGAGCATTCCATACTGCTGACCAGTCAGTGTACTTGATATCATTTTGAAAGGAGGACAGATCAAACCTAGAGTAGTCTCTGATCTGGATAATTTTATGGGGTATTTTCAGAAGTGGGATCCACCAGACACAGTACACCGGGGAGTGATCAGAGATAGAATCAGGTAGGATACCAGATAAGCTGATCCTATCAGGTCTATTTGTCAAGATCTAGTCCAGGAGGTAGCTCTTACCACCATTTGTATAGCATTTGGTGGGATCCTTGACAAGCTGTGTCAGTGAGAGACCGGCAAGTGATGGTTCAAAGGCTTTGGTGTTGCCATCCAGCCAATTGAGGTTGAGGTCACCCAGAATGATTAGCTCATTCTGCCGTGTTACTGTGCCAGCTGTGTGTCAAGGAGGCCAGTCAGTCCCTCTATGCCTCCCTTTGGAGGATTGTAGGTGTATACAATGTGTATCTTTTTTGTCATCCCTAGTAACAGCACCGTGTGCAGTGTCTCACAGGGGGACTGCACTGTCTGTTGATGAGGTAGGGCAGATAGGTTAAGATGGCTCCTGTAGTAGACCAGGATACCACCACCTCTCTTTCTTCCTGGACAATCACGACAGATGAGGTCATAACCAGGGGAAGGCACATACAGTGTTTGGGGTGGAAGGTTTCAGCCAGGTTTCTGTAATGCCAAGAATGTCCGGAGTATGACGAGTTACCCAGACATGAAGTTCTGTCAGGTTTGGCAGCAGACTTCTAATATTAAGATGGGCTACCTTCACCCCTTTTACCGCCAATCAGCCCGCCAGTGTAGGTGAGGACTGGAGTGACAGTCCTGGGTTTAGTTCTATGTCCCCTGCTAGCACAAGGGTCACCAGCAGGAACCAGAATAGATGCCTTAATGGGGGAGATCTATCCTTGTTCTGTGACTTCCAGTCATAACACCTGACCTTTCGGGCAGGTCTCAGAAGGCTCCTCAGGTTAAGACCACTGAGGACCCCAGTCAGGGGTGAGCCGTCTGCTAGAAAGTTTGAGAAGGTGAAGTCAGACTCCACCAACTGGACACACATACACCAGGGGTCTCTTTTTAAGGGGTCACCTACCCTTGAAATCCAGGGGATCCATGACGCAGTAAGGATCACAGTGGCGATAGTGCCCAGGAGTAACTGACACAGGACTAGCTTTGATGGGAGCTCAGGAAGTCCCATGATTGCCCCAGTACGGTTGTCTGGCTGAGACAGGAAGGGGATTTCCACCATAGGTCACCAATGGACACAGGACAGTGCCAAATGGGTATTTAGTAGCATGGCAAATGGCGGGAAATAGATTATTTGTACCTTACTGGCACTTATCTCAA
This sequence comes from Neoceratodus forsteri, assembly GCA_016271365.2. Classification (NCBI taxonomy): domain Eukaryota; kingdom Metazoa; phylum Chordata; order Ceratodontiformes; family Ceratodontidae; genus Neoceratodus; species Neoceratodus forsteri. Next base: position 478,195,877 of record CM028131.1, read on the forward strand.
GAACAACTAGTGTATTATTATGTGATAAAGACAGTTAGCCATACTGCTAGTATTAATTATACGGAAGACGTCAGACATAGGTTTGGGCAGGCAAGTAAACAGAACAATAGGTACAGTGCCACCTTTCTGGCACGTGTCTAGTTTGCCACCAAGAGACCAGAGAATTAGCCTGCAGGTTTCCCCACCATGAGACTAGAGGATACCATGCAGGTTAACAGTCTACAGGCAACTAGATTTATTTTGCGTGCATGAGATAGGCAGATAGGAATAAAAATGATTCTGGCAGTGATTACTTCCACAGGCATGAGTTAGGTTAAACAGGATGTAGTTATACTGGTACACAGCAGACAAACTGGATTGAAATATATCAGTTACGAATAATGCAATAAGACCAGCTATAAGTTGATTACACTGGCAAGAGGAGATCACCACTATGAATTTTATCACAGGGTTCAGACTGTCAGACAGTTAGCAGTCTGGGTGAGTAGGCACTGCACTGTACCCAAAAGGGGAACACCTAAGCAACTACAGAGCGGTCCTTTGACAGCTGCTCCGTACCGCCCTAACTCAGTTTAATTGGCCAATGTTAAACTGAGGGTGTGGCTACTTGGCATTTAATGGGAGGAGGGAATGGGGTGGGCAGGTGGGCTGATAAATCAAGTCCAGTAGAGCTCCAGTGTGCAGCTCCCAGCCCCTCCACAACCCCTTCGGTCCCCGACTAATCAGCAGAAAGTGTCCCAACAATTGCACTCGTTCTTCTATCTGCAGGGGAGGTCAACCCGGTTTCCCGGCACCTCAACCCTGCGGCGTGTGGCTTCGTGGATGCAGGGGGAAAGAGCCACCTGCTCAAGTCTGTTGTAAAAATCAGCAGCAGTCTGCACTGCTTTAAATCTCCTAGCCCAGCGTCAGCAAAAGTTTTGGGGCCAATTAGCACTTCTGCCTTTCAGCTCATCAGCAAATGGCACCAGAATTCAAACTGCAGCAGGGGTACGATTTGAAGTCACCGACGGCAGGCCGGGGGGTTGCATAGCAGGTAAGCAACTTGGGAAGAAAGGCAAAATCAAGTCCAGTAGAGCTCCTGTGTGCAGCTCCCAGCCCCTCCACAACTCCTTCGGTCCCCGACTAATCAGCAGAAAGTGTCCCAGCAATTACATTCGTTTTTCTGTCTGCAGGGGAGGTCCGCCCAGTTTCACGGTGCCTCAACCCTGTGGCGTGCGGCTTAGTGGATGCAGGGGGCAAGAGCCTTCCACTCCCTACACAAGTTCCAGTCTGTTGTAAAAATTAGCAGCAGTCTGCGCTGCTTTAAATCTCCTAGCCCAGCATCAGCAAAAGTTTTGGGGCCAGTCAGCACTTCTGCCTTTCAGCTCGGCAGAAAATGGCACCAGAATTCAAACTGCAGCAGCGGTACGATCTGAAGTCACCAATGGCAGGCCGGGGGGGTCACGCAGCAGGTAAGCGACTTGGAAAGAATGGCAACATCAAGTCCAGTAGAGATCCTGTGTGCAGCTCCCAGCTCCTCCACAACCCCTTCGGTCCCCGACTAATCAGCAGAAAGTGTCCCAGCAATTACACTCATTTTTCTGTCTGCAGGGGAGGTCTGTTCGGTTTCCCGGCGCCTCAATCCCATGGTGTGCGGCTTCATGGATGCAGGGGACAAGAGCCGCCTGCTCCCTACACAAGTTCTAGTCTGTTGAGTGATTGAGAGAGTGCCTGTTGGATTGTTTGGTTGGACTAGGGTAAGAGGAGGATACGAATAGGTATGGTGATGGCATGATAGGGAAACAACCCCAAAAAGAAAGCACGGGACAGGAAGAAAAAGAGGCAAAGGGTAAGAGTTGGAGATAAGAATGGCAGGGCGAAGCCCATGGCCAGTGGTCGGAGTACAAGGAACCAGGAGAAGAATGAGGGAGCTGAACTATGAAAAGACAGATGGGCAAACCAGGGAGAAAATGATGGCCATGAGGCTGGAACGATGGTGAGGGAAGCTGGCCAAAATGTAGGGGAGAAGTGAGATGCGATGTCGATCAGGAACTTTAGTGCAGCCCAAAAGGCCAAGAGAGGAGGACCAGAAGGGCACGAGGAAGACACAAGGTCAATGAGCAGCAGACACAGGCAGGAGGAGATGGGATGAGCCAGGGGAAGCAAATGGCTAATGACTCAGGCAGTACCAGGAAAGATGCTTAGGGTTGTCACAAGCTCCCTAGCCGATGGAAGGGCATACTACTGGTTGTGAATGGGATGAGGGAGATGGAACCATGGAACAGCAGAGGGTACCTGGCATGTCTAGGCAATGGACTGAAAACTGGAAAAGGAGCAGAGGCACAGAATGGCAGAACGGGAGCAGCAGAACTCAGGGAAAGAGGCTCCATTTGTGAAGATGGCCGGTCATGGAGGACACAAGTTGAGCAAGGCAGGCAGTACAATGAAATGGCCCTCAGGACTCGTATCAGCCCAAAGTAGCTGAAACAAAAGGGGGTCAGCAGGAGCAGACACAGGGAGCTACATGCTCTGGCACTAAACTGCTGAAACTCACAAGGCTGGAGCCAAGCAATGATGGGGGATGCATGCCCAGAGGCCTGGAGAGAACTGCTGTGGTGCGAGACAAACAAAGGTAATGAGGAAGACAAACCCTGCATGGATGTGGAGGCAGGCTGGCAGCAGTGGATACTAGTCGAGCCCAGCTGGACAGTTCCGTAGGGCCATTCCTCTCTGTCCAAACACAGAGCACCAAAGCACATGAAGCAGAACCAGGAGCCAGGTGCGGTGGGTGAAGACACACTCTAAAAGCACTGGCAAGCAGACGTGTGGCACTGGAAAGGCAGCAGATACGCCCAAAAGAGAAGGAGACAGTACTAATGAAGGAGGAGGAGAACCTGGAGCTCCAGAGGAACCAGAGCAATCAGGGGAGAATGGAGAGAGAGAGAGAGAGAGAGAATGGATTTGAGGATGCTGATGCATAGCAATGACTGAACAGCAGAATGAGGTATGGGTCCAGGGCAGGAGGGAGAACCGCTGAACCCAGGGCAATGAAGGAACCCAAGCCACTCAGCAGGAGCGGGGGCATGAGGGAACAGCAGGCAATGGTGCAAAGGAGGAACTGAAAGCCTGGAATGGAGGTACAAGGGTGGGACTATAAGAAGGAAGCCACAGAACAGGCTAAGGACAGGGAAACGAGTGGCCAGAGGAGTAAGGGAAGACAATGACACCAAAGAGATGGAAAACGGGCACCTCCGGCTGTAACAAAGAAATGAATCCTGGAACTAGCCAGAAGGAGGGACCTTTAAAGGCCTGATGGGGGAGTGGTTTGTTGTTCCGCCCATTGAACTACAGGCATAGCCTGTGCAAGTGTGATGATGCTGGGCAGTTTAACTTTCATGTTTGTTAATATTTGAGGCCTAAATTTTCAACATACCCTTCTTATAACCACACCTCATGAACAAGTGCAGCAAACGTGTTCTGCCTGAAAGGAGATTTTGTGCAGCGACTGTGAAATCACCTTTCAGGATGCAAAAACTCATTTTGGCCAGGATCTGAAAAATGACAGCTGTCACAATAATGAGGTGCTGTGAAGAAATGGCTATGTTGAAATTTTGGGGTTAAAATATTGAAAATTACCAAAGTTACAATCTGTGTTCATAAATTTCAATGTGTGCTCATAAGTTTGTTGTTTGTTAATATTTTTCCTCCCAATTTTCAACACAGTCTTCTCATGACCGCACCTCATGAACATGTGCAGAGAAAATCTTCAGCTCCTGGCTGAAAGGTGATTTCATGCAGCATCTGTGAAATAACCTTTTAGGATGCAAAATACATTTTGGCTAGGATCTGAAAAATGACAGCTGTCACATTCCTAAGGTGCTGTGAAGAAATGGCTATGTTGAAAATTTGGGGTCAGAATATTGAAAATTACCAAAATTAGGAGCATATGTTTGCAAATTACAACGCAGGCTCATAACTTTGTTGTTTTTTAAAGATTTTTACACCAAATTTTCAACATAGCCTTCTTATGACCACACTTCATGAACAAAGGTGGAGATAAAGTTTCAATTCCTGCCCAAAAGGTGATATCTCTTGATATCTCTCACTCTCTCTATATGTCTTCAGAGCACCAGGCAGTGCTGGTTTGTGGAAGTCCCACATGGGATATCAAATGCAACTTGACTTGCAATCAACATAATTTATACCATTTAGACACTTAGCAAAACTGTATTAAGTGTTCCTGCTCTATACAGTGGAAAATCTTGTTTTCTCAAACTTGTGATAAATTCTGCATTTTAACTTGGGCTACAGCTTTGCAAACTGCCTTTCTATGTCTTCTTCACAGAGTGCTCAGTTCATGTGGGGTTTCAGTGGGATGATTACTCTTATTCATTGTGTACCAGACTCTTATAATTTGTTAGTACAAGATTCCTGATGTTCCTTACATGGACTGCTTTCCATGATAGCTTTGGCTGTGAACAGCAGCTTCTACTAATGCAGTAAAAATAGTGAAATTAGTGATGATTAAGATCATGTAATAGAGTCCAAGAAGGGAATTGAGACTGGCAAATTATTAAATGTTTACAGTGTATGAGCAAAATTAAGCAGGCAGCAAGCTAGACATTCTACACATTCCAGGCTGACTTTGACAGAACAGCCTGGCTTGCTGGGCAGCACAGATCAAACAGAATAGCTGGTTATTGATTGGATAAGTTATTCCTTTTGAAGGTCATACAATCTCCACCCACCAAGCTAAAACGCTGTCATAGTGAGCCTGGCTGATGGTTGGAGGGCCATTGAAATGGCCTTAAAACACTGCTCTGCATTGGACAAAGGGTGTCACACCCATCAAAAAGCAGTACTACTGCAATATGTTCACTTTGCACTTGGGCGCATGGGGAACATAAAAATAAGAGGTGAATGCTGCTCATCACGGGGATTAGGCAAAAACATTTTTGTGGAATTTCAGTACACCCCACATTATTATAACCCATTTGTGAGACACAATGGTAGCAACAGGTTTACTAACCTACTAATACAATTGATTTCTCTCTAGACTTTCAAAAAAGTGACTAGCTAAACCTAAACAGCAAATGGCAGAGCAAAGAGAGAGAAAGAGACAGTGACAGAGAGAACACAAAGGAAAAAGGGTGTATGATCGATAACTATTAATACCTCATGGGGATAAATAAGATACAGGAGGGGAGCATTTTTCAGAAAAAAAAAGATGCATGAGAACAAGGGGTCATGCACAAAAGCTGGAAGAGGGTAAATGTAGAAGAGATGTGAGGAAGTACTTATGAAAAGAGTGGTGGATGCCTGGAACAGTCTTCCAGAGGAGGCGATGGGGGCAAAAACAGTGATGGGATTTAAGAAGGCATGAGATAGGCATAAGGGAATCTTAGTGGAAAGTAAGGCAGAGAGAGCCAAAGATCAAGCATGGTCTGTGATGACACTGTAGACAGGGAAAAAATGGGTAGTCTTGGTGGGCCAAGTGGTTCTTATCTGCCATCAAATCTATATTTCTATGCTTCTAAAGTAGAAGGAGTAGGAAAAAAGAGGGGGGAGGTGAGGGATGGGAGTTGAAGGAAGTGTTGAGGACAAAAAAGGGGGAGAGAGGGAAAGGAAGGAAGGGGACAATAAGGAATGAATAAAAGGCAAACTAGTACACACTGGGGTAAGAAATTGGAGGGGGGAGAAAATGAAAGCAGGTACATGCATCAACGGCTATAGAAAGAAAGAATAAAATTCTAATAGTGACACATTTGTCTCCAAAACACAAGCAGTTTTCACATGATTGGCTGATCCTGCTGATTCCTTGTAAGCAGAATGCTAGGAGACAAAAACAAAGCAATGTTAGAATACTTGGGCAGGAACAAGGTCTACACATTTAAACTGGTCTCATTTCATCAGAGCTCATACTAGACCAATTAAGAAAAGCTTATTACAAAAATGGAGTGAAGTCTATTAAATCATTAAAACCTGTGGGACTGAGGGTATCCAGGATAGAAATCCATCTGGACTCTTTTTGTAATGGAATGGGGATCCTGTCATCCCCTCTGGGGTTTGCAGGGATATATTCCGGGGTAGCCTGTGACAATGGCGACCGTGACTGAGTGCTTTCAAAAAGGGCGACTCAATCACGGCGCCTGTGCACATGGCTACCGAGCAGAGAGGGTGACCGGATGGGGAGGACTGTGAATATAGCGACAGGATGTCGCTATATGTACATGCACACAGGAGGGAGCGAGCACACCGTGTGATGGGTGGAAGGAGAGGGAGGGAGGGTTTGTAGGGTGCAGTACGGCAGTTGGCTGCTGAGCTGGCCACATGGCATGGTGGGTTGGTAGCAAGCTAGGGTTGGGAGGGTGCCAGGTTTGGTTCTAGGTGGGTTTTTTTTTGTGCACCGGTTGGGGATTTATTTTTTTTATGTTTGTTTTGCACCCCCCTGACATGCACCCCCCCCCCGGAGTTGAGAATCTTTAAGTGCATAAATAAAAAAAACTAAGTCTCTGGCACCCTTTTGCAATGCTCCGGTAGTGTACATCGCCGAAATTGATTTTCGGTGTTGTACACTCACCCTAACAGTGATTGCCTTTCCATGACTGCTGTTATGACATGGAACATATTCCAGGGCAGTGAATTTGAGAAATTGTGGATTGCGGTTATAGCATCCCCAGAAATGATATCTGAGAGAGTTCTATTTGCTTCCCTTTTTAATAGCCCTTACATGTTCCTTGACTCTTTCCTTCAATTTTCTATTTCAAACAGCATTGGATCTGTCATAGGATTATACTGTACTTTTAAGTTTATAATGTGGAATGTTGGGAATTGAGTGGTCTAAATTCAGTTATCAAACAAATTGTAGATAATCATACAAGAATAAAACAATTTGTCAATTATGAAATGCTGATAATGAAGATGTTAAGTTGCAACTATGATGGGTGGAATGGGAGCACCACCAGTCCATGGGAGAGGAGAAACAGCAATGACAGTCTTGGTGGGAGGAGTATAGCAACAGCAGTCGGTAAGCTTTGACCATGATGGGTGGAATGGGGGCACCACCAGTACAGGAGAGGGAGAAAGCAGCAACACCAGTCTTGAGGGTGGAAGCACAGAAACAGCTGCCAGTAAGCTTCATCCATGATGTGTGGAATAGGTACACAACCATTCCTTGAGAGGGGAGAAGCAGTAAAGTCACTCTCAGGAGGGGATAGTACAGCAACAAAAATCAGTTGGTGGGGGGCATGACCCATAATTGGGAGCAGGGAGCAACACCAGTCCTGGGAGAGTCCAGCAGCAGCAGTAGTTATGGGATGCCAGATGGGGGCATTATGGGTTCAAATGAGATAGAATGCAAAACAGTTATATAATTATAAACTTTAAAAAGGATATTTCATGTCATTGCAGGGCAGGGAGTAAAAGAGCAGCCACAGGCAGAATTTTAGATGTTTGAATAAATGATAAGATGGGGTGTGTCACACAACAAGAATGGAAAAAGTGTTCTGTAGAACACAGCATGAATTAGTTACACAAATGGTGGGTCCAGTAAAATCAACAAAATTGCTGGCCCATCGGCGCAGCGGCTGGAATTCCTCCTGCGATGCTGGCGACCCGGGTTCAGGAATGGACTCAGGTTGCTGGAGGGCCGGCCAGGGGGAGAAGGAGGGAGCATTCCAGGGACAGCTCGCCTTCTCCCAGGGGAGAGCAGGGATGCAGCCCAGGGCCTACAGGCCCTTGGTGGAGGCCGGGAGCATAGCAGGACATCAGGACCTGGATGATTGGGGGAGTGGTGGACGTCGGCATACGCCCTGACATCTGTGGCATGCCACTCCCCAGGGAGAAAACCAGGAAAACTGCTCTGGTTGGCCGGATGATGGTCCCCAGCCCCCACTGCCACCAGGCCTCAACAGCCGACCACACCTCACTGGCACCTGGACCAAGAAGAGTGCGCAGGATGCCCCCCCACCAGTGCCTTCCCTCTCGGAGGAGGGGGACCCGTCCAGCGAAGGGAAACACCGGGTTACCCGGGGGGGCATGATTTGAGGTAAGAGGCCAATTTTGGGGGAGAGCGAGCAGCTGGGGGGACCAAGGGAGACCCGAAGGAGTGGTCGGTCAGGGAGGGAGGAGGGTGCATAAAACAAAAAAAAATTATTTAATCAATTTAAGGGTGGTCATAGTGATACTCAGGGAATAGTAGGTTCAATTTGGTAAGAAGAAGTTGCTCTACATGTGCTGGGTCCAGTGTGATTCTAATTGGCTCCACCACATCCACAACTGAGCTGAACATTCATTCAAAGAGCACGGTGGTGGTGGGGACAACTGATGTATTTAATGGCCTTCTGTGCCAAGGCAGGGAATGCTTTTAATCTTTTATTAAAGTACTCCACTGGATCTATGGAGAAAGACTCCAGAACCTCTGTGAAGCAACAGTTCAGCAAATTGGTGGATGAAAGTGGCTGCTGTTCTGTCCTCTTTCATTGCTTAGCATGCAGGGATTAACAGAGCTCAACCCAACAATCACCCTTCTCCTCAGAGATGTCAGGATGGATTTTAGATTCAGATTCCACCACTGGCTCATCAATAGGTGTACCTGCAGGTCGACCAACCCACACATGCAGAATCTATATTCAGAGACTAGCTGCTGCCTAAACCCAGTGGGCTTGATTTTCAAAGGCTTGGGACTGGCTCAAGGGGCATAAAGGAGAAATGGCACAAGAAGCTTCTTGTACTGCACCTTGTGCTAGTCCTGATTTTCAAAAACCCACTGCGTCAGCTGGGAGATCACCGGTGCCAGCTGGATTTGCACTGTCATTGCAATGGATGCACCAGTATGGCAAGGTGGAAGGAGGTGTTGTACCATGGCAGTGCTGTAGTATCCTCTTAACAGGGATTCTGCAAACCCAGCAACGGGCGCACAGGCTGCCAGAGTTAGACCAGCCAGCAGCCCATGTGCCACTCTGAGTGCCCTGCTGTGGTGGGAGGTGGTCTGTACCCCCCCCCTGCTGATGCTGCTGCAAGGGCAAGGGTATGTCTGCTGCCCTCCCACACCTGGCCAAGTGTCTTGGCAGTGGTGGGGCCACAGCTGGTTAATTCCAGGCCCCCCCACCACAAGTCACAGTACCGCCACCCCCACCCACAGTCTGCCCCGGAGGGTGCCATGCCAGTGCCACATATGGGGTCTCTCACCACCCCTACCCCCACACCCCCAACCACCCCAGCCTGTCCTCCATGGACTCTGCCAGCCACCAGCTGCACAGGTGGCAGATCACACACATGGCCGCCAATGCTGCCCGAAACTCCTGCAGTCTCTGGCATTCCCCGCCTGTGCACCAGTTGTTTGGCACATAGGCCAACTTGCAGCAAACTCAGGGAGTTTGGCACCAGGACTCTGATTTTTACAAAATTGGGTTCAGGCTCCCTGGTTCATCTGGCTGTGCCACAGTCTGGGTGTCAGAACAAGGTACACCGATCTAACGAGGCTCTGAAAATCGAGTCTAGTAACTCTGTGAGGCAGCATTATAAGGTCTAGTAACTTACATCTGAACTTTCAGCAGGTTCAACCTATCTTGAAAAAATCTATGTTATAACTAAACAGATTTGAGAAATGAATGTTGAATTTTGTGGTGAGGTGTTCTCAAAGATGGTCCCTGTGTGTGGAATCAGATCCGGATCTTTCTCAGCCTGTTCATGGAATCTCCTCCTTGCTTTTTCAGAATATGCACTGCAGGAATGACCTGACACATTAATGCCAAATCACAACTAAGGTCACAAGTGCTCCTTTCAAACTGGGCTACAACCTTTACCATGGCATTGATCACAGCCCAGTCTTGATGCCCAAGGACTCCTTCTATAGTATGTCACTTTTCATGCTGAGTTCATGCAGGGCCCCGCTTCTGCTCCAGAATCCTTTGACGCATACAGTAGGGGAAGTTCCACAGGGTCTGTACATCCTGAATAAGGCAATGCTGAAGCACCTGAATATGCTCTTGCAGCTGACACAGTTAGTTTACTAGGATTACTAGGGTTTGTAGACACAAGAAAGCTGAGGCCCATCGGGAATGTCTCCCACCATAATGTGGGTGAAGATCAAGATTAAGTTTTCCAATTTAGGTGTTTATCAAGTCTCTGTTTGAACATGTCAAAATTAGTAGAATCTATAATATACAGTACTGAGGAAGAGTACTCCAGAGTTTAGCTGCTCTTGTTGAGCAAAACATTCTCCCTTCTGTTAGTATGAACATATGTGATGATTAGCTGTTTGTTATGACTTATCAATGGAATATGGCGATCATGAAAATAAAGGCCACAGTCTTTTGATAGAGCTGTATCCTGGAGTATTTTATAGATCTGTAAAATATCACCCCTAATTCTTTTCTCATGGAGAGTTACTAAACCAGTGGCTTTGAGTCTATCCTCATATGGTTGTTTTTTTTAATGTGGGAATTAATTTTGCAACTCTGTGCTGAACCTGTTCAAGTAGTTTTGTGTCCTGCTTGAGATGGGGGTTCCAAAAGGGTGAACAGAAATCTAAATGTGGATGTATATATGTTCTATATAGAGGTACAATAAAATATGCATTTTTGTTAGTGAAAGTACGTTTAACACAATTAAGTAACCTACTTGCAGTTTGTGAGATGTTTTTACAATGTGAAGTTGAAGAAAAGGAATTACTGATAATGACTCCCAAATCTCGTTCCTTAGTGACTGTACCAAGAGTGTGACCACTGACAAAATATGGATAATGTGGATTATTAAACCCAAGATGTAATACAACACATTTATCTTGATTAAGTTTACAAAGAAACATAGACTTTGATGACAGATAGGGACCGCTTGGCCCACCCAGTCTGCCCATTTCCCTACCTATTGGATAAGCTGCAGATCCTAGTTAAACAATAGCCTACTTCTTCCTACCCCCCATCAGAATTGCCTGATGTCTTTCCCATGCATTCTTTAATTCCTCCCCCAGTTTTTGACCCCATAACCTCCTCAGAAAGGCCGTTCCATGTGTCCACCACCCTCTCTGTGAAAAAATACTTCCTCACATTGCCCCTGAGCCATCACCCCTCTGTCTCCAAATTGTGCCCCCTTGTTCTTGCACATCTCTTTTTCTGAAAGATGCTACCCTCTTGGACTTTGTTGATTCCCTTGAAGTACTTGTGGCTGTCATAGAAACAGAGAAAGTAACGGCAGAAGGAGACCTTTTGGTCCATCTAGTCTGCCCTGTAGTAGCCCTGCTTATAATTTAGCTAGCCCCCTACTATCTGTTTTGTGTGAGGGCTCCTTTGTGCTTATCCCATGCAATTTTGAATGCACTCACTGTCTAGGCCCCCACCAAATCTGGGGGCAGGCTATTCCACATGCCCACCACCCTCTCTGTGAAAAAGGCCTTCCTGATGTTGGTGGTGAATCTGCCTCCTTTTAGCCTCAGGTCATGCCCCCTAGTCCTACTGTCTTCTTTGAGGTGAAAGAGTTCATGCGCTTGCATCCTATTTACTCCTTTAATGTATTTGAAAGTTTCTATCATGTCTCCTCTTTCCCTTCTCTGTTCCAAGGAATACATGTTTAATTCCTTCAGTCTTTCCTCGTAGGACATGTCATGCAGACCCTGCACCATTTTAGTTGCCCTTCTCTGTACTGTCTTCAATCTGTTGATGTCCTTTTTGAGGTGGGGCCTCCAAAACTGGACACCGTACTCCAGGTGTGGTCTGATCAGCACTCTGTAAAGTGGCAGAACCACCTCCCTTTTCCTGCTAGTGATTCCCTTCCCTATGCATCCTAGCACTCCATTTGCCCTGAGTGCTGTCTTCTCGCACTGTTTTCCTACCTTCAAGTCATCTGAGATCATGATGGCCAGATCATGTTCCTGGTTTGAGGCAGCTAGTTCCTCCCCACCCAGGAAATACATTTTCCTTGGATTACCTTTGCCCATGTGCATCACCTTGCACTTTTTGGCATTGAATCTCAACTGCCATGCGCCCGATCACTCCTCCAGTTTCCTTAGGTTTGATTCCATCTTTCCCACTTCTTCTGTGGAGTCCACTCTATTACATATCTTAGTGTTGTCAGCAAATAAGCACACCTTTCCTTCTAGCCCCTCCATGATGTCTGCTATGAAAATGTTGAAGAGTAGTGGCCCCAGTACTGAGCCATGGGGTACTCTGCTGGTCACTTTTCCTTCTGGTGACACTGCTCCATTTACCTGAACCTTATGAGCTCTGCCTTGTAGCCAGTTCTTTATACAGTTTACCACTACCTGACCTACCCCTGTGTGGTCTAATTGCTTTACCAGCCTTCTGTGTAGTACTGAATCAAAGGCCTTGCTAAAGTCGAGGTAGACCATGTCCACTGCCCCGCTGAATAGAATGAACGGTGGGTGGGCAGAGGGGGACAGTGAAAAAGCAGGAATACTGAACGAATATTTCTGCTCAGTATTCACAAAAGAGGAGGGGGAAGTGCCTAATCCAATTAACATAAGCACTCTTGATAGGGGTCAATCCCAGTCCTTTCACAGAAGAAAGGGTTCTGCAAGAACTCCTAAAACTGAAGGTGGACAAAGCAATGGGTCTTGATGGAATTCACCCCAGAATTCTAAAAGAATTAAGGGAGGAACTAGTGAAACCACTGGCTACTCTTTTTAATAAATCATGGGAGGATGGTGTGGTACCCGAGGACTGGAGGAAGGCGGATGTGATTCCTCTTCACAAAAGTGGGACCAAGACAGAGGCAGGAAACTACAGACCTGTCAGTCTGACCTCTGTGGTAGGGAAAGTGATGGAGTCACTTCTGAAGGAAAGAATAGTTGAGTACCTAGAGGCCAGTGGAGCACAGGACCCAAGGCAGCATGGGTTCAGAGCGGGAAGGTCATGTCAGACGAATCTAATAGATTTCTTTGACTGGGTGACCAAAGTAGTAGACCAGGGAAGGGCTGTGGACATGGCCTACCTAGACTTTAGCAAGGCATTTGACACAGTCCCACACAAAAGATTAATAGTCAAATTAACCAGCCTGGGAGTGGGACCCAGGGTGGTAGCCTGGGTAAAACATTGGCTGGACAACAGGGCACAGAAGGTAATTGTAAATGGAGTCCACTCTGAAGAAAGGGGTTACTAGTGGGGTACCACAGGGTTCAGTATTGGGTCCAGTCCTTTTTAATGTCTTCATCAGTGACATTGCAGAGGGACTGGAAGGAAAAGTATGCCTTTTTGCAGATGACACAAAGATCTGCAACAGGGTTGATACACAAGGAGGTGTGGAAAGGATGAAAAGGGACTTGGCAAGGTTGGAGGAATGGTCAGAAGTATGGCAGCTAAGATTCAATGCAAAGAAGTGCAAAATAATGCACCTGGGAAACAAGAACCCAGGGAAGAATACACAATGGGTGGGAGGTAGTAACAACAACAAAAGGAAAGGACCTGGGGTAATCATATCAGATGACCTTAAGGTTAGCAAGCAATGTGAGAAGGCAGTAGGAGGGCTGGGGGTATACTGGGATGTATAGGGAGAGGCATCATCAGCAGAAAACAGGAAGTTGTTATCCCTCTGTACAGACAGTTGGTGAGACCCCATCTGGAGTACTGCGTCCAGTTCTGGAGACCCCATCTCCGCAAGGACATAGACAGGATAGAGGCAGTCCAGAGGAGGTTAACTAAAATGTTGCAGGGTCTGCAAGAGAAGCCGTATGAGGAGAGACTAAAGGAGCTTAATATGTATACCCTTGAGGAAAGAAGGGAGAGGGGGCCATGATAGAAACTTTTAAGTACCTCAGTGGAATCAACAAAGTCCAAGAGGGTAGCATCTTTCAGAAAAAGAGACTTGCAAGAACAAGGGGACACAATTTAAAGATAGAAGGAGGGCGGTTCAGGGGCAATGTGAGGAAGTATTATTTCAAAGAGAGGGTAGTGGATGCATGAAACAGCCTTCCTGAGGAGGTTGTGGGGTCTAAAACTGTGGGAGAATTCAAGAATGCATGGGACAGACATAAGGCAATTCTTGTTGGGGGTAGGAAGAAATAGGCTGTTGGTTAACTAGGATCTGCGGCCTATCCTGTAGGTAGGGGAAATGGGCAGACTAGATGGGCCTAGCGGTCCTTATCTGCCTTCAAAGTCTATGTTTTTATGTTTCTATGTTTCAGTCCACCTCCCTGATAACCCAGTCAAAGAACTCAATCAGATTGGTTTGGCATGACCTGCCTGTTATGAAACCATGCTGCTTTGGGTCCTGCCACCCCGCTGGCTTAGAGGAATGCCACTATCCTCTTGTTTGAGCAAAATCTCCATCAGTTAACCCACTATGGATGTGAGACTTACTGGTCTGTAGTTTCCTGCTTCTTCACTTGCTACCTGATTTGTGGAGTGGGACCACTGTTGCCATTTTCCTGTCCTCAGGTACCACTCTGCTTTCCAAGGAGCTGGTGAATAGTTTTGCCAGTGGTGCTGCTAGTTCATTTCTCAGCTCCTTCAGGATTCTTGGATGTATCCCATCTGGTCCCATGGCTTTGTCCCCCTGTAGTTTATTTAGTGCTTCCAGTACCTGAGTTTCTGTGAAGGAACTAGCATGCACCCCTGGATCAGAGATGCCTCACTTAGTGAGTGCTGGGCCATCCCCTGGATATTCCTCTGTAAATACAGACCAGAACTACCTGTTTAGTATATCTGCCTTTTTGCGGTCTTCTTCTACTATCTTTACTTCTCCGGCTTTAATCCTCACTATGCCTCCCTATCCTTCCTTTTTTCCCTGATGTATCTAAAGAAGGCCTTATCTCCTCTCCTGGCCCCTTCTGCTATCTTGGTCTCTGTTTCGGCTTTGGCCTTTCTTATCCCTTTGCTTGCCTCCTTCATTTTTTCTTTGTATGTATCCCAGTCCTTATTATTTTTGGGTTTCTTGGTATGTCCTGTATGCCTTCTTTTTTTCCTTCACCATGGTGGCTACCTCTTTTTTTTTTTTTCACTGCTCTATTTTCTCACCTTGCAGCCACAGTCCTGCCATACATCCAGCCACCACTCCAACCTTCACCTCCGACCCGGAAGCTGACATGCCCAGCTGGCATATGCAGCTACGACTGTTGAGAGGGGCTCCCCCTTCAGCCCCTGTGCCTGGCGAGGATCCATTACCGGTGCACGCCTATTTCAGGCATTGTCGGCCAGTAAAGCAAGCGGCCATCAAGCTGCCACGGACCATGCTGCTTTTTCCCTTTTCTCCCCAGTGGGAGCACGGACGTGCAATGACGTCCACTTACTACGTGCTGATGTCTGCCGTGCTCCCCCCCCTACTGAGCACCCGCGCCACTGCAGTTCTTACGGGCGTCCCCAGGGACCACCAGAGAATAGTGTGCATCCACCCTTTTTCCCCAGGACTAGGAGAGCTGTCATCGGACACTTGATCCTAGTCCTCCCCTGCCGACCCCCAATGACCCAGGCTCATTCCCGAACCCGGGTCGCCGGTGTGCAGCGAGGTGTGGCGTCCAGTGCCTCAACCCTCAGCGCCACCGGTCCGGCGAATGGTGGCTACCTCTTTGAAGAAATAAAGAGGATTTATTTTCTGTTTTGCCTTACGGACTCTTTTGGAGCATTGTTCTGTTGCTGTCTGGACTGCCCTCTTGAGATTTTGCCACATGACTTCTACTCTCCCCTCTTTATCTGTGATTAAGTTTTCCTTTAGGGTAACTGTCACCTTGTTGAAATTGGCTTTTCTAAAATCCAGAACCCTAATTTTTGAGTGGCAGGTGTCCACTGTTGTGTTGACTAGAAAAGTGACCATACAGTGATCACTGTTTCCAATACTGCAGCTTACATCAATATTCTTGACCTTCTCACTGTTTGTAAATACCAGGTCCAGAATGGCCTCCCTTCTTGTTGGGGTTTCAATAAGCTGAGGAAGTCTTGCTTCCTGCAGGGCCAGCAAAAAGTCTCTGCTTCTTGCTGAAGCTGCTGTTTATGTGTTCCAGCTTATATCTGGAGATTAAAGTCTCCCACCAAAAGTGCATTACCTTTCTCAGTCATTCTGTAAATCTTGTCGATTAAGTCTTTGTCCCTTTTTTCATCTTATTGTGGGAGCCTATACACAATACCTGCTTTGATGGTTTTTCCTATCCCTGCCTCAACTGTTAGCCATAGTGATTCAGTGTCCCTGGAGGACACCAGCATCTCAATGGCTATTATCTGTTCATATGTAAATAGCAATGCCCCCCCTTCCTTCCCTTCCTGTCCCTCCTAAACAGGTTGTACCCTGGTATGAGCGTGTCCCAACTGTGGTTCTCCGTGAACCAGGTTTCAGTAACAGCCACCCAGTCTAACATTTCCACCTCCATGGTGGCGATGAGATCAGGGAGTTTATTTGCTTGGCTTCTAGCATTTGTGACCATTGCCTTCCAGGAACATGCCTCTTCATCCATATGAGAGGGCACCCTCTTCCTGGACTGTTCTGCTTTACCATTCCTATGTGAGAGATTGCGCTTGATGTTGGTGCTATGGGGTGTGATGACTGACATGCAGTGTTTGAATTGTTTTTTTTCTGCCTTTTCCTTCTAGAGGTTGTATGTATGCTTGTGTTGTTTTGAGGAGTGGTGACTAGCACACTGACAGTTTGAATGTGTGTAGTCCCCATCTCTCCTTTGTTCAGTTTAAATTATCCATGTAGACATCCAATTTTTGTCCAAGTGCTGCTACTCCTTGCCTAGTCAGGTGCAGACCATCATACTTGAAGAGCCATCTCTCCCAGAAGTTCTCCCAGTTCCCTATGACTTGGAATCCTTTGTGCTGACACCACTCATGTAGCCATGAGTTGAACTCGTTAACATCATCCTCTCCAACTCACTTGGTGCTACCCCCTCTTCCCCAGACTGGAAGAACTTCGTAGACGGCTAGACTGGATGAAAGAGAAATCAGTTCTCCTGCAAGATGTTCAAAATCATTTTTGGTGTCCTCCACTGTGTGGTTGGCCAAGTCATTTGTCCCAAGGTGAATTGCAGCATGCATTTTACCCTGTGTTTCCGGAACTATTTGCTTTATGCACTTAGTATGCTTTGCTGCGGAAGCTCCTGGGAGGAACTTTATGAAAATGCCCTTTGTGACACAGTTGGTTAGGTGGGGTTTCACACCATGGATCATGGAATCTCCAATTATGAGCAGTTTCTCTTTTTTACTGGCCTTAGAGTTTGTGTTCTGCCTTCCATGAGTTTCAGGTTGCAGGTGCTTAATGTCATGCACTGTAACATCTGAGACTAGTTCCAGAGGTGAGAACCTATTATTGGTTGAAGTGACCAGGTTCTGCCCTGGGACAGGGCCTCCCATTCTGGCCCCTCTGCTGCACCTCTTTCTCCTCACTACTTGCCTGTCTTTTGACCCTGCGTCCCATCTAGGTCCAAGACTGGTTGTTTGTGCCTGGTGAACTGGAGGCTGGACTGTTCTAAAGTGGAGTGTTGCACACTGTAGGTTGTAGATTATGGCCCAGGCATCCTGCAGCTGAGCCCTGAGGTCCGCTATGACCCAACATGCATAACAGGAGCCTTGCTGCTGTTGATGGTTTCTAATGTAGAGAGCCCTGCACTGTTCACAGCTGGCTATGTCCATTACACTGTAGGAGAGGTAGAAAGGCAAGAAATAAGACAAAAAGGTTAATTACGTTTTTTTTAATTAATTTTTTTTACACTTTGTGCTTTTCCCTGATGTACAGTAATGTAGGGATTGTGGATGAAAAGGTAAGATGGGGATAGGTTTAGTTTCTGTGTACCATAGTCAAGTAGTGTGAATAAAAAGAGATGGGTGGTAATATGTGAGGAATAAGTACAAATCTATTTTTTTTTTGTAGTTTATGTGGAACCCTGTAGTGGTTCTTATGGAATGGTTGAAATTATTTCCATTCTGTGAATAATATGGGCTAGAGCTACAGATTAGCTCCTCTTGTAGCACTACTGTTGTGTCCCAACCCCAATCCTATGAGGCAGGAACAGTGACGCTTGAATGAGCTCCAGTCTGTGAGCAATGTGGGTATACTGTAGCTATGGATAAACTCTTCTTGCAGTACTAGTTGTGTCCCTCCCCCGATCCTGTGAGGCAGGAACAGTGATGCTTGAAATAAGCTCCGTTCTGCGAACAATAGGATAGGGCTACAGAGAAACTCCTCTTGCAGCCCTACATTTGTGTCCCACCTCCAATCATGTGAGTCGGGTACAGTGAGTATAAAAGTGGAGAATCCAGGGAAGGGTGGGAATAGGGAGAGGGAGGGCTGAATGAAGTTATCCCTGGCACTGGAAGGCAAATGGGTGGAAAAACAATCAGGTGAGTCAGAAGGGTAGTTTTTGCGAGCCCGATTGTCTGAAAGGCCCAAAGAAAATTCTCCAGTGCCTAGTATGCCCAAGTGTTGACTGTCAGGGTAGACTGTGCGGCTGTAGCACACGGAATACAGTCAGGGTATAGCACCTCTAATTGCATGCCTCATGCACTTTCCCACAACTCCAGTCCCGTAAGTGAGTACAGCTCCTTTAGTGGCGGTACTTGGAGACATGCCCGAGGGGGAGCGGTGACACCTCCTCTTTTGATAGACTTCCTGGATCCTGTGCAGATGGCCCAGAGAAGCAAGGAGAATGCAAGCAACCTCACCACTGTAGTTTCTCCTTAGCCCCGAGTAGTCTGCTAAACCTGTTGCCTGGTAGCCCTATTTTAAGTCTGGCATCCTGAGTTTGAAAAGAGGCATGATTGGAGTTAAGCACCTCTATTGGCTGTGCCCTGCTGAAGTCACCTAGAGATGTTGACCACTGATCACCAAGCTGACAGCCACCTCAACGAAATAGTCCCTGGCACCGGAGGGCAAATGGGTGGAAAACCAATCAGGTGAGGCGGAAGGGTAGCTTTTGTGAGCCTGATCATCTGAAAGTCCCAAAGAAAATTCTTCTGTGCCTAGTATGCTCGAGTGCTGACTGTCAGGATAGACTGTGTGGCTGTAGTGCACAGAGCACAGTCAGGATATAGCACCTCTAAATGTGTGCCTCACCTGCATTCCCTCAACTCTGGTCCTGTAAGTGAGTACAGCTCCTATAGTGGCAGCACCTGGAGACGTGTCCGAGGGGAGCGGTGGCACCTCCTCCTTTGGTAGCCTACCTGGATCCCACATAGATAGCCTAGAGAAGCAGCGAAGATGCATGCAACCTCACCACTGTAGTTTATCCCTAGCCCTGAGTAGTCTGCATAGAGTGAAGAAAGTTGTCATATATGCTTCTGGTGACATTAACTGTCTGATTTGCCTTCAATGTGTTTTCTAAAGCTTTTGACAACACCAAATTAAGAGCATGGGCAAAGTTGACTATCCCATCAAAATACTCATCTTTCAATACCTTCAAAATATTTGTGGCATTGTCTGTGACCACAAACATATGAAAATGCCAGCCGAGACAGGCTTCACGGTCTATAGAGTCTGCTCAATTATGCAGCTAGCCTCTAAATTTACAGCTGCCCCCACCCTTCCCTTCCCACCTCACAGTCAACCCCTCCCTCACTCTGTCCCACCCCCTCTTGAAACAGCCCACCGTCCTAAAGGAAATCACCTCCTAAGGTAGAGTGTTTCACTTGTCTATCACCCGTTCAGTGAAAAAATGTCTCCTGCTGTCCTGGTGGCACTGAGGGTTGAGGCGCTGGGTGCCACACTTCACGTCACGCTAGCGACCCGGGTTTGGACACGAGCCTGGGTTGTCAGGGGCTGGTAGGGAAGGATAGGATTGAGTGTCCGGAGGACTGCTCTCCTATCCTGGAAAGAGATGTGGGCTTTCACTGCTCTGCAGCGGCCCCCTGGGGACGCCCGGAGGCACTGCTAGAGCCGGTGCAATGGAGGGAGGAGTGCAGCGGATGTCAGCACATCAGTGCTAGATGTCATTGCACATCTGCACTCCTGGGGAACAACCAGGCAGGAAAATTAGCACCATCATTCACGGCAGCTTGATGGCCACAGCTTCATGAGCCTGGCGGTGGCCCAGGGGTGACCTGACACACCGGTATTGGATCCTGACCTGGCACGGGGACCAAGGGGGGGGACCCTCTCGTGGGTAGAGCAGCATATGCCAGCCAGTGTGTGGGGCATCCCAGGGGGTCATCGGAGGCGGAGCGGTGGCTGGATGTAAGGCAGAGTGGTGGCTGCACAGGAGGGAAAAATAAAGTAGTGATAAAAAATAAAAAAGTCTGCTGATTTCCCTCCTGAATTTTCCCCCCTCCAACCTCAGTTGATGCCCTCTTGTGTCCCTCCCTCTTCTGATCTGGAACATCTCTCCTGTATTAGTCTTGTTTATCCCTTTCAGGTACTCAAAGGTCTCAATCATATCTCCCCCATCCCTCCTTTCCTCCAGGACCTACAGTACATGTTAAACATGTTCAGCCTTTCCTCTTAGGATTTCCCCTCCAAACCCTGGATCATCTTTGACGCTCTACGCTGCACCACCTCCAACAATCTAATGTTCTTCTTCAGGAACAGGCACCAGTATTGAATGCAGTATTACAGGTGTGGCCTGACCAGTGACCTGTGTAGGGAAAGGATCATCTCCCTACCTCTAGAGGAGATTCCCCTCACTATGCAGCCCTGCATCTTGTTGGCTTTCACTGCTGCCATTATAATCACCCCAGATCCTTTTCCTCCTCTGTGCTCCCCAACTGTACCCCTCCCAGCTGATAGCTCCTTCTCTGGTTCTTGGCTCCGATGTGCAGCACTTTGCACTTCTTGGCATTGAACCCCAACTGCCATGTTTCTGACCACTCCTGTAATTTAGTCAGGTCTTCCTGCAGTCCCTTCCACTCCTCAATGTCATCTATCACAGCTCCCATCTTGGTATCATCTGCAAAAGAGACTGATCTTACTCTGGATCCCGTGTGAGATATCTGCTATGAATATCCCAAACAGCACCAGTCCCAGTACCGATCACTGTGGCACCCCACTTGTCACCGCTCTTGGTGATGAGAGTTCTCCCTCCACCACCACCCTTTGCTGCCTGCCCTTTAGCCAGTTAGTGATCCATTTGACGATCTTAGTACCCACCACTACATATTTCAGCTTCCCCCCAGCCTTCTGTGTGGCACGGAATCAAAAGTCTTGCTGACATCTAAGTACTGGACATCCACTGCATGGCCCTTGTCCAGTTCCCTGGTCACCCAATCATAGTACTCAATCAGGTTTGTCTGGCAGGATCTGCCCGAGACAAACCCATGTTGTTGCCCATCCTGGAGACTGTTGTCCTCCAAAAATGTCACCAGCCTCTCTTTAAGTACTATCTCCATGAGCTTTCCCACAATTGATGTGAGGCTCACTGGTCTGTAGTTACCTGGATCATCCTTTGGACCACCTTTGTGAATGGGCACCACATGGGCCAACCTCCTATCCTGTGATACACATCCTGTGTCCAGAGAGGTATTGAACAGGTCAGCCAGTGGTCCTGCCAGGACCCCTGCCAGTTCTTTGAGTACCCTAGGGTGAATGCCATCAGGTCCCAATGCCTTGTTCAGCAGCAGTGCCCTCAGTCCTTCCAGTACTCTGTCCTCTGTAATCTCTCCATCTGTCACTCCCTCCCTCCCCCACCCACTCCACTGCTCCCATGAGATATCTGTCTCCACCTCTCTTTTGTGAATACAGAGCAGAAGTACTCATTTAGTGCCTATGCCTGCTCCTCCCCTTTCTCTACCCACCCCCGTCCTTCTTAAGTATCACTATCTGGTCCTTGTTCCTTCTTCTCTCACTAATGTATCTGAAGAAGTCCATTTCTTCACCCTTAATTCCCTGTGCAAGCCTCAGCTATCTGGATGCCTTGGCTGTTATGACTAATCTTGTCAATTCCCTTGACTTCTTTTTATACTCCTCCCTGTTGTCTCCCTTTCTGATCTCCTGAATCTCTGAATGGCTTTTCTCTTGGTTCTCACCCCCTCCATTACCTCCTGATCCAGCCAACTGGGCTGCTTTGCCCTTCCCTTCTTACTGTGTGCCCTAGTACATGTCCCAGTAGCCTCTGCCAGCCCTGTGTTAATAATATCCCATTTCTGATTGGCATCCATGGTTGGTTTGATTCCTTCCAGATGACTTATCAGAATTTCCCCAATCTTTTTAAAGTCTGCCCCCTAAAATCAATCACCCTGGTACCCAAACCTCCAGTTTGCTTTCCCATTTTGAGCGTGAACCACAGTGAGTGGTGATCACTCCCAGCCAGAGGGTCCTTCACCTATAGGTCCCTTACTGCCTCCCCGTTCGATGGTACAAGGTCCAGAGTCCTTCTCAACCTAGTTGGATCATGGACCAACTGCACCGGGAAGCTATCTTGAAATGACTCCAATATGGCCTGCTCCCTTTCACTTGTGGTGGTTGGGGTGCTCCAGTCCACCCCAGGTAGGTTAAAGTCCTCCACCACCACTGTGCTCCCATTCCTGCAAACCCTCTTAGTTTGTTCTGCTAACTCTTGTCGAGTTCTTTTCCTTGAGTTGGTGTCCTATACACTACCCCCATCCTCAGTGCCCTACTCTTTGAGTCCTGAAACTGCATCCATAGGGCCTCTGCCTCGCCTTCCTCCCCTCATCCCTTATGCACCTTATTCCTTCCCGCACATAGATCGCCACCCCCCACATTTCCTGTTTGCCCTGTCCTTTCTGAATATCCTATACCCTGGGATCATCATATCCCAGTCCTGGTACTGGGTGGACCAAGTTTCCATTATGGCTGAAATGTCCACCTGCCCCACTGCCAACAGAGCCTGTAACTCAGCTGATTTGTTTCCTAGGCTCCTTGTGTTCAGTGACATCACCCTCCAACATGTTCCTTTCCCTTCCCCTCTCTGATTAACCAGCCCTTTTGTCCCTACTCTCATGCCCTCCCCTATAGTTTGGGGGGTAAACTCTTCTGGCTCCCCTCTCTAGAAACCCTGCCTACCAGCTGTCCACTTGCCACCCCCCCTTCCTAGTTTAAATCTACCTTTGTTACTATGTGCCCCTCTATCCTCCGCTTTAATACTCCCTTCCCCGCCCTGCTCAAGTGTAGCCTGTCCCATGCATACAGATCATTATTGTCCCAGGTTCTGCCCCAGCCAACTACTAACTCATACTCCTTGGTACAACATCATTCCCTCAGCTAGATGTTAAACTCCCCTATCCTTCCCTTCCTCCCTGTACTTGCACAGGGTATGAGGAGTACCTCTGAGAAGACCACTGATTTCCTGACCTCCTCACACAACCTTCCCAGTTCCTCGAACCTCTCCCTTACTACATCCACCATCTCCCCTGTGAGGTCATTCATATCCACGTGCCCCACAACATGCAGTTTCATCCTTCCCTTCCCTGTGCACTTGAGAATGGACTGCCCTGCCCTACCCGCACTCAACCTGGGAATAGACTCGACCTATATTAGACTATGTCTTTCCCCTTTACTGCCCCATCTGATCCCTTTCAGTACTAGTGCACCTACCTCTTCATGCCCTGTACCTCACTCCCTCCATTAACCTCTGTGTCTAGTACTAGAATCTGCCCTTCCTGGCCCATTTATGTCTCTATGCTTCTCCCCTATGTCTTTCCGCCCTCCCCCATGATCCCTCACTATCATCCACCTCCCTCCCTTCCTCCTTGGGGCCCTGCCCCCCTTTTGCAATGCTCCCCTTGTCCACCCTATCAGCACTGCCCTCTCCCCTTTACCCCTGCTGCCAACGCCTTCCCTTTCAGGCATGCACGTCATCCCATGCCCTGTACTACCCTCCTCCAAATGCCTGTCCCTTGCACACTCCTTACCCTTTCCCTCTGCCTCCCCCTCCTGGAGTTCCCTTACCTTCCCCTCCTCCACCATTGTTGCCAGCACTGGAAACCTTCTACCTGCCACCTCTGTATTGCCGTGCATTGGCTTCTTCCCCCTGTCCTGTGACTCACCTCTAATGCTTGACCCCTTGTCTGTTGTGATCCTGCATCCCCTCCCCATCCCTTCCCCCAACCTGGTATTCTTCCCCTGATATGCCCTCCTCTTACTCATTGGGAGAGGCCCTTCTGCCCCAGATCCCACACCTCCCCCACCCTCTCCAACTCTCTACAAAGCCACCGTACTCTTTACTCCAGACTCCTTAGTCTGTGACAGATTAGACACCCTCCTAGTCTCTATGATATGTTCATCCAAACAGCTGCCCTACACCCATTGCAGTCCACTATTCTACCCATGTAGCCCCCTTGCATCCCGCTGCCCCCTGTACCGCCCACCTTTAACGCTGTCTTCCACCACCCCCATTATAGCAGTTCCACCACCTAGTGTGTCCCTCCTTGTCACACTCCATTTCCTACTTCTGTGTTGCTATAGTGCACTTGGCCATGCTATCCACCAATAATGAACTAGGAATAATGTAGCATCCACCAATAGCAGAGCCTCAATACCCCAATATATCTGGATTATCCAGAGGAGGGTGGGATGGGAGAGGTTGGGTTTAGGGCCTTCCTTGACTCTCATGAGAGTCTATCAGTCCAGCCCCTTCCACCAGAGCCCCTCAGCCCTTCTCTCACAGCCACCGCCCACAATCCATAATCAAAGTGGTGATAGAGCTGCACTCTTCACCCGAATACGTGCACCAGCAAACTCTCCAAGCAGCCCTCCAAGCTCCGTTCCCCTCCCACTGCTCTCCCTGGTCTGACCACCCGTATCTCCCTTTCACCCTGCCAAATAAAAGAAAAGAAAACACCCTCATCCCACCGACAGTGAAAAAACATTAAATGCTTCCCTTTAGTCCACAGTGTCCTCCACTCCAGTCTTCCCTGGCTGCCTTCTCCAGTTCTTTCTCATGTTCAGCAGCACAGCAGCAGCCCATTGGCTCCCCCACAGAATAATGCAACTCCCGGTACCCGCAGCCTGTTTCAATACTCCCTCCCTCACTCCTGGCTCCTCTCAGACTAAGACTAGTGTGTAAATTTCTGCCCTCAGTCCACAAACTCAGTCTCTCCTGCAGGAACGAAAAATGCTTACAGCACTGTAGCCTTTCTCCATCATAGCCACATTTCACATTTGGCAAAGCAGACCTGCAGTCAGGGGGGAAGAGACAGAACAGTGCTCTAGGTGATGTGTCCTGATCTTTTTCCTCATCAGGTGTAGTGCTAGTTTGTGTTTCTGGAGTCTGCAGAACACTGTGAAAGGTCTGAGTAGATTGTTTGGTTTTCTTTGGATGAGGAGGGTGACCAGCTTGCTTGCCCCTATCACTGCCAGAATTTTTGGCAGCTTCACGTTCACACTTCTTAGTCAGATATGATGCATTTTCTATCTTATTGCCGACACTGCTTAGGTGGGTGTAACTTGTCACACTAAAATGGTGTTTGCAAATTTTCCTGCTCTGAGAGATATTCAGAACCTGAACAGTGTTCCTTCTCCCCAACATTGTACACATCCACAGACAAAACAAGCGAGGTGAGCTGTGTGTGTGTGTGTGTGGGGGGGGGGTAGCTTATACCCTCCCTAGTAGTGCATAAAATAACATAAAAAAATGTTTCACAAAAAAAAAAAAATCAAACTGGAGCTGTGTTTAAGTGAAAGCAATGTGCACTACTGGGAAAGTTGTCATCTGCTATCTTTGCTAAGTTTAAGTTTAATTTCCAGACTTATAAAAAGCGTAGACATACATTTTGAGTTTAAAATTTGGCAAAGATAGCAGATGACATGATATATCATTAGAGCAAATCAGAGGGCTGCAGCCTGAGAAGCATAAATGTGTCATACTGTCCTAGGGTTACTGCTCTTTCTGTGCATGATCTCGTAGCAGTCAGTGGCAGTACTTAAAATTCTTGCCTTTGTGCTGACCAACCTGGAATTTTGTGGATGCTCTGTTTTAAAAGTAAAGGTAACATGGTAGCAGCTTTCCATTGTCCCTCCCTTTGCATCAAACTTTACTCACAGCAAGCCCTTAGTTCTCTTTTAGCATTTTTCTTGTGAGTAGGGTAAACTAGCATGCAACATATGCTATTCCCTGACCTTATGGGACAATGGGTGCTGGAAAAAAGCGGTGAATATTGATGGAAACCTTGCAAAGGCAGCAATATTAAGAGTCCCTCCTTCCAATGATTTCAAATAATAAAAAAAAGCTACAGCAGATTTATCATGGGGGGAGGCGTCTTAAAAGAAAGAAGAAAAATGGTAATCTAAAAAGGACAAAAAGGTGTAATTTCAAAATATTCACAATAACATGCACCACTGCTTTAATTGTCCATATCAGCCGTTTACTGCTGTTATACAGAAGTAAGCTGGCAAACTGTATATTATATCCCAGGTAGAACAGAAGGTCAGGAGCATACCTAAAGGTGCTGCTGTAAAACAAAAATACAGAACTAGAGAAAAACAGCATACACATCAAGTACTGAATTATAAAATATTTAATAGGCTAAGAACCACCGACCAGGTCATATCCCAGTCCTCAGACTTCCTGTGCTATGTGGCAGAAACACACACAAACCATCTGTATGCATTAATTCACTGCCCCTCCTCTTGTATTTTTATAAATGTGACTTGTAGGTAATAGTATTAAAATTGGACTTAGTGATACTGAACCAGAACTTTCAACTGGGCTCAAAGGAGAACACTCTTTTAACATCTGCACAGTTGCCTTCAGGAATTTAAAGATACTCGGGATTGCAATGTAAGTACATAAATAATTCAGAACCAAGTCAAAGTAAAAGAACATCTTTCAAAATATATTCAAAATTGTTTAGAAAGACAGCAAATCAAATGTGTGTGCAGCAAATTCAGTATCCACTCAGTTTAGATGAACTGAGGCACAGGTACAGTTGCAGCAATTAACATGGTCAGATAATTCCATATATTTTGTAATATTTCTAGAGGTTCTCTTTGGTGGCCCTACAGAGAGACTGCAGGCATGCAGGGAATTCATCTAGAGATATCACAAAAAAATCTATAAATATTTGACCATGTCAGGTACCAATTGCTGCATTTTCTAAGGCGTAGTATTTATTTAGGCACCTGCTATCACAATATCCATTCAATTGTCAGACAGTGGTCATTTCATCAGGGTTGATGGGTGACAGTAATCTGTTCAATCAATAAAAGACAAGTATTTATGTTTTTAAAGGGCAGCAGATAAGTTCAGATTTACACAACATTTGTTAAGCACCCTATTTTAACAAAAACCTAGAAAGAGATTGAATGTTTTTTTTTAAGCTCCGTCACTGGGGTGAGCAGAAATTAGAGTTCCCTGTCTGGGACTCAGTAATAGTTTCAGACACATTGACTGAAAGCTTACCATGGATTTTAGTCTTTAGAGCCTTTCAAAAAGCTCAGATTCTGTATGAGAGGAACCTAACTTGTTTTAAATCCGTCTGTAGGGATTCATCCCTGTAGAGGGCCTAGACATGAAGGCCCTGGTTTACTGCTTGCCCTCAAGGTGAGTGAAGAGGAGTCCTCTACAAGAGGTGAAGAGGAACAACAAAGAGCATCTGGAATTTCATTCCAGCCCACACCATTTACCAGCAGTGATACAGTGATGCATTGGGTCCACTACACCTTTAATCAAGCCTGTCTGCTGTATCCACATGAATGACATCCTGTGGGATATTGCCCTGGAGCTGCATTCCTTGGAAGCTGTGTGAGTACAGAATGGGGTCTGGACCTCCAACTATTGCAGATAGTTTGGACTAGGTACTGAGCAGGACCTGCATAATCATAGAAGTGTCCAGAGACAGGGATACTTCATCTCAGAAAGGGACTTTTGGTTAAATACTCAGTTGCCTAAATTCAGACTGCAATTTGAGGCCTACATTTATTTATTTATTTATATTTTGGTAACCGGGTAAGCCCACTGAGACCAGAGATCCCTTTTTCAGGGGCGACCCAGAATTAGTTACAGAAAAAGACACATAATAACATTATTTACAGTAGTTACAATAGTCACACAAATATACATTAGCAACAGTTTACAGGGGTAGAATCAGGTTCACATTCAGACTCTTATAAGCAATACATGATGTTAAGTTACACACCAATTAGTAGGGAATTAAGACAACAACAGAAAATTGACATCATAGTTTTGGAGATACATCCAGGACGAAGGGGGTTCAAGGCAGTGTGACAGAAATGAGACCTGGACTAGGGAGCTAATTTTTTTCCACAGGAACTGCACCATCTGCAACTACGAAGATTGCAACCAGTCACCTGTAATGGACCCCCACATGAGTTCTCTCTCAGTCACTCACACCAGTAAGAACTCCTGGAGAATTCTGAGGAAATGAAGGTCCCCCTATTTTGCCACCTTTATGTATGACCTCTGAGCTGTTGAAGTTACTAAGAGACAGCCAGTGGTATCAATGGAAGAGGACTGGAAGGTGTGCCTATAAAGGAACACTGTTCTGGAGGCAGGTAGATCTGTTAGAGATCTTACTGTGGGAACATCTGCTGTGCTGGGAAGTGGTGTGAGCTGTGCCATCCCAGGCCTAAAAATTGTGAAGCAAACTGTGAGAAAGGCTGCTGAGTTCCAAGAGAAAGAGAGTGGCAACTGCATGCAAGCTGCCATGTTTATGGCACTGATGATCCAGCGTACAGCAAGAGACTGAGGGCTGCAGATCCTGCTCCCATAACAGGCACTACAGAAGTTATTGTGCTGCCATTGGCTTAAACAATTGAAAGCTGGGGCATTTATGGATTAGTCCATGTTTCAGCAATCAGAAGAAATTGGAAGGAGGAGCCAGTGGTCATTGCCAAATGTTGTTGGTTTAGCATAGAGCAGAGATAGAGAGAGAGACAGGGAGCCTGCCAGCATAGAAACATAGAAGTTGACAGAAGATAAGGACTGCAAGGCCCATCCAGTCTGCCCATTTCTTTTTCTACCTTATAAATGTGCCATCGGTCTTTGCTCTGTCAATGGCCTATCTATTCATACTCATCTGTATTGCTCCCTTATGCCTATCCCATGCCTGTTTGAAGCCGTGCACTATATTCATATCCACCACTTCCTGAGGTAGGCCGTTCCATGCGTCCACCACCCTTTCTGTGAAAAAGAACTTCTTCACATTACCCCTTAATTGGCCTCCCTCTAATCTCAAGCTGTTTCCTCTTGTCCTGCTATTTTTTTATATTGAAACATGTTAGACTCTTTCACCTTGTTAATGCCCTTATGGTGTTTGATGTTTTGATCATATCACCTCTCTCCCTCCTTTGCTCTAGGGTATACATATTGAATGCCATTAATCTGTCCTCATATGTTTTATGATGCAGTCCCTGCACCATTTTGGTTGCCCTTCTCTGGACTGCCACAATTTGGTTAATGTTCTTGTGAAGATGTGGCTTCCAGTACTGCACGCAGTACTCCAGATGGGGCCTAAACAGTGTCTTGTAAAGAGGGATTATTACCTTCCTCTTCTGACTTGTGATATCCCTACTAATACACCCCAGCATCCCCCTAACCTTACCTACTGCTTCTTGGTCTGCTTGGATGATTTCAGGTCATTGGTGATGATGATGCCCAAGTCTCTTTCTTCCCTTGTGACTGCCAGCAACTCCCCTCCCAGCCTATAGGTGGCTTCAGGGTTTCTCTTCCCTATGTGCATGATCTTGCACTTCTTTGCATTAAACCCCAGTTGCCACTCTTCAAACCATTTTGCCAGTTTATCCAGATCTCTTCTCATTCTGCCCACCCCATCTGGATCATCTATTCTGTTGCAGATCTTCATGTCATCTGCAAACAGACAAACCTTACCCTCCAGTCCATCTGCAATGTCACTGATGAAGATGTTGAAGAGGACTGGCCCCAGGACTTATCCCTGAGGTACCCCACTTGTGACTTGCATCTCTTCTGACTGTATACCGTTTACCACCACTCTCTGTTTTCTGCCCGTCAACCAGTTTGCCACGCAACTGACCAACTTCTGACCCACCCTGAGCCTACCCAGCTTATTAATCAATCAATCTTCTATGTGGAACAGTATCGAAAGCTTTGCTGAAGTCAAGGTAGGTGACATCAACTGCTCCCCCTTGGTCCACCACTCTGGTTACCCAGTCAAAGAAATCTATGAGATTAGTTTGACAGGACCTTCCTTTTGTAAACCCATGCTGTCTTGGATCCTGTGCTCCTGTGGATTCCAGGTGTTGCACTATCCTTTCCTTAAGGAGTGCCTCCATAATCTTGCCCACTACTAAGATAAGACTGACTGTTCTGTAGTTTCCCACCTCCTCCCTGCTACCACTCTTGTGGAATGGGATCAACATGAGCCCTTCACCAGTCTTCTGGGACCTCTCTTGTGCTCAGACACTCACTAAACATTTCTGATAATGGCCCTGCTAGTTCCACCCTTAGCTCCTTTAGTAGCCTGGGATGTATGCCATCAGGGTCCATTGCCTTGTTCACCCTGAGCTTATCGAGCTCTTGTAGGACCCTTTCTTTTGTGAAGGGACTAGTACACACCTCCTTCCCCCCCCTGTGTCCATGGTGCTGAGCTTTGGGCCCTGCCCCACCTTCTCTTCAGTAAATACTGAGCAGAAGTATCTATTTAGGATAGATGCTTTTGCATGGTCCTCCTCCTCACACGCCCCCTTATCTCCTTTGATCTTAGCAATACCCCATCCGGATGTTCTCCTTTCACTAATGTATCTATAGAAAGTCTTGTCACCTTCTTTTACTGTTTGTGCTAGTGTTTCCTCAGTTTGGGCCTTTGCCTGCCTTACTGCCTTCCTTGTTTCCCTTAGGGAAGTTTGGTATACCTCCCTATCTTCATCCCGCTGTGTTCCCTTATATTTCCTGAAGGCCAGCATTTTGGCTCTGATCTTTTCTGCTACTGTTTTTCAGAACCAAAGTGGTTTCCTTCTTCTTTTGCACTTCCTTTTCTCTCTGACACAATGGAATGTTGCTTCAGGTACTGCATCCTTAATGCTTGCCCACTTTGCCTGTACCCCCTCACCTGTATTTCTTTTTGCCAGGGCTAGCTTAACTCTGTTGGCCATCTTATCAAAGTCAGCTCCTCTGAAGTCCTATATTTTTGCCTTGGAATGGGATGATTTAGTTCTAGTGGCCAAATTGAACCATACCATGTGATGGTCACTGGCCCCCAGGTGACCTTCTACCTGGAGATCTGTGACCCTTTCCCTGTTAGTCAGTACTAGATCTAGCATAGCCCTGTCTCTTGTGGGTTATTGTATCAGTTGTTTGAGGCCCTCCCCCTGCAAGGAATCCACCATGTGTCTAGTTCCAGCAGATGTTCCTGCTGGTATTGACCAATCTGTATCTGGCATGTTGAAGTCTCCCATTATCAGAACCTCCACTTTAGCTGTCATGTTTTGTATATCTTCTAACAGTAATGTGTCTAGTCCTCCCCCTGATCTGGGGGCCTGTAGACAACCCCAGTTCGTATGGCTGTCCCATTTCCTGTTTCCATGGTGACCCACAGTTCCTGTGGCTCCTTATGTGTATTCTGAATTTCTGTAGCTTTGATATTTCCATTGACATACAGGGCCACTCCACCCCCACTCCCTCTTTTTGCACCTCGGTCTCTTCTGAACAGTACATAGCCAGGTTCTGAAGTCTCCCAAATGTGGTTACTGGTAAATCATGTCTCACTAATTGCTACTATGTCCAGTTTAGCCTCTGTCATTATTGCCTGCAGGTCTGAGATCTTGTTTTTCAGACTGCGAATATTTGTGTACATGATTTTCCATTGGTCAGATTTTGGTGTGTTAGTTGTTGGGTGAGGTCTGGCATTTCCCCTGTGCATTGTATGGGGAGCCAGACCTTTTTCCTTACCTGGTGATGCAAATGAACTGCAAACATGCTGAAGTCTTGTTTGACCACTAGCTGAGGGGGGAGGGGTGTTCTTCCCATTCGATGTATGGGGTGCTGCACCCCTCGCCCCATTTGCTAGTTTAAATATTCTGCAAAGATGTCAAACTTCTGCCCCAATGCACTGGCTCCCTCCTTAGTCAGATGCAGTCCATCAAATTTAAAGAACTTTCGCTCCCAAAACTGTTGCGAGTTTCCTACAAATTTGTGTCCTTTTTCCTGGCACCAGTCCTGGAGCCACATGTTTAGCTCCCCATCTCCCCTTTTCTGACCTTCTGTCCATCTGTCTGCCTCTCCCAGACTGGCAGGATCTCAGAGAAGGAGATGCCGAATGAAGTGGATGATAGTTTGTCACCCAGCCTGGTCAGGTGTTCCTTGGTCTCCACAACTGACCGGCTGGTGAGATCATTAGTCCCTCTGTGTACCAGGACATTAACGTTTTCTCCTGCTTCCTGAACAATTTTAGCAATGTGGTCAGTGTCTCTCCATGGTGATGTAGTTGGGAAACATCTGACCATTACCCCTGGCTGGAGATAGGTATCAACTCCCCGAATCATGGAGTGTCTTATGATCAGAAGTTTTTTGGATTTCCTTTTTGCTTTTTTTGTTTTGGTTCCTGTTTTGGGCGAGGTTTGTTGTGCTAGCTCCTGTGCTGCAGTGTTCTGCTCTGCAGTGTCCTTTGCCCCTTTGTTTGATTTCTGAGATGGAGGCAGATACCTGTTTGTAGTTTTTATATGGTTTATGGAGGTAATATGTTGAGCAGCACCGAGAGATGAGGCACCCGATTTGCCCTTCCTAACCACCTGACAATCTCCCGGACCAACTACCTTCTGCGGTCGAGGTGCTTCTGTTGGATGTTGGGGAAATGGCGGGTGGTTCTTATAATATATTTCCTCTTGAATATGCAATTTGAGGTGTGCAATCTCTGCTCATGCTGTCTGGAGCTGAGCCCTTAGATCTCCAATGGCCCAACATGTAGGACAGTGTCCTAAATCCTGTAAAACTGCCCTTCTGAAAAGTGTTCCGCACTACCTGCAGTTAATGATATCCATTCCAGATAAGTTGTTGGGTTTATAACCTGGTCAGAGTAACTAGAAGGAAGAAAATGAAAGCAAAAGTTTGATTTTGTGTTTTGTTTGTTTGTTTTTGTATAACTTGTTATAACAAGTTAAATTACTAGTGCCCCTGTAAATGAGGTCACCATGTGTATACCCCACTGATCTGCCCCTTCCTGCTTTGCCACAGGAAATGTCACAACTGTGCTACCCTATAAAAGGAGTGTAGTGTGGGGTGGTTGGGGATTTGGGTGGGCCCTTCCCTTGCTGAAAAAGAAGAACCACGGATGAAAGAAACAAGGAGGTAAGAGCAGAAACAATCAGCCAACAACAAATGTAGTAGCCCTGTAAGCTTATCTTAATGATAGATAAAACTGTAAAACATGTAAAGCACCACCTGTAATAATTTCACAGAAGATATACCCTGTAAGAAGCACTTTGCTACAGAGAAAAATAAAGCAGTAACAGAAGATAGACCTTGCAAAAGACAATTTGAATCAGAAGATTACAGCAGTAATCTGTTAGCACGCACCTGTAGGCACACCCTGTAATAATGCAGCAAAAGGTATACCCAGCAACAACAATTTGAATCAGAGAAAAATAAAGCAATAAAATGTTAGCAACAAACAGTAACAATCCCTGTGAGCACAAAATAAAAATAACAACACACAGTAAATCTGCCTAGCCAAAAGAAGCCTTAATCCTTTCCCTTGCGCTGGTAAGGTTCTTTGTTCTGTCCTTTCAAGCAACCTAGAAGGAAAAGCTCAGGTAAAGCTAGGTGCCTTGGCCAGCAAACCTAGTCTTCCACCTCCAAGATATCAACTAACCTGACCTTTTAACCCTTCTTTCTGTTGGAAGTTACTGACAGTTTGTCAGATCCACCCCCCCAGATATACACTTAATCCCCTGGAAGAGCTGTGGGAGGAAAGCAATTAGCTCTTTCAATGTGAGAAGGAGACTGCAACACCTCTGAGACAAAAAACCCTTCAACAAAAATAAAATAAAATAGTGGCTAACAGTAATTTTGCTTAGCTTAATGATAAAAAGTCACAGAAATGTAAGTACCACCTGTAATAATTTCACAGAAGGTATACCCTGTAAGAAACACTTTGCTACAGAGAAAAATAAAGCAGTAACAGAATATAGACCTTGCAAAAGATCATTTGAATCAGAAGATTACAGCAGTAATCTGTAAGCACACACCTGTAGGCACACCCTGTAATAATGCAGCAGAAGGTATACCCAGCAACAGCAATTTGAATCAGAGAAAAATAAAGCAATAAAATGTTAGCAACAAACAGTAACAATCCCTGTGAGTACAAAATAAAAACAACAACACACAGTAAATCTGCCTAGCCAAAAGAAGCCTTAATCCTTTCCCTTGCTCTGGTAAGGTTCTTTGCTCTGTCTTTTCAAGCAACCTATAAGGAAAGAGCTCAGGTGAAGCTAGGTGCCTTGGCCAGCAAACCTAGTCTTCCACCTCCAAGATATTAATTAACCTAATCTTTTAACCCTTCTTTCTGTTGGAAGTTACGGACAGTTTGTCAGCGCCACCCTCCAGATACACGCCTAATCCCCTGGAAGAGCTGTAGGAGGAAAGCAATTAGCTCCTTCAATGTGAGAAGGAGACTGCAATACCTCTGAGACAAAAAAAAACCTTCAGCAAAAATAAAGTAAAATAGTGGCAAACAGTAATTTTGCTTAGCCTAGTGATGAAAAGTCACAAAAATATAAGCACCACCTGTAATAATTTCACAGAAGATATACCCTGTAAGAAACACTTTGCTATGGAGAAAAATAAAGCAGTAACAGAAGATAGACCTTGCAAAAGACAATTTGAATCAGAAGATTACAGCAGTAATCTGTTAGCACACACCTGTAGGCACACCCTGTAATAATGCAGCAGAAGGTATACCCAGCAACAACAATTTGAATCAGAGAAAATAAAGCAATACAATGTTAGCAACAAACAGTAACAATCCCTGTGAGTACAAAATAAAAATAACAACACACAGTAAATCTGCCTAGCCAAAAGAAGCCTTAATCCTTTCCCTTGCTCTGGTAAGGTTCTTTGCTCTGTCCTTTCAAGCAACCTAGAAGGAAAGAGCTCAGGTGAAGTTAGGTGCCTTGGCCAGCAAACTTAGTCTTCCACCATTGTTGTCACTCTGGAAAAGCAGGGATCCCTAGATCTACTGTGACAGGAGGAGCCATCCAGGTCAAGGAACCACAAGTATGCTGCAGGGTGACCTGTGTTTCAATGGTCATCTACAGCTGATTATTACATTTTGCAAGTTGGCCATTGGGTCAGGTTACAAATACATCGCTATTAGTGAGTTTCTGCCATTTAAACAATTGCATGACTTGTCATAACCCTTCCCAAGGGTGGTGACCCATCCTCACCCAGTACTTACCATCCTATTTCTCTTCTCCTGAACCTAGCCAAACTCAAGGAACACCTGCTCCTTTCTCAACTTTCTACCCACCTCTTTAATACTAACTTTTTCACACCTTTCCACTCTGGTTTCAGAAAACATCACTCTACAACCACCTCCCTACTTAGGCTCACTGACTCCATCTTTGCAGCAAAGGATAGTGGTCTAATCACATCTGGTACAACAACCCACAAGAGACAGGACTATCCTAGATCTAGTCCCGATTAATTGGGGAAGGATCACAGATCTCCAGGTAGGTCACCTGGGGGCCAGTGACCATCACATGGTTTGGTTCAATTTGACCACTAGAACTAAATCACCCCATTCCAAGGCAAAAATATGGGACTTCAGAGGAGTTGACTTTGATAAGATGGCCAATAGTTTTAAGCTAGCCCTGGCAAGAAGAAATACAGGTGAGGGTGTACAGGCAAAGTGGGCAAGCATTAAGGTTGCAATACGTGAAGCAACATCCTATTGTGTTAGAAAGCAAGAACAAAAGAGGGAGGAAATCACCTTGGTTCTGAAAAACAGTAGCAGAAAAGGCCAGAGCCAAAAGGCTGGCCTTCAGGAAGTATAAGGGAGCACAGTGGGGTGAAGATAGGGAGGCATACCAAACTTCCCTAAGGGAAGCAGGGAAGGCAGCAAGGCAGGCAAAGGCCCAAACCGAGTAAACACTAGCACAAACAGTAAAAGAAGGTGACAAGACTTTTTATAGATACATTAGTGAAAGAAGAAAGTCCAGAGGGGGTATTGCTAAGATCAAAGTGGATAAGGGGGAGTGTGTGAAGGAGGACCAAGGAAAAGCATCTATCCTAAATAGATACTTCTGCTCAGTATTTACTGAGGAGAAGGTAGGGCAGGGCCCACAGCTCAGCACCATGGACACAGGGGGGACGGAGGTGTACACTAGTCCCTTCACAAAAGAAAGGGTCCTACAAGAGCTCGCTATGCTCAGGGTGGACAAGGCAATGGGATCTGATGGCATACATCCCAGGGTACTAAAGGAGCTAAGGGTGGAACTAGCAAAGCCATTAGCAGAACTGTTTAGTGAGTCTCTGAGCACAGGAGAGGTCCTAGAAGACTGGAGAAGGGATCATGTAATCCTGCTCCACAAGAGTGGCAGCAGGGAGGAGGCAGAGAACAACAGACCAGTCAGTTTTACCTTAGTAGTGGG
Source organism: Neoceratodus forsteri (assembly GCA_016271365.2). Taxonomy (NCBI): domain Eukaryota; kingdom Metazoa; phylum Chordata; order Ceratodontiformes; family Ceratodontidae; genus Neoceratodus; species Neoceratodus forsteri. The sequence continues at coordinate 478,232,264 of CM028131.1, forward strand.
CAAGATTATGGAGGCACTCCTTAAGTAAAGGATAGTGCTTGCCAGCCTGGTGGCACTGAGGGTTGAGGGGCTGGATGCTACCCCTCACGCCACACTGGTAACCAGGTTCAGATGTGAGCCCAGGTTGTCAGGGGTTGGCAGAGGAGGGATAGAATTGAGCATCTGCAGGACTGCTCTCCTATTCTGGGGAGCGATGTGGGTTGCCACCATTCTGCAGTGGCCCCTGGTGATGACTGGGGGCACTGCTAGAGTTGTTGTAAGCGAGGCAGGAGTGCAGTGGACATCAGCACATTGGTGCACCAACATCATTGCCCACCTGCACTCTGGGGAGCAAGCTACAGGGAGGAAAATGGCAGCATTGACTGAGACAGCTTGATAGCCGCATCTTTCTGAGCCCAATGGGGCTCGTTGTGTGCAGCCACATGCCGGTATTAGTCCCTGGCCTGGCATGGAGACCAAGGGGAGGGTTCCTTTCCTGGATACAGCTGCATATGCTAGCTGGTGTGGGGATGTACTTCTTGGGTCATCGGGGGAAGTGGAGCAGTGGCTAGCTTCATAGCACATCAGTGGCTGCTGGAGGAAAAACATAGATGTGATAAAAAAAAAAGGAAAGGATAGTGCAACACCTGAAGTCCATAGGAGCACTGGATCCAAGACAGCATGGGTTTACAAAAGGAAGGTCCTGTCAAACTAATCTCATAGATTTCTTTGACTGAGTAACTAGAGTGGTGGACGGAGGGGGTGCAGTTGATGTCACCTACCTTGACTTCAGCAAAGCTTTCGATACTGTTCCTCATAGAAGATTGATTAATAAGCTGGGTAGGCTCGGTGGTGGGTCAGAAGTTGGTCAACTGGGTGGCAGGCAGAAAACAGAGTGGTGGTAAACGGTATACAGTCAGAAGGGATGCAAGTCACAAGTGGGGTACCTCAGGGATCAGTCCTTGGGCCAGTCCTCTTCAATATCTTCATCAGTGACATTGCAGATGGACTGAAGGGTAAGGTTTGCCTGTTTGCAGATGACACCAAGATCTGCAACAGAGCAGATGATCCTGATGGGGTGGGCAGAATGAGAAGAGATCTGGATAAACTGGCAAAATGGTTGGAAGAGTGGCAACTTGGGCTTAACGCAAAGAAGTGCAAGATCATGCACATAGCGAAGAGAAACCCTGAAGCCACCTATAGGTTGGGAGGGGAGTTGCTGGCAATCACAAGGGAAGAAAGAGACTTGGGCATCATCATCACAGATGAATTGAAACCATCCAAGCAGACCACTAAAGCAGTAGGTATGGCTAGACGGATTTTGGGGTGTATTAATAGGGATATCGCAAGTCATAAGAGGGAGGTAATAATCCCTCTTTACAAAACACTGGTTATGCCCCATCTGGAGTACTGCATGCAGTACTAGAGGCTGTACCTGCACAAGGAAATTAACAAAATGGAGGCAGTCCAGAGAAGGGCAAGCAAAATGGTGTAGAGCCTGCATCAGAAAACATATGAGAACAGATTAACGGAGCTCAATATGTATACCCTAGAGCAAAGGAGGGAGAGAGGTGATATGATCGAAACATTCAAACATCTTAAGGGCAATAACAAAGTGAAAGAGCTGGCCTAGTGTTGCTGAGGGTTGAGGCACTGAATGCCACATCTCGCGCCACGCCACGTCACGCCAGCTACCTGGGTTCGGGAACGAGCTTGGGTCATCAGGGGTCAGCGGGGGGGAGCGGACAGTGAGTATCTGCTGGCTGGCATGCTGTCCACCTCAAGAGGTACTGACAGATCTCGTGGTATGTTACTGCCCCCCAGTGGAAGCTGGGTGGTAGCGCCACCCACAAGAGCCCGGGCGCAAGGCCAGGAGTGGGCGGAAGGAGCTGTTGACTGGAGCTGCGGTGCTCGTGCGGGCCTCCATCCACACAAAGTCACTGCTTCCGGAGCTCCAGGATTAGGAAGGCAGATAACAAGGAAATCATGGGGGTCATCAGGATGAAGCATCTGGGCCAGCTCCAGGGGTTCTGGGGCACGCATAGTGTCAGAAAGCCCCTGGAGTCTGGTAGGCTGGCCTCCAGAGGAGATCTGCCAAGGAGAAGGAGGAGGTAAAAAGAGTTAAAAAAAACAAAAACAAGGTGAAAGAGTCTAACATGTTTCAATATAAGAAAAATAGCAGGACAAGAGGACACAGCATTAGATTAGAGAGAGGCTGATTAAGGGGTAATATGAGGAAGTTCTTTTTCACAGAAAGGGTGGTGGATGCATGGAACGGCCTACCTCAAGAAGTGGTGGATATGAATACAGTGCAGGGCTTCAAACAGGTATGGGATAGGCATAAGGGAGAAATACAGTTCAGTATGAATAGATAGTCCATTGACAGAGTAAAGGCTTATGGCACATTCATAAGGTAGAAAAATTGGGTAGACTGGATGGACCTTGTGGTCCTTATCTGCTGTCAACTTCTGTTTCTATGTTTCTATCTGTCATCTTTGTCAACCTTGCAAAGGCTTTCGATATGGTCTTCCACTACCTCCTCCTAGATAATCGCTCCTCTGCTGGACTGTCTGACTCTGCCACAAACTGGTTCAGAGCCTACCTGGTTGGTAGGACACAATCGATCAGAATCACTGACACATAATCTCCTCCCCTTCTCATTGACACTGGTATCCCTGAAGGGTTAGTGCTCAGTCCAATTCTCTTCTCGATATTCCTAAATGACCTCCCATTAGTTTGTACTACATCTTCGATTCACACCTACGCTGATGACACGGTCCCATACACCTCTGGCCACACCTTCTCCGATGTCGAAACCAGACTCCAATTGGACTTTGGCAAGCTCCAGCACTGGCTTATCACTCATCAGCTTTCCCTAAATGCCAAAAAGACTGTCTCTATGACCTTTGGCATGAGGCAAAGACTCTCTAGGCTCACCTCTCTCCCTTTCTTCTATACCATAGATGGGACTTCGCTGGAGGTCATCACCTCCTTCAGATACCTTAGGGTCTGGCTAGATCAGCACCTCAACTTTTCTGTGCATGTGGACACCATTCTGAAAACACTGTGCCCCAAGCTAGGTGCTCTTTTCAGGAACCATTACTGTCTACCACTAATGGCCAGGTGTGAACTCATCCAGAAAATGATTCTCCCCATTTTTGACTACTGTGATGCAGTTTACAGTGTCACCCCAAAGTCTACTCTAACCACATTGGACCCCTTTCATAACACGCTCTGTCACTTCACCCTGGACTCTCCACCCCCTCTTTCACCACTGCAATCTTTACTACGCCCTGGCTTTCCCTTCCCTCACAAACCGTCACCTGTCCCACATGACCCAAGACAGCATGGGTGCACAGCAGAAAGGTCATGTCAGATGAATCTAATTGATTTCTTTGACTGGATGACCAAAGTAGTAGACCAGGGAGGGGCTGTGGACATGGCCTACCTAGACTTTAGCAAGGCATTTGACACAGTCCCACACAAAAGATTAATAATCAAATTAACCAGCCTGGGAGTGGGTCCCAGGGTGGTAGCCTGGATAAAACATTGACTGGACAACAGGACGCAGAAGATAATTGTAAATGGAGTCCACTCTGAAGAAAGAGGGGTTACTAGTGGGGTACCACAGGATCCAGTACTTTTTAATGTCTTATAAGTGGCATTGCAGAGGGACTGCAAGGAAAAGTATGCCTCTTTGCAGATGACACAAAGATCTGCAACAGGGTTGATACACAAGGAGGCGTGGAAAGGATGAGAAGGTACTTGGCAAGGTTGGAGGAATGGTCAGAAGTATGCCAGCTTGGATTCAATGTAAAGAAGTGCAAAATGGGCTGGCAGTATTGCCTAGAGGTTAGAGGAACAAGGTGTGAACGAGCTTGGTACATACAGTAGACCAGACCTGAGTTTGATTCTCACAACCTCCACTTGCATACTGTATGACTCAGAGCAAGTCACTTAACCACCCAGTGCTTCCAGGTTGCTCCTGAGAACAGGCACTTGTGCCTAGTGGGCCTTACCCAGTTACCAAAGACTAAAAAAAAAAAAAATAATGCCCCAATGGAAACAAAAATCCAGGGGAAGAGTACACAATTGGTGGGGGGGAGGGGGTAGTAACAACAACAAAAATGGAAAGGGACCTGGGGGTAATCATATCAGATGACCTTAAGGTTAGCAAGCAATGTGAGAAGGCAGTAGGGATGTCTTGGGGATACTGGGATGTATAGCAAGAGGCATCACCAGCAGAAAACAGGAAGTTGTTATCCCTCTGTACAGACAGTTGGTGAGACCCCATCTGGATTACTGTGTCATGTTCTGGAGACCCCATCTCCGCAAGGACATAGACAGAATGGGGGCAGTCCAGAGGAGGGCAACTAAAATGGTGCAGGGTCTGCAAGAGAAGCCATACGAGGAGAGACTAAAGGAGCTTAACATGTATACCCTTGAGGAAAGGAGGGAGAGGGGGGACATGATATAAACTTTTAAGTACTTCAGTGGAATCAACAAAGTCCAAGAGGGTAGCATCTTTCAGAAAAAGAGATGTGAAAGAACAAGGGGACACAATTTAAAGATAGAGAGGAGATGGCTCAGGGGCAATGTGAGGAAGTATTTTTTCACAGAGAGGGTGGTGGACACATGGAACAGCCTTCCTGAGGAGGTTGTCGGGTCTAAAACTGTGGGGGAATTCAAGAATGCATGGGACAGACATAAGGCAATTCTTGTGGGGGGTAGGAAGAAATAGGCTGTTGGTTAACTAGGATCTGCAGCTTATCCTGTAGGTAGGGAAACGGGCAGACTAGCTGGGCCAAGCGGTCCTTATCTGCCGTCAAAGTCTATGTTTCAATGGCAAAATTTACCTCCAGATTCTGGTTAAACTCTCTCCCTTCATACCTCTCCTGTTCACCATCTATTCCTCCACCCCTGTGCATTCTCTTAGATCCTCTGATGCCAGAACTCTGGCTATCCCATGCAGGACCACTTCTGTTGGTCAATCTGCTTTCTCCTACTCTTTTCCTAAACTACAGTATGGAACTCACTTCCACCTCAAATCAGACACTCCTCCTCCCTGCACTGTATCTCAAGCGCCCTCGCTAACTTCTACTTGCCAAATTGCTGATGTCCATAGATGACTCACTCTCTTGTCCTGTCTATTTTAACATCACTTTTCTGGCCTCTACTAGTTCCACAGTACCCTGCAGCAAAATAGCATGGGCTTCTGCCCTAGCACTTAACAATTTAACACATTACCCTGCACTTTGAATATATTCTTTTTTTATACCTGCTGTATCATTATCTGCTCATTATTGTATGTTGTCTCTCTGACTATTTTTTTATTTGATTTATTTGAGCATCAGTTTACAACCTTTGAGCCAGAGGCTCATTTCCAAAGGTACCTCGTCACATTGAGGACAAATACACTACATTACAGGCTTGTTGTTACATCACATTGAGGACAAATACATTATATTACAGGCTCATTGTTACATCACAAAGTTTCAAGTTGTAATAAAATGACAAACAATTAAATTGACGGCCATATATATTTATAGATATTTGTAGAGCGAAGGAACCATTCTAGTTACAGTGGTGCCACTCATGCGAGCATTGTCAGTGTGTGGTGGACTAAGTCACGACTAGTGACAGGTGCAATCACGTGCATTAAATAGCTGGTTCTGCAGTGCGGTTTTGAAGGTGGAGATAGTAATGCTGTCAGAGATGGCTGGCGGGAGCGCGTTAAACCAGGCTGGGGCTCTATAACAGAAAGATCTCTGTCTATGGCTTGTCCTACCATGTAATGCAATTGCAATGTAACTCTGTTGTTGTGAACTTATCTGTTACTGTATGTACTGTTCGCTGTATATCTGCCCCCTTACTCTTTTCCCCAGGATGCACCATGAGACAAGCAATTTATTGCTCAGTGTGCTTTTTCTGGTGAGACTTCAATAAATAAATAAAAACATGGTGTTCGGGGACTTCACATGTTGCATTTAAATTTAAGTGCACAAATGGCAGTCAACCTGCAGTAACATTTGGACCTAGAATCATTCAAAACCTGTGGTACCCTACCCAGGGACTCTGTTGGATTTATTAGATTCTGGTACCATGTGGGAAGGGGTAAAGCTGACTCACCTACAAAGGCAACTAATAGGGTCATGTTTAAATGTTTATGGTTGCATCAACTCTTTTTCTTCCAGGTTTTGTGTTACTAATAAAGCTGTGTCAACCTGTTAAACTTGGACTGGTTATTGACTCCTAGTTTAGTAGAGAAGTTAGTGGTTTCCCAACTGAGGCCATTGGGGCTTGGTTAATTCGATTGTCTCCAGCACTTGCCCCCGAACCCCATATTACCAGACCACACCAATTTACCATGGCCCAAGCATGCCATGATTTTGGGCTCATCACCCACTTGTGTGCACAGAATGACTGTGGAGACTCCCAGAAGGGCTGTGGTTATTCTGGTGCACAAAAGGAATGGACTTGTCTGGAACTGGGCTGGGAGTGTGTTTGGGGATTGTTGACTTAGAGATTGGTATTGTTTTTCAGAATATTATTTGCATACTTGCCTTACTTCAGTCTCCTTACAGAACCCTGTTCCAGTTTTCCTGCTCCCCCCCCCCACACACACACAATAAACCTTTCCTTCAGGTCCTGTCCATGTGTCTGATATTGAATCTTTGTGTTGTATGTATTTTGTTTGGGTGTTACTGTCTACAGTTGTATTTTCTCTGCAAAGGATGGGGTGGGTTGTACTGTTGTTAATTTTCTTGGTGGGTGGTACCCAGGCACTCTATTTGTGGGAAGGACCCCACTGGATGAAGGCACTGAACTGTTGAATATGACATTTCAGATGTCAAATGCCTAGTATTGCCCCAGGACCATCTGTCTTAAGGCATAAAGGTATTAGCCATTCCAAAAGAACTTCCAGGCTGTGTTAGTCCTCAGTGCCAGAAGGCACTTAGAGTCCAGGGCAGTGACTCACTATATCCAATTTGAGTATGAGCACACATCCAAGCTTATCAGCCAGCATGTTACCCCTATTCATGCTGTGCAGCTCTTATACAGTATCTTTCTAGTCCTGCTGTGAACGTTAGATGTTCTGGGGTGCCACTGCCACTTGGGCGAGGGGGATATAGGTGCCCATTGTCTACAGCAGTGGTACTCAGTCTGGTCAGGGTTTGGAGCCACATTCATGTTAACACTTCGGTCAGGAGCCACAACAGACATACATGGCATACATGTGAGATGAAATGATACATGCACACAGAATGTATAATTTTTTTGAAATTGTATTTTATCCTCCTCCTCTGCCTTCTCCCACCCTTCGGCGTTGTCCCGCAGACATCCCACTACCCTCGACCCAGCTCACACAATCCACAGGCCCCCATGGAGCCGCGGTTTACCCCCTGGGCGGGGACGAGGTAGGCCACCCGTAACTTACAGTTTCGCCGGCCCCGTGGACTTGCTGGTGGGCGCGGGCAAAACGCGGGCACGCCCCAGGACCCCGCCTTCCCGGACAAGGCAGGCTCCATTTTCCTGTTTCCTCCTCCCCTTAGCAGATGCAATCTCGACGCCATGACGCTGCAGACGCCAACGCTCGTTTCGCTATTGGTGGCCGCCCAACCAATCCCCGGAAGGGCATGCGCTCGAGCCTCCGCCGGGTCGCATAAGGGCCGGAATGTGGCCGAATCCCTCCCCGAGTAGGCGAGCTGTCGCCGGACGCCAAGCCTCCGACTCTCGCCGACCCACCGCTACCAGAGTCTGCTCTCGAACCCGGGTCGCCGGCGTGGAGCGAGGTGTGGCGTTCAACGCCTCAGCCCTCTGCGCCACCGGGCCGGCCCAGAATGTATAATTTTAAAAACATTTAATTGCAATATATTGTAAATGTTTGCCAATAAATACACATGAAAACCTTAATAGAATTGTTACACAGATATAACAGCTATAATATTACTGCAGTTAATTAGATATATGGCACTCCTTTTTTGCAACAAGTGTTGTGAGGTCAGGCTCTATGGTGGTCACTGCAATTGTAAGACATTATTTTGTGTGTTGGATACTTAACACACACACCCAGCGCAGCTAGAAACCTCAAAAAATGTGCTTACTTATCTATTCCTGATGTGCTGTCTCTTAAATGAACTTTCACAGCATGCCTGGAAAGCCAGCAAGCCTGATAAGCTGCAGAGAGAAAGCCAGATAGCTCTTATAGCACTTATAAAGCAGAAACTCTCATAGAGGGAACAGTACTTTCTTGGTTACCAGTATTTATACTAACAATTCTAGTGAGAATTAATTTTCTGAACCTGCAGTTGGATATCCTCTCTCCTTTTCTTCGACAGCAGCAGCAGTCAGTCCACCATTTTAGCAGAAGAAGACAGCAGAGGTAAACGTAGGCTGACAAGGTGAAATGATAAAATCCCTGGAAGCAAAACAGAGAGCAGAGAAACACTGACCCGGTGCATTAAAATAAACATTACTGATGGAGCACGGATGAATTACCAGACCAGAAGGCCACAATACAAACAACTGGTGGCATGTGGAGCACTTAGTGGAACAATAGGATCGGTCTACTCAGTGCTTCTATTTATTGAGGCTACCTGACTGATCAGACCATGAACCATGAAGGAATGTAGTTAAACAGTGAGCATGGAGCATGTAGCATTGATTGGAACAATCAGTAGCTTTAATACAGGTAGCATGAAATTCACTCCAATTTCACTGATAATATGGTAATCACATAATTAACGTCACCAGCTTAGCACTATCACACTGTCATTGATAGTGCTAAGTGGGTGATGTTAATTTCTTTGAATGTAACAAGAGACATATAGTGTGATCATTAAGGTGGCATTTAAAGAGCCACGAAGAGCCACAAATAAACTAAACTAGACTTATGCGAGCTGCTAATGAGCCGCATTAAAAATGCTGAAGAGCTGCTTGTGGCTCGCGAGCTGCGGCGCTATTAATACTGGCCTACGGTGTCTACATTGGGTGGGGGAATGGGAGATATTTTTTAATTCACATGGGTCGGTTAGCTATCAGGAGAAATCTGGGGAATACAAGAAGAATATGTTTTCTATTTATTTATTGAATTATACTTTGCTGGGATGGGAGGTTGATCACTGTTGGGTGGGGAAATGGGATATAGGTACCTACAGTAGGTAGGGGATGGGGTTTTTCACTTCTAATGGGTTAGCTGGGTGGTAGGTTCAGATTGGGAAAAAGTGAGTGATGACTGGACATGAACAGAAGAGGTTTGGCCTTTGTCTTGTCTTTTTGTTTTTGTTAACCTGGGGCCAAATACCAAATCCTGACTACAAATAGGGGACTATTTTGTATTCAGTACCACATATTTGGATAGTGCATTATTCATAGTATTCAGAAAATAATATTTAGCCCCTTCACTGTCCTACCCCTTACACTTTTGCCTCTCTGACTTCATACTGCAACAATCAGTATGCCTTCACCCTCAGTGGCGTCATGCTGCATCAACCCAACATCCTCAAGGTATCAGTTTCCTGGATTGGTTTCCTGTGTCTATGAACCCTGTCAGGAACTGTTTTAGGCAACCATTCCTGAAGCAAATTTTTTTCAAACCATCTCATTTTCCTGGGGGTGTTCAAACCCCAACGCTTCTTGGTATGAGTACAGCTATTACCCCAAACAGCAAGCCTTTGGTTCCTCTGTGGTGGAAGACCCTCTGTCAGAGGAAAACTTACATCTCCCTTAGTATGCAGCAGTGTATAGCAAGTCTGTTTTAAGCCTACTGTAGGTCAGTAATAGCTCATTTGATGCCTAGATGGATAACAATCTGAAGGCTTGGGTACCCATAGGTTTCCTCCATTAGGAGGGGTCCTCCTCCCTGCAGATGGTCATTAAATTAGTTAGTTTACTTGTTAGGATTATTGAGCCAGATGGGTTGGGCCTGGATGGTGGCTCTGCTTCCTCCACTGGTCATTTACCTTGTAGTCTCTTTCCTTAGTGGAAGGCCATGCTTTAACAATTTTATTACATGCCTTTGGTTCTACTTTTTGGCTTCTTCCCTCGGGTACCTTTAGCCAAAGGACTGCATCCTGCGGAACCCCTAGTAGTAGACCCATCCTCAAGAGGGCACCTGTGGCTCCAGTACCCCAGAAGGGTGGTATATCAGCAGGAAACAGTGAGCACTGAGGGCCACATATACCACAAGCTACTTAGGCTTGCAATCCATACATTGCCCAAGCGCATCACTCTAAGTAACAAACTGCACTACTTAATCAATACATAGTTGTCTGCAGGATCAGTGAATTCATTTTAGGGGCCTGTGTAATTCATGGTCTCAAATTAAATGTTTTACTGATTTGTCATGGTAGGGATGCCAGACCCCTGGTCTTACCTAAGCTATACTATAGGTAAATATATGAACAGTGCAACAGTTATATAGGTTATTAGATCAGATATATCAAATGTATTTGGTAAAACATAGCAAAAATATTAAATGTGCAGGTAGCACCAAAAAAAGCAGAAAGAGAGAGTATTACTCATTTTTACAAGTAGTTAACTGTACCTTTTATTTATTTCACCTTTTCTTCCAGACAGCATTATATGTGATAGACATAAGATCACTCTCCTTCGAAGTTGGTTCTAGTACTTTCCCTTCATGCCTCATCAGCACTGTAACCTCAGTTATTGCAGCACCTCTAGTGACCCATCTTCCAGAAGGTGAGTATCTCTTCTTGGTCAGTTGTGATGTCATAATCAGTGAAGTCACAATGTTAATGAGGCATGAAGAGGAAAAGAGCTAGATATATCAGCCTTTAGATGGAATACTTTTCCACAAAACACAGTTAGTATTATCGGGTATAACATATTTTAATTATCAAAACAGGGAAAGGAAAAAGTACTTCAGATGATAAAACTTAACAGTTGAATACTTTAAAAATTAATATTAATTTTAAGAAGTATTCTAGCTCATTAACTAGAGATACAGAAGCACCAATATTCTTCTTTGTAACTACTGCTGTAGTACCAAATGGGCAGGCATTCTTACATTATCACGCTGTGTGTGTGACATCACTCTTGCATGTGCTGGTATTATAATCAGAGCAGATTGTGTGAGGAAAGTCTTCTAGAGCTGTTAGCCCTGTTTACAAGGCCACTCTGCTCTACTGTCTGTTTCAGCACTACTCCCCCAACCTCCTAAGCCAATTGTGTTTAATTTATACGACTCCTCTCTTCGCCAATGCAAGATGTGCTGGGGAAGGGCCCCAACTCTGAGGAGCAGGATGTTGGGAGGGTCACTTGGGTGTCTGAGCAAGCAGTGCAGCCTATTCACGTGGCTGTTTACACTGCTCACTTCAGAATGTGTCCCCCAGGCTTGCAGTGGCTCTGGGTGAGGACAAAGTATCAACTTATCATGATTGAGTAAGTGTCACTTTCTCTTGTGGACAGCTCCAGAAAGTGTTTTCTCATATGACTGTTTTTATGATATCAGGTCTTGCAAGTAAGCCTATGACAAACAGCAGGCACCATAGAGCAGACTTTTTTTCCCAGTCTTAGCACCTTTAAAGTAAACTTCTCCAGTCTCTTTCATGAATAAATGATGCAGGCCAGAACTTAGCTTTATAGACTGGGTTGATTGTTCAAAGTCTGTTACAAAAATGTTTGCTTAGTAAATAAAGGTTTTAGTCTGAAAGAAGTAATCTGACATGAAACAAATTAGTTAGCAACTATATATTATTTTTATATTTATTAATTATTATGTTGGCTCGCGCATGCGCAGCCAACATACTGCGGTAGTAGCAGATTTGGAGGCACGGTCACTGTTGGGCGAATGCAGGGCACGCATCAGTAGGTGCATCCCTCATTCCCCATCAGCCAGCAGCAGGGGCGACACCATGCATATCTAATGCAGCCACCAGATCCGAGAAAAGGTCTGCTGCAATGAGAGCGAAGCTCTCATGCAGCGTGACCACAACATGCCTCCCGACGTGCAGGCAACATGGCGGCAGTGACTTTCAGCTGCCTGTCACAGTGCTGACAGGGGAGCCCACTCCCCACTGGCATAATTTCCCCCCCATTTCTGCTGTGTGTTGACAGGGTGCCCAATCCCCTTCGGCATTATGCACCCCCCTCAAAAAAACCTTTCTTTGCCAATGGGGGGCCCAATCCCCATCGGCTTCAGTTCCCCCCTTTCCCAGTTCAATCTACCAATGGGGAGCCCACACCACAGTGACATGATATTCCCCCTTTGTTCTGTGCTGAGGGGGGTGCCCAATCCCCCCATCTGCTACTGCATCCCCCCCCAAAAAAAAAACACTTGGGTGGCACGGGAGCCCACCCAGTGTGCAAATACCTGAAAAAATGTCCTGCAATGTTTTTTAATTTTTATTTCTAAAAAAAAAAAAAGGTCCTCGCGGTCTCCTGCCCTTCCCTCAACCTGCACCCACCCTCTGTGCACCTAACTCCCCACACACCCTTACCCCATACTTACCTCAGAGTCCGCAACGAAGATCTCGGGGACAGGGAACACGCCTGCACCCTTCAAAGCCTAATCCGAACTGAAGAAATGCAGGTAAACTGTATAATGGCATAAATAGAGTTTTTTCAACTTTTGTGCATGTCTCGGGCATTTTTGGGAATTTTGACACCAAATTTTCAACATGGGGTTTTTGGAACCCCTCCTCATGAATTCAGGCACTGTCATGGCATTATTCGGTCCCAAAAGGCGATTCCGCGACCACTGTGCATAATCACCTTTCAGGACCAATTAACGAAATGACAGTGCCACTCTTCATGAGGGGGGCTGTCAAAAAGCCTATGTTGCAAATTTGGTAGAAAAAATCCCAAAAATTGCTGTTTTACGGGCGTGCATTGTGCAGTTTTCACGCATGCTCGTAGCTTTGTGAATCTGTAATATTTTCACTCCAGATTTTCACAATTGGCTTTTTCCCACACCTCTTTAAGAACAGTAAAGCTGTCATTTTACATATCCTGGCCAAAATGTGTTTTCACTTGTCCGGCGCAGAATAGCACGGTCACTGCGTGAAATCAATTTTCATTACAGTTTGAGGAAATGATGGTGACACTGTTCATGAGCAACCTATACTTTCAGGATGGTCTCCATCTGTCCAGGAAGGGAAAAAGTCTTCTGGGCAATCAGTTTAAATGCTTCACTGGTAAGCTTTTAAACTAGTCAGGGGGGGGGCACTGATAAAAAGCAGGAATTCCCAGCCTCCCCCTTCAAAACAGGGTACTAAATGAGGGAAAGACCAAGGTACAAAGGTCAGTAGGGAGCAAGACAGGGGTGAATGGAGAAAGCAAAGTCAATGAGGACAGGAATAGTGCTACAAGAGGTAAAGCCATCAAAAAATGGAGAGCAATGAGTACTAATGCCCTTAGTCTGGGCAATAAGCTTCCTGAATTAGTGGCCTTGATGGAGGAGGAACATCTGGATATTGTGGCAGTCACAGAAACATGGTATACACAGAACCATGACTAGGATGTAAACATACCAGGATACACTATCTACAGGAGGGACAGGGAGGGTAAAAGAGGAGGAGGAGGAGTAGCTCTCTACATAAGGGAAGGAATCAAAGCTACAGAACAAATGGGTAAACAGGGAGGAGAGGAGAGGAAGCACTGTGGGTCAATTTGGAGACAGGCAATGGCACCACAATCCGCTAAGGGGTTATATACAGACCCCCATCTCAGGGGGAGGACATGGACAAGGAAATGATAGGAAGTATCCTTAGAATGGCAGGAAAAGGGGAGATATTGCTGATAGGGGATCTGAATATGCCAGATGTTAATTGGAGTACATTTGCAGCAGCAACTTCTAAGAGTGGGGTCATTCTAGGTGCCCTACAGGGGGCATGCCTTAGACAACTAGTATTGGAACCCACTTGAGAGGGAGCAATCTTAGACCTGGTACTCTCAAATGGAGATGGCGAGAGGATCACAGATTTAGAAGTGGGTAGCCATCTGGGAACTAGTGACCATCGAATAGTATGGTTTACAATGAACACAGCAGTAGAGTCAAGCCATACAAAGGGAAAGGTACTGGACTTCAGGAGGGCAGACTTTGCCAAAATGGGTGAGTGCCTAAGGAATGCACTAGCAAATGAGCAGGAAGGAGGGTGGAAGAACAATGGGGAATAATCAAAACTGCCATCACAGAGGCATCAAGCCTTTGTGTGAAGCAAATAAACAAAACAAAACGATGTAAAAAACCACTATGGTTCTCAAAGGAGGTGGCAGGGAAGGTTAGGGAGAAAAAGAAAGTATTCAGGAAGTACAAGGAATCACAGAAGGAGCAGGACAGAGAATTGTATCAGTTAAAGCAAAAGGAAGCTGAGAAGGCAGTCAGAACAGCAAAGGCCCAAACCGAGGAAAAGATAGCCAACACAGTTAAAGGAGAAGTCCACCCAAAACTTGAAAAAATATATGTTGTGCAGAGTGTTTTAATTTGTATGTGAAGTTCTAGTGTTTCCTTTCCTCTGACTGGTATTGGGAGTTTTTCCTAAATTAGCCTGCTAGCATTAGGGTAGTTTTATGACCCCTGGAGATCTCCATATGAAACAGCTTAATTGTATTTCTTTGTCCTACAATGCACCTTGTTTCATGTGATGGTGATGTAGCAGAGACCATAAATCCAGCAGAAAGCACTGCTTTACAATCAGTTCACAGCAGTAGAGATGGCTATATGTTAAAATCTGTAGAATTCAGCTTGGTGACCACCCTCATCGTAAAGGTCCTACTGTCCTGAAAAACTTTGCTACTGGTAATTTATGTGCAGCTTGTAAGGCTTCCAAGATATTTAGTTTGTTTGGCATGTATGTGCTGAATGTTGGGTCTCTCTTACATCACTGTCACATGAGACAAGATGCACTGTGGGAACAAGAAATACAATTAAGCTGTCAGGAATGAAGATCCCCAGGGGTCATAAAACTAGTATAAAGCTAGCAGGCTAATTTAGGAAAAACTCCTAATACCAGTCAGAGGGAAGGAAACACTAGAACTTCACATACAAATTAAAACACTCTGCACAACATATATTTTTTCAAGTTTTGGGTGGACTTCTCCTTTAAGAAGGGGGATAAAACCTTTTATAGGTACATCAGGGAGTGAAGGAAGACGACCAAGGGAGGGATAGTGAGGCTTAATAAAGGGGTGGTGGGGTGGGCAGAGGGTGACTGTGAAAAGGCAGAGATACTAAACAATTATTTTTGCTCAGCATTCACAAATGAAGAGGGGGAGGTACCTAAACCAAACAATAGAAACACTCTGGATGCAGAAGTTGATAGCAGCCCATTTACAGAAGAAAAGGTTCTGAAAGAACTCTTGAAGCTGAAAGTGGACAGGGCAATGGGGCCTGATGGGATTCATCCCATAATTCTAAAAGAACTAAGGGTAGAACTAGTGACACCACTGACGACCGTCTTTAACAAATCATGGGAGGATGGGATGGTACCTGAGGACTGGAGGAGGGCAGATGTGATTCCACTTCACAAAAGCGGGAGCAGGGTAGAAGCAGGTAACTGCAGACCTGTTAGTTTAACCTCAGTGATAGGGAAAATGATGGAATCACTTCTGAAGGAAAGAATTGTCGAGTACCTAGAGGCTAGAGGGGCACAGGACCCAAGGCAGCATGGATTCACAGTGGGAAGGTCATGTCAGATGAATCTAATCAATTTCTTTGACTGGGTGACCAAAGTAGTAGATCAAGGAGGGGCTATGGACATGGCCTACCTAGACTTTAGCAAGGCATTTGACACAGTCCCACACAAAAGATTAATATACAAGTTAGCCAGCCTGGGAGTGGGTCCCGAGATGGTAGCCTGGTTAAAGAATTGGCTGGAGAATAGGACACAGAGGGTAATAGTAAATGGAGTCCACTCTGAAGAAAGGGGGGTTACTAGTTGGGTACCACAGGGTTCAGTATTAGGACCGGTCCTCTTCAATATCTTTATAAGTGACATTGCAGAGGTACTGGAAGGAAAAGTATGTCTCTTTGCAGATGACACAAAGATCTGCAACAGAGTTGATACACAAGGTGGGGTGCAAAGGATGAGAA
This sequence comes from Neoceratodus forsteri, assembly GCA_016271365.2. Classification (NCBI taxonomy): domain Eukaryota; kingdom Metazoa; phylum Chordata; order Ceratodontiformes; family Ceratodontidae; genus Neoceratodus; species Neoceratodus forsteri. The sequence continues at coordinate 478,248,297 of CM028131.1, forward strand.
GGGACTTGGCAAGGTTGGAGGAATGGTCAAATGTATGGCAGCTTAGATTTAATACTAAGAAGTGCAAGGTAATGCACCTGGGAAACAAAAACCCAGAGGAAGAGTATACAATGGGGGATACTAACAACAACAAAAATGGAAAGGGACCTGGGGTAGTCATATCAGATGACTTAAAGGTGGGCAAGCAATGTGAGAGGGCAGTAAGGAGGACTGGGGGGATACTGGGATGCATAGGAAGAGGCATCACCAATAGAAAACAGGAAGTTGTTATCCCATTGTACAGACAGCTGGTCAGACCCCATCTGGAGTACTGTGTGCAGTTCTGGAGACCCAATCTCTGCAAGGACATAGACAAGATGGAAGTTGTCCAGAGGAGGGCAAATAAAATGGTGCAGGGTCTGCACCGGAAGACATATGAAGAAAGACTAAGGAGCTTAATATGTATAGCCTCGAGGAAAGGAGGGAGAGGGGGACATGATAGAAACTTCAAGTACCTCAAGGAATCAACAAAGTCCAAGAGGGTAGCATCTTTCAAAAATGAGGTGTGCAAGAACAAAGGGGCACAATTTGAAGATGGGGGGCGGCTCAGGAGGTAATGTAAGTAATTTTTTTTTCTGAGAGGGTTGTGGATGCATGGAATGGCCTTCTGGAGGAGGTTGTGGAGTCAAAAACAGTGGTTGAATTCAAGCATGCATGGGACAGCCATAAGGCAATTCTAGGGGGTGGGGGTAGAAAGAAGTAGGCTGCTGGTTAACTAGGATCTGCAGCTTATCCATTAGGTAGGGAAGTGGGCAGACTGGGTGGGCCAAGCGGTCCTTATCTGCTGTCAAATTCTATGCTTCTATGTTTCTAGTAGGGGTAGACAGAATAAGAGGTGTGAAGAGAGATGGGGAGCAATTAATGGGGTTATTTTCAAGGCATGTAAGTGATACATGAGAACAACAGCCAAAAGTAACAAGTACAGGAGGCCATCACAATTCTTGGTAAGGGTTACAGAAGCAGCAAGGACCAAAAAAAGGGGGTCTTCACCAGGTTCAAAGAGAAGCAGGGGAAGAAGAATGGGGAGAATTTATATTAAGAAATAAGGAGACAAAGAGGGTGGCTAGGGAGGCAAAAGCAGACACCGAGGGCCCGATTTTAGACAGCAAACTGATGCAAGATGCCTGCGCTAAACAGCTTTGATGCAAGTGGCACCTTGCATCAAAGTTTGAGGCAATTCCAATTTTCAAATGCAGGCTACATCACAGTCGGGATGCCTTTTGACCAAACTGCCCTGCACCATCCTTGCGGCAAAAGCACTCTTGTACCAGGTCACAAGGTAGCTTGTGCCATGGTGGGGCTGTGTGGAGGGTTTGGGGGATAACAGATGGACCAGACAAAGAAAGTCTGGTTCAACACACAATCTCTGTTTGATGTTTATTTAAATCACAGAGGATATCCTTAAGCAATGGCATATCCTTTCTTCAATAAATCAGTTTGCAGCAACAGACTATGTATGTCCTGCCTCTACACTTAGTCAGAACCTACTGACCCACTGATCTATTTCTTTAGAGAAAATTATTTAATTCCCTATGTTGTTCTTGTGTGTTTGAGTGATGGGAAGCTCAAAAAAGAAAAACACAAAAACAAGCTAAAGACAAAGAACCTCAGTGCAGAAGCATTGAAGCAAGGGTTACCCCAAAGGACATTGACAATAAAGCCAAGTTTCAAAGAAACACAACATCACACATACCACCATAATTCAAAGCATCATGGGAGATATATATGCAAATCACCATGAAATGATAGGCTGGTTCAGTTAAAGCAGGAACACATAGTGCCAAAGGGCCTCTGAAACCATCTGTAATTTATATGCATTCTAAATAACACAATGGGGGGGGGGGGGTTCTGACATCTGTATCCTGGTAACTTAATTCTATAATAGAGCCACCTAGTAAATTTTTACCTTTATCAAAAACACCTAGTGCCATGGTATTTTCAACATTTACAGATTTCATACACATCAGGCATATACATCAAGGTATTTTATGACACAGTGCTATTGCATACTAAATCCAACAATGAGGAACACACAGCCTGTTTTACATCAGCTTGGAGGTCACCACAATAACCTCCCTGTTTGAGGACCTGAGAAGGAAAATGAAAATTAAACAGGACACTATATCAAAGTCAAGAAAGGGAAGGGGGTGCCCATAGGTGACAAACATTATGGACTAGAAATTGTAAAGGCTAGATTAGGCTAAGAAATAGAAGAACTGTTGCAACAGATTAAAGAAAAGGTCGGTCCTCAAGAGTGGCAGGATCTCCCTGTCACATATCCCCCACCTTAAGAGGGAGGCAGTTATTTTGGACTGCTTACCACCTTCCTGCGCTAGGAAGGGATGGAGCTTCCACCCATCCATCTTCAGAAGCTCCATCTCAGGGTCTCTATTAACAATAAACATTCTATCATTAATATGGTGGATATCATCATTCTTTACCCTGAGGCGTTAACACATTTCTCAACAGATACTAATGTTACCTTCCCTGCACTATCTCCTTTTAGGAAAAGTCCATCATATTTCATTGACATCAATTCATACACCATATCTAGACATGAAATCAGCATTTACATGTTTTGTCCCTGCCCTGTGGGACACAATAAATCGTTAGGGCTGAAGAGCTAAGTACCACTGCAATATAGGGGGATTTTTTTCTCTCATTTGGTGCAACCAGCAAAGGGGGTTATGATCAGTTACAACCTTAAATTTAGCCCCCCACAAGTAATATTTCAGAGACTCAATAGCCCACTTTAGAGCGAAGAATTCTTTCTCTATTGTAGCATATCTTCCCTCCCTCTCATGTAGCTTCCTGCTGATATACATGATTGGTTGTTCTTCTCCATCTATTTTCTGAGATAAGACTGCCCCAATACCATTCTCTGATGCATCGGTTTGAACCTCAAACACTTGGTTGAAGGCTGGTCTTTGGAACACAGGAGCTGTACATAGAATGGCCTTGATATTCCTAAACGCCTCATCATAAATAGGGGTCCACTGAACCTCATTCGGGTACCTCTTTTTAGTAAGATCAGTCAAAGGACTGTCAATGGCTGAGAAATTAGGAATAAATCTCTAGTAATAATCAGCCAAGTCTAGGAAAAATCTCTCATCCTTTTTTTGTGGTAGGTATCGGGCTGTTTGCTACTGCTGTAACCTTCTCTACCTTGGGCTTCACTTGTCCGTTGCCCAAAATGAACTCTAGGTATCTTACTTCTCTCTTTGCTAGGGCACACTTAGCAGTATTAATGGTCACTCCTGATTCATGAGGCAGCTCCCGTTCTCCCAAGTGCGACTGGTGCTCACAAATTCAGTTCTTGTTCCTTCCTGGCTGCCTGTCTGGTTCTGCTAATGGTCCCGGTCCTTCTCTTGACTTTCCCTGAGACCAGGACCACCAGAGAAGACAGCCAAAATGGCTGCAGGACAGACAAAAGAAAATGCACTTCTGGCATGCTTGGAGCTTGCTGGCACCACAGTGCCATTTCCAAAGCTGTCTCTCTCTAAAACCATGTGGGAGCCAGTAGGAGAGGACAAGGACACGGGGGCAAACCAGGAAAATCGGGATCAGGACAAAAAAAGAATGGGTCTGGAAGCAAAACCCCACAGAAAATGAACCCTTTTCGGGGGCTCACAGGTAAGCCCCCAACAGGGGGGTTACAGTACATTCCCTGTACAATATTCTCTGTTTTACAACAAACTGAGGGGCAACTTTTTCCACTCCCTTCCTCACCTGCAAAAAAAGGGTTAAGTGAAGGGTCTGCATTTTGCTCATGCTGCATATCACATTTAAAGGTGTGTCCCAAGTCTGGCTGTACACCAGCATGAGTATATATCCAGTCCTTCTTTAGCTTCCTCTTCTACACCTTAGTTTTATGGTCCTTGCCAGGATCCTCAAAAACATCATCATCAAATAGGAACAGAGATGGCAAATGTCCCTGCTTCACATGAGCTCTGGTGGTTACGGCAACTACAGCAGAGTCCTGGGCGGCATGACAATGTATAAATGAAGCAAAGTCTGGGTGGTCAGGTCAGATAATTATTGGCACTGGGTAGGTAAGTCCACTTCTACCTCATATGTCTTTTCTTGAACAGTCGTTCGTATGCTGGCTGTAGAGTAGCAATGGGTAACACTGTGCACACAGATGACTACTGTATCTAGCCCTTTATTATTCCCAGTCACCAGATCTGCTCACACAAGAGTTTGGCAGCTCCCATAATCAGTCAGTCCCATCATCAGCTGTGATCCTATCTGCACAGTAGCCATAAAGTGACCCCAGTTTGCCAAAGCTAGGTGAATTGTCTCTTTCTTTGTATTAGGACAGTTTCTTACATAATGTCTCTTCTTTTGGCACCCATAATTTACAATCTCTGCTACAGGAATTTGTCCCCTATCTCTGCTCTCCAGTCTTGTTTCACTCAGGCTGGATTTGACAGTTTATAAGTAAAGGGTTCCTTACCAGATTGCTGGTGGTTGCAGCTGCTGATGTCCCTTGGAACCCTCTGGGTCTGGTTGGTCAAGCTGCCAGGAAGTCTTCCACCAACATGATGATTTTATCAGTGGAATCAGTCTTATGCTCCCGAACCCAAAGTTGTACATCCTGGGTTAAAACTTTAATAAACTATTCAATAATTACTGCCTCCAGAAGTTGGTCCTTGCTTTTGATATCTGGATGCAACCATTTGTAGCAGAGTTCTTTGAGATGGGCGTAAGTCTCTTGGAGGGTATCCAATGACTGCATTTTAAGAAACCTAAACCTCTGGCGATAGGTTTCAGTGTTTATGTCATAGAGCTTGAGGATCTTCTGCTTCAAACAGTCATAGTCCTCTGGCTCTCGGGAGTTCATGTGGCTATAAACCAACTGGGCACCCGCCTATCAGGTGCGGTGCCAGTCAAACAACCCACTGTTCCATTGGCCATGTGCATGTTCGAGTGATCCTCTCAAATGTTGTGAGGTAGGCTTCAATGTCATCACTGTCCAAAAGTTTAGACAATTTAATGTCTTTTAGGCTACTGGCTCTTTCTGTTTGCCCTGCATCGATGGCATGCAAGACCCTCATGGTCTCCGCCCATTTGGCATCTTGCCTTCTCTGCTCAATGTCTATCTCACCACTAGTATCTACCTATCTCTCTTTCCATCTGCACCTGTTTTCTGCAGAGCCATTTCAGCAGCTCCCCTATGTCCTCAAGTGGAGCATCTTCAAGAGGAGGCAGTTCCTTCACTTCTTCCTCATCCTTTTGCATCTCTTCATTGTCTTCAGGCTTGGCCTTCCTCCAAGCTCCCAGGTCCAGTCCAGGCAGCAGTTTCTCTCCAAGTCTGTCGGTCATAGTTCTGGCCAGAACTCCACAGACTTTCTTCTCTGGGTTCTCCTCTGTCACCTCCTGGAGCATCAGTCTACCTGGGATATCAGGGGGATATTCAGCGGAAAACATCCCCCAGCCCAGTCCAGATGCTTCCAGCAAGGTATCCCACTTTGACACCAAGTCTGTGGAGGGGTTGTAGGATAACAGATGAACCAGACACAGAACTTCTGGTTCAACATACAATCTCTGTGTGATGTTTATTTAAAACACAGAGGATAACCCTAAGCAATGGCATATCCCTTCTTCAATACATAAGTTTGCAGCAACAGACTATGCATGTCTTCCTCTGCACTTAGCACTTACTGACCCACTGATCTACTGGTTTATCTCTTTAGTGAAAATTATTTCATTCCCTATGTTGGTCTTGTGTGTTTGGGTGATGGGGAGTTCAACAAAGAAAAACACAAAAACAAGCTGAAGACAAAGAACCTCAGTGCAGAAGCACTAAAGTAAGGGTTACCCCAAAGGGCATTGGCAATAAAGCAAAGTTTCAAAGAAACACATCACACATACCCCCATAATTCAAAGCCTCATGGAATGTATATGCAAATCACCATGAAATGTTATGCTGGTTCAGCTTAAAGCAGGAAAGCATGGCGCCAAAGGGCCTCTCAAACAATCTGTAATTTACATGCATTTTAAATAACACAATGGGTGTTTTCTGATATCTCTACCCTGGTAACTTAATTCTGTATTACAGTCACCTAGTAACTTTTTATCTTTATCAAAAACACGTAGTGCCGGGGCATTTTCAACATTTACAGATTTCATACACATAAGGCATATACATCAAGGTATTTTATGCCATAGTGCTATTGCATACTAAATCCAACAATGAGGAACTCACAGCCTGTTGTTTATATCAGCTCAGAGGTCACCACAATAACCTCCATGTATGAGGACCTTCGAGGGAAAAGGAAAATTAAGGCAGACACTATAGCGTAATCAAGAAAGGGGAGGGGCACTCATAGGTGGCCAACCTTATGGACTTGAAATTGTAAAGGATAGATTAGGAGAAAGAAATAGAAGAACTGTTGCAACAGATTTAAGAAAAGATCAGTCCTCAAGAGTGGCAGGATCTCCCTGTCACAGGCTGCACCGTCCCTTTTTTTTTTTATTTTGCAAGCCTCCCCTTCCAATAAAGATGATTAAAAAAAAACAATAAAGATGATTTAAAAAAAACAACAAATTTTGCAAGCCCTGCTGTGGATGCAACAAGGGGCTCTTCTTAGACCAGCCAGGAGGTGGTCTAAGTGCCCTGTGCCACGGCAGGACAATGTCAGGATTGGGGGGACCTTCCAGGAGGGGTCCAGGGGTAGAAGGAGGAAGGGGTACCCTAGAAGGCATTAGGAAGATGGTAGAATAGCAGGGTGGTGATGTAGCACCCAGCTGGGGTGCCTTTTGCAATGCCAGGGAGCCAATTGGCTCATTCCTCTTTGTGGAGGGTTGGCAGGGAGGGAATGTGAGTTGGCCCCAGTAGGACACAGCCCTGGCACCTGTCCCAGAGGTGGGTTCCATGTCAATTCAGCATAAACAATTGACACATGGCTAAAAGCCACACCGTAATTTCACTGTATAACAATAGCATGCTTTGCAAATTGATCGCAGAATAGAACAGAGCAGAATTCTTCTCTTATTAACTCACTTTGCGTGCCCATAGGTAACTTATGCTTGCAGTGATAAAGAATAAAGTAGCCCTCCAATTTTATAAAGGGGTAAAACAACAATATCTTCTGGCATAATGGCACCTAAGTGAAACAGAATCATATTTAGTAAACCTTGTACTGCACTACTGCCCTGGCCACTCTCCATACCCGAGCACCAGCTGCCTGCTATTTGTATTTAAAAATGTGATCTTCTATCCCTGGTAGCATAGCAATCCTTTGTTCTGTGGCACTGGGGCATTTGTTGGTGAATTAGGGAAAATTCCTGCTGTACCTTTGCTTTTCCCGTTATTCCATTCCCTTGGAACAGATCTTGGAGGTAGGTTATGCTGCAGAAGTCTTGTGCCGATTCACCAAAAGACTTTGTGCAAAGCAGTAGTAACAGCAGTCAATAGGATTACAGTTAACAGGTTATGAAATATTTGTAACTGAATGCGGGGTATACAATCATAAAGGTTCAGAGACAAATAGTGAATTAAAGGACTAGACTGGGAGAGGCTAAGGCAGGGGCCAACCGACTCCCCTTCCCCCCACTCTGAAAATATGTACAGTGGGACACCTCAGCGGACTGTTAGCTATCACAAATTCTGCATAAAGCAGTTAGCGATCACCACAGCCTACACACACATTCACTAGAAGAAGTTACCGCTCTCTGTGGAGTACAAAAAGAAGGGAGGTCGATCAACAGAGAAGAACTACTAACTCCATAGCTGACTGACACAGTGTTTTCCCTGTGTTAGACGCCTTTACAGATGTAGGGACACTGCTGAATAATCAGATCCAGTTTCAGTTAAAGATTACTTTTGCGATGAAACTGTATTTCAGCTAAATGTACTGTTAGCGCTATTTGTTTTGCACTTATTTTACTGTGCTATTATGCTCGCGCTGAAATACTTGCACTGAATTGATGTGATACCCCAGAGGTGCCATGATCCCCAACCCTGTAGGAGGCATTGACTTCAGGGAGAGGGCTACCAGTGGTGGAGGAGAATGTTCTTTAGGTACTGCAACAGTCTTCTGGTATCCATGCCCCCATGTTGTGGCAGTCTATCTCCCACATACAGAGTTTGGTATCATGGTACCTCTGTTGCAGGTGCCAGGGCTGTGCCCACCTGTGGCCAGATCCCTTTCCCTCCATGCTAACCCTCCATGATGTGGCCCAGACCAACTGTCTGCCTGGCATTGCAAAAGGCACCCCTGCTGGTGCCACATCACCACTTTGATATTCTGCCATCTCTCCAATACCCCCTAGGATCCCCCCTATCTCCTTCCACCCTGGTCATAAGTGCACCAATCAAGCCTGTGACTGTGGCAACTCCTGGGTCTGTGGTGCAAGGACCCCCTTTTATACAATTGGGTGCAAGGTCCCTAATGCACCCAGAGTTGGCAATAGCCCTACAGTGATGCAACTGGTGTCGCTTGAAGGGATGTTTTGAAATTGGGCCCAGAACTGCATTTCACTAAGGAGATCAAGAGCAGAGAAAAACAATTCTTCCTGTAGATTTGAGAAAAAGGAGAAGGAAATGATAGACCCTCTGAAGTGGTAGAGTGAGAGAGGAGGAATGTGCAAAAGGCTACCATCCTTAATGATTACTTTTGCTTTGTCTTCACAAGGGAAGACAGCGGTCCCTTGGCAACGATTGGCACCAATGCTGCCAGAAATGCAGTCCCAGAGATGAGATAGCCAGTATTTACATGCAAAGGGGTCTGGCAAGTGCTTGCAGCCCCAAAGATAGATAAAGCCCTAGTACCAAACAGGATGCATCTGAGGGTGCTCAGGGAACTGGCAGCAGAACTGACTGAACCCCCTGAGGGACTATTCAGAAACTCATTACAGATGGGCAAGTCAATGCAAAATTTTATTTAAAAAAAGACACCCAATCCCAGAGGCTCTGGGTGGCGCACAGATAAATAAACACATTCAAAAAACAAATCAATAAAAACAAGCAAACAAAAAATATAAACATATATATATATATATATATATATAACTCCAGATAAAAACATTTCCCATAAAAAATAGACTGAGGCATCAAATTACTAATAGCTGTACTCAGGTCTCAGAAGAGCAGCTTAATCCAGAAAGGCCTGGGTGAATAGGAGGGCCTTAAGGTGGGCCTTGAATACCTCCAGAGTAGGGTTCCACTTAACCCCGAGGGACAGCGAATTCCACAGGATGGGGGCGGTGACACTAAACGCCCTGTCACCAGCCAATCTCAACCTCATCCTGGGAATTGCCAGGAGGCCCCCACAGGAAGAATGGAGGGGGCAAACTGAGAGGGCCGATACAAGAAGGTATAACAGATAACCAGAGCCCTAACCATGTAGGGCCTCATAGATGAGAAGACCCACCTTGAAGAGGATCCTTCACCTGACAGGCAGCCAGTGCAGCTCATGCAACACTGGTGTAATGTAGCAAAACTTTGGCTGCCCAGTAAGTAACTGGGCAGCTGTGTTCTGTACTAGCTGCAGTCTGTGGAGAGATCCTCCTATGACACCGAGGAAGAGCACATTACCGCAGTCAAGCCTTGATGTAACTAAGACATGCATCAAAGTGGGGAGGGTCAGAGGTGGAACTAGGGGCTTTATCCTGGTGACATTTCTGAGATGGAATAAGCAGAAGTGGACAGTGGAAGATATCTGCCCCTCCATCATCAAACTCCTAACTAGAATGACACCAAGATTTCGCACTCTAAAGGAGGCCTTCAATGGAACAGGTCCCAGAACAAGTCCAGTTTCTGATACAGAGGCCATCCTATCACGCACTCTGTTCGACTCCACCACCAATACTTCTATCTTATCAGGGTTCAGTCGCAATCTGCTAGAAGCCATCCAATCATTGATCTCAGCAAGGCAGTTGTTTAGCAGATCCACCGTGTTGGAGGTTCCTGGGGCAAAAGATAAGTATAGCTGGGTATCATCAGCATAGCAATTAAAACCCAAACAATACCTCCTAATGATCCCCTCCCCAGGGGCAGCATGCACACTGTGAACAACATTGGGGTTGACACTGACCCCTGAGGTACTCCACAAGATAGGGGGCTGGGGCAGAGGAGAAATTCCCCATCACAACCCATTGCCTCCTGTTGGTTAGGAAGGACTCCAACTGGCAGATGACAATGCCGGTGAGTCTGCAGAGTTCTCTGAGGTAGTCAAGCAACACACAATGGTCCACAGTGTCAAATACTGTTGAGAGATCAAGAAGAACAAGAATTGTCTTTTCTCCTCGATCTCCAGCCCTGAGAATATCATTCTGCACCCGGACAAGCATGGTTTCTGTGCTATGCCTCACCGGAAAACCTGACTGGAAGTGATCATATAACTCATGGGTCACGAGGAGCTCCTCCAACTGAAGCACCACTACCTTCTCCACAATCTTCACCAAAAAGGGAAGGTTGGAGATAGGTTGGTAATTTGCTCTAACCTCCCGGTCCAAAGATGGTTTCTTTAAGAGAGGTCTCACCAATGCCTCCTTCAAGGCATCAGAAAAGACACCCTCAGACAGGGAACACTGGACAATCAGAGCAAACACCGGACCAATGGTGTCGATGCATCTCATCAAGAAACGCGTCAGCACCAGGTCCAGTTCACAAAAAGTGTGCTTCAGATTGGTCGATACCCCAATGACCTCACTTACCTCCACTGGTCTAAACTCCCCCAACCAGGTGGAGTGCACTCAGAACACTTCGGGCGACCACTGCCAGCTATGTCATTGCTGACTAGAGGAACCCCCTTTCAGATACCGGACACTCTGTCTGAAAAGAACCGAGCAAACTCTCCACATTCAGCATTAGAAAAAACCTTCCTCAGCTGTAGGCAGGCTGGATGAAGCAGCCTGTCCACAGTCTGAAAAAGTACAGCTGGTCGGTTCTTGCTGGCAGCAATCTCCCTGGACAGGAACACTGCTTTCTTATGGTTTATTGCACCTTGGTATGCATTATAATGCATACGCAGGGCCGTGGGGTAGTTCCAAAAGACTGGAGGGTGGTGGATGTAGTTCCACACCACAAGGGGTGGAGGGGAGACAAGGAACAATCAGGGAACTACAGACCTGTCAGTTTTACCTCTGTAGTAGGGAAGCTGATAGAGTGTGGGTCAAAGAGGACCTCATGGACTACCTGGAGGGCAATGGTTTCCAGGATAGTAAACAGCATGGTTAAATAGCAGGGTGGTCATGTAAGACTAACCTGATGGGTTTCTTTGACTTGGTGAGGAGAGCATTCAACTTGGTACTTCACACACTTTTGCTGAAGAAGATGAAGGATGTGGCTAGGGACTTAATAAGATGGGTAGGTAACTACTAAAGTGGAGGCAGCAGAGGGTTGTGGTTAACTGGGTCAAATCAGAAGAGAGGGAGGTCATGAGAGGCAGACCACAGGGATCTGATCTGGGCCCACTCCTCTTCAATATGTTCATCAATGACATTGGAGAAGGAATCAGGGACAGGTTCTGTCTGAACAGAGGGATAACAACTTCCTGTTTTCTGCTGCTGATGCCTATCCTGATGCATCCCAGTACACCCCCAGCCCTCCCTACTGCCTTCTCACATTGCTTGCTAACCTTAAGGTCATCTGATATGATTACCCCCAGGTCCCTTTCCTTTTTTGTTGTTGTTACTACCTCCCCTCCATTGTGTATTCTTCCCCTGGGTTCTCGTTTCCCAGGTGCATTATTTTGCACTTCTTTGCATTGAATCCTAGCTGCCATACTTCTGACCATTCCTCAAACCTTACCAAGTCCCTTCTCATCCTTTCCACGCCTCCTTGTGTATCAACCCTGTTGCAGATCTTTGTGTCATCTGCAAAGAGGCATACTTTTCCTTCCAGTCCCTCTGCAATGTCACTTATGAAGACATTAAAAAGGACTGGACCCAATACTGAACCCTATGGTACCCCACTAGTAACCCCTCTTTCTTCAGAGTGGACTCCATTTACAATTACCTTCTGTGTCCTGTTATCCAGCCAATGTTTTATCCAGGCTACCACCTTGTGACCCACTCCCAGGCTGGTTAATTTGGCTATTAATCTTTTGTGTGGGACTCTGTCAAATGCCTTGCTAAAGTCTAGGTAGGCCATGTCCACAGCCCCTCCCTGGTCTACTACTTTGGTCACCCAGTAAAGAAATCTATTTGTCATGACCTTCCCGCTGTGAACCCATGCTGCCTTGGGTCCTGTGCCCTACTGGCCTCTAGGTACTCAACTATTCTTCCCTTCAGAAGTGACTCCATCACTTTCCCTACCGCAGAGGTCAGACTGACAGGTCTGTAGTTTCCTGCCTCTGTCTTGGTCCCACTTTTGTGAAGGGGAATCGCATCCGCCTTCCTCCAGTCCTCGGGTACCACACCATCCTCCCATGATTTATTAAAAAGAGTAGCCAGTGATTTCACTAGTTTCCCCCTTAATTCTTTTAGAATTCTGGGGTGAATTCCATCAGGCCCATTGCTTTGTCCACCTTCAGTTTTAGGAGTTCTTGCAGAACCCTTTCTTCTGTGAAAGGACTGGGATCGACCCCCCATCAAGAGTGCTTCTGTTAATTGGATTAGGCACTCCCCCCTCCTCTTTTGTGAATACTGAGCAGAAATATTCATTCAGTAACCCTGCTTTTTCACTGTCCCCCTCTGCCCACCCATCGTTAATTCTATTCAGCCTCACTATCCCTCTCTTTGTCGTTTTGTGCTTGCTGATGTACCTATAAAAGGTTTTATCCCCTTCTTAACCGAGTTGGCTATCTTTTCCTCAGTTTGGGCCTTTGTTATTCTGACTTCCCTCCCTGCTTCCTTCTGCCTTAACTGGTACAGTTCTCTGTCCTGCCCCTTCTGTGTTTCCTTATACTTACGGAATGCTATATTTTTCTTCCTGACTTTCACAGCCACCTCTTTTGAGAAACATAGTGGCTTTTTCTTTCATTTTGATTTGTTTATTTGCTTCACACAAAGGCTTGTTGCCTCTGTGATGGCAGTTTTGATGATTTCCCATTGTTGCTCCACACCTCCTTCTAGCCTGTTTGCTAGTGCTTTTCTGAGGCACTCTCCCGTCTTGCCAAAGTCAGCCCTCCTGAAGTCCAGTACCCTCACTTTTGTATGGCTTGACTCTTTAGCTGAGTTTAATGTGAACCACACTGTTTGATGGTCACTTGTTCCCAGATGGCAACCCACTTCTAGATCTGAGATCCTCTCACTGCCCCCATTTGAGAGTATGAGGTCTAAGATTGCTCCCTCACGAGTGGGTTCCGAAACTAGCTGTCTGAGGCCTGCCATCTGTAGGGCATCAAGAATGGCCCTGCTCTTGGATGTGGCTGCAGCAAATGTGCTCCAGTTAACATCTGGCATATTCAGGTCTCCCATCAACAGTATCTCCCCTTTCTCTGCCATTCTAAGAATGCCTTCTATCATATCCTTGTCCATTCTCTCCCCCTGACATGGGAGTCTGTACACAACCCCTGTGCAGATTGTGGTGCCCTTTCCAGTCTCCAAGGTGACCCACAGTGCCTCCTCTCCTCCCTGTTTACTCTACACACACACATCTTAAATTAGACACTCAATTCAGTGGCATCAACACCAGAAGGCAGCCAGCACCAGTGGTTCTGGTACATCCCAGGCAGAGGGCAACGTAAGCAAAATTCACACAGCACTGCTACAGGGACATGGAGGTGCAGGTGAGGAGGAGGACATCATTGTTGTACTGGATGAGGAGGATTCTGGCAGTGGGAAAAGTAGTGGTCCTAGCATCCGGAGTACCACCCCAACCCAAAATGTGATTGCTACCCCACTAGTTATGAAAAATTAAAAAGCTGCTGAGGTGTGTTGTGCATCGCCACAGGCCATGCGCACCATTGGCAGTCCCCAGGCAAGGAGCACCCCCTTACTGGCACAATGATGAGGCAAGCTGTTTGGCACAGCATTAGGTGCATCACTGATGGCAGCAGTATCAAGAAAAGTTCAGCCGACGCTGACTTCCATTTTGGATAGGCGAACAAAATTCACGCCTAATCATGGTACAGTACGGGAGTTGAATGTAGCATGTGCAGAAATGATTGCTCTGGATTTGTTGCCATACTTCTTTGCAGAGAATGTGGGATTTAGGTGGTTCATGGCCCATGCCTTGCCAAAATGGCAAGTGCCATCCCACGTACATACTTTTCAAAGCATGCCATCCCTGAACTGTACAGTACTGTATGTGACATGGTACATCATGCCCTGCAGCCTTCCTCAGCACAGTATGTCCATCTGAGCATGGATATGTGGACCAGTGGGAAAACATCTGGTAGCTCTTACCTGTGCATTACAGCACACTGGGCACAGGTACCTGGGGTAGTGGCTGATTGGGGGAGAGGTGAGAATTGCACTAGGACAAACTGTGGTGGTAGCAACATGCCTGGTGTAAGGCAACATGCAACACTGACCATGAAGAGTATCCCCAGGTCACACACTGGAGAAAAGATGCTGGAAGTTGTACTAACCGTGATTGATCAGTGGTTCCACCCCCATGCACTGAAAGTTGGATTGATCGCCAGTGATAATGGCTCAAATGTGTGGAAATGCATCACTGGTGGGGGATTTGTCAGGGTGCCATGCCTGGCACATTGCGTTAACCTTGTGGTGCAGGCTTTCCTTAACCATCAGGATATAAAAGAAGTTTTGGCTCTTGCCCGACGCATCTGTGCCCACTTTGCATGTTCAGCAAAAGCATGTGACCATCTCCATGATCTGCTGGTAAAGAACAGGCTGCCTCAGCACTGTTTAAAGTTTGACGTTGTCACCCAGTGGAACTCCACCTTGTACATGGTGGAGCATCTATACCAGCAGTACAAGGCTATATCTGAGTGTCTTCTAATTCTAGCAAGTCATGACAACAGTGGAGCATCTGTGTGTCTTATAAAAGAGCAGTGGTGCCTAATGGATGGGCTCATCTCGATTCTGAGACCCTTCAAGCAAGCAACACAGGCAGTGAGTGGGGACACTGCCTGTATCAGTGAGTCCATTCCTCTGCTATGGGTGCTGAGGCAGACACTGCTGAATATGCAGCAACAGCTGGAGGCAGGTGATGACAGAGCAATTTGCTCATCAATGGAGCAATGCTGTCCACATTACATTCCAACACCCACATAATGTATATTATACAGTCCGAGGACTTTGGAATTGCAACAGTGCTTGACCCACATTATAAATGTGGGCTGGAAGCCATATTTCAAGGTGGGCATCATAAGTTGCAGAGGCTGACGGAACTACTCACTCAGAGGGTAAGTGGTGCACAGTTGCTACTACAGGCAACGAGGGCAAAGAAAGATGATGGTACTGCACAACGATCCCGTATTACTGCCACCCACTTCTCTTCATCTCAGCCAGGGTGTCAAACTGTAGAAAAGCAATGCAAGGTAAAGAAACCTATGCTGAATCCCATTTGGTCCTCCCTTAGTCAAGTGGGAGTTGCAGACATGGAGGAAACTGAGGAGGAGGAGGAGGATGATCACGCTGCACGTCTTCAACTGGCAAAATGCAAGGTAGATGCATATTTTGCAGATACAAAGAACCTCGCCATTGGAGATGAGCCACTACTATACTGGGGCACTAAGGTCAATGACTGGCCAGCATTAACTGCAGTTGCCCTGAAATTTTTTAGCTGTCCATCCTCCAGTGTCAGTGTTGAGTGGGTGTTCAGTTCACCAGATGCCATTATGCATGACAGGTGCACAAATGTATCTCCTAAAAATGTTGGCATGCTGATATTTATCAACATGAATGAGGCTCACATACCATCAAAAACAGTACTGTCCATGGTAACAGCACTGATTGACAGTGATGATGATGAGGAGGAAAGTGCTTTAGGCAGACCGGGATGTACCTTATCGTTATCTCGCAACATTGAAGTGGATGAAGCAGTGATGGAGAGGGAGTTCCCGTATGGTGACACTTCCAGTACTGAAGACTGTAAGGGATACTTCATGGAGGACGTGGAAGAATAATTAACTCTACTATTTATTTTCTCCTACTCCCTCCAGGTTCCCCTCCCCACCCATTCACAACCATGTACTCCTGGATGTCAACTTAATAACAATAATAATGTGTCACATTCAGTGCTGAGATATACATCAACAACTATTAAATAATGCTGCTTCATAATTGCATCAAACTGAACAGCTGTAAACAATGCACGATGCCACTTACGAATTACTGAACAGAACACCCACTGTAGCCAGCAAGAAACACTGCAGCCATGCAGCAGTGACCTCAACACTCACCCGTCTCCTCCTCCTGTCATCTCTTGTGTGCACTGTAGATGCCTTGGATCCTCCTCCAACACAGGCCGAAACAGCATGGCACAGCACTTCCACCACCAGTGGTATCGGTAATCGGTATGTAGTAGGCAGTCAACTGTGATAGAGAACCACCTCCTTTACCTCCTCTGTACTCCTTGGGCTGCTTCAGCTATGTCCTCTTCCTCCTCACAATCACATCAAGTAAGAAACAACATTGGCTTTGGTACCACTTCCACCACCGTAGTGACTGATGATTCACTGCCACCAATGTGAAACAGAATCACCCACTGTACCTCCTCAAAACTCTCTTCTTGACAGATTAATCTTGGTCCTCCTCCTCCATCAAGCCACTGACTGAAGTCTGCAAGGCATCATCATGCAAGTGTAACCACACTGCATCAAGGACTTTCTTCATCTGCTGTTGGTGAGACACCTGCACTGTATTGTCAGACACTACAGCACTTCTATAAGCCTACTAGATGCAGAAAATCAGACCATGATTGATGAGACTCATTGCAGCATTAAAATGTTTTCCTGTAATATCTTCTTCATGCAGGTTTTGCTGGTTCTACTACAGAACACAGACACCAAAACAGAATTGCACAGCCAGCAGTAGTACTCTAATGGTAAGTATCATTGTAATTTAATATTTTTCCTTTGCGTTAATTTACTCTCCTTTCTTTTGCTTTCCTTTATTTTACTTTTCTTTCCACGACTTTCATTCATAAAACTCCTTTCTTGTTTTCCAGGTGCTCTCTGTGGACTGACATCATTTGCTTGGTGAATCATCAAGCACATCGTTGCAACAGATTCAGGCACAAGGAATACCTGTAAAGATAAGGAAGAACAGCAGAGTCAGTGATTAAGAAATTAAATTTATTTGTCAATTATGCTACAGAAACAAGTGGACTCGCCACACACTAAAAATACCCCCAAATACTTATCTTCATGGTTAAACAATGTTGTGTATGAGTCAGACAACAGCATCTATGTTGTATCTGTCCAGCAGTGTGATGTCATATACAGAAATAGCTGAAAATCAATGACAGAGAATTACGAATATATTAGACTTCAAACAGTAGCAATAACCCCCCTCCATTACAATGAAAAGAAAACAAAGGTACTTACCTGTGCGGTATGTCTATATGCCATCATGAATCCAGCACCACACCGAGCAAGAGGCCGTTTCTCTGACTTTGGAACAACAGCAGCACACAGCAGCATCAAAGCACCATCTCCATGTGGCAATAGTGTTTCTCTTGCAAGCTACACATATGCTTTGCACCACCTTCTCTGGTGTGTGTGGCAACAGTATTTAACTGAAAATATGCTTTTTCTCTCTGGGGATGCAACTTCACATTTCTGGCAAGTGCTGGTGGCGGTGGTGGTGGTGGTGGTGGTGGCGTGGTGGGGTAGCAAGCCAAAAAATGCTTAGTATGATAAATATGTTTATGTTCTTTTGCAAACTTCACATACTCGGTCTCCACCTCCCTGGGGAGCTGGAGGAATGCGGGAAAAGTTCAACTGGTAAGGTGCAGGTCGGGGGAAGATGGAATCCCCATGGGAATGCGAGCAGGAGAAATGGAAGTATAGGGAAAGGGTGGAAGGTAGTTCTGCTAAATGCCAGGAGCTTGGGCAATAAAATGCCTGAGTTCCAGGTGATAGTAACTGAGGGAGAGGTGGATATGGCAGCGATCATTGAGACCTGGGCCACCACAAGGCACGACTGGTACCTGAACCTGGAGGGTTACACCATGTTCAGGAAGGACAGGCAGGGGAGGGAAGGGGAGAGGGGTAGCAATGATAGTCAAAAACTGCATTGGCATAGGAGGAGTGGAGGAGGCGAGGAGGCGGAGGGAACTGTGGAGGCGATTTGGGTCACCTTGATAACAAGGGGGGGGGGCAAGAGAGTATCCGCTACCTGGTGGGAAAGGTAGATTCCTAAGTATTTTAATTTATCTAAATCCCAACAAAAAGGGAACCTTTGTTTAAATGTTAAATAGGGAAGAAAATGAAAAGTTAATGCTTCAGCTTTGGTGGTGTTAAGTTTATACCCCGTGCATTTGCCGAAGTGGTCTAAGAGTTCAAACACTGACGGAACTGATTGAGGTGGGTTCGTTAAAAAAAGCAAGACTTCATCTGCATAAAGAGCTTCGTGATGTTCCATACCTTCCAGGTATGATGTGAACCACAGCAGTACTCCTAGGGTACCTCAGCAGTGCCATTATGACAGTGGCAGTGATGCCCCCATAGCACCAGTCACAAATGACCATCTTTTTGTTTTGTGGGCTGAGGTGAATGATCTGCACTAAGAATTGAACGCCTTCTGGCAGGAGGTGATGGATCAGTTTGACAGTGTCATGTCCAGCCATGAAAGGATCCTCACTCTCCTATCGAGCTGTGTGGTGGTAGTGGTGGGCATGGCTCATCTTCTGGCAGTGCTGGTGGGCTGGTCTGAGTTGTTCTGTTTCAAGTTTTATTTTAATTTATGTGTAGCTATTCTGTCATCTGCATTCCTAATTTCTCCACTCTAGTGGCCCCCTATTAAAAATAAAAAACACCCCAAAAATATAAAAAGTAAAAAAAAACTGTTGTTTTAAGGTCTGTTTTCTCTGTCCTCCTTTTTAGTATTGTTTCATTGATGTGGATGTCCCTTGCTTCTCCAGTTCTGTTATTTCTTTAATCCTTTTTTCACATGATGAACCACGTTCCTTCCTTTCATTTTTGTCACTGGTTCATCATGTGTACTCCCTCCTTCTATCCACAAATGTCAAGTATTTGTCACATTACATAAATTATGTGTCCATGGTATGTGATGGTGTGTAACTGGTAGTTGTGTTGTGTGCCATTTTTATTGAATCCCTGGTGCAAGCCATTAGAGACTCCCCTGGGATAAAGGGAATACAAATGGAAGCTATTCTACTGAGAAGTTAAACATAAATCTGTTTTAAGCACTTAGTATGTTTAATGTGTTGGCCAGAAATGTGAAGTTGTGTCCCCAGAGAGAAAATGCATCTTTTCAGTCGAATACTGTTGCTGCGCACACCAGAGAAGATGGTGCAAAGCATATACTAACATACTAAAATGCCAGCAGAATCACTCCTTCTATCCACAAATGTCAAGTATTTGCCACATTACATAAATTGTGTCCCAATGGTATGCGATGGTGTGTAACTGGTAGTTGTGTTGTGTGCAACTGCCAACCACCCAAAGAAGTGCAAACCATAACACAAACATGAGCTATTCTACTGTGAAGTTGAACATAAATTTGTTTTAAGCACTTAATATGTTTACTGTGTTTGCCAGAAATGTGAAGTTGTGTCCCCAGAGAGAAAATGCATCTTTTCAGTCAAATACTGTTGCTGCACACACCAGAGAAGATGGTGCAAAGCATATATTAACATACTAACATACTAAAATGCCAGCAGAATAGGCCTAATGGTCTTTTGTGTCTGCTCCTTTGGTCATCCCCCACCCTGGGAGCTGACCTTGCTGCCCCCCTCGCCCACTCTGGCTTCTCCCTTCACAGTACCGGATATTTCCGCTGCACTGGACTTTGCTTCCAGAGCCCTTCCCCTGTACCAGTCCCACCCCCTCTTGAACCCCTCCACCATCTCTGCCTCCACCAGCCCCCTGGGCAGTGCATTCCATGGCTTCACCACCCTCTCAGTGAAGTAGCACCTCCTCCTTTCTCCCCTGAATCTCCCCTCCAGCTTCCACCCATGCCCTCTAGTTGCCCCCCTCCTTCCTTTGCCTTAAAAAGGCTAATGCCACCTCTGTATTCTGTTGAACAAGGGATTCCAACTCTTGCCTAACCTGAATTAACTGGGCCTCCACTGAGTTATCGCCCTGCTGATGGGCAGTCTGGAGGAAGTGAAGGGACGCCTGCAGGTGAACTTGTTTTTCCCTCCGCTGCTTGGCCTGGAGGGAGGAGTATTGGATAAGGTGGCCCCGTAGGACAGCTTTCAGCGTGTCCCATCTGATAGTGGAGGAGGCTTCCAGGTTTGAATTGTCCCTTAGGAGTTCTTGTATTTTCTCATCGAGGAATTCTCAAAACTGGGGACTTTTAAGGTGGACAGAATTCATTCTCCACAATGTATTTCACTTCTCAAGTCCAAAATCCCATGTAGTAATGACTGGGACATGGTCAGTATGGACAATATCACCGATAGTTGCCACCCTAAGGGTGTCTAAACATTCTTTCTGTGTATAGCAATGGTCTATCCTAGAGTAGAAACCATGTACAGCAGAGTAAAAGGTATATCTCCTGTCCCTAGGGTGAAGGGTGCGCCATACATCAACCCAACCCACTTCCTGTATAAACCTCTTAAAGAATTTATGAGGTGCCGGTTGTCTGCCTCTTAACCCCGGTGGAGTCAACGCTTGGGTTGGGGGTGATATTAAAATCCCCTGCTAACACCAAGGTACCCTTAGTAAGCTGGACTACCTTATTCAAAAGGGAACAGAGAGTTTGCTGGGTGGAACCAGGGGGAAAGTACACATTAGCAAGTGTAACCTCCCTATTCTGCAGCAAACCCTGGACTATCACCGTGCGACCCTCAGGGTCAGCACATGCAGAAGTAGCTTTAAAGGGAATAAGGCTAGAGATCAGTATGGCAACCCCCCTCCGCCTTCCACTGGGGAAGGAGGAGGAAAAAAATTGTGAAAAACCTCCCCTAGCCAGCGTTCCATGTTCTGCTTTATTCATATGTGTTTCTTGCATAAATATTATTCCTGCATGGGTCTTTTTAAATAGTGAAATCCTTCTTGTTCTCTTGACAGGGCTGCCCAGCCCATTAACATTCAATGAGAAGATCTGCAAGGGTGCCCCAGACATTGTATATTATTTCAAACATCCAGAAAAGAATTTTCCTGTGCCAAACCCTGGATTCTCGGTTTATTGACACTGACGTATTTGTTTATTTTTAGAAGGAAGTGTGACTGGCTAAGTGGGATATAGTGAGGATAACTCTCCTCTAACTGTGTTAAACATATAACTGGCCTAAGATACTTTAACTGGACAAATTTAACTATTTGGGCCAACTGGGCCAACAGAACCAGGCTGATCAGCTGTCCGGAAAGAGTACTTCCATCTTGTCTGTCATATGTCATGACCTTGGTGTGTGTTCAAGACACTCACCTATGCTCTCAGTATTGTTAAGAGCGTTTGACACCTTGGTGGCAGTTGTGGGGGAGTAGGTGTTGGTGACGTCAGTACCGTCCCTGATCCTCCCCTATGATAGGTTATTATATTGAAGAGGGGTGTGAGATTGAGAGTGGGAGAGACATGGGGGGAGGAGGTCCCCAGCTGCCACTCAGACTCAATAGAGGAAATGACCCTTTACTTATCAGGGCTAGGATCCTTATCTTTTCTTTAATAGGAGATCAGGTGTGGGGGTGTATAGGGTGGTCGGGGGGGGGATTTACGATAAGGGCGAAAGCATGGACAACCACCATCCTGTGTGTCTGCCCCATAGATTATCAGAATTGCATGTAAGGCACAATATCATTCAATTTCAGTCATTCGGTTAACCCTTAGTGGATATATTCACCCCTAGAGTCTCCCAGTAATTTTTCCCTCAGAGCAGGTGGTTAGTAAATATTAAGTGTGGTTTCAGTCCCAGTATAGATAGTAGAAGCTTGAGACATAGGCAGAAATGGGGGAGAGAAGCAAATCTTTCGCCTCGTTTTGCCATTTGAGAAGATTAGTTTAGCATCTTAGTGGGGGGCAGGGGGAAATCAGAACAGCTGTTTGCTGAAAGGAGCAATTAAACTAGCCCCTAAACCTGCAGTTTGTTGGTTAGAAAGTATAGATATGAAATTTAGTGGACTGGGACTTATCTGAGAGTTTGATGCTGAGTCAGTCTGTCCTTGGAAATTCTTGTTATTTGGTGCTGGACACATTCAGCTGCTCAGAAGGAAGAAAAATTGGGGGGAGAATTTTCCAAAAGTCCTCGTTCTTCGATTGCCCTGTAGATCATGTTCTTTGCAGTAAAGTCTTTTCCCCCTTCTGCTGGGCGCAGTTGTAACTGCTTCAACGTGGGGAACCTTTGTTGTTAGGCCTCACGGCGATCATTTCAGTGGTTGAACTCTGTGATTGCTGGTGAAGCGAGTTAGTGATTTGCTTGATGGCTTCCTGCCCCTGTCTTCAGCGTGCCTCCTTCATTCTCGCGTTCCAGAGCCGCTGAGACAATTTAGAGGCTAGGGTTGGCTTCTGAGTCACTAGGCTCTGTTGTACCTCTATTTGCCGGTTTTTAAGTTCCGTGCTAGCAGCCAATGCCGTTTCGAAGGTCTGTGGGCCATCTGGAAAATGAATTACTATCTTAGCAGGGTAAGGAGTACGGAATCGTAGCCCTGTGGCCTTGCGCGCTCGCATGATCGGTATGTACTGCTTCCTACGATTCATGATCTTAGGGGCATAGTCATTCTCTACATATATATCGTGTGTTTGATAAAGAACTTCCCCTTGTTTCCAAGCAGCATGTAGGACTGTCTCTTTTTTTTGGAATCTGAGGAACCGAACCAGTATAGTATGGGGGCGGGCTCCCTGCACTGGTTTCGGCCGAGTGTACGATGAGCTTGTTCCAGTTCCAGGGTCAGAGGCTCGGTGAGTTGTATGGACTCTTGTATGAGCTGCCTTATAAATTTGAGCATATTTGATCCCTCGGCTCCCTCCGGTATACCCAAAATGCAAAAAATTGTTTCTTCTACTGCTACTTTCAGCATCCTCCGCTCTTGCCTGTAGTTCCTGGATTTCCTGATGCAGCTGGGAGATTGCTCATTCTGTAAAATCTATTCTGCTGTCTGTCTCAGTGGCCTGTACCTCGAGAGCTTCTTGATGGGTTTCTATTTTAGCAATGTCTGTACGTAGGGCAGTCACCGTTGAGTGCATCTCCTTGTGGAAATCCCATAATTCAGAAAGGACCAGTGTCATTTGCCTTTGGATCGAAGTTAATGGTATCTAGTTTTGCTTGTTACTGGATCTGCTGCCGAGGCCTGTAATCCCTCTCTGCCTGAGTCCCCGTCCGTCAATCTGCCTTCATCTTTCCCCTCGTCAGGTATAAAATTTTTCTTTTCACCTCTTTTAGGCATGTTTGGTAAATCTCCTCACAGTATCTGCTAGTTTTGCTTTGAAATTCACTGTGTTTAGGAGATTTTTATCAGGGAGGTTCAGGAGCCAAATGAGCTATGCTGCCATTAAGGGTATGATGTCATCAGAAGTCCCCAATGAAGTTTTAACATCAGAGAGGTAATTTCCATGAAGATTTTTGTGGGGCGAATTTGGTGGCTTTGTGGGAACTTCGCTGTCGGATTTAAACTTTGGAACATCTCTACCTGAGAGTTATCATTAGTGATTCCCAGAATCAATCAAGCCACTGTAACAAGACCTATAGTGAGGCAAACAGGATGATGGGCTATATAGGGAAGGGTATTTTCAGCAGAAGAAAAGTGGTAATATCTCTTTATAGATTGTCGGTGAGGCCCCACCAGGAATACTGTGCTTAGTTTTGGAGTTTGTTTATTTGGTTAGTTAGTTAGTTTTTGTGAACCAGGTGAGGTGCACTACACAAACAGTTGCCTATTTTCAGGCATGACCCGGGAGTAGTACATACATAGACAATGGATATATAGTTCATGTTAACAGTGAGGTGCAAGTTTTTTTTTTGTTAGTAAAATAGGACATAACGTTTAACAGTACAAACAACCAGTAGTTACATGTTAGATTACATACATATTAGCAGTAGGTCATATCATTTAACAGCATGAGAAGGCAGTAGAGATTTAGGTTACATACATTCAAAAATCTGGAGGGGGTAGAATTGCTCATATTTATTTATTTATTGAAATGTTTCACTAGGAAGGCACACTGAGCAACAAATCATTTGTCTCCTGGTGCAACCTGCGGGGAAGGTGTACAA
The DNA here is from genome assembly GCA_016271365.2 of Neoceratodus forsteri. Classification (NCBI taxonomy): domain Eukaryota; kingdom Metazoa; phylum Chordata; order Ceratodontiformes; family Ceratodontidae; genus Neoceratodus; species Neoceratodus forsteri. The sequence continues at coordinate 478,272,535 of CM028131.1, forward strand.
TAGCAGTGAGACATTAAACATTCAAGTGACAAGATCAACATTAACATACAATTGTAAGGCAGGTGTTGCAAACAGTGTTGCACATAATATGTAAAAAGAATGGACAATAAGTGCCGGGTTAATAAGTAAACAAGTGCTTACGTGAAAAAGGAGGGGGGAAAGGAGAGGAAAGGGTGAGGTGGGGAGGGAGAAGAGTCGTGTCCCTGGAGACCCCTTCAGGATGCGAGGAATCCTACAAAGGGACTGGGGGGACCAGAGAGAAGGGGATAGGTACTGTCCCAGAGAGAAAGGGAGATAAGACTGTAGGGATGAAAGATGGAGGAGAAAGAGAAGGAGGAGGTGTGACTTAAATGCTATGAGGGGGAATAGGACCTAACCCAAGAGAGGACCCTTCAGGATGTGGGGTACCCTGTCAAGGGTTTGAGGAAGGTCAGTAGATAGGGATTAAATAGGGATAGGAGAGTGAGAGAGTGAGAATTGAACTCTTGAGGGGGAGAGAATTCGCACCTTTGGAGGGGATGGGGCCTAATCAATAGTCCATCAGGATGCATGGACCCATGGGGAGCATTTTGGATCCCCTTACATTCTGTGAGAGATCAAGGGGGAGCAATTTGGGGGAAGGGGAGGAGAGCTACAAATTTGAGGATGGTTGGGTGCACAGGGTAAAATGAAGGTGTTAGTAGAGGGGGTAGGGTTTATCCAGGGTTCAGAGGTGGGAATTAGGGAGGGCCATGGCAGGAGCAGCTAGGTGCAAGGTAATTATTGAGGGCAGAGCTGATGGAGTAGGTGGAGGATGAGTGCTGGATTTGAGAGGGGATGGAATTCCAAATTTTTGGGAGGCAGTGAGAGTAACTGGATTGGCCGATTAGGGTGGATCTATAGGGGGACTATGAGGGTGCGGGAGTCAGTTGATCTAAGGGAATGGGGGGATGGGGAGTTGTTTTAAAGGAGGAAGTGAGGTAGGAAGGGAACTCACCCAACCAGTGCTTGGAGGTGAATTTAGCATGGTAGGAGAGTTGCCTATTTGTAAGAGAGGAGACGGATAGGGCACGATAAAGATATCAGTGGTGGGTGCGAGGGGGGGGCATCAAGGGCAAAGCAGCAGAAGGAATTAAAGAGGGTGTCCAGTCTGGCCAGGGAGGATTTAGGAGCAGAACCATAGACTACGTCACAGTAATAAAAAATGGGCAGTATCATCTTTTGAACAAGTTCACGCCTAGCCTTAGGAGGGATACAGCTATGGTTCCTGAACAGGCACCAAGCTTGGGGAGCAGTTCTTTTCTGGATGGCGTCAATATGTCCAGAGAAGTTTAGCTGTTGGTCCAACCAAACATCTAAGTACCTGAGGGAGGATGTGTCCTCAAGTAAAGTCCCATCAAGGGTTTGGAAAATGGATAGGGAGGGAAGCCTAGAGAGTCTCTGCCTAGTGCCAAAGGTCATGGAGACAGTCTTCTTGGTGTTGAGGAAAAGCTGATGGTTAGCAAACCAGATCTGAACCTTGTTGAAGTCTTACTGTAAGCAGGTTGTAACCTCAGCAGGACAGAATCCAGGTGCATGCAAGACTGTATTATCGACATACATATGGGTCTGTTCACAAAAAGGGGTTACCAAGGAACCCATTACTTTGATTGAATTGTATTGCAAAATTAAAAAAAAGATTTCCCTAATGCAAGTGCTGCTTTTTAAGGGTAGTTGGTAGTAAAGATAGGTAACATAATGTTTTTTTTTAATTACAACCCTAACATATATTTTTTTCAATTTAAGTTAATTTACTGTTGATTTTCTTGCATCAAAAATGTGACATTAAAACCAACATGTTTGTTGTTTGTTACTGTGAACTCATTTTACTTCACAGTACTCAAACTAAACGTCTTGTTTTAAGATATCCACACCATCCTGGCCCTTTACTTTATTCCCATTGGCTGCAGAGATGCTCAATAGTTTCCATGATAGGTGTAACGTGTAGTGTCTTCCTTTGTTACACCCATCACAGTGAACCCCACACTGACTTCCAGTTAGTTGTTTAAAATTCTTGCACTTTTCCTTGCTCCCTGGATCTCTCAGCTTCTGAGAGAAAACATTGATTTGTCCATGACCCCTAGCACAATGATGCTATGTGGCTGTTTGATCCCCCACCTGACACGGTGTCCTAGATTTACCTATGTTTGCACATCACAGGTGGGGAGTCAGTCTGGTAGCCCAACGTGATACTTGTCTTGAGTCTGTGCAGGAAAAGCAGTTCGAGTTGGTGGCAGTATAAAAGTCACGTTTGTGACTGGATCTTCCTCTTTTCCTTCACATCCAGTGAGAGTTAAAGAGCGGTGTGTTTGCCACTCCTCAGCGTTACAACCATCATGAGGTGAGTGACTAGTTACAACCATCATGGTGGACAAGTGACAATTAGCGAACTGGGCAACTGAGATCAATCCTATAGGATTGATTGTTCACTGGTGGCATTAGTATGCAAGTTCTCCGATTTTGGAGATGGGGGGGGGCTTTTCATTTCACTGACTGAACTTGCTGGAGTTAGTGAAACACAACAAAACCTGTGGTGTGTCTGATCACCCATCACATTCTCTCATGAGTCTCTTTAGTGAGGTTAGAAATGGAGCCAGTTAGTATACATTTTAAAAGGACTATGTCCATGTATCGTCAAGTATGTAAGCTCTGTGGTTTGGTCCCGACCCATTTACCTGCATTTTTGTTTGTACATGTTCCCTTTTGAGAGAGATTAGTAGTGGAGATCTCCTCTGGACAGTTTTAACTCGGAGGCATATGTTGCATGGCAACAAAAATATTAAATGATTATTCAAGCATCCTGGTGTTTTGTTCTGGATGTCAGAGCTCTAGTGCAATAAATTTCATTGTGATGCTAACTGTGTGAGCTCCAGTGCAGCAACACTGCACAGCCTAGAAGGTAGAAGCTGTGAATGAGCTTGGTACATCCAACAGATGGACCTGGGTCTGATTTCTTCAACCTCCACTTGCATGCTGTATGACTCTGAGCAAATCCCTAAATCCCTAAACCTCCCCTTTGCTCCCTGGTCATCCCTGAAAATAGGCAACTATACCTAGTGGGCCTTACCTGGTTAACATGGAATAAAATAATGTTTAAATGTGTTATTAATTTAGTTGATGTTCTATTTTACCAGGGTATGTCTTTGTTTTTTTGCTGCCAAATATTTTGATGTACCTTCTGTGTCCTGTTGTATTATTTTTATTTCGGTATTGTTTACAATCTTCTTCCCAGGACCTCCTTGTAGCTGAGCTGTGTAGGTGGTGGAGTCATTTTACTCGTGGTCTGGTGCAAGGGTTCATCAGATTATGGGCTAGGTCTCATTGTTTTGTCATTACAAATACGTGTGAGAGGCAGTGACTGAAAAAAAAGTTTGGGTATTCTTTGTAATTGCTGTCCACACATTTTGCATGGCGGCAGGGTTGGGGGCTTAATGTACTGTGAACTGTGAATGCTTTGTTTTTTATTTTTAATCTTGGAATAAATGTTATATTGTAAAAATGTATACAGAAAAAGTGAAAGTGTGTTTTGACTCTTCCTGAGTGAGCATTCATATTTGGCCTTCCTGAGCACCATGTGGCTTCCCTGCTGGTAGGTGGTGGTTGGGGGAGGTACCCTTGGTGCCTTTGATGCTGGTCTCATTATGGCCAAATATGAATGCTCACACAACCTCATTGCTTCCGATTATCCGAATCATTGTGTCTTGGTAGAATAAGAGAAGTGGTGTAGTTATGCTGTGGTTATTATGCTGGCCTGGGAGCGTGTCCCAGACAATCTTTTGACTCAGCCTGTGTGAGCATTCATATTCAGCCTTCATGAGTACCATGTGGCTTCCCTGATGATGTTTTGTGGATGGGGTGATACTCTTGGTGCCTTTGACGCTGGTGGGGTACTTAACAGACTGTTAATCTAACTCTTGAGAGTGCCTTATTGCATTTATAAAAATTTATGCCATGGTGATCAGGCTGTACATGACAGTGTAACAGGGATTATTGTAAGACTTTTGGATTCCTAACAGCCAATCAGATTGCAGCATTTCTGAAAGCCTTTTTATAATAGCCCATCTTTTGTTCTGTCAAATTGTCCTGAGTGTTCCATGCCTCTCCCTTGATTGAAGGATCATGTGGAGTGTGTATGCTGACTCTTTTGTACCGTCAAATGGCCTTGAGTGCTCTGTCCCTCACCTGTCGAATGATCTTGAGGTTCCGTGCCATGTAGAATAGTTAAAAGTAGTGTAATTATAATAAACATGTTGTTTTTTAATGTGATGTCATGTTTAAAAAGCCTTCAGTCTATACAAGTAAACCTTTTTACTCATTAACAGTTGTGTGGTGCCTTTTATTACACTCGCAGTGATGTGTGGTGTGTCTTGTTACACTCAGCATGGTGTGTGGTGTGTATTGTTACACTCATCATGGTGTGTCTTGTTACAATCATCACACTAGACCCCGTTTTTCTTGGTAATCTTAACATTTTTTACATTAAAACATTGTGATTTTTTCACATGTGGGTCATAGTATCTTAACCTGTATTACACAATTCATCTATGGTCACCCTTTATTACACTTGCAGTGATGTGTGGTGTCTCTTGTTACACTCATCATGGTGTGTGGTGTATACTGTTATACTCATCACAGTGTGTCTTGTTACAATCATCACACTAGACCCCATTTTTCTTGGGAACCTTAAAATGTTTTTATTTTAAAACATTGTAATTTTTTTCATATATGGGTCATAGTATCTTAACCTGTATTACACAATCCATCTATGTTCGATTTGAAAATTTCACTCCCATGTCACACTTTGGCAACCCCTTTTCATGAACAGACCCAGATGTATAGCGGAGGACAGGGAGCAAACAGAGGGAAGGTCGTTCAAGAAAAAGGAGAATAGGAGGGGCCCTAATACAGAGCCTTACATATGTTGGTATTCACAGTGCTGTGTGCCCTCAGAGATGGGGCCAAGGTGCAGGAGCAAGCATATGATTGTAGAAGGAAATGTTTGAACTGTTCTCAAAAGGTTATGGCTGTAGTACACTGTCTGATGCAGGGAGGGACCTTGTTCCATAGTTTAGGAGGCAGATGTGACAAAGCCTATTGATTCAAATTTGTTTTTTACCATCGGTGTGGACAGTGGTTCCAGGTCTGAGGGCCTAAGAGGGTAGGCAGTTTTGTAAGGTACCAGATAGGAGAAGAAGGACTCTGGGATGCGGTTGTTCAGCACACTATGAATTGTGTTCCCAAGACAGTAGTCCCTCAGACAAGCAGAGGCATCCATCCTAGTTTAGAATATAGAGTACAATGGTGGGCGAGATGACTGCTGGATAGTACAAATCTACAGATATTATTGTAGGCCACATCCAATTTGAGGAGGTTATGATTGGAGGTGCAGGAGAAGATGGGAAGTCCATATGTTAACTTCAGGAGTAGGATACCACTGGCCACTGACATTCTAGCAGAGGGGGTGAGATTGTAACTAATCTGGTAAGCTAGTCCCAATCTTGTGTTGACATCTTTACAAATGTTGGTCAGGTGGAAGGAGAATTCCAGAGAGGGATCTAGAGTGATGCCCAGGTATCTGCAGATTGGACAGTGTCGAGGGGGATGCCTGCCATGCTGATTACCTGTAATGGTGTTTGCAGGGTTTTTAGATGAGAAGGGGCACCAAATAGCCTACCCTGGGATTTGGTTGTGTTCATAATTAGTTTATTTTGGTGGAACTACTTTTGAACACTCATTAAGTCTGCTGTCAATTTCCTGTTGAGATCAGTAATGTTTGTGGAGCTTGTGTAGAAGACTAGGTCATCTGCATACATGAGGGGTATACTGTTGGTAAGGCATTGCTGGATTATGTTGATGTTGATGTAGATGGAAAAGAATAGGGGGCCTTGAATGGACCCCTGAGGGATACCAATGTTAACTGGGGCAGGACTGGATAGGGAAGGGCTGAATCAAACAATGTGCTTTCTGTTAGCCAGGTAATTGTTGAATCAGGATAGAGTGGAGTCAGAGATTCTTAGTGCACTAAGTTTGTTACAAGGTAGATAGTGGTCAACCATGTCAAAAGGTTTTGTTAAGTCAGTAAATACAGCACCTGTGAGTTCCCCATTATCTAGTGAACAAGCAATCTATTAGTCAAGGAGACCAGGGCCATGGTGGTACTATGATATTGTCTGAAGCCGTGTTGGAATGTGGAAAGGAGGTTGTAGGTCATGAGAGAGTTAATGAGCTGCGTTGATACTATTTTTTTGAGGCTCTTATTGAGGGCAGGTAGGATAGCTATTCTATAGCTGTTTATAATTTTAATATTGCCTTCTTTGGGTTCTGGAACAATGGTTGACATTGTCCAGATGATGAGCACTGTGTTTGTGGTAAGTGATAACTTCGTGATTCTAGCCATAGGAGAGGACAACTCACTGGCTGCTAATTTTAACAGTCCAGGCTCAATGCCATCTGAGCCCATAGACTTGGACAGGGATATTTCTAAGAAGTTTGAAGATTTCAGAGACCTTTACTGTCTTGAAGTAGAAAGCGGGGTGTTATATGGGGTTTATTTCAGGGGATGCAGCTGATTAGTCGGAGAGGGGGTAGAGGCTGAGGAGTATGCAGATAAGTCAGTGAACAAAGCATTGAATGCATTTGAAATAGTGGCTGGATTGTTACAGTTGATGCCTCCAGTCTCAATATCTAGAGGGTTGGGGGATAGAGTCATTCCCATGGAATTTTTATGATGTTCCAGAACTATCGGGGATTACTGCAGCTGGAATTAAGCTGCGCCTTGTAATACTGACTCTTCCTGTCTAATGGCCTTTTTATATTTATTTTGGATGTTCCTATACATTATCCAATCAGCTTGGAATTAGTAGCTTTTAAAGAATCCATTTTTTGTCTCTTTTATTATCGCAAGTAGTGATCAGTCCACCCATTTGTTAAATGTGCCACAAACTCTTCTTGTGGTAACTGGTGTATGCTTGTCCAGGATATGTTTACTTGTGGAGTTGAAAGTAGAGACTGCCTGGTTAACATCATCTGTAGACCAGAAGAAGGACCAGTCAGTAAGAGCTATGTCAGATTTGAAGTGGAGAGGGTTTAGTTGGGAACGATTGTGGAAGTGGAGTAAATGATATGGGGAGGTTATGGGTCTTAGCTCTCCAACAACAATATATTGGGGAGTGATCACTTACAGAGTCAGATAGAACTCCTGAGCATACAGTACCATTTGTGTGGGGGTCAAGTATCCAGTCTAACATTGTATTACTTTGCCCTTTTTTGAGCATCTGGTAGGTTGTGTGATAATTTGGGTTAATAGTAGTTTGTTCAAGGATAGTAAGACAGAGTGATTCCTGTTCTTTAACCAGTCTATACTGAAGTCACCAAGTATAAGGAATTAATTGCTGTGGACTAGTGGATCAATGGCTTCTAGTGGTCGTAGGAGTGCCTGAGAGCTCATGGTAGGAGGCAGATAGGCACAGAAAATGTGCAGTGTTTTAGCATTAATAAGGGTGAGGATAGCGTGGCCTAGTTCATTATGTAGGCCAGCGGGGGTAAGGGAGCTGGAGGAGGATACATTTAAGTGATCCTTGAAATAGGTCATAGTGCTCCCTTCCCTCTTTTGGGGAAGCTCTATCAGACCTTATAAACCTATAGCCTGGGATATCGCATAGGTTGTCAGGTATGTTGACATGTAGCCAAGATTCAGATATACAGAGGATGTCAACCAGATAGTGAGCTGCCCACACAATGCGCTCTTTATTTTTGAGAAGATTTCTAATATTCCGGTGCATGATTATGAGCCCTTTGACTTCTTGCCATGGGGGTAGGGAGTAAGAGTTCATTGGAGAGGTGGGCCCCAGGTTTGTTTCTATATCCCCACCTATGAGTAATTGGAAAAAAACAAGTAGGATGGTGGTCATCAGTAGGGGGAATAATTTTGTTACTGTACTATTTTTGCTATGTTTACTCACATATTTTTATACGTAGTACTATCGCTTTTGGATTACATGCTGCAGATTATCAATTGATTTTTATAGGGGAACCACCAAAGTGTTAGATAGGGAGAAGTCTGCATCCTGTTGTAGCATTTCATCAATGCTGTGGTCAATGGGAACTGTGTCAGTGACAGTGAGTGTTACTGTCAGGGAAGTAATGATGAAGACAGGAAGATGGTCAATCTGAGGACATCCATATGTGAGGTGGGATGGGGGTTAAGGGTTACATGATTCCCTTGGCCATGGAAGTAGGGGTTTAAGTAGTTTGTAATACAGAAAAGAGAGTAGGAGATGTACTGCACCCGCTGATCTGACTTTTTTACATAGAAACACAGAAACATAAAATTTGACAGCAGATAAGGATTGCTTGGCCCACCTAGTCTGCCCATTTCCCTACCTAATGGATAAGCTGCAGATCCTAGTTAACCAACAGCCTACTTCCTCCTACCCCCACTAGAAATGTCTGTCCCATTCATTCTTGAATTCCCCAACTGTTTTTGACTCCACTACCTCCTCAGGAGGGCTGTTCCATGTATACACAACCCTCTCCATGAAAAAATACTTCCTCACATTACCTCTGAGCTGTCCCCCTTCTATCTTCAAATTGTGCCCCCTTGTTCTTGCACATCTCTTTTTCTGAAAGATGCTACCCTCTTGGACACCATTGATTCCCTTGATGTACTTAAAATTTTCTATCATGTCTCCCCTCTCCCTCCTCTCCTCGAGGGTATACATATTAAGCTCCTTTAATCTCTCTTCATATGTCTTGTGGTGCAGACCCTGCACCCTTTTAGTTGCCCTCCTCTGGACAGCCTCCATCCTGTCTATGTCCTTGTGGAGATGGGGTATCCAGAACTGCACGCAGTACTCCAGATGGGGTCTCACCAACTGTCTGTACACAGGGATAACAACTTCATGTTTTCTACTGGTGATGCATCTCTCTCTATGCCTCCTAGTATCCCACCAGCCCTCCTTACTGCCTTCTTACATTGCTTGCCCACCTTAAGGTCATCTGATATGACTACCCCCAGGTCCCTTTCCATTTTTGTTGTTGTTAGTATCTCACTCCCCATTGTGTACTCTTCCCCTGGGTTTTTGTTTCCCAGGCGCATTACTTTGCATTTTTTTGCACTGAATCTAAGCTGCCATACTTGTGACCATTCCTCCAACCTTGCCAAGTCCCTTTGCATCCTTTCCACTCCATCTTCTGTATCAACCCTGTTGCAGATCTTTTTGTCGCCTGTAAAGAGACATACTTTTCCTTCCAGTCCCTCTGCAATGTCACTTATAAAGACATTAAAGAAGACTGGTCCCAGTACTGAACACTGCGGTACCCCACTAGTAACCCTCGTTTCTTCAGAGTGAACTCCATTTACTATTAACCTCTGCAAACTGCTGTCCAGCAAATATTTTACCCAGGCTACCACCCTGGGACCCACTCCATGGCTGGCTAACTTGTATATTAATCTTTGTGTGGTACTGTGTCAAATGCCTTGCTAAGGTCTAGGTAGGCCATGTTCATAGCCACTCCCTGGTCTACTACTTTGGTCACCCAGTCAAAGAAATATATTAGATTCATCTGACATGACCTTCCCGCTGTGAATCCATGCTGTCTTGGGACCTGTGCCCCACTGGCCTCTAGGAACTCAACAATTATTTCCTTTACAAGTGATTCCATCATTTTCCCTACTACTGAGGTCAAACTAACAGGTCTGTAGTTTCCTGCCTTGTTCCAACTTTTGTGAAGGGGAATCATGTCTGCCTCCTCCAGTCCTCCGGTACAATACCATCCTCCCATGATTTGTTAAAAAGGGTAGTCAGTGGTGTCACTAGTTCTACCCTTAGTTCTTTTAAGGTGGCATGTGCTGGTATTTGGGGAATTCCAAGTGTGAGCTGGCAATAGGTGTTGAATGGGGTATACCAATTTGCCATGCTGCAGGTGAGCAGAACTTCACTGATTGTTTTTTTTTTATCTGCCCATCTCTCTATAAAAGCAGCACTAGCTTTGGATGGGTGGGGAGTGTTAAGCGGTGCCACATGAACTGCGGAGTCATTCCGAGCGCTACTGAAATAGAGAGCAGAGATGTTGCTCTGCTGCTAGTGGTACCTGTGTGCTCTGGAGTCTGATGTGGGGTACTGTAGGTGGGGAAGGGTGTTTAGAGCTGGCCCTCATTGCCCTGCAAATCACCGTCAGTTCTTGGGATGTATCAGGAGGGGTACTGACAGCAGAAGGAAAGAGGTAATACTACCTCTTTGTAGATTGTGGGTGAGGCCACACTTGAGTACTGTGCCACGTTCTGGAGTCCTCACATCAGGAAAGATAAGGCCAGGCTAGATATGGTGCATCAAAGGGTGACAAAGATGGTTCAGGGCCAGCAGGGCAGGTATTATGAGGATTGCCTCAAGGTACTGAACATGCAGTCTCTGGATACCAGATGGGAGAGGGGTGCTATGATAAGGCCATCAAGTTCCTCAAAAGAATTAACAAGGTGAGCTGTGGGGAATTATTCAGCATTAATAATAGGTCAAGATCACATGGGCATGAGTGGAAACTGACATGAGGGAGGGAGGTTCAAAAGAAATATGAGAAAGTATTCTTTTACAGAAAGGGTAGTGGAACTGTGGAGCATTCTACCAGCTGAGGTGGTGGGCACAAAAAACATTAATGGTTTCAAGTGTAACCCCCTTGTTACCCGGGGTTACTAGAATCCCAGTAAGACCTAGTGGTAGGCAGGGAAGGCAGCTTGTGAAAGTCCAGTTAAATGGATTTCACACTGTCTCACTCTGTACTCAGTCTCAGCTGAGACTGAGGGATGACATCGCCATAGAACTATCGCAGCTGCACGAGCCACAATGGATTCTGCAGAAGGGAGTTAGAGTAGAATGTTGGGAGGTTTGAACAGTCAGTATGTGTTCAGTTGCAGTTTGGAGCTTGTTGTGAGAGGAGCACAGCAGCCCTGTGCTAGGCTCTTGGAGCCTCAGCCTTGAAATAGGGCTACAATTAGGGAAAGGTGTGTGTTTCCGCCTAAAGAGAGACACAGTAAGCTGTTTTTTAGTGGTGGAGACCACTGATTTGGGTCTCTGAGCCCCATCCCTCAGGGGATGGGGCAGGAAAGTTTGTCTGCTATTCCAGGGGTAACCCCCTGGCTACTGCTGGAGAAAGAAGCTGCCTTATTTTGTCTATGAGTGTGGGGTACAAGAAGATTTCGTGATTCACCTGTGGGACATCTGCAACCGAAGGGCGAGTTCTGCTCTTTCTAAAGGGCCCAAGTTTCACCCTGAACTGTGTTAAAGTGGGGATTGGACTGCTGAAGTAGTGGGAGCCTAGAGTAATAAACAGCCAAAGTAAAAGTATGTTCAAGTCCAGCACATAAGGAAGTCAAGACATGTAGAGGAGATGTGACATACGTCTACCCAGTAATCTACATTGCTAAGCTGTCAAAAGAGTTGTTTAGTTTCCAGAGAAATGGCCGGGTATGGATTGTGGGAGCTGGAGGTGGGAGACCCCCCATCTTTAGAACCAGGTCCACCTCTACGGATTTGCTCTGTGGATTTCTACTTTGCCTCAAGCACTTGGCCAGTGATGAGGGAAGTACCCAGACGTGGGATGGAAGGAAAATTCCCTCTAGGAGTCGAAGGCTCTAAGCTGGTTTGGGGAACCACCAATTGGAAAACTGTTTCATTCCCATAATGGACCGCAGATCAAGTGGCCGGCGGGGGAGCCGGGCCAGTGGGGAAAACCCAAGTAGTGTACAAGTTGGGCTGTGTACCCAAAGCTGCGTGCAAGTCTGGGCTGTGTGCCTGGTGGGTTTAGAGCCTGAGGGCTGGAAATATGAAGAAGTGTTCTGTTATCTCTAATCTGCATTACCAGGAATGTAGCCCCGTGGGGGTCCGTCTATGCTTTGTTTGTTCAGTTGGGATGTGAATAAAAGCCACACTGTAGAATCCTATTCCTGGTTTTGGACATTACAGTTATTGCTTCCTGTGTTCGGATTTACTTGGGTGGCCCTGTGCAGAGTAGCCAAACCTAGGCCCCCTGTGCTGAGTAACCTAGTCCTCCCCAAACCCAGTCCCCACCAGGTACTGCTGTCAGCTTCAACAGCATGCCACCTGTCATTTTGAAAAAAGGCAGGGGTCTGAGGGTTACAAAAATGGAGGCACCGCTTTGGATTTTTATTCTGGGAGGAAGGTGCTCGGGCAAGGGGCTAGCGTTTTGGATATCTGGCAGTGGGTAGCCCAAAAAGCTGAAGCAAACTAACTAGTGTGTCGCTGTGTGCTGTGGATCTTATGCTGCTGTTAAAATGCCAACTGTTTACCAAGGAGCAGTAAAGCTAAAAGAGTGTGCCCTTGTCCTGCATCAGATGTTTACAGCGTTTTGCCTGCTTTTTAAAAGAACTGTGGTGATAAAGAAAAGTGTGGAAGACTAGGGGTTGCAACAGGAAAATTGTGCCCTGGATGTTGGAAATGCTTTTAAAAGAACTGTGTGATAATGAAAAGTGTGGAAAACTAGGGTTAGCAACAGGAAAATTGTGCCCTGGACGTTGGAAATGCTTTTTGAATGAACTGAGGGACTTGAAGTGTGAATGGCCATGCTAAATGGCTGAAATGGGCTCCCGCCGTGGAGTCAGTTGAAAAACAAAAAGTGGTTTCTGCAGTTTAAATTTGCCTGCTCGATGATCGCCATGAGGAGAAGAGCACTCGCGAGGAAGAAGAGGCTCATTTGCATGGCGTCGTGTGATTGGTGAGGCTGCAATCAGTCCTGCCCCTCAGTCAGCTCTACAGTGACTGCCCAGCATTCGAGAGGGAGTGTGAGTGGAGTGCATGTACTGGCTAGTGGAGGAGCATTGTGGTGATTAAAAAGTGCTGTAAAACTGTTAAAAATAGACTTGTCTGTTCAAAATCGGGATCAACCCACATCTCGATCGACTAAATTGCAAGTGTGGTGATCAGGGAGACGATCGGCAGGACTGTCCACCCATTCTCTTTCTGAGGCCTCCAAGACTGGCTGCAGGCCGTTTTTCCATCGCAACTAACAACTACTGATAACAGTAAGTACCAACAGTAAAAGATGCTCAAACAGTGATTTTCTGCCAAAAGCCATCTAAATATGTGTGCAGCAGTGTAGTCACTTTGCAAGTAACAACTGTGTCAAGTTCTACCAGCAAATGCAAGTCTGCTAGGCCATTGACTGTGTTCATATTTATTAATTCAGCATCAGTTTAAAGTTTTAAAGCCAGAGAGAGACTGTGAGTTGTAGCCAAATGTGCAGCACTAGTTTACAGGCAATCCTGTGCTTAAAATCCTGAGGCTTTAAGGGACTGTGAGTTAAAGAAATGTTTCCAGCAAGTGAAAAGTCTGTGGAAAATCATGTAAAAGTGTTAGAAAAAGAACAGTGCAAGTTTGTGCAGTTTGAGCAAAAGTTATCAGTAGTATGTGTAAATCGGATGCACAGTGGCTTGACCCAGTTTCTGAATGTTGATGCACAGAAGTGCTGCCCCCGCCATTACAGGGTGGGGGAGTAAAGTAAAGTAAACACAGCAGCAGAGGAGCCATTTTAAAAGTAAAGAAGGTGCTCAGTAAAGTGGGACTTTCAGTAACAGTGAGCTTTTGTTTGTTTTCCCTGCAGTTATGGCCTCAGGACCAGCTCGCTACACGGATCATGCCCGGGTTGCAGTAACAGCAGCAGTAAATAGACTAAGGGACATTGAAAAGTAGTGCTATGAAGGACAACTGCCTCCTCATGTGGCGATTCCTGGATATCCAGTGCATGTGTGTCAAATCTGCTTAAACGCTGGAAGGGACGTCTTCATGATACCTCACTGTGCTGGGTGCCTAGAAAAATATGGCTTGTATAAAGTGCCCCAGATTCATTTGGCTCCCACATGGACAAAGGTTCAGGAATCTGTAGTTGGCATCACACAGCACCAGGCGGAGCCTGTTGAAGCAGGCCCCTCGGGGCAGTGTGGCACAAAGCTAGAGGGTACAGGTTTAGAGACAGAACCAGATGTTGATGTTTCAGATGCTGGATCTCAAAAGGAGAGTTCAGATAAAGCATCAGTAGACCCCTGGAGGGGGGGGGCCTAGCCCAAGTCTCACAGGAGAAGATGAGATGCAGGAGGCCTTTGAATGGGAGGTGTTGAACTCCGTGCCTAGTGATGAATGGATAGTCTCAGGAGTGAGGACGACTGCTCACTCCTGGGCTCAGATCCTCAGTGAGGAAGAAGATGAGGGGGAACCTATGTGGCCTTGTGAAAAAGAAACGGGTACACAGCCTCAAGCTCTTGCCTCGGAGGAATGCATGGAAGAGAGTGGTGATGCCACTGCCCTGGCTATGCAAGAAGAAGAAGTCAGGGATCCGTTTTTAATCTCGTTGAGGATGCATAGCTGGCAGAACCAGGACTGGCCACCCCTAGCCAGGCCAGTGGTCTCAGGTTGACCAAAGCTAGTAAAGAGGAGAGACTGGTTCGTAGGAAGGTGAATGAGATCTATGGGATGACCTTTCCTACCTTTCCTCGGAAAGTCTGGGAAGAGATTGAGAACAGCAGGAAATCCTGGATCTGGGCCAAAGCAATGAAATGTGTGCATCCTGGTGCAAACAAGCACATCAGAAACTGACTGTTTCATGAGAAATATACCCAGTGGAAGAGAAGCAGGACACTGTTTATGGACAGAGTGCGAATAGTGGATGGAGAGGGATGTGAAACCTTCCACTGTGTGAATTATGTGCACCCAGATGGGGTAATAATTCAAGCTCCTGACCCCCTGTGCTATTGGCCTCAATGCAAGGACCTCCCAGCAAATGTGCCCGTGCTTACTAGATGGAAAGTCGAGCAGTGGTAGTCAATACTGCCACACCAGCCTTTGTAGTGCCTTTATTCATCCACCAGTATGGACATCCAGGACTCAGGTGCCCCACATTCATCAGTTCTACAGTGTACTGGCCTTTCCAGAATCCATCGACTGGCCCACCAGATGACTTCAGATCCAGAGAGGACACCAGACCAGCTGTATCCTGATCCATCGCCTGGTAATCGGATGATGTCAGACCAGCTGTTTTCCTTTTTGTTCCTGTTTCAAGGTTCCATCTCCAGAGATGATATCATCCCAGCAGTTCCCAGATATGCCCTTCTGTAGTTCCCGGAAGATGTCCGCCCAGCTGTATCAGAAGAAATGCTGCCAGGGAGAGTCTTCGGCAGAGGAGCAGGTCGGTGCAGATTTTTCATTCTACAAGGGGCTGGTAAGTCCAAACTTTTCTATCCTTATGACATTGCAGTACACATCCTACACTAGCAGACTCCAGAATGTGTGAACTGTTCTCAAAGACTCTCCCCTTCAGGACTTTGGCCTGCTAGAACTGTGCTTTACCGGGCTCCGGCCCAGGAGACTCTTTTAATGGACTAGTCTTCGGGCACTGTGGTCACTAGTTGGGACTTATAGGGCACTCCATCCCCCCAAAAGTGTATTGTAAATAATGTCATTGTTTTCCACGGTTTTCTAATGTATATACTGTTTTTCTACCTTTTTTAAAAAAATTCTTTTTGGGATTCTCCAGTGTTTTGATGGTAGGGGTTTAGATAGACTGTGTATGCAGATTAGGAGTATGTGTTGTCTTTCTTTTTCTTGCAGGTGTTCCTGAAGAAGATAGAAGAGAAGAAAAGAAGAGGAGGAGGGGCTCATCGGAGTTCCTCACTAGTACTTTAGTGTGTAGAATTTAAAGTACTGTGGTTTTTATTGTTGTTGTTGTTACTGTATTAACCCTTTCCTTCCACAGGTGTGGTTGTGGGGGTAGGGAGGCAGTAAAGTGATGTAATGGTGTGGTATTAGTTTATTGGTGTGTGGTTGCAGGGGTGCCCAAGGTCGGGGAGGTCCCTGGGTTGTTTTTGTTTTGGGGTGTTAAGTTAAAGGCAGACAGATTTTCCCTAGAGGGCTAGGGGGGATAGACAGGCTGTGGTCCTGAACAGCCGTAGGCACTGCAGTGCTGAGCTCTTAGGGCTATGCTCTGGACAGTTCTACCAGAGCCACTAGGCACCCATAGAAAGTGGGTAGAGTAGAGGCTGATGTCAGCTAAAGGCCTCTAGGCCCTTAGTGTTGCCTGCCTGTGCTTGCACATGGTAGGAGGGGGCCTGATCACTCCCCTCCACAGGTAGCGCATAGGGTGGGATGGCCTAAACCGGGTAAATAATGACTGTGGACAGTCATTTTCGTGGTCAAGGGCGAGTGTAACCCCCTTGTTACCCCGGGGTTACTAGAATCCCAGTAAGACCTAGTGGTAGGCAGGGAAGGCAGCTTGTGAAAGTCCAGTTAAATGGAGTTCACACTGTCTCACTCTGTTCTCAGTCTCAGCTGAAACTGAGGGATAACATCACCATAGATCTATCGCAGCTGCATGAGCCACAATGGAATCTGCAGAAGGGAGTTAGAGTAGAAGGTTGGGAGGTTTGAACAGTCAGTATGTGTACAGTTGCAGTTTGGAGCTTGTTGTGAGAGGAGCACAGCAGCCCTGTGCTAGGCTCTTGGAGCCTCAGCCCTGAAATAGGGCTACAATTAGGGAAAGGTGTGTGTTTCCGCCTAAAGAGAGACACAGTAAGCTGTTTTTTAGTGGTGGAGACCACTGATTTGGGTCTCTGAGCCCCATCCCTCAGGGGATGGGGCAGGAAGGTTTGTCTGCTATTCTAGGGGCAACCCCCTGGCTACTGCTGGAGAAAGAAGCTGCCTTATTTTGTCTATGAGTATGGGGTACAAGAAGATTTCGTGATTCACCTGTGGGGCACCTGCAACCGAAGGGCGAGTTCTGCTCTTTCTAAAGGGCCCAAGTTTCACCCTGAACTGTGTTAAGGTGGGGATTGGACTGCTGAAGTAGTGGGAGGCCTAGAGTAATAGCCTTAGCCAAAAGTAAAAGTATGTTCAAGTCCAGCACATAAGGGAAGTCAAGACATGTAGTGGAGATGTGACATACATCTACCCAGTAATCTACATTGCTAAGCTTTCAAAAGAGTTGTTTAGTTTCCCAGAGAAATGGCCCGGGTATGGATTGTGGGAGCTGGAGGTGGGAGACTCCCCATCTTTAGAACCAGGTCCACCTCTACGGATTTGCTCTGTGGATTTCTACTTTGCCTCATGCACTTGGCCAGTGATGAGGGAAGTACCCAGATGTGGGATGGAAGGAAAATTCCCTCTAGGAGTCGAAGGCTCTAAGGTGGTTTGGGGAGCCACCAATTGGAAAACTGGTTCATTCCCATAATGGACCGTGGATCAAGTGGCCGGTGGGGAAAACCCAAGTAGTGTATAAGTCGGGCTGTGTATCCGAAAGCTGCGTGCAAGTCCGGACTGTGTGCCTGGTGGGTTTAGAGCCTGAGGGCTGGAAATGTGAAGAAGTGTTCTGTTATCTCTAATCTGCATTACCAGGAATGTAGCCCCGTGGGGGTCCATCTATGCTTTGTTTGTTCAGTTAGGATGTGAATAAAAGCCACACTGTAGAATCCCATTCCTGGTTCTGGACATTACAGTTATTGCTTCCTGTGTTCGGATTTATTTGGGTGCCCTTGTGCAGAGTAGCTAAACCTAGGCCCCCGTGCCGAGTAACCTAGTCCTCCCCGAACCCAGTCCCCACCAGGTACTGCTGTCAGCTTCAACAGCATGCCACCTGTCATTTTGCAGAAAGGCAGGGGTCCAGGGGTTGCACAAGCATGGTTGGAACAAAGTGAAGGGTATAGTGGTAACTGAGGGTGACAGTTCTGGGGAGGGGAATTGGGTGGTGGATGGGGGGCTAGAACCCTCTAAGGCCAATAGGTCAAAGGGTTAGCTAGAGAACTATGGGTAGACTGAATGGACCATTGGTCATTTTCTACCATCATAGTTAATGTTTCTATGTTTCTATACCTACAGTAGATAGACAGATAGATAGATAGATAGATAGATAGATAGATAGATAGATAGATAGATAGATAGATAGATAGATAGATATGTAACTCTGGGCCTCTGTTGGTAGTGAGGATACTCTGAGATTAGGATGTTCAGTAACACAAAGGCATCCCTTCAATGTCACGAGAAGCGTGGAGGCTCAGAGTGTCAGGGGCTCTGTGTGGTGCATAACCTTTCACTTATTTTTCACAGCTTCACAGTGACCTGGCTTTTCTCACTAGCACATCAAGGTGCCTGCATCTGGCAGAAAGATACACATAAAGATATTAACACTGCAACACCCTCAGGAAAACCTGGGGATTTATATGGTACAGACACACAGTGAGCCATTCTACCCTCACAAAACACAATACTTGATAAAAACACACCAGTATGTCCTTTATGTGTTTGGGATAAATAGTGCCTTTTTCAGCCCACAAAGCACAAAAGAGGGGAAGTATTAACCCCAATGGAGGGTGCCCATAGGAACACCTGTTTTGGCTTATGCAACCATCACAGCAAGGTATCAGATCTTGCATGAACAGAGCAGTTACAGCAATCTCAACGTGAGGGGCCACCACACAGCCCCTTAGGAAACAAAGTTCAGAATAAGTGAGTGTTCATAATACAAATCATTTGCACTCAGCAGGTCCATTTTGTCACTGAAACACATAAAATAATGAGTTTCCTGATAAGGTGCTGCTAAAGGGGGTAATACAATAACAAAGAAGGAAAAAAAAACATTGTACATATTAACACACTGAACCAGACATGTATTTGAACAAACTGCCAGGACAAATGTCCTCGTACTTCAAGGCTCACTGCCTCTTTCTCAGGAGGCAGAGTCACTGGAGGCAAGAATCTCTTTGAATACACAATTCAAAAGCTGAATTAAACATTGCTGGATATGAGCATGCAGCTGCCGACAGCCAGATTAAACAATTTAAACTCTGCTATTCAAACAAGGTAATGTTTTTATAATAGGTCAAAATGAGAACATAATCATTAAAACACTTAAAGACAAATGCCAAAAAAGCAATGCATCAATGAATGTGGATATGCTGTGTCCAAAGTAACTCATTATGACACATCCATTAACCCTCTAAGAAAGGAGGAACAGATCCTGTAAAGTTTCACTAACAGGAGCTCAAGTAAACACAAATAATGGAAGTAGCAAAGCATGCACAATAGGTACAGTCAAGTGAACGGATAATGGGAAAGTGGAAATAAAAGGGTTGGGGGGGAAAAGGAGAAAACTGAATGATAAATAAAAATAAATTGACCCAAAATAATTATAATAATCCTACCACCATCATGGCCACCACAGTGCTGACAAGGGCAACAATTTCGGGGCCATGTTGCCATATGTGTAACTGTGAATATGTTCGTAAATATGATACCAGCCCATTAAGTAGCAGAGGTACTTATTTCTAACAGAAGAGCAGGGGCACAATGCAAATCTCACCAAGGTGTGAATGGAAAGGAAAGGAAGTATAAATAGCTAGAGACTGTGTGGATTTGTTTGAAATATGGGATGCCTCTGGTGAGCAGTTACCACCTACCCAAGAGACACAGAGGATACCCCTGAGTTTTTTTTTTTTTCGATCTTTATCCCACTTAGCTGCCAGCCACCCGGTACTTTCGGCTCGGTCACGGACCCAGCGGCTTCCACCCCAAATCGACCTTGGGCCCTCTGGTACCCGTGGCTTACCCCCCACGGCGGGGCTGCGGGATGCGGAGGGGAGACACCACCGCAGACACCGGGATAGGGCGGAGGGCTGGCCTGGGGGCTAATTGAAGCCCGTGGCGGGCTTCATTGAGGCGGCTGGCAGCCGTCCATTTTCTAGTTTTCGAGGAGGCGGGGTGGAGTACAATGATGTCGAGCGTCCGCCCGCCTTCGACCCTCTCACTTCTAGCGTCGGCTGCCTGGAACTCCCGGCCTCCGCCAGGGGTCCCCAAAGCGCCGAATGCTTGCCCACACCCTCCCCCCGGAGAAGGAGAGCTGTCTGTCGGATGCTCGATCCTACTCCCCCCGGCCGGCCCTCCGACGACCCGGGTCCGTTCCCGAACCTGGGTTGCCGGCATCGCAAGAGGAAATCCAACCGCTGCGCCGGCGTGCCGGCCCTGATACCCCTGAGATTATGCCCACTCCTAATCTCTGCTTCATGCCAAGAGAGGTTTATCACATAGTATCAGCCCCCAGGTAAAAGAACAGTGGCAGCAGCCACAGCTGAGTGGTAATCTTGGGCTCTACACCATCGAATCTGGTAAGTGAGGAGATCAGAGGGAGAGCCAAAGTTAAATAAAAAGGGGGCATATATTTTGAAATTGGTTGTGCAGCTTGTAAATTTTGAAAATTGTGAAACAGTGTGTAGATTTTCAAAACCTTCAAGAAGGTTTTGTTTTCTAAAAATTGTCATTTAGCATACAGATTTTGCAAACTGTTGTGCAACATGAAGATTTTGAAAACCATCATACTGATGTTCAAAATACTCATGCAGCATGTAGATGTTTAGAAAATGTGTGAAGAATTCCAGTGTGAATGTTTTATTTTGAATTAAAGATGTCTAATTACTCAGACAAGGCATTTGAGTGGTGGCAAAGGTTGGCGAAGTGTGGCTCAGTGCAAGAAGTCATCTGGGGAATGGCAGGCCTGGTTTGCTCAGTATATGCCTAGTATATCCTGCGGCACAACTTGAAAACCATCATCACATCTGAACTTTGTGAGCTAATGCATGCTGGCTTCAAACTGTACGGAACAGGAGCTTTATCAGTTATTGTTTATGGTTTTAGGTGTACTATCAGAGTCAGATTTCAGCTCCATTAGTTGTGCATGAGACTGTCTTTTTAAAATCAGAAGCCATGCTATTGTCAATAACACCTGATGGCTCGGCAGAAGACTGCTGCAGATTATGTCACTGTTTTCCACACTGTGAACAAATCTGGGCTTGTTAATATCAGAAACCTTTTCAAAGTTTGTAAAAGCTGATGGCTTTATGCAATACTGCCGTTGAAGTGACACTATGTTATGTTGAGAAAGAAATGGTCCTGTTAATACTAGAAGCCATTTTTTAGACAGTAACATTTGACAACTTTGTACAAGACCCCTCCTTTAAATTACACTGCCTACACCTATTATGCTGCTGATACAGACATTTTCACCTAGTGTTACTGGTCTGCATACTACACTACATGCTGTTGCCTTTTACTAATGTTCTGTGTGTGTAATTGATCACTTCAAGATGTTGCAAAAAGACTGATTATTTTTATTTTATTTTTATTTGAATTTTGTTGACTGGGTAAGCCCACTGGGCCTACAGAAGGCCCTTTTCAGGGGTGACCTGGGTTTAATTACAGAGATAATTTACATACAGTAACTTGGACAGACTGCCTGTCAAAAGACTTACTTCAAAAAGTAAGGATAAACTTGTTTCACATTTCAAGGCTGGTGCAAGTAGGTTTATGTAAGAAAAAAAAGACTCTTTGAAAGCAAGATGACCGGGGATGGAGTGGGGCTTGTTGCTGGGATTGGGTGGTGGGGACAAAGTCTGAAATCATGGTACAACAATGGAGAAGTGATCCACTGTATATTTACTGTTGCCCATACACTGTACAAGACAATGGATGGGCAACAGTAAACAACAACGCTGTGTTCACTTCTTGAGGTTGTATGACAACCAAAAACCTCTCAAGCTATGCCTTCGAGGTTTACATGGTTGTCATGACAACCTCTCAAAGAGAACAACAGTGTTGCTGTTCACTGTTGCCCATCCATTATCCTCTATGGTTTAACAGGGATCCTGGGATGGAGTCTCTATAGATGGTGGGTGGAGCTCAATTGCTCCATTATGCCCAGTGTATGAAACCAGTTATCTAAAAGTCACTGGTTTCCTCCTAACAGGGGGTTAGAGCTAGTCATCCTACCTTGGAATTAGAGGGACTCTATTCTAATTTCTTTTTCTAAAGCCTGTTGCAACAGCATTCTTACTATTCTGTACTGTACTGTCCTCTCCCTGTTCTGTCAGGATGATGACCTACAGACCTCCTCTTCATTCTTCTTTACTCTATGTTTCATTTTCAAGTCCCTCTAAAATGCATTCTGCATGGTTCAAAGTGACCAAACAATGTAATATCTAGCTAGCACAGTTTCATTTGTCAATATAAAAACTGATGCCCGTAGTTAAATATTTGCACATTTAAAACATGAGCCATTTTTGCTGCACTGTTGTTATGCGGCACATACAGTATAACATATATTTGATTGCCTAAGTACATTGAAAATGTTATATACTACACAATGTTTTGGTGTCTGAGAAAGCCAGATTTAGTATAAATGAAAAGGCTGGAGGATGATATAAAAAGCCATTTTTTCAGGCTGCTGAATAAGAAAATGGATGTTTTTCCTTCCTTTTACGGAGAATGTATTTATTTTATTTTAAATTCATAATGGTGTTTGATATGTGCAGCCCAATTATATAAACATTTCATTTATCGGTATAGAGATTCCTATAAACTTTGATAAAGAAAGTATCCGAAACACGTCAGGCTAGGCCTGGTGCCAGTTTTTATGTCATAAAGTATATTACTTATTATGAACTGGTTGGCGAAAATGTAGGAAGCTGATTGGCTGACAGCTCTTTGAAGCTGTGATGATATCTAGCTACATCATCCTGGCTTCAAACAGCCTCCGGCCACCAGCCTCCTCACTGACAACAGCAGCAAATACATCCACACTGAAGTTGCACTCAGTAAGACCAGCTTCTCACTCGTCACTCACAAATTCAAAAGCACTGGTCTTCGGCAACATGCGAGTGGCAGCAACGGACGAGTGATTTATTAATTTTTTTCTTATAAAAAAAAGAGAAACCAGAGACCCTCATTCGCACACAAACAGCTGCTCAAATTACAAACTCTTGTCCCACCAAAAGAAAACCACAAGCCGACCATGTACAAAAACTTCCAGTCTTCTCTCAGAGCTCGGTCAGAGCTCTACTACTAACCCTAACAGTAACACCCCCAACAAATCGCACCAAGATCCAACTTTTCCTTTTTTTTTTGACAGTTTTAAACAAAAAGCCGTACCAAGCATCGTCTTCACAAAAGGCGACGCTCAGATAATCGGCTCCCAAACTTCTCTCTCAGCTTTACTTACCAGTCCTCTCCATTGCGATTCTCAGCATCCAATTCAGAGCAGTTTCTCGCAGTACCAAAAAAAAAAAAATAACGAATAATGTGCAGTGTCCACAGAGACTAATGTAAAAAAATGACAATGAGGACAAGGGGTCACCCAGTCACTGGAGCTCCACTTCCTCCTTCATGGCCAATAACGGTCACCTGCTGTCCACAGCCCTCAAGGAACTATTTTTTTTAAAGATATTCCTCCAACACCCCAAAAATATATTTTAAAAATGTTTTAACATTTGTTTTTTTTATTTGTTTTTTACCTAAAAGATGTTAAAACCAGTTCATAATAGCAATAAGTCACTCCAGGGTGTGGTATATCATGGGATATCGGCACTTCTCGGATGGTCGGACACACTCGGCCTGCAGCTTCGTGCCCAACCACCTGAGGCGTGATGATATCCCATGATATACCACACCCTGTCGTGCCTTATTGCTTAATTATACCATGGACATAAGTGAACAGCCAATAAAATTGTCAGACTGGCAGTTTACCACTGGTGTAAATCCTCTGATAGCCAACGGCTGTTGATGAGTATCTACTCCTACTCCTAATCCTCTGCAGAATAGGAATAAATACAATAAAAATAAAAAAACAGAGCAACCTCTTTAAAAGTTGCATTTTATCATAGTAAAAAAAAATTAACCTTGGTATAATCACAATAAGCCACTCAGAGGATGTGGGTTATCGGGGGATTTACCATGGTTGGTGAAAATTTACTCACTTGGCTGCGCCTCATGGGCAAACCACTCCAGCCATGATAAATCCCCTGATAACCGACGCCCCCTTGTGGCTTATTGCTTAAGTAGCTCTGGTGTCCGTATATGAATTAGGGTGTGTGTGCCACAGCTTTTGCTACTAGATGTTGATGGAACACTGGTGAGCACCACATTACATTGTAAAGCAAATAGGATGCTGGGATGTATAGGCAGGGGCATCACCAGCAGGAAAAGGGAGGTCATAATTCCGCTATACAAGACACTAGTGAGGCCCCACCTGGAGTACAGTGTACAGTTCTGGAGACCATACCTATGTAAGGACATAGACAGGGCAGAGAAGGTTCAGAGGAGGGCAACAAAGATGGTGCATGGATTGCATCACAAGTCCTATGAAGACAGGTTGAAGGAACTGAACATGTACTCCCTGGAGGAGAGGAGGGAGAGGGGATATGATAGAGACATACAAGTATCTTACAGGGAGGAACAGGGTGCAGGAAAACACTATTTTTAAGCAAAAGATGTTCCAGGACTAGAGGGCATGGGATGAAGTTGGAGGAGGATGATTCAGAGGAAACATGAGAAAGAATTTCTTCACAGAACTGGTGGTGGACAAGTGGAACACCCTGCCAGAGGAAGTGGTGGGGGCTGAAACAATCACGGGATTTAAGAATGCATGGGATAGACATAAAGGAATTCTGGAGGTCAGGGGTAAGGGGCAACAGACTTCTAGGAAAACAAACTGAACTTACAAGCTCAAATGGGCAGCCTGGGTGGGCCATAGGCCCTTATCTGCCGACACTGTCTATGTATCTGTGTATTACCTTGTGCACATTCTATGGAAGATGAGGATTCCTATATAACAAGAGTTATTTGAATGAATGTGCTCTTGAGTAAAGAGTGGTGCATGCTTATATTTTTGTTTATATCTATATATTGTATAATTAATAAAATAAAGTTTATAAGAAAATAGGTGAATCACATGAAATCTGGGAGGAGTATATACACCCCCTGAAAACAGTTGCAAGCAGTCTTGGTTTTTCAGTCTGCCCGGAGCCTGGGAGAGGTCAGGACATGTAGTCTTCATGTCCTCAAAGCAATCTGAAGCACAGAGGAGAAAAGGGTCCCAGCGATGTTATGTGATCCTGACTGTTGCATCCTGGCAAATGCTACGTAATGATTTAGAAACATAGAAACATAGACTTTGACGGCAGATAAGGACTGCTTGGCCCACCTAGTCTGCTCATTTCCCTACCTAGAGGATAAGCTGCAGATCCTATTTAACCAACAGCCTATTTCTTCCTACCCCCCACAAAAATTGCCTTATGTCTGTCCCATGCATTCTTGAATTCTCCCACCGTTTTATTTTCTTTTATTAATTTTTATTTCCTTGTAGGGTTTTTTGTTTTGTTTTAGGAACCTTGTTGAAATAAAATCAGTTAGCAAGCATGTTGCACCTTATATGAACTAAATCAATGTTCATCCTTTACACCCACACCCTGGGACACCATTCAGAGTGAAAGTAATTTTTTCCATATTGTATATTTTCCCACTGAGTTTGTGTCAGGCTGGGATCTCTTAGGTCTGGAGGGTTAGCTAGAGGAGGGTAATAATTTTTTTTTGTTGCATTAGTCAGCAGGATTCCAAGTAGGTATCTGGAATTTGAAAACCCAAAGCCCCCGAGGAAATTGTAGCATCAAAAATAATTTGGCAATCAGGGGGAAGGGTTTACTGTAAAAGTTGGAGAGTTCAGATTCCAGAGCCTCAAAGAAACATAGAACATAGAAACATAAAAGTTGTCAGCAGAAAAGGCCCATCAGGCCATCTAGGATCTAAGGACTGGACAGTCCCACATAAAACAGATGTGGTTTGCCTGGTGTTCACTGCAATTTCACCAGTGAGAGGCAGAGTGCAATGCTTCAAAGTGTGAGGTAATTGCTAGAGTTCGAAAGTATCTGGGGAGCATCTTCCAGCTAGACTACCACTAGGTATGATAGACATAAGGAGGCTGAGGCCCATCTAGGATCTAAGGACTGGACAGTCCCACATAAAACAGATGTGGTTTGCCTGGTGTTCACTGCAATTTCACCAGCGAGAGGCTGAGTGCAATGCTTCAAAGTGTGAGGTAATTGCTAGAGTTCGAAAGTATCTGGAGAGCTTCTTCCAGCTTGACTACTACTAGGTATGATAGACATAAGGAGGCTGAGGCCCATCTAGGATCTAAGGACTGGACAGTCCCACATAAAACAAATGTGGTTTGTCTGGTGTTCACTGCAATTTCACCAGCGAGAGGCTGAGTGCAATGCTTCAAAGTGTGAGGTAATTACTAGAGTTCGAAAGTATCTGGAGAGCTTCTTCCAGCTAGACTACTACTAGGTATGATAGACATAAGGAGGCCGAGACCCATCTAGAATGTCTCCCACTGTTGTGTGGGTGTATTCAATTATGGTAAGTGTCCCATTTAAGATGAGTATCAAAAAGTTTTTTAAATGTTTTTTGGTTAGCAGTCAACAATGTTCTGCAGGAGTGAATTTCAGACCTTAGCAGCTCTGATTGAAAAACGTTATCCCTTTTGTTAGTATTAGATTTAGGAATTGCTAATTGTTTGCTGTGACACCTAAAGTTAATACTATGGTTTGAGTAAAGTAAACCAGACTGTTGTGCTAGCACGGGGTCCTGAAGGATTTTGAAAAGTTGTAAAAGGTCCCCCCCTATATCTTCTATCACCAAGTCTAACTAGTCTTGTGTTTTTGTATTATGTGCTCGTAGTTCAGATGTTTTAAATTGGGTATAATTTTGGTAGCTCTGTGTTGGACCTGTTCTGTTTGTCTAATGTCTTTTTGAAGTGTGGATTCCAAAAAGGGGAACAGAAATCTAAATGGGGCCTGATATAGGTATGATATAGGGGTATAATACAATAAGAATTCTTATTAGTGAAGGATCTTTTAATGTGATTCAAAATCATGTTTGCCATCTGAGTTACCTTTTTACAGTGTCCTGTATCAAAGAGGGAGTTGTTTATTATAACCCCTAAGTCACGTTCCTGAGTTACTGGTCGTAATGGGTTATTATTTAAATGGTACATATACTGTGGGTTTGAAGGTCCAAAATGAAGGACTCTTACCATTGATGGGAGCAGGTAGCTCTCATTAAGGCCTGACAGGCTCTCAACCAGGTCCAAGTATAGATCAGAGTGCCCAGTTTCTCTTCCCACTTACACACTATGGCTAGGGAATTATCACATGTGGAGTCCTGTAGTGCTCTTTGTATGTGTGATACCATATGCAAGTATGGACTGGTTCTGACAAAAGTTAGGTCATTGCCAGGTAGTTTGCTGGACAGCAGACTCCCGTCCCCTGTTGTAGGGACTGGACATAATGCTGGATTTGAGGGTACCAAAAAAAGTCCCTTCTACACAGACCAAACTGAGCTTGCAGCTCCATAAAGGGGCTAATCCATGTGTCCTGAATTAACTGGGAGATGTACTGAAGGGAATATCATCCCCAGTGATGATACCCATGATCCATCTGAGTCAGGGCGATATTCTCTGGCATTTGTATTAGGCAAAGTAACATTTACAAAAGGGAGAGGTGAAGGAACTTACTGATGCTATACCTGATCCTCTGCCGGTGAAGAAGTCAAAGATTACCTTTTCCACAAGTTTCACACATGTTAATGGAGAGGGGCATCACACGCATGTGTCAGGCTTCAGGAGAAAGAACCTTGCCAATTCTATCCAAGTATTTGGAGAGTTTTCCACGTGCCTGTAAAGCATAAAGCAGATATGGGCATCCCAATACTAGAATCTGAAGGTCAGGTAAGGTGATTCTGCTAGCCTCATATGGGTGTGTTAGGATTTTCATTTTTATCCAGGGTCTCTGACCTTTCTAAATGAAGCACACAATCTCCCTGTTCCACAGATATCAAGAGGACAGAGGTATATTTATTGTGATGGTCTGAAAAAGGTATGGGGCCCTGGGCAGGGTTACCATCCTGACATTCCTCACCCTTTGGGATAAACTCAAGGACAGTGTAGTCCACCAAGTAAAGTCTTGAGTTAATTGTTGGGTCAAGGGTTGGTAATTATTCTGGAAGGTGGTGTCCATGGTGTGTGCCATATGTACCCCCAAGATATTTCAGTTTCTTAAGGTCCCAGCTAAAAAGGAACATGTTCACAGTGTGGAATATGGAGTGCAGTGAAAGCTAAAAGTCTCCATCTTGCAGATGTTCACCTGGGAATTGGAGACATCTCCATAGGACTGGAGTAGGGGGAAGACTTTTGGGAGGGCCTCCTCTGGGTTTGTGAGGTACAAAAGAACATCATCTGCATATAATGCAATACAATGTTCTGTGCCACAGACCCATATTCCCCTAAACTGGTCAGTCTCCTGGATAACCTGTGCAGGGGGTTCTCTATATGCTACAAAAAGCAGAGGTGAGAGAAGACAACCCTACCAAACGCCCTTCTACTGAATGAAGTTTGCAGAATGATTGCTGTTCACTTTGATGCATGTTCAAGTTGAAGAATAGATTCTCTGGAGCAGCTGGATGAAGGAGACTGGGAGCCCTAGCCACCCAAGCACCAAACAGAGAAACAGCCAATACACCCAGCTGAAATTGGCAAGATGTGTGTAGCTATAATGCTTCACTCCATCGGTAATGGGGTACTGTTAAGACAGTTTGTTGAATGTTTCCCCTTATAGGACTAAGTCAGTGTTGATGTTCAAAAATGGGGACCAAATATACTCCACTCGGGCTGTTGTAAAATTTCTCAAAGTTCTTTATTTATTTTTAATTGCCCTGACATTTTGCACTCTTGTGATTTTTCAAAGGGCTTCTCAAATATTCTGTAAGAATAATAGATAAATATTGTTTATAAAGCTTGCATTTTTGGATTCCATTTCTTTTCATTATTTTTCTGTTAACATTTTCTATTGTACTTCATTACCACTGTGCTTCTTTCTCGTGCTACTTTTAGTATACACTCTGTACTTTATTCACTCTTCTTATAGTTAAAACTTTACAAAAATATTACACAGTAATACAGAATATGTACTCTGTGTTCATGCTTTGTTTCCACACTGGCCAGACGCTTTTTACTTTTGCCTTTGCCTGTTCTACTGATTCTTCATGGCAAGGAATTGCACCAAACTTGTGTCTTAACTATGATAACATGTGTAAATGCCTTCAGCAACCTTATTTAACAGATTATTTTCAATACAGTAATCAAACAATGTTCCCTTATTGCTACCTTTTCTGTTATAACGTTGTACCAGTTTAAAAGATCTTAATTGGCGAAATTTTACCTTTTGCAGCTCTATCTTTCAGCTCAGCGTGCTCCGTTTCCTTTGTTCTCTGTCTCCCTTCAATTTTAGGTTCTGTTTTTAACGCATTTAAAGTTTTAATACAATCAGATTTCTTAGTAACTGTTTGAACACTTCTGCAATGTATTTTTGCCAGTATAATTAGTTTTAACACTTTTTACTCACTTTTGTGCTGAACGTTGTTTCCAACTCCTTATTTCTTTATTTTATTGTCAGTCCTTTCAGTACCCTTCAATATTTTATTTTTTCAGTCCTATTAGCCTTCAATTGTATGTTACCATCTCACTTTTTTACCTGGCTTGTATGTGTAGATACTTTGGGCTTAGTGTTAGAAGCCACATTCAATTCTTTCTTTAGCTTTTTTATATAAACCTGGTATCTGTATGTAAAGAAAAGAAGCTCTTTTAATCACATTTTAAATTTATTTGACATAGCTACAGCTCCTAGATATCTAAATATTTGTATTTTCTTACTGTGTGCTGGCTCAGTTGTTATTCCTTGTGTTGTTTGGTACAGCTACTGTGTGTATATGTGTGTGTGTGTGGTGCAAACTCTCTTGCTAAATACCTCTTGGCCTGATCACTACATGCAGTTTCACCTGCAATGGATGAACTCCTATTAGGCCCTGTTCACACTACACCGCTCGGGCCCGGTAACGGACGTAAATCGTTACGGCCGGGAAGCGGTGCAGTGTGTCCACACTGCGGTGGTGTCCGTTACGGGACTGGCACTGCCGGTCCACACCTCGGGAGCTGGGCGACCGATATGGCGGCTCCTGATCCTACAATGCAGATCACACTGTGCTAGGGGACTGGTGCCATGCATCCGCACTATGCCCGGTAATGTTACCGAGGCGTAACCATTTCCATAACCATTATTGAAACCACCTCATATGTGGTTTCAGCAACGGTTACAAACACGCCTGCTGTAACGTTACAGGTATAAATGCAAACTGTTGTGGTAATGGTTTGGGCGCTCTGTAATGTTACAGAGGTGAAGTGTGGACAGGGTCTTAAGCTCAACTCATGGTCACTTAGCAACCTTTGTTGTGATCAGGCCATTGTCTGGCCACAGTGTGCTTTTTTTTAAATTTAATTAATTACTCATTTCAATGTTTAGTTTATTGAGACACTGATGGTGCTTTGAGGTGTTGGGTTTTCTTAATAAGCTGTGATTCTTCAATGTATTTAAGTTTGTGTTTAGTTAATATGTTCTTTATATGGGGAGGATAGAGATGGGGGGATGGACCTCAGAATGTAAAGTGTTCTTAACTTTATAGTTTCTTACTTTACCATGTTTTTGTTAAAATAGTGAGACTGAAGGGGGAGGATGGGGGCCGCGTGGAGGATGACAACAGTAAAGCTGACATATTGAACAAGTATTTCTGCTCTGTCTTTACTGAGGAAGAGGAGGGTAATGGGTCTGAAGGGAGTACAAGGGGTGAGAATGGTGCAGAAATGGACACAAGTCCCTTTACACGAGAAAGGGTCCTGAAGGAACTGGAAGTAAAAAGAGTAGATAAAGTAATGGGGCCAGATGGGGTGCACCCAAGGGTCGTTAAAGAACTAAAAGAGGTGGTGGCTGAACCTCTGGCTATCCTGTTTAGCCGATCACTGGAAACAGGGGAGGTACCCAAAGACAGGAGGACAGCAGATGTAGTCCCCTTATACAAAAGTGGGAACAAAGAGGAAGCAGAGAACTACAGACCAGTCAGCCTCACCTCGGTAGTGGGGAAGATCATGGAAGCACTACTGAAGGTGAGATCGGTGGAACATCTGGTTGTCAATGGACTACAGGACCCAAGGCAGCATGGTTTCACCAGGGGCAGGTCATGTCAGACCAACCTAGTTGAATTTTTTGACTGGGTGACTAGGGAGGTGTATCAGGGGAGGGCAGTGGACATGGCCTATCTGGACTTCAGCAAGGCCTTTGACACTGTGCCACATAGAAGACTATTACACAAACTGGGGAATATGGGTGTGGGCTGGACAGTAGTGTGGTGGGTAGGTAACTGGCTGGGTGGCAGGACACAGAGGGTGGTGGTAAATGGCTGTCACTCCACAGAGGGAAGAGTGACCAGTGGGGTACCACAGGGAACAGTGCTGGGACCGGTCCTATTCAACATCTTCATCAGTGACATTGCACAGGACCTAGAAGGCAGAATTTCACTGTTCGCTGATGACACAAAGCTCTGTAACAGAGTAGACACAGCAGAGGGTGTAGACAGAATAAGAAGGGACCTGCAGAAACTTGAAGAATGGTCAGGGGTTTGGCAGTTGAAATTCAATGCAAGGAAGTGCAAGATAATGCATATGGGGCACAAAAACCCTGGCACAATATATCAGTTGGGGGTGAGGATATAGCATGCACCAAGCAGAAAAGGGATCTTGGGGTTATCATCTCTGATGACCTCAAGGTAGGGAAACAGTGTGACAAGGCAGCAGGTAAAGCAAATAGGATGCTGGGATGTATAGGCAGGGCAACACCAGCAGGAAAGGGAGGTCATAATTCCACTATACAAGACACTAGTGAGGCCCCACCTGGAGTACAGTGTACAGTTCTGGAGACCATACCTCGTGAGGACATAGACAGGGTAGAGAAGGTTCAGAGGAGGGCAACAAAGATGGTGCATGGATTGTATCACAAGTCCTATGAAGACAGTTTGAAGGAACTGAACATGTACTCCCTGGAGGAGAGGAGGAGAGAGGGATATGATAGAGACATACAAGTATCTTACAGTGAGGAACAGGGTGCAGGAATACACTATTTGTAGCGAAAAAGATGTTCCAGGACTAGAAGGCATGGGATGAAGTTGGAGGAGGACAATTCCAGGAAACATGAGGAAGAATTTCTTCACAGAATGGGTGGTGGACAAGTGGAACACCCTGCCAGAGGAAGTGGTGGGGGCTGAAACAATCACGGGATTTAAGAATGCATGGGATAGACATAAAGGAATTCTGGAGGTCAGGGGTAAGGGGCAACAGACTTCTAGGAAAACATAAACTGAACTTACAAGCTCAAATGGGCAGCCTGGGTGGGCCATAGGCCCTTATCTGCCGACACTGTCTATGTATCTATGTATCTATATAAAGAACATATTAACTAAACACAAACTTAAACACATTGAAGAATCACAGCTTATGAAGAAAACCCAACACCTCAATGCATCATCGGTTTCTCAATAAACTAAACACTGAAATGAGTAATTAAATAAATAAAAAAAGACAAACTGTGGCCAGACAATGGCCTGATCACAACAAAGGCTGCTAAGCGACCATGAGTTGAGCTTAATAGGAGCTCATTCATTGCAGGTAAAACTGCATGTGGTGATCAGGCCAAGAGGTATTTAGCAAGAAAGTCTGCACCACACACATATACAGACAGTAGCTGCACCAAACAATGCAAGAAATAACAATTGAGCCAGCACATGGTAAGAAAATACAAATATTTAGATATCTAGGAGCTGTAGCTATGTCAAATAAATTTAAAATGTGATTAAAAAAGCTTCTTTTCTTTACATACAGATACTAGGCTTGTATAAAAAGCTAACGAAAGAAGTGAATGTGATTTCTAACACTAAGCCCAAAGTATCTACACATACTAGTCAGGTAAAAAAGTGAGAAAGTAACATACAATTGAAGGCTAATAGGACTGACAAAATAAAATATTGAAGGGTACTGAAAGGATTCAATTTCTTTTTAGGGCCTGACAATAAAATAA
The DNA here is from genome assembly GCA_016271365.2 of Neoceratodus forsteri. Lineage (NCBI taxonomy): Eukaryota > Metazoa > Chordata > Ceratodontiformes > Ceratodontidae > Neoceratodus > Neoceratodus forsteri. Next base: position 478,305,380 of record CM028131.1, read on the forward strand.
AGAAATAAGGAGTTGGAAACAACGTTCAGCACAAAAGTGAATAAAAAGTGTTAAAACTAGTTATACAGGCAAAAATACATTGCAGAAGTGTTCAAACAGTTACTAAGAAATCTGATTGTATTAAAACTTTAAATGCATTAAAAACAGAACCTAAAATTGAAGGGAGACAGAGAACAAAGGAAACGGAGCACACTGAGCTGAAAGATAGAGCTGCAAAAGGTAAAATTTCGCCAATTAAGATCTTTTAAAATGGTACAATGTTATAACAGAAAAGGTAGCAATAAGGGAACGTTGTTTGATTACTGTATTGAAAATAACCTGTTAAATAAGGTTGCTGAAGGCATTTACACATATTGACCCAGATATTCAAACTGAGCCACAAAGTAGCGCAATAGCAAGAGCAGGCGCAAGTCCAGTGCGCCCATGTGCAACGCGTGCAATATTCAAACACTGCGCAGGTCAAGATGCGCCTGTGTCACACAACTGAATATCGCACCAACTGCACCATGGCACAACCAGGGATACACAGTGGCACAGGTCTGATGTGCAATAACACAACCAGGGATGCGCAGTGGGGCAGGGTAGCAGCGCATCGGCACAACCAGGGATGCGCAGAGACAGGATGCAGGGGTCCACCACCCATGGTAGATATGGGCAGAGAAGCACACAGCAGAACAGACATTGCCCCCCACACTCCATGCACTGCACATCCTGAGGAGAGCTGGAAGAACCACCGGCCCATGGACACGAGCAACAATCCCACAGCCAGGGCATGATGCCCCAGCACACCCCCTGACAAGCTGTGACCAGCACACAAGGATGTCCGGCCACCCCGTGCCACACCATCCCACCAATGCAGAGTACACCCTGCACCATGATCCCCAGACACCCTGCCCAGGAGTAGTGCCCAACAGTGCAGGACACCCCATGCATGCCACCACCCCCACAGTGACAATGCAACCCTGTGCACCATGGAGCCATGCAAGGCAGCCTCACCACGAGCACCCTGCAGCGTGCGGCAGCAGACAGCGATACAATAACTGCATATACAGTGCCACCCGGCATGTTCCCCCCGAGGTACAGCTGAGAGACCAACCATGTGTCGGCACACGATGTACCCCACATGTGACAGGGCATGCCCCAGACCCCGCCACCAGTGGTACAGCACCCTGCACACCCTTCCAAGGACACACCCCATCCCAGCACTGGCCACAACAGCCAGAACAGATACCCACAGTGTTGCATGGAAGCATGAGCCACACAGGATGCCACACAGTGCATGGACAAACACCCACCCATACCCAAGGGCACACCAACACAGGGACACAGTAGTGGGTCAACAAAGCCACTGGTGTGTGGCCACAGCAGTTGTGTACACTTGGCCAGCACCCCTCCATGGCACAGGTGTGTCAGCCACCCTGCGCAGGCGCCATGAAGCCGTACACCACCAGCATGTGGCCGGAGCACAAGTGACAGACAGTGGAGCACATCCCCTGCAACAGACACAAGTGACAGCATGGAGGAGGGACAACAACAGCGGAGGCCACAGTGCCACCTGAGGCAGACATGCACCATACCAGTGACAGGAGGCAACCTGGCATTGTGCTGGGTACAGTGGTTGTCCAGCATGGACAGCCACCACTGACATGCCAGTAGACCGTGCAGATCACAGACATGCAAGTGTGTCAGCAGCACAGGCCATGGACGGTCTGACAGGGGCACCATGGACACAGTGCATGCATCGTGGACCACTGCACACAGTCATCCAGTGCACAGGGAACAACACACAAACCACAGACAGTGACTAATACCTATGCCCACACCATAGGTGGTTCCCCTCTGGACACACACACACGCCTGCCCATGCCTGCACCACCCCTGACACCATGCACACCACTGCAGCTGAGTACCTGTAGCCCACTGCAAATCAGAGACCACCACAGTAGACATAACAAAACAAATGTTTTATATAAAGGTCCAAACAACTATATACAATTATTTACATAAGGGGGGTGAGGGCCACATACCAGGTGGGGGTGGGTTAGGGGCAGGGGTGAACAAATGGGAGAGGGAAGAAGGGGTGTGAGGGTGGTTCCAGGGGGGTAGAGTGAATCCGGGGGCATGGAGGGCTTAGAGTTTGCCCCACTCTCCGCTCCTGTGGTGCCTCCTTGTCCTCCGCCTGCAGACACCATGCTGCTTCCATCACTGGAGTAACTCCAAGGACACTCTCGTGATCTGCAGGAGCTCCTGCATGGCCCTCTCTAGCTGCATCAGCCACCGTCCACCTAGGACAAGGGAGCAGAGTCGATATGTGTGAATGTCCATCCCCTTGCAGCCCACCCATTGTGCATGGCATACAGCAGTGGGCCACACCCCTGTGATGGTGTGCGACCACCCACAGTGATCATGTCCACAAGATCTGCCTACCCAGGTGCACACAGCCATGCAGACCACTGCACACACCCACCGCCCAAGTCCCGCACATCACCACCGTGGCTGTACAGTGACATGGCTATGCGGTGCGAAGGCAGCGGCACAGCCATGTACCTGGTGCACGCATGGACCTCCAGCAATGCACACCCATACATGCAGTGCCACAGGACAGTGCTGAGTGTACCATGTGGCATGCACGTCAGTGGCATCAGTGGATGGTGGCCATGCCCTGCTGCCTACCCCACAACACAGCATGCACAGAATATCCTGGAAGAAAGGCATTCACCTGCATCAGCTGGATCCAGCTGCTGTTGATGGATGGGACCGGCAGCCTGTGGCTGTTGCTCTGCATCCCCTGCCTCCCGGCGTTGCCATGCCTCTCTGGCTCTTCGCCACTCCTCAGTGCCTAGGGAGCAAACATGGAGAGGGAAACATCAGTACAAACCAGTAGCAAAGGCCCCCCGTGTGTGTGTGATCCCATACAGCCCAGCCATGCTGCAACCCCACCACCACCACCACCCACACTGGATGGCCCCCCATGCGGTGGACACATGCTCACCGCGATACCCATACGGATGCAACCAGTGTATGGATGGAGCACCTACCTGGACGTGGCACTGTGCCTCACCTGGCATGTGCCCGTAGACAGGCAAGCCTGTCTGGGTCCCTCCCCTGGAGGTCCCTGCAGCAGTGGCAACACTTCTCTGCTGTTTGGCCGATCTCTGTGGCCTCTTCTAGTGCCGCTGCCACCTCCTCTCAAACTGCACTCCTAGCCCTGTCCAGGGGGTCATCCCCAAACAGGGCCCCAGCATGGGGCTCCACAATGGCCACCAAACTGGCCAGCTCCAGTGGGCTCCAGACAGCAGCTATCCTCCTTGCCCTCACAGCTTCAGGTAGGATCACAAAATGGCGCTCTGTAGCACATGTCCACCATGTGCAGATGGTGAGTGGTACAGCACTGCCATTTCCCATCGCGCTGTCACTGAACAGTACACTAAGGGTGTACCCATGCAGATGCATGGTGCCTAGGGGGCAAAGGTCAACCACATGGTCAAGGGTCTCTCTTGCATGGACTGCCACAGTGCGATTGGGACTCCCTGCATGTAGCGTGGTTGGGTGCCTGTGTGAGATGCCCTGCAGTGGCCTACCACGCTTTGGCACCATGGCGCCTATGATGCTCCAGGGCACAAGTGCCATACGTGTGAACAGGGCACTAGCACCACTGGCACAGTGGTGGCCATGCCCTGCACTGCCTCCTGCACTCAGCCTGTCAGCAGCATGGTAGGTGTCGGTGTCAGCACCCCAGGCACGCACTGTGCGGTGCCTACTGCGCACGTCATAGAGCTGCGCCTGTGCCTGAGCACGCTCAACACAATTGCGCAAGGCACAACAGTGTGATATTCAGCCAGCACATGTAAATCAGCTTACCAGCAATTCTATGGCACAGCTAGTGCATTAGCATCCACTTAAAGTTGCGCCTCACCTCATTTACATGCCTTGCGCTATATAAATGTGACATGGGGCTGCAGAGACCATAGTTTGGTATTGTAGTCTATTGTGGTGGGTTGCATGCTGTTTGGAAGTGTGGACTGTGGTGTGTGGGAGATGCATGGGACTGCACATTGAAAGGTAACACCTGTCATTCCCACAGGCTGTATAATGACCGAATGTGAGGAAGAGGAGGAACAGGGATGTTGGAGGAAGAGGAGGCATAACTTCACATGGGCGGAAACAGATGCCCTGTTCGAGGCATACCTCAACAGGGAACCGCTGCTCAGCGGACAGCGGGGAACACCACAGGCCCGTGCTGTGGCATGGGGTGAGGTTACGCATGCCATGAACCAGCATGGCAGCCACCAGCAGTCTGTGCAGGAATGTAAAAAGAAGGTCGGCATGGACAGGAGCAGAATTAAGGACAAGGTGGCTGCCATCAGGGCAGCACGTGCTGCAACCAGTGGAGGACAGCCAGATGTGCCACTCCTGACACCACAGGAGGAGTGGCTGGCCAGCAGCATGCAGCGTTGTGCCATAGAGGGTGTTCCAGGTGGTGGCTTCCAGACAGGTGGCAGCCCGTCACTGCATGGTAGGTCCTGTGCTGTCACTGTGTGGGAGGTGAGGGGAATGCCACAGGGTAGAGCGGAGACATTAACGCTACTGTGTTCCCTTACAGCTCCTGAGCGTCTACATGGGTCAGCGGTGGTGGGTGTGTCCACCGTGGGTGAGGCCTTGGACATAGAGGAGCACCCATCCACCTCCACAGGTGTCTGAGGGTCAGTACTACTGCATACCTGCCTGTCTGTCCAGACTGAAGATGGTGGTGCTGGTGTGGACGAGGCACTGCCTGTGTCCCAGTGTGACAGCGGCCACGGACTCCAGCATGCTGGGACATGGACTGGTGTGGATCAGGCACCAATGATGATGGATCACACAGTGATACATGTGGGATGCAGAATGGTCCCACAGCAGGGAACGGCATGGGCATAGCCGTGGGTGGTACCGCTGTGGAAGCCTGCATGACATCACAGTCCCAGCCTGTGCCTGTATGCCCCAGTGGGGCAGCACTGGTGTGTATCCAGGCCGGTGGTGCTGTTGCGGAAGCTGCAGCAGCACCGGTGAGCCCTGGTGATCAGCAGCTGGATGGGCAGTGCCAGCAGTCGGCAAATGGGGATGGGGGACAGTGTCGGGGGTGCGGCATCACTGCACTGCATGTGGACGTGCCCAGGCATGGCTCTGGTGCGCAGCGCCCAACTTCAACGGGTGCTGCCCAGCACAGCTACGAACACCATGAGGGACAGCATGCCGATCAGGCAGATGACCTTTTTGATGAGCACAGCCGCATACTCCAGAATTCAGTGGATCAGCAGTTGCAGCTTGTGACCACGGTGGATACACTCAGTGCGGTTTTGCACCAGGCAGAGGAGCGGCGCAGCAGGGACCACGGTCTGCTCCTGGCAGGGATGGACCGGCTGTGGGAGGATGTGACTGCTGCCATTAACAGGCAGACACATGCATTTACAGCTGTCATGGCCACACTGGGCACCCAGTTCATTGTCCATGTGCCACAGACACCACGCAGTGACATGTCCACCCCCCATTCCCGGCATCATGCAACACCTTCCATGTCGACACTGGGTTCGGCTGTGGGCATACCGAGCATGACTGGTGCAGGCATGTTCAGTGAGCTGCAGACCCCTGCGCGAACACAGTTGCGTTCCCACAATGTCACCCCGGGGGACCATCGGTGCCACCCCATGAGGCTGGCACAGCTGGCAGGTCTCAGCAGGGCTGCCCATGCATCCATGGTGGCCATGGCACTGTGCTGTGTGACTGACCTGTCTCCAACCATGGCCACTGTCTGTCACTGCCCTGTGTGCAGTGTGTTGTGCACCGTACGATGCACGGGAGGGGTACCCAGCCCTGCACACACACGGTCCATGTGCTCACCCTCCTGGTTGCTGGCCACTGTGGCATGTGCATGATGATGCCTCCATTACACTGTCCACCAGTGTGCAATGGTGCCCAGCATCTGAGACACACACAGTGACGGCCACTGGGCATGGTCGTGTGTGGACCTGTGTGTGGCTAGGGGTTGCAGTTGGGGTCAGCGTGCCTTCTACCCCTTGTGCATGTCTTGTGGTATGTGTGTGGGGGTGTGCGCGTGTGTGTGTATGTGTATGCCATGTTTGGCCATGCCCATCCCTGATGGCATGTGCAGATCCACACTCAGTCCCATTCACTTGCTGCCATCCACCCCTGGGGTTTCCATGCCTGTCTGTGGGTTGTGCCCTTGTGAATGGTGGTTGCACATGGCCTCATGACCTACCTGTGTTGGCCAAAGTGCTCCTCTGTGATGGTGTCCCTGTGCAGTTGCACCATCCTGAACAGGTGGGGGTCCCTTCACCCAGGGGGTGGCTGCCCAACACCATCTGGACCGGCATCCTCATCGTCCCCATCGCTGTCCCCCTCTTTGACCTCTATGGCTATCCCACAGTCTTTGACCATGTTGTGCAGGATGCAACAGGCCAGGAATAGCCCACAGGCCTTCAAGGGGCTTTACTGTAGGGCACTGCCAGATGTGTCCAGGCACCAGAAACTTGACTTCAGCATCCCAAACACCCACTCGATGATATTACGTGTGGTGGCATGTGCCTCATTGTACCGTTGATGTGATGGGGTCGAGGGGCGTCGGTATGGTGTGTGCAGCCACAGACAGAGTGGGTAGCCACTGTCACTTGTGTATAGAGGATGTACATTAGTATGATGGTCTGCATTGCTCTGCCATGGACCATCAAGGCTGGTACCCATGGCACCTCTGACTATGCCTCCCCCCATCTGCCCATGTCATCCTGCGTGTTGTGCATACTCACCCACTAGGTGGCCAGTGGGGATGTCCCCACTCTCGAACCTGTGGCACAGTGCAGACTGGTGCCAGATGAAGGTATCATGTGCTCCCCCAGGGTGCATGGCACAGACATTGGTTATGCACCCCCTGGCATCGCACACCACCTGGCAGTTGATGCTGGTGAATCCCTTGCAGTTGATGTACACTACACCATCCAGGCCAGGTGGTGTGCGGATGGCCACATGGGTGCAGTTAATGGCCCCGAGCATGCAAGGCATAAGTGCTACCCTGTGGAACTGTTGTATGTGTGCTGTGCGCTCTGCCTGTGTGCTGGGGAAATGGATGTACTCCGCAGCATGTGGCAGCAGTGCACTGAGGAATTGTGTGAGTAGGCATGATGTGGATGACTGGGTTATGCCTGGTGTGTCCCCTGTTGGTCTCTGGAAGGTGCCCGTGGTGAGCAGGCACATGACAGCTATCACCCTTGTCTCCACTGATGGAGCATGGCTCCGTTGTGTGGGTGCCTGCATCTCATCAATGCACAGCTCACAGAGCCGCCTCAGGATCAACCAGTTCAGGCAGTAACGGCCCACAATCTCTGTATCGGTGTACTGCTCGAAGGTGATGCAGGCATGGTACCGCTTGTTGGGGGCATACCGACGACGGGCCCTTTCACAGCCACATCCCCCTGCTGCCTGCCTTCTCACACCCCTCATTACCACCTCCATCTGTATGGTGGCATTGGCCATGTCCCTGGCTGGTGTTCTCCCCCCAGCAGATGTTATCCCGCTCCCCCCACTGTCCTCTGTGATGCTCCCCCTGCACCGGGTACACCTTCAGCTGTTCTGCCTACTGTCACTGCCCTCACTACTCTGCAGCACTGCCCTGTCTGTCCTGCATGACTGCCTCAAACTCCCCACTCCTGTCCTGTGTGGTCACAGGTGTGCCCTGTCCTGCTCCTTCTGTGTCCCACTCACTGCTGCCCTCTTTGTTCTTGCTGCCAGCTCACTCCCACCTCTGGCTTCCCTGTAGCTTTCTTGCACCTCTCTCTTGTTCCTTTTTATTTTGGATCATTTCCGCTATCTTGCATCTTTCACTAGCTCCCCTATTGCACATGGCGTGTGCTGTTGAATATCGCACTGTGCCATTTAATCATGGTTCTTCCCCCTATGGTTACACATGCATTCATTACCATTGCGCTCTTGTGCATTGCAACTTGAGTGGCACAGCTGCCTCCCACTGAATATCGCACAATGGCACATTTTCAGACTTGCGCTGGTGCATCTCTGCACATGGCACAACCCTTTTGAATATCTGGCCCATTGTTTATATTATCATAGTTAAGACACAAGTTTGGTGCAATTCCTTGCCATGAAGAATCAGTAGAACAAGCAAAGACAGAAGTAAAAAGCATCTGGCCAGTGTGGAAACAAAGCATGAATACAGGATACATACTCTCTATTACTGTATATTATTTTTGTAAAGTTTAACTATAAGAAGAGTGAATAAAGTACAGAGTGTATACTAAAAGTAGCATGAGAAAGAAGCACAGTGGTAATGAAGTACAATAGAAAATGTTAACAGAAGAATAATGAAAAGAAATGGAATCCAAAAATGCAAGATTTATAAACAATATATCTGTTATTCTTATAGAATATCTTAAAAGCCCTTTGAAAAGGCACAAGAGTCCGAAACATCAGGGCAATTAATAAAAATAAATAAAGAACTTTGAGAGATTTTACAACAGCTCAAGTGGAGTATTTTTGGTCCCCCACCATTTTTGAACATTAACACCCAGCTGAAAGCCTTCTCAGCATCAAGACTGAAGAGGAGTGAGGGGGACAGGGATCTATGCATTTGGTATAGAAGGTGCAATGATGCACAGGTGTACTAAACTGGTAGTTAAGGCATACACAAACCTGGTCTGATCTTAACAAATGAGAGGGGGGAGCAGCTTATCCAGCCTATAGACCAATGTCACCATGAAGTATTTACAGTTGGTGTTTATAACCAAAATAGGGTGGTAGGAGCAGCACTGAATTGGTTTCTCCCCAGTTTCAAAATAACTGAAATTGTCTCTTGGGAGCAGGAGGGGAGGAGCTCTGTCAGAGTATTAATGAAGGTGGCCAGAAGTAACTGGGTTATGAAGTCTCAGTTGAATTCATAAAGGTCCACTCCATGACCATCTGGGCCTGGCACCTTCGTTGTTTTTGATTTTCAGATGATCCAGTCTAGTTAGTCAGTGGTAATGGAGAGTGGTGAGGGCCTCCCTTCTCTCTGAGGTCAGGGCCGGAAGCATAAGAGAGTCATGAAATGCTGCCATTCTTTCAGGAGGGCCTCAGTTTCAGGCATGTATAGAGACTGGTGTCATGTGCAGATGGCATCAACTGTATCTCTAAATTTGGTATGCCAGACTCCCATAATTGGCTGAAGCAAAGCAGGGATAGTTGCCTGTCATTGTTTCCAGAGTTGGTAAGCCAACAATATGGAGAAATCAGTCTGATGGAGGAACATGAGGGAAATTTCATGTTTGGTGCAGACAGAGGGTGTCTAATTCAGCTCTTACTTTCTTCAACTGCTGAGAAGCTAAAGTGTCTCCTTGTTGATGAACTAATTGGAGGAAATAAAGGGTATCTTCCAGCTGGGTTTGTCTTTCTCTTTGCTGCATCTTATCCACATGTTATATTGGATATTAAAGAGCTACTGATGCCTCAAAGAAAACTTTGAAAAACTTAATAATTAGATACAATTCAGCTTGCATCATATATATTCCATGTATTTCTAGTCCCCATTATTTATTACTGAGTAACTCTGCATGAATACATGATCTTTATCCTTTAGCATTCCCTTACAGTTCATCTGCCTCTACAGCTTACTCCCTACTTAAAGTCACAATCCTCTGTTGTGACATCAGTCTGTTAGCAGAAGAGTAACTGCAATGTCACAAGCAGTGCATTATGACCTCAGATAAGGAGAAAGCAACAGGAATAGGTGAACTATTGAGGAGCAAAGATGTTTTAATTCAAATGACCTCAGTAGTAAATCATGTGAAGGAGGAATACAGAACTAATGTGACATACAAGCTGAACTATGTCTAAATATTTTGTTTTGTTAAAGTTGTCCTGAATGTGTTAGCTACTCTTTAAGCCTCTGAGCACCACCTTAAGTGTGCCCACCTGATGACATATGAGGTGTATGTAGGAGTGTCTCTGCCAGAATCTCACCACCCTATCCCATTGAAGGGACTGGAATTCAGGGGATTGAGGTAATAGGGGTTAAGGTGCTACTTTGTGTCTCTGCATTCCAGGACCCAGTCCCCAAAACAGGTATGGGGGCATGGTCCAAGAGCAGAATGTCCAACATTGCCCAGGAAGTTCCCTGTGTGAGGGTTTATGGTTGGTGTAAGAGTTTGTCCAATATACATGGAAATAGATTGAGCATGAGCAGGTTCTAGGGTGCAGGGATCTGCACACATCAACCTAACCTACTTCCTGCAAAAAGTAAAGAAAGAACTTAAGTGCCCCTAGTTGACAAGGGGTTCTGAGGTGGAAGTACCCCAGCTGGGTTGTGGGGAGATATTAAAGTCCCATGCTAAAATCAAAATGTCCTGGGTAAGGACCTCAGTCTTATCCAGCAGGTGCTTAATGTTGGGTGTAGTAAACCCAGGGGCAGATATAATTGGCCAGGATAACATCCCAACAAAATATGGAACACTGAAGCACAATCAATTGACCTTCTGGGTCTACCCAGTTGGAGTTCTCTTGAAAGGGGCTGGATCTGGGAATCAAAATAGCTATTTCCCTTCTACAACCTACTGGATATGAGGAGGCATACACCACAGAAAACCTATACTTCACAGGTTTCTAATGCTCAGGGGTAGCGAGGAGTGTCTTCTGAAGATATAAGAGGTCAGGCTTATCACATTATCTGGGCTTTTTTAGTCCATTTAATTGGACTAGTGAGGCCGTTCGGGTTGAGGGAATAGGGCTGTAACTTAGGGGAAGCCATGGTTGAATGGGAAGGGGAAATGAGGTGTGAAGCCCAGGTATACCCAAACCATCCTTGGGGACCCCTCTCCCTGCCCCAGCTGAGTAAACTATGTTGCTCTGTACACTATGAAACTGTAAAAGAGTAGGAGGAGTTGAGTGGAAGGAGGGGAGTGAAGAGTAACTACTCTGTCTTTGGATTGCAAAATGTGACCAGGGTGAGATGCCCCAAGGATTTTTAACAAGCAACAATAACAGTAACAAAAACAAAACCAAGAAGCCAACTGGGCCTTAACAGTGGCTTCCAAGGCAGAGGTCCTAAAAAGGACCCTGTGCATTGGCAGTAGCCTGTCAGAAGGGTAAATGTCTCAGGGAGGGAGACCCCCAGCCAGAATCACCTAGGGGACAGTGATAGGTCAGATACCACATCTCAGACAGGGAACACATTTCAGGGCAGAAAAAAGGTGGGCCACCACTCGCCACTACCACTCCTCATCCAAGGGAACTCATCTGAGCCATGGAAGGAGTGAGTGTCCCAATAATGGCCTAATGACCCCACATATGAGACTAGCATAAGTTAAATATTACACTGAAGGCACTGTACTGGTCAGGCTCAAGTGCCTAACACAACTAAGACCTACTGGCGGCTATAAGATCATGGTGTTATACATAATAAGACACAATAAGTAGGTAACATGTAAACTAAAAAATGAAAAGATTGCAAGGCTGCAGTCTTCTTGAACCTCTGAATAATGGGCAGCCTAGGATGGGCAGATGAGGCAGCAAATAAAGTCCACGCCTGGACATATATGGTCCCAGAGGAATAAGTCCATTCATCCCATAAACTTGAACCTGTCCCACAAACTGCAATCTGGGAACAAGGATGGTATAGTTTTCTATCATCTGAACTCAGGTAGGGCTGCAGCTAATAGTGCAGCTGCAGTCAGGGTGGATGATTCCAGGACTCCTGGGGCACCAGAAAGGCATTGCCTTCCTCATGCCCACCTTCTGCTAGCCCCTCCACCCAAATAACCCATCCCCCGAACAACCCACCCCCAGCAGCTACCATCCACAGGCATCAATGTGTTTTCCCAAAGCTGCTCAAATTGCCCCAACCCATAATACATCAGAGGGCTGCCTCCCTCGAGTTCAAGCTATACTGCTAAATGGCCATCCCACTCCCAGCTAAACAAAATAAGGCTATGGTTATACATCTCTAGCTGTCTAGGGCTGCATATGCAGGTGCAACAAAACTGACCTACATGTGGGCTGCAACTCCATGTGAGTAGGCTGGAGCAGTTGGGCTGTGCTGAACAGTGTCTGGGACACAGGATTTCAGGGAATGCAGCCCTCAGAGTTAGAGATTGAACCTCACTCAGGGTGCCTCTGTAAAACCACTTCACATTAGGGTTTTCAAAATGAGTAATCTTAACTCGCAGTGAGCAAATGTTACTGCCTGCAGGGGAAGCCCACCAGGAAAGAAGGAGCACAGGATCTGGGGGGTGGTGGTCAGAGGAGTGGGAATGGAACAGAACCCTCAGTAGCCAAAATACATCCACCTATATAAGGAGATCTAAGTCACTTCACTGTAGAGCTGTTGGTAAGAGCCTGGCCAGGGTCTGTAGCAGAGGTCTGTAGATGTTTAATGATGTCTTGCATGGCACTGGTTGATTATTGTTTTCAGGAGCTTTCTAGTTCTGTTTGATTAATTTGGACCAGGCTTGTTGGGCGAGCTTCATTGCTACCAACTGCTGTGGCTGCTGTTGCTGGGGTGGTGAAGACACCTCTTTTCCTCACTTGTTGAGCTCTTTAACCACTGCTGCCAGTGAGTAGAACATCTGTGTACCATCTGAGAGAAATATTTGCACCTTGGTGTGGTATTCAGTACAAAAGCAGAGCTCCTGGAATCTCAGGGTCTTCATTACAGATGTGTACATGTTTTGCATTTGGCTATAATTCCGGCTGAGTAATTGTTGTTGACAAACAGGCAGATGTCCTGGAAGGCAAAAATGTTTTTTTGCCAGGCAAGACATAACATTTTCTCCTTTTCTGGATAATATAAGAAACAGAGAATTACTAAATGAGGCTGAGTGTGCAAAGATCTTGCTCAAGTCCCAGGGCATACTCCAGGGGCGATCAGAAGAATGAAATGAAGAGCCTGAGGGAGGAATATTAGGATGTCTGGCCCCTTCACTCTCATAGGTAAATTGTAGATATGAAGGTTTTCTTCTGGCTCTGCATTCTGCATCACCCACATGATATTGGAAGGATTGTATGGCACTGTGGAGCTTAACTATGGCCTATTCAGTGGTGTCCAGGTGGCCATCTTGAATGTTAATTGTTCATCCAAGACTGATGGCCTATTTTCTATTTTACTGATGTCCACCAGGAGGGCAGATGTATTGAGCTTCATTTCTTTTTCTAAAGCTTCTGAGCCCTGTAAGCATGGGGTCCATTTTTCTTTGTAAGGTACCAGGGCTGGAACTTGTCATGTCTTTGCGGTTCTATCTGGTGGTTCTTGTGGACTGGGAGCACTCGCTGTCTGAGCCTCCAGCACTGTATCAGTCCCCACTGAATGATACAGAGGGTAAGAATGCCATGCTGGAACATTGGTTAGTTGTTTAAAAACCTCCTGCAGTACTTTGATGGTGAAATTGCTATAATATGGAAGTTTTTAGAGGTTTTTGTGTTGACTCCTGTCTGGAGCTCAGCTAGTAAGCTGCTTATAGCATGGTGATGTCACTGGAAGTCCAGATTGTGGAGTATCTTGAATCCAGAGGGTTGCAAGACCTGAGGTAGCACAGATTCGGAGGGAGGAGGGTCATGTCACAGAAATCTGGTAGATTTCTTTGACTGACCAGGGAAATAGATCCGGCTGGGGCAGTGGATATGGTCTACTTAGATTTCGGTAAGACTTTTGACACCATGCCACAAAAGACTCATAAAGAAACTGGGCAGCTTATAGGTGAGTCATAAGGTGGAAAACTGGATAAGAAATTAGTTAAGAGATAGGTGACAGAGGGTGGTGGGAAACAGGGTTCACTCAGGGGGGAAAGGAGGGTAACCAGCGAAGTGCCTCTGTGCTCAATGCTAGAACCATTTCTCTTTAATGTCTTTATAAATGACATTGCAGATAACCTGGAAGGGAAGGTTTGTCTCTTTGCATATTACATCAAAATCTGCAAAAGAATGGACACTCCGGAGAGGGTGGAAAGAACGTGCAGAAACCTGAGAGAATGCAAAGAGTGATCAAGGGCATGGCAGCAGGGTTTCAATGGTAAAAAGTACAAAATCATGCACTTAGTGCACAGAAAACCAAAGATAGAGTACAAGATGAGAAAAGAGGTATTGACAGTCATTAAACAGGAAAGGGATTTTAATCATTTCTGATTATCTCAAGTTGGCGAGGCAATGTGACAAGGACTTTAGTGGGGCCTGTGAGATGTTGGGGTGTGCAAAAGGACCTGCAGAAGGAGTGGGGTGGCATTGCCACTGTGTAGATCACTGGTGAGACCCCACCTGGAGCACCATGCCCTGTTCTGGAGATCACATCTCAGGAAGGACATGTACAGTGTGGAGGCTGACCAGCGGAGGGCAACTAAAATGGTATAGGGTCTGCATCAGAAGTCTGACAAGGATAGACTGAAGGACCTCAATATGTACACCCTGGAATAGAGGAGGAAGGGGGGAATATGATAAAGACCTACAAATACCTCATGGGATAAATAAGGCACAGGAGGGGAGTATCCATCTGAGGAAAATATGCATGAGAACAAGGGAATATGCAGTGAAGCTGAAAAAGGGTAAATTCAAGAGAGATGTGAGGAAGTACTTCTTCACTGAAAGAGTGCTGGATGCCTGGACCAGTCTTCCAGGAGAGGTGGCCGGGAAGAAAACAGTGGTGAGATTCAAGAATGGATGGGAAAGGCATAACGGAATCTTGGTGGAAAACAGGGGGTGGGGCTGGAGATCAAGTAGGGTCTGTGGTGACACTATAGGCAAGAGCAAACAATTGGGCAGACTGGATGGGCCAAGTGGTCCTAATCTGCCATCAAATTCTATGTTTCTGGCATGTGTAGGGTGGGGGCCTCTATGTTTCTGGTGTGTGTGTGTGTGTGTGTGTGTGTGTGTTTAACTGGACCACTGGTATGTGGCCACTGGGACACAGGGGAGAGGGGGAACCATTGGTCCACTACAACCTATACTTCACAGGGCTGGAACTGCAGGAGGGTAGAGAGGGGACACTTCCAATTGGACCCATGTGTAGAAGAAAGTGGCTGAGGGCAGGCAATGGCAAGCTGTCAAGTGCCTGAAGCAGTGTCATTCAAACACCATGAAGTCTTGCTTATATTAGGACCTTTGCAGTATGCCCCTGGCTTTTGACTGCCCCGGAGATGAAATAGTTAACTCCAGAGAAATCTGGAGTTCCACAGCGCGAGGGCGCTTATTGAAAGCTCTATCTGCGTTGTTTGAACCCAAACTGTCAGATTCTTTACTCCGCTTTCACTGAACAGACGCTCCGGAGACCAGCTCCTTCATTTCGGTTCGTTTTGCGGTTTAAAGTATTTTTATCAGTTCATTTAACCGAGAAAGTGTTTAAAATTACTGCGGTTTTCGGTTTAAAGCTCTATCTGGTAACCGTAAGTAAAATAATTTTAGTCTGTGTGGAAACTCATTATCGGTTCGCTCTGAACAGATCAGTTTGCTTTAAAATTGTTTTCTTTGCATTTAGAGTGAGTACCAGTTCTTATCGGTCCCTAAAATAACCTGCAATTAAAAGTGGTTTTTTCAAATACCCGTGACACGGTTAGGGACCGATAAGGGTGTCTTGTCCTGGCAAGGCCTGAAACAAAGGACAAGTTTGGTTAGGCTGGCATTATGTCTGAGAAACCCAAAAGAAAAACCGGGCCCACTGGGTTTCAACACTGTGATGTCTGTGGGGAAGCCTTTGCCAAGGCTGACCCACACACCACTTGTGTCTATTGTCTGGGGGCTGACCACCTCCTGTCAGACTGCCAGATATGTAAGAATTTCCCTGCAGCCACCCTGGAAAAGAGATTGGGCAGGCTCAGGGAACGAGAGGCCAAAAAGTCCGCTGACCCGGATGGCCAGCCCAGCCCAGCTACGGCTGGACCAGAGGGAGTGCCCTCTGACCAGGGCCATACTTCCTCGGGCAAAAGAAAGGCTGGTCCTGAGGAACCAGTCAAAGCAAAAGGACAAAGAAATCAGCTAGTGTGGAGTCCAGTTTTGTCTCTCTTCTGCTGTAGAAATAGCTAAAGCCATACAGATTGTCCAGTCTTTGTCTCAGGGACTTGTTGAACCCTCTCTGGTTGGAAAAAGGTCTCATTCAGGTCCAGTGGTTCAGGATTATGATGTTGGGGATTTTATGAACCACAGGAGGGGAGGAAGATTTTGATGATTGTAATTGTGATTGGGAAGGTCTGGAAGTGCCAATAGAACTGGACATTTCTCCAGACAGACCCTTTGAGTCTCCCCTTTATTGTCTGAGTCCCCATCTCATTTCAGATTTTATAAGAAAGTAGCAGAAACTCTCCAGCTCCCTTAGAAGAGGCTGTGGATGAGCAAGAGGAGCCTGACTATGTGGAAATGATGGATATTCCAGAGGCTAGAGGTTGTCTATTCCTTTACATAAGTCATTTAGGAGACAAACCACTAAGATTTAAAAATCCTTTTCTGTCCCTCCTGTAGATAAAAAAATGGACAGAAGGTTACGTTGTCAGGCCCTAATACAGACTTCCTTACTGAACAGTGTAGTCATGTAGGTGTGGTGCAAGCTGCAGCCTGTGACAAGGCTAATATTCCCCTGGCTTCACATCCTCCTGATAAGGATTCCAGGAAGATTGATGCCATGGCGAAAAAACAGTATGTGGCAGCTTCTTTGGGACTCAGACAGGTTAATTATATGGCTTATGTGGCTAGATATCAGAAATCTAGATGGGACACTATATTGCAGTTGGCCAAGCAGGCCCATGGCCAGCTGGCTAGTGAGTTGGAACAGGTGGCTGCTGATGGCATTGAAGCCTCTAAAGTTCAATTTCATGCTGCTGTTGATGTTAATGATGTTTCCTCTAGGGTCATGGCCACTTCTGTAGCTCTCCGTGAGGTTGGCATGGCTCAGATGCACTAATCTGTCCCAAGATACCCAGTCAAAGGCTATAGATTTTCCTGTTATAGGAAATTCTCTGTTTGGAGAACAAACAGAAAATTACATGAAAAGATGGATGAATACAGAACTACTTACAAAAGTGCCCAAGCTAAGGAAAGGCATGCCACTCAACATAGGCATGCCCCCAGAGATGAGGCAGGCCTTACAATAGCCTTTTACCAATCCAGGCTTCTTCTGCTTTTACACAGAGAGGATTTTTCAGGAGGCAGAGGCAGACGGGGCACAGGCAGGCCCTCTCCCCAACCCAAAGCTGCTCCTGCCACAGGCACCTGACGGGTGTCTGGGGCCCACTCCTGTACCGGTGGGGGGCAGACTGGCTTATTTCTGCCAGAACCTGGTTGTTCTTAACCTCGACAAATGGGTTCTGAGGTGGTAAGCCAGGCTTGGTTCTCAGTTTCAAACAGTTTCCCAAGATGAGAGCCAGGCACTTTCCCCTCAAGTCTTTTTAGAAACCCTCGCACTAGAAGCGGAGGTTTCCTCTCTTTGGACTGCAAAGCAGTGGAAAGGGTCCCCTCGCCACCAGAGTAAGGGTCTTTACTCAAGGTACTTCCTGACCCCAAAAAAGACAGGAGACTGGCGGCCCATCTTGGATTTAAGATTTCTGAACAAGCATCTTGTAAAACCAAAGTTCAAAATGCTGACTTTAGCAATGATTTTGCCATCCTTGAGGCCAGGGGACTGGCTAACTTCCCTGGACCTCAAGGACGCCTACTTCCATATTCTAATCAGGGCCTCTCACCGAAAGTACCTCAGGTTCGAACTTCCCTCGGGCCACTACCAGTTCAGGGCAATGCCCTTCGGACTCACTTCTGCTCCAAGAGTTTTCACAAAATGTCTAGCTGTAGTAGTGGCCCACTTAAGAAGACAAGGGATAGCTGTGTTTCCCTACTTGACGACTGGCTTATTGTGGGTCAGTCATCAGAGCAGGTAAATCCCACTTGCAAATCACCCAGGAACTCCTCACCTTTCTGGGGTTCCTGCTGAATGTTCCAAAGTCAGTTCTCGAACCAGTTCAGGTACTAACTTTTATAGGTGCAGAGCTGAACACAAAGTTAGCCAGGCATTCTCCCTCCGAAAGAGTGGACAAACTCATTGCCCTGGCATCTTCTTTCTCCATGCAGGTCTCTCGACCAGCAAGGCACTTTCTGCAACTCCTGGGGCACATGGCTGCCTCTACAGCTGTTGTGCCAGGGCAAGATTTCAGATGAGGGACATTCAGTTCCACTTGAGGTCCTATTGGTCTCAAAGGAGGGACCCTTACCAAATTGGTCCCAGTGACCAAGACTCTGATCCTAGCTCTCCAGTGGTGGCTGGATCGGAGCAACCTGTCCTCAGGGTCCCATTCCTTCCTGTCCCTCACTCCCTCATCCTCACCACGGATCGTCCCTGTTGGGTTGGGGGCTCACCTGGGCGACCTTTCAACTCAGGAGTTTGGTCCCCTCAGGAATCTCTGCTTCACATCAATCTGCTGGAGCTCAGAGCTGTCTTCCTAGCTCTCCAGGTTTTTCAGAAACTGTCCAGAACAAAGTTGTTCAAGTCAGGACAGACAATACCACAACAATGTGGTACATCAACAAGCAAGGGGCACTGCTCTTCAGCCCTATGCACAAGCAATGAAGTTGTGGTCTCTGGCCTATTCCCTGAACACCTCTCTGATAGCGGTTCACCTCCCAGGAAGGACAATGTCCTAGCGGACGCCCTCAGCAGGATTTCTCAGGGCCATCACGAATGGGCTCTGAACCCTCAAGTGCTGGGGTCAATCTTTTGCCAGCTGGGCACTCCTCAGATAGATCTTTTGCAGCTCCAGACAACCACAAACTTCCCTGTTTTGCTGCAGGCCCCAGTTCTGGGGTCAGACCCCTGGATGCCTTTCAGCTGGATTGGGAGGAAAGTTCCTCTATGCTTTCCCTCCGTTCCTCTACTCTTCAGGGTTTTAGTAAAATCAGAACTCAGCCTTGCAGGGTGATTCTGATTGCTCCAGACTGGGCCAGGCAGCCTTGGTACCCTCTTCTTCTGTCCCTATCATTCCACCTCCCTGACCTTGCCCAGGGCTCATGACCTGCTGACCTGTGCACAGGGGAGTGTGTGGTATCCGGATCTCAACTCCCTCCACCTCAAGGCTTGGTTCTTGAGGAGTTAGAGTTTGCTCATTTACACCTTTCTCAAGGTGTCTTGGATATTTTGAAGGCCTCCAGAAAGCCTTCCACTAGAGCCACTTATAATTCTAAATGGAAGAGATTCTCATTTTGGTGTTCTGAGAGGCAAATCACCCCAGAATCAGCTGACCTGCCTATTTTGTTGGACTACCTGGTCCACTTAAATTCCTTAGGCCTCAAACCAGCTACCTTAAAGGTTCATTTGGCAGCTGTTTCAGTTTTATTTCTGCAGGAAAACCAGTTTCTCTTTCTTCTCACCCTGTGTTTGCCAAATTTTTCAAGGGTTACTTCATACTAATCCTCCTTTGGGAACCAACCCCTGCATGGGACTTGAATATTTGCATTGCCCAGCTAATGCAACCTCCCTTTGAGCCTCTGGATTCGGCAGATCTCAAGTTCTTAACTTGGAAAACTGTTTTTCTAGTGGCTATCACTTCTGCTAGGCGTATAAGTGAATTGCAAGCCTTGTCAGTGGAAGAGGATTTCATTTCTTTCCACAGAGATAAAGTGATCCTCAGGACTAACAGAAAGTTTTTACCTAAGGTGGTTTCAGATTTTCATCTTAACCAATCCATCTCTCTTCCAGTATTTTTTACTGAGCACTCCTCTTCTGGTGAGAGAAGCTTGCACAGTTTGGACGTAAAAAGAGCCCTTAGCTATTATTTGGATCGTACCAAGGGTCACAGGTTCGAATCCCTCCAGCTCTTCTTACCTATGGAGATGTGGGTAAGGGGAGGCCTGCTACTAGGAGGTCGATTGCTAGGTGGATTGTCTCTTGTATCCAGTTCTGTTATCAAAAACTGGGCAAGGAGCCGCCCTCAGGCCTGAGGGCTCATTCCTGAGGGTACAGCTGCATCTCTAGCGGCTGCTAGAGATATTCCATTTTGGAAATCTGTCAAGCTGCTACCTGGAAGACAGTCCACACTTTCACTAAGCATTATTCCCTGGACGTCCAGTCCAGGAGAGATGCTCGCTTTAGCACAGCTGTCCTGCAGAGCCTATTTCCTAAGTAGGTTCTGACCCTCCTCCATGGGGTACTGCTGTGTACTCTGCAAAGGTCCTAATATAAGCAAGACTTCATGGTGTTTGAAGAAAAAATTACTCACCTTAGTAATTGCTTTTCTTCTCATGGAGTCTTGCTATATTAGGACAACCCTCCCTCCTACCCCTCTCAGAATCCCTACTTGGGTATGGGGTTGGCAAATTGGTGCAATCACTGTGTCATGCCTGTTTAGCTTCTAGTTCCCCTCCCCCCTTCTTTTCTTTCTTGGGTTAGGAACTAGATAGTTTCTGTTTTTTGTTAATTAGTAGCTGGGCCCCTCTCTGGACTTGAGTCTTTGGGCAGAGGGGCCTTGGTAGTGATTGTCAAGGGTTATCCTAACAATAATACGTGATACTGTTTTCTTTATTGGTGTTGTGTTTTTGTGGTTCTACTGTTAGTAGGTAGCCAATGGCTAGTGTAAGGCTTTTCCACACAGACTTGCTATGTTAGTTTAGCCTCGTAAAGAACCTGACAGTTTGGGTTCAAACAACCCAGATAGAGCTTTCAATAAGCGCCCTTGAGCTGTGGAACTCCAGATTTCTCTGGAGTTAACTATTTCATCTCCGGGGCAGTCAAAAGCCAGGGGCATACTGCAAAGGTCCTAATATAGCAAGACTCCATGAGAAGAAAAGCAATTACTAAGGTGAGTAATTTTTTCTTCTGTGACCTGGTCGCCAGCAGTTCTAGCTGGTCAGTAGATGCAAATCCCATTTCCTACAGCTGAACGGCAGATTTGCATCACACCTTTGTTGCAGGGGGACTCTACTCATCCCTCACCTACATGCGTCTCTCTTTTTAACTATCGGGTAACAGCGCTGCAATTTTGTGACTGAAATATATCACTTTTGCTCTGCCCATATATCAAGTGAAAATTAGGCCCCAGTTGATTAGTGCTTGCTTATCTTAAAGAAAGCTGTTCTGGTTGAATGAACCTTTCAGTAGTTTGTATTTCTCGAAATTGCTATAGCACAAATCGGAAGACCACCACGGCAAAAGTAGTCAAAGGTGTACATAAGTACAGTTGCAGTTTTCAGTTTCAAGTGGTGGCAGCCCCAGATGTAAAAACGCTATATCTAACACTTTTTTTAAAGCCTGCGCTCTGCCTGCCATACGGGGACGGCTCCAACTGTGGACAAGTTACTGGCTCCTAGCCTCGGCAGCGACAGCATCAGTAATGAGCTATGAATAAGCTCGTTGCATCTCCCGCCATCCACTCCTGTCCCGGCATCTCAGGGAAAGAAAGCCTCAGCAGCTAGCTCTGGGACAGCTACCGCACTAGGATCTAGGCTCATGCACTCACAAAGATGTCTATTAAAGCCGGATTTTACAAGCAAGAGTTGAATAAAACCGTGTGGGACGTTCCAGAGCGGTACCAGAACCTGACCCCCGTCGGATCCGGAGCCTATGGATCTGTCTGGTAGGTGATGTTTTAGCGAAGAGTACCAGGCACGGCCTCTTGTAATGCTAAGCACCGTGCATGGTGGTCTAAATCTCTTCACATTGCTTTGTATACAGGCATCTCAAGTGGGAACAAAAACGAGTATTTTACAGATGCTGTACTGCGTGGAGCAGTTCATTTGTCATAGTTAGATTTCGGCTTTGTCTCATTAATATCTGTGAGGCAATAATTGTCTGGGTACTGGCTTGCAATGCATCAGCGAGTCTTAGGCCGTTTGCGAATTGTGGTATACTAGCACAGTTTGTTCATTTGAGGAAACGTGATGGTAGTATATGTTCACGAATTATTAAACTATCACTTATAAAAAGTAAAGAGATGGCTTTATTTCCATGTGAGACTGAGAGCGACTCTTCACGAGGTTTAGATGCAGTGTTAAGAGTACCTGACATGGAGTCATTGCTGTCTGTATGGAAAGCATCTTATTGTGACTATCTTACCGTATGTATGAGGAGTATGATGTGTATATACACAGGCTATGCCCAATACCTTTGTTTCGTATAATATATTGTATTAATAACTAGTAAAACCTTTCCTTGGATAAACAAACTTGTACCTTCAACAATAAACCAGGGTTCTTCCTAGACCAGTTTGCAATTTTTTTTTCTTGTGACTGAAAGATTATTCTCAAAATGCCATTTTTAATCCTGGGTTGTTTGTCATTCCTGTTTAATTATTGTTCCTGTTTAATTAACAGAAGAGTATGGTAGTATTTTTCTGTGGACTTTTCCATTTCCATGTAAAATATAAGAATCCCTGTAGGACTGGGAGCCATTTATTTGACCATCAATGGACATTTAATAATGGCGCAATGAGTCCTGGTAGGATGAAACATGTGTATGTGTCTTCTGTTAGCACCCTTTGCAGACCGTGAGAGAGACCTTTTAGTATCATGCATTTCTGCTTAAAGTTGAACCAGCATAATATACTGTGGTGATTTGCATATACAGTCCATGGTGCTTTGCATTACGGGGATATGTGTGATTTTGTATTTCTTTGAAACTTGGCTTCCCGGCCAGTGCCCTTTGGGGTAACATTGCCTCAGTGCTTGCACGCTGAGGTTCTTTATCATTTAATAATGTATTCATTTTCTTTTACTGGCACATCGCCAGATTTAACAAACAAAAAAGTTTGTTTGGGTTCTGTGTATGTATGTATATATACTGTCTCTGAAAAGTTATGTTATTTTAGAATGCAAGTGTTGATTTTCCTCTACATTTTGAAACTCAGTGGCATAGTTCCAACCAGGAAATGTTGGGACTGGGGACACCTGACCCTTTATTTCCCTTTTGTAGGAGACATAAAAAAGACAAAAATTAGTGCTGCAAAACTGTAGTCCTGATTCCAGTTTTGGAATTGGGTTTGATGAGTCTTACTGCTGTGGGATCCTGGAACCTTTCCCACATTATAAATAATGTCAGTATTGTATAAGCTACTGTTGCCCACTTCTAAACAATGGGTCCCAGCTCCACTGTGGGATCACCATAATTCCAACGTGCTCCATTAAGGTTTTGTTGATACCTTCTGCATGAACAGTGATAGACTGAGTACTAGCTGTATCCACTGACATAAACAGACCTGGATAAGGTTACACCAGATTGGATACCAGCTATCAAAATCATATACTATTTGTTAAAGGTGACACAATATCAGGAAAGTGGGTGGGGCAGTCCTTCTAAAAGTAGTTCCTGGGCAGGGTCATAATGATAGTACCTGTAGCAAGATACTATCTGTGGGGAAGAGAAGGCTGCCTACGACTGGATTCTCCAAGAAACTTTATTAGACCTTTTGAAAAGTTCAGATATTTCTACTGTGGGGTTCAAACATATCCTTAGGGTAAAAACAGAAATATTTGAACAACTGTAGTGCCACAGGAACATGATAGATGTTTCTGTTTTGTTGTTCTGTGAGATAGTAGGCAGTGCACATATTTTTTTTCATAGTGAATGATAGCCATTCAAGTGGGGGACTTTTTGTTGCCAGGTGCCAAACACATACAGTAGCATTACCCTGGTGCTTTAAAGCTCTGAGACTCATTACACATGAACATATGATTTTAGGAAAGAAGAAAGACCATAGGTCCATTGTGTTCTTTCTCCACTAGCTCAATGAGAATATCATATCATCCCATTTTCTCCAAAGTACTTATGAAATCCATGTTTATTGGACACTGACAACTCCCTTAGGCCTCAAAATGCTCTGAGTTTAAAAAACATGTTTTATGATTGGTCACATTCTGTAGAGATTGTTTATGTAAATAGTAGTTTGATTCTGATTCCTTTTTTCTTTTAAAATGTGAAAAACAGACTGCCCACCATGCTGGCATTACCACACAAAAACACGTTTGTTTACATCCCCTTGACAAACTCCCACTGCATCTTTCCTGGACTTGGGAACACCCGAAACACAGTCTGGCCACTCATGATGCAGTACAAGGAGTGGTACCTATGGAATCCTGAGAGACTTGATTGTTTCGGGGTTTTCCTACTGTTCTGAAAGTATGTGATACGAGTCGATCAATGGTTTGAAACACAACAAGATTGGGTATAATTACATTATTAACATGCATATTGGTTCTACTAAGAAAGAAAGTAGTTAAAACAACTATAAACATCAGTGAATTTAAAAGAAAATAAGCAGTCATAAAATGTTTTTTTTTTTTACCTAGACATAACGTGATGCAAAATAGGCTGACAGTATCCCTTTAAAGTTAGCTACAGTACTGAGTGATATAATTCTCTCCAGGAATCTCTTCCACATAAATATAATAAATGGTTATTCCTGGCATTTCCCTTAAATTTTCCTTCTTTCAGTGAATGTTGTGTGCCCTTGTGTTTACTCATCTTTGAACATTTTGAAGAGCTGTGTTGGTCTGCTGGTTTTATTCCTTTTATGTATGGTATTAGAATACTGTGTCTCCCCCTGAGTCATCTCTTTTCTGATGAGAATATCCCTACTTCTGTCAATTAGTCTTCATAGCTCATGTTCTCCAAGCCCTCACCTCAACCACCTTGATCACTCTCTACTCAACATTTTCAATAATGCCAGTATCTTTTTTTTTCAGTTATGGGATTCAGAAGTAAACACTGTACACAAGATGGGGCCTGATCAATTATCAATAACAGGGCATTGTGGCACATCTTGATCTGCTTATGAAGTTTCTCTTGATGAATGCCATTTGCAAGGTTCTTTAGCTACCACCCCATGTGACTGTTCCCATTTGAAGGTGTTGTTGGTTATTACACTCATGTATTTTCCCTACTGACTTCTGATAATCTCTGAATCATGTAAGTACTATTTTACCCTGAAATTCTTCTTTCCATTGTGCATAACTTTGGATTTCTCCACATTGAAATTCATTTATCATCTCTCTACCCATACCCCAAACTTGTTAAGGCCTCCCTTCATCTTATTACCCTCCTATCTCCTCCTGTGATGTACTTACTCTTCCTATTTTGATATCATAAGCAAAGGTGGTAACCAGGTACCGGTGGCCTCCTCCAAGTCACTTATAAATACATTAAGCACCATTGGACTAAGGGCATATCCCTGTGGGGCACCATTCATCACTTATCTCTTGGTTGACAGATTACCATTAATTACTGTGTGACTCTTTGCATCCTGTCATACAGCCAGTTTCTAGCCAGTTATTCTGCTTGACAACCTGTGTATTGTGAACCAACCTCCTTGTGGGACAGTATGAGATACTTGGTTGAAATCTAGGTATACAACAACCACCAGTTTTCCTACATCAAGTCCCTTGGTCATATTCTCAAAAAATGCAATACCACTTGTTTAGAATGGTTTCTCTAGGAATTCTGTTTCTTATGATTATCTGCAGTAGCGTGCCTGATATGAATGTCAAGCTTGCTGGTCTGTTACAAAGTTAAAAGTTCATAAATAAATAATGGACCAGGGGGCGGGGGGAGGGGTTGGGGGGTGGGACCAGCCCAAGTCTTCCAGAAACAATCAGGTAACCGATGCCCCTGGTCAGACCATTAGCACGCTTCCCCTACTTTGCACTAAACTTTGCAGCTAGTGAAGCCAGCAAAAATGAATCACAATTCTACTCAAAACCCCCAAAATAGGTTTGCTACCAAAAGAAACAGGACTCCAATTCAAACAGCTTCACCAACAACACATCAAAATAGGCTTGAAATTAGAAGATATACATCTTCAATTCAAAGAAGCAGCCCCAGTTAAATCACACCAAATAGGTTTTAAATCAGAAGAAACAGGCCTCTACAAATGCAGCCTGCTACACAGTGAAACATCAAACAAATGAGCCCACTTATAGCTACCAAAACAGATTTCACAATTCCAACAGCCCCAGTCTGCAACAATCTAGCTTTATACTTATTCCAGCTACTACTTTTAGATTAATTGTTTAGTGAACTGTTTAAGACACAGTTGAAATCCCCAGCCAGGATGTAGTGCCCCCCCCCAAGTAAGCATCAACTTGTTTAATTCAGCCAAGCAGTCACTAAAACCCTTAAAAGGTGCATGCACAGAACCAAATACTACATTTTGTTTATCACTTTATGTATTTACCAGAACCATTCAATCATTTTTATCTTTCACTATTCCCATACACTCTCCCTTAAAATGTTTGTCAAACATAATAGCTACTCCAGCACTCTTTTTGGTTTTCCACAACAAGGAAAAACACTTCCCTGACCATCTTTTAATTTGTCCACCTCTATTTTAATTAAAAATATTTCTTGTAACATGGTGATGTCAGATTTTAAGCTTTTTCATCCTTGCTCGAACCCTTGCCCTTTTTTATGGGGGAATTTAAACTGTTTACGTTTCATGTGCATCCTTTAATCAATGCCATTCTTCTGCTTTATTTTTGTCTTTCCCCTGACCATTTTTTTGACCCAACTTCCTTTTGTTATTCCGTTTGTAACCCCCTGCAAATGGGGGTTCCCAAAGGTCTTCCAGGAGCTGGATAAGTGCTCCCAGCCTGAATGATGTTTGGCGTTTAAGCAGTTTATCTGTGAATGCTTTTAGAGCCTCTGGTATTCTTCAAGAGCTGTCTGCTTGCAGACATAATTAGCTTGTATGGGGTGGACTGTGTGTTTCTCTGCTGGAGTCCTGCTCGAGCTACTGACAAATTGCTCCATTTCTGCCGTCGCTAAGTGGGCAGAGTGAGCACTTTTCAAAGATGTAACTGTTGGCCAGAAATCATTTAGAGAATTAGTGGAAATGTAGTTTGTCTAACCTGCCTTTCTTGCAGCTGGGACTCTGTGTGTTTTGCCCCTCCATTTTGGATCTGAACTACTGAATAGATCCAATTAGTGCAAGGGGGAGCCTCTAAAATAGAGTTTATGTGGACCAACCAGAATTGGGACTCTCCTGGGAGCTGGCTTGCCATAAGACATATAGCTAGTGATTCTGGGGAGTGAAGTTCTGGACCTTGGTAACTATTTCCACCAACAGGGGGAGTTTTGAGTGATTGACAACTGAGTCCACCAATTGGACCAGGTGGCGCCCGAATGGAATGCCCTGCCTTGTGTCTGGAGAAGCAGATTCATTGTGACCGTGACAAGAGAAGGAGCTCTGAGCTTCTGCGCTACACAGTTTTCACGCAGGAAGTGCGTGGGAGGCCTAAACTCGGAAGGCGCATTTGCGGTTTTGACTCGGGCTCACTCAGCAGCTACCAAGAGGAAGAAAGGCTGAACAAGTGGGAACCGAGCTTACCCTGTAGAGGACTGGAAAAACTGCTTAATCACGCTTGGTCTGTCAGGAAAGTGAAGCTGCAGTGTGAACTCCCGGGTTAGCAGCAAGTGCGATCGGGACCTGAGAGCAGCTGCCTGGTATAGTAATTTCCTTTACATATAAATGCATGGATAGCTTGTGAAGGACAGCTGTATGGGTCCTCTTGTCTCTGTGTGGTGTAGATTGAAAGCCAAACACATGTATGCGGACTGAATCTGTTGTTGATCGAAGCTGAGTGCCTGGCTTGTAGAATTTCCTCTTCCTGCTGTGTGAGGGAGTCTTGCAATACAGAACCACATCTGTGCCCATTTTCGGCCTCGAGTTTCTGAGAACAAATCAGGGTAGCTCCCTGGCATTGGTTTGTCAAATTGCAAGTGTTTCACTTGATTTCTTTTCCTTCCTTTCTTCATGAACTGAGCCATCCGACTCCGGATTACAATTGGGTATTGTGCAAGTATTTTACCATCACAGGGCCCCAACCAGCTGCATCGATCCTGGCTAGCCCCCCACCATCCTGGGTACCCAGTAAGAGTGATATTTGGGACTCTGAATATACGCACAGTACTGTGATTATTAATGTGTCTAACCTAATTAACCTGATTTCCCCCTTTCTTGTTACAACTCCTTAAATAAATCAGATCTGTTTGTTCCAGCAAAGTTACATTGACTGTGGTGTTCACTTATGTTAACGTATTGTACTGTGTCTATTGTATTGCATCATCTTGTTTTACAGGGGGGTCAACATAGTCAAGCTAACAGAGCCAGTCCTGGGGGTAAGTGTAAATAGTGACAATACTTATGGTGTACTGTGTGGGCCACTAGTAGGAGTAAAAGGGGGTCTCAGTGTCCCAGAGGGCTGTGACCAAGTTAGTCTAATTACTGCAAACCCTGACCTTTGGGTGGAGGCACTCGCCATAGAACCTAGGCCCCTCAACCTGTTAGTAGTCAAGCAGGCAGGGGTAGTAGCCCTTGGGATAGTGCCACCTGGGGGTTACACATTTTTTTAATTCCCCCCCATGCCAATAACCTATTTGGCATCACCCTCTGTCTACTTGGGGTAAGTTACTGAAAATCAGTAAGTCCCCCCCCCCCCCAAACAAGTCAACATTTTGCATATTCTCTCCAGCCCTATTTCATTTACACAATTTAGCCTTTCTCAACATTTGCAAATACCATGGGAAATCATATTTTTAGATTTTGAATGGCTTCAGGTACAGTAGCATAATACAATATTTGATTATTTAATAATACCTGAAGTTTAGATGGAAAGATCACGTACAGTTTTACCCCCTCTTTCCATAATCTTTGTTGAACTCCCCAGAATTGTTTCCTTAGATCCCACAGAGCTTTGGAATAGTTATTCTTTTATTCTATTCGATTCGGTTATTATTGCCGATCTTGTTGATTCGGCTGACCTGGCTTGCATCACCGAGACCTGGCTGGATGAAAACTCTGGCCCCACCTTGGAGGCCATGATTCCGGCAGGGTACTCGGTGATACACGGCCCGAGATTGGACCGCAGGGGCGGGGGGGTTGCAGTCTGTTTTAAGACGGAATTGGGTCTCACGAATGTGGTAGTCAGTGAGACTGGGTCTTTTGAGTGTACAGTCGTAGCAGGTGTAGGCGTCGATCGTCCTCATCTACCGTCCACCGGAGATGGGAGGCGCTTCTTACAGGAAGTAGCAGACTTCCTCGTCGACATGTTGTTTGAGTCGCCCAGGTTGATGGTCCTGGGTGACTTCAACGCCTGGGTCGACAATGAACTCTCAAATTTGGGTAATGACTTCCTCCAATTGATGTCTTCTCTGGGCCTTACACAGGTGGTTTCCACTGCAACGCACAAATCTGGACACTCTTTAGATCTAGTCTTCCTTCTAGGGATCAACGCATCCGACATGGGGGTGGAACCAGTCGTTTGGTCTGATCACCACATCGTGAGGTTCAATTTTTGCACCCCCCTGAGAAGACCAGCCCCTGTGGAGATGGTCAGGTACCGCCTATTAACGAATGTTACTCCACAAGGTCTAGCGGCGGTCCTTGACCTCTCATCCTTCGGTTCGGTGAACAATGGTCCAGAAGCACTAGTGTCCGCCTATAATAAGGCCGTCACGACGGCACTGGATTCCATTGCTCCTGTTCGTGAGTGCCCCAGATCCCGCCTGGAGCCCCATGGTTTGATGGGACCCTAAGGGAGATGCGGAGACAGGGGCGAAGGTTAGAGCGTCGCTGGCGCAGGTCCGCCCTTGATGCCGACCACTCTAGATTGATGGAACATTATGTTAACTATCAATCTGCAATCACCCATAAGAAGGCAGAATTCCTGTCCAGGGAGATTGTAGTTGCTCAGAATCGACCGGCTCAGCTGTTCCGAACTGTAGACAGACTGTACAACCCAGCCTGCCTGCATGTTCGGAAAGCTTTTTCGCAAGTAGAGTGCGACGAGCTCGCTCGATACTTTGCAACTAAAGTGGCCGACATCAGGAAGAACCTGGGTCCGGCAAGCTCTATGGGTGAAGCCTTTGGTCAGCATGAGATGACAGTGCCCATTTCTCCTGGAGTTCCTTTCGACGACCTGAGTTCGTGGACATTATGAGGATCATCCATTCTATGCGCCCCACAAGCTGTGGTTTGGATCCCGTCCGACTCTTATTCTGGGTTGTTTGGATATCATTGGTCTGGTCCTGGCGCAAATAGTCTGGTGCTCCTTGGAATTGGGTGAGTTTCCCTGTTCCTTGAAAGAGGCTGTGGTAACTCCTCTCTTGAAAAAAGCTTCCTTGGACCCGGACTCTTATTCTAGCTATCAACCTATCTCTAACCTCCCCTTTATTGGGAAGGTTATCGAGAGAAGGTCGTAGTGGTTCAATTGGATGACCATTTAACCATCCATAATGTCTACGAATCCTTCCAGTTGGGCTTCCGTAAAAGACATAGCACCGAGACTGCGCTGGTTCGGGTGTTAAATGATCTTCTGATGGCGAGGGATCAGAAGAGACGCTCCATTCTTGTTCTTCTTGATCTCTCTGCAGCCTTTGACACAGTGGACCACATGGTGCTATTAGCTCGTCTGGGGCATATTTGTGGAATGTCTGGAACCGTTCTGTAATGGTTCACATCATTTCTTACCGGGAGATCACAGAGAGTTGTGTCGGGGATTTTTTTCCTCTGACCCAACCCCTCTGTTGTGTGGAGTGCCCCAGGGATCCGTGCTGTCGCCCATGTTGTTTGCTGTGTATATGCTGCCCCTCGGAGGTATCATTAGACGATATGGGCTGAGGTTTCACTGCTATGCGGATGACACCCAGCTCTATCTGTCCTTTGCACCCGACCAGGATGGAGCTCTCTCAGTGTTTAACAGCTGTCTGAGGGAGATCCAAGACTGGATGGATTCTAGTTGGCTAAAGTTGAACTCGGAGAAAACAGAGGTGCTGGTGGTGGATCCTGGTGGTCGGGTGGTGAGGCCGGATATCGGTGCTCCATCTGGAATTATTCTTGGTGGAGTATCTTTGCCGTCCTCAGAACAGGTACATAGCCTTGGATTTATTCTTGACGATAAGCTGACTCTTAAAGCTCAGGTGTCAGCTGTTGTCAAGACTTCCTTTTTTATCATCTTAGGAACATTGCCAGGGTGAAGCATCTTGTTCCGTCTGACTCCCTGCCTACTTTGGTTCATGCCTTTGTATCTTCATGCTTAGACTATTGCAACGCCCTGTACTTTGGGCTTTTTGGGGTTGAAATCCGTCGCCTGCAGCGGGTGCAGAACGCTGCAGCCCGGGTTTTGACTGGGACAAGTTGTTTCTGTCACATCACTCCCGTGCTGCGCAAACTGCACTGGCTGCCTGTGTGGTGGCGGATCACCTTTAAAGTCATTTTGTTGACTTTCAAAGCCCTTCACGACCAGGGTCCAGCCTACCTGAAGACCTCCTGGTCACGTCACTGCCCTAGCCGATCCTCCAGCTCGTGCGACATGGGGTTGTTAGAGATCCCAAGAGTGAGTTCTGAGATCTTCTGGCAGCAGAGCATTTTCATTTGCTGCACCCACTCTTTGGAACTCTCTACCATGTCGCTCTGACAGTCACCTCTGTGGAACTATTTAAAAAAGAGCTGAAAACTTATTTGTGGAGCATGGCTTTGTTAGATAATTAATTATTTATTAATGCTCTGGATTTTATTATGATATATTTTATCTTGTGGTATGCTGATTTTATGTATATGTTTGTGTATGTAGTGTTTGAATTGTTAAATTGTTCAGCACCTTGACATGTTGAAAGGTGCTATATAAATAAAATTATTATTATTATTATTTTATTATTCTTAAAATATATGATTTGTTCCTTGTAGATAAATTACTCTTAGCATAGTAAGTTTTCATTAAGGCCTCCTTCCCTACAATAGTTAATAGTTTAACAATCACCGGTCTTGACCAGAGTTTGCTCAGATTCCCAAACATGCAATATTCCAAAAATAAGTATATTGTTCTGCCTGTCTCTATTTTCTTGATCATCTAGTTTCCATTTTAACATCTCCTGTTGTGACCCCAGATCTTTCTTTTGGGCTACCAAAGGGGACAATTTGTCCTCTGTATCAGTCTGTCTTTTTTCTAACTTGGTTATTTGTTTGAGGCCCATATTTAGATTTGTATCCAACTTCTGAACATTTTCTGAAAGAGCTTTGAGGGAGTCTAGTAGATGTTGAAATTTGTCCATAGTAACCTGCAGGGAACTCATGTTTTCTATGAGAGTTTGGGCCCATTTTGGAAAATTGTCTTGATTTAATTTTTCTTGACCTAGGCCTTGCTCTGGTTCTACTTCTTTCCAAGCAGTGTTATTTACACTGGATCCTTCTCCTAAATTTTGTTCTTCTTCTAAAAGAAGTAAAGGGACATTTTGAGAAACAGGGCTCGGGTCCTAATCTTTTCTGTTTGCCCCTCAGTTCCATGAGCCACAGCTGTTGATTTAGAAGCCAATGATGCCCCTTTTGATTTTTTCCTTTTTTCTTTCAGAGTCTGAATTGGCTTTAGGGGGCATTTTAATACAGCAGATCTTGAATGGTAATCACGCTTGTATCAGTTTTTTTACTCTTATTCCCTTCTGTTTTTTCTGCTTCATCTGAAGAGTTAGGGGACAAACACTGAGGTAAATTCTTCATATTCAAAGTTAAAAACAGCTTAGAGAGTCTTTTATTTTTTACTGCAGCGTTCTGTTGGTCTTTTGACATATAAACTGAACAGAGTTTTTACTTAAAGACTGTGGATCAGAACTTCAGTCATACAGCAGAAATACTATTTCAACAGAGTTAGTCTCCTTTTTAAAACTGTATCATTATGAAAGTACTTAGCTGGAGGATAAATCTTTGGTGTCTGTTCTTCTAAACTCTGAAGAATTGTGTTCCAACAGCAGAAGATTTGTTCCTTAATTCTGTTTCCAACCTAACAGAATGGCGTTCTGCAATGTTCGATTCCAGGACTGTTACCCGACCATTAGATCAATCACTTATGCAGCTCTATCTGGACCATGCTGCGAGTGGTGAAAAATCATTTGTGCATCATTTGTACATCAGCTGTATCCATAGGACTGACTCTGGGGAAAAAACGTGGACTGCCAACCCGAAAATCCAGTGCCCGTCCAGTGAGAAATATGCTTTTAAATGGAAACTTCAGCGATGCCACTGCCTCCTCAAAATTGACCTCTGCTTCCAGGTAATATGAGTGCAGATTTTAATTTCAGGCAAACTGTGGACTACACCAAAAAAACACTTAGGTGCGCTGCCTCAGAATTCCCTTACCGAGAA
The DNA here is from genome assembly GCA_016271365.2 of Neoceratodus forsteri. Taxonomy (NCBI): domain Eukaryota; kingdom Metazoa; phylum Chordata; order Ceratodontiformes; family Ceratodontidae; genus Neoceratodus; species Neoceratodus forsteri. Next base: position 478,338,490 of record CM028131.1, read on the forward strand.
AACTGCTTCCAGAGATTTGCTCCACTGCTGCCCATACTTTTAGCACTGAAATTGCTTCCAAGTGGCCTGGTATGCTTACTGCCATGGAAAAAAGAAAATCTTCAGATGCCAATTTCAAACTACTGCTTGGGAGGCGAGAGGAGCGAGAAGGTGCATCTTACTCCATGCTGCTTAACTGATGCACAGCGTGTTATGTCACGACGCTCCCTCTCTGTATCTGAATTCTTGAGTTGCTTGTTGAGAACAGACAAAACTGCTCAGCTGACTGCATAGTCAGTATTGGAATTACAGTGGGGCTTGCCAGGGCTCAGCTCCCCAGGCTCTGAAGTGAGCCTCAGTAGCTCGCATATCACTGCCATTGACTTATAATAGGAAGGGGGCTGAGTTTAAAGATAGCACACCTATGGGCCCACCCAGCTCACAAAGCTCATAGAGTGTAATTCCAACACTGGCTATGCTTTATGGAGGACTGCAAGGTGCCAAAAGACCTCAAACAATCTATGTAAGTAGCCAAAAGCAAACCACAGTCATGTATTTAATTTCTGTTTGGACTCTTCCTTGTGATATAGCCATTGCTTCAGCCCAGGACTAGAGGTCAGCCTGACAGCACTGACAGTGGTTGGGTCCTTGGGAAGCCCAAAGCAGGAAAGTCATTGAAAAGACAGGAAATGGAATGAAAAAGCACTGAAGCAAAGTTTATACAGAAAATAAAGCATCAGAAATAAAGCCATGCTTTTAAGAAACGTAATTTTACACTTACTCTTCTAATGCATAATGAAATCATTAACGGTAATTCATGCAAAACATTGTGATGGAATTTGGTCTAGCTATGATTTTAGCAAGACTGTAAAGTGCTGAAAGGCCTCACAAGCATTCCGCAAAGGCTGAGAGCATCAAACCACAGACATGTGTTTCATCCTCCTTAGGACTTATCACTGTGTCAAAGCCCAGTGCTTACAACTGCTTGAGTCGTTGTGAGCCCAAAACGGGAAAGTAATTTGAAAACAATACAGGCCTTTAAGGTAAGACTGATACATCTCTGCTTACCAAAGGGCTCATGAGATACCTTGGGTAGTGGAGTTGGTAGGGAATCCCTATGAATAAGTATGTTTGCACACTGTACTAATTTCATCCCTGCTTGTGTAATGAGGAAGGTGGGTCAAAAGTGATGGGCCTACAGCCCCTTTCCACCTTAAATTACTGTGTTACTTTTTTAAAAGACAAGAACCTCAGTGTCAAACACTGAAGCAAGTACTATGCAAAAAGTGGAGAGACTGGGCGACATCTTTTACTCTACACATTCTCTTCTTTTTTAGCTTTATGTAGCAACCACAGCTCTTAGTGTAGATTTTTGGAGTTAATATTTATCCTTTTATATTCACTAGCAAAGCATGCAGCCATATTGGTATTGATCTGAACTGCGAGAGGGCTTTGGAGATGAGCCCCTGCTCAACCTATCACAGCTTCAGAATACCAAATCTCCTCCCTTATTCTGTTCACTCTCCTTGCACCTCCTTTTGTCTTTGAAGTCCTTGTCCAGTCACAAGGCTGGAAAATGCGAGCTGCAAGATTTTCCTGTGTAACTGAGAATTCTTTCAGCTTGAAATCTGTCTTGTGCTTTTGGTTCTGCTGCTCTGCTTTTAAACTAGAGCATGTGAAGGGGTAGTGAACGGGGCAGCTTTCTGGTGAACACTCACAAAGAGATCACTCTGGATACCAGTTTAAATAAAATGAAACCTGCTTTACTTTCAGTAGCTTACAATAAACAGAAAGCTTATGTTCAGCTTTATAAAAAATGCTTCTTACATTTCAGTCTCTGGTTGTCTCCCCATAACAGAAAATGAAGCCTCATTTTCCCCTTGTTCCCCCTCCCCCTTTATTGGGCTCAGGTGTGATATGTTATTGTTAATACTCATCATGAGGGATAGCCAGCAAGTAAAGCATGTAGTGCTGTGATGTCTGAATGGGCCAACTTTAATGCAAGGGGGTTAGGTACAAATTTCCCCACAGCTCCTGTCAAAACCTGTGTTGCAGGGTTTTTAATGGGTTTATGGGTAAAAAACAGCTTGTTGGACATGCACTCCCTCACAAGCATTGTCAGTTTTTAGTATTTAGTAACTCTGACTCAGAGCACGGCTGCCCCAATGCTGATGTGCACGGCTGTAGTCACAGTTCTGATTTTCAAAGCAATGGTTTCAAGTGTTTCCATGCTGTTTTTTTTTTCCAATAAAAAACATAGTGCTATGTTCAGGACAAAGCTACTTTCAGGTCATATGTTTATCACAGAGTGTATAACATATGCATAACCCGTGCATGCGTGAGTTCACGAGTTCATGTCACTTCAAGACTACCTTGCTCAGACACACATTCTCTTGTCCCCAGGAATGTGCAGAGGCATCAGGTGGGCTGAACTTCAGATGAGCTACAAGTTAAGAAGCACTGGCTAAGTAATATAACATTTTGATAAAAACAAGAAACTAATGAATAAGGCAAAATGGGCAGCCTAGATACAGTAGTCAGCAAGCATGTAGTTCTTTGGCAGACACACTGGTCCCGTAGGACCAGAAATGAATACTACAAGCTGACAGTGCTCCAGTGTTAACAGAACATTGCCCCCAAAAAAAAAGGGATGATACTTTTCATGCTGTAGCAATTGGGGTTAAAAACACAATAATAAACATCAGTAAGATTATATGCATATTTGAACATCATTTCATTGGACAAACTAAAATAAGAGACAAAGTTAAAAGTATTTGTATGCAACAAGTCCCAGTGTCATAGCACACATTCAGAATGCATTGTTTCATAAAGTGCAAGTATTCCTGAATCAGCGATTGTTTTTGAGATGTTCCTAGGGTTTGAACAATTTCATTAAGCATTGTTTCTGGCACTGTGTTCTGTAGCAAAGAACTTTACTTAACACACCACCAAATTCCTTGTTATGCTTTCAGACAGGGTGTCAAAGTTAGGGCTACACTGAAGCAAGGTTTATGCAGAAAACAAATATCAGAAATAAAGTCAAATTTTAAAGAAACATAATTGAGGGGTGCATTTTTTGGGGGGGATGTTATGTTGTATTGTTGCTCAAGTTAAATCATTGTGTGCTGTGTTGTTGCATGTTTTGCCTTTTTTGTAAAAATTAAAAAAAGTACCTTAAATTGAGAAAAAGAAACATAATTTTACTCTTAATCTCCTACTATATAAATCATCTTGGGTACTACAACACTGCTTCATGTAATCGTTCAAACCATAGGAACAGCACAAAACACAGTCACCAGTATTCAAGATAATCAGTTTATCTCAAATCCCATTATCCTGCTTAATGTTGTTAGGCATGGCTGTACCTTATCCTGTACTCTGTCTAGTTGATGTGTAGAGCCGTTATTAAACTGTTTTAGACACTGCAGTGATATTACTGGGCAGCCTAGATACAGTAGTCAGCAAGCATGTAGTTCTTTGGAAGGCACACTGGTCTCATAGAACCAAAAATAAATGCTATAAGCTGACAGTCTTCCAATGTTAACAGAAATTTGCTCCCCCGCCCCCCCCAAAGAAAAAGGGATGGTACTTTTCTTGCTGTAGCAATTGGGGTTAAAAACACAATAATAAACATCAGTAGGATTATATTCATATTTCAACATCGTTTCATTGGTCAAATTAAAATATGAGACAGCATTAAAAGTAGTAGTATGCACCAAGTCTGAGTGTCATAGCACACATGCAGAATGCACTGTTTCATAAAGTGCAAGTACTCCCGAATCAGTGATTGTTTTTGGGGTGTTACTAGGGTTTGAACAATTTCACCAAGCATTGTTTGTGGCACTGTGTTCTGTAGCAAAGAACTTTATTTAACACACCACCAAATTCCTTGCTATCCTTTCAGAGAGGGTATCAATGTTGGGGCTACACAGAAGCAAGGTTTATGCAGAAAAAAAACATCAGAAATAAAGTCAAATTTTATAAAGAAACATAGAGAGGGGTGTTTTTTTTGGGGGGGAGGGTGTTATGTTATGTTGTACTGTTGTTCAAGTTAAATCATTTTGTGCTTTTATTTTATTTTTTAATTTTATTTAAACACCAGTTTGGAAAACCTTTGAGCCATAGGCTCATTTACAAAGGTACCTTGTCACAGTAAGACAAACGAAAATACACAGTATAGCAGTACAACACATAAGTATAACAGTAACTTAAGACATAGATACAAACAAGTTGGTACAGGTAGGATTGATGCAAACAATACCAGAGTTATGTTGTCCTTAGCAGCTTAATAGTAAGCTTTGTCATAAGTATTGAGTACGGCTTTGACTAATGGCAATTACAGCATTGGGTGTTAATAAGGTGGTTACGTAAGGAAGTTTTGAAGCACGATATAGTTGGAGCTTTGGAGATGGAGGGGGGCAGTGTGTTGAACCAGGAGGGGACCCTAAAGCTGAAGGCTCTTTGGCCGTGAGAGGTCCTAGCTCTAGGGATAATAGAGAAGTTTTCCCAGAGGTCCGGTATGAACTAGTGGGACAGAGTGGCATATGGTGGTGGTCAATCCTGGCGAGGATAGCCCAAGGAGGTCTTTTGTAAGGGTACAGGTCAGATATTTGAGGGCACTCATCAAGATCAAGTACCAGGCGCTTTAGCGATACCAGTAGACAGGTGTGTGTCAGCCTAGGTGCCCCAGTAATTTAACCCAGGCCTTATTCAGAGAAAAGCGAATTTTATGGAGTGTGGTCTGATCAGCAGCACCATACACCGGCAGTCCATAGTCCACTAGGGACAGGATAGAGGAGGTGACTGTGATTCGAAGAGCCTCTGGGGGGAGGCAGTGTTTATACCGATGTAAGATGCCCAATCGGATATTAGTGGCAGTGGCTAGGGCAGCGATGTGTCCATGGAAGGAGAGGGAGGGGTAAAAATGGATGCCTAGGTATTTATAGGAGCAGACTTGTTCGAGTGGGAAAGAGAACCCAGAGTGAATGAGGAGTTTGAAGTTGCAGGACTTGTTTTGAGGATGAGTGAAGAACATGGTTTTGTTTTTAAGATTTATCACCAATCTATGTTCCTTGAACCAGCCTCGGCTTCAGCGAAGGACTTCTTGCAGCGAGTCCTGGAGGCAATAGGGTTACGACTTGAGGCAAAGATGACTGCATCATCAGCGTACAATAGAATGTTCCCTGAGCAAGAGCGTGGAAGGGTGTTAAGGTAAAGGGAGAATAGTAAGGGGCCCAGAATGGAGCCCTGGGGAACCCCAGAAAAGATGGGACAGATGTCTGAGTAGCTCCCATTATTTTTTACACATTGTGAGCGGTCAGACAGATAACTGGTGCACCAGGAGATAGGCCCAGCAGCAAAACCAGAGAGACTAAGGGCATCAAGAAGGAGGGGGTGGGAGACAGTGTCGAAAGCTTTAGAGAGGTCAATGAAGACAGCACCAGCCAGAGAACCAGTGTCTAAGGAGGAGTGGAGAAAGTTGGGGAACTCTAGGAGGGCTGTGCTGGTACTGTGGCCCACTCGGAAGCCATGCTGCTCAGGACATTGTAGGTGGAGAGGTAGTCAGAAATTTGAGAGGCCATGACTTTTTCCAAGGCCTTGGAGAAAGGAGAGAGAATGGAGATTGGTCGATAGTTTCCAGCCACAGTCCTATCACCACCTTTAAAGATAGGGGTGACAGTGGCAACTTTCCAGGCAGTTGGAACCTTCCCCAGGCAAAGAGAGTGGTTGATGAGGCATGTGATCGGGGTAAGGACTGTGTCTAAGACCAGCCGTAGGATACACGGATCCAGGGTGTCACTGCCTGTACTATTACTCTTGAGGGCAGTGACAAGGTGCGGCCTAAGTTCTTGGGCAGAAACATGGCGGAGGAGAAAATAAGGGCGAGAAAGATTTACAGTAGGTGCTGGGGGAGGAGGGTCAAAAAATTTGTAGGGAGGATAGGGCTAAGGTCAGTGAATGAGGTGTTGAGGTGCTGACTGTGTGTTGCATGTTTTGACTGTTTTTAAAATATTTAAAAAAGTCCATTACATTGAAAAGAAAACATGATTTTATATTTACTCTCCTACTGCATAAATTATCATGGTAATATAACACTGCTTCATGCAATCATTTAAACTATAGGAACAGCACAAAACGTTGTCACCAGTATTCAGGATAATCAGTTTACCTCAAATCCTATTACCCTGTTTAATGTTGTTAGGCATTGTTGTACCTTATCCTGTACTCTATTTGATGTGTAGAGCCATTATTAAACTGTATTAGACACTGCAGTGATATTACTGGTATTGATATGGGCTCTGAGGTTGCTAAACTAAGTGTCTAGGCTAATAATGTTATGGTACTGATAACTAACCCTTCTACTTCTCAACCTCCACTGTAAAACAGATTGACAGGTTCTCTCCCCTTGTGGGTTGCATACATAGTAAGTTCAAAACTACTATAATACATATTGCTCAGATGAGTACTGAATCTTTGGTTACATTTTAGGGCTTCCAGCTCTACAAAGATTTTTGTATTTTGCAGGGAAATGGAGCCATTTACAGTGAAATTGGTGCCATAGACTTATACAGGTTATACAGGAAAATACAGCAATTAATTTACCATAGGAAATAATGTAATCTACAGGAAAAAAACAAGAGCATTGCCCTGGAGTTACAGGGAAAAGGTCAAATCAATGTGGGAGCACTGAAATTTCACCCATGGAAACTGCATCTCAAATTAAATATTTGGGACTGACCTTAACAAATGATTTGAATAAATAAAACTAAATACTGGACCAGGAAGAAGAGATGGAAAGGGAGCAGGGGAATGAAATAGTGGAAGTGGCGAGAAGGGGGAGGTGGTGATTATGGGGGACTTCTGTCTGCCTAGTCTGGACTGGATGATCCTGGCTACTTCCTGTACCAGGTCACAGGTGGTGCTGTATACATTTCAGAGTGGGTTCCTCACACAATGTGTCATCTAACACAGCAGGGAGAGAGCCATCTTAGACCAGGTGAGAGAGGAGCTGAGAGAGGAGGAACCCCTGGGTGGGACAGTGTCCACCACACAGTGTAGATGTATCTCGACATGGGTAGGGAGAAGAACACCACCAAAATCAGAGTATTACATTTTGGGAAGGCAGACTACAAGGGGATAGTAGAGATTCTAAGTGGGCACCTTGCTAGTACCAGAGAAGAGATGGGGTGGACCAGAAATGCACCATAATCAATGGGGGCTGGTGACAGCCACTAACTAGTGTGCAAAATTGAAAAGTAAAAAGTCTATGGGAAAAAAAAACCAGCTGGTTTGGTAGGCAGGTAGCTCAGGCAGTGAGGGACAAAAGATTATCCTTCAAGAAATTCAAAAGGACTTAGGAGGAGGAAGAGTGAGAGGAATGCAGTGTTACAGCTAGGGTGTCTGGCAGAGAAGTCCAGACGGCCAAGTCCAGAAAGGAGCTGCAACTGGTAGAGGGGGTGAAAAGTGGAAGAAAGCTTTCTTCTAATATATTGGGGAGAAAAGGAATATGAAGGATAGGACTGTCAAGTTAAAAAAGAGTGTGGGTGGGTAGAAGGTAGTAATCAGAAGGCAGAATTACTAAATAAGTATATTTTAGCTCAGTCTTCAACAGGGAGAAGGATGGTCTGACGCTTCAAGGGAATGAAAGGAGTGGAAAGTGACAGTAATGAGGATATTGGTGAGGTCAGGGTAAAGAAGGATCTGAGGGCCCTGAAAGTGGACAAGTCCTCTGACCCAGATGATATCCTAGGGTGCTGATGGAGTTGGCAGATTTGCTGGCGGGCCACCGGATGGACCTGTTTAATGTCTCACTGGCATTGGAGGAGCTACCCTTACTCTGGAGAACAAATGAAGTGCCATTCCACTAAAGTGGGCCAAAGGGTGACCCTTGCAGTTACAGACCAGTCAGTCTGATCTCGATAGTAGGAAAGCTTAGGGAGACCATACTGAAGGAAAGGCTGGTGTGATTACTTGAGGATAATGAGCTTCTGGATGAGAGGCGACATGAGTCTGACAGGGCTATCTTGCCAAACAAGCCTGATTGCCTTCTTTTTCTTGGGTGACCAAAACAAGAGGATACAGGCCAGGCTGTGGACAACCTGTATCAAGATTTTAGTGAGGCCTTTGACTCTGTTCCCCACAGGAGATTAATCAGGAAGGTGGCGGATCTGAGGTAGGTGTAAAGCAAAAGGCCTAGGTTAAGGACTGATTGCTGGACAGGAGTCGAAGGTAATGGTTGTGAGGGGGATTCTCAGAAACTAGAGCTATCACTAGCAGAGTTCCACCAGGGTTTGGTGTTCGGTTCAGTGCTGTTTAATATATTTATTAGTGACATAGTGGACACAGTAAAGGATAAGATCTGCCTGTTTATGGAGCAGAGCAATCAGTATAGTGGGGTGGGAGATTTGACAGCAGGATAATGGAGGTGATATTGCCTTTCAGTATATAACTGTTGAGACCACATCTGGAATTCTGGAACCCCACTTAGGAAAGGATAAAAACAGGTTAGAGATGGTGAAATGCAGAGTAACCAAAATGTTTCAGATGAGGGGAACAGATCCTATGAGGATCAGCTCATGGCCTGGAGGATGTACTTACTCACTGGAGACCAGAAGGGTGTGAGGTGATATTATCGGGACCTGCAAGTTCCTGAAAGGAATGAACAAGGTAGATGATGAGGAAATGGCAGGACTGGTGAATCAAAAACATTAGGAGATCAGGGGAAAGTGTTAGAGGGTGAGAGTCATGAAGGATGAAAAAGTTTTAATTTACATAGAGAATGGTAAGCCATGGAACAGCTTACCAGCAGAGTTGGTGGAGTCAAAAACCATTAATGGTTTCAAACATGGCTGAGATCAAGTAAAAGGCTTAATAGTTACACAGCAGGAAAGCAATGGGGCAGGGGGCAAGGGAGGAGATGAAGGCAATAACCCCAACTAGTCGTTAGATCCTAGGGAAGGATAAGATAAAACAGAAGGACAGGGTAAAAGAGTGTAGACTGGATTGACTGATGGGGCTGGATTTTCAAAGTGCCCTTAGACTGATGCAAGGTGCATCAGACAACCACCTTGCATCAAATCCAAGTGTGCCAAATACTGTGCACAGTATATTGTGAGAAAAGTATGATGCAAGAGGTCCACTGCATCAGAAATATGCATGAGAAGAGAATGATGCAAGTTGAGTCAAAAATGCATAGGGCAAGACTGACTCAAGCCGAGCCAAAAATATGATGTAGGGGCTGAGAATGACTCAAGCTCAGTCAGAAAGATGAAGCAGGGGGCAGGAATGACTCAAGGTGAGTCAAAATGAGGATTGGTGCGTAAAGCGAGAATGATGCAAGCTGCATCAAAAAGACAATGCTTGGGACAAGAAATGACTCAAGCTGCCTCAAGAAGATGATGCATGGCATGAGAATGACTCAAGCGGAGTCAAAATTTGATGGCTGAAATTGCCAGTACAATGGCATGTTAAATCCCCCAAATGCTCTAGTCCTGCAGGGAAATGTGCTTCATAACCAAGCCTCAACAGGAGTTATCTTCTCCTTTACATGCACCAGTGTCAGTTAGACCAGCTCTGGTTAGTCTAATAGGTGCATTCTATATTCAGCACAGTGTCAACAGCATCCACCTTTGAAAATCCAAAAGAAAAGGGGATGGTGCTTCATTTTTTTGATGCAAGTCCTGTTATGACGTGGCACACCCAGTTTTTTTTTATGCAAGCCTGATGCAACTCATTTTGGCACAAGCAGTTCTTCTTTGGACACACTCAACGTTTAGAAAATCTGAATTGATACAAGTTTTGATGCAGCTTGCTCCTTGCATCATTCTTTCCTGGTGCAAGCACCTTGTGTCATTTTCTGACCTTTGAATATCAAGCCCATGGTCTATTTCAACCAACATATTCTACGTATGTTTCCATCAGCTACAGTAATGCAGAAGGAAGCAGCATGAAGGTTTCTAAAATAAAATCCTTCATAATCACCCTTTTAATCAAGTCATCAATCCTATAGTTTCAAAATCTCTTGCTATATGCTGACTATATATTTTTTATTGAACCTTGTTTCCAAATCCTGGCAACTGATTGGACAAAACTTGGTAACATGACCGGAAATAGCTGGTGCAGTCGCTGTACAAGTCCTTGAAATTAGCAATGCTGGTACTCGGGTACAACATGTTGATGGTTCCAAGTCCCACTAATACTGTCAGTTTTATCTTTGCTCCTGACCCTACTGCCAGTCCTGAGGTCTGGGAGTACAACCTGGTTTGCACCTGATACCACTATCTATTCCAGTCTAAGCAATCTCTATCCAACGCTGAGTGTAGCAGGTTTTCATGTGTCAGTAGCACCATTAGTCTGTGTCATTAGTCCATTGGTCAAATTCAATCATTCTATCTGTAACCAGGGTTCGGGGAGAGAACATTCGATTGGCATCAGGACTAGGTTTGCACCTTTGGTCAGGGGCACCCAAGTAACTCCAGACACAGGAAGCAATAACTGAAAATGTCCAAACCAGGAGTGGGATTCTAAAGTGGGGCTTTTATTCACTTCAACACAAGAATACAAAGCAAGATGGACCCCCACGGGGCAACACTCACTGGATATGCAGATCTATTGGTGTCAGAACACATTTTCTTTATCATCACACAACCCTTAGGTTTTGAACACACTGGGCTCTCATGCTCCAACTGGTACTCTCACTCTTGGATTCCCTGGCATGGCACTTGGCCAGCACTAGTACACTTTTCCATATGTCATGGATTTTTGGTGGTGGCTCCCTCAACCACCCATGAGTGCTTCTAGCTCTGAAGGGAAAAACACACATCCTTAATCCCACGTCTGTATACTTTCTGCAGACACTGGCCAAGTTCCTGGGAGAAAGCTATAGGTGCCCAAAGTGAATCTGTTTAGGTAAATCTGGTTATTCCAGGTTGGGGGTCTCCCACCTCTTGTTCCCAAATCTATACCCGGCCATTCATTTGGAGCCAACACCTTTCCTTTAAACTCTCTGTTTGTTGAATGCTATCTCGAAATGTATATCACATTTAACAATCTACTGTCCATGTAACTGGTGTCATGACTTGCAGTGTTCTCTAAGTGGCTATGTCCATCCCCATAGACTCCCACTGATTAGATGCCTTTTAAGCCATACATGTATCTCGAAGTACTGTACTGGCTGCCCTTTCCTGACCCCGTTGAAGCAGATACTTTTACACAACTCTCTTGGTGAAAACATAAGCTCTATATCAGAGCAGACTAACCGTGGTTTGCAGGTGCCCCAGGACTTCTCTCACAGAAAACACACATCTGGTACCTCAGTACAAATTCTCATGTCAGTCAGCTTTCCCTCTTCCAGCAGGGCCAGGGGATTGCCCCTGAAGTGCTGGTCTTTTTCCCCCCATCCCTCCAGGGATGGGGCACTGGAACAAACTGGGAACGGTCTGAACCACTTCTACAGGTTTCTTCTGTGTCCTTCTCTAGGGTGAGAACACACACCCTCTTCCTGTTGTATCTCTATTACAGAACTAGACTCTGAGGGGCTGCCAACTGCAGCACTCCTCCTGCTTCCACTACAGACTGCCCAAGACTGACTTTGAAATCCCTAACATTCTATCCAAACTCACAGCTGCGGCATTCCACTGTAGCTTATACTGCTGCAAGAATTCTATAGTGACATCATCCCTCCAGCTCAGCTGAGACTGAGGACAGAGTGAGACAGTGTGAAACCCATTTAACTGGTGTCTCACAAGCTGCCTTTCCCTGCCTGCTACTAGATCTAAGTGGAATTCTAGTAACCCTGGGTGACAAGGGGGTTACACCCACCCTCAGCTAGGAAAATGACTGTCCGCAGTCATTACTTACCTGGCCCAGCCCATCCTACCCTCTGTGCTACCTATGGAGAGGGGCAATCAGGTCCTTTCCTACAATGTGCTAGGCACAGGTAGGCAACACTAAGGGCCCAGAGGTCATTGGCTGATGCATCAGCCTCTACTCTACGATCTTGCTATGGTTACCTAGTGGACCTGGTAGAATTGTCCAGAGCATAGTCCTCAATAAATCAGTGCTGCAGCCCCTACAGCTGATCAGGACCACAGCCTGTCTATGCCCCTAGCCCTCTAGGGAAAACCTATCTGACCAAAACCCCAAATTACCTAAAACACAGGGGAACCTCCCCCCAACCGTGGACACCTGCAACCAAACAAAAGGAGCTAATACTATACTCTAGGTGTTACTCCCACACTCCCCCACAACCATACCTGTGGAAGTAAAAGTTCAACACAGCAAATAACACTGCACTTTAAACACTTCTACTTTAAAGCACATTTAAGACTTCGCTGAATCCCTCCTCCTCTCTTGCCTTCTCTTATTGTCTTCTTCAGGATTACCTGCAAGAGAAAAGACAAAACAACCCCTAATCTGCAAACACAGTACTATCTACCTCCTACCATCAAAACACTGGATAATCCCTAAAAATATTTTTATAGAAAAGTAGAAAAACAGTAGAAACAGTAGAAAAACTACATTATTTACAATACATGTTTTTGGGGATGGAGTGCATTAAAAGTCCCATCTAGTGACGACAGTGCCTGAAGGCAAGTCCAAGAAAGAATTTCTGTAGAGCCGGAGCCCAGTGAAGCACAGTTCTGGTAGGACTGTAATCCCGAAGAGGAGAGTCTTTCAGGACAGTTCAAACAGTCTGAAGTCTGCTAGGTGTAGGGTGGGTACTGCAATGTCATTAAAATAGAAAAGTCTGGACTTACCAGTCCCTTGAAGAATTAAATCAATACGACACCTGGATTTCCAGTCGAAGACTCTCCCTGGCAGCATTCTTTGGATACAGCTGGTCGGACACCTTCCTGAAAAATGACAGGATGGCATATCTGGAAACTGCTGGGCTGATATCATCTAGGAGATGGAACCTTGGAACAGGACAGGAAAAACAGCTGGTCTGAAGTCATTCAAAATCCCAGGTGATGAATCAGGACACAGTTGGTCTGGTGTCCTCCCTGGATGTGAAGTCATCTGGAAGGCCAGTCAATGGAATCTGGAAAGCCAGTACACTGCAAGGCTGACAAATCTGGGGCACTTGGCTTCTGGAACACCAGTTTAGCGGAATAACATAGGTACAGCAATGGCTGGATGGCAGCACTGGCTACCACTGCTCTGCTTTCCACTTGGTAGGCATGGGCACATTCACAGGAAGTTGCCCACATTGCGGGAAGTAACACAATGGGTCAGGTGCAAGAACTATTACCTAGTCTGGGTGCTCATAATTCACACTGAGGAAGTTTTCATGTCCCCCTCCATCCACGATCTGAACAGTGTCTATAAACAGTGCTCTGCCCACTTTCTGTTGCCTGAATTTTTCTTGCAACACTGTCTCGGACATACTGACTTGCACCAGGATGCACATATCTTGTTGCTTCTTCCACTAGCCAGAATTTCCTGTTCCTTTTAATCTCCTCCTAGACTCTCCAAGGAAAGGTAGGAATGTATATCCCATAGATCTCATTCGCCTTCCTACGAACCAGTCTTTCCTCTTTACTACACTTGGTCAACTTGAGACCTCTGGCCTGGCTTGGGGTGGCCAGTCCTGGTTCTGCCAGCTACGCATACTTAATGCAAGGTAAAATGGATCTTTGACTCCTTGTGGGGACAGAGCTGTGGAGTCACCAATCTCTCCTTCTGTTCGCTCCTCTGAGGCAAGAGCCCGAGGCTGTGGATCTGCAGCTTCTTCATAGGGCCACATAGGTTCCCCCTCATCCTCTTCCTCTCTGAGGATCTGAGCCCAGGAGTGAGCAGTCATCCTCACTCCTCAGACTATCCACTCCTTACTGGGTGTGGAGGTTGACACCTCCCATTCAAGGGTCTCCCTCATCTCATCTTCTCCTATGAGACTTGGGCTAGGCCCCTCTCTCCAAGGATCTGCTGATGCTCCCTCCACACTGTCTCTCTGTGACCTGGACTCGGATACATCAGTACTTTGCTCTGCCTGTAGATTTGCATCCTCTTGCTTCATGACACACTCTGCTGAGCCTCCTCCAACAGGCTCCACCTGGTGCTGTGTGCTGCCAACTGCAGGTTCATGCAGCTTTGTCCATGTGGGAGCCAAACACATCTTGGGTGCTTTGGTTAGGCCATGTCTCTCTAGGCACACAGAACAGTGAGGAACCATAAAGACGTCCCTTCCAGCCTTTAAGCACATTATGCACACTCTTACTGGATATCCAGGAACTGCCACATGAGGAGGCATCCCCCATAGTAACATCTCTCAATATCTTTCAATCTGTTAATTTCTTCTGCAATCATAGCCCGGGCATGATCCAGGTAACGGGCTGATCCTGAAGCCATGACTGCAGAGAAAAACAAAACTCGCTGTTATCTCAAGTCCCACTCTGTTGGAAAAGCTTTTACAAAATGGCTCCCCTGCTGCTGTGTTTACTTTACTACCTCACCCTGTAATGGAGGCGGCAGCACTCCTGCACATCAACGTTCTGTTTCTGACTCAAGCCACTGCACATACGATTTACACACTGTACTGAAAGTTTACTCAAACTGTTTAAACTGCACTGTCTGTTCTCTTAGCACATTTATATGTTTTTTTTACTGGACTTTTTGTTTGCTGTAACTCACTGTTCTTGCTTAAAAGTCCCTAAAGCCACAGTATTTCATTGCACAGGATTGCCTGTATTTCTTGTTGCATCTTTCATACAACCCACAGTCTCTCACATGGCTTTGAAAATTATACTGCTGCTGAACCCACAATTATAACACAGTCCTTCTTTGCAAAATGATCACACTGCTACACACAGATTCAGGTGGCTTTAGTTAAAATTGCACACAGTTTGAGTTTTTGGTTTTTTGGTTGGTACTCACTTAATCAGTAGCTGGTTATTGCGATGGAAAATTTCGGCCTACAGCCAGTCTTGGAGGCCTCTGGAATGAAGTGGGCTGGCAGTCCTACTGATTATCCTTCCGAACACTTCTCTCACTTCCCAGATGAATCGAAATGCAGGTTGAGCCCGATTTTAAATGGAAAAGTCTGATTTTACCACTTTTATAATGTTTTCAGTCACCGCGATGCTCCTCCTGGCAAGCCAGTTCACATACTAACACTACTCTCTCTCTCTCTCTCTCCCCCTTCTCGAACACTGTGTAGTCATTCTAGAGCTGGCTTGGGGGCGGGACTGATTGCAGTCTCACCAATCACTCGATGCCATGCAAATGAGCCTCTTTCTTCTCATGCTGTTCTCCTCCACGGCGATCGTCGAGGAGGCAAAATTTAAACTGCAAACCACACTTTTTTTTTTTCAACTGTAGCTCCTCAGCAGGAGCACCATTTCAACCATTTTTCATGGCATTTCACTCAGCGACTCTCTCTCTCTGTACAACAAGCACTTCCAACTTCTAGGGCACAAATCTGTTTGTTTCCCACAGTTCTCCACACTTTTCTTGTCACACATAACTTTAGAAAGCTGGCAAACATTATAACTTTGATGCAGGACAAGGGGCATACACTCTTGGGCTTTACTGCTGCTCAGTAAACTGGTGGCACAATTACAGCAGCACATGAACAGCAGCACACAGCGGTACATTTGGGTGGCAATGCTTCCAATTTGTGGGCTACCTACTGCCAGACAGCCAAAATGCTAGCCCTAATCTGAGCAAATCTTTTTTGTTCTCTCCCTAGATTCAAACCCAAATCTTCAATGGTGCCTCCAGTTTATAACCAGGGTTCGGGGGAGAGAACATTCACTTGTATCAGGGCTAGGTTTGCACTTCTGGTCAGGGGCACCCAAGTAATTCCAGACACAGGAAGCAATAACTGAAAATGTCCAAACCAGGAGTGGGATTCTAAAGTGGGGCTTTTACTCACTTCAACACAAGAATACAAAGCAAGATGGACTCCCACGGAGCTACACTCACTGGATATGCAGATCTATTGGTGTCAGAACACATCTTCTTCATCACACAACCCTCAGGTTTTGAACACACTGGGCTCTCACACCCCAACTGCTACTCTCACTCTTGGATTCTCTGGCATGGCACTCTGCCAGCACTAGTACACTTTTTCATATGTCATGGATTTTTGGTGGTGGCTCCCTCAACCACCCATGAGCGCTTCTAGTTCTGAAGAGAAAAGCACACATCCTTAATCCCATGTCGGGGTACTTTCTGCAGACACTGGCCAAGTGCCTGGGAGAAAGCTATAGGTGCCCAAAGTGAATCCATGAAGATAAATTTGGTTACTCCAGGCGGGGGGGGGTCACCCACCTCTTGTTCCCAAATCCATACCCGGCCATTCATTTGAAGTCAACACCTTTCCTTTAAATTCTCTGTTTGTTGAATGCTATCTTGAAATGTATATCACATTTAACAATCTACTGTCCATGTAACTGGTGTCCTAACTTGCAGCGTTCTCTAAGTGGCTATGTCCATCCCCGTAGACCCCCACTGATTAGATGCCTTTTAAGCCATACATGTATCTCGAAGACTGTACTGGCTGCCCTTTCCTGACCCCACAGAAGCAGATACTTTTTTACACAACTCTCTTGGTGAAAACATAAGCTCTATATCAGAGCAGACTCACCATGGTTCACAGGTGCCCCAGGGCTTCTCTCACAGAAAACACACATCTGATACCTCAGTACAAATTCTCTTGTCAGGCAGCTTTCCCTCTTCCAGCAGGGACAGGGGATTGCCCCTGAAATGCTGGTCTTTTTCCCCCATCCCTCCAGGGATGGGGGACTAGAACAAACCAGGGAACGGTCTCAACCACTTCTACAGGTTTCTTCTGTGTCCATCTCTAGGGCGAGAACACACACTCTCTTCCTGTTGTAGCTCTATTACAGAGCTAGGCTCTGAGGGGCTACCAACTGCAGCATACCTCCTGCTTCCACTACAGACTACCCAAGACTGACTTTAAAATCCCCAACATTCTAACCTAACTCCCAGATACAGCATTACACTGAGGCTTATGCTGCTGCGAGAATTCTATAGTGATGTCATCCCTCCAGCTCAGCTGAGACTGAGAACAGAGTGAGACAGTGTGAAACCCATTTAACTGGTGTCTCACAAGCTGCCTTTCCCTGCCTGCCACTAGATCTAAGTGGGATTCTAATAACCCCGGGTGACAAGGGGGTTACGTATCAATTTTAATTGTTAACCAGGTAAGTACACTAGTCCAGAGGTCTGTTTACAGGCATGACCCAGGTGTTTTTAGAAACACAGCTTATCTATAAATGATTTACATAAATGCCTGTGCATTCACAATCATAAATTAGAACAACATTGCACAAGACTCGAGTTGAAAAAGCAGGCATTTTTCAGCCCTGTACAAACAATACATTTGCATAAAAACTTTACAATCAATAACTTTTACATAAAAAAACTATACACATTTGCATAGGAATGTAAGCAACAAATAACCTAACAGTTTTTGTGTAAAAGCTTGGGTGGATGTAGCTATTCTGATCTCCTCTGGCAACCCATTCCACTTCTTCATTGCATAATAGAAAAAGGCTTTTTGACCCAGATCAGCTGATCACAGGCCTCTGTTTGCTTTGCTGGCAAGTAACAAGTCTGATAGGGGGTTTCTATCACTCAGTTTTATATTTTTATATACAAGTTGCATTAACTGAAAAGTATCATTCTGAGTTAGTGGTAACCATTTAATTTTTATGGCTGCGGGTGAAGCCTGCAGTCATCTTGCTGTAGCTGGAAAAATGGGATACTGAAGCACACATTTTTGGAGTTTTCAGTATATTCTTCCACAACTGCAAATCACTATGCCACTTGACTGAAATACTCCCTTGCAGGGCTGCAGACTGAACATCTGTCCAGAGCTCAATCAAATTGATTCATTCTAGCTCTTTCAGCAGATAAGTAAAAACCCTACAGCCAAGAGTAACCAGGATGTCAGATCTTCCAGAGTGTACCAGGTTGTAATGATCAGAGCTTCTTAGCAATTTCAGCTTCAAGATTTTGGTTGGATGTCAGAAATACTTTTTCCTCCCCCCCCAAGAAAAAAAAATATGAGCTGCTTTAAACAAGGAGAAAAAAAAAACATTTAAAACATGAGTGTGACAGATTAGCCATTAGACAAGAAATACTACCAAAATTAGCAAACATCCCTGAGACTAGTGATTCAAAGGTAACAGTATGGAATGCTATGAACTGACTCCTCAGAGCTTCTAAATCTCATTGAAGCCAGAGTGTGTGTGTGTGTGTGTGTGTGTGTGTGTGTGTGCTAAGGCATTTTAATTAGACATATGTAAAACACAGAACTCTGTGGGTTCATTTGTCAATATTATTTATGAATATTTATCATGTCTAATTAATTATTCATGATGGATCTGATGCTTCTCATTGGCTGCCACGCTGGTCTGAAATCTCTTAGAAGTGCCCGGCATGGTAGCCGCTCTCATCTTCCCGCTACTGCAAGTATTCAGCTGTTCTAACTAAAAATCTCACAGAAAACTATGATGGTTGGCTAAAAAAAATCACAAACTAGAAGTACCCAAAATGTAAAAATGGCAGTACCTGCACCAAACTTCAACAAACCAGTCCCTTGCTATAACCGCTCCCATCCTAGGAATATTATTGAGCTGCCACACCCTATCAGACAAACGTCTATGAACCAGTTCACAACTCTGCTCTTGCCAGGACAAAAAACAGTAAGTAAAAGAAATGGTAGCAAATAATTATTGCGAATAGACTTATGTCGCAATAATGACCTCAGAGCTGGTCATTTTCTTTTGATTAATGACCAGCTGGGTGGGGGTGGCCCTCGGTGCCCCCCAGTCAATCGTTAATCTCTAGGAAATGACCAACTCTGAGATAATCATTACTTAAGACTCACACTGTTTAAACATGTGCAGTCTGCAGTACAGTGCAGAAACCTAAAGAAGACCTTCAAATGAGATGTTAAAAATACAGTCTGAAAATGTGAATTGTGCAACTGTGGCAAGTGCAGATTTCCTGATTGGACAGAAGCAGTGATGGTTTGTTTCACTACATAATCCTGCTTTGAATAATATTGTATTACTGTATTGGCAGTGAATACATTTTGAGATTGTATTGGGAGTTCTTCCCTTGTACTCCAGCTGATTGATCCTCTCTACTTTTTTAGCCTTTTAGTAGATGAGTGGGTGAAACAATAGACCCTTTGCTAAATAATTAATAACTTCTTTATTAGGTAACAGTTCCACATTTTCTCTGTTACCCTTGTAATATTGATCATGTTAAAAAAACAACAACAACAACAAAAACAATTCAGCAGTCATGTAGCTACTGTGATTGCTTGGAATGGTGTACTGTCTCACCCAAATATTTGTTAATAAAGCTAGAAATGTTGGCAGGGCCAAGCTGTTGTATTGCAAAGAAGCAACCATGACAGCTATAACAAATGGAGACCATGCTCACAGTATGCTGTGGTGGGAATGGAACCTGAAATCTCATGTACTGTTTATATGAACCATGAAGCATAAAACCAGGGCTGTAAAGTAACTGAAAGCTTCAAAATAAACCCTTGTAATTTATACAGTAGCAACATGGTAAGACAATGGAGATTGGACAAAAGCAGTGACAGTTTCGGCACCCAACTAGGGATCTGAGGTTCGAGCAGACTCGATAGACCGTAAGGCCTAATCTGCTGGAAAATAGTATGTTAGTATGTTAGTTTGATTCACTACATAATCCTGCTTTGAATTATATTGTATTACTATATTGCCAGGTAATAAATGTTAAAATTATATTCAGAAGGTCTTAAATAGGTTTTATCTAAGTTTTAATGCTTTATGTTTAATACAGAAAGTACCTGAGACATCAGATTTGAATCCCAGTAGTGCCAGACCTTAGGATTTGGGTGCACAGTTTTGTAAGTTGTCACTGTAAAATCGAGATATTGCATCACATAATTTCATACAAGAATATTAACTCCCCTTGACCTTCCTGACCTCCCATCTGTAATACATGGCATGCTTGGGAAATATGTAACTCAGTGTAAGACATAGATATGGGTGAAAAAATATGAGCAGCAAAATGATGAAGTAGGCTGTTGGTTAACTAGGATCTGCAGTTTATCCAATAGGTATGGAAATGTGCAGACTGGGTGGGTCAAGTGGCCCTTATCTGCCATCAAATTCTATATTTCTATAGTCCAAGAGGGTAGCATCTTTCAGAAAAAGAAATGTGCAAGAACAAGGGGGCACAATTTGAAGACAGACGGGGGATGTCTCAGGGGCAACATGAGAAAGTATTTTTTATGGAGCGGGTGGTGGATGGATGGATGGAACAGCCTTCCTGAGGAGGTTGTGGGGTCAAAAACAATGGGAAAATTCATGAATGCATGGGACAGACATAAGGCAATTCTGGTGGGAGTAGGAAGAAGTAGGCTGTTGGTTAACTAGGATCTGCAGCTTATCCAATAGGTAGGGAATGGGCAGACTTTGTGGCCCAAGCGGCCCTTATCTGCTGTCAATGTCTATATTTTTATGTTTCTATTAAGTAGGTTAGATTACATAGTTTTTCATTATAGTATGTAAAAACAGTACCCTTTTCTTATTTCATTACTTTATTTACATGGATAAAAGCTGGAACTCCATTGATAGCAGCAGGTAAGAGCTACAATCTTTGGTAATGGCTTAAAAGTACCACAATAGCTCATTGTGATCACCCATGACCTCCTATTAGCAGAAGACTGTGAGGCTGGATTTCAAGTAACATTAATAAACCTACTTTTTTAAATCCTGTAGTTTCATATACTCTATGTAGCTGCAAAAGGATGGCTTAGACTACACATTATGGCCAATGGAAACTAATAATATTTATTCTGATGATAACATGTATGATGCTACAAATAGGACATCATGGGTTAACTATTGTTTTATATGGATTTCAATTGCCCTTACAGCTTTGCCATTGAAGAAAGTGACATTTTATGAGGCTCCAGACCTGAAAGTGAACCAGAACTGAAACTGTGGATACATATTTGTAAAAGTTGCAAACTGTGACTGTCTGTAATCACACAGCTGTAAGGAAAATTGCAATCTATAACAAATAGTGAACCCCCAACTTAATATTACATTACAGCCTGATCCATATCATGCTTACAAAACACATCATTGATTCTCATTGGTACATAATGTGTAGTCTAAATGATTATTGTGTAGCAACTTACATGAAATTACACAACCAGACTTAACAAAGGTGGTTTACTAATGCTGCTTGATATCCAACCTAACAGCCATCTCCTAATAGGAGGTCATGGGGGTCACAGTGAACTAATGTGCTACTGTTAAGCCATCATGAAAGTTTGTAGCACTTCCCTTCCATTATACTATAAATGGTGTCCCAGCTCTTCACCATGTAAATAGCATAATGAAATAAGAGGAGGGTACTTTTCACACATACCTTACTGAACAATTATGCAATTGAACTTAGTTCCTCATGTGGCTGGTCACATTTTTAAGCAATTTCAATATCTAACATCGAGCTGCATATTTCCCAGCCATATAGATTGTAGGTCACAAGGGTCAAGGGAAGCTAATATGCTCATATCGAAGTATTTTCCACTGGAATCATGTTTGCAACATTTACTGGTTATTTAAAAAAAATGTAAAACTGATGTGTCTGTCTTTCTTTTTTTTTTTCCCAGCTCAGTGATTCAACACTTGCAATACTATCTTATACAGTTTTTTCTTCTTTGACTGAAAGACATGCATTTGGGAATGGGGTGGGGGCAATTGACACATCAGTTAGGACTTTAATATGTGCCAATACTAAACATTCATGAACATTTTTGCCTGTTACACTACATTGCATGATATGCATGCCTATCCTTGGACCATTGATCACTTACCATGCAGTCTGCTCTGGAACAGTTATGATATGCTAGGCTTGTTCCTATCAAGTTTGGGAACTTACTGACTTGCATTGCATTTTTCCTTACATAGTGTTAATACATATAATAAGTGAAACATGGTCAATGCAGGTTGACATTAAGCAGGAGTGCACAGTGACGGCATTCTGTCAGTAGGAGTTATTACAACTTTGCCAAGTGTCAGTGTGTCCCTCGTTACTGTATAGCAGGTTATATTTGCGTTCAGAATATTATCGCTGTATTTGCTGATTTACTTTATCAGTGAAAATATTCTGAACGCAAATATAACCTTTTAAGTAGCTGCTACCGCTGCAGCTAAAACAAAAAAAACAAACAGTTGCGAACCATTTCCATTGCTGCATGTGGTAGTTCAGTGCTACATGTGTCTGTCTCCCGGGGTTGCAGCTACGGAATAGACCGCCACAGTCTGCCTTTTCCTTTATTTTCTTTCACTGCAGATCCGCATGTACATCAGCATGTAAGGGAAATTTTTGTGTCTGCTGCCATACATTTCCTAATGTGTGCAGTATAGTTTTAAATATAGTTCTAACAGGGAACCAATTTCCAAGTAAAAGATCTCCCATGAAACCAAGTGATCATTGCTTAACTATGCTGACTGTGTAGTCTGTCATGTAGTTTAACTTTTTAAAATGCCAGATCTAACTAAAGAAATAGCCACACACAGTGCTTTCCTCAACAGGATATCGTACCTTCTTTTCTCAGGCTGTGAGGATTTTATTCACTTAAGGATCAACAAGCTGACAACAGTGCTGTAAACAAGTAAGCTGTGTAATAGATGGGGTGTGGGGAGGTGGGTAAACAGTACTTCTGTCTCTGCGGTTTATGTGGCCCAGGATGTTGAAATCAACAATTACTCGAGCATGAGTACCTGCACCATTCAATACTTCTAACCACTGCACCATTTGCTGTACTTGCAGGTGACCGCAATGCGAATATAAACGGGAGCAAATAAGTGCAGTGACAGAGCACCCTCAAAATAAATCGGACGCGAATTCAAACTGCTATACAGTATCTCTTGAATTATATCAACAAGTAGCCCATTTGCTAATGAAGGTCTTTGTCTCACTGAGTAGTATAAATCAGGCATGCTAAATATGAGAAGACTGCCACAACAACCTTTTGGCAGTTGCATTGTAGCCCCTGTATGCAGCATCGCTAGCCGTTTCACACTTATGCTGTCATTTTTGTTTTGTGTAGTCCAATAAAAAAATAAATTGCAAAAGCAGAGCCAGTCAAGGCTTGCACCATATGTAATTTTGTTTTTTTGGGGGGTATCCCTTTGGCAGTTGCATAGTAGCCCCCATCTTTAGCATCACTAGCCATTCCCCACAGAAGTACAGGACCATTTTTTTTTTGTGTGCTCTAGAAAACAAACAAAAAATACTGTGAAAGCAGAGCTGGTAAAGGATTGTTTCAAGTGTGAAACCTTTTTGGGAATAGGGACTTCCCTTTGGCAGTTGCATAGTAGCCCGTGTCTTCAGCATCATCAGTCATTTCCCATAAAAGCACAGGACCATTTTTGTTTTGTGCAGTCCAATGAAAAGTCAACTGTGAAAGCAGAACTAGTAAAGGTTTGTGTCACATGTGAACCCATTTGGAGGGAAGGGGCAGCCCTTTGGCAGTTATGTGTTTTTAACTGTTGACTTTTCCATTAGCAGATTATATCCTCTCACCACTAGAGGGCTATATCTCTATCTCTTTATCTAGTACGTAAGCCATGTGGGCTCTCTCTGCCTTTCTCTCGCCTCTCCTCCTCCTCCTTGCCCTGGCCCCCCTCTTCTCTCTCCCTGGTCCTAGCCACCCTCACCCCAACCCCACCCCCGCCACCCTTTACTCTGGTTTTCACTGCTACTCCAAGGGAACTCTCCACTTCCACTCGAGACTTGTGCTTGGTGCACCGTTTGGATATTCCTGGTTACTTAACCCGACCACTACTCTCAACAAGTGTGGCCACCTCTCTACACTGTACCACCTTGCAGTATATATGGGACACCGCCTAGAACCTTGCAATTTCTACTCCAGGAAACAACAATGAAAACTATCTCTCAAAGAGCTGCGACTCTGCTCCTTAAAACTCCTGCTCCTCCTCCTTCTCATCTCAGGCAGCATCCATCCCAATCCTGGCCCTGGAAGCTCTGGCCACACACGAACTCCAGGTGTCCTTATCCTTGCAACCATTAATATCTGCAGCCTACTACCAAAGCTGGATGCACTCCAAGCCTTCATATGCCAACACAACCCTGACATCCTTGCAGTGGTGGAATCTTGGCTGACACCTAAAGTTCCTGACTCAGCAGTAACAATACTGGGCTACAATGTTCACAGGCTGGACTGGATATCCAAAAAAGGCAGTGGTTGCACAATCTATATCAAAGACTCCCTGTCTTGGCACCCTGTAGCAACTCCATCAATTTCTGCCTCAGCCCAGATTCTGCCAATAAAAATCGTCCTAGGTTCCAACCATAAAGCTCTGACTATTGTCTCCGTATACATCCCACCCAGGGACCCTAAACATGGATTCAGTGATGTCCTAAACTTTATCAACTCACATCCTCCTGAAGCTGAATTTATTCTACTAGGGATTTCAACATAAACTGGTTAGCATCGATTGCCAGTGCCTATAAAGACTCCATCTCAGCTGCTAACCTCCATAAATGGTAAACTCCCCTACTAGGATTAACTACAAGACTGGCACCAGTACCCTCTTGGATTGGGTCCTCACCACTCACCCCACAAGGATTTCTCGTACGACCATTCTCCCAGACTCACTCAGTGACCACTCCCCAGTCATGTGTGCATGGTCTAACAAATTCCTTAAGCCCCCTCCCAAAATTATCGCTAGCAGAGTCCTTCCTTATGGAAAACTTCCACATCTCAGAAAACACCTGCTTCTACAAGACTGACTACCCATCTATGAAGCAACAGATGTTAACTTGGCTCTTGATCACTTCGTCTCAATTTTCAACAAAGCCTGCGACCTCTTTGCCCCTGCTAAAAGGCACAAACAAAATCTCTCTCTAACCCATGGGTCACAGCGGCTCTTCTCCCACAGCTGAAGCTAAGGGATCACCCTGGGCAGTTGCCAGGGCCACTGGCAAACAACTGGACATCAAAACTACAAACAAGCATGAAATGCCTGCACAAAAGCCATACGGCTAATGAAATCCACCTATTACAAAAGCATCTCACCAATACATGGAAATGGTCGTGCTTTCTGGGACAATATCAAGGATGTCCAAGGGAAGCAGCCAAAAACCTCTCTGGCCATGTTAATCGTTGATGGATCCTCAACCCTTGACCCCAAGGTGATCGCAAACATCTTTAACATGGCTTTTTCAGACCTTAGTGCTGTTCTACCCCATGACTTTTTTGAAAACAGGGCCTACTCCCCAAATACCTCAGCCCCTCAGTCTAGCCATCCCCTCTTCTACTTCAGAATGAATGAATGAAGCCCGCTGCTATATTACTGCAGCTATCTCTAAATCTAGATCTAGTAGCGACACCCTGGACTTTAAGCTTCTGTTGCTCACCCTCGATGAGGTAATTCATCCATTAACATAAATCCTAAACCTCTCTCTCAGCTGTGGAAAATTCCCGGACCTATGGAAAACAGCCACCATGACACCCATCTATAAAAGTGGGGACAAGACGGTTCACTCAAATTATCACCCTATCTCCATACTGCCCCCACTCTCTAAGGCACTTGAGCGCATCATGGCTGATCAACTTACCGACCACTTGGATAAATACAATATACCTTGTCCACAACAACACGGCTTCCAGAAAGGTCACAGCACCACCATAGCCCTTCTTGAGTTCACTGGAGTTTTGCACAAATCCCTTGACAACGGCCTTCTCACAGGGCTGTTTTCGTCGACCTCTCCAAGGCCTTCGATACAGTACACCATGGACTATTAATACACCAACTACTGAATGCCGAGCTATCACCTGACTCTTCTCTCTGGTTTAAAAGCTACTTAGAACACCGGTCACAGAGAGTAAAAATTACGGACGCTCTTTCTAACACCCTGCCTGTTCGCTCGGGTGTCCCACAGGGATCCATACTGGGACCCTTCCTTTTTAGCCTTTTCTTAAACTCCCTCCCTTACAACTGCTCTGAGCAGATCATACTACTGTATATGCCGATGATGCTGTTGTATTCTCCATTCACAAAGATCCTGCAACTCTTCAACACAACCTTCAACTTGGTTTCAGTTCTGTAGACACATGGTTTCTTAATCATAAACTGGTCCTCAATGACAAGAAAACCAAATCTGTGCTCTTCTGCAGCTCTCATAACCCACACAAGCTGCACCACTTGGCTATCTCCACCACCCAGGGGAACACTCTAGATCAGGTGGGGTCCTTCAAATACTTAGGGATACACCTTGACCCTAATCTCTCCTATGGACTTCATGTAGATAATGTAGCTAGACTAGCAATACACGCTTGGTCTCCTCTACAAACACAGACCACACCTCATGCCAGAAGCTTTGAAGGTTGCAGTCCTGAGCTCTGTGATCTCTGTAATAGACTATGGTCTTATCATTTATGGCTCGGCCACAGCCACAACCCTTAGACGCCTCTCAACTGCCCTAAATAAAGCATGTCGACTCATCACTGGTGCTCACTGTCTCACCCACACATGTGACCTGTACACTCAGACCGGCTGGATCCAACTATCAAACCGCATAAAGTTTCTCACCTGCTCCATGGTGAAAAAAAATCTACCTTGGCCTTGCACCTTCTGGGGTCTCAACTCTGTTACAACACCGAATTAACAAATGGTGCCTTAGGAGATCCACGCCATAGCTACTGAAAGTCCCCCACTGTCACACTTCACAGGGACAATGCTCTTTTGCTTATCGAGCGCCACTCTGGTTCAATGGCCTCAGCCCAACGATCTCCTCTGCCCCAACTATTGGTATGTTTAAAACTAGGCTCCAGGACTATCTCACTACCAACAGCTCCTGTGACTGCCCAACTTAACCTTGTTTCTCCACTTCTCTTTCTGCTCTAGTTGTCCCACCTCCTCCCCTCCTCACTGGATTCTACCCTCACATCTTGGTATACCCAATGCTGCACTTTTCACCCTCTTGCCACCCTTCCTACATTCCTTCTCCCCCCTACCCTCTTCCCTCTTCCTATGACTCTGGCGCTTCTTATCTGTTGTCTGTTTTCTCTGACAAATGCCGCTGGCTGCCTTGTTACAATGCTATCCTTGAACTGTATTAATCTGTACTCTGTTTGCAATGTCCACATTGTTCTAATGCCTGTCTTGATGTTCCCCATAATTTGTATTTCTCTGACATGGAACCTTTGTAAAAGAGCCATGGCTCAAAGGTATTTGTAATCCTAGACTTGATAAATAAATAAATAAATGTAGTAGCCTCTGTCTACAGTGTCACATGCATTTTTCTATGCAGCTACAAGGCCATTTTTATTTTGTGTTGTCCAGTAAAAAAAAAAATTGTGAAAGCAAAGTAGGTTAAGGCTTGCATCACAGGTGAAGCCTTTATGGGATGGGGAGGGACACACCTTTGGCAGTTGCGTAGTAGCCCCAACTTGTAATCTTGTTGTTGTTAGCCAGTTGTTACTTTGTCTTAACACATGCACTCATTGTTGCCACCTATTTTCCCAAGGTGGCTGAGGAATAGCGATGGGTGGGTCTCCAAAGGTTCTGAGGCTCTAAAAGGTTCTGATAAGCAAGCAAAGGTTCAGATCCTTATCTGAATCTTATCCAAACCTTTCATACCCTTTATTGTTTTATGGTGACTGTATGTTAAAAAATCATTTTATATTGCTTTTAACTTATCTGTAGAAAAAACAAAACAATCAAACCACTATTTAGTAGTAATAAACAGCATGATTAGTGAAATCAGATGAGAAGGAGCGAACAATGTGACTATGGAAGAGCTTACTGGAAGTGCCAGTTCTGTAATACGTACAACTGCCACTGGCCTCTAAGATGATGATGAATTTGTCCAAAGGCAGGCAAATCACAGAACTCTGACCAGCCCTTATAGCTTAGTAGTTAAAGCACCATTGTGAACCATAAAACTCTGACAGCGACCCACCACATGCTGTCTGTGAGACTGTTTTGTCAAAAGGCAGGTAACTCCCAGAATGCTCTCTAATCACTCTTCTGTTTCTGATACTTAAGAAAGTAATACTAAGACTGTGTATAAGTTATTGAGAGTAGTAATTTCTATTTCTCAACAGGCACATGCACCACTGTGAATATCTCTTAGTTAAGTAATGAATAAGAAACCAGGAACACAAAAATAGCACCAGACCAGAGCAGAGGGCAGCCAGTCAAAGAGAGCCAGTCAGCCAGCTACCACTTCAAGACTGCTACTACCCCCACCTACTACAATCAGGGGAAAACCAAAAGTAGTCTACCAGCACTGAGATCAATATGGTTAATGCGCATTTACCAAAGATTAATGCTTAGAAAAGAATGAGAAAGTGATTGCAATGACGAGCAAGTCCCAGATCAGATCTCTAGTTCAATAGCCTCACCCTGAGTTTGATTTTCATGGCTGCATGGGCCAAGCTCTGCAGACATTATGCCATTATCAGATTTGTATTAGAGTACTGTGGACACACGTGACCAGACCACTGATGGGTGTGCTGCCACAGTGCTCCGGCATAGTTTCCAATCATTTTGTTTATGTCGCCCTTCCCCTTCGCAGATCACAAACACATACCCTTCCTAATGCATTACTTTTCCTTTCCACAATTGCAGATGTGATGGCAGCCCTGTGCAACATGGTAGCACTGACTGAAACTATGGATGTGCAATTATCGCACATATGAAGCCATGTCAGCACCGCCATGTTGTGCACAGCTGACTCCAGGGCAAACTGCACATGTACAAGTATCACACATGCACAGTACTTAATCACTGCAGCATTAGTTACTGCCAACTCCAGTGTGGCAACAGCACCACATATTCTTTTCAACGCTCTTGCCACTCATAAAAGCTCTCCACACCCTATCGTCTCTGACCAGAGTTTGTTTCATATAGGTTACAGTGATGCTGTTTATATGAACTATCAGTGGCAAAGCAACAGATCACACCACAGAGAACTTCCTGTTTGTTTATAATCCCAACAGAGGCTGACCCACAAAATAAACTTCCATACTCTAAAGAGGGAAGCAAACAGTTTCTACCAACTGCAGTTTTTACTTCAGTAGCGAGCGCATTTTTAATCTATACAGAGAATCTATTTTTCTGTGTAAAATATCTGTTACATTTGCCATGTGTCTGTCAGAGTTTAGGCCTGTATCCAGTGTGACTCCCAGGTATTTGAAGTGCTCCACTTGCTCAGGTGCAGTTTTGTCTGATATTCTTATGCATAAATGTGTTATTGGCTTTGAATATATTTGAGGTGTACGATGATGCATGGCTTTTGTCTTTTTCTTGTTTAGCAACAGCCTGTTTCAATTGAACCAGTCCTGTAGTTTTAGAAACTCCAGCTCATTTTTCATTTAGAGAAGTTATATTTGGGTCAGCCCTATAAATTACTGTGTCATCCACGTACAGAATTATATTTGAGTTTAGACATATATTTGGCATATCATTAACAAAGATGGTATAGAGTACTGGTCCTAGTACTGAACCTTGTGGAACACCATATTTTACTGGACATGGAGAAGACAGGTGACCTTCAAGCCTCACAAGTTGTTTGCAGTCAGTCAAATAATCACCTCATATTGCCCTCAGCCTTTGACTTCAGCCAATATAACCATTGTGAGTTAATAGTTCGTCACTTCAGGGTTCATACTTTCCCATTATATCCCTTTACTCCGGTGTATTCATGTAATTCTGTACCCAATCAAAGATAGTTAGGCTCCCCTCCAATCCCTCTTTCTCCACCCTTGATGGCTCCCTACTAGAAGAAGTCCCCTCCTTGGCATCTGGCTTGGTTGGAACCTGGATTTTCCTCAGCATATGAAAGCCATCCACAAAAGTATCACCCCAAAATTGGAGCCCTGTACTGAAACAAGGATTGCCTCCCACCTCTGGCCTGCCATGAGATTGTTCTTAAAATGTTTTTTTCCAGTTTATGACTATGTAAATGTGGTCTATGGGGCTGCACACAAAACCCACCTGGCCAGACTAGATCCTCTCTTCCACCCTTTTTATCACTTTGCTTCAAACTCCCCCCACCCCACTGCACTCACTCATCTGTCTACTCTACTAATCCCATTACCTGTCCTCGCTCAACTCCCATTACCTACTTCTTTATGTCTCCCTTTAACTAAGTTTTGGTTTTCTTCTCTCCCCCCACCCCATTTCAGTCATCTCCTATCCCTGTTACCTCCTTCAAATTACTACTCCTGCTTCTCTAACTCTCAAAGCCTCTCTGTTCCTGCTTGTCAGACCTCTGCTGGTCAATCTGCCTTTCCATTCCATCTCAGAGCAGCTTGGAAAAAACTTCCTGCTTCACTTAATCTCCCCCACAATGTACTGTAGCTCTCAAATCATTACTGCTAAACATTATGTCCCCCTCCTACCCTTGCACCTACTCTCCCCCTCTTTCCTTCCACTCTCTTCCCTCCCCACTTCTGTGCCCATAGTTCCCAAATCAGTTTTCAATCTGACCTTACTTTCTTGCACTTTCTGTACAGTTCACTGATTTAAACCTCTCCTAGCCTTGGCATGTATTTTTTTATTCCTGCAAGGCTGCACTGCCATATAACATCATGCACATTGTTTCTTTTGGTTTCTGTACCATTTATTAATGATTGTTATTTATTATACAATGGCAAGAAAGGATGTAGGGATTTGATTGGTCAGTATGGCACTGGACCCATGGTGTTATCCTGGCATAACACCATGGATCTAGTCCCATTACACAAGTGACCGCATGTAAAAAAAAAACTGGCATCTCTCCACTCCCTACAAGCAGCTTTACCCATCCCGGTTTGCTGCTCTCCTGGAAAACCTGAACCGGCCCCCAAAACACTGAGCACATTACCCTAAAAGAACTCCCTCCCATACCACAGCAACAACTGTAATTAAACCTACAACCCTGTCAGATGCTTCCAAATCGCCAAAGTTGTTATTTTTTAAAATAAAGAAAAATGTTACCACGAAGCCATGCATGTGATCTGTTTCAGTGCTCCCCTCTCGCCGCGAACATAGACAGGGCGTACAGTACTGAGTAAAAAAATGATATAAAAATACTTTTAAACATATTTCCATCTTTTTTTGTTTGTATTTTATTACAGGAGAGCCATTGTATAATAGGAATAATGCACTCCAGGGGCATGGGGCCTCGTGCCCAACCACCCAAGGCATGGCATTATCCCAGCACGACACACACCCTGTTGTGCATTATTCTTTTATTGCCTCACATCGCCGTACCTTGTTACGTGATCATTGCTACTTTGTAATACCTTTGTTCTCCCTCCACTGGATCACACATGGAAACAAGCCTTGGTTCAGTGTGCCTTGCTCTGTTACCAATTTTCAAATAAATAAATATTTTTTATATTATTTATGTTTTTCCTCCTTACCTTTCTATCAGCTGTGCTGGTCATCCTCCAGTCCACGA
This sequence comes from Neoceratodus forsteri, assembly GCA_016271365.2. NCBI lineage: Eukaryota > Metazoa > Chordata > Ceratodontiformes > Ceratodontidae > Neoceratodus > Neoceratodus forsteri. The sequence goes on from CM028131.1 coordinate 478,369,936, forward strand.
TCTCAGCTCCCACCATTGTTAACCACTACCCAGGTGTCTACCAGCATGGAAACAAAATGTCTGTCTTGCCCCATACTGGGATTAACTGAGTTCCCCTAACCTTAGCTCGGAGACTAGTCCAAGTTGGGCCACAAGGGGGCTGGCAGTGAGATCATTCATAGAGCAGCCCATGCAGTATGTGTTTTTGTGTCAGGGGTGATGTAATTCATCTGCTTCCTCAACTACTCATTCTGCTGATTTCTGCCCATCCTGTTGCCACTGCATAGTGTCATCATAAGACCCCACTTCTGTCATTAGGGTGACCCAATAGCATCTCCACTCACAAATTACATCCCATCTCATTCTGTAACAGAGTCACAGGGCCAGCAGGGCAGTAAGGCAGGAGTATCTTCACCCTCTTGGGCAGATATGCATCTGAGCAGATATGTGCACCTACTCCTGTTAGTTTGTTCTTGATATTTCAGACTCAGGCTCAAGTTCAAACCCCACCAGCATGAGAAGTAACCCCTTGTTACTGGTATCATGGAGCTGGCTATACCTGTTTCTTTTTGACATTGTTTCCAATAAAGAATATGTTGATTTAATTCAGCAATGGGAGTTCTATCTTGCACATTTTGTAATGTAAAGTGGTTCTTGAGCTGGATCGCAGCATGTGTAATGAAGTGGAGACTTCACTAAAGTTTGTGTGTCATGAGGTCAGCATTACCACTGATATGAAGACTGGTTGCCAAACAATAGCTTATATATGAGCATTGCATCTCAATTGCATTGTTTTCAAAAACCAGTGTATAGTAGATATTGAACTAACTATATTTTTAGAATTATGCACCAGCTGCAGTTGAGTCTATTGTTTTATTTTGTCTTGTAACAGTTTCTTTGTATAGAAACATAGAAACATAGAATTTGACAGCAGATAAGGACCACTTGGCCCACCCAGTCTGTCCATTTTCCTACCTAATGGATAAGCTGCAGATCTTAGTTAACCAGCAGCCTACTTCTTCCTACCCCCACCCCCTAGAATTGCCTTATGACTGTCCCATGCATGCTTGAATTCACCACTGTTTTTGACTCCACAACCTCCTCCGGAAGGCCGTTCCATGCATCCACAACCCTCTCTGTGAAACAATACATCCTTAAATTACCTCTGAGCTGCCCACCCTCTATCTTCAAATTGGGCCCCCTTGTTCTTGCACACCTCTTTTTTTGAAAGATGCTACCCTCTTGGACTTTGTTGATTCCCTTGAGGTACTTGAAAGTTTCTATCATGTCCCCCCTCTCCCTCCTTTCCTCGAGGCTATACATATTAAGCTCCTTAAGTCTCTCTTCATATGTCTTCCGGTGCAGACCCTGCAGACCCTGCACCTCTGGACAGCTTCCATCCTGTCTATGTCTTTGCGGAGATTGGGTCTCCAGAACTGCACACAGTTCTCCAGATGGAGTCTCACCAGCTGTCTGTACAGAGGGATAATAACTTCCTGTTTTCTACTGGTGATGCCTCTCCCTATGCATCCCAGTATCCCCCCAGCCCTCCTTGCTGCCCTCCCACATTGCTTGCCCACCTTTAGGTCATCTGATATGACTACCCCTAGGTCCCTTTCCATTTTGTTGTTGTTAGTATCTGACCCCACTGTGTACTCTTCCCGGATTTTTGTTTCCCAGGTGCATTACCTTGCGCCTTAGCATTGAATCTAAGCTGCCATACATTTGACCATTCCTCTAACCTTGCCAAGTCCTTTCATCCTTTCCACCCCACCTTGTGCATCAACTCTGTTGCAGATCTTTGTGTCATCTGCAAGAGACATACTTTCCTTCCAGTCCCTCTGCAATGTAAACATAAAGACATTGAAGAGGACGATCTACTACTGAACCTGCGATTACCCGCTAGTAACCCCCCTTTCTTCAGAGTGGACTCCATTTACTATTACTCTCTGTGTCCTATTCTCCAGCCAATTCTTTACCCAGGCTGTCATCTTGGGACCCACTCCCAGGCTGTCTAACTTGTATATTAATCTTTTGTGTGGGACTGTGTCAAATGTCTTGCTAAAATCTAGGTAGACCATGTCCACAGCCCCTCCCTGATCTACTACTTTGGTCACCCAGTCAAAGAAATCTATCAGATTTGTCTGGCATGACCTTCCCACTGTGAATCCATGCTGCCTTGGGTCCTGTGCCCCTCTGGCCTCTAGATACTTGACAGTTCTTTCCTTCAGAAGCGATTCCATCATTTTCCCTACCACTGAGGTTTAACTAACAGGTCTGTAGTTTCTTGCTTCTGCCTTGCTCCCACTTTTGTGAAGGGGAATCACATCTGCCCTCCTCCAGTCCTCGGGTACCACCCCATCCTCCCATGATTTGTTAAAGAGGGTAGTCAGTGGTGTCACTAGTTCTACCCTTAGTTCTTTTAGAATTCTGGGATGAATCCCATCAGGCCCCATTGCTTTGTCCACCTTCAGTTTTAAGAGTTCGTTCAGAATCCTTTCTTCTGTAAATGGGCTGGTATCAACTTCTGTATCCAGAGTGTTTCTACTGTTTGTTTTAGGTACCTCCCCCATTTCCTTTGTAAATACTGAGCAAAAACATTTGTTTAGTATCTCTGCCTTTTCACAGTCACCCTCTGCCCACCCTTCCTCCCCTTTATTAAGCCTCACTATCCCTCCCTTGGTCTTCCTTCGCTCCCTGATGTACCTATAAAAGGTTTTATCCCCCTTCTTAACTGAGTTGGCTATCTTTTCCTTGGTTTGGGCCTTTGCTGTTCTGACTGCCTTCCCAGCTTCCTTTTGCTTTAACTAATACAGTTCTTTGCCCTGCTCCTTCTGTGATTCCTTGTGCTTCCTGAATGCTTTCTTTTTCTCTTGAACCTTCACTGCCACTTCCTTTGAGAACCATAGTGGTTTCTTACATCATTTTGTTTTGTTTATTTGCTTCACACAAAGGCTTGTTACCTCTGTGATGGCAGTTTTTATTATTCCCCATTGTTCTTCAACCCCTCCTTCCTGCCTATTTGCTAGTCCATTCCTTAGGCACTCACCCATCTTGGCAAAGTCAGCCCTCCTAAAGTCCAGTACTTTTGCCTTTGTATGGCTTGACTCCATTGCTGTGTTTATTGTGAACCATACTGTTCAATGGTCGCTAGTTCCCAGATGGCTACCCATTTCTACATCTGTGATCCTCTCTTCATCTCCATTTCAGAGAACCAGGTCTAAGATTGCTCCCTCTCAAGTGGGCTCCAGTACTAGTTGTCTAAGGCATGCCCCCTGTAGGGCATCTAGAATAACCCCACTCTTCGAAGTGGCTACTGCAACTGCACTCCAGTTAACATCTGGCATATTCAGATCACCCATCAGCAATAGCTCACCTTTTTCTGCCATTCTAAGTATACTTTCTATCATTTTCTTGTCCATTTCGTCCCCCTGAGAAGGGGGTCTGTATGCAACCCTTGTACAGATTGTGGTGCCATTGCCGGTCTCCAAATTTACCCACAGTGTTTCTTCTCCTCCCTGTTTACCCTTTTGTTCTGTTGCTTTGATTCCTTCCCTTATGTAAATAGCTACTCCTCCTAGCACTCTGACCCATCTTGGCAAAGGTGCTGTAGAAATAAAGTTGATTGGATTGAACTGGATTAGAACCACTAGCACCACTGCTACCACTACCACTGCACTCCAGTATAGAACATTGACAGTGCCATATGACACACCTTTTGAAACATCGCACACCACAGCAGACATTCTGGAGTGTCAAATAAGGGTTTTGATGTACAGTATGACTTGATGGTACAGCTAAACTCAGTCTTGGCTTGTTTATGTCAGACAGTGGTAGTAAAGGCAATTTAGGATGAGGATTATTACATTCCTTATTACATTCCTAGCCCATGAGTTGTACATTTTTTAGAGCAACAGTGCAGATGAAAAAGTTGTCTCTAATCAGCTAGCTCTGTGGCCAGTTCAGTCATTTCACTAAGGTCCAGAACATTTTAAATAACATAGTTCTTTACCTTGACTTTAGAAAGGTGTACGTCGATAGGTTGAGGGAATTGGTCAAGGGTAAGTTAGTAGGGTTGAAGGACAAAGGGAGGCTGTGGCTCAAGGGCTGGTGCCAGGAAAAAGGACACAAATTTGTAGGTAACTGGCAACAGTTTTTTTGGGGGGTGGCCCTTTATGTCAATGAAAATATCAAAGTTACAGAAATTCAGAATACACTTAAGGAGCCAGAAGAACTGTGGGTCACCCAAGAAACAGGAAATGGACAGTCATATGAACTGGGGTTGTCTACAGGCCTCCAGACTAGGGGGAGGACATAGACACATTACTGTTAGAAGATATACGAAACATGACAGCTAAAAGGGAGGTTCTCATAATGGGAGGCTTCAAGATGCCCAGATACAGATTGGTCAATACCAGCAGGAACATCCACCAGAACTAGGCACATAGTGAATTCTTGCAGGGGGAGGGCCTCAAACAATTGGTAGAACAACCCACAAGAGACAGGGCTATCCTGGATCTAGTACTGACTAAAGGGGAAAGGATCACAGATCTCCAGGTAGAAGGTCACCTGGGGGCCAGTGACCATCACATGGTATGATTCAGTTTGGCCACTAGAACTAAACCATCCAATTCCATGGAACTTCAGAGGACCTTACTTTGATAAGATGGCCAACAGAATTAAGCTAGCCCTGGCAAGAAGAAATACAGGTGAGGGGGGTGTTGTCAAAGCACAGGTCGGGAAGCATAGGAAAACCAGAAGCAGTTGTAAAATTCACAAGTGATTTCTTATTAATAAAAGTAAAATAAAAAAATAGTTCCGTGTTTACAAAGGCAATATAAACAGAGAAAGTCCATCTGGGTTTCTTAATTTCCAATCTCAGTCTCTGTGTTTCTCTTGCAAGAAATTGCAGCTCTGTTTTGAACATAGAAACATAGAATTTGATGGCAAATAATGACCGCTTGGCCCACTTAGTCTGCCCATTTCACTACCTAAATAGATAAGCTGCAGATCCTAGTTAACCAACAGCCTACTTCCTCCTACCCCCCACTAGAATTGCCTTATGTCTGTCCCATGCATTCTTGAATTCCCCCACTATTTTTGACTCCATGACCTCCTCAGGAAGGCTGTCCCACACATCCACAACCTGCTCGATGGAAAAAAATACTTCCTCACATTACATCTGAGCCTTCCCCCCATCCTCAAATTGTGCCCCCTTGTTCTTGCACATATCTTTTTCTGAAAGATGCTACCCTCTTGGACTTTGTTGATTCCCTTGAGATACTTGAAATTTTCTAACATGTCCCCTCTCCCCCTCTTTTCCTCGAGGGTATACATAGTAAGCTCCTTTAGTCTCTCTTCGTATGTCTTCTGGTACAGACCCTGCACCATTTTGGATGCCTTCCTCTGGACAGCCTCCATCATGTCTTTGCAGAGATGGGCTCTCCTGAACTGCATGCAGTACTACAGAGGGGGGTCTCGCCAATTGTCTGTACAGAGGGATAACAACTTTCTGTTTTCTACTGGGGATGCCTCTGCCTATGCATCCCAGTATCTCCCAGCCCTCCTTACTGCCCTCTCACATTGCTTGCCCACCTTTAGGTCAAACTGATATAACTACCCCCAGGTTTCTTTCCATTTTTGTTGTTGTCAGTATCTCACCCCCCATTGTGTACTCTTCCCCTGGGTTTTTGTTTCCCAGGTGCATTACTTTGCACTTCTTTGTGTTGAATCTAAGCTGCCATACATTTGACCATTCCTCCAACCTTGCCAAGATCCTTCTTATCCTTTCTATCCCACCTTGTGTATAAACTCAGTTGCAGATCTTTGTGTCATCTGCAAAGAGACATACCTTTCCTTCCAGTCCCTCTGCAGTGTCACTTATAAAGACATTAAAAAGGACCAAACCCAGTACTGAACCCTGTGGTACCTCACTAGTACCCCCCCTTTCTTCACTGTGGACTCTGTTTACTATTACCCTCTCCGTCCTGTTGTCCAGCAAATGTTTTTACCCAGGCTACCACTCTGGGACCCACTCCCAGGCTGGCTAATTTGTTTATTAATTTTTTGTGCGGGACTGTGTCAAATGCCTTGCTAAAGTCTAGATAGGCCATCTCCACAGCCCCTCCATGGTCTACTACTTTGGTCACCCAGTCAAAGAAATTGATTAGATTCATCTGACGTGACCTTCCCACTGTGAATCCATGCTGCTTTGGGTCCTGTGCTCCACTGGCCTCTAGATACTCAACAATTCTTTCCTTCAGAAGTTTCATCATTTTCCTTACCACTGAGGTAAAACTGATAGGTCTGTAGTTTCCTGCCTCTGTCTTGTTACCACTTTTCTGAAGAGGAATCACATCCACCATCATCCAGTCCTCAGGTGCCACACCATCCTTCATGATTTGTTAAAAAGGGTAGTCAGTGGTGTTACTAGTTCTCCCCTTAGTTCTTCTAGAACTCTGGGTGAATCCCATCAGCCCCCATTGCTTTTTCCATCTTCAGCTTTAGGAGTTCTTTCATAACCCTTTCTTCTGTGAAAGGACTGATATCACCCCCCCCCACAGTGCTTCTATTGACTGGATTAGGTTCCTCCCCTCCTCTTCTTTTGTGAATACTGAGCAGAAGCATTCATTTTTATAAGTCTTTGCAACTCCGCTCATTAAGAAAACAGCATGCTTCTCACATAGTGCTCTTGTAAGTTTCAACAAGTGCAGCAAAAAGAAGATTGTGACCCAGAACTGACCTCTTGCCTATAGCTTCTCAGAGTTTGCAAACAAGCTTCTTAGGATAACCCCTTGAGTACCAAACAGTTTTGCAATAATTTCAACAGTATGACTATATACATTTCTAAACAAAGGGATTCTAGTATCAGTTACATTTCCACATAATGAGTCACATATATTTCTATACCTGCAGATATGCAAGGGGGAGAAAAGACAGAACAGCAAGTGAAGACAAAGACAGCGAAAGGCAGAGAATTGCAAGACCATCGGGTGATGAAGTCCTGTGTCTCAAGAAAATTTGGCTGCACAACCAGACAGAGAAGAGACAGAAAAGGAGAGAATAGAACAGATCCTTGAATTTAAACTCTTTCTCCAGAACAACTGGGACAGGACCCTATTCAACCCTGTCACATATCCCTCCCCTTAAGTGGGAACCTGCTTTACAAAAACAGGTTTCCAAATCTTTCTTTAAATTCTCCATCACAGTCTTATCTCCCACCTTCACATCTATTGTGTACTTGCCCCAATTTGCTAAGGATAAATCTGCTCCAGTGTCACTCTTCTTACAGCAATTTCTTGCAAAAGGACCTGGCTTATTACAGTTATAGCAAATAACATCTTTGGGCCCAGATTTGTTACCCCCACCAGAGTTCTTATCAGACTTGAAGTTTAAATGAGAAAAATAATGTCTTACTGGTGATTGGCTCTTACCTTGCTGCTGTGGCATTCGTCTGGCCATTTGGTAGTCTTCAGCCAATGAAACAGCCTTTTCCCCACTTTCTGGTTGGTGTTCTTTCACCCAAAGCTGCACATATGTTCGCAGGATGTTGATGAATTGCTCCATTGCAAATGTGTCGATGATCTGTGGGACTATTTTGTCCTCTGGCTGGAGCCATTTTATCTGGAGTTCTCTGAGTCGGGTGAAGGCTTCTCAAGAATTGTCAACTGAGTTGTACTTCAGAGACCAAAATCTCTGCCTGTAGGTCTCTCCTGAGATGTCAGATCTTTTTAGGATTTCACTTTTCACCAGGTCATAGTTTTCTGACTGTGCAGTGTCCATATTGCTGTAGGCAAATTGGGCTTTACCTGTCAGGTAAGGTACTAGTCTGATTGTCCATTGCTGCTTTGGCCACTGGCAGGCTGTGGCAACCCTTTCAAAAGTTATCAGGTATGCTTCTATATCATCAGAGGGACACACTGTTGTAAGCTTAATGTATTTCATGTTGCCAGTGTAATATTGCTCATCTAGATATGTGCCTGATCCTCTGCTTTGATAGCCTGCAAGGCATCCAGCCACCACTGCTCCTGTCACTGCATCTCTCCTCTGCTGCTCCAGTTGTTGCATTTCTTCTTTTCTCTGTGCTTCTAAACACTGCATTTCTTGTTCTCTCTGCTGCATCTCCTCTCTTCTCTGTTTTTCCATCTCTTTTTGTTGTATAGCCCACCATTTGAAAAAGGCAGTCAGGCTTTCAGGTTCTGTTACTGCCTATTCTTTTTCTATAACTGGTGTTAACTGTATAGTCTCAACTTGGACTTCTTTCTCTGCTAGTTTGGCTGCCATTCTCCTGATAACCACTCCTGAGCTTGCTGCTGCAGAATCCATACCTTTCTTTTATGCCTCCCTAATACCAGGTTTAGTACCCATGCACAAAATTCCTGGCTTAGCGTATGCACGGCATACATCCCACTTAGGCCGACACCATCTGTCATCAAGGCACAGGTCAGGAAGCATAGGAAAACCAGGAGCATTTGTAAAATTCACAAGTGATTTATTATTAATAAAAGTAAAATAAAAAATAAAATTGTGCAGTATAACTATTTACAAAGGTAGTATAAACAGAGAAAGTCCATCTGGGTTTCTGCTCAGTTTCCAATCTGTCTCTGTGTTTCTCTTGCAAGAAATTACATCTCTGTTTTTGTAAGTCTTTGCAACCCCTGCTCATTAAGAAAACAGCATGCTTCTCACATAGTGTTCTTGTAAGTTTCAACAAGTGCAGCAAAAAAGAACATTGTGACCCTGAACTGACCTCTTGATTACAGCTTCTCAGAGTTTTCAGACTAGCTTCACAGGCTAACCCTTTGAGTTCCAAACAGCTTTGCAATCATTTCAACAATATAACTATATACTGTACATTTCTAAGCAAAGGGATCCCAGTATCAGTTACATTTCCACATAATAATTCACATACATTTCTATACCTGTAGATATGCAAGGGGGAGAAAAGACAGAACAGCAAGTGAAGATATAGGGGTAGTGAGAGGCAGAGAATTGAAAGACTGTCAGCGTGATCAAGTCCTAGGTCTCACAAGAAAATTTGGTTAGACAACCAGACAAAGAAGAGACAGAAAAGGAGAGAATAGAACAGATCATTGCATTTAAACTCTTTATCCAGAAAAACTGGGACAAGGCCCTATTCAGCCCTGTCACAGGTAGTACAGGCAAAGTGGGCAAGTATTAGGGATACAATACTTGAAGCAACATCCCATTGTGTTAGGGAGAAAAGCAACAGCAAAAGGAGGAAACCACTTTGGTTCTCAAAAACAGTAGCCGAAAAGATCAGAGCCAAAAGGTTGGCCTTCAGGAAATATAAGGGAATGCAGTGGGACAAAGATAAGGAGGCATATCAAACTTTCATAAAGGAAGCAGGGAAGGCAGTAAGGCAGGCAAAGGCCCAAACCAAGGAAGCACTAGCACAAGCAGTAAAAGAAGGGGATGAACTGTTCTATAGATACATTAGTGAAAGGAGAGAAAGTCCAGAGGGGGTATTGCTAAGATCAATGAGGATATGGGGGAGTGTATGGAGGAGGACCAAGGAAAAGCATATATCCTAAATAGATACTTCTGCTCAGTATTTACTGAGGTGAAGCTAGGGCAGGGATCATGGCTCAGCACCATGGACACAGGGTGGAGGGAGGTGTGCACAAGTCCCTTCACAAAAGAAAGTGTCCTACAAGAACTCACAAAACTCAGGGTGGACAAGGCAATGGGACCTGATGGCATACATCCCAGGGTACTAAAGGAGCTAAGGGTGGAACCAGCAGAGCCATTAGCAGAACTGTTTAGTGAGTCCCTTAGCACAGAAGAGGTCTCAGAAGACTAGAGAAGGGCTCATGTGATCCTGCTCCACAAGAGTGGCAGCAGGGAGGAGGCAGGGAGCTACAGACCAGTCAGTCTTACCTCACTAGTGGGCAAGATTATGGAGGCACTCCTTAAGGAAAGGATAGTGCAACACCTGAAATCCATAGGAGCACAGGATCCAAGACAGCATGGGTTTACAAAAGGAAGGTCCTGTCAAACTGATCTTTGATTTCTTTGCCTGAGTAACCAGAGTGGTAGACCAAAGATGTGCAGTTGATGTGGCCTACCTTGATGTCAGAAAAGCTGTCAATACTGTTCCAGATAGATGATCGGTTAATAATCTGGGTAGGCACGGGGTGGGTCGCAAGTTAGTCAACTAGATGGCAAATTGGCAAGCCGAAAACAGAGTGGAGGTAAATTTTATGCAGTCAGAAGAGATGCATGTCACAAGTGGGGTACCTCAGGGATCAGTCTTGGGGCCAGTCCTCTTCAATATCTTCATCATTGACATTACAGATAGACTGGAGGGTAAGGTTTGCCTGTTTACAGATGACACCAAGATCTGCAACAAAGTAGATGATCCGGATGGTGTAGGTAGAATGAGAAGAGATCTGGAAAAACTGGTGAAATGGTCTGAAGACTCACAACTAGGGTTTAACACAAAGAAGTTCAAGATTGCGCACATAGGAAAGAGAAACCTTGAAACTACCAATAGGTTGGGAGGGGAGTTGGTGACAGTCACAAGGGAAGAAAGAGACTTGGGTATCATCATCAAAGATGACCTGAAATAATCCAACCAGACCATTAAAGCAGTAGGTAAGACTAGAGGAATGTTGGGGTGTATTAATAGGGGTATCACAAGTTGTAAGAGGGAGGCAATAATCCCTCTTTACAAGACACTAGTTAGGCCCCATCTGGAGTACTGCATGAAGTACTGGAGGCTGCACCTGCACAAAGACTTTAACAAAATGGAGGCAGTCCAGAGAATGCAATCAAAATGGTGCAAGGACTGCATCAGAAAACATATGAGGACAGATTAACAGAGCTCAATATGTATACCCTAGAGCAAAGGAGGGAGAGAGGTGATATGATTGAAACATTCAAACATCTTAAGGGCATTAACAAGGTGAAAGAGTCTAACATGTTTCAATATAAAAAAAATATCAGGACAAGAGGACACAGCATGAGATTGGAGGGAAGCCGATTAAAGAGTAATGTGAGGAAGTTCTTTTTTACAGAAAGGGTGGTGGATGCATGGAATGGACTACCTTAGGAAGTGATGGATATGAATACAGTGCAGGACTTCAAACAGGGATGGGATAGGCATAAGGAAATAATACAGATGAGTATGAATAAATAGGCCATTGACAGAATAATGGACTATAGCACATTCATAGGGTAGGAAAAAATGGGCAGACTGAATGGGCCTTGCGGTCCTTATCTGCCATCAACTTATATGTTTCTGTAGAGATGGAGGGCAATAAAGGGAGCCATCCTCAAGGCATCAAAGGCAAGAAAAAAAGTATCTAAAATAACATGTTTAAGAGACCACTATGGTTCTCTGCTAGGGTAATGGAAGTGTCTAGGGCCAAAAAAAGGTCTTCTATAAATACAAGGAAGAGCAGGGGGAGGCAGAAAGGGAGGATTACCTGAAGAAAAATGGGGAGGCAAAGAGGATCCAGGTGAAAGTGGACATGGAGCTGCAAATTATGGAGGGGTCAAGGATGGAGAAAATTTCTTTAGATATACCAGAGAAAAAGGGGGGCCAGTTGAGGGTGATAGGGTGATGGGAGAGGATGAGCAAAAGGCTGCAGTCCTGAATGACTACTTTTACTCAGTATTCACTAAGGAGGACTGTGGATCCATGCCAAAAAGTGGCATCAAAGCAGCCACTGAGGGAGTCCCAGAAATGAGGCAGCTAATATTTACTAGTGAGAGGATCCTGAAAGAGCTGGCAGCCCTTAAGATAGATAAGGCCCCAGGATCAGATGGGTTATATCCAAAGATACCTAGGTAATTAGCAGTAGAATTGACTGAACCTCTGGCTGGGCTGTTCAACAGCTCACTTAGGTTTGGAGAAGTTCCAAGGGACTGAAGAATGGCAGATGTACTGCTTCATAAGGGGGGGATAGGGAGCAACCATGAAACTACAGGCCTGTCAGTCTGACCTCAATCATGGGGGAAGCTGATGGAATCACTAATCAAAGAGGGCCTTGTGGACTACCTAGAGAGCAATGGGCTCCAGGATTGTAAACAACATGGTTTCATGGCAGAATGGTCTTGTCAGACTAACCTGATTTTTTTTTTGGACTGGGTGATCAAGGAAGAAGACAAGGGCCACACTTTGGATCTGTTGTACTTTAACTTCAGCAAGGCTTTTAATTCATTACCACACAAAAGGTTGCTCAGAAAGATGGAAGACCTGGGTGCAGCTAAAACCATAGTGAACTGGGTGGGTAGTTGGTTAGAAGGGAGGTAGCAGAGGCCGGTGGTCAACAGGATTAAAACAAAAGAAAGGGAGATTATGAACTGGGTTCCACAGGGATCTGTCCAGGTTCTGGTCCTGGGTCTGGTCCTCTTCAACATGTTCATTAATGAAATTGGAGAAAGAATCCAGGGTAAGTTGGGTCTCTTTGCAGATGACATAAACTGGATAGTGGAGGATGGATAGTGATGAGGGAATAAAGGGTATGCAGAAAGACCTACAAAAACTAGAGAGATGGTCAAAGGTCTGGCAGTTAAAATTCAATGCCAAAAAGTGTAAGATAATGCACTTAGGAAAAAGGAACCCCAAGATGGAGTACTGGATGGGTGGGGTGAGACTTGACGCTACAGAAGAGGAAAGAAATCTAGGATTTATCATCAGCAACTTCCCTAAACAATGAACCAGTGCATCAAGGCCTACTGCAAGACTAACAGGATGCTGTGACATATGGGTAGGAGTATTGGTAGCAGAAGAAAAGAGGTAATACTTCCCCTATGCTTATCCCTAGTGAGGCCTCAACTAGAGTATTTGTCCAGTTTTGGAGCCCTCACCTCAGAAAGGACAGGGACAGGTTGGAAACAGTGCAGTGTAACAAAAATGATATAGGGCCATCTCGGCAGATCCTATGAGGAGCACCTCAAGGCCCTAAATATGTATTCACTGGAAACCAGAAGGGAGAGGTGAGATATGATGGAGATCTTCAAGTTCCTTAAAGGAGAAACTGTGGGGAATTATTTATCCTGAATACCAACTCATGGTCATGTGGTCATGAGTGGAAATTAACAGGAGGGAGGTTCAGGAGGGACATGAGGAAATACTTCTTTATGGAAAGGATGGTGGAATCTTGGAACAGTCTGCCAGCTGAGGTGGTGAGGACAAACAGTCAGATGATTCAAGCAGACACTGGATAGAATAAAGTGAATATTGGTCACCTGGGGCAACAAGACTAGGGAGGAGAATGGGGATAGGTTGGGGAGGGTTAGTACCCGGGAGGAACAGTAGGTTCCAGAGAAGGCTCCAGGGATTATAGGGAATATGGGCAGACTGGATGTACCTCTGGTCTTTTTCTGCTGTCATTATCTACATTTCTGTGTTAGATTTCTAAGTAATCCAGTGGTATACCACTGTACAAACTAAAGCAAGGAGTTGCAATATAGAGGTGATGTATAATGGACTGACTGAAAATATGCAATTTATTTTCCAGTCTGAGTAAGCAGGACCATACCTCATAAGTGGAGGAGCCACAAACGAGAAATGAAAGTTCTATCCCCTCACAAGTGACAAACTGCATATTTTAAGTCCCACTATTGTATATTTGATTAATACATCAAGTTACTTATCGCTTTAAAGCTTCTAACTGCGTGAAGATTTAACTGTTTCTCTTTGATTTCTAGTGCTGGGTTCAGTGCTTCATATGGCTATTGTGATGTTATCAGCAATGTGAAAGCTGTTTTCTAATTGGTTCAGTTTTCCATTGTAAATCATATGTACCTAACTTTCCTAAATATCAGCTGTGACATACACCAAATATTGTGATATGCAGAGTGTGACGCTTGGCCAGCTGGTTATGATTATTGCATGATATTGGTAGTATAAATAAATGGTCAGTGTATGAAATGTTAGTCTGAGATTTGGCCCTTTTTAAATTACAAGGTGTCGGCAGCTGAAGTCACAGACTGTATTACACTGATCAGGAGATCTCTGTAATGTAATTAACTTCCTTGAGAAATTGCATTTTATGGCCTTTTTATGACCTCATGTTTTTGAAGTGGAAATCAAATGTGACTTTATGACTTCAGAAACAGGACATTATTAGGCTGATTCCTATTTTTTTAACACATTGGTGTCAATGTGGGATTTCTAAGTTCAAATGAAACATGTGTAATTAAGGAGTTATATATAGGAAATGTCTTTTTTCTTCTGATGGCACCTTATTTAAAATACCTTCTGATAGGAACTAATTTTTTGTAATGTTATATTCTAAAAGGAGGAGCTAAATGACTCAGAGAAGGCGTGTGGAGACACAGAGTTTAAACTGATACTTGTGTCTGAAATGTTGTCATATCATCTTGGGACTCTAGAGAGACACAGCTCTCTGATCTAACTTTTAAACGTACTTCCAGAGGTAATACCTTAGATAGCAAAAATCTAAATGTATTGTGGTAGGAGTTTTGCTTTGTAATTTTCCCTTGTACTTTTATGTGATTGTGAGCTCTTTGATATATTCTGTGTTTACATTGTTCATATTTTGTCATCTTTTAGTAAAGTACATATTCTTTTAGATTCTGCCTGGGTCTCCTCCATCATTTTTGCATGTGGAGTGCCTGTATTTTTAAGTCTGACAACTGTTCAAGGGCTTGATGGTGTTACTAAGCTTGGTAAAAGGTAAAAATATACCTAAGGTCTCTTAGAGTTCTTAGGGTTCATTTTGGATACCTGGTTAGGTGCCCTTAGGCGAAAGATATATTGCACCCCTGAAGAGAATATTATCTGAGCCTGTGCATTTGGGTACGCTAGCATAAGGTTCACAGTTTGGATCACCCCCAGAACTTGAGTCTAAAGGTGATTTAGACCCAAAGGCAGACAGGAGGGTTATCCTGTCTGCTACCTGTTCACACTATTGTGCTCTGAGGTTGGCACTGAAGGAGCAGAGGTCCTGACCTGCTGAGTGCGTTATGACAGATTTGGTGGCAGCTGTGGGATAAAAATTGGTAACACAAGCTTTAACTGTTCAGTGCGTCAGCTTAATACTATACAGCTCACTTGCAAAATAAGGCAGTGATTAAAAAAAAAACAGAACAATATCATTTTGCTTACAGTCAAAGTTCCTATCTGTTATTTTTTTTCTCTAAAGAGCAAGTTAGAGTAGCCATAGTTGGGGAAGAAAATGACTTCTAACTACAGCGGTTAGTCTTCAGACAACTTGAGGCAGTTGTGCCAGAACAGAGGAGTCCAGTATGAGAGGAAAGCCAAGCAGCAGATGCCCAGAGCATCGATTTACAGACTGTGACTGCAACAGACCAAACCTTGGGCATGGAGGGGCCAGCAGCCAGTGCAGTGTCCAGATCCAGTGAGGAGGACAGCAGGGCAAGTGCAAGCCAAGGGCCACAGCAGCAGGGGAAGGTCACCAGCATTCTGGAGCCAGAAGCAATCAGACTGCAGATTGAGTTGAACTGGAGTTCCAGAGGGAGGCTGAATGAGAACAGCAAGAAGCTGACCATGAAGAGTGTGAGTGCCAGAGGCAACATGAACTGGAGAAGCTACGACTCCAATCACCAGCACCAGAGCAGGTAAGTGGCTTGGATTTAACTGGAACTACAGGACTGGGTTACACATTAAATTCTAAATTGATAGCTGAATTTAAAGAAGGGGAAGATATGGATGCCTTTTTAAATTCCTTTGAAAAAGTTTGTATTCTGGCAAAGATTTCTAGAGGGTCCTGGAGCTTCCAGCTATCCCCGCTACTTACCAGGAAAGCTCAGGATGCATTGGGTCAAATGGGCAATGAGGATAGCAATGATTACAACAAACTTAAAGCTGCACTTTCAAAAAAGTTTGATTTAACTGCAGAAGCATACAGAGTTAAATTCTGTAAGCTTAGGAGAAGCCCTGCCATGAGCTATGAGGAGCTAGCCATAAAACATCAGTTTTTAAAACGGTGGAAAGGAATTGAAGCAAACTCTGTAGATAAAATTGAAAATGCCATATTGTTAGAGCAGTTTTTTGGGGCATGTCCAGCAGAGCTGAAATCCTGTCTGGAGGACTGGGATTCCAAAACAGTGTAAGAGGCTGCTGAACTCTCGGACAGATTTGCCAAGAGCAGACCTGCTCTGAGAGTGAATGGGGTGGGCATGGCAGCGCAGAAAGGGAAAAATGTGTCTTCAGGGCAGCTAAAACCCTTACTGCTTCCACCAAAACCTGTTAGCCCCAGGTTTCAAAGAAAAGATTTTTCTGAGAAAAGAAACGAATGTTGGGTTTGTAAAGAAACTGGGCATATTGCCAGACAGTGTCCCAAAGGATGAACAATACACAAAATGGGGCTAGGAAAGAAGTGAGTTGTTTGTGTGTCCCTGGAAGCATGCCTGTGAACATGGGGGAACACATGCACCCAGTCACTGTGAATGGGGTACAGACACAAAGGTTAAGAGACACAGGCATCACTGACATTGGTAAAAGGGGATCTGGTAGAGCCTGGTCAGCTGATACCCAATAAATTGTAACTGTACAAGGCTTCACTGGGGAGGAGAAAGCATTGCCACTCACTAGTGTTCTCCTAGACTGGGGTGAAATGGGGAACTGTGCAACAGGTGTCTGTGGCCAAAACTTTAGTAGTTGATGCCATCTTTATCAACAATCTTAAACAGGGGATGGTGCGTGCAGTTACCCATAGCCAAGCGGCAAGGGAAAATTGTAGTTCCCTGGACCCCATAGAAGCCACTGTGGAAACCACTGGGAGGCTGGTTCCCCAGCCTGTGTGTCCTGATGTGGAGACTAATGAAAAGGGGGTAGAAATTTCCCCAGTAGCAGTTAACCAAACAGCTATGGAGGGTTACTCCAAAGGAGGGGTGACCCATTGTCAGAGGGTTAGGGATGACAGTGATCTGGAGTGCCCTGATACTAGAGCTAGGGACCTTAGCTTAGATACTGATAAGGACCTGTTCCATGCATTGGGAATGTGAAAGGAGTTTGCAGCTGCTCAGAAAAGTGACCTTAGTCTAGAGAAGCTGAAGGCTTGGGCAGACTCGGACAGAGTACAAGGAGGTGATGGGAAAACATAAGGTTTGTTGGGAAAATGGACTGATGTATACTCAGGATGCTAAGACAGAGGGATTGGTGATAGGCAGGCAGCTTATCGTTCCCCAGGGGTATCGTGAGCAGTTGCTCAAGATTGCACACAATATTCCCTTGTCTGGTCATCTGGGAATCACACACACTATGCAGTGGTTGGCCCAGAATTTTTATTGGCCCATCTTCACCCAGCAGGTGAAGGAGTATTGCTGGTCTTATCACTGGTGCCAAGAAATAGGGAAGGCAGGTAACAAAACCCAAGCCGCCCTAATTCCATTGCCCATAGTGGAGGAGCCATTTCAGAGGGTGAGAATGGATATTCTGGGGCCCTTAAATACCCCCATTTCCTCTGGGAAGAAGTTCATCCTGACTGTGGTAGATTATGCCACCCGGTATCCAGAGGCAGTCACTCTATCCTCACTGAGGACAGACAAAGTGGCAGATGCCTTACTTGGGATTTTCTCCTGTGTTGGGTTTCTGCAGGGGGTTATCACCAATCAAGGGGGTTCCTTCATGTCGGACCTGTTGAAATGTTTGTGGGAGAGGAGTGAGGTGGTGCAGAGATGCACGGCACCTTATCACCCACAAGTCAATTGGCTTGTGGAAAGATTTAATGGTACCCTGAAGTCAATGCTCCAAGCATTTGCTGAACAGCATGGGAGGGACTGGGAGAAATACCTTCCCCACCTGTTTGCATACAGAGAGGTGCCCTACAAGTTGACAGGGTTTTCCCCTTCGAGCTCTTTTATGGATGTCTGGTATGTGGGCACCTAGACTTGATTCAGGAGGACTGGGAAGGCAAGTATACCACCCAGGGAACTCCCATAGTGGATTATGTCCTTAGGTTTAGGGAAAGGCTGAAGGAGCTTAGGGGGACAGCCCAAAACAACCTGGCAGCTGCGCAATAGAAACAAAGTGTGGTATGACCACAGAGCCAGAGCTCGCTCATACAAGGTGGGTCAGGAAGTCATGGTCCTTATCCCAGTCCAGAAAGACAAGCTGCAGTCTGAATGGGCAGGACTGTACAAAGTAGATAGAAAGGTAAATGATGTGAGTTACATTAGAGTTACCCGACAGAAGACATACAGAAAGAATGTACCATGTCAACTTGATGAAGCCATATGCTAATAAGGCTGACATGGTGTTTGCAGAATGTAGTCCTGGGGAGAGGACGGATGGAGACCCCCTTCTGGACTTGCTGGGAGAAAGCAAGTGGGAGTCTTCTGTGGAGACAGTTAAATTGTCACCCCAGCTGGCACCAGCAAGATCCAGGAAGTAAGGGAGGGTTTAGCAGACTTTGCCCCACTGTTTAGCATCAAGCCTGGACTAACCCCCTTAGCAACGTATGATGTGGAGACAGGGACACAGACACCAAGGGTGCCAGAAGATGGTAAAAACTGAGGGGCCTGAGAATCAAAAGGACACTTATGAGGGTACAAAGGGCACTTTTTCTATACTAGTTTTTGCCATACAGAAATAAAAAGTGGAGTGGCTACCGCCCCTTTCACCCCCCGGTTCCAGCACCTATGACAGATGCCCATACAGAGGACAGCATACAGGGTGTCAGAGGCTGTCCAAAAGGACATTAGGAGGGAGGTGGAGGAAATACTGGATTTAGGGATAATCCAGAGATCCCATAGCCCCTGGGCCTCACCCGTAATTCTTGTGCCCAAGTCAGATGGCTCAACTCATTTCTGTATGGACTATCATGGACTGAATGCAGTCACAAAGTCAGATGCCCACCCAATGCCCTGGTTGGACAAACTCCTGAACAAGTTGGGAGGGGTGACATATCTTACAGCTATTGACCTGACACAGGGGTATTTGCATGTACAGTTAACTGACAGAGCTAGGGAGAGGTCAGCCGTCATCACTCCGATAGACTTATTTGAATTTAAAGTAATGCCTTTCAGAATGAAAAATGCCCAAGCCACTTTTCAAAGAGTGGTGAACCAGGTGTTAAATGGTGCTGAGGAGTACGCCATGGCATACCTGGATGACATTGCCATCTTTAGTGCCAGCTGGGAGGGATACCTGTCCCACCTTAGGGAAGTGCTGGGCAGGATACAGAAGGCCAGGCTCACTGTCAAAGCTGAGAAGTGCCAGGTGGCCATGGCTGAAGTGGCATACCTCGGCCATGTTGTAGGCTGGGGACAGCTCTGTCCTAACCAAGTAAAAATTGAGGTGATCAAGGCATGGCCCAGACCAGAAATGCAGAAGCAGGTCAGGAGTTTTCTAGGGATAGCAGGATACTATAGGACATTTGTACTCAATTACAGTGCCCTGGCTGCTCCCCTATCTGATCTGGTAAAGAAAAACATGCCTAAGAAAATTACCTGGGAACTAGCTTGCGAAAGCCTTTACCAGACTGAAGGATGCACTGTGCAGTGCTCCTGTATTGACAAGTCCTGATTATAGCAGATCCTTTATGGTCTAGACTGATGCCTCAAATGTGGGTATTGAGGCAGTACTGGGTCAGACATCCAACCAAGGGAAAGATCACCCTGTAGTGCACCTGAGTAAAAAGTTAATTCCCAGGGAGCAGGCTAACTCTGCTGTGGAAAAAGTGTCTTGCCATAGTGTGGACCCTAAAGAAGTTAGAGCCATACTTATGTGAGCAGCATTTTGAGGTACAAACTGACCACAACCCCTGGTTTGGCTGACACAAATGGGAAAAAATAATGGTAGACTATTAAGATGGAGTCTTGCCTTGCAAGGGTATGACATGATAATCTTACACAGGGCTGGAGCAACCAATCAGAATGCAGATGGCTTGTTGCGTCTATATGAGGAGTGAACTGACTTTGGGAGCTTATCCCATGCAGGGGATAGAGCACCCAAATTCAGTCTAGGTGGGGAGGATTATGGCACTTGGCCAACTGGTTATGATTATTGTATGATAGTAGTAAAAATAAATAGTCAGTGTATGAAATGTCGGTCTGTGAGATTTGGCCCTTTTAAATAACAAGGTATCAGCAGCTGAAATCACAGGATGCATTACACTGACCAGGAGATCTCTCTAATTTAATTAACTTCCTTGAGAAATTGCATTTTATGGCCTTTTTATGACCTCATGTTTTTGAAGTGGAAATCAAATGTGACTTTATGACTTCAGAAACAGGACATAACTAGGCTGAGTCCTGTTTTTTTAACATATTGGTGCCAGTGTGGGATTGCTAAGTTCAAACGAAACATGTGTAATTAAGGAGTTATATATAGGAAATATAGTTTTTTCTCCTGATGGCACCTTATTTAAAATACCTCCTGATAGGAACTAATTTTTTGTAATTTTATATTCTAAATGGAAGAGCTAGATTACTCAGAGAAGGGGTGTGGAGATACAGTTTAAACTGATACTTCTGTCTGAAATGTTGTCATATCATCTTGGGACTCTAGAGAGACACAGCTCTCTGATCTAATCTTCAAACGCACTTCCAGGGGTAATACCTTAGATAGCAAAAATCTAAATATATTGTGGTAGGAGTTTTGCTTTGTAATTTTCCCTTGTTCTTTTACGTGATTTTGAGCTCTTTGATATATTGTTCTGTGTTTACATTTTTCATATTTTATCATCTTTTAGTAAAGTACCTATTCTTTAAGATTCTGCCTGGATCTCCTCCGTCATTTTTGCATGAGTGCCTGTATTAAGTCTGACAACTGTTTAAGGGCTTGATGGTGTTACTAAGCTTGGTAAAAGGTAAAAATATACCTAAGGTCTCTTATAGAGTTTTAAGGGTTCATTTTGGATACCCGGTTAGGTGCCCTTAGGCAAAAGATATATTGCACCTCCCGAAGAGAAT
The DNA here is from genome assembly GCA_016271365.2 of Neoceratodus forsteri. Classification (NCBI taxonomy): domain Eukaryota; kingdom Metazoa; phylum Chordata; order Ceratodontiformes; family Ceratodontidae; genus Neoceratodus; species Neoceratodus forsteri. Next base: position 478,390,789 of record CM028131.1, read on the forward strand.
ATTATCTGAGCCTGTACATTTTGGTATGCCGTCATAAGGATCACAGTTTGAATCCTCCTGAACTTGAGACTAAAGGTGATTTGGACCCAAAAGCAGACAGGAGGGTTACCCTGTCTGACTGTTACCTGTTCACACTATTGCACTCTGAGGTTGGCACTCTGGGATCAGAAGTACTGACCTGCTGAGTGAGTTTGTGACACAGAGTAGGTTCAAAACTATCAGTTTTATTCTGTGGCATTTCTGTCTACACCTGCTTTATAAATTTAAATATAACACACCATATTATCCACAGAATCACTGAGCAATTGAGAGCAGTCAGTCAGTATATGATGACTCCAATTTGTACAGGCAGCAAATGAAACTATCAATGCATCTCACTGGACCCTGTTTGAGATTAGAGGTTATAAACCCTTTGAGGAGGTAGCCAGGGAAGTCAATACAGACAGTATATGTCTAAGTCAAATACTTCCACAGGTGCAGTATCTGCATATGCTTCATAAAGCAGTAGAGCAATAAAATGGGGCCAAAAATGTGACCCTGTCTTTTTTCACTGTAACAAATTCCAGGTATCTCCCAATTTTATTCGGTGGTAAAATTTCCTAGTTCCACCAAATTTTGATTTTTTTTTAATGTTTTCATGTTTTTTCCCCCAAGGAAAAAAATATAGTTCTCATTTGGCTTAGAAATTGCATTGCAGACCTACCAAAGGTTAGGATCCAGAAAATAAAACAAACTTGTCATATGCAGCATAGGAGGTACCTAGAAAAACAGATTTGACAGGTATGATTTTTGTATTAATTGTAGCTGAAACAAAAGTTTCAGAAAAAAAATAATTGCACTGCTGCTTTAAAGTATTTTTCTAGAATCCATGATTTTTTTAAATATGATAGTCAGTCACAAAGCTTGAAAGGACACCCACAGCAATAAAGAAGGATGCTTCCTAAAATCTTTAAAGGTTGATTAGCAATTAAAAAAGCTTCCTGCTTTGTTGCTGAGGTTGTCTTTTCAAGCTCTGTGATTTGCTATGCATTTGGTTCCTTTTGAATTAACTCTGGCATCTGTTGAAACTGTTTAGACTACACAGAGCCATCTTTGATGTGTGAATGTAATTTAGACACAATTCAGCTTATGTTTCATGAATTTTGTGTATTTAAGCCCCTCATTCTTTATTACTGAGGACATGTACATGTGTAATCCCCGTCTATGATGATTGTCCCAGCCTGGGGAAATCTATGGAAAATAGGCCTCAGAGTTTTAACCTTTGAGCAAAGGCCCTGGGCTCAGTAACAGTCTGTAGCACAAAGGATATGGCATGGTGCCTCCATCTAAAGGACTTCCTCCTAAGCTAGCAGACCCAGGGGTGATGTCCATAAGTAATAAAACAACAACAACAAAAAAACAAAACAGGAAGATGGTCACTATGAAAAATTAGCTCTTACTGACTCTAAAAACACACACAATACCCCGTTTATGTAAAAATACATGGATTACATTGTATCCATTCTCTGTCTGCAGAATCTCTCACTAGTACATCTCTTCTGTACATGAACTTGAAAAATATGAATTGTCACAGAAACAGTCTGCACCAACAGTCCAAACATTTATTTAATAAACAGTCTTATTCTGGGCTTTGTCACAGCTGGGCATGGTCATTGCATTTACATTACAGGCAACACAAGCTGTGGAATGGGAAGGTGATCCCTTTAGACTCTCTCCATACCAGAGATCTATTACACAGGGAAACATTGGAATTCACTCTCCATTTGTCTTTGCTACACATTGGAGTCACTTCTCTCCACTGCATTGGGACTCATTTCACTACCTGACTACTCCTTTAACTCTCCCTCCTTAGGAATGTGACATCTTTCTCAGGCATTGTTCACATCTGGTAGGACTCAAACCCAGATATTCTGTCTCCTTCGCAAATCGTCACTTCATTGCTTACTGGCATTGTGGTGCCTCAGGGATATACCCACAGGTGCAAGCACCTAGATAAGGACTATGGTTCTTCTGGAACTCATAGGTCATCTTGCAGACACTGGACTGGAATCTCCAACTTGTGTAGTTAGACTGGCCCCAATGAACTACCATGCATGCTAGAGGTCCCACGGAAACACACCAGCAGGGGTAGCCCTGGCTCACTGACCCTTTTCCCATATCCTTCACTTACTCTCATAGCCACTCATTATCAATTCACTCTCAGGTATACCCCAAGATAAATCCATGATAAGCTAGCACTAGCAGAGACCTGAAACCCATCTGGACCAAGGGGCAGTTCCATACCCCAGTCTAGAGGGTCCTCCAAGCCTCACAATTGCCCTGGTCCATGCCAGCAAACTACGTCACCTTCTTTCTCTACTGTGGCATCTCCTTCTATTTTCCAGGCTAACCTTACAAATCCCCTCAGCCATACCATGTATTCACCTGCTGGGCAGGGAGGTCAACTACAGTATCCCCATAGCAGGTTACACATGAAAACAGGATCTTTTTTGTGCTAGGCTTTATCACATTCTCCTGCTTCACTCCCATTGCAATTGTAATCCCATTTGTAAGATTTTTGTCAGTTTCATAGCAAAAGATTGTGTTGTCAAGAACACAGAATTTTGACATGAGGGGTAGCAGGAGGATAAGATTTGTTTAATCAGGTTTTATCCTCCAGACCCTCCAGTCTGCCCACCTCCTGATGGCACTCTCTCTCTACCAGCTCCATCCCTTACCTTTTTCTGAGCTTACTTGGACACCACTTACCCAGGACTACTGAAGTGTTGAATAAGGTGCTAAATTGGAACTGTGAGTGGGATTGGGAGTGTCTCATGGGTCGCCACTGTCTCCTCTTGCAGACCAGGGCTATTTTACCTCTAGTTTTCACCCCTCATGGAGTTCTCACAAAATTATATGAACACCATGCCAGGCAATGTGCCAGCATCAGGTGATACCCCTGCCATGCTGTGTGGGTCCTAGCTGAGATAGGGAAAGGGGAAAGGGAAAATTGTTTAATCAGGAGTAGCACACTAAGCTGATGCTTGTTTCCAGATGTGACCTGGGAGCACAAGGCAGTTAAGTGACTTGCTCAGGATCACACAGTGTGCACCTAGGCAGCTGTGATATTCAAACCCAGATCTCCAGATCTGCAGCTCAGAGCCTTAACCCACTGCGCTATACCACCTAGCTTCATCTAAGTAATGATTGCAGTGATGGAAACAGATGCCCACCCCAACAATGCTCCATCCTCCTTCTTTCTACTTGCCCCCAGTGACCTGAGCTCATTTCTGAAATCGGGTTGCTGGTGTTGCAAGACATTGGGTTGCTGACATTGCAAGCCATAGCATTACTGGCATTGCAAGCAGTCGGGTTACTGGCATTGCAAGCAGTCAGGTTGCTGGCGTTGCAAGCAGTAGTGCTACTGCTGCTCCTTGGGCAGCTAAGATGAGAAGAATTCATGCAACTGTTATGAATAATAAAAAATAAGGAGACACACAATGAAAATGAATGAACTATCAACTTAATTGTGTCTTATATTTTAAAAATGTTTTCCTGAATACTGGAAAAATGCTTTAAAGCAAAGCTTTCTCAGAAATCTGACCATTTGGTTACCACTGTTCTGGTGGAAGGCATAGCATAGAAATTGCCAGCATATAACAAAATAAGTGGACTGATCAGAAATTAGCATTTAAGCAATCGGGCACAATGTTATGGGATGACTCAAGACTATCAAATGAATCCAGGTTCTAAAAAGGTTAAAACAAGCTCAAAATGGAGAAAAATATTTTTTTTTATTAAAAAAAATAATGAACAGAATGCAAGAATGATGCAAAATGAGAACCTGTGGGTTATTTGAGATTTACCCAAACTTTCTAATCGATATTGTTTAACCAGATTGGAGAATGCAAATGAGCCTTTTTATATTTATTACAAAAACTCTTCATTAAAACACCACTTAGGATTGAACTTAACACCATAAAAGTAAAGAAATGCAATGTTAGACTAATAAAAAGACCCCAGAACGTTGGTGTCTCTGTAGTGTGGTGTTTCTCAAGCTTTGATCATGCAATGCAGCATTCACAAAGGCATTGCTCTAACTTTTGTACTGTTTTTCCAAACACTTTCCTGACATTGAGGTTAAATTCTAACTGATGCTTAAATACAATTTTTTTGCAATGAATGTCCATTTTAAAAGGAAATTTAATAACACAATCACAATGCTTTATATTGACAATCAGTACCTATTCACAGTGCCACTCCCAGCCCTGACCCCCTCCTTGGGCTATACAGTTTTAATAGCAGAGTGCACACCCACTTTCAGACCACCCCTTTACCAAGCAATCCCTGGTGTTCAGGGGTATCCGCTCCATCAACCTGCTCCCAAACAACCAACCCCTGTTGTCCAGTGTTACCCCTCCACTATCCTGTCCTGAACAACAAACCCGTGGTTCATTTTGCACCCTTGTCCCACACCCTGCCCCAGCCCAAGCATCCCTGGCATCCACTGCCACCACACCTCCACAAACTAACCCATTTCAGGCATCCAGCGACCACATCCAGTCTGCCCCATTTTAAGTATTTTTGGCATCCATTGGCACCCCACACCCTGCCCCATTTCATGCACCACTAACTTGTCCCATTCCAAGTATCCCTGGGGTCCTGTGGTACCCCCGCCTTCTGCCCATTTGAAGTTTCACAAAAGAAATGAAGGCACATGCACTGAACAAATGAAGCTTACTTTTTATTTAGGCAGTGGAGAGATGTTGAAGAATGCACTGAACACCCTTACATAGTGTCCCACATATGGGGCTTCACCAGGGCCCCTGATGAAGCTGTCTATGTGGAGCATTATGTAGGGGTGTTGTTCATCATGTTCCCCAGCTTTACTACACTGTCTAGATGAAAACGTATCCTCATTTGCTTGGTGTGTGTGGGATCTTTTGCTGCTTTTGTGTATGGCTTTCCACTTCAGTTCATGGCACCTCTAGAGGGGAGGTGTGCATGGTATGTTATTTTCATTCCAATTCCAAGTATCCCTAGTATCCAGTGGGATCCCCACAGTCTGCCCAATTTCAAATATCCCTGGTATCCACTGCTACTCCTCACACTATGCCTCACAGTACCACACCCCAGATGATGGCCATCTCTAACCCTCCACTCACTTCCATGGCTGGTCACTGTCAGAATGCACTGCAACTGCAATTCAGGAAATTCATGCACACAATGTGTATTTCATAAATCCCAGTTTGTGATACTTATTGCAAATCAGGATTAATAAAAATAGGTGCTGTGTGCATTTGTTTCTTAAACTGCACTTGCAGTATATGTAGATGTTGACCTGCCACGGAGGTGTGTGGAGAGCTTGTGCTGCCCACTGTCTTGGGGGATGGGAGTCTTTGTTGTCCCAGGGTTGAGCACCCAGTACCAGCCGCTTGAGTGTGTGGGGAGGGGTAGAGGAGTGTGTCACTGGGGATGGACATTCTGTTGCTTCTAAATTTAATTTAAACTTGTTGCACTAGAGTTGGTCTCCCAGTGTCAGAAGCAGGGTTGGGACTGATGCATTCCACTGAGGTGGGCTCCTGATAGCTGCATTATAGTGTAAACCAGCAGTCATAATAGGGTTCCTAAAATGTTTAAATGTTGAAATATTTGTGGTAACAAAGAGCCCAGAGGTCTTACAGTAGCAAGGGACTGAATGTGTACTGTATACAGAAGGAATTGTAATATTTTCTGTGTATCAGGGTTGCCTCACAGTACCACTTTTCATTTTCTTTTTTTTTCCATTTTCACTTTGTTTACTGGGTAAGCACACTGGGCCAAGGCCCTTTTTCAGCAATGACCCAGAACCATTACATAATGCAGCTTTATTGGTACAATAATACAGCAACTAACAATACAACATATAATACATACACTACACAAAACATGCAATAATAACATTTGCAAGTAGATTGTCGCAGAAATTACAGTTTTAGCTTAGTTTTGAAATTTGCATGATTATTAGCATCTAAACAAAGTCGTGGCAAGGTATTACAGTTTCAGTGACTAGCCAAAAAAGCTCACTCTTCCATACAATTTAAGATCTTGGGTGTAGTTAAGAGGGTAAATAATGAGGATCTTAATGTTCTAACTTCCTTTTTAATTTCAATCAAATTAAACAACGAAGATTGATGTCTGAGTCTTATTATATTATCAAGTAAACAACCCAGGTTATACAAAAAATGTAACTTTGGTGGTAACTACCCAAGTTTATTATATAATGTACAATGATGGGTATTCTATGGTTTTGATGTTACAAATCGGCAGACTGCATTAAAAATATTAACTAAATTTAAATCACTATCTGCAATCATTGTAAATGTAACCCCTAGGTGGTGCTATCCCAAGGGCTACTACCCCTGCCTGTTTGACTATGGACAGGTTGAGGGGCCTAGGTCCTATGGCGGGTGCCTCTACCCAGAGGTCAGGATTTGTAGTGGTTTGACTAACTTGGTCACAGCATTCTGGGACACTGAGACCCTCTTTTATTCCCTCTAGCGGCTCACACAGTACACCGGAGTTATAGCCCCAATACCCAACGTTTACACAATGTTCACTCATATAGATACCACACACCCTCGAGACTGATTCTGCAGCACATCTCTGAGGACCCCCTGTAAAATAAGGTTAAGCAACATACACAGCAAAACGCAATACTGTTTCCATAAGTACCAACACCACAGACAGTATATAGTATAACAACAACAAATCTGATTTATTTGGGGGCAGTAATACGGGAGGGGGAAATCAGTTTTAACTGGTGGCATTAAATCACAGTACTGTGCACACATACAGGGTCTGAAAAGTCACACTCTGGGTACCCAGGTTAGGGGGGGGCTAGACAGGTCCATTGCCCGGGGTTGGCCGGCAGGTGCAGATGGATGGAGCCCTGTAGAAGAAAATATATGCACAACACCCAATTGTAATCTAGAGCTGGATGGCTCAGTCTGTGAAGCAGGGAAACAACAAGAATTAGATGACACACTTGTGATTGTAAACAGACTGCAGGGGAATACCCTGATTTGTACTCACAATACCCAAACTGAGGACCGGATGGTAGATGTTGTTCTGGATTGCCAGGACAACAGGGCATGGAGTCAATGTCCTTGTGACTGGACCCCACTGCAGTTGATAGCAAACGCATTTAGTCCAAGCTAAGCTGGGGTTTGCTTCCAGCTTCAGCACACAGCACAGGGGATTGGGAATAGCGATTCCCCACAAGCACTACACATATTCACATGTAAAAGGAAAGTACTATACCAGGCAGGCTGCTTCTCGATCCCGATCGCAATTACTGCAAAATACCCGGGAGCATACACAGCGGCTTCAGTTCCTGACAGACCAAACGCGATTCAACAATTTCTCCGGTCTTCTACAGGGTGAGCCTGGTTTCCACTCTTCAGACTTCCTTCTTTCTCCTCACAATTGGATTCAGTCCGAACTTGCACTTGCAACAGCTGCAGGCTGAACCTCAGGGTCTCATACGCACTTCCTGTGCGAAACTATACACCACAGAAGCGCAGAGCTCCTTCTCTCTTCTCTCTTCACTGTCACAACTGATCTGATCTTTCCAGTCACAGAGCAGGGCATTTCCTTTAGCTCCACACCATTCTGTTGGTTGGTTTGGCTGTCACTCACAATAAGACTCCCTCTGTTGGTAGAAAAAGGCGCTAAGGTCAAAACTACATTTCCCAGAGTCACTGCCCATACAATCCCCTTGTGGCTGACTCAAAATTAAGAGTCCAAGTTCTGATTCGTCCACAGGCTCCATTTTAGGGCTCCCTTAACCCAATTGGCCCAGCACAGCAGTTCAGGACCTAGATGAAAGAGCTACACTGAAACAGTTCATGCTAAAATAAAGACAGGTTAGACAAACTACATTTTCTCAGTCACTCTAAATGATTTCTGGCAAACAGTTATATCTTTCGACAAGGCTCCCTCTGCACATATAGCAACGGCAGAAACAGAGCGAATTGACAGCAGCTCGGGCGGGATCTGAGCATTAAATGCACAGTCCCCCCCATACAAACTAATTAAGTCTGCAAGCAGACAGCTCTTAAAGAGACAGCACGTGGAGGCTCAAGTAGCACTCATTTGGAACCACATTTAAACAGCTCAGACACCGAACATCGCCCAGACTTGGAGCATTCAGGCAAGCTCCTGGAAGACTTCTGGGAACCCCCATTTGCAGGGGGGGTTACATAAATAAAAAAGAATTATAATATAACATAGGCAAAATACACTTTTTTAAACTGATTCCCTAGCTTCTCTAGTTAAATAATCCTTAATCCTGTGTAATTCACCAAACTTCTAGTTAACTGTTTTAACTGTTCTTTCTATGGGCTGAAAAGGACAAATTTGAGTCCAATAAGACTCCTAGATATTTTGATTATGTTACCTGTTGAAGCATCCTACCAGCCAAGTCAAATATTTGCAATGGTTGACACTTACTAGACCTGGGTTTCAATCCAAACAAGATGCACTGAGTTTTTTTAGTGTTCAACGTCAAATGATGCTGCAACAGGCAACCATTTAGGGCAGAAAAATCATGATTCAAGGAGGAGTTAATTTCATCCACTGATGCTACATTGGTAAAAAATATAATATCATCAGCGTATAATAGCAAACTCAGCCTATATGGAATTTTTGAAATAGGATCAATATGTAACAAAAACAGGGGTCCTAAAATGGACCCCTGAGGGACCCCTTGCTCCAGTATATGTATTTGAGACAACATTCCACCAACATTAACCTTCAAAGGGCAGTTAGAAAGATAGCTTTGGAACCACCTACCAGGGGTTTCTGCCAGTCCAATGTCCTTCAGTCTCCAGAGCAGCATGGCATGGTTTACCAAACTGAACGCCTTCAACAGGTCTATGAAGACTGCACAAGTTAGTTTACCAAGATCTATGAATCATAGGCCTTCCAACCTGATTAGAGCTAGTTTTAGTCATTGTATTATTAGGAAATTATATTTTTGTTTTAATTGTTTTATTGTTGATATGTTTATTTTTAATTGTCTCTGTCTCACTTGTAAAGTGCCTTGATTTGAAATGAGAAAGTGTGCTACACTGAATAAAATTTGATTGATTGATTGATTGAAATAACTGTATTTCTCTGAGTGTTAACAGAAATGTGTCACAAGAGAAACTACACTGTATGAGCTGGAGAGAAACATTGAAACATAGAAGTTGTTGGCAGATTGGGACCGTACGATCCATCAAATCTGCCCTTGGCTTCCTACCCACTAACCCCCTACTTAGCTGCCTGCTTGTGTATCCTACAGTGTCTGTCCCATGCCCACACTGTCTTGGCTCCCACCACCCCATCCAGCAGGCTATTCCATGATTCCACAATGCACTCTGTGAATAAGAATTTCCTCGTATTGCTTCTGAACTTTCCTCCCTTAAGTTGAAGGTTGTGCCCTCTAGTCCTACTGTAGTCCTTTACCTGAAAGAGGTTCTGCATGTGCACCCTGTTGTTGCCTTTAAGGTATTTGAATGTTTCTATCATGCTCCCACAATTTCTGCATTCTAGGGAGTATAATTTGAGGTCATCCAGTCTTGCCTCTTATGGTTTCTGATGCAAGCACTGCACCATCTTTGTTGCTCTTCTCTGTACTGTTTCCAGTTTATCTATGTCCTTCCTGAGGTGTGGCCACCAGAACTGGACACAGTACTCCAGCTGAGGCCCGATCAGGGACTGATACTGGGGCATGATTACTTCATGCCTTCTGCTGGTGATGCCCCTCCCTATGCATCCCAGGATATCACTAGCCATTAGTTCTGCCTTTTCACATTGTCTACTGACTTTGAGGTCATCTAATATGATCACCCCTAGGTCTCACTCCTGCCTGGTAGCCACCAGCTGCTCTTCTACCATTGAGTACAGTTTCCCTGGGTTACGCTTTCCCAGGTCCATGGCCTTGCTTTTTTTGGCATTGAATTTCAGTTGCCAGGTCTTGGACCACTCCTTCAGTTTTCAGAGATCAGCTTCCATACTTTGCTGTCCCTCTGTGTCTACCCTGTTGCTGAGTTTGGTGTCATCTGCAAACAGGCATACTTTTCCCTCCAGTTAATCTGCAATGTTGCTGATGAATACATTGAAGAGGATTGGCCCCAGAACTGAGCCCTACAGGACCCCACTAGTCTCCCTCCACTCCACTCCACAGACAGAGTGTAATTTACTAATACTCTCTGAGTTCTCCCACGTAACCAGTTTCTGACCCAGTTTATAACCTCGGGCCCAATTCCCATGTTCTCCAGTTTTTTGACTAGTGTCCTGTGTGGAATGGAGTTAAAAGCTTTGCTGAAGTCCAGGTAAACCACATCCACTGCCCCCACCCTGATCCACTGTTTTGGTGACCCAATTGAAAACATCAACCAGGTTTGTCTTGCATGACCTCACTGATGTGAAACTGTGTTGATTTTTGCCGATCTGACCAGTTTGCTCCAAAAAAAGCTATGGTTCTTTCCTTCATCGGGGACTCCATCAGTTTTCCCATGACTGATGTTAGACTAATCGGATGGTAGTCACCTGGCTGTTCCTTGCTTCCACTCTTGTGGAGTGGCACTACTGTTGCACTCTTCCAATCCTCCGGCACCTCCCCGCTCCTTAATGGTTTATTGAAGAGCACTGCTAAGGGGGGTGCCAGTTCCCTCCCTAGTTATTTCAGCATTCTTGGGTGTATCCAGTCTGGCCCCATATCTTTATCTACCTTTAACTTGTCTATTTCATCTAGGACCCTTTCCTCTGTGAAGGGACCCATGTCTATTCCTTCAAGCGGACACTTCTTAATGCTTATTTTTGGTCTGTTACCATCTACTTCCTGTGTGAAGATTAAGCAGAATTACTCATTGAGTGCCTCTGCCTTCTCCCTGTCTTGCTCTTTGGTTTGTATGTCTCGTTTTGTGATTCTAACAATGCCCCCTTTGGTATTCCTTTTTTCACATATGTACCTGTAGAAGGTTTTGTTACCCTTTTTTACTTCCTGAGCTATCCTAACCTCTGTTTGAGCCTTTGCATTTCTTATCACTTTCCCTGTCTCTTTTGGTTTCTGTTTACATTGTGTTTTGTCCGCGTCGTTCCCCGACTCCTTGTACTTTCTGAAGGCTATGAGCTTTTCTCACCATGGTTGCCACCTCCTGGGAAAACCATAGTGAGTTTTTCCTCCTTTTGTTCTTACTAACCTGATGGGCACACTGTGATGTGTCCATGGTTATTGCATCCTTCAGCCTTGTCCAATAATCCTCAATTCTCCCTTCTGTTGAGTTACTAAGGTTGTCTCTTAGGCAGGCCTTCATGTTTGTGAAGTCTGCCCTCCTGAAGTCAAGGACCTTCATTTTGGAGTGTGTGGCATCTACAGTCCTTTTTACCCCGAACCATACTGTGTTATGATCACTGTTGCCCAGGTGGTTCCCTACTTTGACACCCATAACCCTATCACTATTTGTGAATATCAGATTTAGAACCATGTTACACCTTGTGGGTGATGTCACTAGTTGACTTAGGCCTGTTTTCTGTAGTGTGACTAGGAATTCCCTGCTCTTTTTTGATGCTGCTGTGTGGGTATTCCAATCTATGTCCGGCAGATTGAAATCCCCCACTGGCACCATGTCCCCTTTGCCTGACATCTGGATGATGGTTTCCAGGATTTCCTTATTCCTGGCTTCCTCCTTATTTGGGGGTCTGTTGATTTATTCCTACCTGAATGGGTTTCTGGCTCCTGGCTCCTATTGTGATCCATACATCCTCTGTTTCCCCTAGTGTCTGCTGCATTTCTGTAGCATTGATGGTATCCTTAACATAAATAGCTACCCCCTCCTTTTCCCAGTCCTATCTCTCCTAGACAAGTTGAACCCCAGGATAGTCACCTTCCAACCATGATTATTTGTGAACCATGTTTCAGTCACGGCAACCCAGTCTAGTTCTGCCTCAGTTATTGTTCAAGCAGGAGAAGAATAATGCACTGGGATGGGGTGCAGGTTCAAAAACCTTTTTGCCATCAAGAATACTTGCTTAAAACCAGCACTCTCCACTCAAAAAGACAGCAGTAAACTGTTATTGATGCTATAAAAACAGTTTATTCCATTCTAACACAAAGAACAGGCAACAAGTAACAGTGCCTAAACAGTTATTGTAGCAGTGAGGTAATTCCTCTTATTAGCCAGACTGTGTGCATTAAAGCATGGTGCTAACCACTCCTCCTGTGTCACTTTGTGTGTCATGCCTTCCTTGATCTTATTGTTCGTCCCTTTGCAGCTTTCCCTATTTATGGATCCTCCTTTTCCATTGTGATGGTCAATGCCAGAATCAGAAAGGGTTTTATGTTCCCTGCTATCTGCTTTTACTATCCTGGAGTGTGTCGATTTGGTGCTAGCCAGAGGGGGAGAGACAGCAAGCTCTATGTGTGCTTCTCCTAGGGCTACCATCATCTCCCCTCCCGCTAGTTTAAATGTCCTATGTGGATGTCAAATTTCTGGCCCAGTGCTCTGACTCCCTCTTTAGTCAGGTGGAGGCTGTCGAATTTGAAGAACTCCCTTTCTCAGAAGTTGCCCCAGTTTCTGAAGAAGTGGTGCCCCTTTGTGTGGCACCAGTCATTGAGCCATGTATTGAGCTCACTTATCTCTTTCTATCTGATTTTCTGCCTGTTCTTCCCCTTTCCCAAACAGGTAGAATCTCAGAGAATGCAATGCTGGATGAAAATGAAACATATTTCTCTCCGAACTGCACAATGTGCTCGTTAACCTCCTTGACCAACCAGCTAGCATGGTCATTGGTCCCTAGGTGGATCAGTATGTTTGAGCCCTCTTCTTCCTTTTTAAGTATGTTGACTATCCAGTCAGTGTCCATCCAAGTGGATGGTCCTGGGAGACATGTGACCTGCACATCTGCATGTTTGTTTTGTCTCAGGTGGTGGTCCACACCATGAATCATGGAGTCCCCTACGATTATGTTTTTTTTTTTCCTGTTCAGGTTTTGTTTATGACGTTTTGCTATCCTGTTGCATTTGGCATTCCTTTGGCCTGAGACATCCTCTGTCATTATGGATGGTATGGACGCAAGAGATGTGTACCTGTTTGCTGTGTTTAGAGTGCTTTATTGGTTTGGAAGAATTACCCGAGCTCTGCCCCCTTTTCCTGCAACCAGTTGCCATCCCCAGGCCTGTTTTTTTTTTGGGGGGGGAAGGTGTGCTGGTTTGGTATCAATGATGTGGAGGTGCACTCCTAAAAATAAATGTTTCCCTGTAGGGGGTTATGCAGGATGCTGATCTCACACCATGACTCCTGCAGCTGAGCCCTGAGGTGACATATCTCCAGGCATATAGGACAGCAGCCCTGCCTTCGAGTGACATGACCATTGAAGAATGTCCCACAGTGACAGCCAACAATATGCACGTGTGTGCCAGTGGACGGAAAGAAAGAGTGCATAATTATTCAAATTTAAAGAAAGGCTATCTGTTCCAGGTGGACGAAAGAGAAACAGGTTGTTGTTTTTTTGTTTGCTTTATTGTTTTTTTGTCTTTTTGTTGTAATCACATAGATCCCTCTCCTTCTTGTTCTTTAGGCAGGAAATAGGTCACAGCCCTATATAAGTAGATGACCAGGAGGAGGTATCGGATGGGGAGGGAGGGTTGAGAGAAACTCCTGCTGAAAAGAAAGAGAAGGAAAATGCACAAATGCACAAAATGGAGAGCAGAAAAAACCAAAAAAGAAATCAGCCAAAGGGTAATTTCACCACATATAAACCTGGTTCCCTGTTCTGGTTTCATTCCCCTTACCTTAGTACTGAGAGTCGAGAGTCAGAGGAAGCAGCAGTGATTGTTACAGCAGTCCCTAGTGCCATTACCACTTTCCCTAACAGCCACTGGGAAGCACTGCCTATATGGATGAAAAGATCCAGAAGTGTCTGTAAATAAGTAAAGCATCTAAACAGCTAGTCTGATTTTGAACCCATAACAAGCTGGAGTGGGAAATGTATGGTAACTGAGTATTGCTTGCTTAAACTGGGACCATAATCAGGAGCTGTGGTAGTTTCCCATTACCTCAAGTGCATGCACCACTTTTGTGAATAATGTTTGGAGTTTTAGCTTAAAGTGTTTGCTCTGTGTCCATGATTTACTAAGGGTATGGTGTTATTTTTGCAATGTGGCCTGCTACTGCAAAATTGAAAATAATGTCATGTGCTTAGTGAACATGTAAATGGGCTGCGCTGCCCAAACTGAAAGTGAGGACCTGCTGCTTACAGCTAAACATAATGATGTGGCCTACCCCTTGTGGTATTGCTGGAGAATGAAAATTTATAGTGTCTGGTGCAAATGTAAGTCTTTTCTTAACTAACAAAATGTGGCCCCATTTTACCTCAGAGACCATGGGGCAATGAAGAAGAGGATGAGGATGATGAGGTGCTTCTGCTGCAGAGACACTGCAGGAAGCAGCACTGGAGTGCTTGCAGCCCATGAGAGCCACAAGTTTAGTTTAAAGACATTCCCTGGTGTTTCAGATTCCCATTTTTTCTGATGCTCTCAGAAACATTTTCAAGGTTGTTTTTCTGGCACAAGTTCATTGTTAAATATGGGGCTTACCTTATTTGTCCTCCAGTCTCTGGTTGCCTCCCATTGTTCCTGCAGGTGGTGCCCCTGTTATCCCCTCCCTCCAATGTTCACTGCCACAGCTGAGTCCTTTGTTGAGCCCCAGGGCCCCTGAATAGCTCCTAGTGCTGTTTTGCCCACAGTTGGGCTTTTGAGGAGTTTGGGCCATAAGCCACTGCATTTCTTTGCTCCTCTGGGCAACCAGCAGCTTGCACGTGCACAGAAGCATACTTTGTTCACCAACCATTGTTACAGTCAAATGCAAAGTATTCCAGCAGTCCCAGTGCCCCCGTTTACCTAATTGGGGACTGGTGATCAGAATGAAGTGGGTGAGAAGCCTCTGGGCACTGTGAAAATTGAATAGGGACATGTTTTGAGGGCTCATGATTAATAATGAGCCCCACTGAATATTAGTGAGGAAGCCTGCCTGCTGCCTAGGGGGACTGTATTTCAGCAGCAGTAACAGGCTGGGGAGAGAAAATAAATGATAAATGTGGGCTGTTTCTGAAGGCATTTAAGAGGCCACTGAGCTGTAGAGTAATTACAAATAAAAAGTAAATACACTGGCTGCACCAGAACTTTGCTGAGAACTGTATGGACTGCTGTGGGAACTGTGTGTAGGCAGCCATGTTAAGATCCTTTGACTACCTAAGGACAGCCAGTCAGATAACTAGGCACCCAAAACTGCTTGAAGGGGCTGATGGGAGAGGGTGTATACTTTTTCCAGGTGCCAAAAGACTTTACCAGTAGATAGTCACAGAGCTTTTCGGACTATGATTGATGACTGGAACCAGGCAATCAGAGGGCAGGATTTGCAGGAGAGATCCCAGGGACTCTGGGGCAGTTGAGTCAATCAGTTTTGGGCTCTGATCAAGTTGAGGGCTCAGTGCTGGGTGAGAATTCAGCTAAGGCCCAAGCAGAAAGATGCTTGCTGGTCAGAGGAGCTATGCATCTGTACTAATCATTTCAGGTATCTTGTTGGAATTTTCTGTTTTAAGTGGAGACTTCTGCTGCAGCCATCCTGCACCAGTTTGGGACTGACAGAACACCTGTGAGCTGGGAAAGAGGTTTTCTAGAAACTGTGAGTAACACAGAGAAAAGGTGGATGCTGTTTTAATGCAGAGAGACTGTAAGAGAGAAAAGGTGAGCAGGTGTACAATGCTTCAGGGTCCTGTTGCTGTTGTTGAAATCTAGCTGAGGAAATAAACTGTTGATCTAGAGTTGGAGTTTGGAATCTGTTGCACAAATGCACTGGAAAGCAGGAAAGTTGGAGAAACTGTTCTGGCTGCACAGTAGAGCTGTTTTTCTGTTGAGAGGAAAGAGAAACCAGGAGATTCCCAACTTAATTCGGAGCCAGGTGGGGAACTTGTTAACCCCTACCAAGTGGGGCCTGCTGGCTACGGGGGCCACCAGAGTGTGCAAGGGGAGCTAAGGCACTCATAACCTGTAAGGGAGCTGTGCTGTGGACCCACTTCTAGGTCTGGGTCCTCTGGTTTGGTGGGCCTTGTGTGGGAGCCCTGCAATGGGCCTGAAGAGGCTGAACGTGACAAGCTACAAGATCTTCAATCAAGGGAACAAGCGGCCAGACCTTCAATCAAGCTCAAGTCTTCAGAATACTTACTGTTGCCCATTTGTTTTGCCCTTCCTGAATTGAAATCCCCTGAGGTTGAGCTAGTGGAAGCCCTCTGCACCAGGAACATCCTAGCTCTCCAGGACTGTGAGTACCCAAGGCTTGCCCAGGCAATCAAGAGAAGTAACTGCTTAATTGTTAACATTCCTTTGCATTGTTCTTAGTGCCTCAACGCTGGCCAACCCACAGCATCGAACAGGCCTGCGAACTACTGGGTACCCAGAGAGGACAGAGGTAAGTCACTGGTACCAGTGGGGGTAGGCATCTGGCTTGGTCTGGCCCATGGGCTCTGTTTTTATAAATTGTTTCCAACCATTTCTAACAATTTTTACTTTCACAGTTATTCTCTCTCCAGATACCCCTATGCTAGCCTTTCCCCATAATAAAAGTGTGTTGTGGTGTTTGAAATTGCTGTATGAAGGGTGCTTTGTGGAAATTAACTGTAATGTGTATGTGGTATATGGTATTGGGAAATGGTTTGGTATCCAGCGTGTGGGGTGGTTGGAAGGGGAGGTGGGTAGGTACAGCATCCCAGGAGGTTTTACCAATCACACACCTGGTCCACTGCAATTCACTCTGGGTGGTGGCATCATGCTATTTTATTCTTTCCTTTGGGATAGAACCCCTGAACATCACCGTAGCAGGACCCAGGCGCCCTTAACCTGTGTGAAGGTCAACAGGCAGGGGTAGCAGCCCACTGGCAAATGCTGTCTGGGCTACAAATATATGGAAGCATTATTAAAATAATGATTTATCCTATTATGTCATGTCCAGCTAAAAATATATACAGGATGGCAGCAAAGAAATTAGCTCCCACAGTTGCAGCAGTTTGTCTCATTCAAGGTGCTTTACCTAAATATCTGTCTGTGGTTACACTCTTTATTTTATGTTAAAGTACTTGCCATTCTGCCTGTACTTTTAAATTGTTTGAATATCATTCTGGCAAGTTTTAGTTTTTTATTGGGATGTTTCAATTATTTTTGTCCTGAGCTGACCACCTCTGAAAGTGCAACTTTGAATGCAGATATAACTAAAAGAAGCATGACAACCCCTACATTTCTTTATATTTCTATATTCATAACAGTATCCTACATATATCAAAAATGTGTTATGAAAATGACATGGGTTTGAAATGGTTTTATGTATAAAAACATACAAATATTTCACCCTTTTCTGGGAATATCAATTCAAGCGGGTGTCACTGTATTGGTAATTTACTCTTTATTTTTGCATCTGTGGAAAAAATGAAGCAAGCATTATGACAAATGATGTGTCCTTGTTTCGCCTTTTCTTTCACACTCATATTGACATCTAAAATGTTGCTGTTATAGCCACATAAAACAATCTGCCCCCTTCTGGATTTTTTCCATAAAGAGAGATTAAGTCTCATTAAAAACAAGCATGGCAACCCATGTTTTTTGTCATGGATTTTAAATGCTTAAATGACCATCATGTGCTGGGCAAAAAAAAATTATTACTTTGAAATGGGGTTGCTGAAACACCAGGGAATGTCCTTAAGCTCATCCTGGTTGAGAGACAAGTCCAAAGAGGCACCCAACACATTCTGCCCAGGCTGCAATAGAATGGCAGGTGATGGGACAACCATGGCTTCTCCTCCATCCTACATCATGAGGGCCCCAAAATAAAGGTCATCCTTCTGGGTTCTGTCTCCAAAGGTGGAGTTTTAGTGACAGTCCTAGAAACTATACAATGCTAGGAGATTGGCTCCTTGTGACACTGTGCCATCTAATACCCCTAGACATGGGAGTTGGCCCTGAGGTTATGGTCGCCCCATTGCACTACTGCAAGGACCATAATACCAGTGTGGAAAAGGGGGTTCAGCTACAAAGAAACTGGAACTGGTGGCAGATGTGGCCACCAGTGTTGTGCTCCTGGTGGCTGCACAACATAACTTCTGACAGCAAAGGTGGGCTGCCGGTGTTGGGCATGGATTTGGGAGGGGGCAAGAGTGTGTCACTGGGGATGGGCTCCCTGTGGTACTTAAACTTTTTTTAAAGTAAAAAAAATGTGAAAACTGACACTGTGAATGGACTTCCAGTGTTTACATATCTGGTGCTGACATATAAAAAACAAGCAATAGTTAGACTTGGCCAGCAGTGACTGCTTTTGCATTCTAACAGTGCCCGTATAAAAATGTAATGTAAACACAAAGAAATGGTTATTATGCACAAATGAGTTAGATGCTGGTCTGCATACTGTAACTGTATCATCAGTATCAAGTTATCTGCTGAACAGCTGGCATTCGTGACTCTGTTCCTACATTATCTTAAAGAGCTGCTGACATGTTCAGGAGAACTTTAACAAAATATAATATTTAGGCACTGTCCAGTGTGTATTTCCCATTAGTTCTGTATTCCTCCTCCCCATTATTTAATAGTGAGGTAATTTGCATGAAAACAGGATCTTTGCTCCTGAAGAGTTCATCTATTCTTACTGCTTTCTCCCTACCTAACATCATAGAGCACTGCTTGTTACCTCACAGTTACTCCCATGGCAGCAGATTGTGATGTCACAACAGATGATTATGACTTGAAGTAGGGAGAATGTTATAGAGACAGATGAACTCAAATGGAACTGTAAGGGACAACAATCATATCTGTATACATTTCTTTAGTAATAAATTATGGGAAGCAAATATATATAAAATACAAATGGAATGCAAGCAGAATTGTACCTAATACTATGTTTTTTTTAAGTTTTCTTTGAGGTGTCAGTAGCTCTTTAAGCACTTCTTGGTGTCCAGTGGCACCAACACTTTTTACAAGTTCTGTGTCAAACCCTTCTTGGTGTCAAAAGGCACTCGTCTACCCTCTCGCAAGCCCCCTTAGGTGCAGGGAATGTACACAGACGCAAAGCCAATGTACACCATGTGTTGCTGGTAGTACAGAGACTTTAGGTACAGGTACACAAAGCAGGCAATATATACCAAATAATTTTATACCAGTAGTACATAGACTGCATGCAGACAAATGTGCAGGCTAACGTACACCAATGATGTTGTTGCTGGCCTGCATATAGTCTCTGCACTGCCGGTATTGAACCTTTTCTCCACCCTTACAGTACCCACCCCATCCTTCTCTCCAGCCACACCAGTGTAGAAATATTACTTCTCACCAACCTTGTAGCATCCATTTTGCCATTCTTCCTCCTACCCAGCAACTTAGGATTGTCAGGGGTCATCCTTACTGAATATCATTAAGCCCAGCAAGCTGTTCATCTAAACATTCCCTATGGCCATCAGAATTACTGTTGGATAAGAACACACACTGCAGTATTAGGGCTGTAGTTATTGTGGGAGCAATGCAACAATGTGTTGGGTGCCAGTTGCTTGTTGCAGTCCAATTTCTCCAGCTCACATCTTAACAATGCATCCTCTGCTGCAGATGGGGTTGGACAATAGTTCACATAACTTTATAAAATGGGATGAGCAATCCTCAGATATGATTGATCGTTACATGTGCAATATATCTGTCTACCGCACAGGTAAAAACAAGTGCTGCCAACCTGGACACAACACACAAATCAAATCATTGTGCAAAATTTAGAATGTTTCAGTTTTGTTTAGAATTTTAACAGCCACCAATTTGTTTAAACCCAAGTAGCCTCACAGACACAAACCCAATGTCCTCCATATCCTTACTCTTCCCCTACTGCTGTTCATGAAATTTTAATTGAAACTGTAGATTTCATATTTCAGATTTAAGTCTTCTAGTTCAATATATCAGTTTTTGCTGATGCATCATTCAGACAGTCCTGCCCACTATCCTACCAACTTACTCACCCACCTGCTCGCATCCCGAGTGTGTTACAGTGATAGTTTAAATTTTTTTTTACAAACATTCACTCACACAGACCTTGTTTTCTTTCCTCTTATTGTGCTCCCACTGTACCTCCAGCACAGCTCCTGCTTCTCTCATCGTGCCACCCTTGCAGCCATGTGTACCACCATTGTGGATACTAAATCCAGTCTCTGACTCACACGGTTAAATAGCATGCCTGCTATGAGCTTCTTTTTCAGGGCGGTCCCCCATCCACTCAGTGAATCACTCTACACTGATGAAAAATAAATTAGAAATAAATGAAAAAAGAGACAAAAACAGAATAAGCCTCCTGATCATGCTGTTTCTAACAGCACACAATCTCCCCAGATGCCCCATGAAACTCATTGCTGTGAAGTCGGTGCTTTTGGACATGGAAGAAAGAATCAATTGAAAAATTTAAAATTAAATTTATTTGAAATGCACCAGTAAAATGGAGTGTGTGTGTATGCTTATGAGGGTGCTATGAACTACAGGACACAATGTAAAACTTCAACTATGGAAGCCTACTTAGGACAAAAGTCCTCAAATAATAAAAAAAAAAGTATCAAACCCACTACGGGCAGAGGAAATATTCTATATAACAAAATGAAAAAAATACTTAGTCTATTTAAACCTCTTTATTTTAATTGTCACTTTAAGTTAAAACATAGAGTACCCTTTTAAAAGCTTAATATGACCCTCTAGGGGTGTGCATTAACATTTCTAACACATGGCCATGGGGCTGAAGGCACTCAGCATGTGTCCTTGTGCCTTACTATGCTCCTGACCATTCATTAGGAATGTCGCCCCTGAAAAAGGGACCTTCGGGGCTCAGTGGGCCTACCCGGTCACCAAAATGTAATAAGTAAATAAATAATAAGCACTCAGTCATGTCTTATTGTTCAACTTAGCAGGAACCTGCTATTGAGCTTGGTAGTAGTGCTGGGGAAGTGCCCTAATGCTCTTATCCAGGAGCTTACACAAGTGCCCTCACTCGTACCTCTCAGATCCCTGGTAAATGAATTGGGACCATACCCTTCATGTGTTACTGAAATGTAGGACACTGGCAGTCAGCATTTAGAACACATCATCAAATATGGAGAGTCAGTATTGGAACACTGAAAATCAGTGCTTTGTTACTTGTTTTATTTAGCTGTACATATTATTGTAACAACTTGCAATGTACTTTACTGTGTGTGTTGCTTTTTTTGTTTTAATATTTTGTTGAATTATCAACTAGGCCTCTGTAGATATTTCTACGGGGGGGGGGGGTCTGATGTGACTGGTAAATAACACTCCTGAATACTCACAGAAGTTGGGTTGGGGCAGCTACTGTTTCTGGCCTGGGAACAGTTTTTTTTTATTCTACTTAAACTTCAAAGGGTTGAATTTCTCTCTTAATCAAAGGCTATGTTTTGAGTGTAAACAAAGCCCAGGCAGTGGAGATGGAGCCCCCCATGGACTGAGCAAGATAAGAGAACAAAAGTCCTGAGGCTGAAATCCTAAAAACCAAGCTAGAAATAATAAATCCAGTTTTGACCTGTTTTCAAGAAGGATGGTCTCAGAAAACAAAGACATAGTAGAATCTGTGATGTCAGAAAGGCATTAATGATAATCCGGGTAAAGTGGTCTAGCCTGCAAAATGTACTTATGTCTTGTTTTACTCTAAGAAAGGCCAGTTATGATTTGGGACTTCGAATTAACAACATCACAGATTCAACTCTTCCATAATTCATTAGTGGGGGTAAGCTTCTTCTACTCAGAATTTAAATAGCTTTGCATTTAGTCCTAGGACCCTGGAGGGACAATAGGTCCCGGAGTTTAATAGGGTACCATGGGCAGACTGAATAGACCATTGGTCTTTTTCTGCCATGATTTATCTATGTTTCTGTGTTTCTGTTCTTCTGTGTGCCCTATCTTCTCAAATACATTTATCTTTATTTCCATAGAAATTATGTATTACCATAGTCTTTAGTGTGTATTATCCTGTAATATATTTAAATATTGTGGATTATTAAATATTATGATTTTTTTATACTTCATTCTTTCTGTGACTGAGTTGTTTCAGGTATAGATAAGTAGGGTGCCTTGACAAGGCTGTACTTTGTCTTCAAAGATGCAGGCTACAGTTACCATATCTAAGTAAGCAAAAGTATTCTCAATCTTTTTCACACTTTGACGCTAGAGGAGCTGCCACTCCTGCTCACTGTGACTCCTCCAGTGATGTTTACTGTATAAACATTAGCTCATTACCTTACGTCCATATATCTGTATCTATGCAATTGTATTTAAATGGCACTACCTCCTGTTGAACCTATTGCTATGTTCTGGTGGAAGTATCTTGTTACATGTGATGGTTATATGTTATTATGTTGTTATTATTATTTTTATTTTTATTATTATATTTATCTGTATTTATTGATTTTACCTTACTGTACAGCGCCTTGAAGCATGAAAGGCACTATACCAAATAAACGTATTATAATTATTACTATGTAATTGTTATGTACGTTCACTCAACCTGTTATGTCTTAACCCTGTTGGCAATTGTTTTGCCCCAGGTCCATCTTATAAATGAGTTTGTCTCAATGATGTTCCACCTGGCAAAATAAAGATTTTGATTGACTGATTGAACAGGAGGGGTTTGTCATTTTTTCCTTTGGTAAGGAAAACTACGCTGTGTGTGAGATGTGGCTTTGTGGGTTCGGACTTAGAGATACCTATATTGAGGTTCCATTGTGTGGGGGCAGCACATCACGATTACCCTTTCATGCATCTGAGGGAATGTGAAACTGGTAACAGCCATCCAGACTGAGTTCTGGGAGTGACCAGTCTGTGGTATACTGGTGGCAGGGATGGAATCTGAAACAAATTGTCAATAAAAAGATTATATGTCTTGTGACGGAACAGGATATACAAAAGGGGGTGCTGTAGATTCTAATAGTTTTATTTTACTGTAAGAATAGATAGCTAGAAGACACAGGGCCTGAATCTCAAAGCTCCTGGTGCAGGCAAGGGGCTTGCACCATAAGGAATGGCGAAAGATTTGTGCTGGGAGTGATTCTCAAAGGCAGTCTGTGTTGCCCACAGGCTGTCTGCACCTAACGGGGCTTGTGCCACCTGTGCATGACAAAATAGGCAGTGTCAAGGCACTAGGAGCTTGTGGCAGATGCAGGGTGCCAACGTTCCTCAATCAGGATTCACAAAACTCATGCTGAAGGTGAATTTCTAAGTACCATTAAATCAGCCAGGGCTGGTCTAAGGATACTTAGAAATTCAGCCTCTTGGTGAGTTGAGCACTTTGCAGCAATGTGCTGTGGTCTCCCACCCCAAGCCCAGATCTTCTGTTATAATATTTATCACAATGCCTGGTAGTCTAGCGGTCCCCCACTAAGCCCTGATCACCTGTTATAATTACAAAAAATCCGTGGTAGAATAGTGCCCCCCCAAGCCATCATCATCCGTTATAGTTACTAAAAAGAACCCTGGTAGTGTAGTGGCCCCCCAAGCCCCGATTGCCCATTATATTTAAAAAAGAATCCATGGTAGTCTAGTAGCCTCCAAAACCCTGATCGTCTGTTATATTTATTTAAAAATCACTGGTAGTCTAGTGCCACCCCCCCAAGTCCTGGTCACCCATTATAAGTATTACAAATTCCTGGTAGTCTAGTGCCTCCCCATGCCCTGATCACCCATTATAAAAATTAAAATACCCCTGGCAGGCAAGTGGACCACTCCAGTCCCGATCTCCCATTAAGTGAAATTCTGAAATACCTGGTGGTCTAGTGGCCCTCCAACTGCAGTGCCCTACCACCCAGCTCATCCATCCCATAACCAAGCCAGCAACTGGCACAGCCCACCAGTCACCACCATGGCCAGAAGGTGACTGAGCTCTGAATAAGCGTGTACTGTAAACAGTACACACTCAGTGATTGACAGTTGCTGTCAATCACAGAGTGTGTACTATATACAGTATACGCTCATTCAGAGCTCAGTTGGTGGCTGGCCATGGTGGTGAGTGGTTGGCTGTGCCAGTTGTTGGCTTAGTTATAGGATAGGGTTGGGGTGGTAGAGTATTGCGGAGTGGGGGGTCCACTAGACCACCAGGTATTTCAGAATTTCACTTAATAGAGGATCGGGGCTGGAGGGATCCACTAGACCACCAGGGGTATTTTAATTTTTATAATGGGGGATTAGGGCTGGGGGGCACTAAACTACCAGGTATTGTTTAATAAATATGATGGGCAATTGGGGCTTGGGAGTCCACTAGACAACAAGAGATTTCTCGGGGACATTGTTACATGGCCGCCCAAGGCCTGCGGCAACCTATCTAGGTGTGCCCTCTGTTTTGCACATGACTACAGTTGCCAAAAGCCACAGGACTTTGCCACCAGGACCCTGCCCTATATAGAATTTGGTGCAGGTTCTGTGGTGCACCTGCGATCGGTGCAAGCCACCTTTTTCGTGGGTTGCACTGAGTTTTGAGAATTGGGCCCACTGTGTCTGGGCCATATGAAAAATTGAAGCCAGCATACTTTGAGGAGCTGCGCGAAAGAAGAGGAATTGTCTTTCAGGGAGGCAGAGCCACAGCAGACCTCATAGATCTTGAAAAAAGTGACCAGGGAAGCAGTGCAAAAGTGATCATTGATTGCCAAAATTGTGAGACAGAGGCTAGGGAGAGTGCAGATGAGCCAGCGCCTATAACTAGGACAGCTGCACAAACTGACTGGATAGAAATGATGCAACTGGAGCTCATCCTTGTTAAGGTAAAGGCAGATATGGAGTTGCAGAGGACAAAGCTGGAAACTGAGGAGCAAGAAAGACAGTGCCAGAATGAGATCCAGCTGAGACAGCACAAGTGAGAAAGGCCGTGCCAAAACAAGATCCTAGTGAGAGATCATGGCAGAGATAAAGAGTGAGAGAAGAGAAAGAGGGGGAGGAGTTAGAGAATAAGATGTGCGAGAAAGGCAGTGTCTGCCCAAGATCCATATGATAAAGGAGCAAGAGAAAGCATGTGATCATGAGAAGGAGATTGAGATTCTGTGCCAAAAGATAGCACCATGAGCCATAAGCATTGGCATCAGCAGTTCGACCCAAAAAGCCAAAAATAATTTCAAAATGTTTCCCAAGTATCAGGAAGGGGATGATCTTGATTCGCTTTTAAAATCGTAGAGATAATTCTGGGCAAATTGAATTTGACAAGACTTCTTGAACAGCTTATGTACTGCCACTCCTTTTGGACAGGAAATGATAAGCCTTCACAGGATGGGCAATGAAGACTGTGTGCACAATAACAAAGTGAACAATGCATGGTTAAAGTGCTTTGAATGAACTCCTAATACCTATAGACAAAAACTGTGAGGTTTAAGGAAGGCACCAGGAGACAGCTATTCTGAAATCTGTGTACCACTAGGCAATCTGTTCAAGCGATGGTTAGAGAGAGCAAAGGCTAGCTCTGTAGAACAGATAAAAGATTTGTTCCTCATGGAACTGTTCTTAATGACTGTACCGGAAGAGTTGAGAATATGGTTGCTGGGTAGGACTCTGAGCTCCATGAAGGAGTCAGCCGAGAGTGCTAATCAGTTTGTATCTAGTAAGCCATGCTTTCAGTGCAACAACCTTAGGGAAGCCAGCTTGTGCCTGAATAAAATTGGAAGTCAAATGGTTTCAAAACAGAGAACACAGGTGCTATATCTATCAAACACTGGGACACCTGTCGTATGGCTGTCCATAAAATATGGCAAAAAGTTCAAGTGCAGTTAGAATGGGTAGTTCTGGAAGCCTCCAGCAGGTGGTAACCTTACTCGGAGTGCAGTTCCCACTAACTCCACTGCACAGATGCACCTAGTGTTGGTAAACTGAATGGTAACACAGGAATGGCAGGATACTAAGACCTCCATTTCAGTGGTAAAACAGGATTTGACTCACAAAGAACAGATCCAGCCAAGCCAGATTTCCAGAATTAGAGAAGTGATTGGTCTTATGATCTCAGTGCCAGTGGCCCAGATCTTTTTAAGCTGGGAAGGTGGCCATGGCATAAGGGAGGTGGGTATTGTACTGTACCTGTCCATTAATGTAATTATTAATTATGGGTAATGACTCTGACAGTCAAGCCAACATTGTGTGTTTAACTGCTCATAGTAGGACTAGGGAACTGGCCCCCTGAGGACACAGAGGGGACAGTGCAGCTGAAGCAACGCCTCTTTTGGCAGCAGGGGAAATTGTAACTGAAGGATAAACCAAAAGCAGCAGTTCTGAGCCACAGCTACAGAATGGGGTGAGCCCAACTGTGGGGGGGGGGGTTCTCCTATGGGAGAGTGTGCTTTAGAAAAGATCAGAGGTGCAGAGCTTGGAGAGCTCAGCAAGCTGACCCATTCCTATAGAAAGTAAGGAAGTTAGCCACCAGACTGGAAGGTGACTATCAGGGTTCAGAGAAAGGGAGAATGGTCTTCTAGTGGAGATGGTGGGGATGAAAACTGTGGTGAGCTTCAAGCATACATGGGGCAGGCTCAAAGGAATCTGGGTAGGGAAGCAGGGGGTAGACGGAGATCAGATAGGGTCAATGGTGACAGTATAGGCAGGACAAATGGGCAGACAGGCTTAGTCAATCAGTCCATATCTGCCAACTTATTCTATGTTCCTATGTTTATGTGTTTCTTATACTGTATCATGAGTATGTTCCAAAGGGAGGATCACAGGAAGGCGTACTCCAGCAGATAGTAATTCTTAGGCAATATAGGAAGCAGCTTCTGACCTTAGGTGATGAAATACCTTTTCCTGAACACTTAGGGGTCAGCTGTGCAACATGGTGGCTGACTAATAATTTTTAAAGGCCCAGCATCTTTAATGATGTGGCAAACTACTACCAGACTTGTCCACAGTACCAAAAGGTGGGAAAGGTTGGGGACAAGGCATAGGTGGCTTTGATTGCCCTGCCTATAATTGAAGAGCCATATTGGTGTGTTGCTGTGGACATTGTGGGCTACTCAGCATGTCAAGGCAAACAGGGAAGAGGTACATTTGGGTAGTCATGGATTACACCATGAGGAACTCAGAGGTACCCTTGTCCTCCACTGAGGTGGGAAAAGTATCTTATAGACTGGAGATATTTAGGGTTTTCTGCAGGAGACTTCTGTCAGACTAGGGCACCAATTTCACATCTGCCATAATGGTTAGTCATTGGCAGAAGTGTTGGATGCGGCAGCTGAGGCCCTCCCCTACCACCCCAAGATTAATGGTCTGGTTGGGTAAGTTAATGCATCACTTAAGACTATGTTAAGGATATTTACTGATCAGCAAGTGAGAGAGTGGGACAAGTACTTACCCCATCTCTTATTTGCATATAGAGAAGTCCCCCAGGAGTCTCCAAGGTTCTCACCCTACAAGCTCATGTTTGGCCAGGGTAAGGGTTCCCCCTTGATTGATTTGATAAGGGGTGAATGGGAGGGTTAGCTTGCTCCCTAAGGAGAATCTGTTAGACAGTACAGTACATCCTGAATTTCAGGTCATGGCTCAAGTAGCTAATGAGGTTTGCCCAGGAGCATCTGGACACTGCTCAACAGAGATAGACAACATGGTACAAACATGAGGGCCAGAGCCCAACAGTAAAAACATGGGTAATGGTACTAATCCCCATCTGACAGAATAAATTACAGGTAGCTTGGTAGGGTCCTCATGCAGTGGTCAGAAGGGTGAATATTACTTATGTGATGGAGCTACCAGACAGTAAATATAGCACATAAACATGATAATTCATAGGTTCATAGGTTGTCTCAGAGCTAATATAGACATAAGTCCATGGTGTTCACTAGTTATCTAACTGTAATCCATTATATTATTATTAAAGCAAAAGTTATCGAAGTTCAGCTTGAATGATAACATTGATTTACTACCTACTACCTCTTCTGGCAGAGAATTCCATATAGTGACCACTCTCTGATTATACCAATTAGATCTTTATTTGTTCTACATTTCTCAGCATGTAATTGAAACAAATATGATCTTGTGTTATACCTCAGAGCCCTCATATCCAAACCCAAACATTCCCATAAAGCATGGATGTCCATGCACTGTATAGCATGTGCATGTCTCCCATGAGTCCTTTGTATTTAAGTGTATATAAATTTACGACGTGTAGTCTCATACTGTAACTACAGCCCCTTAAATCTAGAACTGCTCTAGTTGCTCTCCTTTGGAATTTTCCTAAGTTATTAATTTCTCTTAGTGTCAGGTGCACATACCCTTGCTCCATACTCAGGATGTGGCCTTACCAGGGCAGTATACAGCGGCATTACATTATAACTTCCCTGCTTCTGCTAGTAATGTGTTTCAGTACACAATTCAATATACCGTTTGCTCTTTTTGTTACTGCCTGGCAATGGGTTTTAAAGGTCAAACCATTTGACACCAATTTGCCTAGGTCTCTTTCTTCTGTTACAACTTTCAATGTATGTTTATTCAAAGTATATATACATGTTTTATTGGTTTTTCACCATGTGCATCACTGAACACTTCTCAGTGTTAAATGGTAGCTGGTGTTCTGTAGCCCATGCTTCTAATTCAGACAATGTTTCCTGCAGTTTAGATGCATCAGCTGGATTTTCTACAGTTGTGCCAATTCTGGTGTCATCAGCAAATTTGAATAACCATACACCCTCTTTACTGATTATGGATGATATATATAGACTAAATAATGATGGTACCAAAACCGATCCCTGATGGACCTCACTAGTGACCTCAGTCCAATCAGGAAAGACACCTTGGATGCACACTTGTTTTCTATCTGTTAGCTATGATAATATCCAACAGGTAACATTATCATGCACACCAGATGCTGCTAGTGATGTAATTAATTTGGTATGAGGGACTTTATCAAAAGCTTTAGTCAAATCTAAAAATACCACATCCACCGGTTTGGACTGGTCTAGTGCCATCTAACATGGTTATAAAACTCCAGTAGGTTAGTCTGACTGGATCTTCCTTTTGTAAACCCATGTTGGCATTTATCGTTATTACCTACAGTACATGATTACTGGTGACCATAAATATCAACCAGATTACTGTTTTGTTAAAAATGCATATCAACCAGATTTCAGGTTATTATGCTCCAAAGATTGAAGTTAAGCTCACAGGCTGATAGTTCCTCATTCATACCACAAGAGCTCTTTGAGACTTCCACCACGTGTGCCCTGTATACTCTTAGCACTGCATCCTGGGTCTTTCTAAGCAAAAATCAAGCCATAATCAGCATACCACAAATAAATGTGAATACCTCTTAAACTGTGAGTGCTATACACACAGTACGAGTGTCAAAGTTGTTCAGCACAACATTACGTTTCCAGTGGTGCTTTGCAATCAATTTGGTTTTATTTTATACTAGCTGAAATACCAAAAAACTGTTTGTTTGTTTTTTTGAGATTTTTTTCAAGGTGCTTAGGTGAGGCTTGCAAGACAAATGTCAGCCATGCACACCATACCTTAAACAAATGTGAATAACTCCTAAAGTATATGTGATAGACACAAAGTATCAGCAGTAAAATTGTTAAGCACAAAATTATCTTCCTAACAGTGCATTGCAATCAGTTGTACTCCATTTAGTTTTTATTTCATACTAGTTGAAATACCAGACAACAGTGTTTTATTTTTT
Organism: Neoceratodus forsteri; assembly: GCA_016271365.2. NCBI lineage: Eukaryota > Metazoa > Chordata > Ceratodontiformes > Ceratodontidae > Neoceratodus > Neoceratodus forsteri. The sequence goes on from CM028131.1 coordinate 478,420,497, forward strand.
TTCAGATTTATTCAAGGTGCTTCGGTGAAGCTTGAGAGACAGATGTCAGCCATGCACACCATACCTTAAACAAATGCGAATAACTCCTAAATTATACATGCTAGAGACAAAGTATCAGCTGCAAAATTGTTCAGCATGAAATTACCTTTCTAATGGTGCTATGCAATCAATTCTAAACAATTTGGTTTGTTCAATATTTAGGTAAAAACTATTGACTTCCTCAGACATTTCCAGGCTTGAGTGTATGTCAGATGAGTACGTCTACAGGCGTTAATGGCCTGAGTGGCTATGCATTCAGATGCCACCTACAGGTGTATCTAGGCCTGAATGAGTTGGTCACTCTTTGGGCCCTTTTTTGTATAAGGGAATGACATTTGCGAGCCTCCAATCCTCAACCATGTGGCCCTCATCCACTGATTTCTGATAAATATATGTTAGAAGCAATGCTAATTCACTTGCCAGCTCCTTAGTTATCCTTGGATGGATGCCATCCAGCCCTGGTGACTTTTTTGGGTCCAGTTTTAGCAACCTGTCTCTAACATCATTCCCTACCATGATTGTGACAAGATGGTCCTGGCAGTGGGCAGCTATCTGGAGGAGGAAGAAGAAACAAACCAGCTCGTGGATGTCCTGGGAGAGGTTAAGGGAGAATCATCAGTAAATAGTCACCCTCTTGGAGTGAGAAACACTAGTCCAAGTTGCCAAAATGCATGGAGTGCTGCACACATTTGTGGAAGTGTTCACAGGGAAGCTGGGGTATACCACACCAGCAGAGCACCGTGTTGATACAGGCCTCACTGAAGCAGCCACCCTAGAGACTCCTCAAAGGAGTGAAACATGCCATTGAGAGTGAGATCAATGAAATGCTAGCTTTTAGGGCAATCCAGGAGTCCAGTAATCACTAGGCTCCCCAGTGGTACAGATAACCAAAAAGAATAGAACCATGAGGATCTGCATCTAGTACCACAAGATCAAGAGCTATACAGTTAGACACTTAACTGATGCCCAGGATGGATAAAGTCCTAGAGAGCTTAGGGGGAGCCATGTATCTGACCACCATAAACCCCTGAAGCCAGAGAGTGAGGAAATCCTTCCTCACTCTGTTTAGCCTGTTTAAGGTTCCAGTAATGCCATTCAGGATTTAGAATGCACCAACAACCTTTCAACAGCTCAGGGACCATATTCAGTCCTGGGCAGGAGACTTTGCTCTGCTGTACATACATGACATCACCATATACAGCCAGACAAGAGAGGATCACCTCAGGTATGTGACCAAGATGCTCTGCCAACTGAAGGCTGCTGTGCTGACAGTTAAGGTGAAGTGCCAAATAAGGATGGCAGATGTGTCACACCTTGTGTACAGGGTGGGGAATGGGTACATTCGGCCTAAGCCAGTAAAAACTGGGGCTATGCAGGGAAGGGCCATGCCCACAACAAAGAGAAAAGTATGGGCCTTCCTAGAGACATCAGGGTACCATCAAAAGTTTGTGACAGTCTTCAACAGCATGGTCAAATCTCTGTCCAATCTCATAAGGAAGAAAATGCCTGAAAAAGTTCAGTGGCTGGATCACTGTGAAACAACATTTCACCAGTTGAATAAGGCGGTGTAGTAGGCACCTGTGCATGTGAGCCCTGTCTATTCTCTGAAGTTCATGGTGCATACAAATGCATCTGATTATGGGCTAGATGCAGTTCTGAGTCAGGTCATGCACACAGGGAGAACACCCAGTTGTGTACATGAGCAGGAAGCTTCTGCCCAGAGAGGAGGCTTATGCCATAATTGAGAAAGAGTGTCTGGGTATCATCTGGGCTCTGCAGAAGCTGCGACCATATTTGTATAGGAGGGTGTTCACACTTGTCATCAACCACAATGCCTTCACTTGGCTCCATAGGACCACCAGACAAATTTCCAAAAGGTTAAGTGAATCCTGGTGCTGAAGTGCTATAACAAGGACATCAGGCACTGCAGTGGGTTATTGCATGGCAGGTGCAGACTGTCTATGCAATAACCAATGGCCCAGTAAAGAAAGGTAGATGCTTCCATGAATTAATGATTTGTAAGAGACAGAAAAACTGGAAGCATAGCAGATAAGGCAAGTCTGCTACGATACGAACATACGAAAATGCCAGCAGAAACATAGAAACATGGAATTTGACGGCAGATAAGGACCGCTTGGCCCACCCAGTCTGCCCATTTCCCTACCTAATGGATAAGCTGCAGATCCTAGTTAACCAGCAGCCTACTTCTTCCTACCCCAACCCCCTAGAATTGCCTTATGACTGTCCCATGCATGCTTGAATTCCAGCACTGTTTTTGACTCCACAACCTCCTCCGAAAGGCCGTTCCATGCAACCACAACCCTCTCTGTGAAAAAATACTGCCTTAAATTACCTCTGAGCCACCCCCCCTCTATCTTCAAATTGTGCCCCCTTGTTCTTGCACACCAGTTGAATGAGGTGGTGTAGCAGGCACCTGTGCATGTGAGCCCTGTCTATTCTCTGAAGTTCATGGTGCATACAGATGCATCCGATTATGGGCTAGGTGCAGGTCTGAGTCAGGTCATGCACACGGGGAGAACACCCCCTTGTGGGCTATTTGAAAATAAAAATAATTTTGAGTTACTTAAAGATTTTTTTTTAATTTCTCCAGGGAATGGAGATTCATAGGATTCATAGGATCAGTATCTGGTCAGTTAGCATTAGCCATGTCAGACCAGCACTCGTTCATGCTACAAACCTATAATATAAAGCACCATAATATGTATCTATTGTATCTTTAAACAGCCTCCTATAACTGCTAGATACTACATCTGATGGCAGAGCATTCCACTTCACCACCCTCTGGGAGAACCAGTGTTCCCTCTGTCTGTTTTTAAAAGAATTCCATTTTAATTGGTACTGGTGTCCTCTTGTTTGTTGTTGCAATTCTTCTTGGAGTCCCAAGAGCTCCCACAGGTCAGGCTCTTGAAAGGCCCTGTAGACAAGACACATGTCTCCCCTCTTACGATAGTACTGCAAGGAATAAATCCCCAGTGCTATTCATCTTTCACCATATGTCTCAACAGACATCCCATCCACCAATCTGGTGGCCCGTCACTGCACCCCCTCCAATCTCCTCAGGTTCCCCTTTAGATATGGTGAGAAAAACTGTCCACAATACTTCAAGTGAGGACAAACCAGTGACACATAAAGTGGGAGCATCACCTCCCTACTCCTACTCCTTATATTTTTCCTAACACAACCAAAAATGCCATACCCCTTTTTAGCCACCTTAACACAGTGTTCAGAAGAATTAAATGTACATGAGATCTGTACTCCTAGGTCTCTTTCTGAACCTGTGATCTGTAGCTTGGTTCCATTTATGTAATAGGGAAATCTCAAATTATTTTTTCCCTAGGTGCATAATCTTACATTTACCAAGGTTTAGTCTAAGTTTTTTCTTTTATGCAACCCGAACCAATGCATTAATACCCGGGTCTTTTTTCACCTTGGTGGTAATCAGTACCACTCCACGCATTTTGTTCTCTGCTCCTGTGTTTCTGTTGCTTAAGTGCATTACTTTGCACTTTTTCATGCTAAAAACCAGCTGCCATACCCTTGACCACTCCTGGAGTTTTCTCAGGTCTCTGCTCATCCCTTCCACACCCTTGGAGTGTCAGCCCTATTGCAGACTTTGGTGTCATCTGCAAAGAAGCAGAATGTCCCTTCGAGTTCCTCTGCAACATCACTTATAAAAACATTAAAAAGTACCAATCCCAGCACTAATCATTTAGGCATCCCGCTGGTCTCTCTCTCTTCCTCTGAGTGAACTCCATTTACCACTACCCTCTGTGGCCTATCTCCTAACCAATTTCTTACCTGGTTTACCACATTTGTACCCAGTCCTAAGCTATCCAGCTTGCTTACTAACCTATGTGGAACAATGTCGAAAGCCTTTCTGAAACCTAGGTAGGTCATGTCCACTGTTTCACCTTGATCTACTGTAATTCCTTGCCACCAAGTCAAACTCATCTATTTGCCATGGTGCCTCGGGTCATATAACCCATTGGATTCAAGATATTCCACAATCATTTCCTTCAGCAGTGACTCCATTAACTTTTCCACTACTGAAGCCAGGCTGACTGGACTGCAATTACCAGTCTTCTCCCTACTACCACGTCTGTGAAGTGGGACTACATCTGCCCTCTTCCAGTCCTCCAGAACCACTCCTGTTTCCAATGAACTGTTAAAAAGGTCTGTCAGAGGTGCAGTCAGTATCTCCCTGAGCTCGCTCAATGTCCTTGGATGCATCCCATCTGGCCCCATTGCTTTGTTCACTCTGACATTAGTGAGTCCCTTCAGAACACTTCTCTGAAAGTGCATGGTCTAGTTCCTACCTTTTTTAATTGCTATAACTGTGTCCATTTGGAACAGGCCCCCTCCACTATAGTTTGTTTGTTTTAAGGATCTGTGGCTCTGGATTTCACTTGAATTCTGTAGCAAAAACTAAATACATTTAAGTTTATGAAAATGGAAGGTGATTCATGCCCTTGAGCTGAAGCCCATTTTCAATGGCATCCCAATTAGTTCATTAAAAAGAACAATATTACATGCATGTTACATATATACTGTACATAGGGCACAATAAATAATGTATATTGTAACATAAGAAAAGAGGCATCGGTATATATAAGCAAAATAATAAATTAATGCAATAATAAATAAATAGCAGCACTCTTGGAACAAGATCTAACAAACTGCTGAATTCATGTTTCAAATTCCAGACAGTTTCTTTCATTGTTGATGAGCATAAAGAAAAAAAAATCGTATTTTTACACATTTGTGCCCCTCTGTAGTAGAGATGTTGCAAAGTTTTAATTTGCTGGAGAATTTCTGGTGAAGTCACCTCCTCTTGCTCTTCGGAGCAATATGCAAATTTTTGCTATTGGCCTAAAAATTTGCCCATGTGACTTCACCAGTGACTTTGCAGTAACTTTGCCATTAAAGACAGGTGAAGTTAGTTCAAAATGAGGCAACTTCCTGGTGGTGAACAAGTGTTAGGGATCACATGGTCCCGGAAACAATTCCTGCAGGTCACATGCTACTGTTCTATGTATCCTTAGTTTCACTTTGCAGTCTGAGCTAGTGAGTGTATGGGGGCAGATCTGCACTTTGGATCAAATTTAGTACAGCAAAAGAAAACACAATTTGTTACCTTTCTTTTGCCTGTTCTATAATGTTCTATATATTCTTTTTACTTTACAGTTAGTGAGTCTTTGTTTAGTTGTTTTTTACCTATTATTTTGTTTATAATGAACACTTTTATTTCTGTTTTTTCTTACCTCTCGGAGTGTTTTTTTCATTCTTTTTACTGTTTTGTTGAGCTGAAAATGAGTGGGACTAGGAGTGGTCAAGAGGAGAGGGGGTAGCAGACAGCAGAGGGGAGACATGGTTTTCACCTGAAGAGGATCTGGCCAAAGGCAGTGGCAGCAGCGGGCAGAGGCAGCAGCAGCAGCAGCAGCACACACACACACACACGTATATGCATGCACGTGCACACACACACACACACACACACAAGGCAGCATCCCCTACTGCAACATGGAGATGAGACAAGGGCACCGCCACCAGCAACAAGTTTGCAGCCATCAGCACCTGCACACCACATGGAGGAGGAGATGCAGCCGGGACCATCTCACGCCTTGCAGCAGCAGCTGAAGTCACTTGTATGAGACTTTTTTGAACTGGACCCCAACTACAACAGTGTGGCCACCTGCAAACTGTGTCATACTAATTCAGTGTGGGAAATGAGGAGTCCTCTAGGAATAGGTGGGCAGCACACACCCCTTTGAGAGAGGCATCTTAAAAAGTGGGAGGAACATCAGAGACAGGAAGGTAGTGAAAGGGGTGTAGGTGGTGCCACCCTTAGTGATTTGTCTGTGCTGGGCAAGGGGAAGAAAAAGAGATGTGGAGGTGCACAGGTGCAGGAGGGGGAGATGGAGGGGACTGTGACAGGAACCTGCAGTCAGCCTCAGGTGGTGCAACAGGGGGTACCTGAGAGTCTGGCCCCAGATCCTCCTCCCACATCCATACATTTGGCAGTGGAACAGCTCTGCAGGGAGGTAGGGGAGCTTTCCTGGCAGGTTGTGAGGCTGAAGGAGATGAAGGTGGTGCTCTGTAACCAGCAAACAATTCTTGAGGGTTTGGCAGAAATCAGAAGTGATTGTGTACCATCTGTCCCCAGCCTATAGCCCTCTAATCTTGCTATTTTCTTTTATCTATGTCTTTTACCCTGTCTTGAATTGTAAAAATTAAAAAAAAGAATTAAAAACACTTGGAAAAAAAGTTGTTCATCTATCTTCCTTATTTCTCTGTTTGTATTTCCTTATTTATGTTACTGCTGTGTAGTCTGTATTTCTATACTATCTGCTTCGGTTCTATCTTTAAAATAACACAAACAAGTTATTTCCTATCTATATTTCCTTTCATGATGCTGTGTCTTCAGTTTCTATACATCACACCTTTCCTTTCTTTTTGTTTCTCATTATCTTTTCTGAAATATTTCTCTGCTTCTGGAATAAATGTCAGGTGGCTACAGGTTAGTAGTACTGCCACTGCCACATGGTACTGCGGTGTGTATCACTGCCCTCAGCACTGTTCTTTATGCATTTTGTGTTAGTTATGAGTTAATTACAACACACATTACTTCTGTTCTCCCATGATTTGTCTCAAGTGGCCAAATCTCAGGCACTGCAGTACACACAACTGCCAAGCACAATATATAAATGTCTCACTTCTGGAAATGGTTTCCCCAAACACTAAATCTGTAATGTTGGTAATAAACTGCTGCTGGTGCCTGTGCTGCTACAGTATGTTATTTAATTTGCACTCTCTGGAGACAGAATACATTTTTTTAAATAGTACAGGGATTACAATGACAGGGGTAATGGATATTTAGTATAACATACAGTGACACATTTTTTAACAGCACGGGGATTGCGTCAACAGGGGTAACAGGTGGAATTAGTACAATGCACAGTCAGTGACAGAACAATTGTTTTTTGAAACAGAACAGGGATTGCAGTGACAGAGGTGACAGGGCTATCTACTTAAACAAAAAGTGACAGAACACTATCACTTTAAAGAAAATATAACTAGAAAATCATTACAACTGCTAGAGAAAGACACTGACAAAATGGCTTAATTAAACACAACAAACTAGATCACAGAAATAAAAATGAGAAATTACTCTACAGATTAAAAAAAAAAGAAAAACCTTAACAAGAAAGACTGGGAAAATAAGAATATAAGACAAATCTCCTGCTTACAAAAAAAAAAAAAAGCTTTGGATCTTCCTGGGCTGCCTTGTTATCGTGCTGCTTCCCTCCCCCACACCACTGCTTCACAGACTGCCAAACTGAAACCACTACTTTAAAGTAAATAATCACTGAAAAAATAAACAAACCCCCCAAATCTAGGAACGCATAGCCCTCTAAAACAATTGTGAACAATTTGGATTCCAAAAAGCTAATTTTTAAAATGTTTTTAAATGTTTTTCTTGCTCTGACAAGCACACACACATCTCTCTATTCTTTTTTCACAACACTGCACTGAGAAACAGCCTCCTCTGCATGGAATAGGCTGTTCAGCAACATGTGATCTCAAATCCCATAGTACATTGCAAACTTTACCTTTGTACCAAACTTCACTGGTAAAGTCACACATTTGCAGTCTTGTGAGACTTCACCTTTGTGCTTAACTCCACCGGCAAAGTTGTGGCTTTGTATTTTGCAGAGTTATCACTTTTTTACAAAGTTGTCACTTTACATGGTAGATTAATTTGCAAAATGAGGTAAATTCACAAATTAATTTGCAAAGTGAGGTTTTCCAACTTCACACATTACTGCTCTGTAGCACAAATACCCATCTAACCAAATTACATCAAAACTGGCAAATCTTGAGCTCCTGCCCTACAAGGGTTCTTTCTAAATTTTATGTTCCTATGTCAAAAGATGACCAGTATGTAACCGGCCAAAAACTGGGGGTTTGTACAGAAAGGCCTTCTCAGCATTAATTATAATCGTATTTTGCACATTCCTTGAATCTTAGTTCATGAGCAACCATTCCAACCGGACCACCTTTTCCACTCTTACTGCCACTTTGCTTTCAATGCTTCCCCTGTTACCCAACATTGCTCCTTTTATTCTGACCTTTCCCCTCCCTTAACCGAAAGGTAGACACTTTTTGTGAGGGGGGTGCTACTGTTTTTTCTAAATAAAGTATACTTTTTATCTTATGCTAGCTCACAACGTGTTGTGCTATCTTGGTGGTGTAGCCAAAAGTTGCCTTTGCTTGCACTGTTTTGCTTTATTTGTATGTTGGTTCCTCCGAATAGTCTTGAGCTGTGTTCGCTTTTTTCCTTCATAATAGCAACTCCCCCCACACATCATTATTATTGCCACCACAGTATTTTCTGTTTCGTTGATATACAATTATTATTACAATAATCACTTTTATCCATAATAATATAGTATACAGAATTCATTATGCCCTTAGGTTAAGTCTGAGCACTCATAAAGCTCTGTTCATAAAGTTGCCCAGTGCAAATAATACCACTTCTGAGTCTATTGTTAAATTTAACTGTTTTCAATCAATCAATCTTTATTCAACTAGGCAGAACACCATTGAGAAACAGAGAAACATAGAAACATTGACTCAATCTGCAGATAAGGACCATAGAGCCCATTTCCCTACTTGGTTTAGCAATCCCCACTCTTATCTGGACTGCCTTTTTTCCCACTCTGCTGTACAGCAGGGTGCATTTATGCTTATCCCGTGTACTTTTGAATCATACTAACATACTAAAATGCCAGCAGAATAGGCCGTACGGTCTTTCGTGTCTGCTCATTTGGTCAGCCCCCACCCTGGGTGCTGACCTTGCTGCCCCCCTCGCCTTCTCTGGCTTCTCCTTCCCAGTTCGAATATTCTTGCTGTATTGGATTTTGCTTCCAGAACCCTTCCCCTGTACCTGTCCCACCCGCTCTTGAACCCCTCCACTGTCTCTGCCTCCACCAGCCCCCTAGGCAACGCATTCCATGGCTCCACCACCCTCTCAGTGAAGTAGCACCTCCTCCTTTCTCCCCTGAATCTTCCCCCCTCCAGCTTCCACCCATGCCCTCTAGTGGCCCCCTCCTCCTTCCTTCGAAGCACCCTGACTGTTCCTCCCCTATTTACCCTCTTCATGTACCTGAAGACCTCTATCATGTCCCCCCGGTCCCTTCTCTCTTCCAATGTGTACATATTTAGCTCTTCGAGCCTCTCCTCATAGGTCCTGTCCCCCAAGCCCCAAATCATTTTGGTTGCCCTCCTCTGGACCCTCTCCAGGAGGTTAATGTCCCTCTTTAAGTGTGGCCTCCAAAACTGCACGCAGTACTCAAGGTGCAGCCTCACCAAGCAGTTATACAGAGGGAGTATCACTTCCCTCCTTCTGGAGGTGATCCCCCTAGCGATGCATCCCAGCATCCTGTTGGCCTTGGCTGCTGACCTCCTACAAGTCTCAGAGTTGTTCATCTTGACATCCACCACCACCCCCAGGTCCCTCTCAGCCATCGAGACTTGTAGCATTCCCCCCCCCCAGGGTGTACACTTGGCCCGGGTTTCTGGCCCCCAGGTGGAGTACCTTGCATTTCCCTGCATTGAACCTCAGCTTCCACTTTCTAATCCTTGTACTGTTTTTGTTTCCACCACCTGTGCTGGTAGGCTGTTCCTCTGATCCACCACCCTCTCTGTGAAAAAATACTTCCTAGCATTTCCCTAAGCCTCTCTCCCTCCAGCCTCATGTTATGTCCCCGTGTCCTTGTGCACTTTCATCTCTGAAATATGCTCCCCTCCTGTACCCTGTTTATTCCTCTAACATATTTGAAAGTCTCTATCATATTAACTCTCTTCCACTGAATAGCTGTTTAGTTCCTTGAGTTTTTCTTCATAATGTTTGTGGTGCAGTCCATATATCATTTTTGTTGCTCTTCTCTGGACTGCTTCCATTCTGTCTATGTCCTTCCTGAGATGCGGTCTCCAGAATTGGACACAGTATTCCAGATGAGGCCTCATCAGTGATCTATACAGTGGCATCACCACTTCACTAATCCTGCTGGTTATGCCCCTTCCTATGCACCCCAGCATTCTGTTTGCATTCTTCACTACTTTTTTTGCATTGTTTGGCTGACTTCAGGTCATCAGATATGATAACCCCCAGATCTCTCTCCTGACTTGAGGTGGCTAGAATCTGCTCCCCATCCTACATTCCTCTCTTGGGTTTCTGGGTCCCAGGTGCATCATCTTGCACTTCTTAGCATTGAAACCCAACTGCCAAACCATTGACTATTCCTCAAGTAGTCTTAGGTGGTTTCTCATTTTATCTATCCCTCTCCTGTATGTCAGCTCTGTTACAGGTCTTGGTGTCATCTGCGAACAAGCATACTTTCTCCTCTAGTACCTCTATAATGTCACTTATGAAGACATTGAATAGAACTGGACCCAGCACTGATCCCTGTGGAACCGCGCTGGTCACTTCCCCTCTTCTGATTTTATGCCATTTACTATCACCCTCTGGGTCCTGCCTTTTAGCCAGTTATCAACCCATTTTACTACTTTAGAGCCCACACCAAGATTCCCCAGTTTGTTAAGCAACCTTCTATGAGGAATGGTGTCAATGGCCTTACTGAAATCTAGGTAGGCCACATCCACCGCCCCTCCCTGATCCACCACCCTAGTCACCCAGTCAAAGAAATCAGTAAGATTAGTCTGACAGGACCTACCCTCAGTGAATCCATACTGCCTTGGATCTTTTGCACCACTTGACTCCAGGAACTTCACTACCCTCTCCGTAAGCAGGGACTCCATCAGCTTCCCCACCACTGAAGTCAGGCTTACATGTCTGTAACTGCCTACCTCTTCCCTACATCCAGTCTTGTGCATGGGGACCACCTCTGCCCTCCTGCAGTCCCCAGGTACCTCCCCAATCTCTCTAGAGATTGGTTGAATAGGGTTGTCAGTGGACCTGCTAGGACTTCTCTGAGTTCCTTCAGCACTCTAGGGTGAATCCCATCTGGCCCCAGTGCCTTGTCTGTCTTTACTTTTCCTAGTTCCTTCAAAACTCTATCCACCTTAAATGGGTTGGTGTCCACCTCTGTTCCCTGTACATCTTTCCTTGTGAGTCTTGGCCCCTTCCCCTGCCTCTTCCTTGGTAAATACTGAGCAAAAATATTTGTTCAGTACCACAGATTTGTCAAGGTCATCCTCCACTCACCCACCCTCTCCCTTCTTTAGCCTAACAATACAATTTCTGGTCTTCTTCCTCTCGTTAATATAATGGAAGAAGGTCTTGTCCCCCTTCTTAAAAGCCTGTGTGATTCCTTCCTCTGTTCTTGCCTTAGCCCCTCTGATAGCTTTCACAGCTTCTCTCCAATTATCCAGATATTTCAGTCTGTCTTCTTTCTGTGTCTCTTTGTATTTTCTAAATGCCTTACTTTTTTCACACTCTTTCTTGGCTACTGATTTAGAGAACCACGGTGGCCACTTCTTTCTTTTGCTTTTGCCAAGCGATCTGACACATTGACTTGTCGCTCCTTCTATGGATCTCTTGATCCTAAGCCACTGTTCTTCAACCCCTTCCCCATATCTTCTGCTGCCAGGGCTATTTTGAGCTATTCCCCCATCTCCATTAAGTTGGCCTTCCGGAAATCTAGGATCTTAATCTTTGAATGGCTTTCTTCTGTCAACGTGTTGACTATAAACCACACAGTTCTGTGGTCACTGATACTAAGGGGACTGCCCAGCTCTACATCCATGATTCTGTCCCCATTTGTCAGCACTAAGTCCAGTACAGCCCCCCCTCCCTGGTGGGCTCAACCACCAGCTGCCTTAGGTTTGTCCCATATGATGTACTTGCAGTCTGGGTATTCCAATCTGCATCTGGCATGTTGAAGTCACCCATTAGTAGTATTTGCCCTTTAGCTGCCCTATTATGGATGGCTTCCACTAATATTACATCTATATCCTCTCCCTGTGCGGGAGGCCTGTAGACTACTTCAGCATGGATGGTTGTTTTGTTCCCTGACTCCAGAGTGACCTGCAATGCCTCTGCTTCTTCCATGGATCCCTGAGCCTCAGTAGCTTTGATCCCTTTATTTACATACACAGCAACTGCTCCTCCCTCCTTTCTGTCCCTATCCTTTATAAAAAGTGTATACCCTGGTATGGCTGCATTCCAGTCATGGTTCCCTGCATACCATGTAGCTGTAATAGCCACAATGTCCAGGTGTGTGTCTGCCATCAGTGCTGTTAGGCCTGTGATTTTGTTTCTCAGACTGCAAGCATTTGTGCACATGACCTTCCACTCTGTGTACCCCCTTAATGTTCCTTATGTAACCCTAGATGGCACTATCTCAAGGGCTACTCCCCCTGCCTGCGTGACTAGGTGCAGGTTAAGGGACCTGGGAATTAAAAACAGGTGCCTCCACCCAGAGGACAGGGTTATTGGTAGCATAGCTGACCTGGATATGCCCTCTGGGACACTGTAACCCCCCTCTTTCCCCTCTAGTGGCCTAAGCAATAAACAACAGACACAGTTACAATAACCCCTAACCAACATACAAATCCCCACTCTGTTTGCACTTACTACCAGGGCTGATTCCACCAGTTCGACCCTGGAGACCCCCTGCCAAATAAGGTTAGACACAGCAGGTAACAGTGCTTCTTGTACAAAATGGAACCACAGTCAAGTTAAATGCAAAAATGATTAGATCTGATTTATTCAGGGGGAATGAACAATGGAGGGGCGTAATTTGACTTATTAGTTCTGTAACTGATTCAATCAGGCAATCATGCATGCACTTTAGAGTCCCTTCACAGTCACACACTCTGGGTACCTAGTTGGAAAAATGGTGGACTAGCCTGGCACATTGCCTGGGGTAGGCCGGCATTGCAGCTGGTAGGGGCCCTGTGATAGAAAGAAGGAGCATGCACAACCACACACAATTTGTAATCCAGAGCCTGGAGGCTCAGTTCATGTCGAGAAAACAACAATTGAATCAGATGACAACACTTTTGATTTAGCTGATTTTGCATGCAACTACCCTGGTGTTTACTCATGCTAACCAAAATGAAACACAGGAGGGATGAAATGGAGACTGCAGGTCGACAAGCTGGTATGCCAGGAGAAGCAGGGCCCACATGATTCACAGAAGTGTCATTCCTGTTTGGGATGTTGAGCAGGGGGCTGATCCCTGGGGTGAGTCTCTCGTCACTGGTGATCTCTGCATCTGAAGTAGCTGACTGGGCCAAGGTGGCAGGGCCCAGGCTAGGTGAACAGTTCAGGTTCAGTTCAATAGGTGCTGGAGACAGCTTCCAGCAAGTGTGACACACTTAAGTAGTGGGGAACCAAATTGCGACCCTCTGACAGCTTACAGTACATTTATAGTAAAGCAAAACACAATTCCACAGGTCGGATGACAGTCCAGTTGCAATTTCAGTTTTCCTGAGCAAAACTGTGATCTCTGTGGTGATTCAGATGTCCTGACAGGCTGACTGCTTGCAGCAACTCTTTGGTCTTCTTCAGGTAACAGGGCAGTCACAATTCAGTATTTCTGGTCACAAGCTGGTTTGGATTCAGTCTGATTAATTTCACTAGCAGGTCCCTCAGAAGGGAAGATGAAGCAGGCAGGCCAGACACAGTCTTCCCACCAGTTTCCTACACTACTACACAGGAGCAGCTGCTCGAATGTCTTGAGCAGTTCACTCTCTCAACTCCAAACTCAGACTGACTCTCTGCTGCAGGCTGCACCAGGACTTCCTTCTGATCCAGAAATGATTTGGTTGGTTGATTCATCTGTCTGTCAAAGCAAGGGCTCCCTCCAGGTCCTTTTAGGCTCCAAAATGAAAGAAACTACAATTCCTACAGAAATTCACTCCCACAAGACCCCAGGGACAGACTCCATTTTAAGGTCCCCAAAAGTTACTGATTGGTGGAATATAGAAATGTCCATGCTGCAAAGAAAGGCAGGTTAGACAAACTATAATACCATTATTATTAGAGCAGCAAATCAGCAAACAATTACCAGTTCTAACAGAGCTCCCTCTGCACCATTAGCGATGGCAGAACACAGCAATATTATTGCAGCTTGGGCAGGACTCTAGCCTGGAAACACTCGGCCCCTACCCATATTAATTATACACTACAAAAATAATGTCTCTTAAAGGGACAGGCACGGAGGACAACAGGGCGCTTGTATGCAAGCACTTTTATACCTGTAAAGACACAGAATGCCCACCTGACAGTGGCCATTTAAGCACACCCAAGGAAGACTTTTGGGAACCCCCATTTATAGGAGGGGTTACACTTGTTTATTGGTAATTGCCCTGTGATGCATTAGTGATGTACCTTCTGTTCTCTCTCCCATTGTAACTGTGCTAGTTTTACAGTTACATATTATGTTAGTTATTTGGTCCTCACTGCTTTCAGTTATGTCCTGTGGGGGGGGGTCTATGATAATCCCCCTGACTGTCTATGCCTCCCCCCTTGGCAAGTTTGAATGATCATTAAGAATACACTTAAACTTCTCACAGAGGATATCTTTGCCTTCCCTGGATAGATGCAGACCATCTGGAGAATATAGTCCTTCATCCCTCCAGGTGAGGTTACAGTCCCCAGTGAAGCCATACCCCACTTCTCTGCACCATTTCTTCAGTCATTTGTGGAATTCAATGATGCCGATGTCCCTCCCTTCCCCCTTGCCATGGACAGGTAGTACCTCTGAGAAGGTGACACAGAGGGATACTTACTCAAGACTTCTCCCCAGCTCCCTGAACTCTTCCTGTCCTCTTCCTACATTTACCCCCTCTCAAGTCAGGTCATTAGTCCTCAAATGAATAATGATTTCCATCTCCCCCCTCCTTGTTACTGCCCTTGCAACTCTAATGATTTGCTTGCCCTCCTTCTGAACTGTGCCTCCAGGTAGGCATATTACCTCCCTCTCACCATTGCTGCCTGACCCCAGCTCAATCCCCTGGACACTGGAGTCCCCAACCAGGATTTTCTTCCTCCTCCTATGTGTTCTCCTTGCATCTGCCCTTGGGGTTCCATCCTGGATGACCCCCTCAACCCCATGGTGTTCACTTCTGGAGATGCTGCACAATCTCTATGCTCTGCAAGGATGGCATATGAGTTGTGAAGTGTGATCAGCTGGGGGGTGCCTCAGTGTTTCCTCCTGCACCCTTTCCAAGCCCACCATAGTCCATCCTTCCCTCCCTCCTCTTGGCAACCTCTGAGGGAGCAGTGGAGGACATGGTGGTCTCTGTATGGGGGGGGAGGTTGCCTGTATCCTTGCTAGCTCTGCTCAGAGTCTAGCTACCTCCTCCCTTGATACAGAGAGGTGCCCTCAGATAGAGTAGCACCAAAATGTCCATAAGGTCTTTCTGAACACTGCTGCCCCACATCCACTGCAAAGCACCATGTCCATCATCTTCCTTCTGCTATCCTTGCCCTAAATGCCCCTTATTGCCCTATACCCTCTGCTGCTCTTTTCTTCTATACTGTGTCCAGTGCCTAGCTATATATATATATATATATATATATATATAATTGTACTGTCAATACTCTTTAGTGGTATAATGTATAAAGGACTGTAGATTTATGTCAGGGTATGGTGTGTGCCTGTATTGTGTACTAAATAAGATGGCTAACAGTGTGTGTATCCAGTCAGCTGGTACCGTAGTGATGTCACAGGTTAATTGTATAAAGGAAGTGATGTGCTAGTGGGTGGGGTGGGGTGGTGGGCTTGGGCCCTCCTGACCACAAGACAATCAGCAACACCAGCAAATCCCCACAGAAACACTCAGCTGCACTTACAAAATCCCCCAAACAGGTAACTTTCCAAATGAATCCGGAAAGCAACCTGGTACCAACTGAAAGTAACAATAAACTGCAAAAGAAACAACAACTGCAAAAATTCAGCAAAAATCAACAGTCACTTCCCTGAAATAAACTACTGCCTTTTTCTTTCAGCCCCTTACAAGAATCCAACAGGTAAGCAGCAATACCACTTTGTCTCAGTCCCACCTCCAGGTAGTTAACAGTAGTTCTGATGAGGAACCAGGCCAGACAATTAGCACCCCTCTCCCATGCTACAGGGCTAGACAAAACACAGTTGCTGCCCTATAAAGTTAATGGCTTAAAACAACACATACAAGATAAGTAGAAATGATTCCCCAGTGAAATAATTAAAAAAGAACTAAAACCAGCAATGACCAGGTTCTACGCTGAACTGAAACTGAGTATTCCCTCCTCACCACCAGAGACAATCAGCCACACCAGCAAACCCCCGCAGAAGCACTCAGCTGCACCTACAAAATCCCCCAAGCAGGTAACTTTCCAAATGAATCCAGAAAAAAACAATGTTTGAGGTGGACCAGGACAATATACAGATTCAATACACATACATACATTCATAACAATACATATCCAGTACACAGTGAAATTATATATACAGTATATGCATGTTTAATTTCAGTACATAGTGTAACTTGTACACGCAATATGCATGACAGCGCACAGAGTAAGTAATGCTCACATCAGTATACAGAGGGACAGGATCCAATCAGGGAATATGATGGGGACAATATACTAGAGTAACACAGGCAGTCAAAATAGCATTGGAGTAATAGTCAGGTACATAGAGCAGCATGTACATTAACATGGAGTTTGATGGGAGCCTTGAGAGAGAAGAACACAGGGTATTAACAAAGGAAGATAATGTGGGGGTAGCCTTGGAGTATTCATAAAGGGGGAAAGGGAGGGCAAAAACAAAGATGCTTGAAAAGGAAGGGGACCAGTACAGTGAGTCCCTGAAGGTAAGGGGCAAGTGCAACCATTGGGGGAATATTTACCGGCTCCAAGACAGAGCAGGTGTTGTACATTTTGGGTACCCATAGAGAGGGAGGAGGAAAGGGGGTGTGGTAGATAGCAGATTCCAGGGGTACTTAGTGGCTCTGAAACATGGTGACACAGCGCTGATCAGGGGAAGCAGTTACATGACTCCTTGACAGAGTGTACATACAGCATTTTGAATGCTGAGAAATTATAGGGCAGACCAAGTTTCAAGGATTTTTGCAAGTTGTTCCATAGTTAAGATAGTGCGTAGCTTATAGATGATCTACCAAAATATGATTTGACTTTGGGTACAGCAAATTTTCTCCCTTATATGGTCTTTTAGATTCCTATGAATTGGATAAATCCATTTTCTCTTTCCCTTTCAGTTTACTATATTCTAGCAGAACAGGGGGTACAGTAAGTCTAATATTGTCACCAGAAATACATGCTACAGGGAGTAACCTACTAGGAAAATCTTTCCAAAAATTCATCAAAATTCCAAATCTTAATCTACAAATTGCTCTCATATGTGCCACGTTCTCTCAAAACAAGTACTTCTCAGTTATGAAATTCCTTTTGCTCTCTTTCATTACATTAAATTCTTGGGAGTCATGAATTGCTGCAAGGTCTCTATGTACTGCAATATCCACAATTCATTGTATTGTTATTTTCATGAAATTATATTCACATTGCAGTTCAAAAATATAGTTTTTTTAAGCCCATATCTAAAAACAACCTCATTTAGTCTGCCACATCATGTTTGCTCCTTTTTTAATTGTTTTGCCTCTACCTAGCAGTTATAAGTTAAGCGATCTGCTGGATCAGTTATTGTTTCCATCCAAAATGCTATATTTCTTTTCATGATTCTTGAGAATATATCCAGTGTACCTGTCTCAGCCTGTATGTCTGCATCAAATGTTGATCCTGGTACCCCAGTAGTACTTTCAGAAATGTTTTTTGTAATACCTCCAGTTCATATAGATTACAATTAAGACACCAGACTTCAGAGCCTTATGATAATTGAGAGGTCACTTTTGCCTCAAAACAACTTCTTTTTTGTGGCAGATACAGTATGAGTTTTTGGCAAATGTATGCGAAAAATAATCAATTGCCAAGGTAGATTTTATGGCCACGTCTTTCACCTTTTTGATATGATTTTTCCAGCTCTGTCTTCTATTAAACCAGACACATAGATAACAGAAATCTACTACTTTCTGTATTGTTATGTTCTTTATGGTCCAAGACCTTAAATCTTTCTTATTATTCCCAAATACCATAATCTTTGGTTTTGATATATTAAGGTCCATGTCTAACTTTTTTAATGGACCCATGGTTGTCTTTATTCCCCACTTTAGTCACAATTGGGTTTGAGACAAGATTACGGTTTCATCTGCATATAGCAGACTTTTAATCTGTATATAATTTACAGATAGCTCAAATATATCTACTCCTTGTAAATCATTGACTAAAATCTCTCTCTCTCTCTCTCTCTCTCTCTCTCTCTCTCTATATATATATATATATATATATATATATATTAAACAATGCTGGAGCTAGTAGACAGCCTTGTTTTATTCCTGTTTTTATTATAAAAAGGGTCCATTAATGCTCTATTCTTTCTATATCTTATCACTAGTATCAAAATATAATTTTATTAATGACAAAAGCTTATCATTTATATTCTTCTGTTTTAATCTATTCCACAATTTCTCTATTTATCCTGCCAAAGGCAGCTTTTATATCAATAAAGGCCACGTATAGCTTTCTTTTCTTAACTGTAACATACTTATCAATTATTTATATTGGGGTAAAAATCAGATCTAATGTGTACTTCCCTTGTCTAAAGCATGCTTGATATATTGACAAGTAATTGGATTCTTCAAGCCATTGTTGTAATTTTACCAAAGGTAGCCTATTAAAAATCTTCAAGTGAATGCATTGTAATGTACAGTAATTGGCCAATAATTCTGTGTATCTGCTTTTATTCCCTTTTTTTGGATGGGCACCACTATCCCTAACCTCCAATTATCAGGTATAACTTTATATTTAGTGATAAAATTAAATAATGGAGTAAGTAATTCTGCCCACCAACTGCTGTCTATTTGATATATCTCTGCAACCATTCTACCAACCCCAAATACCTTGTTGTTCTTTTGTGCATATATAGCCCAGGCAACTTCCGCCATCATAAAATCATACCATCCACTTGTATCTTTAGATATCCCATTGTTTCCTGGGCCTTATTCATGTCTTCTGTCTGGCTTACAATTTGGTTAACCCTTTATATCTTTTTGAAATGTGTTAACGAATCCTTTGGGTGTATAAGTGCTTTCAGAGTGCATCTTTGATTATCTATGCCATATGCAATTAAACTCCAAAAAGTTGTATTATCCTTTTGTTTTATAGCTTGTTGTATCATTTACCATAAGAAATAATTATATCTGGCTTTTTTTTCCAATAAGTCAGCATTCTGTATTCTTTCTTAAGATTCAAAAATGCTACTCTATCTCCAAAGAGATCAGATTTCTTCATTCTTCTCCCTTGTGCAAATACTAGCTTTCCCATCTAAAAGCATTCTACAGTAGGGCAAACTATTTTGCCTCAATTTTTCTCTTACCTTTTTTGTTAAAGTACTAATTATTCTCAATTTTCTTTAGCAGTTTGAAGCATCTGGTAGAAAACGTTTCCCCTGTACTTGCTGTTCTAGTAAATTTATACCATTTTGATTAATAGTATATTTTTCTTCTGAATTCAATATATCCAAAATAGGCATTCACATATATTGGGTCCGCTTTATCTTTTTATGGTTGTGTCTTTGCATATGTCATCTGATTCGTCCCTATTCAGCATATTTTCTATATTTATCCTCCTGTCCTTCTAGCACAGTATACCATGTGTTGCACAAACATGATACCCATTGAATAACATGTATAGCACTACCGCGCAATGATGTGTGGTCTGCGGTACCTATATACCTTTGTATGACTACCAGTGTATTTGTTAAAAAACATATAAATGAGTGTGTAGGACATATATACATATACTGTATATATATATATATATATATATATATATATATATATATATATATAGAGAGAGAGTGTGAGAGAGAGCGCGAGAGAGGGATAGGAAGGGAGAGAGGGAGAGATGGAGACATGGATATATATATATATATATATATATATATATATATATATTTATATATATCATCCCTTCAGTCTGGGAGAAATACCAAACGATTGGAAGCATACTATTGCAGTGCCAATTTTTAAGAAAGTAAGCAAAACTCAGCCATCAAATTATAGGCTGATTAGTTTGATGCTGGTTCTAGGAAAAGTGATGGAAAAGATACTAAGGGATCACATCACTGACAGGATAATACAAGATGGGAAGGTAGATAATAAACAATATGGTTTCATGCCAAAGAGATCTTGAGGCACAAACTTTATAATATTCTGTAAACCAATTAGTGAACTGTTGGATCTAAATATCCCCAGTGATGTGGTCTACCTTGATTTTTAAAGGCATTTGACCAGGTGCCACATGGGAGGCTGGTAGAGAAGTTGAGGACCGTGGGTCTGGATGAGAAATTGGTAAAATGGATTAGAGAATGGTCAAAAGGAAGAACTCAGGTAGTTAAAATAGGTGATTCTTTGTCGCGTGCCACAAGAGTGACCAGCAGAGCACCCCAAGGATTGGTCCTGGGACTGACAATTTTTCAGTTAAATGTGTCAGACTTACATACTGATATTAGCAGCAATATCACAAAGTTTGATGATGATACAAAGATGGGGGGGGGGGGACCAGCTTTCACAGATGAGAATATATCCATGTTACTAAATGACCTGACTAAAATCTTTAATTGGTCAAATGTGTGGGGTATGGCATTTAACACAGAAAAGTGCTGTTACGCATTTCAAAAAAAATGACTAGGAAGCATCAGTATTATCTGGGCAGTACTATCTTATCCAGTGTAGATCAAGAAAGGGATATTGGAATAATTGTTGAAGCAGATTTATCTTTTCCAGTACATATCAAATCGATCTGTAATAAAGCCTATAGTATAATAGGAAATAAAAAGAGGAATATTAGTAGTAGAAACAGAGATGTTATGGTCCTTCTGAATCAGACTCTGGTGAGGCCGCACCTGGACTACTGACCATAGTTTTGGTCATCAGCTTGCAAGGGGCAAATAATAGCACTGCAGAGGGTACAATGTAGATTTACCAAGTATATTTATGGCATGAAAGGGCTGGATTACAATAGTAGATTAATATTCTTAGGACTGTATAGTCCCAAACAGAGGAGGCAGTGAGGAGATCTTTGTATGCATATGGGTTTGGAACACAAGAAAAATATACATAACACCAGGGAACATGACATGTGATTAATTGGGGGAAGAAACAAAACTAACCACAGAGGGTCATATTTTACACAAAGAGTGGTGACATACTGGAATGCATTGCCTTATCAAGTAGTTCAAGATAAAAACATTGGTGCATTCAAAAGATTATTGGATAACCACATGCTGAACAAGAACTAATATGCCACAAGTAGTGGGGGAATAGGCAAGAAGGACTGTTGTCTGTTCCTATTCTTACTTACCTTAGTAACCTTAGAAAGGTGAGGTTTCCTGTCTTCCCAATAAAACTGTAAAAGAATGGATGCAAACTGTTTCTGCCAAGAATCCTCTATTTTGAAAGGAAGATATTAAAGAACAAACAATAACTTAGGCAGGAAAATCATCTGTATTGCTTGTATTTTACCCCAAAGAGAGAGACAGAGGTGACCCCATTGAGCCACATCTGATTTTAATTGGACAAGTAACAACTGAAAATTCAAGAAAGGCCAATCAGCCATCCAGGGAGAAATAAGACCTAAGTACATCATAGGATGAGAAGACCAGCACAACCCTGGGACTGGTAAGGAGAGTACCACCAAGGGACCATTCATAGGCATCAACTCTGTCTTGCCCCATTTATTTTTTAATCCAGGCAAGGTGGAAAAACAACTCAGCAGATCAATAAGTATGGGAAAGGATATTGCAACATTTGTTAGAGTCAAAAGAATGTCATCGGCAAACAACATTGCTTTATTTTCATGCTGACCAACATGAAATCCTGTTATACTTGGGGATTCCTGCATTTTTTGTGCCAAGGGCTCAAATGCCAACACAAACAAAGCTGGACAAAGGGAGTAGCCCTACGGGGAACCACTTTCCAAGCAAAAAGTAGGGGAAATTTTCCCATTTGTGAGAACCGCTGCTCAGGGGACAGAATAAATAGCTTGGACCCATCAAATAAAATTAAAGCCACAGCCAAATTTATGAAGGACCTCTAGAAGATATGCCAATTTGAGTTAATCAAATGCCTTCTTTGTATCTAAGATGATTACCACAGACCAAATAGAGACCCCACCAGACATCCAAAATAGTCTGATAACCGCCAAATGTGATCTGCTCCATCTCCTTCCCCCACAGAACCAGTCTGGTCAGGATGCACCAAACCCAGCAAAACTTTAGACAACTGACCCACGAAGATTTTTGCTAATACATTATAAATCATGTTGAGGAGTGAGATGGGGTGGTAACTGGTGCGCTGATAGGAATCCTTCCCTTGCTTGGGCAAAACTGTGATATTTGTATCATACATAGTTGAAGGAAGTTCCTCAACCTTCCAACCCTCTTCTAAAACCTCCGCCAGCAACAGTCCCACCAAGTCTCCCACTGCTTTATGAAACTTGACTGGAAACACATCTGTTCCTGGACTTTTTTTTTTTTACTTTTGTTTTTACCAGGTGAGACACACTAAGCTGAAAGCTTGTTTTCAGGTGCAACCTGAGAGCACAGGGAAGTTAAGTGACTTGCTCAGGGTCACACAGTATGCAAGTGGGAGCTGTGGGATTCAAACCCTGGTCTCCAGGTTTGCAGCTCAGAGCCTTAAACCACTACGCTATACTGCCTTTGGCCCCCCTTCAACTGTTGCCCTGCTGCTTGCACTTCTCGAGTGTAATAGGTTTCTTCAACTCCTGTCTCTGCTCCTCTGTAAGCCGAGGGAAAGTAATAGATTCCAAAAAGCCACAAATATTCCTCGTTGACCCACCATGTACCCTTTTGGAAGTATTAAGTTGACTATAACAGTCCCTAAAAGCTGAGCTGATCCCCCTCCAAATCCAAAACTAAGCGGTCGTCGTTCCTTACCCCAGGTAGGAGATATAGCGAATTTAAATTTCGCAAGTAAAGGGCCCGCATTGTCCTACGAATAAAATATACATTATATATTCTTATCTTTATTCTTTATACTATAAACACTTGAACAAGTCATCATATATATGTTTACAAGAAGCTGGACAGTGTCTGCACTCACAGGACATTACACTACACACATGCAGTTTACCACAATATTATTGCATTGCTCAGTCCTGCTTTTTAACAAACACGTCACGATACCACAACAGTAAGTAAACATTACTGAGGCTCCAAAAATATTGTTTTTTGGAAATAGACATTTTGAAGTTGGAATATAACTAAGAATGGAATTAATTAATGGCTCAGTCAGAGTTTGGCACAGTGTTCACACTCACACACAGTCACCAGAATTAAAGTACATCTCTAAAATGCTACTGTCTTGTGTCCAGAAAATTCCACAGTGCTGACAAAGTGAAATGAGAGCATAACAAGAAATGCAAAGTGTCCCAGAATTAATGTCACACTCAGTCATGCGTGCAGTGGTCACACACAGTCACCAGAATTAATGTTCATCCCCAAAATGCTACTGTCCTGTGCCCAGAAAATTCCCGTCTCCAGAAGAAGAGAAATGAGAGCATAAAATGGAAAGAAAAGTCTCCATTAATTCATGCCACACTCAGTCATGCATGCACACATTCCAATAAGAACTACAGTATGTCCCCTACTGCTGCTTTTGGAATTTCATGTAATGCTTTTGACCTGACTGGGCTAATGCACAGTGTCTTGCCAAATGATTTGCTAGAAGGATGACCCGACCATTGAGTTAACCATCCATGATGATGTGATAATGCTGTTGGTTGCCCAATATCTGCTGCACTGAACCCCCAACAGGAAGGATGCCCTCTGTGTGTACACTAATACTACTCTTGGTAAGTTAATGTACCTGGCACAATCATGGTTTTCCATAGAACCTGAGTCGGTCTTAAATGTTCATATCCTTATTTACCTATCTATCTGTAATATATTTTTATATATATATATATATGTAATCATTGCTTTTTTTTTTGTATCACAGGTCATATAGTCAAACTTGGGGTGTGTATTTCTTGGCTTGATGAGGAATTTACGCATTGGAATACCGTCAAGTCAGTGAAGGTAAATATTATTTTTCTTTTGGGGCATTATTTTAAAAAGTTAAAAAAGATTTATCAATGTTTTGTCCATCTCTACAGGTCTTTAGCGTATCTTCAGAATTGAAAAAAAAATTAACTGCTGTGATTCATGAAGAACATGATTTGTCTCTTGATGGGTGTCTGGTGTGACATGACTAATGTTGATAAACGGTACAGAAACGTGAATACCTACAGCTGTACTTCCCTGACCTGGCTGTACCACACAAAACTATCCCGATCTGAAAACTCATATCAGTGAGTACAATGGTGATTGAAGCCAATACCTGAGATACTACAAAACAGACTTACATGCAACTAACTGCGAAAAAAACTTTTTGTGATTCGTGACGTGATCGTGAATCATAACTGTGAAGATGAAGAACGTGATTTGTCTCAGAGTTGGAGTCATGATGAGTGTCTGGTATGACATGACCAATGATAATAAACTGTACAGGAATGCAAATACCTACGGCTGTACTCCCCTGAACTGTACCACACAAAACTGCCCAATTTGAAAATTCATATCAATGAGTACAATGGTGATTGAAGCTGAGACCCGAGACACTACGAAGAAGGCTTAAATGGAACTAACTACAAAAAAAGTACAGTTTTATGATTCATGAATCATGACTGTGAAGATGAAGAACGCGATTTGTATCGTGAGTGACTCGTGATGATCTCTCTGACTTAAAAACGCACATCAATGAGTACAATGTTCGTGCAGAGATACGCACCACACCAGTACTCTGAAGGGAAGCGAAACAAACTGTGACTTAAGTTACAGATGGAGATTGGGCCCTAAAGAGATGCAAATGCACAGACAGATTAAGATTGTGCTGTGCACTCAAGAGATGCAGACACAAAGGCACAACAACACCTAACCAGTGCTCACAAGTCATAAATCCAAATCTGGAAAATTACCTTTGGCTGGTTGGGGCGGGAGGGGTAGTGCACTGCAGTAACAGTCCACTACCAGTGAAGATACCACAAAGCAGTACAAAAAAATCACATAGGTGCAGTGGATAGCAGGTTCACACTGCTGCAATTACTGTGTGGCACAATAAAATGTGTCTAATTTGATGGCACACATCACACACGCAGTCTCACACACACACACACACACACACAACAAGTAATGCACAGGAAAGTAAAACTTCATTAATATAATCAAATATTTTAAACACACTGAAATGATGTGCTGCTGCACCACAACAATCAGCAAAAAAATGCAAAAAATTAATTAAAATATTACTGTGTGTACATTAACACAGTAAAACAAGAAAAATATAACCAAAACAGAAAGGCTACCTTTTTCACCCAGTTAATCTACCTACACCACAGATACGCCCCTACCCCAAAGCACACTTCAGGTGTCTGTCAGTGCACAGACTGAATGTTCTAAATTAATATTCAAAATCCACACACAAACAATAAACAATTGATGACATGAGCACAGGAGGGTTTTCTACAAGCAATGTACTAAATTTTGAGCAAATAAATGACTCAAAAAGGCTTTTTTAACAGCTTTTAGAGCTCTTGAGAGTAAACTGTCTCATGTCCACCTACCACTACACAACACACTACACAGAACTGAGGCTGTGCAGAACAATCTAGAGCCAACGTGAACTGCAATCCCATGAATCACTGCAAAATTCACCTTGGAGCTCAATTACAAGGTGAAGTGATGCAAAGTACTTTGCTTTCTATGTACTTTACATTAAAATTGATGCAGAAGTGGTTGGGGGAAGGTGGAGTAACACAAAGTCATTGGTTTCGATGGACTTCACTATCCTCATTATGACGTGAAGTACTCTGCTTTGCGATGTGGACTACTTTACGGATTCCACATCACTTCGTGAATCGCTTTGCGGAACAAATTTTGGCCACTTTGCCCACCTCTAACCCAAGGTATCTGACTAATAGCCTCCATCTGCTTAAGATGATGTGCCAGCAAATGGCCCACCTTTTCCTCTCCCCCCCAGTAAGCCTGACAAGTCCGAAAAAAGATCAAATTCTGCTTGCTGATTATTTTCTTCTTCCATTGTTTAACCAGGAGAGACACACTAAGCTGAAAGCTTCTTTACAGGTGCAACCTGGGAGCACAGGGAAGTTAAGTGACTTGCTCAGAGTCACACAGTATGCAAGTGGGGGCTGTGGGATTCAAATCTAGGTCTCCACATTTGCAGCTGAGAGTCTTAAATCAATGCGCTATACGCCATATATATTATTAAGAGAGTGTATCTGAAACTGAAGGTCCCGAATCCTCTGGATCAAGGAGGGATCTCCAGACTTGCTTTATGCTGCTTCTTAAGGAGGCCTTACTTAGCCTCCTTAGCAAGAAGCCTGGCTTAACGTTCCCTCTTGTACACAGAAGAATAAGCTATAATACACCCCGGAGGTACACTTTCAAGCCTTCCCATGCCCACTTTGGAGCAGTATCTGCAGCATGGTTAATTCTAAGATACTCCTGGATTTCTTTCCTAAGCCATTCTTTAAACTGAGGGTTACAATGCCATTGTGTATCTTAGGATTCTCTCTGACCCACACAAGAAACAAAGGTAAGCTGAGAATGGTCTGAGATTACCATGGGCTCGATCGTAGCTGCCAATGTAGTTTGAAGCAGAGGCAGGGAAATCAAAAATAAATCAATTCTGTTGTAAGTCTGATGTACCAAAGAATAATACTTATAATCCCAGACATCAGGATATCAAACCCTCCAGACATCCCAGAGCCCATGATCATCTTGCAACTTTGTCAAAGCACAGGAACCTGGGATTATTAATCTGTTTGGGTTACCACTACAGTTAAAAACAGGGTTAAAAACGTCATTGTAACCCCCAAGATGAGTGCCCCTCCCCATTATTCTGAAGAATCTGTGAAAGTTTATGAAAAAAAGGTGGGTTATCAACGTTTGGTCCATACACCAAGACCAGAGTGTAACATTTACTCTCTAAAGTGCCAGTAACCAATACCCATCTCCCTTGGAGGTCTCTAATGACCAACATGGTAACCCAGTTTACCTCCCTGGTCAGTAATATCATGACCCCTCTCTGTTTTAAAGTGACCCATGCAGCATAGACCTGCCCCTTCCAGCCAACCTTACATTTTTCCACCTCCTTCTGTAGCAAATGGGTCTCTTGCAGGAATACTATTTGCCCTCCTAACTTCTTTAAATGAGCCAGAACCCATTTACGTTTAATAGGGCTATTAATTCCCTGCACATTCCAAGAAATTACCTTGTATAACAACATGAAACAAGCATTTGTCAATGCCGAATGTTTGCTTGCTGGCATTGGCAGTGGTAGTGTAGAAGTTACAGAGCTGCGTAATAGGAATGGCAGTGAAGTATTGAACTGAAGCCAACCCCACCACCACCCTGCAGAGAGTGACAGGCATTGGGGTGTGCATTTGCGTTGTCAGGCATAACGGCCACGCCATTTCACCACACCCCACCCTGCAGACACTGGCAAGTGTCACGATGTTCCTTGGGGTCTTTGGCCCTTATGCGCACTCCATTTCATTAGGAAATATGGTGAGATGGGTGCGATATAGGAGAATGGGGTGAAGTTTGGGGCCGAAGAGTCCAAGGCATACCTTGATGCCTCTCACTGACTGCAGGGTGTGGAATGGTATGAGCATCACAGGCAAGAATCCCAAGTCACACCCCTGATGCCTGTCATTCTCTACAGGGTTGAACGTTATGGTTGGAAACCCTAATACCTCAGGCATTCGTTGGTATTTTCACTCCAAATTTTCAACATGTTTTTTTTGTGACCCCCACCTCATGAACGGGGGAATATCAGTTTGTTAGCGGAAAGCTGCTTATGCACAGTGACTACGGCATTTAGTACCACAGGTGCAAAAACATTCCGAACAGGATGTAAAAATGACATCTGTACTGTTCATGGGGAGGTGTAAAAATGGCAATGTTGCAAATCTGTAGTAAAATATTTAAAAATGGTGGCGATCCGCGCGTACATAGAAACTGTGCAACGCACACCCGTAATATAATTAGGTTGGGGATTTTTTACAGCAGATTGTCAACTCTGGCATTTTGGTGCCTCCGATCATGCACAGTGTCACTGTGATTTTCTTTATCTGTGCCGAACAATGATTTCCCACAGCGATCATGCATCTCTGCGCTGAAAGTGTGGAAACACACTTCAGCCATGTTGTGAAAAATGACAGCTGTACTGTTCATAAGGAAGTATGGAAAAATGGCACTGGTGAAAATCTGGACTGAAAATATTACAAAGTCATGAACTAGCGAGGGTGCGTGGAAACTGGGCAATGCTCACTTGTAACACAGTCATTTTATGGACTTTTGTCACCAAATTTTCAACATAGCCATTTTAAGACCTCTGCTCATGAACAGTGTAACTGTGATTTTCTTAATCTGTCCTAAACATTGCTTTCACACACCATGTGAGAAAACACATTTTGGGTGACATATGAAAAATTGCAGCTGTACTGTTCATAAGGAAGTGTAGTAAAATGGCAATGTTGAAAATCTGGAGTGAAAATATTAAATTTTCAAACTTACGAGCATGCATAGGAACTGTGCAACACACGCTCGTAACACAGTCATTTTTAGGAATTTTTTCACCAAATTTTAAACATAGCCATTTTTAGACCTCTGCTCATGAACAGTGTCACTGTGATTTTCTTAATTTGTCCCGTACATTGATTTCGCACACAATCGACTGCGCCACTGTGCGCTACATGGGCGGAAACACGTTTTGGGTCAGATGTGAAAATGACAGCTGTACTACTCATAAGAAGGTGTGAAATGCAATGTTGAAAATCTGGAGTGAAAATATTGAAAATTCGCTAACTTGCGAAAGTGCGCTTGGAACTGTACATGACGTCAGAAACAGTCATGTTTTGAATTTTTCACCAAATTTTCAACATAGCCATTTTAAGACCTCTGCTCATGAACAGTGTCACTGTGATTTTCTTAATTTGTCCCGTACATTGATTTCACACACCGACTGCGCCATTGTGCGCTACATGGGCGGAAACACATTTTGGGTCAGATGTGAAAAATGACAGCTATACTACTCATAAGAAGGTGTGGTAAAATGGCAATGTTGAAAATTTGGAGTGAAAATATTGAAAATTCGCAAACTTACGAGTCTGCGTAGGAACTGCGCAATGCTCGCTCGTAAAACAGTTATTTTTGGGAATTTTGGCACCAAATTTTCAACATGGGGTTTTTGGGACCCCTTATCATGCATGATGTCACTGTCATGGCATTATTCAGGCCCAAAGGGTGATTTCACGCAGTGACTGTGAAATCACCCTTCGGGCCCGAATAACTTCATGACAGTGACATCATTCATGAGAAGGGGTCCCAAAAACCCCATGTTGAAGATTTGGTGCAAAAATTCCCAAATATGCCTGAGATATGTAACAAAGTTGAAACCCCCCTATCTAGCCCATTATACAGCTTACCGGCATTTCCTCAGTTCGCGGTCGGCTTTGAAGAGTGCAGACGTGTTCCCGGTCCACCGAAGATCGTCGCGCCGGAGTCCGGAGGTAATATGGGGTGAGGGGGTGGGGAGGCTGAGCGCAGTGGGTGGGTGCGGGTTGTGGAAGGGGCTGGGAGATACGCTGGGACCGCTTTTTCTTTGCAGGTAAAAAAAAAGAACGATGAGGGACGCTTTGCCACGCTGGGGTGGGCTCCACCATGGCACAAGGACGTTGGGGGCTTATTCAGCCGACGGGATTCGCACCTCGGGGCGTCAGTGAGGATTGCCACGCTGGGTGGGCTCCCAGCGTGGCACTTAGTACTGTGGGGGTACAAGTGGAGCCGACGGGATTGGGCACCCCGCCAGCTATATCATTACTTGCCATGCTGGGTGGCACCCAGTGTGGCATTTTCAAAGGCTTTGGGGAGGCGGGGAACGAGCACAGCCGATGGGGATTGGGCACCCCGCCGGCTATTCAGTGTAATGTGCGCAAGGGGTGGGGGGCCGCGACGCCTGCATGGTGTGTGTGTGTGTATGGGGGAGCTGTGCATGAGCAGGCGATATCTTATCGCTGCTCACTCAAGCGTAGCTCCCCCTTTGAACTGTATGCCACTGCATTTTGGAGCTTGTCATAGACAGCTCCAGCATGCATTGGCTTACAGGGGCCGCGCCTGTCAACACACTGACTGAATTGGAGGAGGAGGTGACACCTCCGAAATCTCCGATGATGGCACTATGTTTCTTGCACATGCGTGCAAGCAAACATAAAAAGAGTCTCACCAAACTGGGTGCAGCCATGTCCCTTTACCCCCTGCCCACAAGTAGCATACCACCACAGTGAGATTGTAACAGTGAAGACCATCACAGTGACAAATCTCACCAGGTCGCTGTGATGGTCCGCTGTTCACCGACACTCTGACTCCCGATGTTTCACCTCCCACCCTGAACCAACTCCAAATTGGAGTTGGTTATTTAGATATGGGGGATGTGGGGGGCAAAGCCCCCTGCAGAAAAACACTTCATCCTGATGGGAACAATGTTGACAGTTGGCATTGTTCCCATTGCTGTTCAGGATGTCAACAACCTTGTTGTCGATATTCTGACATGGAACCCTCCCCACAGCAGCACATACAAGTAGCAATAAAGAGAAAAAAAAAGCACAATGTTCTTAACAACCATAAAAGTAAAGCAAAATACCCACAACATATATACAGAGAAAATAGAAATAACAGTTCATTCAACACACTGCCTCATGTGCTGGGTATGCATGGGGCCACTGCTTCCACCCACAGTACCCCTCAGAAAGCAGAGCCCAATTTCCCCACCCATGGTGATTAATATGAAGGGCCCACCAATCCCCAAAGATACCAAGCTAATGCCACTATCAGGGGAGCCCTCTCCCTAAGGGCTTACACCTCTCACTACATTACATACAGAAAGGGGAAAGCCAGTATCCAACTCAAATTCCAATGAAAGCTATAAACATTTAAATCTAATCAGAATCCCAGAAGGTGCTCCACAATGTCTGATCCCCCCATCTTAGAGATCAGTCTACAATCCCAGCAATCTCTGCATATGCACTGTAAGACAAATACAGTGTATACAACCAATTCAAAAAGAAGAGGTGCCAGAGGAGCAAACCAACCATGAGAAAAACCCCAAATAATACAAACAGACTCCCTCCACTCTAAGACAACTATAATGCTAGGATTCCTCCATCCCTTATTTCTGACAAATGCCACTTAATCTCAGTAAATACCCAGTAAATAAAGTAAGAAGTATTCCTCTGGCTACTTGTTACAAGAAGAATATAGCCACACACACACATCCAGGCCTCAATGCCCCAACAGTCCTATTACACTGACTATCATTAAATACAAACTAGGGCAGGGCAGCTGTTCCATAGGCATGAGGAAGAAATTACTACACTGGAATAAAAGCAGAAATCCTCAGTCCATCATGTCTTCATCCACTGTGGGTGGACATGATGAGGGATGCTGAACCACAGCCTAACCATTCTTTAGGGAGGAATTTCCCTGCAGCAGCGTCCACTGGGGTTTAGGTGCCTGTGCTCTCCAGGGCCTCACCACAGAGTCCTCTGATGATACACTGGAGAAATTGCTGAGCCGCTGCTGGGGTCTCAAAAGATTTCAGATGATTCTGATAGAAAACATGTAGAATAACTGGAGGAGCAAGAAAGCATCTAATCTGTTTCTCTCAGGCTAACTACCATACACGATCAAATGTTTTCTGGCACTCTAATACCCATTTTGGACAATTTGGTCAGAAAAACAGATGAGCACCTTGCCACCAAACCTCTTTCAAGGATCTGGCCCCTTTCAAAATTGCCTCCTGGTCTGTGTACCTTAGCAGTTTAAACACCACAGGCCACAGGCATGCTGAGTCCCCTACTGGGCCTCCAGGAACACTATGAGCCCACTCAATTTCCAAAGTGGCTCCATATCCAAATGTAGCCAGAGGGACAAGTGTGTCTGTAGAAATTATGCCATGTTGCCTCCTTCTGAACCTTCCAGGAGACCAAAGAGTCTAACATTGCTCCTTCCACTTTTCAACTCCTGGTTGTCTATCTTATCCCACAAAGCATGGATCTCCCATTCAGCTAGGCAAAGCCGACATTCTACAGGATGAGCCCAGTCTTCCAACTGTCTAATTCTAGATTCCGTCTGTCCCACATAATGTGCTAGAGCTTCCACTGATGCCCGAAGCACTGTCAGGGTGACTGTTATATTATTGAGATCCGCTCGAATACCACCCATAAATGCCTTAATTTCACTCAGTTCTCTGGCCACAAGGCTAGTCTTGGACTCCTTTTCTATTTTTGTGTCAGGCCCTGTGCTATGCCCATCATCAGGAGGTGGAGGGAGAGGCTGATAATTTATATTTCTTTTTCACTAAAAGCACTGAGTTTGTCACTTTCTGGATTTCCTGCCATATCAAATCCTTGGTGCAACAAACAGAAAAACAAAGTCACCACATGAGGGGCATAAAAATCAAAATAAAACCTGCCATGAAGTGGAGCTACAGTAGTCTTGCTGAACTCAGGTTGGCTGCATCATGTGCCCCCCCCCATCATCCAAATTTCAATGATTTCCTGTATCTTTTGGGATACTTCAGACCCCAACATTAACATTTCCACATATCAGTTTTGTAACCCCTTGATAATTCAATTGGATGTTTATAATTAATTCCTTTAAAGCAGCAAGATTTTTTTTGGTAGGGAATTTGCTGGAGAGTTGTACAATATATTTGTGTGTGTGTATATTAGGGTTACCACCTGTCCCTATTTTCGCAGGACAGTCCTGATTTGGGCAGCTGTGTCCTGCAGAAAAACATGAAAAATGCTAAATGTCCTGACATTATAGTTGAGAAAATATTTTCTGATTTTCCTCTAAATGTTGCAAAAAATTATAATACCTTAACTAAAATACCTTAAAATAATATAAAACACAAGAAACAACTGAAAAACTACAACACATAGTCTTAATTCTGATTATTTAGTGAAAACATGTCTGTTGCATTGGTCGAGATGACATATTGTCCTGCGAAAAATCCAGTTTCAGCATGAAATGTCCCACTTTGGGCTTCTTAAAAGGTGGTAACCCTAGTGTATATATATATTATGGTAGCACGGTAGTGCTACCATAGTTAGGGTTGAGGAGCCATTTCTATGTTAAACCCCAAAACTTTGCACCTTAATAACTTTGGAACCGTTTGATGGATTTGCCTGAAATTTGGAATTTATGATCAACAACCATAGGCCTTGGGATCTGCCAAGTTTTGTACTGGTTGGATATACAGCTGCGGAGTTATTAAGTGTGATCTATGCGCGCGTTTACGCTTTTCTGGAATTCTGTGGTCGCATCTACAGGTCGTACGGTTTGCGTGACCGGCCCAAAATCTTCAGGGAATGTGCAGCCAGGGTCCCCAATGTGCCTTTTGAAGATTTCGTGAAAAAATATTAAACGGTTCAAAAGTTATTCAAAAAACAGTTTCCCATTATAAGTCAATGGGAAAAGTTAACAAAAAGTTCAACACTTTCGCAAATGCATTTTTACTTTCGCAAATGGGCCTGTTACTTTCGCAAATCGGCCATTTTGTTTTCAGTTGGTGATCAGAAAAATGGTTGGCATTTAAATTTGGGACCCTCTAGCAACCTTATTTTTTTGTATTCACCTAGTCTCGCCCTGAGGATGATTGCCATGTCTTTATTTTGTAAAACACCCCAGAAATATGTTTTTCAAATTTCTGAAAAGTACTTTCAAGAAATTACTGTTCATTTTAAAAGTGTCGCAAATTTTAGAAGCTTGAAATTCTACAGTAATTTTCTAGTCTGTGGAAAATGACAGCAATTCTTGGCACTGCACTGCAAAATAACTGTTGGGAGTTTTGGGCTGAAATTTGAGGAACGCAGCCGACATCTCACATATGTGCCTTTCAGTGTTGTATTGAAAAATATTACACGCGGCAAAGTTATGGCACTCCAAAGTTGACAGTTTTTCCCATAGGATAACAATTGCTCCAAGCATTACAGGAATCCTTTGGCACCCTGCTGCAAAATAACGGTTTGGTCTTTTTCCTGAAATTTGAGGAAGACAGCCAACAGTACACAGATGTGCCTTTCAGTAGTTTGGTGAAAAAATATCACATGGCGGCAAAGTTACGGCACTCCAAAATTGACAGTTTTTCCATAGGATAACATTACGGCGCCCGACACTTAACAGAAATCATTTGGAGCCCTGCTGCAAAATAACGGTTTGGTCTTTTTTTCCTGAAATTTGGAGGGAAGACAGCCAACAGCCCACAGATGTGCCTTTCAGTAGTTTGGTGAAAAAACATTACAGGGAGGCAAAGCTATGGTGCTCCGAACTTTTCTTTTTTCCATAGGATAACATTATGGCGTTAGCCGCGCCTTTCAGGGCCCGTATCTCGGAAACGGTGCGAGATACGGACTTTACTTCGGAAAATTTCTTAGCCCCTTGATGGGGCTAAGATTTAAATTAGCCAGGACAGTTGTAAATAATATGACTTTTAAATTTTTTTTCGACGTTGTACGGTTCCTGAGATATAATGTATTTAGTATTCCAAGATCTCATTTTCTGCGCCGATACTCATTATTTTGCATACATTATTTGTACTCACTGTCTTTCTCAATGCAGGTTTTGGGGAAAACCAGCCTGTGCGCTTACATTACTGTTACTGTTGCCCTTTCCGCTATGGATCCAGCACCCATTTCACTTACCATTGACGCCTGCGCCACCATGTTGCTATCCTTTATGCTTTCATTTGTGCTATGCTTCTGTTATTTTTGCCATTTCTGTCTACAGTACTGTTTATCTTACTGTTTCACTTTACATCACCATGCCCATTGACATTTCTGTTTGCAGGCACCATGTTACTATGTGACAACACATCACGTGGCAGACCATTCCCGCTCACGCCACCATGTAGGCATCTCTTTCTGTTCTCATTCATGCTTGTGTTACCATGTGCGCCACTGTTAGCATTTCTGTTTAGCTTGCTGTCCCTGTTAGTATGCCACAACACATTATAGGTGAGAGGGCCAAAGGGCCCCACGCCCCCGCTGCATTACGCTCACTATTTCTCGTATCATTCTCAAAAGAAGGGAATTAGAGGCAAAACTCTGTTAATGCATTGATTTAGGTTGTTCCACAGCGACAAAAGTGAGGAGTCTGCTGTTAGGGTTGAAACCCCTTGACCCCCCCCCCACCCCCAACTGGCATTGATTGCGATTGGGATCGTGGGTCCCAACTCTCACCCCATTCTCCTATACTTCTGCTGCTTTACACATGTCATGGGGTGAGAGTTAGGCTGATAATCCCAATGTGCACCCCAATGCCGTGGGGTTGGGGGTGGGGTCCAAGGGGTTTTCAACCCTAACAGCTTAATTTCCTCACTTTTGTCGCTGTGGAACAACCCTAACTAATGCATTAAACGGAGTTTTTGCTCTAATATATATATATATATATATATATATATATATATATATATATAATCACACACACACACACACACACATATATATACATACATACATATACAAAGATTGGCACCTCCAACTTCGAGAGTTCTATGCAGAGGAAGAAATAAGTATTATCTCTAAAAATGCATTCATTTTTCACACCAAGGTTCGTATTTATGAGAGTGTTAACTCTCCATTGTAACATTTCCTCCAGGTGACACCTGGAAATGAGCTCCAGCTTACTGTTCCTATTTTGTTAATCAAATGTCAAATAAATAAATAATCTTGTCCGCCATAAGCCCAAAACGTGGTGCACTGGACATATGTGCTTGTTAATAAATTGACTGTATTCAGACACAAAGAAGTGGACAGATGCAACAAATCAAAAAATTCTTTCCACAGCCACACCAATTGATAAGGTACCAACCTTTTATACTCCACTGGCCAAGCATCACACAAGGGTCCTGCCTTCATGTTGCACTATATAGATGTTTTCCAGTATCCGTCTGAATCCCACAACTGGTATCAGCAGAACTCAACACAAAATTCACCAAATATTTATATTTCGGAATCTTCCATTTTTTTAATAATATTTTTATTTAACCTTGATATTGTTCCCTTATACTTTATTTGTTCAAGTTGCTCATACATGCCATAAAGTCATAATCCTCTGCTTATGGCATTGCAGTCTGTTGCCATGGAAATTGTTCTGATATTACTAGAAAAGGATTATGACTTCAGGGCAGGTATGTGCAGGAGAAACAAATGAAATGTAAGAGCCAAAAGCCAAATGTAAATGTCTTTTTGTAGTAGAGAATGAAATGTTCTGAAATTTGAAATGTTTTAATGTTATGACAGCAAGTCATGCCGACTGTCACTGCCAAAGTGCAGCATCCAGGTAGGGTGGAGAACAAATATGGAAATGAATAGTATCATGGAGGAAACGGTGATTGAGGAGCAGAATAGGTTGCAAATGGTTAAGTTCCTGAGACTGGATGGCTTGCTCCTACTTTTATTCAGGGAGCTGGGTCAGGCTCAGGCAGCACCCCTTGCAGACCTTTTCAACTACTCAGTTGAGAAGGGCACAATCCCAAATGACTGGAGGATAACAAATGTCATCCCCCTGCACAAGAATGAGACCGAGGGACCCAAGGAATTGTAGATTGGTTAGCTTGACTTTCCTTGTTGGAAAGCTGCTTGAAACCATAATCAGGGAGCAACTGGTCAACATCCTGCAGTCCCATTGACTCCAGAACAGGAGGCAGCATGGGTCTGTGAAGAGGATATCATGTTAGACTAAAGCTGTGGATTTCTACAACACCATTTTGGAAGTACTAGGTAATGGCAAGTGCTGAACATTCTTTACTTGGACTGTAGCAAGGCCTTTGAATCTGTACACCAAAAGAGGTTGGTAAAGAAATTACTCTTCATTCACTTCTTCTAAATTCAGTAAGGCAAGGCAATTGAATTTCTATGGCACCCAATCCCTGGGGCTCTGGGTGCCTTACATTGAAAACAGTTAAGATCAGTGCAACACACACATTCTATAAAACATTCTATAAAAACATATACAAAACAACAATAATTATAACAAAAAATAATTCTCAGCATAGTTAAAACTCATGTAATCAGTGCAGGTCAATCGCCCTTTTCAGGAAAGGCCAGATGGAACAGGTGAGCCTTTAGCCCCTATTAAACAGCTCAAATGTCAGGGCCTCCCTGACAGCAGCTGAAAAGGGTTTCCACAGGGTTGGCCCAGAGACACAAAAAGCATGCTCAGGAGATGTTTTGAGCTGAACCCTGGAAACAACAAGGAGGCCCCTGGTTGAGGAGCAGAGGTAGAAAGTGTAAGGAGCTCAGCCAGATAGCCCTGGCCCAGCCCATATAGGGCCTTGTAGGTGAGCAAGCCCACCTTGAAGAGTACCCTCCACCTGACAGGCCACCAGTGCAGAGCCCACAAGACTGGGGTCACATGACTGGACCTAGTCAGGCCATCAGCAACTGAGTTGCTGTGTTTTGTGCTAGCTGCAGCCTGCAGAGGGTTCCTCCAGCGACTGAGAAGTATAACGAATTATAGTAATCATGCCTTGAAGTAACAAAGGCATGCACCAGTGATGGCAGGCCTTCAGGTGGAACTAGGGGCTCAATCCTGGTTATGTTCCTCAAGTAGTAAAAAACACTTTTGACCACAGATGACACCTGAGCTTCAAGCATCAATCTGCTGTCCAGGATAATGCCAAGATCCTGCACCCTAGGGGAAACCATCAAAGGAGTGGATCCCAGAAACAATCCTGTACCCACTCCAGAAGCACTCCCGTCACATCCGTGACCTAGCTCAATCACCAGTACCTCCATTTTGTCCGGGTTCAGTCACAACCAGCTGGAGGACATCCAGTCATTGATCTTATCCAGGCAGTTGTTAATCACTTCCATGGCATTATGTGTTCCAGGGGCAAAGGACAAATACCATTAGGTATTATTTGCATAGCAGTGAAATCCCACACCGTACTGCTGAATGAACTCTCCCAGGGGCAGCATGTATACTGCAAATAACATTGGCAACAAGATCAAACCCTGAGGTACTCCACATGGCAAGAGCTTCAAGGAGGAGGAGAAATTCCCATCACCACCTGCTGCACCCTGCCAGAGAGATAGGACTCAAACCAATTGATGACAGTACTGGTGAGGCCACAGTACTCTCAAAGGCAATCAAGAAGCACAATATGATCCACGATATCAAAAGCTGATGAGAAATCAAGGAGAACAAGAATTGACCTATCTCCTCTATCTCTTACCCTAAGGAGGTAATTTTGCACCCTAACTAATGCTGTTTCAGTGCTATGCCTGGCTCTGAAACCCGACTGGAATGGCTCATAGATATCAAAGGACATTAGGTGTTCTTTGAGCTATTGCACCACTATTTTCTCAACAACCTTGCCCAAAAATGGCAGTTTGGAGATTGGATGGTAATTTGCCAGGATGTCAGAGTCGAGATATGACTTCTTCAAGAAAGGTCTCACCAGAGCGCCTTTCAAAGCCTCCAGAAAGACACCCTTTGACCTCAAACACTGGACAATCCCAGCGAACACCAGGCCAACAGTCCCAAAACATCTCATCCAGAAATTAGTTGGGGCTGGATCCAGTTCACAACAAATGTGCTTAAGTTTTAAAATCACCTTAATGACCTCGGCCACCTCCACTGGTTTAATCTCCTCCCAGACAGACAGAGTGCCTCTGCTCATCTCAGGCTGAACACTGTGAGGCAAAACTTGCCTCACTGATAGGATCCTTGATTGGATGGGAAGATATCCTATCAGAGGAAAAACAGAGCAAACTTCTCACACAAAGTGATTGAAAAGGCTTTTTTCATCTCTAGGGAGACTGGATGCAAAAGTCTGTCCACAGCCTGAAATAGCTTAGATGGTCTGAATTTCCCTGCGTCAATCTGCCTAGACAGGAACTCTGCCTTCTTATGGTTAATTACCCCTTGGTACTCATGATAATGAGCATGCAAGGGCAATTTGGCCTCCTCTGGCAGGGATCTTCACCAGCAATGCTCCAAATTCTGACCCCTGATCTTCATCACCTTGAGATCCCCCTCAAACCAAGGGAATCTCAAGTGAGAGTATTTGAACCATATACAGACTGGTGCTATGGCATTGAGCACTTGGTAGACCACCTTTTTATTGGTGGCCACCGCTTTGTCCATGCCAACTGCACATGCAGTGTCTACTTTAGATAAGTCAGCTACATCCAAGAGTCCCTCTGGGTACAGTCCCCTCAAAGGGCAATAGCTAACCATCTAAACAGGGGAGAGACTTCCGGGGGGCCCAAACAAGAACTGCGCAGTATAATGAGCAGACTAAATGACTTGATCAGTCTTGAGGTTCGTGACCTCAAGCCCCAGTGAAAATACCAGGTTGAACATGTGGCCATGGTGATGAAGAAGATTGAGAAGTAACCACTTGTGCCAGGCCCAGTGATGACATCAACTTGAGGAGGTCATAACCACATTGTGAGGATTCATCCTCAACCCAGGCATTGAAATCCCCCTGAATTAAACATCTGGGGAACTCCAACACCTCATTGATGATGAAGTTCGCAACCTCCTGCAGGAAATCCCCTCCTGACCCCAGAGGGTGGTAAATAAGGAGAATTCTGCAACCTGCACCTGGACCCCTATGCACTGCCACATGTTCAAAAGACCTGGTCAATCCCACTGGGTGCACTTGGCTGGGTGCCAAACTGGATCTAAAGTGATGGCCACACCCGCACCCCTACATTCCCTCCGGAGGGCCGGGGGTGTTAAACTTTTCATTTAACTGTATACTTAGGAAAATAGAAGGATATTTTTAATTTTTGGATTAACCTATTGGTACTAGTTTAGTTTATTAATGTATTACTTTTGTAGTGCAATTGTTGTACTAGGTATAATGGCCACAAAATGTCTTGTATGCAAAATGTATGCAAGGTAATTATCAAATGGAAAACAATATGAAATGAAACTGAATCTGTTTACAATTACAGAATTCTAGAACATGGAAGTAAAACTACTGATAACAGATATTTACAATTTATAACATCCACACCCAAATTACTGTCACAGAGCAAATTTGTGATGTGAAGTGACTTTATCTGTGATCACTAATTTACACACATTAATAATAGAATGAGTTCACTTCTAGTAACTCTAAACTCTTTCACATAGTTAGATAAAAAAATCACATAGTAGGCTACAGAATACTAGCTCTTCTGTGTACTAGAATTCTGTGATTGTAAATAACTTTGGTTTCGTCTCATGTTGTTTTCCATTTGAGAATCACCTTGCATGCACCATTACGTCTCTCTGTCTTTTTGAGGCACATCCAAATACAGTCTATAGCCATATTTACATGGTCACATTGGCACTGGAGTAACCCGTGCACTTGGGGTGCTCCAGTGCAAATGTGCTGTGTAGATACATACCCGATTGGTGTGAGTCACTCGCTAAGATGCTCCCTGATTCTCTGGTAAGCTGGGGATGCCAAGAGGAGTGAGTGGCTTAAGTGGTAGTGTGGACTGCCTGTGCCACAGCAACCAACAGATGTCTGGCTCCCCCATGATGCATGGTCCCTCACTAGCACAGACTGCAGCAGTGCAGAGAGGGGCAGTGTAGATGGTTCCATATCATAATGGTGACCGTGGAAAGGCAATCACTGTTAGGGTGAGTGTACATCTCTGAAAATCTATTTCAGCGATGTACAGCCCCGATGCCCAGCAAAAGGGCACAGAGGACTTAGGATTTTCTTTGTTATGCGGGGGACTGTGCCCCCCACACACACCCACTAAAGAATTCTCAACTCCGGGGGGGTGCATATCGGGGGGGGGTGCAAAACATTAAAAATAAAAATTTGGGCTGGGAGCAACAAAATGTACATGCACCTGGACCTGAACCTAGCACCCTCAGAACCCCAGCCCACCATCCACCCACCATGCCACAGGGACAGCTTGGCAGCTCACCATGGTGCCACATCTCAGAAACCCTCCCTCC
This sequence comes from Neoceratodus forsteri, assembly GCA_016271365.2. Lineage (NCBI taxonomy): Eukaryota > Metazoa > Chordata > Ceratodontiformes > Ceratodontidae > Neoceratodus > Neoceratodus forsteri. Next base: position 478,461,764 of record CM028131.1, read on the forward strand.
CCTTCCACCCCTCACTCAGTGTGCTAACTCTCCCCACTCGCATGTACATGTAGTGATATCCTGTTGCTATATACATGAACCTCCCAACCCGATCTCCCTCCTTGGTATGTAGCCCTGTTGACATGTGCCGTGATTGAGGCACTGTTTTTGAAACTGCCCAGTTGCGGTCACCTATGACATGGGCTACCGTGTAGACAGACAAACTGCGGCTTGCAAGTGGTCCGGACCACACTGCTGCAGTTTTGAATTTGCAACACTACTGCAATGTAAACATGTCTTATCTCTTTACAATACCTGTGAAGTAGTGGAAGTGTTGGCCAAAGCATGAAGCTCCTCCTTACAGCAGATGGAAGTGTGCTTAAGAGGAAAAGGATCCTACTTGAAAGTCTGCAGCTCCTTCGGAGAAAAGCATGTCTGTGGAAATCTAACTGTAGCCATGTATTTTATATGGGCACAATCAGCCATGGTAACATAACTCAGACTGCCAAAATCAGCACACTTTGTTAGGAAATCCTTGCAGTGACGTTATTTATGGTAAATTTTGTAGATGAACAGGAGAGCATTTAAAAAAAAAAAACTTCTTTCAGGGGCTTATCTTTGTAGTCATTTAACTTCTGTGATTACTGAATCAGCCCAAGGTGTTTAATATCATTATACTAACAAGGAGAGGTGGGGGGAAGGAGAACCCTCTGCCGGGGAATTGAATTTAGTATAATGGTATTAAACACTTTGGGCTGATTCAGTAATCATAGATAGTAAATTAATACAAAAATAAGCCCCTGAATTGTGTTTCATTGTTTTTTTTTTTATTCTCTCCAGTCCATCTATGGAGTTTACCATAAACAAAGTCATTGAAAGGATTTCCTAATAAAGTACATGATTTAATGTAAACATGGTAAACTGGTAAGGTTGATGAAAATATTGTATATGTTTATGTGTGCTGTAAATATGTGGTATTTGTTTTTTCTATTTTTGGGAATGGTAAATATTTTTTAGCTTATTTATACTGCAATGTCACTTCAAGTTTTTGAAATGAAAAGGATTGAATGCAACTGTGGAAACTGTTATAAGTAAAAATATGCCCCAGAGGGCACCATTCCTTTGAAAAAGCTGATGAGGTGAAATGTTACGACAGTTACCTGCTCCCTTTGCTGATGGTCCATTTTGCTGAGTTTGTCCTGCACAATAAAAGAGAGGAAAAAAGAACTCTGGTTGGATTACCTTATTTCTTGGAAGTGAGTGGAGCGCCAGGACTTTTTGCTGACAGTGTATCCACATTCATCTGCTCTGTGCTTAAAACAATCCATATTTGCAACGAAAGTCAAGATTTGTGGCAAAATGCATTCAAACATTATGCAAATTCAATTTGCATCAGTGATACAAATTCAAAATCAGTTTGCACCTTTTTGTGGATGCAGAACTGTCCAGGATTACCTTGAAGACCTGTACAGTGTTCATTTCAATTGTATTCACTGGTAGGTTGATGCATAGTTTCACCATCCTCTGGAAGAAGAAGTACTTCCTATTGTTATCCCTAATTTTACCAACTTAGAGCTTCCTAGCATTTCCCTGTGTCCAACTGGAGGACTCTAGATGATGATAGTAATATTATAATAATCTTTATTTGTTAAGTGCAATTCGAGGTGTACCAAAGTGCTGTACCAAAAATAAGATAAAGAATTTAAAATTGGTAGGAATTATAATACATAAAAACACTCTGTTTCCTAACCTTATCTTAAAACCAATAAAAATACATAAATCTTAACATCTTACTCCTCATCAATTTAAATGTATTCAGCAAAAGCAAGTCCAAAAATATGTGTTTTTAAAGCAGTTTTAAAGCTCTCCACTGTCAGGCACTCTTGTATCACATATCTCTGTCAGTCATACCATGTTAATACCCTTCAACATGCTGAAAACCGAGGTCCCTTCTAAGCCTCCTGTTCTCCAGGCTGTCCATGTTAAATGCTTCCAGTCTCTCCTTTGTAGCTTTTGTCCTTCATACCCCTGATTATTTAGGTGGTCCTGAATATCATTTTATTGACTACTTCAGTACCCTTTTAGTATTGTAGAGCCCTGAGCTGCATACGGTACTCTAAATGGGTCATGACCAACGCCTTTCAGACTATTAGAATTACACTAAACCAAACAATTTAAGTGTTTGGAGTGCAGAACTTTTCAAACTGTATGCTTCCAACTGTTAAATATATATTATATATAATTCTTTGCAAATAGAACTGTACCAGTCAGGGTTCAATGTACCACCACAAAAGCAGGAAAAAGTGACATTAGGGTTTGCAACCTAACTTCCCCACCAAGCAACAAAAAGGAAAGACCACACAAGTAGCCACAGATAGCCATCATCTGGTAAAACAAGGAGCACAGGCCCCTGCAGCCACAGATGCAAATTCATGATATCCAAATTACAAGAGTTCTTTTATCTGCAGAATCACAGGCCCCCATGGGGCCTGCGCTTCTGCAGTCATGGGTATTTATGCACATTGTAAGACATACACACAGTTGTCACAGAAGCACAGGCCTCTGGGGGCTTGCATTTCTGCAGCAACAGGTATAACACATACACACCAATTTCTGGCTGCAGTAGAGCAGTCCCCATGAAATCCATGATACCAAAATTGCAACAGTACTTACAACTTCAGTAATGCAGGCTCCAGAGGAGTCTGTTCCTCTGCATTTACAGGTGTAAGACATGTACACAGATTTATGGCTGCAGAAGTGCAGGGATCTGAGGTCCCTGCACCTTGTCAGCTACAGGTGTAATACGTACACAGAGAATTCTGACTGCAGAGGCACTGGTCCCTATGTGGCCTGCACTTCTGCAGCTGCATATAGAATTCCATGATACTCAAATTGCTGCAGTACTTCTGTCTTAAGAAGCACAGGCTCCTATGAGGACATACTAATACCATAGAGGCCTGTGCTTCTACAGCCACTGACACAAATCCACAAAGGTAGCACATCAGTGTAACTACATTTGTATCATTTGGAAACCATTGTATGTTGTTTGTCTTGCCTGATGATAGTTTTCTGTGGTTGCTTTGTGATCCTGGCCTTTTGCTTTGGGGTGGGGGAGTTAGGGTTAGAAATCCTAATGCCACAAGTCCCTACTTTTGTGGCAGTAAGTTGAACCCTAACTGGTTCATTAACATAGTTTTTTGCAAATAATTTCCTTTCTTTTTGAGACTGTGGAATTGTATTCTCATTCATACAGGTCCCTTTGGGACCTGCATGGATAGATGCAGACTCATCTGGGCCCTGAAACAAGGGAAGAGTCCATCTGTCTGTGGAAGTGTGGCAATGGATGTCAGACATTTGTGTAACTGTCTGGCAGGTTGTAGATGTGCAGTGCCTTCTGGGTCCTGTGCTTCCATGTGACTACATATACAGATGCACAGGGCAAAGAGTAAATCTGTCAGCCAAAGTGCATCACCTCTAGCAGGCATGGGTGCAGAAGTGCAGGGCCCTATCCCAAGAGAAGAGTTCTCTTCACTATATGGTATTTGGGCCCATGCAAGTAACCCTGTATCTTCCTTTCCAGGCTCAGGTGGTGCCTTATGACAGCACCATCACCCCAGCATCAGACCATCCAGCTGGCTCACAGAGCTCACCCCTAAACTCATGTCATCAGCACGGGATCACAAAACACTACTGGCTGGGCCAATGGCTGGCACTACACACAATATTTTGTAATGTTTTTTGTTAAATTTTTACCTAGTATTTTCAACATACTCATTTTATAGCTTCCCTTACAAACATGACATGTGGCATTTATAGAACAGTGTTCAAAATGTAGTGTGTGCCACAAGTGCAAAAACACCTTTCAGCCAGGATTTGAAAACAACATGTCTTGGTTATGAGGTGGTATTAAAAATGGCTATGTTGAAAGTTTGGAGAGAAAATATTAAAAATGCCCAAAGTTATGAGTAAGTATAGACCACTTTCACTTATAGTAAATATTTAATTTTGTCGTTTTTGAATATTTTGACCCCTGCATTTTTAACATAGTATTCTTATGACTCTCAGTCATGAATCCAGTAGGTGAAAATTTTCAAATCCTTATGAAAAGTGATTTCAGGAAGCAACTGCAAATCACTTTTTGGCCCAAATTTGAAAAGTGTTACCTGCCTTGTTCGTGAGGTAGAGTCCTAAAAAGGCCATGTTAAAAGTTTGATAGAAAAATATTGAAAATTAGTGATGTTATGAGTGAACATTGAAATACTTCAATGTTCACTCCTAACTTGGTCATTTTACCACATTTTTCCAGCAAATTTTCAACATAGTCTTCCTATGACCCCACCTCATGAACCCGGTAGGTGAAAATTCTCAAGTCCTGCCCAAAAGGTGATTTTTGTGGCATGACTGTGAAATCACCTCTTGGAACAGATTTAAAAATGTTCACCTACCTTGTTCATGAAGTGGGGTCCCAAAAAAGGCCATGTTGAAAATTTGGTGTGAAAATATTTAAACATGACAAAGTTATGAGTAAAAGTTCAAAACACACTGAAATACAAAAACAGACTTATCTTGTTTTATCATATCAGAGATGCAGTTCCAGCGAAGATGTCTTTCTGCTCAAGAGTGGATCTGTGCTGGGGGACCATATTTAGGATAGGGTGGTGGTTGTTGAGTGGGAGTGGGGCTAGTGTCGGGTGAGTGGGGGTGTGGGGTGAAGATTGATGAAGAACCATTTTTTTCTTTTCAGATTAGGGACCGAAAACAGCAGGGAAGGGCAGAATGTGGTTTGCAGGTGGCACTGGGCAGAGGGATAGAGTGTGTGGGAACAAAGAAAAACAGCAGGACAGTACAGAATGGGTTGGAGGGTAGTACTGAGCAGAGGGATAGAGTGGATAGGACAGAAAATAAATGGGATAGCAGGGCAGAACAGGATTGGCAGGTGATGCTAAGAAGGATTAAGTGGGTGTGAATAATTAAAAATGGCAGGGCAGGGCAGAACAGGGTTGGAGTGTGGAACTGAGCAGAGGGATGGAGCAGGTGGGACAGAAAACAAACCATAGGGCAGTACATAATGGATTGGTGGGTGGTGCATAATGGATTGATGGGTGGTACTAAGCAGAGGAATGGAGTGGGTTGGAACAAATTAAAATATCAAGGCAGGGCAGAAAGAGGTTGGAGGGTGATATTGAGCAGAGAGATAGAGCAGGTGGGACAGAAAACAAAAGACAGGGAAGGGCAGAACAGGCCAGGCAGGTGGTACTGAGCAGAGGGATGGATTGGGTGGGAACAAAGAAAAACAGCAGGGCAGTGCAGAATGACATTGGTGGGTGGTATTGAGCAGAGGAATGGAGCAGGTGTAACAGAAAACAAATTTCAGGGAAAGGCAGAATGTCACTGTTTTGTTTGTGGTGAAAATCCCTCTTGCACCACTTTGTGTATGACAGAGGAGTTCTCAGCCCATGACTTGAAAATGACTCCTCTCACTATGCTGGGCACCAGTGATTTTAGGATGCCCAGAAAACATATTTCTAGGCCTAATTTAAAAAAAAAAACACACCAGACTCTAGCTAATTGTGTCCCATTTAGCTAGGTTCAGGTGTTTGCTTCTTACGAATACATAATTTTTGTGTTTTCCATATTTTTAGTTTAAAAAAAGAAAGATGGCATCCACCATGACCTGTATTTTTTCTCCTGACCTGAACTACATTAATTTTGTGAGTGGTAAATGCCTGTGAAAAGTAAATTTATCTTTCATATCCAGGGGTTATCCAAAATCCTACTGAGCATTCACAGAAAAAAAAACTTAAATCCTTATAACTCTGGAACAGATTACATTTTTTCATGAAACCTTTGAAGAGCACTACCTTGGCATAGGCTGCTTCTATCCTAAAAGTTTTGTGAAAACATTTTGTATTGTCTAGGCTGTATGTGAAAGCAAAAAAAAAAAAAAAACCCACAATAATTATAGGAAAAAAGCTACATTTTATTAAATATTAACATTCTGCATCTTAGAAACCAACCAAGCTGCCATCAGAAAACTTACCACATCTCGATAATTTGCCTCTAACATAGTACATGCCAAATTTGGGGTAATTTTGTCAAACACTGCCAAAGTTATCAAGGTGCAAAAATTGGGGTTTAACCTTAAACACCTTTCTAACCCCTAACTATACTGGCATTATGGTGCCAGTATAATACTGATGTGAAATTGTGCTTTTCTAACTAAGTTTAGACCTGAAAAAATGTGTTTGATACATTTGGGGGAAACAGCCTTTGGTATTCATAAAGGAACAGTCCTACAACTTTTCAGTTTGAATATGTGAAACACTGACACCATGTTGGGGCATATCTCAAGTGTGGTTCCATTTGGAAATATGGAACAGTGTATGCAATGGCAGTGGTCTCTTTAGTTTAGGGATCCTACCTCTCAGTCCTGTGATATAAATGTCATGGACAAGGCTTCGGAAAATAAAAGACAAATTAGCAAATCACTGACCCCTTCTTAGTGGCTGAATCGAACCACACAAAGGTGAGAGTCTTGGACTTCAGGAGAGCCTACTTTACAAAGATGAGGGAACATCTCATGGGTGCCTTGGCAGGGAGTGGGGATTTTGGTGGAGTGGAAGACCAGTGGGTAAAGTTAAAAGGAGCCATTGTGAGGGGGAGGGGCAGACCTGTGCATCAGACAAGTCAGCAAAAGTAAGAGGAAAAGAAGAACACTATGGTTCTCAAAAGAGTTGTCTGGAAAGGTAAGGGCAAACAAGTTGGCATTCAGGAGATACAAGGAGACACAGAGGGAGGAGGACAGGGAGGTGTATCAGGAGAAGCAGAGGGAGTCAGGGAAAGCAGTCAGGTGCACAAAAGCACAAACAAGAGAAAACCCAGGCAGTAAAGGAAGGAGACAAGACATTTTCTTGGTATGTAAGTGAAAGGAGAAGACCAGGTGAGGGATACTAAGATTAAGGAGGGAAGGGGGGTAGTATGTGGAAGGGGACAAAGAAAAAGAAGACATTCTGTACAAATGTTTTTGTTCAGTGTTCACAATGGAAAGGGAAGGTGAGGGACCACAAATAAGGGACAGGAGTATCACATGATGGGAGGTGGACATAAGTCTATTTACAGTGGAGAGGGTCATGAAGGAATTTGCAGATCTGAAAGTGGATAAGGCAATGGGGCCAGATGAGATTCATCCCAGGATATTGAAGGAGCTCAGGGAGGTGCTAGCTGCACCTTTGACTATCCTGTTCAATCACTCACTGGAGACAGGGGTGGTTCTGGAGGACTGGAGGAGAGCAGATTTAGTTCCACTTCACAAAAGTGGGAGCAGGGAGGAAGCTGGAAATTACAGACCAGTGAGCCTGACTTTGGTGGTGGGGAAATTAATGGAATCCTTACCGAAGGAAAGGATTAGAGAATATCTTGGAACCAGGGGCTTACAGAATTTGAGGCAACATGGATTCACAACAGGGAGGTAACGTCAAGCAAATCTGATAGATTTCTTTGACTGGGTGACCATGGAATTAAATCAGAGTGGTGCTGTGGATGTGGCCTAACTAGAGTTCAGTATGACCTTCAATACCGTTCCTCATAGGAGACTCATAAATAAGCTGGGCAGCCTAGGAGTGGGTCCAGAGGTAGTATACTGGGTAAGAAATTGGTTGGAGAATAGGAGACAGAGGGTGGTGGTAAATGGAGTTCACTTTGATGAAGGGAGGGTGATCAGCGGGGTGCAACAAGGATCAGTACTGGGACCAATACTCTTTAATGTCTTTATTAGCGACATTGCAGAGGGGCTGGAGGGAAAAGTATGCATTTTTGTAGATGACACAAAGATCTGCAATAGGGTAGACACTTCGAAGGGGGGGAATGAATAGAGATCTAAGAAAACTGGAGGAGTTTTCAAAAGTGTGGCAACTAAGATTCAATATGAAGAAGTGTAAAATCATGCACTTAGGGTATGGAAACCCAGGAGCAGAGTACAAGATGGGGGAGTGGTACTGATGACCACCAAGCAGCAAAGAGACCTGGGGGGTAATAATTTCTGATAACTTAAAGGTGGTCAAACAATGTGACTAGGCAGTGGGGAGAGCTAGTGGGATGCTAGGGTGCGTAGGATGAGGTATCATCTGCTGAAAGAGCGAGGAAGTTATACCACTGTATAAAACATTGGTGAGACCTCAACTAGAGTACTGTGTTTAGTTCTGGAGATCACATCTCCAAAAGGACATAGACAGAATAGAGGAGGTCCAGAAGAAGGCAACTAAAATGATGCTGGGTCTGCATCAAAAGCCCTATGAGAAAAGGCTAAAGGACCTAATATGTATACCATGAAGGAAAGGAGAGAGAGGGGGGATATGATAGAGACTGTCAGACACCTCACAGGTATAAATAAGGTTCAAGAGGGAAGCATTTTTCAGGAAAAAAAGATGCTCAAGAACAAGGGGTCATGCTATGAAGCTGGAGGGGGGTAGATTCAGGAGAAATGTGAGAAAGTACTTCTTCATAGAAAGATTGGTAGATTCCTGGAATAGCCTCCCTGCAGAGGTGGTCAGAGCAAAAACAAAAACGGGATTCAAGAATGCATGGGATAGGCATTGGGGAATCTTATTGCTTTAGAATGGGGGGGGGTTAAGATGGAGATTAAATAGGATCTGCAGTATTTCAGTTGGTAGGAAAATGGACAGACTAGGTGGAAACAAGTGGCCCTTTATCTGCTGAAAATGTCTATGTTTCTATGATTAAAGATGGATATCAGTTCAGAAGGCTGTCTGGATAAAGCATGTCTGGTAAACCTCATTTTCATAAGGAGAACTATTCTGTTTTGTACCTGTACGCTTATAGTTCTCACCCTTCACTGATGGAAACCTCACTTTTTGGAGTAACAGAGGAACTTTTTTGAGGCAAAATCAGGCACAACAGAGGGGTATGGTGGGGATGATTGCAATTATTCCCCCTATTTGCCACATATTATGTCACTTGCTGCCCTGAAATATTTGCAGTTTTATTTGTCACAAGAGTGCATAGACACACGCACGTGTGTTATAGCCCCATGATGCATCACTGTACAACTACAATTTGAGAATTATATATGAAGTCAGACAGTAAAAATATGGCTTATATTAAATCGTGACATTCAGAAATGTTGCAGGGCAGCCATACTGTCTGTCTTCAGGCACAAATATAAAGTGAGAAATCATTATCAAATTGCAGCCATAATGTGTTATGGGTGCTAGATATGTGCATTAGCATTGTTTTTCTGTCTTAAAACTGATTTAAAGGAGATTCCATTAGAGTATACAGTTACTGTGTAGTCCAGATACTTTATCCCTACCATGCAAAGGAAAAACATCAACTGCAGGAAAATCAAATGTTGAAATTGGAGCTCATCAATACAAATGGAATAGCAAACATATTAAATTAAATAAAAGGTGCTGAGTATGCTGTTATCAGAAATACAATGTGAAGAGGACTTTATTTTGTATTTCACATCTAACATTAATCATCCGAGTTCCTGAACATTTGCTGCAGCTCAACTTCTCCAACACAAAAATAGGTAATTATTTTTATTATTCTAAATTTGAAAACATACTAAAGAATTGACTTAATTTGCTCCATTCCAAAGAGCTATGGCTGCATATTTACATTACCTATCATTATTTGGGGGTGTTATTGTTTTTTTTTAAACAGGAAGTTGAATCACAGTTTTTAGATTCTAGCATTTATGGTTTATAATGTGGAATAATGTAGCAAAACTGCAATATTCATTTCTTTTCTCTGCCTTTGATGATGGCACACTCCCATTTGTAGGTGCCAACCAGCATTTATTAAAAATTACTACGATATTAAGTCTGAGTGATTTGGTTGCTGATGTCAATGATAGGGCTTGGAATAGGTTTGCAGACCTGCATGCAGTCAATTCAAACTAGTTCCGGCTGAGGCCTGTATCTATGTTTGAGCAGGAACCAACTGCAGAGATTTAATTACTAAACTCCATTCAAGTTGTGTATATGGGGATATGCACTAAGTTAGAATTCATATACGGTCTGATGCACACAAAGGCAAACACTAGTTAAAGCCTTAATGTTTGCTTGCATGTTGTAGATTATTAGTATCTTTATTGTTTCATTTTTTCTCACTACAATTTGCAGTACCTACTATTGCACCAAACATCTAATTGTCTTCTTGATTGTTCCTAGTTGCAAGGTATGCAATGTCAGAGATCGTGTTGTATTCTGAAACCTATAGTTCCACAATTTGAGCCTATAACTCAGTGGCAGAGTATTGAGATGGTATACTGGGGTCCTGGGTTCAGTTCCCAGGAGGCCACATATTTCTTTCTCATTGCAATTTATATTGTATAAGATAAATTGTTATGTTTAGTAAGTTAAGGAGGGTTATCCTTCACAGTATTATTTTCTTTTTACAATGATTACCTTACAGAAAAATAGGAAAAAAGAATAAGACAATTAGGGAAAGATCAAGTAATCTGGAGTGATTCCTTGTAATAGAAGAAATAAATCTATTAATTATCAATGCTCACGAGTAGAGGATGTTAACACATTCTGATTTCTATATCAAGCATAAATATACTCATCTGTTAGAGACACAGTATCAGTAATTCTTCTCTTAGTAGTAAATTAAACTGTATATTGCACTATACCAAAGGTTAAGTAATTTTATGTGCCCTGATAAGTAACATATTAATTGAACATACATCTTTTTCTAATGAGGATATATTTTTAAGAAAATAGGAGACCTGCTTAACTAATATTGAATCACTATTAAACAGTGATTCAAGAAATTATCTCAAAAGTTAGTATTTAGTATAACATAGAAGAGATTTTAATAATTGACCAAAGTTCCTGTATTCAGTCTTCATTTCTTAGTTACAATGTCCATGTCCTACTTGCATCTCACTGGACATCACTGGTGTATTTCCAGTTGAATGTGATGGTTCCATGGTTAGGTCAGAAGAATTCCCCAGAATGCATGATTCCTGTATACCAAGATTACCTTTCTTTGAGATTTCCTCTAAATGTACAGCTGTATCTTTTGGTACAGAAACTGAGGGTATTGTAACCACTGATGGAGCAGAGTCAATGGGTGTAGAGGAATCGTGCTTATAGTCCATGTTACTGTCACCCACGGAATCACTTTCGGATTCTATATGTCAGGCTGCCTTGTCCTGGTTTTTCTACTTTTTTATATAAAATTGGAAATTTGGTTCAAATCAAAACATATTTTTTTTTGTTTTACTTTTAGTATCACTCTAGCATGACAAGGATCTAATATTGAAAATTGTCTACCAAGTTCTTTGATATCATCCTGGTAGTTTAAAAATCAGCATCTGCATGTCTGTGTTATTGGACTGAAATCTGGGAAAAGACCATTTTTTGCACCTTTGACCATAATAGCTCACTTAAGCCTGGAGTTTTTAATAGCAATTTCTCTGTAGGTTTCATTTAAAAATGATGTGATAGTAGCAGGTTTTGGAGGTAGAACACTGAACTGTGAAGGAGATGGGATTTCGTATGGTCTGACCAGTATAGGAGCAAAAGACATTGGGCTGAATTTTTAAGAGCTCTTAGAGTGACACAAGTTGCAATGCTCTAAGACTGCAGCAAACTCCAGGTGTGTCAGGGACCCTGTGACCAATTTTCTAAGGGGGGGGGATCCCAGCACCAAACCCAGGAGTCACCATAGTAGTAGACTACTGCCAACATATGACACACCTCTGAGAATTGCTGCAGGGATCTGCCCCCCACCCAATGCACACTACAGGGCCAGGTTGATTGTGGGGGTGAATCAGCTGGACATGAGGGGGCTGATGCAGAAGGGACACAGGAAGTGGCATGCGGGGTCGAGGAGACTGCTGGGCATGGGAAGGATTGCTTATGCACCTGATGGGGTGCATTTGTTTTTTTTTAGTTATTCGTTATTGTCTAGCAATGCATAATAATGTCCTAGAAAGTACTGTAACACTGCATTATACTCAAAATATAATCTGATCAAAAATAACTAAAAAAACAAACAAATGCACCCTGCCAGATGCAAAAGCACTCTCTCCTATAACCAGCTGCCTTCCCAACCCTCCTATGCCACCTCCCATGCCTTTTCTGCCACTAGCAGCCTGGTGTCATACCTTGTCCCCCTTTGCCAGAGTGTGTGGCACTGGCGCACCTCCCTTAGACCTTGGCTGGTTTAAGTGGAGCCCCTTGCTTCATCCATGGTAGGGCTTGCAAAATCGCAAAAAGGGGATGTTGCAGCCTGCTTTATAGAGCAAGGTTGGTGTAGTGCCACTTTGGTGCAGCAGCTCCCTTTTTAAAATCTAGATCATGTTCTAAAATTGAGATTGCCACATCTTTTGATGCAAGGTGCCACTTGTGTCATTTATGTTTGATACAGGCACCTTGCTTTATTCCCCAGGACTGGAAAATCAAACTCATTATTTCTTAGAGGAACATTTTCACCAGATCCCAAGTTTTCATGTTATCTTTATCACTTTCCAACATGGGCATCTCCACTATCCTCAGAATTCTTTTTTCAGGCATTATTTTCTAGGTTTTCAATCTTCTTGTCTAACTTATTGTTGTCTGGACCAAAGTGTTGGTACTGTAAGTGCAGTGACCATTTTCACTTTCTGTTTAACTTCTGTGTTTTGTTCTTTTAGTTTATGAACTTGCTACTTGGCTCAGTCACCATGGTGTTCCGTTTTTCATTTGAGATAATCAAACTGTCCAGGTTTTTTTTCAAACTTAGCAATTATTTTTATAAGCAAATGAAGAGACTGGTTCATTTCCTGAAAATGTGAAATATTTTTATATTTGATAGCTTTATCCATTGGTGGTGTAATTAATTTCTCTAAGGGGTTGAAGACCAAAACCCTGCCACAGGGTCCTCTGCTCTAGTACCTCCTGTGGGCCGTGGGCTAAGAAAATGGTCTACTGGACCTAAATTTTCTTGTTGACCAGGTTTTTTTTATTTAAGTGCTGTAGAACGAGACGCTGCAGCCAGCTTCCTTTTTTTCCTCATGTACCCATTCCAAGAGCTTTGAATTATCCTTATTAAACAGTTTAGTTGTGTCTTCCTCACTCAGTAGTGACACCCCCCTCCCAGAGAACGCCATTGTATATAACAATATAGTATAATAGTCAAGATGTGGACCATAACCAGAAACCTTCCGATGATGCTGAAAAAAACAACCAGTGAGTTTCAGCCAAATATTCTCTGGGGAAACAAAGTAAAGTCATAGTGGGTGTGTATGAGAAAAGCACAAACCCAGAAAGTAGGTGCAAAACACACAAATGTGTGTACTTCTTTACAAGAAAACAAAAATAAAAAAAAGACTTTCAGAAAGAAAAAAAAATCAAGCAAACATCACACAGTTGGGACATAGCATTTGTTCCACCCTCTGTGTCTCCTCAGCCTCTCTCAGGGTTGAACTGATCTGCTCTAAGCTTGGAGACTGGACCTTAAAGGGCACCTAAACAAGCAGTTTAAAACTGCAAACTCCAAAATCTGGTTCATAGCAAGGTAAAGTAAAGGCTGATGTTTACATGTATGCTAAAACTGCATTTATGTAAATAACATAAATGCAGTTTCATAGCTTTTGAAAAATGTAAACATCAGCCTTTCACTCTCAAAAAACAGCCTTGGCTTCTCCCTAAGATGTCTGCCAAGTGTGTTAAGTAATGAATCATGAAGACATCATCAGAGCCAGAGCCAGAGATCCACATATATTCCTATACTGCTAACTAGTTCTTCTTTTCCTTTTATTTTGAATTGTTGTACCAGAATGATCAACACCATGTATTAGCTCATGGATTATTTTGATCAGTACACATGTTAGGCTGTGATTTTGTTCATTTTGTTTACTTTAACTTGCAGAAAATGTTCTGCAATCCAGCTGACTTTTTCTTTGGCAAACTGCATTACAGTACAACACTTCAAATACCTGATGATCTAGTAGTGATGCACTGAATTTTTTTGTGTTATCCAGGAGAGACACACTAAGCTGAAAGCTTGTTTACAGGGGTGGCCTGGGAGTGCAAGGAAGTTTAGTGACTTGCTCAGGGTCACACAACAAAGTACTGTCTTGTTCAGTTCCAAAGCTCATGCTCTCTTGTTAATCCACAAATAATGCTTTCTTTTTCCATGTGAACCCCCTGCACCTAGCCTGCCTTCTGTTGAACACCCCACCATCCATATCCTGTCCTTAGTACTGCCTGGGGCTGCATATGAGCTTGCGGTCTCATGAAGAGAATTATCACACCTCAGATTGTAATCTTGTACCTCAGAGGCTTGGGCACACCTATACTGATATGCATCATCAGCTGGCACTGTTAAAAATGGCTCCCAAATCACTCTCCAGGTCATATTCTCAATGTTTGACTTCTGCTCCCACAGTAAACATTGAGTGGTTCTCCACACTTCTGCACAGTGATGGTAGTATGTACAGTTCCCTGTTGTGTTTTTTTCTCACCTCATTAACCAACAACTAGGTCTTCCCGGAGGGCCAAGCAATAAGCATCATGACCCACCAGAAAAACTGCTGTTCATGCCCTCATAAGGACTGCACTTACAAAGGATAACAATATTATTAGCAGGAGAGGCATACTAATACCTTGAGCGGATCAACCTGACTTGCAGTGTCAGTCTACTCCTTTACCTGTGATCTGCAGAACCCCATAGGACAGTTCCCAGCAATTCTACTCCAGTACTTTTCTGTGTTCTACTCCACAATGTGAGTTGGCTGGCTACCACCCTTCCAAATCTTGAATGAGCTACACAAAACTCCCTCAATGCTGACCTAACAAATGTCAACATCCGCCCCCCCCACCAAAGGGTAATCTCCTTACACTGAATTCAAGTAACAGTTTAGGTACAGCCCTGCCACTCTGAGTATTTTTCATTGCTGGCTACTCTCATCCACAGTCAGGTAGTGATCACGATGCTGGCAGCCCCACATTTCAGATCACACAGTGATCTGCTCAGTGTCCTCCTTCGTGTCTTCAACTAACCTGAATATTGCTGTACCCTGCTGGAATGGCCTCTTCAGTCCCTCTCTGGCATTCATTCTTCTCACCTGCTCCCCACACCAAAAACTGGTGAGTTCACTACCCTTCTGCATCATGAATGTGGTTAGTACAGTCTCCTGTGTTATAGTTACATAATAATAAACATGATCCTTTGGTAAGTCAGGTTGAGAGCTGAGTGGCACAAGTGGAAAAATAGGCTTTCCTACCCATATAAGATCTAAGCCACCTATGATTAGGCACTATTAAATGACGTGCATAATGTGGTGCACACCCATCATTTCATAGTGCCTAATCAAAGGTAGCCTAGATCTTTTAAGGATAGGAAAGCCCATCATTCCCCTTGTTCCCTGCTGCTATTAGCCTGACTTACTGGAAAGTTATGTTTATATTTGATATGTCAAAATAAAATGGGGACTGTACTACTTGCATTCAAGGGTGAAGAGCTCACCAATTTTTGGTGTGAGGAGGAATAGTGAAGAATGAATACCAGAGGGAGACTGAGAAGGCCACTCTTGCAGGTACTTCTATATTCAGGGAAGGGAAAGACAGAAGGAGAGAAATATGAGCAGATTACTGTAAGAAATAAGATGTGGGTCTGCCAGCACCTTGATCACTACCTGACCCCTTTGTTCTGGCCAACATTCCCCTTCCCATAAAACCAGTTCATGCAATTGTCCAAGGCTGTGTGTGGATATTAATGTATGAAATTGCTGCCACTACGCGTTCAGTCACTTCACTACCAGTCTAGTATTGTTTGTAAAGAACTTTGGGATACAATGTGTATGAAAACCACTATAGAAATGTTAATTCTTCTTCTTCTTCTTATTATTATTATTATTATTATTTTCCATGGAAAAAGAAGACAAGACAAGCATATATTTGAGTTTTGAGAAAGTATGAACTTTAACTTAGACTGCACAAGAACTTTGCTACAAAAAAAATGGTGGCTCTAGGGGGTGGTGAAGGGTGTGGCTGCACCCCCCCCCACATAGTAATGTACTTGCTTGCTGCTGCTGTATTCACTTTGTTGAAGAAGTCTGATTTATTGATTGTACAAATGTTTACATTCAAACTATGGATTACATTTGTAGGTTCTGTCAAAAACGTACTAGAAAAGAATAATAGCAAAAAATATAAAGGTTTAATAAAAATGTTAAAAAGTGCATATTAAGCATGCACACCACCCCAGCATCCCGATTGTAGCATCCTGGATCCACCATAACCACTAGACCACCAGGTTATTCAAGATTTGTACTGCACTGTGGTTTGCCACAGAGAAAGTCAGTTGGATTAAAACACATCTTCAGCATGTTAAAGTAAAACAAAATGAACAGAACCATAGCCTAACATGTGCATTATACAAAATAATGCACATGGTTTTGACCATTTGGATGAAACAATTCTATACAAAGGGAAAAAGGAACTAGTTAGCACTATAGAGAATCATATATCTCTGACTTTGGCTCCGATGATGTCATCACATAGCACATTTGGTGGCCATTTTATGAAGCAGGTAAGACAGTTTTTTTTTTAAATTGAAAAGCTGATTTTACAATTTTCAAATGCTCTAGAACCACATTTAGGTAAATTATGTAAATGTAGTTTTAGCATTAATGAACACAGCAGTCTTTCCTTTAGTCATCTACGGAGTCAGATTTTTGAATAGTTTGTTGTCAAAATGTTGTTTAGGTATCCTTTAAATACAGACTAGTCACATGATGAATGAGGTTCCACCTCCTAGTTTAATACAAAATGTTTCTAGGTTAAAAAAATAGAATTCAAACATAATGTCATAAAGAACAATAGTTATAATTCATAATGGAGACCTCCTAACAGAAAAACAGTTTTAGCATTTTTTAGGAACACTTTTCCACTGTAGCTCCACCCTCCTGCTGTGAATCACAGGTCATCTCATATATAAACAGAAGCAGAAAGGGGCACTGGCCCCTAAGAGAAGACCTGCAGAAACACTTAGGTGAGCTTCCATTGTTTGGGAGTACAGAACACAAGAAGAAAAATAATTATTCAGTTATTTGTCAGGATGAAATAAGCAAAAAGTATATCAGTATTTGCACGGCAAACAGCAAGGGATTGGTTTAGCTTAAAGCTTAGCTTTTTTCTTTAATGCTCAGGACTTATTTTACAGAGGGAAAACCAAACCAAAAAAAAGAAGAGCAAGCAGGGAGGAGTTTTCTCATAAAAGCAACATTTTATTATATTGAGAAACTCTCCATGGCACTACTTCTACAGAAAGTTGTTTACCTAGTTCTGCTCTGTTAGTGTTTTTGGTGCCAAGAAAACACTAATAGGAGATACAGAGACAGAATACATCAGAAGAAAGCTCCTGCTAATTTTTTAAATCAGGATTTTATGTTTGAAACAGGACTATTTCTGTTTTGAACCCCTTCTCTAGCTTTTTCATGGGTTTTGGACTGGATACAGCAGCGAGTGACAGTCTCTGTACACACAAACTTTCAAACAGAGCTTTCACTTGCAGAACAGCGCTACAAGCTGCAAACTTGCAACACAGAGGAAGGCATAGTTTTGATTTCTGCTTCTTTTTCTTTCTTTTTATCAGGTTCTGCAGACTTTTACACCAAAGGCACAAAAACATCTAACTACATTGGAGGGAGAGGAGCAAGAGAACATAAAAGCAGCTCCCTCTCTCATTACAGGGTGTTTTTTGTGTAACGATTAGCCTCAGAAGAGTGCTACCTTACTTTGTTACAGCAGTCTCGAGATAGGGAACAAATCTACAAATCTCATTTAATTTTGGACACTAATTTTACAACCTCAGCCCCCACAGATACCAGCAGTACCTGGGGATGATGTTTTACTGAGAAAAAATGCATTTTGATTATGGCAGCTACTCGCCGCTGCGATCCTGCGTACATTCGTGCAGGAGTCAAAATAGCTCTATTTAATACAAAGGACTAATGCAATCCTGCCACGCTCATGCAGGAAATGCATTAGTGCTATACAAGGGAAAATACAGGAGTTTTAATAGCTGAGCAGAGTCTGCAGCTCTGCCAAATATGCTTTCATTTGTCCTTTTACAACAAATGCTGGCATAACAACCAGGCAGAGGCAGGCAAACCAGGCAATAGCCAGCTGTGTTTTCCCAATGCAGAGAGGAGAGAGAGAGAGAGAGAGAGACAGAAAAGGAAAAAGAGAAAAGAGGAAAGAAGAAAGACAATATAGGTGACCAACCTACAAGATAGTAGATGATAGGATAGAAAAAGGGGTGCTGTTGTGCAACAGAATTTCAGCAGGAAAAGAAGATGACAGTGCAGGTCTCTCTCTCTCTCTCTGACATGTCTCCCAGGCTGGGGGCACAGCGCTACCACATGCTGTCCTGCCCAAAAGGAAACCGGGAAAAGCTTTCTGGTTTCCAAAATAAGGAGTAGGAATCCCCCTAGAACAACCTAAAGGCAGCTTTTGGGACTTCAGCCCACCCTCTCTGGAAGTCTCACCCCATGGCACGCTAAATACAAATGGTGTAATGACACCATTATTACGCATGGTTACATAACCATGATTATGATTTCAGTAATACTAACTAGTGCCCTGTGATTTGTAGTCCTAGTACAGAATTAAGACTATGGTTACTTACAAAGCTATAAACTATCTTAATCCTATTCCTAAACCCATTATCTATATGCCTATTCATGTATACATAGTTACAATATCAGTTTACAGGGTCAACAGGATCTGATACTAGGCCTGCAGCATATTTGGACATGAAGTCTGCATTCTTATGCTGGGAGTCAGGTCTGTGCTTCACACTAAATGTGTAAGGTTGCAGTGCTAGGTACCACCAGAGAATTCTGGCATTTTTATCTTTCATCTGGTTCATCCAACATAAGGGGTTGTGATCGGTAACTAAAATAAATTCGGTACCCCAAAGATAAAAATAAAGTGGCTCAATTGCCCATTTTATAGCAATACACTCTTTCTCAATGGTGGAGTAGTGCTGCTCCCTATCATGCAGCTTTCAAGAAATGTACAGGATGGGATATTCTTCTCCATCTATGGTTTAACTCAAAACTGCACCAATCCCAACATTTGAAGCATCAGTGTGAACTTCAAATGATCTGTCAAAGTCAATGCACCACAGAACTGGGAAGAACATACTACTTTGATGGCTTGGAATGGCTGTTCACAATTTACAGTGTTGTCACACTACTACTTAGTGAGATCAGACAAAGGGGCTGCCATGGAGGCAAAGTTGGGTATAAACCTCCTATAATAGCTGGCAAGTAGTAGGAATGATCTCACCTGCTTTTTGGTCTGCGGTACAGGACAGTTTGCCACTGATTCCACTTTTGGGATCTCTGATTTAATTTGCCCAATGCCCAAAATAACATCTACAGTAGGTATCTGGTTTCATTCATGGCTACCACACACTTTTCAGGGTTAATGGTCAGCCCAGCCTCACTGATGGTTTGTAAAACAGTAGTAAGATGTTTCATATGTGTCTACCAATCTGGATTAAAAATTACTTCGTCGTCCAAATAGGCAGCTAAATATGCAGAATGGGAGGTCAAAAGCTGGTCCATGAACCTCTGAAAGGTCGCCGGTGCTCCATGCAGACCAAAGGGCATTGTTATGAATTGGAACAGACCCATGGGGGTACTAAAAGCTGTTTTCTCCCATAATGACTGACCAAGAGGAATCTGCCAATAACCTTTGGTTAGGTCAAGGGTAGTGATATAGCTGGCATTACCTATATGATCAATCAGATCATCTGTCTGGGGCATAGAGTAACTACCAAACTGGGATACCTGGTTGAACTTTCTGAAGTCTAAACACAACCGGATACCACCCGTTTTCTTAGGGACCACCACAATTGGGGATGCCCAAGGACTCTTGGAGGGTTCAATAATACCCAGTTTTCTTAACTTATGAACCGCCTGTTGTACCTCTGACTGTACCCTCTCAGGAAGCCTGTACGGTTTCCGTCTAATTGGAGGGGAAGAGGTATGGATGTGGTGTTTGACCCCAACCACCTTTCCAGGTACCTTAGTGATGGCAGTTGTGAATTGAGTAAGGACCTGCATCAGGTCTTCTTTTTTCTGGTCGTCTAGGGTTGGGTTTATGGTAAGCTCACCTATTCCAGACTCTTCCTCTAGATGGCTATATGCCACATCCATATCCTTTTCCCCCTTTTTAGGCATGATCAAAAGACTGACTGAGGGCTCAGATTTCTCCTGCATTTTGTTAAGAAGGTTGGCATGGTAAATCATCTTGCCTGGTCTTTTGTCTGGTGTTTCCATCTCATACATTACCCTAACCACTTGTCTCAGAACTTTGTAGGGCCCTTGCCACTGCATGAGAAGTTTGTTTTCTGTGGTTGATAGTAAAAATAACACTTTATCTCCTTCCTGAAATTCCTTTTCAGTAACCTTTTGGTCATAATACTCTTTCTGGGTATTTTGGGCATGGCTGGCATTTTTGTGGGCAATCTCTGTGTACCTCACCAAACGCTTTCTAAGTCGTATCATATAATCAGCAATACTAGTGGTTCCCACAT
Source organism: Neoceratodus forsteri (assembly GCA_016271365.2). Lineage (NCBI taxonomy): Eukaryota > Metazoa > Chordata > Ceratodontiformes > Ceratodontidae > Neoceratodus > Neoceratodus forsteri. Next base: position 478,482,311 of record CM028131.1, read on the forward strand.
CTTGCCCTTCCTCCCAATACTCCTTCACCACATCAAGAGGTCCCCAAGGATTTCTCCTATATAATAGTTCAATCGGGGCATACCCAGTTGAAGCCTGGAGTACCTCTGTATAGGTAAAGAGTAGGAGGGGAAGATACTGGTCCCATTTTTTCCCTTCCTTAGTAACAAACTTTCAGAGCATGCACTTGAGGGTTGGGTTAAACTGCTTCACCAATACATCTGCTTGGGGTGGTAGGGTGATGTTCTGACCACTACCACTCCCAACAGGTGATATAGCTCCTTCAGCAAGGCTGACTTAAAGTTGCTACCACTGTCTGTCAGAACCTTCTTTGGTATACCCAACCTACTAAATATCTCGACCAGCTCTTCTGCTATTCTCTCAGTTGTAATTAAACATCAGGGGACAGCTTCAGGATATCTGGTTGTGTAATTGCACACCACCAGGGATATATCTGTTCCCTTTTGAACTTTTTTTGATTGGGCCCACAATATCCATTGCCATGTGCTCAAATTATGTGGTTACACGTGGTAAGGGTTCAAGTGGTACCATGTCCCTTTTTCCTATCTGAGCCAACTTTCAACATTCAGCACAAGATTTACAGTACTTGGCAACCTAGTCATGGATAGTAGGCCAGTAAAAACATGGTAACAGGGAGGCCAAAGTCCTATCCCCTTCCAGCATGTCCAGGACAAAGTAAATCATGGGCCAGATAGATCAATTGGTCTTTATATTTTTCTGGTACCATTAACTGTTCCACTATCTCTCCTGTCTTTGGGTTAGTACAACACCTATATAATATACCTTTCTTAATAACCATTTCAGGGGCACCTTTACCTGACACCTTGCCCACCTGTTGAAAAAAAAAAAGGTTAGAGATCGGTCACCCTTCTGATCAGTTCTTGTTACATTTTTAGGGACATTCAATTTTATAGGTTTTACATCAAATGCTATATTTTGCCACAGTGTTTTTAAAGTCCTTCTTTCTCTCTTGGTCCTCCTGTCCTTTCCTGTGGTACCCATAATATCATCAACAAGAGGGAATGTCTCTCTCAAGGTTTTTTCTTGCTGGCTTTTGGCACTGGTGGTAGTGGCAGCAACAAGCTGGTAGTTTGCAGCCAGCAGATGAGCAAATCCCAGGAAGTCATGCCCAAGTATAACAGACACAGGCAAGTTGGGCACTAAACCTGCACACACAGTGTTCTTTTGTTCCTTTACAGTCAGATTAATGTTAGATTTTGGGTAACTGTGTGTGTCTCCATGTACACAGACAACGTCCACTGTTGCTTCTATATTTGGTTTAAGGCTTAACAGTTCTGGTCTTATTAAGGTATATTTGCTGCCTGTGTCAAGAAGGCCTAATACATTTTTACCATTGATGGTCACCTCCGTTACTGTATAGCCAGTAATTAGCAAGGCCAGGTGTGCTGGTGTAGATTTCTTTTTGAGACAATACCTGGCAGGGGTGTAGCCAGGGATTTCAGATCTCCACGCTAAGTGGACTCACTGCTACCCCTCCCACCTTTGTTAGGGTGTGCTACCCCCCCATGCATGGGTAAATACAAATGCCATGCATTGCTCCCTAAGACACCCACATACCAGCCCAGAGCCTGTAAAGTTGTATTGTCCTTGGGATGCAAAGACAATATTAGTGACCAGTCCTTCTAATTTAGACTCCTATGAATAACATTTCAGAAAAGTTCAGCATTTTCTTTGTTAGTTTTCATGGCAAAAGGAAGCCGTTCAGAGCCTATTTGCTACCCTCCTTAAATAAAATTGCACACCATGGAGTACTTGGAGTATGCCTGCCTACACCCATGATACCTGGCAATGTAACCCTTTTCAATGCAACTGAGACAAATAATATCAGCACAGGAGGTCCGTCCTCTCCCAGATTTTATATCATGTCTGCCAGAACTCTGACCCACAGATGGAGAAGGAGAGAGAGCTGTAGAGGCAGTCAACTCTCCTCTGGTATTTCTTTTCTGTGAGGGTCTTGCAGACAGAAAGTCCTCAGCCAAGGTAATGACTACCTCTGCAGATTAGGGATTATGTTCCCTCACCCAGAGCTGAACTTCATTAGGTAGGATCTGGAGGAATTGTTCCACAACTAAGGTCTCTATGATGTCATTAACAGATTTTTCTTCTGGTTGTAACCATTGTATGCATAATTCTCTGAGCCTAATGAAGGTCTCTCTTGGGGTATAAGATGACTGATATCTTAGGGAACGAAATCTCTGCCGGTAGGTCTTGGCATTGATGTCATACTTTCTCAATATCTCTTTTTTGACCAATTCATACTTTTCAGCATGCCTATGATCCATATTGCTGTAGGCTAGCTGAGCCTTTCCAGTCAGACATGGGGCCAGTCTAACAACCCACTGGATCTGGGGCCACCCACAGGCTCTGGCTACTCTTTCAAAAGTGGTTAGATAGGCTTCTATTTAATCTGTGGGCAACATTTTGTTAATTTAATGTCTTCTGGGCTGGTATCCTGCCCCCAGTTACCTTTGCCAATTGCCTGGAGCACTCTCAGGATCTCTACCCATCACTGGTCCTGGCATCTTCTTTCCTGTTCTCGCTCCTGGAGGTCTCTTTCTTGCTGTTTTTCCACTTCCAGTTGGCAGAGAGCCAACCACCTGAACAATTCTGAAATATCAGTTGGAGGGACATCAATTGGAGGGTCTTCTGGATCTTTTATCACTAGGGTCAGAGCGGCTCACTCTAGCTGCAGCTTCTGGCTTTGTTTTGGAACCAGCCCCTGCCCCAAACCAGGTAGTGACTGTTCACCAGTTTGTACCACCATGTGTGTGGTCATCACTCCAGTCACCTTCATCTCTGACTCCAACTTCTCAGTTTTATCCTCCATGGCATCTATTTTATGCTTTCTCTGATATCTGGACAAATATCCCTGGTTGGTGTCCCCCTGTGATCCTAGACCACCAACTGATCCCACTTCTGGCACCACTGTCGTAGTGGGTGTGTATGAGAAAAGCACAAACACAGAAAGTAGGTGCAAAACACACAAATGTGTGTATTTATTTACAAGAAAACAAAATTAAAAAAGACTTTCAGAAACAAAAACAAAATCAAGAAAACATCATACCATTAGGACATGGCATTTGTCCCACCCTCTGTGTCTCCTCAGCCTCTCCCAGGGTTGAACTGATCTGCTGCAAGCTTGGAGACTGGATCTAAAATACAGACTAGTCACATGATGAATGAGGCTTTGCCTCCTAGTCTAATACAAAATGTTTCTAGGCTAATAAAAATATAATTCAAATCTGATATCATAAAGAATAATGGTAATAATACATAATGGAGGCCTCCCAACACAAAAACAAACAGTTTTAGCATGTTTTAGGAACATTTTTCTACTGTAGCTCCACCTTCCTGCTGTGAATGACAGATCATCTCATACTGTATATAAACAGAAGCAGAAAGAGTTGCTGGCCCCTAAGAGAAGACCTGCAGAAACACTCAAGTGAGCTACCATTGTTTGGGAGTACAAAACACAAGAAGAAAAAGAATTATTCCGTTCTTTGTCAGGATGAAATAAGCAAAAAGTGTATCAGTATTTGCAGAGCAAACAGCAAGGGATTGATTTAGCTTAAAGCTTAGCTTTTTTCATTAATGCAGAGGACTTTTTTTACAGAGGGAAAACCAAACAAAAAAAATAAGAAGAGCAAGCAGAGTTCAGGGAGGAGTTTTCTCATAAAAGCAGCATTTTATTATCATGAGAAACTCTCCGTGACACTACTTCTACAGAAAGTTGTTTACCTAGTTCTGCTCTGTAGCCCTGTTAGTGTTTTTGCCACCAAGAAAACACTAATAGGAGATACAGAGACAGAATATGTCAGAAGAAAGCTCCTGCTAATTTTTAAAATCAGGATTTTATGTTTGAAACAGGACTATTTTTATTTTGAACCCCCTTTTCTAGCTTTTTAAGGGGTTTTATACTGGATACAGCAGCGAGTGACGGTCTCTGTACATACAAACTTTCAGACAGAGCTTTCACTCGCGGAGCAGTGCTACAAGCTGTAAGCTTGCAACACAGAGAGGCATAGTTTTGATTTCTGCTTCTTTTTCTTTCTTTTTATCAGGTTCTGCAGACTTTCACACCAAAGGCACAAAAACCTCTAACTAAATTGTGGAGAGAGGAGCAAGGGAACATAAAAGCAGCTCCGTCTTTCATTACAGTTTTTTTGTGTGTAAAGATTAGTCTCGGAAGAGCGCTAGCTTACTTTGTTACAGCAGTCCCATAGAAGCCGGGTTTGTAAAATTTTTGCTGGGGCCCAGGGGTCAGAGGTCAAAGCCCCACCCCATCCCAGGGGTCAGAGGTCAATGCACCCCAATTGGGGCTCTATGGGAGCAGAGCATCATGTGCAGTAACATGGAGGTTTGAAGGTTAAGCCCCTGACCTCAGGAATGAGAACAGAATTGAAAATACTTTAAAAGTCTTTTTCTTTTCAACTTCCAGCATTCCATGAAAGTAGCCTAACACATCTACAGAACAAGATAGCAAACTCGTGACAAAACAACACTATTCTCTGTAGCTCAGTCAGTGTTCCACTATTATAAAATGGGCTTGAAACATAAAGCATGCTGATTGGTTGAAAGCCATGGTCAGGCATGCATTTATTTTTTACTGGTGCCTGGTGAAAAAAAAAGTGCCAGTTTGGGGTACCACATTACTCAGGGTATCATTGGGCACCACCCCACAAACTGAGCAGCCACAATTTTCCCCACTTGTTTAGCAACAGGAAAGACACAGTCAGACTTTCTCTTTAGTGACTGAGTGACCGCCCCAGTAATGCACCTCAGCTACAGCAACTTGTAACTCAAAGAGCAAATATTCAGTAATGAATGGATATCTGCTCTTTGAGTTCTGCTCTGCCCACTACTGGCACATGCTGTAAAGTAGCAGCTGATCTTCCCCCTCCCCTTGGCAAATGAAAAGGAAAAAAAAAAACAAGCCTCAATTTTATATTAAGATAAAAAAAAAAAAATAACTTAATGTAGGTACCTCAACACTTTCCACATAGTCTTGGTCCATATCCCTTCTCCCTGCCTGTGGCTGTCTTCCAAACTGCAATTTAACAGCGTGAACTTTCAGTGTCAGTAAAACTTTTTGTAACAGCACTAGTCTTCCCACCTAGCTATTTCCATCTTCCCCCACTCGTGCTGCCTCCTGCATGCTGTTTCTGTTATTGGCAAAAAAGAACCTGGCACATATAGATTATATAACATATCCACAAAAAAATAAAATAAAATTCAGGGATACTCCCAATGAAAAAACTTTGAAAGTATGGTCACTGCTGGACCGGACATCAGAATTCTGCCTGGGCCACATATCATAAAGACATATCATAGAAACTAATTAAACATACAAACATAGAAGATGTCAGCATACAAAGACCTCATGGCCACTCTAGTCTGCCCTATTTTTCTCTAGCTACAGCTACATCACAGACTCTAAGTCAGTCTTCAGACCCCCACACACACACCCATGACCATACCACACACGTCTCATCATACATTTGTAGCAATCCAAATGCCTATTAGGTGGCAAATGGCCTTCATTTCTATGAAGCAGTTTAAGGCAGTACATCACAGCTTTGCTGTTTGCTGACCCACAAATCGCTTGCAGACGCTGAGCCAACACCTCACCTGTGACCACTACAGCCACATCCAGATGTCAGTACCAATGGGTATCTGCCCTCTCTGCATATATTACTGAGGTGAGTGACTGTTTACCACATGATCATCTCATCTGGACATAACTAAGTTCACAGCCTGTGCCTGTCCACCTGGCAGCAGTGCTGAAATTCAAACCAACTGCCTCAGCAGGATGCAAGAGGTCAGTAGTGCTCCTAATGTGCTACTAATACCAGCTTTAGCCACATTTTCTAAGGACTCATGAGAAAGGTAATAGCAAATAGTTGAGAGCATTGACGTCCCCATACTAGGTACCTGGCAATCTTCTAAACTCTACAAATCTTTGTTTTTATGATGTTTTAGAAATAATGATGTGCCCTGAGAGTAAATGTAAGATGCAAACACAGGAGTAGGGTATCATATTCATATCATAGAGTGTACTAGAGCAGTGTTCTGCATAGAAATCCATCCTTTAAAAAAAGTCTGTTCTGTCACAGTCAATGGTCAGGGAATGTGATTGTACTCTTCTGTGGTAGACCAGCACTCTAGAACCTCTAGAGACTACACAAGACTGATTCACTATGAAAGAGGGAAAAAAACACAATGCACACATTTTGCTTAATACTTTACACTATAAAAATACAGGATGAGCAACTTTATGTATAACCAGTGTGTTCTACCACCTCAGGGTTCTGATTCCCACTGACCTTGGAACCACTGTGTGGCAGAACACACCAGTTGTGCATAGATGCCTATGCGGTATACTCCATGATGTGGAATGGAATACTGATGAGTTTGTCACATTTCACCATCCCCACCTGATTTTCAAGGAATCCAGGATGGGTGGGCCCCCCTTCATCAACTTTCCAGGCAGACCCCCCCCCCAAACCTCAGTCCACCCTGTCTGGCAGCGACTGCTCACCACAGACTCTGGGTTAAATTGGGAAGGCAGGCAGAGGCTCACTGTAACTCATTTCCCAACTTTCACACCATCACACCACTTAAAAATGTTATGACAGACTCAGTTTAGCAATAGTGTAAATTATCGGGTATGCTTGCATAGGAGCATAGAGCTCAAGTTACACCATTTGATCCAGTCACCTGTTCCTTTATTTTTCATTAGTTTGTTTGAGTTGGGTGGCTATGGCCCCCCAAAACCCATTTAAAAAAAAAACAGAAGGGGAGTGTGGGGGCCAAGCCTCACAACTCAAATAAACAGACAAAACCAAAATTAGTTCACATGCAGTCCTGGTGCCTGGCGACTTGGTCCTATCAGCGTGGTCTGCTGCAAGAGTCTTCCTCAAAGTAAGATCAGTAGGCACAAGCTCTTGGCTAAATCACCCATTCAGTTACTTTTTATTACTTTATTTGAGTTGGGGGGGCTCCACCCCAACACCCCCTGTAAAAAAAACAAAAAAAAAACACAAGGGGGGTGTGATAGGCTGACACCCCCCCACACTCAAGTGAACTGGCAACACAACCATGAAAATAAGGCATGATAAGGCATGTGACCAAAACAGTGCTATATTCAAGAAGCTTTTATGGCAAGCTTCCTACATGTACCCAATAATCTACACAGTTTCCACCCTCTGTGCAGTCCAAGTTCTCATACCATTAGATACTAGTTCCTTGGCTTTCCTGACAGTGCCAGTTACATCACCCAAACTAAACTTTCAGAACAGCTTGGCCCCTTTCCGAAACTGACCTCTTTCAGCAGTAATGCAATCAGCAATTCCCAGAACAAAATAAATTTCCAGAACAGTTTTTTTTAAATAGCAACTTTTTTTAATTATTATTTTCTAACCTCTTTAAAAAATTCTCCAATGTACATAGACTTCCAAGTTTCTTATGCCTGTGTTTTGAACTGGAAGAGCCTCTTTCAATAGTAAATCAAGCAAGATCAGCCAGCTAAGCAAAGGGTCTTCTGGCATGGCATGCACATATGGCAACAGATAAACTGCAGCATATTCCTTGAAAAATTGATAACACTTTCTGGATGTAGAGGAAAATGGCAACTTCAGTAAATCCTCCACATCTGGTTCTACAAATTATAAACAGTAAACACTTCAAAATAATATAATTGCTGAAACAGTAAGCTATATGACTGTGAAGCTTCTACAGACTAGCAATAGCTCATATTTTGTCCCATGGGTGAGGCTTTAGTTTTTTAATAGCTCACAGCCATTGATGCATTAACTAAGTATTATTAATACCAGGCTGACTCTCTCCTACCATTTGTTCATGATAAGTGCATTCTCCTTAACCCTGACTTCCCTATACCACATCCTCCCCTTGCTTGATCCTTAATGGGCTGTGTAGAGGACTCCGCATCTACTGTGCTGTTATAGAAAATAACACAGCTAAATCGCTCCTCCTGTCTTCATCCTCATTAGACTGCAAATAAGGAACAACATCCTCCTTGGTGCCAGTGGTACCCCTCACTGGATCCCTGTTGCAAATCCCAGAGCTTTATCTTTGATAATACCACAGATCCCTGGTAGTTGAGTGCCCTCCCCCCAGTCTTCTTTCCCCCCCAGGCCCCAATGCCAGTGATGGCAACTGGCACAGACCATTCACTTCTGTGGCCAGCTGCCTCTGTAATGCAGAAGACTTTGTATCACTAGACCTCTCCTTATAGCAACACAGTACTTGTGAGATGTATATGGAAGATCAATATTTTCTTTTTAATTTCTCCCCACAAGAACTGTATTGCTATACAGAGGGATACAGTGATACAGGTACTTGTATGTGGCAGATGCTGTCCAGATAAAGAGGTCATGGAACAGTCTATGCCAGTCACTGTCCCTGGTACTGTCTTTTGTTTTGGGGGGGCAGGAGGACGAGAAGCAAGGTTAATAAGACTGCCTAGTACCTACAGTATTAGTATAGAATTAAAAATAGCATTGATATTTAGTCACATTCAGTGGGCAGATGGGGTGATGGACGGGATACCATGGGGGCCACAGACGATTTAATTTGATATTTACAGTCCAGTGGGAATCAGGTGAGTTAGGGGGTATCACTGGCACCATACCAGGTTAGTTATTTACAGTCTAACAGGGATCACACTGGGAGGGGGAGTCTAGAACTGTGTTCTGTTTTCCTATAAACAGTGCCGCCGATGCCAGGGGTTGGATAGTGTACACCACTGTACAGAGATTTCCTGTAAGTGCATCATGAACCCATTAAATATACCAGTACGTGGGGTACGTGGTGGAAAGAAATATGGCAGAGACAAACAAAATAATACAATACTAAAAGTGCAAGCAGGTACCATTTTTACCAACTTGCAATAATTTATAATGAGCTGGGAAAATGTGACAAATGTAGGGTAATACCTGTGTATACAGCCAAATATCTCTTTGTTGGGGAAGGAGTGTATACATTACCACCACCCAGTGCTGCTCTCTGCTGCTTGCTTAGTGCTGCCTGGTGGACTTTTGTCTGGCTTGCTGCTGCTGGTCCTGTCCTGACAGGGGTTCCTCTGGGCCTGCTACTCTCTCTGGGCGGGTGGAAAGTGGTTACTCCTCTGCTCCTCCTGACTGCTGTTGGGGCTGGGCCCTGGCTGGCTCACCTCCAATTCAGACCGTGTCCTACTCCTCTTCTTTATGCAGCTGCTGGTGGCTGCCCGACCTTGTCACCCGACTAATGTGTCCACCGGGTGGAGCTTACCTAATTTGCCCCTTGTGGGCTTCCGTTGCTCCGGCGCCAGTCCTGCGATCCTATTGTGCCCCTGCATCTTCTTTCACCCCCCACAACCTGTTTCTTTAGCTAATCGGGGCCAGAGGAGAAAAGTCACAGGACCGCCATGCTGCACTCGGCATGAATGTGTGAGTGGAACGCGCATGCCCACTAGCGCATTTTAGTTTTCTTGCCGCTATCTCGGCTAAACGGCAGCCTCTCTGGTGCTCCCGACCCCCAGGTAAGCTAGTCGGGGTTGGTGACATGGAGGAGGCTCCTCAGAAGTGGCAAAAATGTTTAGTTTAGAAGCGCCAATGAGCACTTAGGATTCACAGCTCGTAAGTATTAATGAAGCACCCCAATGAGCACTACGGGGAGTTTCATATAGTAATGAGAGGATCATGTTTTGAATATTAAGTACCGCCTGCCTAGTGCTCAGGGAAAGTGTAATCCGGCACTAGCGACAAGTAGAGGGAAGTGTATTTAAATATAACTGAACAGCCCTGTACCAGAGGGTAAAGGCTGCTACAGAACTGTGTCGGAATGACAAACCGCCTGGTTCATGGACTCCTCTCTGTCCCCCCAAGCTGAACCACAGTACTACCAGTACCTGCAATGCATGTCACACACTTTTCCCTGTCTGGCTGCCACCCACTGTTGCCTCCTGCTCGGCTGGATGAGTCTCCGCTCTTCCAAATGGTCTTGCAGCCATGATCCCTCCTCCCCTCTGGTGTCCAGAACGACTGCTGCCAACTCCCGGCACATGAAACCCCCAGTCTTTCTTTTCCTGTTCTCTCAGGCTCGAGTCCTCACCCTACGCAATCACCCTGATGGATGGATGGATGCACGGATGCAGAGACGCATGCACGCACATCGTGCCCAATCATGTGTGGCAAGTTTGAAAAAAAAGGGCCTGTGAACCTTCTGGGGGAGAGGGAGATCAGCAAACCAAAATAAAGGTGCAGGCCTGAATTTTAAATATAATGTCAGTCAGGCCTCAACAGCCCAATTAAACAGTGGGGGAGGCACGGGAGGTGTGGTCATATCAGAGGGCACATGCACAGAAATAAGGGGAAAAAAATGCCTTAAAAAGGCAGCATGTGGCAAAATATTGCTGGGGCTCAGCCCAGCTCAAAAAATATTGCTGGGTCCAATATCCCAAGGGCCCATACAACCCGGCACCTATGGGCAGTTCCACAATTGGGAACAAATCTACAAATCTCATCTAATTTTGGACACTGATTTTACAACCTCATCCCCCACAGTTACCAATGATACCTGGGGACGCTGTTTTTACCCGAGAAAAAATACATTTTGATTACAGCAGCTACACGGCACTGTGATGCTGCACACATTCATGCAGGAGTCACAATAGCAGTATTTAATGCAAAGGACTAATGCAATCCTGCACATGTTCATGCAGGAAATGCATTAGTGCTATACAAGGCAAAATATAGGAGTTTTAATAGCTGAGCAGAGTCTGCAGCTCTGCCAAATGTGCTTTTATCTGTCCTTTTACACCAAATGCTGGCAAAACAGCCAGACAGAGGCAGGCAAACCAGGCAATAGCCAGCTGTGTTTTCCCAAGGCAGGGAGGAGAGAGAGAGAGAGAGAGAGAGAGAGAGAGAGAGAGAGAGAAAAAGGAAAAAGAGGAAAGAAGAAAGTCAACGTAGGTGGCCAACCTACAAGATAGTAGAGGATATGAATGAAAAAGGGGTGCTGTTGCACAACAGACTTTTAGCAGAAAAAGATGACAGTGCGGGGTCTGTCTCTTGGCATACCTCTCAACTGTCCCTGATTTTCAGGGATGTCCCTGATTTGGCCTCAACATTTTCCTCTGTCCCTCATAAAATTTGTGTTTTTGTGACAGAACAGTGAGGATTAAAAGCACAAAATAATGTCAAACATTAAAGTTGCAGACTTGTTCTTCTGCAGAGAATGCATCTTGTCACAAATCCCTTTATTCTATCTGCTTTTTAAGTGAATAGTACCAGTTTTTAAGATGTGTCCCTGATTTGAGGTCTTTGTCCCTGATTTTTGTGAGCCTTGTCCCTGATTCGTGAGGCAAGAGGTTGAGAGGTATGTCTCTTGGTCATGTTTCCCAAGCTGGGGGGGAGGGTACAGCGCTACCACAGTATTCACACTCAGTTAGCTCTCAGTTAGCACAAGTCAATAGACTGCTTCACGTATTTTCCCCCTTCTAACAAAAGCAAAGTCTTGTTAAGGTTAACAAAGTAGTGAAAATGTCACAATAACCCCCTGTTGCTAAATTACAGAATCACCGAGCAACACTGAGGTGCCTCTAACTATAAGGTTCAACAAAATATCCACAAACAGGTGTGCCATTCCAAATTAGGGCTTACAGGTTACTCACAGGATAATTCTCTCTTATTTGCCATTGTCCTCTCAAAAGCAAAGATCATGGTCTAACAAATAATTCCAGTTCAAGTTACATACGCCATACGTGTTCATAGCAGCACGATGCTTGCAAAGTTAGCGTTTACATTCACAGCACGTTAGTCCCCAGAGCCACTTGTAGAATCATGTGCAGTGTGTCGATGTGTTGGAAGGTGTTTCCAACTCCGATACTGAGCCACACAAGGAAACCTACAAAGTCAGTGTTGATTTCTTCTCATTGTCCTGTAACTGTTGAAACTTTTGCAATTGTAACCCCCCTGCAAATGGGGGTTCCCAAAAGACTTCCAGGAGCTTGCTTGAATGCTCCAAGCCTGAATGGTGTTTGGCGTTTAAGCCATTTATCAGTGAGTGTTTTTAGAACCTCTGGTACTGTCTCTTTAAGAGCTGTCTGCTTGCAGACATAATTAGTTTGTATGGGGGACTGTGTGCTTCTCTGTTTGAGTACCACTCGAGCTGCTGCCAATTCACTCCGTTTTGCAGTCACTAGGAGTGCAAAGGGAACCTATCTGAAAGATGTAACTGTTTGCCAGAAATCATTTACAGTAATAATGAAATTACAGTTTGTCTAACCTGCTTTCTTTGCAGTCAGAACTGAGTCTGCCTAGCTCCCCATTCTGGTTTTGAACTGCTGAACTGGACCAATCAGTGTGGGATAAGCTAGCTCTAAAATGGTGCCTTGGACGAATCAGAACTTGGACTCATAATCTGAGCCAGCCACAAGAGGATTGTATGGGCAGTGACTCTGGGAGATGTAGTTTAGACTTGGCCTTTTGGACCAACAGCAGCAGTCTATTGTGAGTGACAGCCAATCCAGTCAAGAACTGGGAGGAACTCAAAGGAAGTGCCCGGTTTTGTCTGTTGGAGTTTCAGTTTAGCTCTGGCAGTGAAGGGGAAAGGAACCTGTGCTCCTTCAGTGCACAGTTTTAGTCAAAAAACATGTGTAAGGTCCAGAGTTCCGGTCTGCAGCTTGTGTAACTGCTTGTTAGGACTGAATCCGTCCTGTGAAGAGAATCAAAGGATATCTGAAGAGTAGAAACCAGGCTCACCCTGTAGAAGACTGGAGAAATTGTTGAATTGCACTCGGTCTGTCAGGAACTGAATCTGCTGTGTGTTCTCCCGGGTATTGTGCAGTAATTGCAATCGGGATAGAGAAGCAGCCTGCCTGGTAAAGTACTTTCTTTTTTACCATATAAATGTGTGAGGAGGCTTGTGCAGCTCAAGTGAATCCTGCTGCCATTAAAGGACTTTTGCCTGTGACTGTTTACCATATAAATGTGTGAGGAGTCTCGTGGAGCTCAAGAGTAGCCCTGCTGACGTTGAAGGACCCTATCTTGTTTGGAGGTCGTGAGTACTAATTCAGGCTCGCTCCCTGTTGAATTGCCACATTAAATCCAAATGGAATCACTGTACTGCTGACTGTTTAAACTAATTTTTCTTTTCTCTGTGTGAAAGGGCCCCTACCAGCTGCCACGGTTTGGACTAGCCACTAGGGCTTGGGTACCCAGGGACAGTAACTGATAGGGATAGTGCCATCTAGGGGTTACACAATGAAAACAGGTAGGCACATTGTCTCCTTTAAACGTTAAATGTTATGATAAGTTTGAAGAAGTTTTAACCCACTAAATCAGGCAGATCCTGAAACAAGTTCAGACTTCATGAACTCTCTGGCATCTCAGCAGCAGCTATGTTGGGAAAGAGTGCCATGACGCAACACCTTGATTTCAGTGGGGTCTTGCGTGTACTCATTTTACAATATATTTACCCAGGATAGTCCAGCTTAGATGCAATATCTCATGTTCAGTAACTTCCTAAGGCTAAAACAGTATTTGTCTCTAGCATGGTTTAAACCTGTGATCTCTTAATTCCCAACAGTGCCCCAACTATTATCCCTTACTGTCTGAGAGGAGGACCACTGGAATAATCCAGAGGCTGTTATGTTTTGGTTGTGTTTTATTTGTAAGTTACTTATCAAGAATGACCCATCTTAGATGCATTGGGTTCAGTTCACAAAAGGACTTCTCCCATTCTGTGTCTATGTTAAAAATCTTTTGTGAAGAGGGACCAACATCTCTTTTCCAGTGGGGTCCTGCATTTACTCATTTTCAAAATGTGTTTACCTAGATTAGTGCAGCTGTGATGTTAAATCTCATTTCCAGTGGGGTTCTGCTTTCAGTAATTTCTGTAGATCAGTGGAAGGAAGAACTAGGAGCTTACATGAGTTGCTCACTGCCTTACAGTGAGTATTTAGCAATAAAGGTCTAACCAATAACATCCAACTGCTGCTTTATAGTGCCTGAAGATCTTTAAATTATGTTCTTAAAATGTTCAATTTCACTTAATTTCATATTTCTCTAGTATAAGAGATATTAAAAACATTCTTTTTTTCCATGTAGGTGTTTATCCTACTGCGGTGGGCCACAGCTGCTTGTCCACCAACCCTACAGGACTCTGGCATCGTTCAGGATCTTGAACGTGGTGCGTGTCCCAGTGGACTCCCAGACCTGGCCCAGAGGCATCATCCTGCTGTGGCCCCCAATTTTCCACATTTTCTCCCTTTGCCAGTGTAGGGGGCTGGAGACGGTTCCCTAACCAATTACAGGACAGGACAGACAAATCTGGAAGGAGAGGCAGGAAGCTTACTCAGTGACCAAGATGCAAAAGTTTATTTACCAGGGACAATAAAAACAACACACTACAGGGTAACACAATAAACAATGACACCCTATGATCAGGACCAACAATTGGCCGAACCCAGAACAGGGGGAGTTAGCCCCTTTTAGTCCAAATCCTGCTTGCACTTGGTCGAGGTGACGGAACAACTGATGAACCAAGCTTGGGCTTTTCTCTGTGTCAGCTGATCAGCAGGTGGGCACTGACCTCACAAAGCGCTTTTGTAAATGGGCCATAACAGGGCATCCCCTGGATGAACAGAACACAACGAGGAACACTGCCAGCTGGTCAAGGAAGAACTTGGTAACCCTCTGCGGCTCCGTGCAAGAAGCTGAAGACTTTCAGTTCGGCCAATGGTTCTCTGGACAATTAGCAGCAATGACCACTGACAGCTCCCCGGCCCCAGATGACCTCTCAACAAGGTGACTGTGGATGGGATGATCTTCAGGTTGCCTCAGCAGGGCAACATGGGCATGTGCACACTTACAGACGGCCAACAAAATAATAACAGGGCATGCATGATGTCAATTGGAGTCCCTCAAGCTTGAGCCGGGGTGGCTACTAAGCTAACTCACTACACCTCACTAGCAGCTCTTTACCGCTTACCATTGCAGGGCTGATGGTGGAACACTTGTGGCAGGACTACAGCACAGGCTGGTGTCACTGGAGGTGGTTCTGCTACAGATGGTGGATGGGCTGAGTACCTCCCTGAGTCAGCATCAGGCTCGGGCAGAACTGGTCCGTGCAACACAGGTGAAACTGGACGTCGGGTACACCAGGGTGCAATTCGATAACAGTTTAGTAGCAAAACAGTTCAGATTTTTAAACAGACAGTTCAGGTTTTTCACAGAATACAGTCTTTAGGGGGCGCTAGGCAAACAACAGTGCAGTTTGGTTTGGGTGCTGGGCCACTTAGGCCAAAAGACCATCCCCCCCCCAAGTTGGTGCTATACCTTTATGGATCCTCTCTACTGTGGCAATTCCTGCAGAGCCAATCCCCCCCCCCTTTGCTAGCAATAAAACTACCCTATACTGGAGTCTATGGGACTTCCCAGTCAGATGGGTCCTAGAGGTCTTTAACCCACCCCTTTTGTTCCCTCCTACTCCCTCAGGGCATTTTAGTAATGGTGCCCCTCCTTCTTAGCTTGTGGACAAGCTGCTATTTAGCTTAGACTAGCGATTCCCTGGATGCCCTTAACTACAATGGGAAAAATATAAAACAACAGAATACTTTGGGGCTCTGGTCACACCTGTGACCTTTTCTTGGCCTTGCTGGGCTCTCCACTCCCTGCTCCCTAGCTCCGTTCTCCTTGGAGACTAGCAGTTTACCCCAGGAGTCCACTGCGCCCCCCCCTTGTCCCTGCTAGGGTGCCAGCTCTTAGTGTTCCTTGCCACTTTGTCTGTTGCCCCCTTCCTCATTTTGGGCTCTGGCCCTGAATACTTTTCTCTTCCCCAGCCCAGCACCTGTGGCGCAAGAAAATTTCAAAATTTGGCCCACTCACCACCACAGCCACGGTCTGCCCTGCTGCTGGAGGGGTTGTAGAGGATGGCCGGGGAGCAGCTGCTCAGTGCTGCCTTTGCTTTCGGCAGGGGAACTGCAGGGTCCTGGGTGTGGTTTCTGCCTGGACCTGTTTGCAGGGGCACCACTCATTCTGGCCGCAATCACTTCCCCCCACGCCACTCGGCCTCTGGGGAAGAGGGCAGTTCGCGTTGGGGAGTCACACACCCAACCCACCAACCCTGCCGCTGTTGCTGTCACTATGCGCCGGACTGCCTATTGAAGGGGAGTGATGCCTGAGGAGCCACTGACCACTGCAGGTACCTTTTCCCTTTTTGTCCATGCTCCTTGCGTCTTCCACCCTCTGTCCTGTGTCCCTGAATCCCCCTTCTAGCTACTCCCCAGCCCTTTTGTAGGGCATAGGAGATCCTGCCATTCAGCCAGGGGATTGGGTAGTTAAAGCCCTGCAGGGAGGATCTCCTACCCCTGACCCCCCCGTTTCTCTGCATCAGATGTCGCAAAAACAAACAAAGGGACTGGGAGGGGTTGGTGGGATTGCAGGTGGGGTGGACTAGCGAGGAGGAGAGTGAGAGCAAAAACAAAACAAAAATTGTCCAGGTCAGGGAAAGAGTCCCCATTTCTTTACTGTGCCCCCCCCCCAATTTTGGGGTACTACAATCTGCCCCCCCTTAAACATATGGGTCCCTACGTATGTGGGTCAATTATTATGTAGAGTTTTAAAACACAAGCAACATTTTAGTGCTATAAACTAGTTACCTAGCCTACTTGAAAACATGAGATTTTGACTGGCCTACTGTAGCAAACTTTTTTAACCTACTGCCACAGTAAACCAAGAAAAAGGATGGATGGCCTTGAGGTACCTTTCAGGAGTGGTTCCTGCCTCTCCTTGCTGATCCATCCATCTGTCTTGACAGGAACCGTGCAGGACTTTTGATGCATTCAGTGCACTAGCCTTTGTGTCCCGTTTCTGGCTTGGAGCTGGTAGCTATGCATTGTAGGGAAAGGTGTGCACACAATGATGTACGGGTCAGGTCCCCACATTTGGGATGACTCCTTCTCACCACAGCACCTTACCAGCACTCACTCTCCTATAGGGAATGGTGTCTTGTGATCATAGGCATTGTCCAACTCTTCTTGGTCATCTGGCTCTGTACACACTCTTGAACGGGTTGGTGACCGAGGTAATGCTAGAGGAGAGGTCCTTAATTCCTTCCGATGGTGAGGTTCCACTGTTAGGGCCGAACGTTGGCCAGGAGGTGCAACTTGAATGCTTTGACAGCTGATATCTGTTTCAGTGGCCCAAACAGGATCCGGTTCACCAGGTTTGTTCTTTAGGGCTGGGGGAAATTCAGCAGCCTCTGGATGCAAATGCTGGCTGTGGCGCTCCTTTACCACTACTGAAGTGTCAAGTCCTGGGGTGCCCTTGCAATTTTTGGGGGCTGCAGAGTTCAGCTGGGTGCACTCCTCCTTCCACAAGGAGGCCTGTAGTGCCACCAGGCATCTGCTGAGCTCTTCCTTTTATTGCGTCATGAGCATGGTTCAGGCCTTCGGTTCACACAACATAGCTGTGGATGATTTTAGTGCACCGATCTGCTGCCTCTTTATGGTGGAGGATTTGCTCGGCCTGATTCTCAATCTGATCTCGCTGACAGAGAGTCTTCTTGAGGTCATTACAGTCTTTCCGCAGCTCAATGTTTTGCTTGGCATATGTTGCAACCCGCTGTATAAGCTCCTGGTGCTGAGCCTCCCTTCTGGCATTCCAATCTGGAATCGACTGCCTCATATCACAGGTAACAGCGCTTGCCATATATACAGTTTCCTCCACTTTGGCCTCTGAACCTTTGGCTGGGCCTCTTGAAAGTGCCATCACAGCTTGGTGGTGCTGCTTGATTCTCCCCATCTCCCTTTCAGTGTCCTCATACAGCTGGTGTCAAGCTCTCTTGGCATCACCGCTTCAGGCATTATTCACCTTGTATGGTAATTGAACAGGCCCCACGGTCTCTTTGCCAGTGTGCATTGTGCTGCCCTGCTCTGCTCATCAATGCACGTGTCTCCGATCTCTGTTTCTTCTTCTCCTTCCGGGCCAATGTAAATGTTGCCCATTCTGGGGCTGTGCCCCTTGCTTCATTTCTGTGATGAGTGCTGCCAGCTCCCACACCTGATATGCCACATGGGCCATTTCCTCCTGCATAATCTGGCAGGGATCCCACACCATCTCTTCTCTCATGAGCATCTTGGTGTAGGTAGCATCAAGCTTTGGACTCCTTGGTGTTTCTTATCCTGCTGTCTCGCCAAATGTAGGAGTCTGGAGATGGTTCCCTAGCCAATTACAGCACAGGACAGACAAATCTGGAAGGAGAGGCAGGAAGCTTTCTCAGTGACCAAGATGCAAAAGTTTATTTACCAGGGACAATAAAAACAACACACTACAGGGTAACACAATAAACAATGACACCCTACAATTAGGACCAACAATTGGCTAAACCCAGAACAGGGGGAGTTAGCCCCTTTTTAGTCCAAATCCTGCGTGCACTTGGCCGAGGTGATGAAACAACTGACAAACCAAGCTTGGGCTTTTCTCTATGTCGGCTGATCAGCAGGTGGGCATTGACCCCACAAAGTGCTTTTGTAAACAGGCCATAGCAGGACTTCCCCCGAATGAACAGAACACAATAAGGAACACTTCTAGTTGGTCAAGGAAGAACTTGGTAATCCTCTGTGGCTCCGGTCAAGAAGCTGAAGACTTTCAGTTTGGCCGATGGTTCTCTGGACGATTAGCAGCAATGATCACTGGCAGGTCCCTAGCCCCAGATGACCTCTCAACAAGGTGACTGTGGATGGGATGATCTTCAGGTTGCCTCAGTGGGGTGACATGAGCATGTGCACACTTACGGATGGCCAACAAAATAACAACAGGGCATGCACAACGTCAACTGGGGTCCCTCAAGCTTGAGCCAGGGCAGCTCCTAAGCTAACTCACTACTAGATACCTCACTAGTGGCTCTGTACCACTTACCATAACAGGGCTGATGCTGGAACACTTGTGGCAGGACTACGGCACAGGCTGGTGTCATCGAAGGTGGTTCTGCTACAGATGGTGGATGGGCTGGGGACCTCCCTGAGTCAGTGTTAGGCTGGGGGACAGCTGGTTCTGGCAACACAGGTGAAACTGGACTTCTGGCACACCAGGGCACAATTCAATAACAATTCAGAAGCAAAACAGTTCAGATTTTTAAACAGACAGTTCAGGTTTTGCAGAGAATGCAGTCTCTAGGGGTGCTAGGCAGGCAACGGTGCAGTCCGGTTTGGGTGCTTGGCTGCTTAATCCAAAAGACCTTCCCCCCTCCAAGTTGGTGATGTACCTTTATGTATTCTCTATACTGTGGCAATTCCTGCAGAGCCAACCCCACTTTGCTAACAATAAAACTACCCCTATATTGAAGTCTATGAGACTTCAGGTCAGATGGGTCCTAGGGGTCTTAACCCACCCCTTTTGTCCCCTCCTACTTCCCTCAGGGCATTTTAGTCATGGTGCCCCTCCTTCTTAGCTTGTGGACAAGCTACTATTTAGCTTAGACTAGTGGTCCCCTGGATAACCTTAACAACAATGGAAAAAATATAAAACAACAGAATACTTTGGGGCTCTGGTCACACCTGTGACCTTTTCCTGGCCTTTGCTGGGCTCTCCACTCCCTGCTCCCTAGTTCCCTTCTCCTTGGAGACTAGCAGTTTACCCCAGGAGCCCACTGCACCCCCCCCCTTGTCCCTGCTAGGGTGACAGACCTTTAAGTGTTCCTGGGCACTTTGTCTGTTGTCCCCTACCTCATATTGGGCTCTGGCCCTGAATCCTTTTCTCTTCCCCAGCCTGGCGCCTGTGGGTGATTACATTTCAAAATTGGGCCCATGGCCCACTTACCACCACAGCCAGGGTCCACCCTGTTGCTGGAGGGGTTGGAGAGGGTGGCCGGGGAGTAGCGCTCCCATCTTGCTGCTCAGCACTGCCTTTAATTTTGGCAGCAGAACTGCAGGGTCCCGGGTGTGGTTTCCACCCGGACCTATTTTCAGGGGCACCATTCAGCCTGGCCACAATCGTTTCCCGTAATCAATTATAAATAGTATTGAGCAGGCTACCGAGAGGCAGAGGGCTGTAGATGTAAGGTATTGTCAGTGTCTGTATAGGACTCCAGGTCTGATGTTGACTGCTTTTACTACCTGTTCAATGTGCGTCATGGAGGATAGGGTGTCGTATATCTGGACCCCAAGGTACTTAAAACAGTTGACTTGTTCCAGAGGGCTGCCTTGTTGTTAGTAATAGTGAGTAGAGGGTTTCTTATCTTGTGCTGGTGGCTTGAGATAAGCATGGTTTTCATCTTTTTGTATTTGAGTAGAAGCTTTTGTTTGTGAAACCAGTCCTCAAGTTTGTGAAAGGTAGACTGGAGATTTTGTTGGATTTGAGCAAACTAGGAGTGGCAGATTATGTTGACTGCATCATCAGCATACAGTATGATTTTGCTAGACAAAGAACCTCTGTGTGCAAGCACTGATGCAATGGTTACCCCAAAGGGCATTTAGCCAGAAAGCCAAGTTTCAATGAATTACAAATCACACATGCCCCCACAATGCAAAGCGTCATGGGCTGCATATGCAAATCACCACAGAATATTATGCTGGTTCAACTTTAAGCAGAAATGCATGGTGCCGAAAGGCCTCTCACATGATTTTGCTAGTACAGGCTTCATGAAGTGCATTTAGAAATAAACTAAAAAACAGTGGGCCAAGTATGGACCTTTGGAGGACTCCCAGGGATACCTCTCTAGCAGTGTCCCTACTTTAATACTCTGTGAACTATGGGAGATATAATCATGGAACCAACCTACAGAGGTAGTTGATAGGCCTAGAAACTGAAGTTGCTGAGTAAGAAGAAAGTGGTTGACCATGTTGAAAGCTTTGGTGAGGTCAATAAAAATTGACCCCGCTAGTAAGCCTCCATCCAGGGCCTTGTGCACAAATTCAGAGAATTTGACCAGTGCAGTTGACATGCTATGACTTTTTCTGAGGTCATGATCATGAGGGCACTGAAGATTGTATTTTTGCAAATAATCAGAGATTTGGTCAGCCACTATTCTCTCCAGCACTTTAGAGAGGGGGGAGAGGATTGAAACAGGTCTATAGGTCATAGAATCATAGAAACTTGATGGCAGAAAAGGATCTCTTGGCCCATCTGGTCTGCCCTTTTCCCATTCACTATTCCTTCTTCCCCCCTCTGCAAGCTCCCATCCCAGCACCCTGTAACCCCATGTGCCTGTCCCATGCTCTCTTGAAGCCCAGCACTGTTTCAGACCCCACCACCTCCTCCAGAAGCTTGTTCCATGCCTCCACCACCCTATCAGTAAAGAACCGCCCTCTCACATTGCCTCTGTAGTTTCCTCCCTGCAGTCTCAACCCATGCCCCCTCATTTTAGTGCCTTCCTTCCTGTGAAATAAATGTCCTGAACACACTTTGTTTATCTCTTTGATGTATTTAGAGGTCTCTATCATGTCTGCTCTCTCCCTTCTAGTCTCCAAAGTGTAGAGTCCCAATTTCCTACACCTCTGTTTGTACAGTTTGCCCTTCATCCCCTGTATCATTTTTGTTGCTCTTCTCTGAACTCTTTCAATCATATCTATGTCTTTGCACAGGTATGGCCTCCAGAATTGGACTCCATACTTGAGGTACGGTCTTACCATGGCTTGATGCAGGGGCATCAGGACCTTCCTCCTTCTGCTAGTGATTCCCCTACCTATACATGGTAACATCCCGTAAGCTCTCCCTACTGCCCTGAATTCCCACTTTGAGGTTACTAGACACTATTATACCCAGATCCCTCTCATGGTACATAACCCTGACTCCCCCCCCAAGTGTGTACCCTGCCTTCAGGTTCCTGTGCCCCAGGTGCATGACAGCACACCTTTTGATATTGAATTTAAGCTGCTAGGTCTGTGCCCAAACTTCCAGTGCCCTCAGGTCCTGTCTCATGTCCTCAACATCCTCTGCGGAGTCTACCCTATTGCAGATTTTCGTATCATCTGCAAAGAAGACCACCCTTCCCTTCAGTCTTACCACTATATTACTGATGTAGATATTGAAAAGGATTGGTCCCAGGACTGACCCCTTGGGGATCCTGCTCATCACCCTCCCTGTCCTGGAGTGCATCCCATTTACTACCACTCTCTGGGTTCTGTCCATCAACCAGTTTTCTACCCATCTAACTATTTTGTCCCCCGTCCCCATACTGTCCAGCTTGTTAACCAGTCCTCTGTGGGGCACGGTGTCGAAAGCCTTGCTGAAGTCCAGGTAGGCCATGTCCACTGCCCCCCTAGTCGATTACCTGCAACATCCAGTCAAAGAACTCAATCAAACTGGGCTGGCATGATTTCCCTTTTGAGAACCCATGCTGTGTGTCGTCCGTCAGCCCATTTTCATCCAGGTAGTCCATCACCCTCTCCCTGATGAGTGCCTCCATCACCTTCCCCACCACTGTTGTGAGACTGACCAGGTGGTAGTTTTCCCTCAACTCCTTGCTCCTCCCCACATGTATTTGTACCATGGTTGCCTCCTTCTAGTCCTCTGGCACCCTTCTGGACTCAAGAGACAGGTTGAACAGCCTTGCCAATGGGGCAGTCAGTTCCTCCCTCAGTTCCCAGATCACTCTAGGATGCAACCCATCCAGTCCCATGGCCTTGTCCACTTTCAGCTTGACAAGCTTCTCCTGTACCCTCTCTGCACTGAAAGGTCTCGTGTCCACATTGTGCCCCTTCCCCTTCTCCTTAACTTGGGCCCCCCCCTCTCCCTCTTTTATAAATACTGAGCAAAAATACCTATTTAGTTCTTTTGCCTTTTCCCTGTCCTCTTCCAGTGGCTTCCCACTCTCGCCACACAGCACTGTGATTCCCTATCCAGTCTTCCTCTTTTCTTCCACATATCTAAAGAATGTTTTGTCCCCTCTCTTGGCCTGTTTTGCTATTCTTTCCTCAGCGTTGGCCTTCACCCTCCATATTACCTTCCTTGCTAGCCTCTTCATTTCCCTATAAACCTTTTTGTTCCCTTCCTTTTGTGTTATCTTGTATTCCTTGAAAGCCCTCCTCCTGCCCTCGATCACTTTCACGACTTCTCTAGTGAACCGGAGTGGTCTCCTGCACATTATACCCTTCCTAACCTTCCTAATACACATATATGGCCTCCCTCACCTGGTCCCTAATAGCTCCACATAACTCTTCCACATCATTCGTCTTTTCCATCCCTTCCCTTACTATCTTTCTCAACATGTCAAAGTCTGTACACCTGAAGTCCAGCACCATTGTGTTTGTATGGTGCACCTCCCTCCCTGCTCTCACCTTGAACCTGATGGTCCTGTGGTCACTGTTTCCCAGCTTCTCCCCCACTACCACCTCCTTCACATATTCCCCATTCATTAAGACCATGTCCAGTAGGTTGTTTCCCCTAGTTGGCTCTTTGACAAACTGCTGCAGGAACACCCCCTGTATTGTCTCCAGAATCCCCCTGTTTCTGGGTGAAGCCACCTCTGGGGTGGACCAGTCTATGTCTGGGAGGTTCAGGTCCCCCACCAGAAGCATTTCCCCTAGAGAGTCATCCTCGCTATTGCCTGTGACATCATCCTGTCCTGTTCTTCCCTTGCATCGGTGGTCTGTAGACTACCTGTAGTGTCAAGGATTCCCCTGTCCTTCTGCTCAGTGTTACCTAAAGTAGTTCAGTTTCCCCATCCCCCACATGCTCCTCTGTAACCTTTGTGATCTCCCTGATGTATAGGGTAGCCAAGAGTAAGTGTACAAGTGTACAAACCTTACAAGAACAGGTAACTGAACCCACTTTTGTAACTGTGTCTAGTGGGTTCAGTTACCAATTGTGTCTAGTTAGAGGTGCTTGTGCAGTCCCAACTTTGTGAATGGGAGTAACTGGAGCAAGTTTCCAAACTGAGAGGAATTTAGCCAGTGTGAGGGATTTATTAAATATTATTGTGATGGGGGCAATCACTTCTTCCAAGGTGAGAGCAACCATTTTCATGTCTAGTTATCGCTGCCCTATCTAGTTTTGCCTAGAACCATTTTACATATTTCCTAGCCTCCTTGATCAAAATGCATTTGAAATAGAAGTTAGGGTGCTTGTTTTCCTTGTTGGTGGTGGATTGAGGAGATTCAGAAGCATTAAGATAGTCTGAGGGGAGTGCAGAGCTAAGGTCTGTAAAAACTGTGTTGAAGAAGTCGACAATGGTGAGCAAATCTTGGGTGGTAGTTCCATTTATGTTAAGCATTGTAAAATGCTTTTCATCTTCCTTCCCTAGCAACTCCTTTACATTCCCCCCAAATCTTCTGCCATCCCCCCAGGACCTGTCAAGTTGGTCCTTGTTGAACTTTGCTTTGGCAAGTCTTATAAGATTTGTACACTTATTCCTGGCCACTCTGTCTCTGATAATAATTGTTCTTGCCTGTGTCCTTGGTCCTGCACAACAGATTGTCCTTCATTAGGTGAAGCTGTTCCCCTGTGATCCATCCATTACCAGATCCCTGGGTTTTCCTCCTTCTAACTGGGGCAAATATGTCACAAGTTGCATTGAATTTCTCTTTAAAGTACTGTAGAGCTAAGATCTATGTTCTGGATTTTGAACAGTGGTGTCCAGTCGATTTGGGCTAGCGCTACCTTAAAGAATTATGCAGGCCTCTCTTGAGGACTCTACTTTCTACTAAGGTAGGTACAGCCTCCTTGATTATATTTGACCAAAGACAAGTGACAGGCAAATGGTCACTTAGGGAGTCGGGGTGAACCATGACCCTCGCTATCTTTGATGGGCAGCTGACCAAGATCCACTGTAGGAGTGTGCTATTGCCATTTTTATGTTTGCTTGCACGGGTGTGCAAGAAGCATAGTGCCACCATAAAGAATTTGTAGGTGTGCATTCCCCACTTCCAATACCCTGTTGCCTTTTGCAGGTGCGGCCGCACCACACCAATGAATGTAGGAGCTGCCTATGACAGCCATTCGGATGCAGTGGCATACAGTTGAAAGCAAAAATCTGCTGCAATCAGTGGCGGTAATGTGCAGGCACTTTGCGTACTGCCATCCGGCAGTATGTAAAGTGCCTACACTTCAGTACTGCACTGAAACAGCTGTCATAGACAGCTCCATCCCCCGTAACAAGTAGCACATTGAGAGCCCACCCCAGCATGCTCATGCGCTCCCCCCCCCACACACACTGTATGGCCAACGAGGGTGCCCAATCCCCCATCGGCTCCACTGTGCTCCCCCAACAGAGTTCTGCAGGTGCCACGCTGGAGCCTACCCAGCATGGCAACAGTTTGTAAGGCCGATGGGGCCCAATCCCCATCAGCTCCACTACCCCCAAACAGCCTTGTAGCTGCCATGCTGGGAGCCATCCCAGTGTGGCAAAGTCTACGATAAGTCTTTAAAAAAAAATGCCCTGTAAGAGAAAAAAAAAGTCCTGTTACTGTCTTGACCCCCCTGCCCCGACCTGCACCCACCCTCTGCGCACCCTGCCTCCCCAAACCCCCGCCTCACCCCATACTTACCTTTGAAATCTGGCATGATGATCATCAGTGGACTGGGAACACATCTGCACTCTTCAAAGCCAGCCACGAACTGAGGAAATGCCGGTAAGCTGTATAATGGAATAAATAGGGTTTTTTCAACTTTGATGTATATCTTAGGAATTTCTGGGAATGTTTTCACCAAATTTTCCACATGGGGTTCTTGGGACCCCACCTCATGAATTCTGGCACTATCATTTTGTTATTCGGTTCCGAAAGGTGATTTCGCGGTCACTGCACGGAACCACCTTTTGTGACTGATTTATGAAATGACAGCATCACAGTTCATGAGGCAGGCCCCCAAAAACCCTATGTTGAAAATTTGGTGAAACAATTCCCAAAAATGACTGTTTTACGAGCATGCATTGTGCAGTTCCTACACACGCTCGTAAGTTTGCAAATTTTTTATATTTTCACTCCAGATTTTCAACATTGCCATTTTTCCACACCTCCTTGTGAGCAGTATAGCTGTCATTTTTCACATCTTGCCCAAAATGTGTTTCCGTGCATACAGCGCTGATGGCATGATCGGTGTCTTGAAATCAATGTTTAGGACAGATTAAAGAAAATCACAGTGACACTCTTCATGAGCAGAGGTCTTAAAATGGCTATGTTAAAAAAATTTGGTGATAAAAGTCCATAAAATGACTGTGTTATGAGCGAACATTGCGCAGTTTCCACACACCTTCGTAAGTTCAAGAATTTGTAATATTTTCAGTCCAGATTTTCACCACTGGCATTTTTCCACACTTCCTTATGAACAGTACAGCTGTCATTTTTCACACCATGGCTGAAATGTGTTTTCGCACTTCCAGTGCAGAAATGCATGGTCGCTGTGGGAAATCACTGTTCGGAACAGATTAAGCAAATCACAGTGACACTGTTCATGAGCAGAGGTCTCAAAATGCCTGTTTTGGCAATCTGCTGTAAAAATTCCCCAAGCTAATTACATTACAGGTGGCATTCCACAGTTTCTATGCACGTTTGTGACTTCACCAGTTTTTTTTAATATTTTCACTGTAGATTTTCAACATTGCCATTTTTTACACCTCCCATGAACAGTACAGCTGTCATTTTTCACATCCTGTTCGAAATGTGTTTTCACACCTGTGGTGCCAAATGGCGTAGTCGCTGTGCAAAATCAGCTTTCTGCTAATGAACTGATATTGCCACTGTTCATAAGGTGGGGGTCACAAAAAACCCAAGTTGAAAATTTGGAGTGAAAATATCAATGAACGCCTGAGGCGTTAGGGTTTCTGACCAAAACGCCCCACCTTGTAGAGACTGACAGGCATCAGGGGTGTGACTTGGGATTGTCGCCTGTAATGCTCATACCATTCCACCCCCACCCACACCCTGCAGCCAGTGAGAGTCATTGACGTGTGCCTTGGACTCTTCGGCCCAAAAGTTCACCCCATTCTCCTATACTGCACCCATCTCACCGTATTTCCTGATGGAATGGGGTGAGCATAAGGGCCAAAGACTCCAAGTCGCACCGTGACACTTGTTGGTGTCTGCAGGGTAGGGTGGTGAAATGGCATGGCCGTTATGCCTGATGACCCAAAGACACACCCCAATGCCTGTCAGTCTCTGCAGGGTGGTGGTGGGGTTGGCTTCAGTTCAATACTTCACTGCCATTCCTATTATACAGCTCTCTAACTCCTGCACTACCAATGCCAATGCCAGCAAGCAAACATTCGGCATTGACAAATGCTTGTTGTAATTGTGTCTAGTGGGTTCAATTACCAGTTGAGAGAGGTATAGACTAGTAACCAGGTCTGTCTGGGGATCAGTGTCTTTGCTGAGCCAATTAAGATTGAAGTCTCCTGTTATGATGACTTCATTGTTCAATCGAAGCTGGTTGATAACCTCAATCACTTGTTCAAGTCTTCATTTTGCTCTCCTGGGAGGCAAGTATACTGAGGCTATAGTGAGGGACTTGTGTTGTGATCCAAGATGAGTTTTACAGCCAGCAGTTCATGGTCTCCAGAACTCCCGGACTGGGGGAGCAAGCACCCTTGGATAGTATCCCTGCCATAGATCAGGTGCCCCTTCCCCTTTTACCAGTCATATCTTGCCTGTAAAACTAGAATCCAGTGGGCAGCAAAACCAAAAACAGCATGGATTCACAGCAGGTAGGTCTTGCCAAACTAACATGGTTGACTTCTTTGACTGGGTTACAATGATAGTAGATCAGGGAGCAGCGGAAAATGTCATCTATCTGGACTTTAGCAAAGCCTTTGACTCTGTTCCACACAGAAGGCTGATAAGTAACCTGAACTACATGGGGTGGACAGGGAAGTGGTTGAGTGGGTGAGTAGCTGACTGAGTGGAAGAGCACAGAGGGTTCAGGTAAACAGGGCATTTTCAACTGAGAAGGAGGTGACCAGCAGTGTACCACAGGGTTCAGTACTGGGTCCCCTACTCTTCAATGTGTTCATAGCAGACATTGCAAATGAGCTGGAAGTAAAGTGTGTCTATTTGCTAATGACACCGAGATTTGCAACAGTGTGGACTCCCCTGAGGATGTGAGAAGAATGACTTCAGACTTGAAGAAACTGAAAGAGTGGTAGGAAACATGGCAGCTGAAATTAAATGCCAAAAAGTGCAAAGTCATGCACTTAGGCAGAAACAATCCCAAAGAGGATTACTGCAGGGAGGAGAGAAGCTAGCCTCCGCTTCAGAAGGGGAATCATGAGTCATAGGAGGGAGATGGTGTTACCACTCTACAGGGCACTGGTGCACCCCCACATGGAGTACTGCACACAGTACTGGAGACCGCACCTCAAAAGGGACATAGAATCGATGGTGCAGAGGAGGGCCAAGAAAATTATTCAGGGACTGCACCATATGGCATACCAGAACAACCTGAGGGAGCTCAACAAATACTCCCTGTAACAGAGGAAGGAGGGGGCAACATGATTGAGACTTTTAAATGTATTAGGGGTATAAATCAGATTAACATTCAGGACCTTTTCCAATTGAAAGAGAGTGGGAGAATGAGAGGACATGACATGAGGCAGAAGGGAGAGAGGTGCAGGAGTAATACAAGGAAGTTCTTCTTTACATAGAGGGTGGTAGACCCATGGAATAGCCTACCCAAGAAGGCAGTGGGGGCCAAAATGGTAAGTGAGTTCAAGAACACATGGGATAGACATAAAGGTAGCATACAGAAAGGCAAAGGAGGGGAGGGGAGGGGGAATAGCACCAGGTAGGTTCTTGGGCAGACTAGATGGACCTTGTGGTCCCCTTCTGCTGTCACTTTCTGTGTTTCTACATTTCTGCACATTGCGTATCCTTGTAATGAGACTGCATTATCCTTGATTTTTGGTGTTAGCCAAGTTTCAGCACAACAGATAATGTCCGGGGTGTGCATGTAAGTCCACGCTTGAAACTGTGCCCATGTTGCCAACAAGATCCCAATGTTCATTGATGCTATCTTCAGCCCATTTGGTTTTTTTTTTCCAATCACAGAAAGTGCATTTGGCAGCCCAGGATTGGGATGTAAGTTCCCTGATAGTAATAGTAGAATTAGTACTGCCTTTTTTCTTGTGAAGCTAATGTATATCTCAACCTTAACCCTCTGCAGGTTGAGTTTGAAAGATTCTGGTCATGGAGAATTTGTAGGGAGAGTCAGTGATATGACAGTTGCAATAAGGCTGTCACTGTGTATTTGTTGCTTTTCCATTGTTGGTGTTAGAATGTAGGAGGCATCTAAACAAGGCTTACCACTGAGCATTCCTTGTGGGATCCTGAATGCTTCATTATGAGCTATAACATCATCCTGTATTCTCTGTGTGCATTCTGTGGGCTGATCATCCAAGGGGGTAATACCTATAAGAAGCAGGAAGTGTACTACAATTGGGGGGAGCACCATTGTACCCTTGGGTTTAGTTATAGACTGAAAGTAACCCTGTCCCTTGCAGGCAGCTTGCAATAGTTACTGTACTATTTCCTGGCTAATGCACGCCTGGGGTAGATGGACATCAAATAGTGTTTTTATTTCTGAGCTCCATCCAATATCACTCAGAGTAGAATAAGACAATCTACCATTACCAGGCTGTGCCAATGAAAATCAACTGGCCAGAACGTTTAGCCAGTTTTTTGTAGTCAGTGATCCATCAACTGCTTGTGGTAGTATCACAGGCATTGTAAATATTTGTCAAGTATGAGTACAGTTGTCTAAAAAAGATCCTGTTTATAAAAGTAATATAATTATTGCACAAATAATATCAGCAACCAAGCCTTTTTTTCTTAAAGTATAAAATTAGCAAATATAAAAATCTACATTAGTGAGCATTCCACAGTAGCGTAGAGCAGGGTGATAAATACCAAAAACTCTGATGCACATAAGAATACAAACAAAGCTATATAGGAAATAACAGGCATTTTATTGTGGCAAGTGAAACAAGAGAGAGTGCATTAGAGACAAGCTGAAGATTTATAGTATAAAAAACATATTTTTTCTGCAGAAACACAATATGACTAGACTTGGTCACTGTCATTGAGATGACAGCTGGCCAAGGAGGAAAAAGGAAGGTCTGTTCTTGTTTTCATCCACTGTTCTGCCTGCCATGTCCACTGACTTTTTAGGGTGAGTCAGGTTGTAGACAGATGGTGAAGGGGGTTGGGTTCTGAGTAGGTAGACTGGGCTGGGTGGGTCAGTTACATTACAACAGGGGTTAAGGCTGGCAGGAGTACCGCTGGATTAACAAGGTATTTTTTTCACATCAGGGGTTAGGGTGAGAAGGGGTATCGCTGGATTATAAGTATAATTTCTTTTCATATAGGAGAAGAAAGTTTGAGGGAGGTTCCAGGAGGCAGTATAGCACAGTGATTTAGGGCTCTGAGCTGTAAATCTGGAGACCTGGGTTTGAATCCCACAGCCCCTACTTGCATGCTGTGTGACCCTGAGCAAGTCACTTAACTTCCTTGTGCTCCCAGATCACACCTAGAAACAGGCTTTGGCTTAGTGTGCCTTTTCTGGTTAAGCAATTTCCCCTTCCCACCCCTTTCCACTGTACTGCCATGGAAATTTCATTTCATAACATGGATCAGGGCAGTTGGGGGGGCACCACTGAACTGCCAGGGATTTGTACATCAGTGTAGGGGGATCACATGAGGATGGGGCAATGGTCAAAGCACTGCAGAATGCCCCCATGTATCCTTTTCCCTTTTTTCTTTCTCTCTCTCTGTGAATATATTGTATATTACCGGGGCACGGTAGTGACACTATAGTTAGGGTTGAGTAGGCTGTTTAATGTTAAACTCCTAAGTTTGCACTTTAATAATTTCACCCCGTTCAAAGGATTTGCACAAAATTTGCATGTGCAGTCTGGGGGACAGTCTCTTTATGTGCCAGATTTCATTCCAGTTGGATGTGCAGATTCTGAGGTCTGATGGTGCATTTTTAGGAAAAACATTTTTTTTTGTCATAATCTAGTACTCAGACAGTTTGGAATTTTGGTCTGAAATTTTCAGAGTAGAAAGGGCTTACCCCCAGAATGGTGCTTTTCATTGGTTGGTTATAAACATTAATCTGTTCCCAAGTTATAAGAATTTGAGATTTTGTTTCTTAGCATGTTCAGTGGGGTCATTTGGATAGATGTTTGGCAACATATAGGGAGACACAGTTCTGTATGTTCAAAAACTGTATCACTATGGGGTGAGTGTTAGGGTTAAAAACCCAGAGGAAGAACCCACCCCTGATTCACCAAGACTCAGGACAGTGAAATTCATGTTTTTTTTTTCCCTTTGCTGCTTGGGGAGTGGGGGTGGGGAGTTAGGGTTGGAAACTCTAATGCCACATTTCCCTACCTTTGTCACGTTAATCTGAACCCTAACTGGTGTATTAACACATTCTTTTTTCAATGAAAAAAACTACAGTATATATATATATATATAGAGAGTAAAAAACTTTGCTAATGCATCAGTTAGGGTCAAAGCAACAAAAGTAGGGAAATGTGGCATTAGGGTTTCCAACCCTAACACCCCCTTGTCTAACAGACACAGACCCAATGGCAGAGGGGAGGGTTTGTCTTGGGGTCAGTGAACCCTAATGCACACCCCATTTCAGTGTAAAATTAGGTGACATGGGTACAGCATAGCTGAATGGGGTGTGCGTTAGGGTTCACAGGCCCCAAGACAGACCCTCCACCCCCCTCCAATGGGTCTGTGCAGGGTGGGCAATGGGGTGTTAGGGTTGGAAACCGTAATGCCACATTTTCCTGCTTTTGTCACTTTGACCCTAACTGATGCACTAATGAAGCTTTTTGCAATTTATTTCCTTACTTTTTGAGATAGTATAATAGTACCGTTATTTAAAGGCAGGAGCATCCCTCCACTGACATAGTATAGCAGTATCTGCATGTTAGAATGACAGTGCAGGGTCTCCCTCCAACATGATAGAACAGCAGTATCAATATGTTACAGTGGGAGAGCAGGGTCCTTCAGACCCTCCCAGCCCTCCATTGGGATAGTACAACAGTATCCATATATTACACTGGAATTGCAGGGTCCTTTTGGACCCTGCGCTCCCATCCATCCATTTAGAGAGTATAGCAATATCCTTATTTCAGCTCCAATTTTCAACATAGCCTTTTTATGACCTCACCACATGTACCCAACACAGAAAATGTTCAAAACCCTGTCAAAAACATAATTCTGCACAATTGCAACACCAATCTATGCCACAGGTGCAAAATTATGTTTGGGACAGCATTTGACAAATGACAGCTGTGACACACATGAGGTGGGGTAATAAGAACAGTATGTTGAAAATGTGGGGTGGAAATATTGAAAATCTACTAAGTTATGAGCGTGCGTAACGAGATTGTGCCAAATGCCCATAATTTCACAAATACCCATTTTTCACAATTTTGACCCCAAATTTTCAACATAGCCGTTTTATGGCCTCATCACGTGCACATACCACAGAAAATTTTGAAATCCCTGCCAAAATGGAATTCTGCGCAATCACAACACTAATGAATGCCACAGGTGCAAAATCACGTTTTGGACAGGATTTGACAAATGACAGCTATGACACATATGAGGTGGGGTAATAAGAAGAGTATGTTGAAAATATGGGGTGAAAATATTGAAAATCTACTAAGTTACAAGCGTGTGTAGTACAATTGCACCAAATGCCCATAACAGTCATTTTTCAAAATTTTGACCCCAAATTTTCAACATCACCTTCTTATGACCCCACCTGATGAACAATGTGACTGTCACTATGCAAATTCCACCAGAAAGGTGATTTTGCCAACCAACCCGAAGAATCACCTTTGGGTGAGAGTTGTTCAGGAAGTGGGGTCCCCAAAAGGCCATGTTGACAATTTGGGGCCAAAATGTTAGAAAATGGCCGAGTTATGGCCAAAAGTTGCAACCTCCCTCATATATACTGTAGCACCGCATTTACCTTAGTTCAGATTGCAGTCGCTAGTTCCAGCAGCAAGTTGAGTCTTCGATTGCAGTAGTGGGTGACAAACCAGGGACCTCCTCAGGTGAGTGGCAGTCTGGGGGGATGTCAGGGGGTGTGGGGAGGTGGGTGCACAGTGGGGGGTTGTGTGGGGGGTACGGTCGCAATCAGCGATGGAAGTTTTTTTTGTTTGGAGGGCAAACGGCCGCACAAGACAATGAGGGATGGTTTTCTGCATTTTAGCACAACAAAAAAAAGGGAAAAAAAAGCAACAGGACCCACTGCCACCAATGATAACTGGGGCAACGGAGGGTGTGGGGGTACCACTGGACACCAGGGAGACGTGGTAAGTTGCCACGTACTTTGAAATAAGTGGAGCAATGGAGGGCATGAGTACCACTGGACACCAGGGAGATGTGGCAAGCAGCCACTACAATTAAAATAAAAACATATATATAAACAAGGCATGGGTTCGGGCTCAGGGGGACATCCAGTGCCCGCCCATGAATTCGGTTTTGTGTACTTCATCTAAAAAAATGCTTGTTTTACAATACAAAATCCCTCTTTGTGATACCTTTTCACAAGCTGATCCTCAAGAAAAGGGATCGGCTGGCGAAAAGGGATCATGTACAGGGATTTTTAATGTTTAAAACTGCTGTGTTTTTAAATAAATACATGAGCCCAAAGGCATGGGTAGGCACAGGACATCCCCTTAAGCCACACCCATGCCTTTGTTTTCTAAACAAATGACCCTGGGGCAAGTTCAAAGATTTTGCTTTCTCCCCCTCGTTAAGCGAGAAAGCAAAATGGCGGCTGACAAAAGAGGATTTTCTCATGAAAAGGGATCCCTTTTTGCAGTCCCTTTTTGTGAGCTGTTCATGACCAGGAATCCTTGATCAAAACTGTGCACCTATCTCAAAGACTGAACTTAGCATGCTCAGATCCCGAATATTTTAAATTTAATAACTTTGAAACAGATTAATATTTTTCACTAAACCAATGCTGGATTGTTCCTTAGGATAACCTCTTTCTACCCTGACAAATTTAGGTCAAAATTCCAAACGATGTGGTTGCAGCGTGATGAGAAAAAAATAGTGAAAAAACTGGCAAAAATTTGCAAAAGATGCTTTTTTTCACAAGTTGCTGCACGAAATACACAAACTGCATCAAAATGCAACTTGGCAGATCAAGTGATCTACCACCCCAACGCTGTATATTCCAAATTTTGTGCAAATCTGTTGAAAGGTTGCAAAGTTATTAATGTGCAAGATGTGAGGTTTAAAATTAAAGTGCCTGATCAACCCTAACTATAGGATGCTACCGCCCCTATAATATATATATATATATATATATATATATATATATATATATATATATCCATATGTATCTCTATATATTATACTGGTGCAGTTGAGCCAATATAGTTAGGATTGAGTAAGCAGTTTAATGTTAAACCCAAAATATTGCACCTTAATAACTTGGCAACCGTTCAATGGATTTACACAAAATATGGAATGTGCAGTCTTGTATGGTAGATCTCTTGATTTTCTAAGTTTTATTTCAATTGTACTTGTAGTTTATGTGCAGTGAAGCACTGAAAAATAAGTTTTTGCCTTTTTTGGCACTTGTTTGCTTATTTTTGCCCGTTGCACTGCAGCCACACCATTTGGTATTTTGGTCTGAAATTTTCAGGGTAGAAAATGGCTTGGTGAAAGAACAATTCAGCATTGGTTTAGTGAAAAAACATTAATCCATTCCAAAGTTATTTAATTCTGAGGTTTTGGGTTTTGAGCCTGCTCAGTTCACTCCAAGATTTATATGTATGTTTTGCGAAAGGGGATTGGGCTCATGATCAAGGATTTTGTCAGCCCCCAAATGGGGATTTATAAAATCCACATTCGTGAGGAAAAAATTCTTCATTTGCGAGCCATCATTTTGTTTTAATTTTTTTCCCCCAAACAAAATATTGTACCTTGCTCCATGGGTGACTAGTTGCTCAAATAAGGGTGATGTCCTCTACAAACCCATACCTTTGGTTTCCTTTGTTTTGGCCCCAAATAATGGCCATTTTAAATTTTAAAATTCTTCCTTCATGACTCACTTCCAGTCCTCGTTCTTGAGTTGACAAAATTCCTGTTAGCGAGCCGGTCTCCTTTTGCGAGGTAGTAAAATCCTTCATCACAACTTAGGGACCAGATGGCCCTATCTTGCAAACAAGGATGGGCTCTCGAACAGAGATTTTGACAGCTCATGAAAGGGAATCTGCTCTCAAATGGGGATTTGGTTATTTCACGAAAGGGGATTGGTTTTTCAATTCCTCATTCGCGAGCTGTCAAACTCCCCATTCATGAGACGATCCCCTTTTGCGAGCTGACAAAATCCCCTTTCATGACTTGCAGACCAGATGGCCAGAATCTGACGATCAAGGATTACTTGTGAATGGGGATTTTCACAGCTCACAAATGGGGCTTGATCTCGTGAACGGGTATTTTGACACCTTGTGAACTAGGATTTTAAAAACGTTGCCACTGCACTGTTAATAAACAGTTTGGTCTTTTGGCTTGAAATTTGTAGAGTATAAAGGGGATGTCCTAGAGATGTGAATTATGCTATTTAGGTGTTAAAAAGGTAATTGGTTACAAAGATATGTCTTCACGAAGTTGAAATTTCTCCCATAGGATAACATTGCAGCCCCCATAGTGACTTTTGGTGCCCGTATCTTGGAAATGATGTGAGATATGGATTTTTCGCTACCTGCAGCTTTGTCCACCTTTTGGTGGACTCAGCATGCATGGATGTTTTGAAGTCATGATTGCAACTGCAGTGGAATTTTTTTCATAGGCTGTACAGTTACTGAGATATTGGCAAATTAGTGTTACAATGGTTACTTTTCATGACTATAGGGCTGTGGTATGTTAATACTTATGTGTAAGTGGGAGCGCAGGGCCCAGAGGGCCCATGTTCCCACTTATGCATATTATTATGCAACAATGAGTTTCATGAGGGGAGTGCAGGTCCTGGAGGTCTTGCGCTCCCACAACCACATACCAGTTACATTGCACTTTCTCAAAAAGAAGGAAAATTAATTGCAAAAAACTACATTAATGCATCAGGGTTTTTATTAAAGCATAAAAAGCTGGGAAATTCAATGTTAGGGTTACCAACCCTACTACCCCCCACCCCCTCCACCCTTCACACACCAACAGGCATTGGGGTGTGCCTTGGAGTAATTGGCCTAACTCTCACCCCATTCTCCTAAACTGTACCATCTCATCTTGTTTACACATGGAATGGGGTAAGAGTTAGGGCCGATGACCCCAAGGCACACCCTGATGCCTATGGGTGTGGAGGATGGGGGGAGTGGGGGGGTAGGGTTGGTAACCCTAAAGTTGAATTTCTCAGCTTTGTATGCTTTAATAAAAATCCTAACTGATGCATTAACATAGTTTTTTGCAATGAATATATACAGTATAGACAGATAGATATAGATAGAGATATAGATAGATAGATATAGATAGGTAGATAGATAGATAGATAGATAGATAGATAGATAGATAGATAGATAGATAGATAGATAGATAGATAGATATTATAGGGGTACGGTCATGCCCCTATAGTTAGGGTTGAGTTGACACTTTAATGTTAAACCTCAATTTTTGTGCTTTAATAATGTTGCAACCGTTCAACAGATTTGCACGAAATTTGGAATATGTGGTTTGGTATGGTAGATCTCTTGATTTACCAAGTTGGGTTTTGGTCAGACTATTGGTTTCTGTGCAGCAAAACACTAAAAAACTAGTTTTTGCCACTTTTTCCACTTTTTTGCCCATGCTGCTGCGCTCACACCATGTAGTCTTTTAGTCTGAAATTTGGAACATAGAAAGAGGTTGGGTCAAGGAATAACACAGCACTGGTTTGTTAAAAAATTATTACTCTGTTCCAAAGTTATTAATTTTTTTTTTTTGGGTTCTGAGCATGCTCAGTTCACTCCAAGATTTATATGGTTATTTTTCAGATAAAGATTGGGCTCATGGTCAAGGATTTTATAGCTTGCAGACTAGGATCCTAGTCCCCCAGAAAATTCCTTGTCTGTGAGCCGCCATCTTGTTTTTCAATATTTTCCCAAAACAAAATTGTGTCTCTTTCTCCATGGGTGACTTTTGGGCCAAATGAGGTATGGGTTTTGTTCAGGGTGACCCCTTCTACAAAGCCATACCTTTGGTTTGGCTTGTTTTGGTCAAAAAATAGCTTTCTAAAATTTAACAATTCTTTGACCGTGTCTCACTAATGATCCTAGTCCATGAGTTGTCAAAATCCTAGTCCATGAGCTCGTGGTCAAGGATTTTGCTACCTTGCGGACTAGGATTTTAAAAACTTTACCATTCCATTGCTATTGAATGGTTTGATCTTTTTACTTGAAATGTTCAGGGTATTGAGAGAATGACCTGCAGATGTGAATTATGCTGTTTAGGTGTTGGGGAATTAAGTGGTTCCATAGATATGCCATCATGAAATTCAGGTTTTTACCATAGGATTATATTGTGCCACCCATTGTGTTTTTCGGTGCCTATAGCTCATAAATGATGTGAGATACATTCATCCAATTTATCTCATGAGCAGTGTTCATTATCATGATTACAATAACACTTGATTTTTTTTCTAGCTGCTACGGTTCCTGAGATATCAACAAATTAGTGTTATAAGGGTTCCTTGCCCTATAGGGTTGCTGTATGGCTCTGTAACTATGTGTAAGTGGGAGCGCAGGGCCCAGAGGGCCAGTGCTCCCACTGATACATATTGTTATGCAGAAATGGGCAGCTTGGTGGCAGGCCCCGTACTCCCACCAACACATGCTATTTACTACTTACAGTATATTACACTTTTTCAAAAAGTAAGGCAATTCATGGCAAAAAATGCATTGAATGCATCAGTTAGGGTTAAAGCAACAAAAGTGAATAATTGAGATATTAGGGTTGAGCCCCTAACCACCCCAAACCACCACCCCCATCCTCCATAGAGTGACAGATGCTGGGGTGAGTCATGGGGTTGTGAGGCATAACTCTCACTCCATTCTCCTTTACTGTAGCATGTCAACCTGTTTATACGTGGAATGGGATGAGAATTGGGCCACATGACCCCATGGCACACCCCGGTGTCTGTCACTCTATGGAGGATGGTAGTATGTGGTGTGGGGGGGTTAGGGGCGAAACTCTAACATCTCATTTCCTCACTTTTGTTGTTTTAACCCTAACTAATGCATTCAATGTAGTTTTTTGCCATATATATGTGTGTGTGTGTGTATGTATATATACATGTACTGTATATATATATATGTATGTATATATATATGCAAGGTCATGCACATAGGAAAAAAATCCAAGAAAGGAGTATTACCTAGGAGGTAAAAGACTGGTGATCTCAAAAGAAAAAGAACAAGATCTGGGAATCATAATCTCAGATGACTTGAAGGTTAGTAAGCAGTGCGAGAAGGCAACACTGAAGGCCAACAGAATGGTGGGCTGCATTGGGAGGGGAGTCACAAGAAGGAGGAGAGAGGTGGTACTACTACTGTATAGATTGCTGGTCAGGCCTCACCTGGAATATGGAGTCCAATCCTGGAGGCCTCACCTCAGTAAGGACATTGACCAGGTAGAAACAGTACAGAGAAAGGTGACAAAAATGATTCAGGGTCTGCAGTACATGTCCTATGAGGAAAGACTTAGGGAACTGAATATGTACTCCCTGGAGCAGAGAAGAGAGAGAGGGGACATGATTGAAACATTTAAGTACATAAAAGGCATTAACAAGGTACAGGCACAGGAAGTTTTTCACTTCAAGAAGGGCTCCAGGACCAGGGGACATGACCTCAGGTTGCAAGGAGGGAGGTTCTCTACCAACACCAGGAAGTGTTTGTTCACAGAAAGAGTGGTGGATGCCTGGAACAGCCTGCCCAAAGAGGTTGTGGGGGGCCAACACTGTGGGGGGTTTCAAGAATGCATGGGATAGACACAAGGGAGCCCTGACTACAATGGGCAACTACAGTATCAAATAGGTCTAAAACAAATGGGCAGACTAGATGGACCTTGCGGACTCCTTCTGTCATCAACTCCTATATATATATATAGATATATATATATATATATATACACATGTATATATATATATATATATATATATATATAATATTTTAGAGTGTGGTCACGCCTCTATAGTTAGGGTTCAACGGTCGCTTTTATGTTAAACTCCAATAATTTAATAATTTTGCTGCTCTTTAACTGATTCACATGAAAGTTTGTATGTGCTATCAGGGACCAAAGATCTCTTGATGTGGCAAGTTTCTTCTTAGTCAGTTGTGTGGGTGTGGAGATGCAGAGTGTCAAAAAATTTGAAAATCACCATTTTCGTGTAAATTATTTGTCATGCCATTTCTCAGAAACTGTGTGAAATTGTGCTATGCATTTTGCTGGGTATACAGGTCGTGGGTCACAGATCTGCATTTTGAAGATTTGGTGAAAAAAATATTAATCCGTTCAAAAGTTATTGAAGTTTCAATTTTCCCATTATTTCCTATGGGAAAAATTAGATGTGCCATGTGAAACAACTGTTTTGTTGTCACAAAAGCAGTATTTATTGCTACAAATGCAGACTGTAGTGTTGAGATTCTGCCATCTTGTTTTCAGTTAGCAAGGCAAACAAACTTAAATATTTCAATAAATACTGCCCCTTGGAAACTTGCAACTTTTCTACCCAAATTGGCAGGGTATACATGTCTTGGGTAACTTGCACCTTTTGTACCCATTTTTGATCTGTAGTCCTTCATGTATTTATTAACAAGGAGACATGTTATATAGCATGTTCCTTTATATTCCTCCATTACTCTGTATCCCATGTTGTTCTGTGTTTTGGACCTCCAGAACACATTGTGTATTTTTTCTCTCATTGTACCAATGTATGCATTGTAATCTTTTGTTCGTGTCCATCCAGGACCACCTTGAAAATGAACTTGTTCAATGGTGCTATTCCTGATAAAATAAAAATGATGATAAGCACCAATAGTCCAATAGTTGTGTTTACCTATTCAGAGCCCACAGAATCGGATTCTGTGATTAGTTTGCCCAAAAAATGGGCAGAAATATGTTTATTTTATACAAGGGGGTTTTACTGCCTCAAATTGTGACAGTATTTTCATAAAAGAAGGGGGGCTGGCACAAATTGTGGCAAAATGACTCAGTGTTTCATGAAACGCCAATCCTTTTGCCTCAGTTTGCAGCACAACTTTTCAACGGGTGCAAAGAGCACCAGTATTGATGAAGGAGATGACTATGATAGCGCAAGAAGGATCAATCACAATGACTGCTTAGTACCTGGCTACCATTTCTATGCTGAGCTCTCACTTATACTTTGCCAGTGTTTATTTTGAGATAACGCATCATTCCTGGCTGTATTTACAGCTAATCCTGTGGTCGGTCTTTGTCCGCTTTCCCTCTACCGCACCTCAACCGGCATCTGAACACCTGTTCCTTGTTAAATTTTTCTATGTAGCATCTATTTTTATACATGTCACTGTAGTGAAAAGCTCAAGCCTTCTGAAAATCATGCCCCCCCATCTATGCCATTTTAATCAGACAAGACTGATCACTGCAGCTGCCTACTGTTTGCAGCCTGTGTCCAAGCATACTCTTAGTACTCAATGTCCCCACCCATCCTGTTTCTTTCCCAAAACATTATTTTGATACCATACCGTGGCAGATCATCTTACGGCAACAAATGTGTTGTTTGCACAAATGGAAACACTATGAAAAACTGCAGTCAGCTGTGTGTGTGTGCATTGAGCCAAACAAGACAGGATGACTCGTTTATGTTTTGTCCAATTTCAAGTGATAACAAGCATTCGTCAGTGCCAGGTGTTGCTTGCTGTCATTAGCAGTGGAAGTGCAGGAGTTAGATGCAGTATAGGAATGACAGTGAAGTACTGAACTTGATGCCAACTCCACCCCCACCCTGCAAAGAAGGACAGGCATTGGGGTGTGCATTTGGGTCATCACCCATAACAGTCACAACATTTCACCTCACCCTACCCTGCAGACACTTACAAATGTTTAGGTGTGCTTTGGAGTGTTCGGGCTTTACACTCACCTCATTCCATGAGGAAATATTCTGAAATGGGTGCAGTATAGGAGAATGGGGTGAACTCTGGGGCCCAAGGGTCCAAGATGCACCTCAATGTCTGCCACTAGCTGCAGGTGGAATGACATGAGCATTACTGTTGACAATCCCAAGTCACACCCCTGATGCCTGTCAGTCCCTACAGGGTAGGGCATTATATTTGAAAACCCTAACACCCTGGGTGTTTCTTGGTATTTTTACTCCAAGTTTTCAACATGGGCTTTTTGTGACCCCACAACATGAACAGTGACACTATCAGTTTGTTAACCGGCAGGTGATTTTGCACAGCGACTGTGCCACTTGGCACTACAGGTGTGAAAACACATTTTGAGCTGGATGTGAAAAATGACACCTGTACTGTTCATGAAGAGGTGTAAAAAATGGCACTGTTGAAAATCTGGAGTGAAAATATAAAAAAAATGGTGAAGTCACGAGTGTGCATAGAAACTGCGCAACACACACCCGTAATGAAATTAGTTTGGGGATATTTTACAGCAGATTTTCAACATAGACGTTTTGGGACCTCCACTCATGAACAGTGTCACTGTGATTTTCTTAATCTGTCCCGAACACTGATATCCCATAGCGACCATGCTATTTTGCGCTGGAAGTGCGAAGCACATTTTGGCCAGGGTATGAAAAATGACAGCTGTGCTGTTCATAAGGAGGTGTGGAAAAATGCCAATGTTGAAAATCTGGACTGAAAATATTACAAATTCATGAACTTACGAGGGTGCGTGGAAATTGCACAATGCACGCTCATAACACAGTAATTTTATGAACGTTTGTCACCAAATTTTCAACATAGCCAGTTTAAGACTTCTGCTCATGAACAGTGGGACTGAGATTTTCTTTTTTTTTTGTGTAACCCCCCTGCAAATGGGGGTTCCCAAAAGACTTCCAGGAGCTTGCTTGAATGCTCCAAGCCTGAATGGTGTTTGGCGTTTAAGCCATTTATCAGTGAGTGTTTTTAGAACCTCTGGTACTGTCTCTTTAAGAGCTGTCTGCTTGCAGACA
Organism: Neoceratodus forsteri; assembly: GCA_016271365.2. Lineage (NCBI taxonomy): Eukaryota > Metazoa > Chordata > Ceratodontiformes > Ceratodontidae > Neoceratodus > Neoceratodus forsteri. The sequence continues at coordinate 478,524,461 of CM028131.1, forward strand.
TAATTAGTTTGTAGTGGGGACTGTGTGTTTCTTTGATTGAGTACCACTCAAGCTGCTGCCAATTCACCCTTATTTTGCAGTCACTAGGAGTGCAAAGGGAACCTGTCTGAAAGATGTAACTGATTGCCAGAAATCATTTACAGTAATAATAAAATTACAGTTTGTCTAACCTGCTTTCTTTGCAGTCAGAACTGTCTGCCTAGTTCCCCATTCTGGTTTTGAACTGCTGAACTGGACCAATCAGTGTGGGGTAAACTAGCTCTAAAATGATGCCTTGGACAATCAGAACTTGGGACTCATAATCTGAGCCAGCCACAAGAGGATTGTATGGGCAGTGACTCTGGGAGATGTAGTTTAGACTTGGTGCCTTTTGGACCAACAGCAGCAGTCTATTGTGAGTGACAGCCAATCCAGTCAAGAACTGGGAGGAACTCAAAGGAAGTGCCGGTTTTGTCTGTTGGGAGTTTCAGTTTGAGATCTGAAAGTGAAGGGAAAGAAACCCTGTGCTCCTTCAGTGCACAGTTTCAGTCAAACATGATGCAAGGCCCAGAGTTCCGGTCTACAACTTGTGTAACTGCTTGTTAGGACTGAATCCGTCCTGTGAAAAGAATCAAAGGATCTCTGAAGAGTAGAAACCAGGCTCACCCTGTAGAAGACTGAAGAAATTGTTGAATTACACTCGGTCTGTCAGGAACTGAATCTGCTGTGTGTTCTCCTGGTTATTGTGCAGTAATTACGATTGGGATACAGATGCAGCCTGCCTGGTATAGTGCTTTCTTTTTTTACCATATAAATGTGTGAGGAGTCTCTTGGAGATCAAAAGTAGCCCTGCTGACATTGAAGGACCATATCTTCTTTGGAGGTCGTGAGTACTAATTGGGTCGCTCCTGTTGAATTGCCACATTAAATCCAAATGGAATTACTGTACTGCTGACTGTTTAATTTTCCTTTTCTCTGTTGAAAGGGCCCTACCAGCTGCCACGGGTTGGACTAGCCACTAGGGCCTGGGTACCCAGGGACAGTAACTGGTAGGGATAGGCCTGTGCACAGAGCCATAGGTAGATAGTAAAGTGATAAGCTAATTAACCTGATTTCCCCCTGTCCTTGTTATATCCCCCTAAATAAATCAGAGCTGTTTGTTTCAACAAAGTTATACTGCCTGAGGTATTTGTCTATGTTAAAGTACTGTACTGTGATTGTTGCACTGTATCTTATTTTACAGGATGTCCCGGTGCCTGAACCAGCCTTGGGGGTAAGTGTATACTGTGAAGGTAATTCTGCTATATTGTGTGGGCCACTAGTGGGAAGAAAGGGGGGTTGCAGTGTCCCAGAGGGCTGTGACCAAGTAAGTTTAACTATTGCAAACCCTGACCTCTGGGTGGAGGCACCCGCCATTGGATCCAGGCCCCTCAACCTGTTAGTGGCAAATCAGGCAGGGGTAGTAGCCCCTGGGATAGCGCCATCTAGGGTTACATTTGGAGGCACCGCTGGGATTGTGTGTCCTCTGGTGCCATATTTACAAACCACTGTTAAGGGAAAATAAATAAATAAATAAATAAATGGGTACCCCGACAGAAGTGGCTGTGCACCGGCTGGTGGAGTGGTGTACTGGGGAGGAGATCGACCCCCAAAATGCTATGCTTATCCTGGACATCCCCCTGGGTATCAATACGGACACTGTGCAGGGAGTACTTTCCAAGGTGGAAGGTTTACAAAATCCTGTGGTGGTGGGTCGGCACGCTAATCTGCTCACCCACACTTTCCTGGCCCTAGTAGAGTTTAGGATCCCATAGATAGCTCCAAAGTACCACAGACCATTACCCCAGAGGGAGCCCTCACTGCTTGGAGAGTGATAACTAAGGACAGTAAAGACCCGGGGAATGAGCCCCACCACTATCTGAAACTTTGAGGAGAAATTTGCTAAATGGTTGCTGGGAGAAGGGAAAACTGTGGAGGACTTGAAGAAACTATTCTTGCCACCTGGGGTGTTCCTCCCCAACACCTCTCCTGCTCCAGTACCCGTGATGGTGGCTGAACCAATGCAGACTCCTATTTCTGCACCTGCCATTAGTCACTGACTCTTTCGAAGGTTGAGGATCTTCTCTGGCACCCTCCCACCCCCCAGGGAGGATGACTAGGAGACCTGGATAGACTATGTTGCCCCCAAGTGCTAGAATGGCAATGCTGGGAGGCCCGAGCGAAGAGGGTTAGTAGAGCCTCCGAGGTCCTGCCCTGGCTACCATCCGTGCCAGCAGACGAAGTAACCCTGAAGCGACTCGCATAAGCCTATCTTGAGGCCTTGGAGAATGTGTATGGAGCCCAGATTCTGATGAGGACCTATGGTGGAGAGTAAGAAATGCACAACAGTACCAAGGGAGTTGTTGTCTGTGTATGTCTCTCGGCTGGAAAAATTGTTGCAAGAATGCCTCAGAAAGGTAGTTTGCCAGCATTGAACTGGACCGAACCAGACTGGACAGAATCCTTAAGTCTGCCCCTTCTCAGAACTGCTGTTGCTTCAGTTCACGCCTGGCAAATCGACTGGAATCCCCACCCTCCTATGATGAGTTAATGAGAGAAATTCGGAGAGTTGAGAAAAGCGACCTCGGAGGGACCTGCACCAATAGCTGTGGCTATGACCCGAGTGACTGAGGGTGGCCCATCAAGTGAAGTTCAGGGGCAGAGGTTGGCAGTCAATGAGTGCTCTGATAAGGAAAAGATATGCCACAATGGGGTGAACTGTTGAGAGAGATCCGGGAATTCAAAAACAGTCCCTTTATGAAGGCCACGCGCCTGCAAGTACGGGCCCGACCTATATCCGACTGCATCTGCTATGGGGTGTGGGATACCCCATGTATCTTCCTGCTGATAACAGCTCGAACTCGATTCCTTTGACCATGGAAGTGGAGAAACTGGACGAGATGTCTCCAAATGCTTATCACGCCGCGAGACAGAGATGGCACCAAGGTTTCCAGTTAGTAATACCCCCGCCTCTGGCTCCCAGTGTGGCACCTCGGCCAGCTCAAACTCCAAAAGTATGTTTTGCTATAATTGTGGGAAGGATGGGCATGAAAAGGAATGCCAATCCCCAAAGACACTGACAAAGTTGCATATAGGCTACAAGGAGAGCTTGAGAACAAATCAGTGGTTAAGAGGTGCACGAAATGATCCCAGTGAGGGCACCAAAATGCTAATTCACGTCCTTTTGTGGCAAGGTCAGTTGCTCAGGCCCCACTACCGCCTCTCCAGACTGGTCCAGAATAGTGGGTCCTCCATGGAGACCACTGTAAAGGTAAATGGAGTGTCTACAAGAGCTGTATTAGACAGTGGCTCCTAAGTGACAATTATGTTTCAAGATTGGTATCAGAAGCATTTGTCAGACGTACCTCTTACAACCATTAGAAGGACTGCATGTATGGGGGGTTAAGGAGAAGGCCTACCCCTATTCTGGGTATATCCGAATTTGGCTGTCTTTCCTCACCTCCGTGGCTGGAGTGGCGAACAAATGAGACCCTAGCCTGAGTGTGTCCCCCACTGACTGTATGATGGTGTCCTTTGTTGATTGGAACAAATGCTCATATGTTCAGAAGGCTGGCACATTTGTGAGCAGGAAAACAGGGTCAAAGACTAGTAGAGCTTAAGAGTTCCGCTTTTAATTAAGAAGGCCTATGAGGCACAGAGAGATGCTGAAAATATAGAACCAGAGGAACCGGTTGGAATTGTATGGAAGAAGGATCCTGAGTCTCTGATCCTGGCACCAAATGCCCAGTGTACCTTCAGGAGAGGTCCGTATCAGAAAGGATGTTAAGAATAAAATATTAATGTTGGATGCACCAGGCGATGGAAAATTGCCAGAGGGACTGCTGGTCAAGCTCTAGTATTTTGCCCAGAGCTCATGCTTATGCCAGAAGGGTAATGGTCCAAGTTCATAATGTGTCTGAAAGAGACATTCGAGTAAATAGAGGTTGTATCCTGGCTAATGTGCATTGTGCAGATACTGCAGTGCTACCCAGCAGCAAGAGTTCAAGGAAGAATGACAGAGTAACGCCTGACTTGTTTGATTTCGCAACTCCCCGCTGCCAGCTGAATGGAAAGTGAGGATCAGTGAGAAGCTTGCCCAGAGAGACCAGGTGTTTTCTTTGAAGGAATGGGACGTGAGGATGGCAAGGAGCTGAGCACAATATCGGCTGCATGACGAAAGACCATTCCGTGAGAGGTCTCGGCGCCTGGCACCTGCTGATATAGATGATGTGAGACGGCATCTGCAAGAGATGTTAGCGGCTGGTGTAATACAAGAATCCAGAAGCCCTTATGCTTCCCCATTGTGGTAGTGAGGAAAAGAATGGACAGTAAGGATGTGCGTGGATTATCGCACCTTAAACCGGGCGGACTATCCCTGATCAGTACACAATGCCCCGCATTCAGGATGCTTGGACTGCCTAAACGGGAGCAAGTGGTTCTCTGTGCTGATCTCCTCGCAGTGGGTACTACCAGATCCCGGCGGCCCCAGAGGACCGTGAGAAGACAGCTTTATCTGTCCGCTATTTATGAATTCATGAGGATGCCTCAAGGGATTTCTGGTGCCCCAGCCACTTTTCAACGATTGATGGATGCAGTGGGGGACATGAACTTACTAGAGTGCCTGGTATACCTAGATGATGTTATTGTGTTTGGCAGCTCACTGGAGGAACATGAGAGCAGATTATTTAAGGTATTGGATCGACTGGAGGACTTTGGCCTTAAACTGTCCATTGATAAGTGTCAATTCTTACAAACATCAGTAAAGTATGTGGGACACATAGTATCCACCGAGGGAATAGAGACCCACCGAAGTAAAGTTGGAGGCCTTGACCACCTGGCCACAGCCCAAAATCTAAAAGAACTGCAAAGATTCCTGGATCTGTGGTTATTATCGGCGCTTTCATCAAGGACTATTCAAGAGGATCCGCCTTTACTTAACCTTACTCAAGGGTATCCCCAACTCACAAAAATACCAAAGTCAAGCTCCCTCAAGACTGAAAGAGTGTATTTTCATCCGAGTGAAGTATTTAGGGCCCATGGACTCCTGATTGTGAGACTGCTTTTCATGAGATCATATATCAACTTACCCATGCTCCAGTGCTGGCCTATGCCGATCCAAGAAAACCTTACGCCCCGCACACTGATGCTAGCTTGCAAGGGTTGGGGCTGTGTTGTACCAAGAGCACGAGAATGGCCTGAGACCAGTGGCCTTTGCCAGTAGAAGCCTGACCCCATCCGAAAAGAACTATCCTGTACATAAAGTTAGAGTTCCTAGCTTTGAAGTGGGCTATTGTTGACCAATTCCATGAGTACTTGTATGGGGCTAAATACTAGTAAAACTGACAATAATCCTTTGACCTATGTACGGACCTCAATAAGTTGGATGCCACTGACACAGGTGACTTTCTGCATTATCTACATATATTTCTGCTCTGAATACCGAAAGCAGGTCTGAACCATATAGATGCTGATGCTTCTCCCGGAGGCCTGTTCCCCAGAATGATTGGGTCCGATTACAGAACCTGACATTCGGGCACTCTGCCGGAAGTTTGACAGGGAGGAACAAATGTCCAGGGAGCGGTGGACTGCATAGTGGATTGCTTTGGGACCTCTGAGAATTGCATACCTGCTGCTTATTGCCACTTTTCTGCAATAGACATTGGTGCACTGCCTCAGCTGGACAATGATAGTGGCCGCGGCTCAATCCCGCGATCCTATGATCAAAGTCAGCTTTAGAAGCCTCTATGCAGGAAAAGATGTGCCAAATTACGCCCACTGATTTGAGAACTGCACTGTTATACAAAGAAGGTCCTAAGTTGAAACTGATCAATAAACTGTTATATAGAGAAACAGTAGACAGAGGGGACAAGTAGACAAACAACAACTGGTGCTGCCCACGCCTTTGAGACTCAGTATTGAGGTCCTTGCACAACCACATAGGGGCACCTTGGTATAGACAGAACACTTGACTTGGTGAGATCCAGATTCTATTGGCCTAAGATGGGGGCTGATGTGGAGCAACACATACATGAATCCTTGTAGTCGCTATTCTACAGAGGAAAGCTTTGCTCCTCAGAGGGCTGCCCCTTGTTAACATAACCACCAGTGCACCCATGGAGCTGGTCTGTATTGATTTTCTGAGTTTGAGTCAGATCAAAGAAATATCAGTAATGTGCTGGTGGTCACTGACCATTTCACGAGATATGCCCAAGCTTTCCCCACCAAAGACCAGAAAGCATCCACTGTAGCCAAAGTACTCTGAGAAAACTTTTTTGTTCACTATGGGGCCCACAAAGAATCCATTCTGATCAAGGGAGAGACTTTGAGAGTCGTCTGATCAAAGAGATGCTTCTCTGTGGGGAGTGAGAAAGTCCAGAACCACTCCTTACCACCCTGGGGACCCACAGCCTGAACGCTTCAACCGTGACTTTGCTAGATATGCTAGGCACCCTGCACCTAAAGGACAAGCCTAGATGGAGCCAACAAATTAGCACCCTGGTACATGCTTTTATAACTGCACCAAAAGTGATGCCACTGGGTTCCCCATCACTTGATGTTTGGAAGAGAAGCTCGACCACCGTAGATGTGTTTTGGGGTCTCTCCTGATGGGGTTCAAGCTGACAACTATTTACAGTATGTGCAAAAGTTAAAGGCCCAGCTAACTCATGCGTACCAACTGGCTCAAACCATGGCTGCCAAAGAAATCTGGCCAACAAAGAAAGGTATGATAAAAGGTGAAAGCACAGGAACTCCAGGAGGGAGATCGGTATTGCTAAGAAATCTGGGACTGTATGGCAAATACAAGATTGCTGGCAGATGGCACCATCTCCCTCACATTGTAGTGGGCAAACTAGATGATCTGCCAGTGTACAAAGTAAGGCCTGAGAACAATTCAAAAGATGTAAAACAATGCATAGAAATCATTTACTACCCATTGACAAATCCTGATTGAGTCTGAGCCCCCAGAAGATGCCCCCTGGACCAAGTGACTAGAGCTGCTGCTAAGAAAAGATCAAGGAAGTCTGCACCTACAGAAGCAGAGTTAAAGTGTTCCCTGCACAAGTCCCAGTTGAGGCATGACTGTCAGTCCATATCAGAAGAAAGTGAGAGTGACTTTTGAATACTATCCTTCTATGAACTGAGTCAATTGTTCTGGGCAATCCCTAGTCAATACTGGAGACAAAGCTGGGCCTTCTGGACTGTCTATGCCCCAGCTTCATCCTGGAGCCAATGCTCCCAGAAAGTGAAGTGCAAAGCAAGATCAGATCAGATGAAATGGAATCATTGTGCATGGTTGAACTGTTTGAGCTTAGAGGAAAATGATAGATTGGGGCAGACTAAGATACAATCTTAACAAGAAGAGATATTTTGAGTGCCCTGATGTCCATCACAGTGTCTGAAAGCTCTCCATGCGAGCCAAATGTTGTGGACTCAGAAACTGTAACTCCTGGAGCTGAAAGTGCCCCAAGTTCTAGCCTCTCTACCCCTGCATGGAGACTCCTGACAAGTGAGAACAATGCTAAAATGAGGCTCAGAGTGCAGAGACTGTAACAGCTCCCTAGAAAGACTGGTCGAGCTGTAAAGCCTGTGGTGCACCTCAGTTATGATTCCTGGGCCGCCAGTGGACCTGCTCTCAATGTTGTCCATAAAGGAGTGTATGTGTCTCGAGCTCATTGCCCAAACTGGAGCGTTAGTGCTAACTCCAAGTTACTTGTGTTGCTCTCTAAGTATGGTGCCCTTGCCCTGGCCCAGCCCTAAGGTAACTGATAGGAAGGGTCCCCTCTTCAGGTTTCATGTATAAGAGGTAATAATAACTTGAGTTATGGTACAATGTGTGTGTGTGTTATACTGTAAAGAGTGACGATTGCAATGTTTCAGAATGGTTTTTGGTAAAATGATGTATTGACTGGATGATTACATGTGTGGAGCCTAATGCAAAATGTATATGGTTGCAGTTGAAACTTATGGTACTTGCTTGACGCGGACGCCAAGCTTTTCCCAGGCTAGGAAGGGTGTAACCTCTGCAAATGGGGGTTCCCAAAAGACTTCAGGAGCTTGCTTGAATGCTCCAAGCCTGAATGGTGTTTGCGATAGTCATTTATCAGTGAGTGTTTTAGAACCTCTGGTACTGTCTCTTTAAGAGCTGTCTGCTTGCAGACATAATTAGTTTGTATGGGGACTGTGTGTTTTTGATTGAGTACCACTCAAGCTGCTGCCAATTCACCCCATTTTTGCAGTCACTAGAGTGCAAAGGAACCTGTTCAAGATGTAACTGATTGCCGAAATCATTTACAGTAATAATAAAATTACAGTTTGTCTAACCTGCTTTCTTTGCAGTCAGAACTGTCTGCCTAGTTCCCATTCTGGTTTTGAACTGCTGAACTGGACCAATCAGTGTGGGTAAACTAGCTCTAAAATGATGCCTTGGACGAATCAGAACTTGGGACTCATAATCTGAGCCAGCCACCAAGAGGATTGTATGGGGCAGTGACTCTGGGAGATGAAGTTTAGACTTCGTGCCTTTTGGACCAACAGCAGCAGTCTATTGTGAGTGACAGCCAATCCAGTCAAGAACTGGGAGGAACTCAAAGGAAGTGCCCGGTTTTGTCTGTTGGGAGTTTCAGTTTGAGATCTGAAAGTGAAGGGAAAGAAACCTGTGCTCCTTCAGTGCACAGTTTCAGTCAAAACGGCTGTAAGGCCCAGAGTTCGGCTACAACTTGTGACTGCTTGTTAGGACTGAACTGCCCCTGTGAAAAGAATCAAAGGATCTCTGAAGAGTAGAAACCAGGCTCACCCTGTAGAAGACTGAAGAAATTGTTGAATTACACTCGGTCTGTCAGGAACTGAATCTGCTGTGTGTTCTCCTGGTTATTGTGCAGTAATTGCGATTGGGATACAGATGCAGCCTGCCTGGTATAGTGCTTCTTTTTTTTACCATATAAATGTGTGAGGAGTCTCTTGGAGATCAAAAGTAGCCCTGCTGACATTGAAGGACCATATCTTTCTTTGGAGGTCGAGTACTAATTGGGGTCGTCCTGTTGAATTGCCACATTAAATCCAAATGGAATTACTGTACTGCTGACTGTTTAATTCTCCTTTCACTGTGTGAAAGGCCCCTCACCAGCTGCCACGGTTTGACTAGCCACTAGGGCTTGGGTACCCAGGGACAGTAACTGGTAGGGATAGGCCTTGCACAGAGCCATAGGTAGATAGTAAAGTGATAAGCTAATTAACCTGATTTCCCCCTGTCCTTGTTATATCCCCCTAAATAAATCAGAGCTGTTTGTTTCAACAAAGTTATACTGCCTGAGGTATTTGTCTATGTTAAAGTACTGTACTGTGATTGTTGCACTGTATCTTATTTTTACAGGATGTCCCGGTGCCTGAACCAGCCTTGGGGGTAAGTGTATACTGTGAAGGTAATTCTGCTATATTGTGTGGGCCACTAGTGGGAAGAAAGGGGGGTTGCAGTGTCCCAGAGGGCTGTGACCAAGTAAGTTTAACTGCAAACCCTGACCTCTGGGTGGAGGCACCCGCCATTGGATCCAGGCCCCTCAACCTGTTAGTGGCAAATCAGGCAGGGGTAGTAGCCCCTGGGATAGCGCCATCTAGGGGTTACACAAGATTGCTGACAGATGGCACCATCTCCCTCACATTGTAGTGGGCAAACTAGATGATCTGCCAGTGTACAAAGTAAGGCCTGAGAACAATTCAAAGATGTAAAACAATGCATAGAAATCATTTACTACCCATTGGACAAACCTGATTGAGTCTGAGCCCCAGAAGATGCCCCTCTGACCAGTGACTAGAGCTGCTGCTAAGAAAAGATCAAGGAAGTCTGCACCTACAGAAGCAGAGTTAAAGTGTTCCCCTGCACAAGTCCCAGTTGAGCATGACTGTCAGTCCATATCAGAAGAAAGAGAGTGACTTTGAATACTATCCTTCTACTAACTGAGTCAATTGTTCTGGGCAATCCCTAGTCAATACTGGAGACAAAGCTGGGCCTTCTGACTGTCTATGCCCCCAGCTTCATCCCTGGAGCCAATGCTCCAGAAAGTGAAGTGCAAAGCATCAGATCAGATGAAATGGAATCATTGTGCATGGTTGAACTGTTTGAGCTTTCAGGAGGAAATGATAGATTAGGCAGACTGGTGATACACCTGAACAAGAAGAGTATTTTGAGTGCCCTGACAGTCCACTGCCAGTGTCTGAAAGCTCCATGCGAGCCAAATGTTGTGGACTCAGAAACTGTAACTCCTGGAGCTGAAAGTGCCCCAAGTTCTAGCCTCTCTACCCCCATGGAGACTCCCTGACAAGTGAGAACAATGCTGAAATGAGGCTCAGAGTGCAGAGACTGTAACAGCTCCCCAGAAAGACTGGTCGAGCTGTAAAGCCTGTGGTGCACCTCAGTTATGATTCCCTGGGCCGGCCAGTGGACCTGCCTCTCAATGTTGTCCATAAAGGAGTGTATGTGTCCCGAATCATTGCCCAAACTGGCGTTAGTGCTAACTCCAAGTTACTTGTGTTGCCCTCTAAGTATGGTGCCTTTGCCCCGTCCAGCCCCAAGGTAACTGATAGGAAGGTTCCTCTCTTCAGGTTTCATGTACAAGAGGTAATAACTTGAGTTATGGTACAATGTGTGTGTTATACTGTAAAGAGTGACGTACTGCAATGTTTCAGAAATGGTTCTTGGTAAAATGATGTATTGACTGATGATTACATGTGTGAGCCTAATGCAAATGTATATGGTTGCAGTTGAAACTTATGGGGGTACTTGCTTGACGCGGACGTCAAGCTTTTCCCAGGCCAGGAAGGGTGTAACCCCTGCAAATGGGGGTCTCCAAAAGACTTTCAGGAGCTTGCTTGAATGCTCCAAGCCTGAATGGTGTTTGCTGCAGCTCATTTATCAGTGAGTGTTTTAGAACCTCTGGTACTGTCTTTAAGAGCTGTCTGCTTGCAGACATAATTAGTTTGTATGGGGACTGTGTGTTTTTGATTGAGTACCACTCAAGTTGCTGCCAATTCACCCCATTTTGCAGTCACTAGGAGTGCAAAGGGAACCTGTCTGAAAGATGTAACTGATTGCCAAATCATTTACAGTAATAATAAAATTACAGTTTGTCTAACCTGCTTTTGCAGTCAGAACTGTCTGCCTAGTTCCCATTCTGGTTTTGAACTGCTGAACTGGACCAATCAGTGTGGGGTAAACTAGCTCTAAAATGATGCCTTGGACGAATCAGAACTTGGGACTCATAATCTGAGCCAGCCACAAGAGGATTGTATGGGCAGTGACTCTGGGAGATGTAGTTTAGACTTCGTGCCTTTTGGACCAACAGCAGCAGTCTATTGTGAGTGACAGCCAATCCAGTCAAGAACTGGGAGGAACTCAAAGGAAGTGCCTGGTTTTGTCTGTTGGGAGTTTCAGTTTGAGATCTGAAAGTGAAGGGAAAGAAACCCTGTGCTCCTTCAGTGCACAGTTTCAGTCAAAAACGTGCAAGGCCCAGAGTTCCGGTTCACAACTTGTGTAACTGCTTGTTAGGACTGAACTGTCCTGTGAAAAGAATCAAAGGATCTCTGAAGAGTAGAAACCAGGCTCACCCTGTAGAAGACTGAAGAAATTGTTGAATTACACTCGGTCTGTCAGGAACTGAATCTGCTGTGTGTTCTCCTGGTTATTGTGCAGTAATTACGATTGGGATACAGATGCAGCCTGCCTGGTATAGTGCTTTCTTTTTACCATATAAATGTGTGAGGAGTCTTGGAGATCAAAAGTAGCCCTGCTGACATTGAAGGACCATATCTTCTTTGGAGGTCGTGAGTACTAATTCGGGTCGCTCCTGTTGAATTGCCACATTAAATCAAATGGAATTACTGTACTGCTGACTGTTTAATTTTCCTTTTCTCTGTGTGAAAGGGCCCCTACCAGCTGCACGGTTTGGACTAGCCACTAGGGCCTGGGTACCCAGGGACAGTAACTGTAAGGGATAGGCCTGTGCACAGAGCCATAGGTAGATAGTAAAGTGATAAGCTAATTAACCTGATTTCCCTGTCCTTGTTATATCCCCTAAATAAATCAGAGCTGTTTGTTTCAACAAAGTTATACTGCCTGAGGTATTTGTCTATGTTAAAGTACTGTACTGTGATTGTTGCACTGTATCTTATTTTACAGGATGTCCCGTGCCTGAACCAGCCTTTGGGGTAAGTGTATACCGTGAAGGTAATTCTGCATATTGTGTGGGCCACTAGTGGGAAGAAAGGGGTTGCAGTGTCCCAGAGGGCTGTGACCAAGTAAGTTTAACTATTGCAAACCCTGACCTCTGGGTGGAGGCACCCGCCATTGGATCCAGGCCCCTCAACCTGTTAGTGGCAAATCAGGCAGGGGTAGTAGCCCCTGGGATAGCGCCATCTAGGGGTTACATTTGCATTATTTGTTTATCCCCCACCATGCTCCTGGTGACCCCCACTCCTTCAGGTCCCTTCCAAGTCCTCACCAACCCCACCGGCCTTACCTGAGCTCCCTCTCCTCACAATGCAGCTGGTCCCTGTAATATCCTGGACGTAACCCTTCACCAGGTGGGTCTCCCTCCTCTGAGGGGGAAGGCACCAGTGGGGAGTCCAGCGCACTCTTCTTCTGTTGGGCCCAGGGATGCTGCTGAGGGAAGGAGGCTCATTGAAAGCACCAGAGGAATCGGGGGATGGAGAGCCGTCATCCGGCGGCCACCACCGAGCAGTATTTCCAGTTTTCTAGGTTGCCCCATTGTGCCGCTCCTGCAGTGCCTCCAGTCTCCACTAGGGGCCACTGCTTAAGCGAGGCAGTGCCCAATCCCACCCCAGGATAGGAGAGCAGTCCTTCGGACGCTTAATCCTATCCTACCCCTGTCGACCCCCGGCGTCCCGAGTCCGTTCCCGAACACGGGTCGCTGCCGTGGTTCGAGGTAAGGTGCCAGCGCCTCAGCCCTCTGTGCCACCGGGCAGGCCCATGATTTTCTTAATCTGTCCCGAACATTGATTTCGCACACCGACTGCACCACTGTGCACTACATGTGCGAAAACACATTTTGGGCAAGATGTGAAAAATTACAGCTGTACTGTTCATAAGGAGGTGTGGTAAAATGGCAATGTTGAAAATCGAATGAAAATATTTAAAATGCTCTAAGTTATGAGCATGCATAGGAACTGCGCAACGCACATCTCGTAAAAGTCATTTTTGGGATTTTTCATCAAATTTTCAACATAGATTTTTAGCTCCTACCATGAATAACTGTGACATTGTAGTTTTGTTAATTGGTCCTGAAAGGTGGTTCCACGCAGTGACTACTAAATCACCTTTTGGGACCAATTAACAAAATTACAGTGACTGAGTTCATGAGGTGGGGTCCCAAGAACCCAATGTTGAAAATTTTGTGAACAAATTCCCAAAAATGGCTAAGATATGCACCAAAGTTGAAAAAAAAATTATTTATGCTATTATACAGCTTACCGGCATTTCTTCAGTTTGCGGTTGGCTTTGAAGAGTGCAGATGTGTTCCCGGTGCACAGAAGATCATTGCGCCAGGCTCTGGAGGTAAATATGGGGTGAGGCGAGGGGGTGGAAAGGTGGAGTACACAGAGGGTGGGTGCGGGTTGGGGAGGGGAAAGAGAATCAACGAGGGACCGTTTTTCTATTTTTTTTTAAAGATGACAGGGGATTTTGCCATGCTGGGTGGGTTCCAGCATGGTACATGGAAGTTGTTGGGGGGCAGTGGAGCTGATGGAGGATTGGGCACCCCTATTGGTCAAAGAGACTTTTGCCACACTGGGTGGACTCCCAGTGTGGCAGATGGAATGTTTGTTTGGGGTAGCAGTGGAGCCGACGAAGTTGGGCACCCCGTCTGACCGCCTGATGTGCTGGGGTATGCATGAGCTGGGGGGATTGGGCACCCCTCAGTAAACAACAAATGGGGGAGGTGCATTATGCTGAGGGGGATTGGGCTACCCCATCGGCAAATGAATTGGGAAGGGGGTCATGCTGACAGGGGGATTGGGCACCCCATCTGCTTTTTTTTTTATTTATTGAAATGTTTCACCAGGAAGGCACACCAAACGGAGGGCAGCAGCTTTCCATCTGCTTCGTGGGGACTGTGAGAGGCCGACGGAGAAGCCGTTGCCATGGTGATACCACGCAACCAGCTGTTTTGGTAGCTTGTAATTCACCAAAACAGCTGACTGCGTGGTGACATGGCCGAATTTCTTTACGCATTGTGGCATGCTCATTAACTGCTGTGATCGACAGCATGCTCTTCTATTGGCTGCAGCAGAGACCAGCCCTAGAACATACTGCTGCCATTCAGCACAACACTGTCACACCTCCATATCTGGCTTTTGCAGGAAGCTGACGCAATGTGTTTCTTGCACATGCGTGCAAGCAACACAATAAAAAAATCATGTAGCCTATTACACACAATTTCGACATGTCATGTCATCTTGCAGACAAACAATGCATCTGATCAACATTGGATTGTTGTTTCATAATAGTATTGCCTTCCCTGTGTGAAGACCACCTTTTGGTTAGCTGTACAGCACCCATAAGAAGTACTAAACACAATTCCCTGGCATTGGTCATGATTAGCTCTGTTTTCCAATACAGCTGCCGATTGGCTTCCTGCCCCAGGGGCTCTCAAATGGCAGAACTTTATGTACCTCATATTGTGTATAGAGCAACTGATCTTTTCTATATCCACAAACTCTCTTTTGCTCTTTCTCTGTCACAAGTTATGGCATCATGTAATGGTCTTACCCAGTCAGAGCAAGCCGGAAATGAATTGGAAACATTAGATCTGGATTGTCTTGCTCTGATCAGGTAGCAGACAATGATTCAAAGTACACATCACACAACATCTTGTGCGGCACAGGCAGCATCCAACAGCCTGATGAAAGGATTCTCTATGGCTTCCTCTGTGTTCCTGCGTTCCCTCCTGTGACCACTCCATCTTCTTTGTCTGCTGCTTCTGAATGCACTAACGAAACATGAAATATGTACCCTCATTGTGACAATCCAAGTCCACTACATACGATGTTTAGCCTTGCATAATGCTGGTCATTTTTTTTTTGCTGGACACAAACATGTGCTCTTTAAAACTGCTGATGTGCCCTTTGAAGCTGCCAGCATAGTCTGAATGCAAGTTAAATACAACTCCTGTGAAGCTTAGAGTTGAACTGCAGTAGCGCAATTAACACCTTTTTCTCTGTAGTCCGATTGATTGATATGCTACTGCAGTTAAACTCTAAGCTTCAAAGAAGTTGTATTTCACTTGTGTTCAGACAAAACTGTGAGCTTCTGAGCTTGCAGCATCAAAGGGCACTTCGGCAGCTTTAAAGGAAGCACTCTGTCTTTGTGTTTTACCCGGAGTACACACACAGCTGTATGACAGCAGGAAATCAACAAAGCAGCAGGCTCTGCCTCTGAAATCCTTCTCCTAATAGGCTGGTTGTGTTGGATTAGTACTGTGGGGTGTAGAGAGAACTGGTATTTGGCTGTTCAAAATTTGAGTTTAATGCCTAAGCATGATTTATGCAGCAGTGTGTTGGAGGAGCTGTAGCCCGGAGGAGTCTACAGCTGCAGTCCGTGGGTGTGGTGACTATGTGACTGAGTATGGGATCCAGGTGGCAGTTTCTTTTCCTGAAAGAACAACAGATGTACACTGGACCAGGAGACGAGTAGGGAGCAGGAACAGCCGGGTCATATGGATAACAGTGACCATCGCATGGTTAACTTCAAGGTGACCATAACTGAGGACACGTGCCACTCAAAAATGAAAGTACTAGATTTTAAAAAGGTGGACTTCAACCAAATGAGGACCAACATAAGAAATGAATTAATTGATCTACAAGTGGACGAGGTCAATGTCATGTGGGGGAAACTTAAGAAACAATCCAGACAGTCACTTACCAGTGCACCAGAAGGGTTACCAAAGTGAAAAGAAAATGAAACCCCTTATGGTTTTCAAAGGAAGTGACTAAAATAGTGAAACAAAAACAAGGCATTCAAGCTATACCAGGGAACAAACAAGGAAGAAGACTGGGTGTCGTACAAGGAGAAAATGAAAGAAGCCAGCAAAAAAATAAGGCAGGCAAAAGCACAGACAGGAGCAAGTATAGCAGAGAGACAAATCCTTCTTTAGATACATCCAGGAAAGAAGGAAGGAAAATGCGGGTATAGTCAAGATTACAAATCGGGAAGGGAAAACAACAGAAGATGACCCAGAAAAAGCAGAAATCCTGAACACGTACTTCCGCTCGGTATTTATTGAGGAGAACGCAGGCGATGGCCCAGAAATGGCAAAATGCAACACTCCTAGATAGGGGGTTGATACTATCCCCTTCACAAAGACAGAAAGTACTGGAGGCACTAAATAAACTGCAAGTTGACAAGGCCATAGGGCCAGATGAAATGCACCCCAGGATTTTAAAAGAACTGAGATTAGAGTTGGCTGCCCCACTGGCTAAACTATTCACCAAATTCCTAAAGAGTGGGGAGGTACCTGACATTTGGAAAAGGGCAATTGTGGTCCTGCTCCACTAAGCAGGCAGCAGGGAGGACTCTGGAAATTACAGGCCCGTAAGCCTCACATCCATAGTGGGGAAGTTAATGGAGATACCACTCAAGCAGAGGATTATGGCATTTCTGGAGGCTAGCGGCCATCAGGACCCAAAGCAGCATGGTTTCAGAGAGGGTAGGTCATGCCAGACAAACCTGATTGAGTTTTTTGACTGTGTTACAAAAGGTTATCGATGATGGGGCGGTATATGTGGTCTACTTAGACTTTAGCAAGGCCTTTGACTTGGTTCCACACAGAAGGCTGGTAAAGAAGCTAGACCACACAGGAATTGGATCAGAAGTACTTAGATGGGTTAAAAACTGGTTACAGGGAAGAACCTAGAAAGTGTAGGTAAATGGAGCACTTGTCATCAGAAGGGAGGATAACCAGCAGTCTGCCTCAGGGTTCAGTACAGGGGCCCCTGCTCTTCAGTATTTTCATATCGGACATAGCTAATGGACTACAGGGAAAGGTGTGTCTGTTCACAGATGACACCAAAATATGCAACAGGGTCGACACCTAGCAGGGAGTGGACAACATGGAAGCTGACCTAAAGAAACTGAAAGAATGGTCTGGAGCATGGCAGTTGATATTCAATGCCAAAAAGTGCAAAGTCACGCACATAGGAAAAAGAAATCCAAATAAGGCATATTACCCTGGAGGGGAAAGACTAGCTGCCTCCACCCAAGAGCGCAATCTGAGAATCATTATCTCAGACAACTTAAAGGTAGGTAGGTAGGTAAACAGTGTGAGAAGGCAGCATTAAAGGCCAGCGGTATTAGCAGTGTCAGTGGCTCAGTAGGCAGCACACTCGCCTCTGAGGCTGGGAGATCAGAGGGCTGTGGGTTCAGTTCCCACATCTGGCACTTGGGTTAATATCCCAGTACTGACACTGTAGTGTAGCAAGAGAGGGGTGCTGCACTTCTGAGGTGCCGTCTTTCGGATGAGACGTTAAACCGAGGTCCCATCTGCCTGGATTGGTGGTAGTTCAGGTGGATGTTAAAGATCCCATGGCACTTATCGAAAGAGTAGGAATTTCCCCGGTGTCCTGGCCAAATTTCCCTCATTCAATAAAAAAATACCACCAACAGCTTAATCTGGTTCAAGGTCAGTTGGCATTCATCTGTATCCCCTTCCCCCAGGTCGTGCCTGAAAATAGGCAGGATTTGTCTAGTGCACTTACCCGGTCAACAAAAAGCTAAATAAATTGGGAGGGGAATCACAAGCAGGAATAGGGAAGTGATTCTTTCGCTGTACAGATTACTGGTTAGGCCTCACCTGGAGTACAGCATCCAGTTCTGAAGGCCCCACCTCAAAAAGGACATTGACCGAGTGGAGACGGCACAGAGCAGGGCAATAAAAATAATTCAGGAACTGCACAAGATGTCCTACGGGGATAGACTGAAAGAACTGATCATGTATTCCCTGAACAGAGAAGAAAGAGGGGTGACATGATCAGAACATTCAAGTATATAAAAGGCATAAACCAGGTGCAGATAGATGATCTCTTCCAATTTAAGAAGGGCAGCAGAACCAGGGGACGTGATCTAAGGCTGCAAGGAGGGCAGTTCTCCACCAACACCAGGAAGTTTTTCTTCACAGAAAGAGTGGTGGATGCCTGGAACAGCCTGCCTGCAGAGGTGGTGGGGGAAGCACAGTGGTAGGTTTCAAGAATACTTGGAATAGATACAAGGGAGCCCTCAAACCCAAGGGCAGTTAGAAGGCTAGGCTAAAAGACAATAGGCAGACTAGATGGACCTGGTGGTCTCCTTCTGCTGTCAGCTTCTATGTTTCTATGTTTCTAGGGCTCACTGAGAACAACAGAGCACTTGTGCCTGAGCTGGTAAGGTGAGCACTGCAGTACAGCTAGATTGAGCCTGATTCTGAAGCTGTTGCACGTACTATACATTTTTTGTTTCGCTCTGCGTTCCCTAACCTGTCACTTGGGCCTTTCATCTGATTTCAGGACCGGCTTCATATTTCAGCAAAGCCTGCCTTCTGCCCCTTCCAAAAAGAAGTGGTGAAGTAGTCCAAACTGTTGTATATGTGTTTACTCTGAGATCCCATTAGTGACTTTAGGGATGGCTAGGAGCAGGAGCGATTTGGACTGGTCAGGTCAGCATCATCTGCGAGTCCCTTAGACATCCCCCCCCGAAGTTTACAATTCTCCTATGCCCTTCTAATCCCCATCCATTAATTCATTGTGCTTCACCAGGCCTGTAGGTCAGAAGGAGCACTAAGTGAGGAGCTGCAAGGTTCCTTTTCCTGCATAGTTTTAAATTCATTTACAATCCCCCAACCCCCCCCAGTTTCTGAGCAAAAGTGAAACTTTTTACTGCTGCAAGTGAAACCAGAATGCTGACCCACTTTGGAAAAATAATCAGCTTTGTAGGTGAGTAGGACTGGAAGAGACACTTTACTAGAGTTCATATTAGACGTTTGTATTTTTACCATGGGAAAATCAGAGCGTCTGTTTTAAGTCCGGGGGGTGGGGGTTGCAAAAACAAGGTTTGAAATCTGTGTACACAAAGTGCCTCAGGCGGGGCTGATCTGATTTCTTAAATTGGTTTTGCAGGGAGGGAGGTTTTCTTGAATTGCTCTTGGTTGTCATTGTTTGTGAAAATTTATTGGGGAGTAGGGATGTAGTAGTTAAACCGGGTTCCTTCATTTTGAGGACCTTTAAATTATTCTAGAACATGTAGACAAATAGCTTGAGACTTCTATGACTGACATTGTAATCATGCACCATTGGACTTCTTCAGGTGTCACATTCCTATTTTGGAGTAATGTTTTGCTTTATCTTTTGGGGAAATGGGATCCTCAGCATGCATCAATGTTATGTATATCTTTCGGGCAGAAATCACATGTAACGGCTTTACTATCCTAGACTTTATGTGTGCCTGGCTTCAGGTCTTGCCTGTCACAGAGAGTAAAGTGTGTGTTTTCACAAGTAACAAAAAATATGTAACAAAAATATTGATAGCACCAGGACCTTTTGTGTTTTCACATAAACATTTTTTTTCTGAGGTGCCTGCAGACAACCCCTAAATACTGAGCCATCCTTCTGGCCACTGTTCACTGCTGCTTTCCATTCTCCCTAAAAACGCCTGCCAGGATAAAGCTTTTAGCAGACAGCCCCCCCCCCCAACTCTCCACAGAAAAAAACACTGAACTTCACATGGGAACTTTTATTCGGCTGAGTTGGGAAGGGGACCTTCTGCCAAAAGCGTTATGCAGACTAATATTTACACTTTTTTTAACTGCTTGCAGACAACATTGCATGTCCAGAGAATAGGTACCCTAGCTAAAATGTTGACTTAACATTTTAAATTCCACTTGGTTGGCTCTGTGGAAACACAATGAAAAAAGAAAGAAAAACACTCATTTGCTAGAGTTAATGGTTATCTTCATAAAATAATGAACTTCAATGAATTAATACTCACAAAGGCAAATTGGCCCAGATATACAAAGGGGTTGTACCTGGCACAACAGTGTTGCGCCAGGCGCAACCCCGCATTATGCCCTGGTGGGATATTGAAAAGGCTGCCTGGCGCAGCTCAACTCCCAATGTGCTGGGACGCAATGTAATGGTATGCTGTGCAGATGCAGGGGGTGTGCCCAAGTATATGCGGCACATCCCGACGTCCCTGGTGATCCAGTGGCAACCCCCCCTCCACCCACATGGGACCCATGCCTTACCCGCTCTCTTCCTCTGTCATTGGCGGCCAACACATCCTGCCTACATACTGCCTGGCCACCAGCTGAATGACAGGTACAGTATTAGACTGTAAGCCCATTGATCTCCTATGTGGACCATTGGGCTTGCAGGCATGCTGCTGATCCCAAATATCTGAATGATTCAGTCATATATTTGATACTGTCTAGTACAGTATGCCCTGTAAGCCCATTGGTCCACCTGAAGGACCAATGGGCTTACAACCTGCTATGCGTGTCGTCGGCGGATGGGCGGGCGTAGCGCGGTGGATGATGCCACCCGCCAATGATGGGGAGTGGGGTGAGCATGGGGTCCTGTGAGGTGGAGGGTGGGTGCTACTGGATCCAGGGATGTTGGTGGACTATGTACCGCGATGGGGGACTTGGGCGGGAGGGGGTCTACTAGCCTACCAGGGAATGTTGTATTTACATTTACAGCGATCATGGCAATGGGTGGGCGAGACCACTAGACTACCAAGGAATGTTGTATTCACATTTACCGTGATCGCGGCAACAGCCGGGGGGAAGCTACTAGACCACCAGGGATGGTCATGTAAAATATATTTCGGGGACTGGGGGGGACCACTTGACCACCAGGGATGGTCATGTAAAATATATTTCAGGGACTGGGAGGGCCACTAGACTACCAGGGATATCCTGTCACACATATACCATGTGGTTGTGGCTACGGGGGGGGGATGCCCCAGGATCGCCACAGCACACATCATGCTGTGCAGGGCGCCAGGCACAAGTCACCGGGCTGCCCTGCACAGGGCATGCAAATAGGGCCATAATGATATGCAAATGGCCCCATTTGTACCTTGCATATGTTATGACCTCATTTGCATGCCCCCTGCTGAATATCGCGGGTGATGCGCCTAGCACAACTGCACTTGTGCTGGCGCATCCCAGTGCTCCCTAGCTGTGGCTTGCACTGGTGCAATGCCACTGCACCATGTGCAATATGTGTGCTGGCCCTATTCAATGGTGCTGCACCATGGGGTATCCCCGTTGAATATCGCCTGGACCTGGCCCCGGCTCATCACAGTTGTGCTGCGCCCAGGCTTGCACAACTGCCTGGCACAGTCTGAATATCTGGCCCTCTACAACAACAAAACCAAAAACAAAAATGAATGATATAAATTTAAAAAGTGCAGTTTTGTTAAATAGCGGGGGTCAACCTGCAGTCTAGTGGCCCCCCAAAAGTGAAATGATTAGAGTGATAGTTAAGCATAAGAGATGTGTGATTTGCATCCCCCTATTTCTGTTCTCTGATTTATCCCAATTTTTCTTCAGCACTTGCCTTTTTTCTCCTGCAAAGGCTGTCTCCCTTTACCCCCTCTGTGATGTAGCTAACAAAACTGAGGACCAGGGCTTTGCTTTTAACATGGGGGCATGGAGTTTAAAAGCAAAAAAGCATGCCCCTCCTCTAATTCACAGACACAGTATGCTCTAGTGCAGGGTTTCTCAAATGGTGAGGCCAGCCTCACAGGGGAGGCCCCAACTTGTTCAAGGGGAGGTTCAAGCAAGCCTTAAAATGTACTATATTTAAATGTCGAGTTTTGGATGCTTTGTGAGAAGGGATGCAGCAAATTGAAAGTGAATAATGGCATGCAAATTCATGTACAAATTGATGTACAAAATGGGTGACCATGAAAGTCATGCTCAACAAACACGTTTCCTGGTGTGATATGGGGGAAAGCTGAATGGAGGAAATACAATTCTTGGAAACCTTGCAAAATAATACAAATGAATAGGAACAAGGTAACAATTGACCCATTATACTGGCTGCGGAAAAGCACAAATACAAAGGCTAAGCAGAGAGGAACTAGGAGCAAGAGCAGGGCAAAGCAAAATGGTCCCTGAGAAGGTGTTTAAGAACAAGATAAAACTGACAAAGAAAGCAGTCTGACTCATGGAGGTATTGCAACGAGGGGTAAACAGGGTCCAAAACTCAGAATTGTGGAGTGAGTAGGCTGACATGGGGAAGGGGGTTATACAGAGAGAATAATAAGTTCAATAAAATGAGAATAAACTCAACTACTGAAAGGTATTTCACTGTATTCCTTGTTTACTGTACAAAGTATGATAGTTGTTCTAACTATGGGGAGGCGCCCAAAATTATTTCTATATTAGGGGGAGGTATTGGGGTGCGCCTTGGGTTCATTAGGCCTAACTCTTACCCCATTCTCCTAAACTGTACCATCTCAGCTTCCTTACAAATGGAATGGGGTGAGAGTTAGGCCCAATGACCCCAAGGCACACCCTGCCACCTGTTGGTGTGTGGGGAGTGAGGGGGGGTGGTAGGGTTGGTAACCATAACACGAAATTTCCAAACTATTATTGCTGCAATAGAAACCCTAACTGATGCATTAACTAAATTTTTTGCAATGAATATATCTATATATATATATATATAGAGAGAGAGACAGATATATTCATTGCAAAAAATATTCGTTAATACATCAGTTAGGGTTGATAGCACAGTGACAAAAG
This sequence comes from Neoceratodus forsteri, assembly GCA_016271365.2. Lineage (NCBI taxonomy): Eukaryota > Metazoa > Chordata > Ceratodontiformes > Ceratodontidae > Neoceratodus > Neoceratodus forsteri. Next base: position 478,547,266 of record CM028131.1, read on the forward strand.
TTTGGAAATGTGATGTTAGGGTTCCCCCCCACACTCTACACACCATCAGACATTGGGGTGTGCCATGTGGTTGTCAGACCCAACTCTCTCTCCAGTCCATGTGTAAATAAGCTGATATGCTACAGTATAGGAGAATGGAGTGAGAGTTAGGCCTGATGACCCCATGGCACACCCCGATGTCTGTTGGTGTGTGGAGTGTGTGTGTGTGTGTGGGGGGGTGTGTGTGTGGGAGGGGGAACCTGAACATCACATTTCCAAACTTTTTTCACTTTGCTATCAACCCTAACTGATGCATTAACAAAGTTTTTTGCAATGAATTTCCCTTTTTTGTTGAGAAAGTGTAATGTAAGTAGTAAGTGGTATGTGGTACTGGGAGAGTGGGCCCTCTGAGCCCTGTACTCCCCTCACGCTGCCCATTTTTGCATAATGGTATGCATATGTGGAAGTATGGGCCCTCTGGGTCCTGCGTCCCCACTTACACATAAGTACAGAGCCATACAGCAGCCCAATAGTACTCAAAAGGAACCCTTGTAACATGTATTTGGCAATATTTCAGTAATCATAGCAACTATGAAAAAAATTCCACTGCAGTGGTAGTCATTGTCACAACCCCCACTCAGCAGGTCAGGCCCTCAGCTCCCACAGTGCCAACCTCCAAGCGCAGTCTTGTGAACAGGAACAGAAACAGGGTAACCCTCCTGTCTGTTTTGTAGGTTCGAATCAACCTTTGGTCTCAAGTTCTGGAGGGATTCAAACTGTGAACCTCTTGCTAGCATATCCAAATGTACAGGCTCAGATAATTCTGCTCTTTGGGGGATGCCAGATATCTTCCACCTACGGGTACCTAACCAAGTGTACAAAATGAACCCTTAAGCACTCTGTGAAAGACCTCAGATAAACTCTTACCTTTTTCCCAGTTTGGTATTACCATTAAGCTGTTGCACAGTGTCATTTTCACCATATATGCTTCACGTGTCAAAGAAAGAATTTCAAAGGCACACCAAGCAGTCTCTTTAAAATAGAGGTTTACTTTAAAATAAATAAAAATGTAAGATGTAAATACAGAACAATATATCACAAAACCATACAATCACCTAAAAAAAACAAGATTATAAATACAAACAAAATCTCCTACCACAGTACACTTAGACTTGTCTTTCTAATGTATACCTTCTAACAGTGCCTGATGTTGCTTTTTCAGAGTCCAAACATGTATATATCCTAAAGGTCAGTCACAGCATAATTAAAACACTGTCTTGAACCTGCCTTCTCCATGATGTCATCATCTAGCTCCTCCTTTTCAGGATATATATATATATATAAAATATATGGAGATACCTAAATAATACCATAGTATCCCATACAAAAAAATCCTGATAATTCAGCAGTAGCCAAAGTGATAATACTATCATTGGCAAGTGATAATACTGTCGTTCAGAGCTCATAATACTATCGTTTGAGCTCTGAATGATAGTATTATCACCAAACCTCGAGAGCGCAACCACAAGATCTTCCAATAGCATACACTAGTTCCTGACATCCCCAAGGCAACCTCCTAGCCCTGCGTGCTGACATTCCTAAAACCGCGCCTCCTGATTGGAAACAGCTCCTCTGTGGGCGGGCAGAACCATTCAAAAAAACATGGCGGCCGTGTCTCGCTAAGCGAGAGAATATCGTCCATTCGCTTTACGGGCATTTTTTTTAATTCCCCACAAATGTGTGATTAAAGAAGCAAGGTAAGACTACCTTTTTTCAAGTAAAACAGACACAGACCGAGTTTGTGTGTGGATGGGTGAGCAGTGGTGATGGGTGGATGGAAAGTACACAGACAGAGTGAGTGAGTGAATCCTCACTGCAGCGGCAGCATGGCCTCATAGCACCACATTCACAGAACTGCTGCAAACAAAACTGGGCTCCATATATTGCAAAAAATAAAAAATAGGTAGGGTCTGTCACTTGGGAGTAATACCATCTCAAGGCTCTGGGGACAGGGGACCCTCTTGAGCTTCACTCTCGAGGTGTCTTTGTCCCCAGAACCTCTCAATGGTATTACTCCCTTGTAATAGACCCTCACCTATCTATTATTCTGTTTATATACACACAAAATGGGAAGTCCCATCAAGAGGTATGAAAATCTGTGACCTCAGCAAAACTCATTTTCCAAATGATGACACTGTTAATTAAGACTGTGATTTCTCAGTCCCTTTGATCCATGAGCAGTTTCCTTTCTCAAACACATCAAAGGACTTTTTATGACTAACTGCCAGATCTCACTGAGGTGTAATGTGCTTTGTGATGTCAGGTGCAATTTAACTGGGTTTCCTGAGGATGTCATACAATGGATATTCCACTTCCTAACTTTCAAAGCAAACTGAGAAGTTAATTGCATTACAGATATCTGCTGTTTAACATATATCCTGTCCTTTGAAGTGAAACTTGGGGGGTCATCCAGGAGCACAGCAATTCTCATGACAGCCAATCATATTTTATTTTACAAAAATCATAAAGTAATCAGAACCTGCTGTCCAGGCATCGCAGTCATGACTTCGAAACCTCCACGCATGCTTAGTTCATCTAAAGGTGGATTAAGTTGCGGAAGACAAAAAATCCGTATCTCTCACCGTTTCCAAGATATAGGCATTGAAAGTTGCCATAGGCACCGCAGTGTCAGCCTATGCGATATTTCTCAAATTTGGAGCACTGTAACTATGGGCCCATTGAATGTTTTGGGACCAAACCACCAAAAGGCAAATCTGAGGGACCAGGGCTTGCCACCCTGGAAATTTCAGCCCAAAAGCACCAACCATTGTGATGCAGTGGGTGGCAAAGAATTGCTGATTTTGGGTGATGTTTCTGTTGCAAACTGTGACAGTTTCGCAAAAATGGGCACACCACTTTTGTTATTTGCAAAAGTGTTGCATCTGTTCTGTCGCATATTTGTGACACTATGGGGGGGGGGTCTGATCACCAAAAAGGCATTTCTGAAGGGGGGTCCCCAAAAACAAAGGTAGTGCAGTGATCCTCAGGGCCTGACTAGGTAAACACAACAGTTAGTATTTACCTAGGGGTCCCAAATTTAAACGCCAAGCATTTTTCTCTCACTAACTGAAAACAAGATGACAACTGCACAACAGTAAAAGGGTCATTTGCGACAGTAAAATGTAGTGGGGGCAGCCTCCGAGAGACACGCATATTTTTTTCCCATTCACTGTAATGGGAAACTTGTTTTTTGAACAGTTTAATATTTTTTCATCAAATCTTCTGAAGGCATAACAGTGACCCAGACTGCATCTTCCCTGAAGAATTTAGACCAATGGACAAATTGTGTGGGCTGTAGTTATGAGCAAAAAAACGCACAACCCCACCCCCATTTTTGCACATTTTTTCGCACTCTGCATCTCGGCAACTGCTTGTCTGACTGTAACACAACTTGCCAGATCCAAAGATGCATTATTCCAGACTGTGCATGCAAAATTTCAAGCAGATCCATTGTACAGTGGCAAAGTTATTAAAGTGCAAAATCTGGGGTTTAATATAGAAGTGACTGGGCAACCCTAACTATACTGGCACTACTGTGCCAGTATATATATATATATATATATATATATATATATATATATAGATATATGGATATATAGATATATATAGATATATATAGATATATATAGATAGGGACAGTGCAAACATGCACCAAAAGGGCAAAAATTGCATCCTTTCCAAAACTGACCCCTCTTTTCTTTGCCAGTGGGTCCAAATGGATGCACCTTCTCTATAACAATATTTAAAGGACGGGAACGTGAACTGTTCAAAATCTGCCACTGATTATGTTTTGACCCAGTAGGTTCCTCTTTAGGCCCACATTTTTTATACCAGTGGGTCCAATTCGACCCATGTTTTAAACCCACCAGCGCTGTCATTGCTATAGATATATGTGTGTATGTAGAGAGAGAGAGAGAAATGTACATATATATATATATATATATATATATATATATATATATATATATTAGAGCAAAAACTCCATTTAATGCAATAGTTAGGGTTGCTCCACAGAGACAAAAGCGAGGAAATTTGGTGTTAGGGTTGAAAGCCCCTTTGACCCCATCACACCCCAACGGCATCGGTGTGCGCATTGGGGTTGTCAGCCCTAACTCTCAGCCCATCAGATATGCGAAGAAGCAGAGGTATAGGAGAATGGGGTGAGAGTTAGGACCAACAACCCCAATGCACCCGATGTCGGTTGAAAAGGAATGTGCAGTGAGTCAAGAGGCTTTCTAATTCTGTTGCGTAAACATAACTAATACTTAAATGGAGTTTTACCTCATTCCTTCTTTTGAGAATGATAATGAGAAATAGTGAATGTAATGCGACGGCTGGAGTTGGGGGCCCTTTGTGATGTCTTGTCACATAGTAACACGAATGCAAATGGTAATGCACATGGTGACGCAAAGCGAACAGAAAGATAAACAGTACTGTAGACACAAATGGTTAAAATAACACAAGCATGAAGTGCAAATGAAAACACAAAGAGGTACTTTACAGTGCCGTAGAGCAAGCAGTAAGTGAAACAGGTACAGAACTGCAAGCGAGGCGGTAAGGGTAACAGTAATGTAAGTGCACAGGCTGTTTTTCCCCAAAAACTGCATAGAGAAAGACAGTGAGTACAAAGAATGTATGCATAATAATGGGTCTCGGAGCAGAAAATGAGGAGTTGGAATACTAAATTGCTTATATCTCAGGAATCATACGACATAGAAAGAAAATGTAAAAGTCATATGATGTATGACTTTCCTGGCTAGTTTTACACTTAGCCCCCTACTGGGGGCTAAGTTTTGTTCTGACAAAAGTCCATATCTACTTTCCGTTTCCGTGATCCCAGGCCCTGAAAACACGGCGAATGCGCGTAATGTTATCCTATGGGAAACAAAGAGAAGTTCGGAGTGTGATAACTTTGGCTCCCTGTACTATTTTTTCACCAAACCACTGATATTGGCTTTCTTCCCTCCAAATTTCAGCCCAAAAGACCAAACTGTTATTTTTCAGCAGGGCGGCAAAGGATTCCTGTAATGTGGCGGACGCCGTAATGTTATCCTATGGGAAAAAGCATCAAATTTGGAGTGCCATAACTTTGCCGCCCTGTAATATTTTTTCACTGAAATACTGAAAAGCACATCTGTAAGATGTTGGCTGTGTTCCTTCCAAATTTCAGCCCAAAAGACCAAACCGTTCTTTTGCAGCAGGGTGGCAAAGGATTGCTGTCATTTTGCCATAGCCTGGAAAAGTAGTGTCGCAATTTGCGAAAGCTTTTGCAAAAATTTGCGACACTTTCGTGAGTGCAACACTACTTTGTCAAAGTACTTTTTCCAGGTACTTGAAAAACATATTTCTAGGGTGTTTAATCTCAAAATAAAAACATGTCTAGCATCCTCAGGGTCCGACTAGGTAAACACAAAAAGAATTGTGTTGCTAGAGGGTCCCAAATTTAAATGCCAAGCATTTTTCTGATCACCACCTGAAAACAAAATGGTGGATTTGCGAAAGTAAAAGGGCCATTTGTGAAAGTAAAAGCTGCATTTGCGAAAGTGTTGAACTTTTTGTTAACTTTTTCCATTGACTTATAAGGGGAAACTGTTTTTTGAATAACTTTTGAACCGTTTAATATTTTTTCATGAAATCTTCAAAAGGCACATTGGGGACCCCGGCTGCATGTTCCCTGAAGATTTCGGACTGGTCGCGCAAACCGTGTGACCTGTAGAGACAACCAAAGAATTGCAAAAAAGCGTAAATGTGCGTGCAGATCATGCTTAATAACTCCGCAGCCGTATATCCGAACAGTACAAAAGTTGGCAGATCCCAAGACATATGATTCTTGATGGTATATTCCAAATTTCAGGCAAATCTGTTGAACGGTTGCAAAGTTATTAAGGTGCAAAATTTTAGGTTTAACATGTAAATGGCTCCTCAACCCTAACTATGGTAGCACAATATGGCAAAAAATCCACTTAATGCATCAGTTAAGGTTGTTCCACAGTGACAAAAGTGAGGAAATCCGGTGTTAGTGTTGCCACCCCTTGTACCCCATGCCCATCCTGCCCCCACCAACAGGCATCAGGGTGTGCATTGGCCATAACTCTCACCCCATTCCATGTGTAAATAAGCTGAGGTGGTGCAGTATAGGAGAATGGGGTGAGAGTTAGGACCTACGATCCTAACGAATACCCTGATGCCTGTTGGTGGGGCCTGGGGGCTTGAGTTGCAAGGCAACCTCTTAATCAATTTCCTCACTTTGTTGCTGTGGAACAACCCTAACTGATATATTAAATGGATTTTTTGCCATGAATTTCCCTTCTTTTTGAGAATGTGCACTATAAATAGTGAATGAAATGTGGTGAAGGGGGTCCCCACGCTCCTACCATGTAATTTTTGTCACTTTGCTGTGCAAAAACTGTATGACCGACTGAAATGAAAACTGGCAAATGAAGACATGTACCATAACATACCATGTGTCCAGAATTGTGTGTACATCCGTTTAACGGTCGCACAGTGCCACGAGCAAACAACATAACATGCACAATTCAGCAACTGTAAGTGCCAGCAACCTGAACATTGTCTCAGTCAAAGATGTATTATAAATCTTTGTACATTCCAAATGCCAGGCAAATTGAACACATGGTTCAGAAGTCATTGAAGCATAATGAACCAAATTTTCATTCGTCGGAGTGGTATAATTCTGTACCTGTTAATGTTTTACACCCCAAACCACTGCAAGGCACCTCCGTACCACTAGGCAACCTACACTATAAATTTCAAGCCAGTAGCACCATGCAGAATGCTATGCGCAAAATGTTAACTGCGTCATGCAGTATCTCCACAGTAAAGACTTTTCCAACATGTAAACAGCATTATTAACATCCCCAGGACATCCACTCAACACCATTCAAAGTTCATGTGAAAAGACCAAACCATTCCTGAGATATTCAATTTTTATATTTCTGCACCTTTAAGAAGTCTTCCACCACAAAATGGCAGAAATCGTGGCCTGAAATGCGCTAAAATGGCGGACCTGGTGGCTGAAAAATCTCTAACTGTGAGGGGGGCCAACTTCAAATGGCAATAACTCTGGAACAGAACAACATTGTTTCATAAAACAAAAACTGGCATGTTCCATGAACATAGGTCTTTCTACGTGGCAAGTTTCAGATGAATCAACCACACACTGGCTGTGCTATGAAACTGTGCAGGAGTGCCACAAATAACATTTTTGACACTTCGCTAAACAAGAACCATATATCTGATGGAACCAAAAATTGTTAAAAGAAGACATGTACCATAGCACACCATGTGTCCAGAATTGTGTGTACATCCATTCAACAGTTGCACAGTGCCACAAGCAAATAGTATAACATGCACTATTCAGCAACTGAAAGTGCCAGCGACCCAAAAATTGTCACAGTCAAAGATGTATTATAAATATTTGTACATTCCAAATGCCAGGCAAATTGCACACACGGTTCAGAAGTTATTGAAGCATAATGAATCAAATTTTCATTCATCGGAGTGGCATAATTCCACACCTGTTAATGTTTTACACACCAAACCACTGCAAGGCACCTCTGTACCACTAGTACTACCTACGCTATAAGTTTTAAGCCAGTAGCACCAATTAGAACACTATGCGCAAAACATTAACTGCATCATGCAGTATCTCTGTAGTGAATTATTTTTCCAAAATGTAAACAGCATCATTCACATCCCCAGGACATCCACTCAGCACCCTCCAAATTTCACGTGAAAAGACCAAACCAGTCCAGAGATATTACATTTTTACATTTCTGCACCTTTAAGAAGTCTTCTGCCACAAAATGGCAGAAATCAGAGCCGAAAATGTGCTAAAATGGCAGACCTGGTGGGCAAAAAATCAATAACTGCAAAGTGGGGCAAATTCAAATGGCAGCAACTCTGGAATAAAACAACATTTTTTCACCAAACTAAAACTGGCATGTCCCTTTAACAAAGGTCTTTCTAAGTGCCAAGGTTCAGACCAATCAACCCCACACTGACTGCGCTATGCATCATGAAAGACAGTGCAGAAAAACAGCAAAAACATAATGTTTTGCACTGCACTACACAAACGCAAAAACACAAATGGTAATGTTAATGCAAATGGTGGTGGAAACAGTGAGGTAAAAGAAAATAGTAATGCTAATGGTAATGCAAATGCAATCACAAATGGTAATGCACATGGTGACGCAAATGGAAACGATAACTCAAACGGTAAGAGAAACACAAGTTCAAATGTAAATGATAACAGAATTAGTAATGCAAATGCTAACGGCAACAGAAACACAAACGGTAATGAAAATGCAACCGCTAATGCAAACAGATATGCAAACGATAACAGCAACGGCGATGCAGAAGAAAACAGTATTGCACTCGACAATGGAAATGCTACTGAAAATGCAAATGCTACAGCCAACAGAAACACAAATGCAAATGGTAACGAACACACAAACGGTAATGGTAACACAACTGGAAACGCAAACGGTTATGGTAACACCAACGGTGATGCCAAAGGAAACACTAACACAAATGGAAATGCAAATGCAAGCGTGTACACAAATGGAAATGGTAATGCACATGGTCATGGTAATGCAATTGGAAATGCAAATGCTTACGGTAACACCAACGATGATGCCAAAGGAAACACAAATGCAAACGCAAGCGCGTACGCAAACACAAATGGTAACGCACATGGTGACGCAGAAGTAAATGCAAACAAAAACAGTAAAAGAAATGCAAATGGTAACAGTAGCACAAACGCACACCCTTTTGTTTCCCAAAAAGGTGCATTCAGAAACACAGTGAATACAAAGAATGTATGCATAATAATGGCCCTCGGAGCAGAAAATGAGTACCTGGAATACTAAATTCCTTATATCTCAGTAACCATACGACGTAGAAACAATTTTAAATCTCATATTATTTATGACTTTCCAGGCTAGTTTTGTACTTAGCCTCTTTGTGGGGGACTAAGCGTTCTTCTGACGAAAAGTCCGTATCTCGAAGCGTTTTTGAGATACGGGCCCCGAAAGGCACAGCGTACACCGTAATGTTAGCCTATGGGAAAAATTGTCAACTTCGGAGCATCATAACTTTGCAGCCTCTAATATTATGTCACCAAACCACAAAAGGCACATCTGTGGGATATTGGCTTTCTTCCTTCCAAATTTCAGCCCAAAAGACCAAACCGTTCTTTTGCAGCAGGGTAGCAAAGATTCCCTATTGTTTTGGCCATAGTGTCTTAAAGTACTTTTGCAAATCACGACACTTTCACAAATAAAATCACAAAAGTGTCAGATATTTGAAAGTACTTTGCAACACTACTGTTTGCAAAAATTTAAAAAAACATATTTCTGGGGTGTTTTACCCCCCAAAAAAGACATGGCTAGCATCCTCAGGGCTTGACTAGGTGAACACAACAAGAAATGTATCCCTAGAGTGGCCCAAATGTAAATGCCAAGCATTTTTCGGACCACCAACTGAAAACAAGATGGCCGATTTATAACACTACAAGGGTCATTTGCGAAAGTAAAAAGTGCATTTGTGACACTTTCAAATATTTAGTTAACTTTTCCCATTGACTATACTGGGGAACAGTTTTTTTAATAGCTTTTGAACCGTTTAATATTTTTTCATGAAATCTTTGAAAGGCACATTGGGGACCCTGGTTGCATGTTCCCTGAAGGTTTTGGACTGGTCGCACAAACTGTATGACCTGTAGGTGCGAGCAAAGAAATACACAAAAACCTGTAATTTGTGCGTTCTTTGGTGCTCTGTAGCTCCACAACCGTATATCCGATCATAACAAAACTTGGCAGATCCACAGATCTATAGCACTAGACCATGCATTCCAAATTTCAGGCAAATCTGTTATACAGTGGTAAAGTTATTAAGCTGCCAAATTTCAGAGTTAGCCTTAAATAGGGTATTCAACTATAACTATAGTGGCGCTACCATGCCACTATAATGTACTTGTGTGTTGCAAAATCTATGTTAATGCAGAGATTAGGATTGTAAAATGTAAAGCACACAAAGACGAGAAATTAAAAAACATTAGGGATTTGGGTCCTCCGAAGTATTGGCAAATCAGTGGCGGGTTCTCACTTGGGGTTGTCAACCCTAATGCCCACCCTTACCCTGGATCAAATGAGGTCAAATGTGGTTTATGGGCCCTGCATGAAGAAAGCTCTGACAGATTATGTTGGCCATGCTGTATCACTATGAGGCATTAGGTTGGAGCTGTATCTTAGGCTTCAGACAGGAGGCTACTGGCTGGGGGGGGGGGGCGCATTAGGGTTGACAATCCCAAGTATGACCTCTCCACTGATTCACCATTACTCCAGAGACCCAAATCCCTAATGTTTTTTCATTTGCTGTCTTTGTGCAGTTTGCATTTTAGAATCCTAATCTTCGCATTAACATAGTTTTTGCAACTAATTTCCCTTCTTTTTGTGTTAGTGAAACTGTATCCTCATTTATGCAGGTCCCTTCAGGACCTGCACAAAATGAAATAAATACGATATTTAAGACAGTCCTGGAATTGTATCCTCATTTGCTCAGGTCCTGAAAAATGAGCAAAATACTATATTGGAGACAGTCCTGATGCAGTGCATGGGCCCAGCAGACCCCAACCCACATTGATACCTTGTGGGTAAGTTTCCCTGACCCACCACAGAGTGTCGCGTCTGTGCCAAAACACTTCTCTATCCCTACCCAGGACATGACTGGTGCTGCATGCTGCAGCACGATCCCTATCAGCCTTGTCCCAATGGTATCCTGTGATGAGAGTGACTGCTATTGAGCACTTTCAAAAAGGGTGACTCAATAACGGCACCTGTTCACAGGGCTACTAGACAGGGAGGGCTACCGGATTGGGGGAGTCAGCAAATATAGTGACATGATGTCATTATATGTACATGCGCTCGGGGGGAGCGAGCACGCTGTGCAATGGGTGGAAGGGAAGGGAGGGTTTGTGAGGTGTAGCACAGTGGTGGACTGCCGAGCTGGCTGTGTGGTGTGGTGGGTTGGTGGCAGGCTAGGGTTGGGATGGTGCTGGGTTCGATTCTGCGAGCATTATGTGTTTTGTGCCTGTCCAGGATTTACTCTTTTTTTGTTGTTGTGCACTCCCCAACATGCAGCCCCCTGGAGTTGAGAATCCTTTAGTAGGGGTGGGGGGTGGGGCCCCAAGTATAAACAAAAAAACTATGTCTTCAGTGCCCTTTTGCTCTGTGCCGCAAGTGTACATCACCAAAACATATTTTCAGTGATGTACACTCACCCTTATGGTGATCACCTTTCTGTGATTGCCCTTATGATATGAAACCTGTCCCAATAAACTGTCTCACTGAGTTCACACCTAAACTCAGCTCACTGGCACCGTAAGGCAGCGTGTTCCCCAGAGGTCCAACAGACATCCCTGCAAACCATCTTACTTAATAAATTCTTTGCTTTTTTTAAATATTTTGACCCCAGACTTTCAACATAGCCTTCTTATGACCCCACCTCATAAACCCCGTAGGTGAAAATGTTAAAATCCATGCTGAAATGCCATTCTGTGCCACAGGTGCGAAAACACTTTTCAGACAGGATGTGAAAAATGACAGCTGTACTGGTTATGAGGTGGTGTGAAAAAATGGATATGTTGAAAAATCTGTAGTCAAAATGTTTTAAATAACCAAAGTTACTTGCCTGCTTAGAAAACTTTCAACACAAGCTCATTACGGCCATTTTTAGAAAAGTTTAACCAAATTTTCATCATGGCCTTTCTAGGACCTCACCTCATGAACACTGCCACTGTAATTTTGTTAATCAGTCCCAAAAGGCAATTCCATGCAGCGACTGCACCATTCTATGCCACAGGTTTGAAACCACATTTTGGGCAGGATGTGAGAAATGACAGCTGTACTGTTCATGAGGTGGTGTGAAAAAAATGGGTATGTTGAAAATCTGGAGTCAAAAATATTGTTAATTATCAAAGTTACACACGTTCATAGAAAATTTTAAACATACACTGATAACTCAGCCATTTTTAGGAATTCTTTCACCAAATTTCCAGCATGGCCTTTTTGAGACCCCACCTCATGAACACTTGCACTGTCATTTCATTAATCAGTCCCAAAATGTGATTCCGTACAGTGACTGTGAAATAACCGTCTGGGCCTGATTAAAGAAAAAACAGTGACAGTGTTTATGAGGTGGGGTCCCCAAAAGGTCATGTTGAAAATTTGGTGAAAAAAATTCAAAAAAATGACAAAGTTATCAACATAAGTTCAAAACGCCGTTGGAAATGCTTTATATGGCATTTACCTGTATTCCTCAGTTTGGCTTCGAAGAGTGCAGACATGTCCTGGTCCACAGAAGATGGCACCAGCCAAACTCCAGAGGTAAGTATAGGATAAGGGGATGTGTGGGGTGGTGGGTGCACAGTAAGAGGGTAGGGTGGGGGTAGGGAGATGTTGGGGACGACGAGGGGCCATTTTCTTTTTTCCAAGTTTAAAAAAGAAAAAAATGACCTTGTGGGATATTTTTTTCTTCTTTTCAGGGCAAATATTAAATGAATAAAAGTATTTTGGGACACTGGAGGTGGGCTCCCCAGTGTCATACACTGCTGGGGGGTGTGTAAAAGGTGACACAGGGCTTGAGCCCCCCCGACATTGGCAGTGCATAAATAAATGGGCTGCAAAGGGGGGTGGGGTGGGGACATCTGACATAGAAATAAAATAATTAAATAAATAAAGTGCCACTGCGGATTGGGCCCCCAGTGTGCAGATAACACTTAACTTGAGCCACAGTCAGGCTGACAGGGCTACTATCAGTATGTATACATGGCGAAATGTGTTGCTTGGTAATATGATATCTGGGGAACCCCCCAACTCACCCTGTAACTCTTGGACACTTGTATACATGTCTGGCCAATGTGTGGTGTATCATTCTCAAGCACTGCAGAGTTTTAATTACAGCAGAGTAGTTACTAGGTAACTACAACATTATTCGGGTGTCTTTACTGGGTAAGTCTTTACCCAGATACTTCCTTGACGCTACGTACACATGGGGTTTTGGTTACCGGTTAAGAAGTGGAGAGCTACACTACTGCACAATTTATCCAGTAAGTGACGCTTCATGTATACACTCTGAATGACAGTAGACCATCCCTGACAGGAGTCATGACAGCAGCAGCCTGCACTGTGTGACGCAACTGTCTTTAATGAATGACAGCTGTGTCATTTAGTGCGAGTACTATCTGACGCAGCTGTCATTTATTAAAGGCAGCTGTGTCATATAGTACTTGCACTATACGGCACAGCTGTCATTCATTAAAGGCAACTATGTTGCATGTGTCTCAACCTCAGGAGGTAAGTGAAGGGTAAGGGGAGGATGGTCAGTGGGAGATTCGGGTTGGGGGTAGGGAGACAGTGGTGATAACGAGGGACCATTGTCATTGTGTCAGGTTAAAAAAAAAAAAGACATTGCGTGACGGGACTTTCTTACCAAGGAACATTAAAAGTATAAGACTAATTCAGGACACTGGGGGTGGCCTCCCCAATATCCATACTTCTTGGGGGGGTAAATGGCAACACAGGGATTGGGCCCCCAGTGTCGGCAGTGGTAGTGAATAAAGAAGTGGGGAAGCATCAAAGAATCATATAATAATAAAAAATAAATACATAAATACACTGCCACCGGGGACTGGGGCCCCCTGGTGTACAGAGAACAATTTAGTTAAGGAACACTCAAGATGGTGGGGCTACAATGGCAGTAGCCCCATCCCTCACTTACAAGTGGCAACAGCAGCAGGAGGTTGCACTATATGACACAGCTGTTGTTTATTAAAGATAGCTGTGTCATATAGTGCAAGCTGCTGCTTTCTCAAAAATTCAGTTATAAATAGAATGTTGATTGTTTGAACTGCATGTGCTCAGAAACAGAACATTTTTATTAAATATTTTAAAAACTGCTTAACAGTAGGACCCAAAAATCACAAAAGCACACATCTTGGACCAGCCTCTTTCAAACCTGAGAGTTTCAGGTTTCAAAGCCTATTTTTTTAGTTATCGGGTGGCAAAAAAAGTCTTAAAAATTTTCAAAAATGGAGATTTGGGGTTTTTTTGGTACCTCTGTAACTTTCCCTTTCCTGAACCAATTGACATTAAATTTAGAGAATCAAAAGATCCTGGCACTGAGACTGTGCTTTCCAAATTTCGTGTAAATCGGTTGAAAGGGGACAAAGGTATTAAGGTGCAGATATTCAAGTTTAACACAGAAGTGCTTACTCTATTACACAGGCACTATCATGCCTATATATATATAGCGAAAGAGAGAGAGAGAAATACTGTATACACATGGAAGCATTGTACAGAGCTGCAAATGACCACTTATGGCTCCTTAGCACCCTGCATTTCATATGTGGTCATTAGCATGCAGGCCACTGAACATGACACCAGAAACAAAGGCACTACTCCATCTGGGTTATCACCCTTTGCTCCTGGTTGTCTATTGCCAGCAGAGGGCTGTGGTGCACTGCCTTTGAGCCCACTATACAGTGCTACCACAGCCTGTTATTCATGCTTACTGCCTTATGAATATGCCTCCCTGGCTGCAGCTCAAAAGGCATGTCTGAATATGGGGGCGGTGTCATCTAGTTTGCTTACTGCAAGGTTGGGTGTTTAGCTAACAAGACTGGAAATTTTAAATATTGTTTTTCAAAAACAAAATATAGTGTACTTAATAAAAATGACCAAAACACCAACACAAAATGAAACCTAGGCACTGAGATGATCAGCACATGTTATCCTGCTTTTAGGTGTATCAGTTACAGTATCTTACTTTGCATTCTTTGTTTTTTTTTTTTTGCTGTTTACTCCAAACCAATGATATTTTCCTTTGGAATCAAATTTGAATTAGAAGAAAAAGAAATACGTTTTAAAATGTAAATGGAGCTCTGTAGATGTCTCTTAGCTAATTAAGAGCATCCTGCTGTAAAGTCTTAGGGTTCCAGAACCACACAACTTTACTTTTCAGTTCTTGAACCCTAAGAAGTCAGAAGGAGACATTCTTGATTAGGCAAGATACATTTCCTGAGCCCCATTTACTATAAAACAAGCTAAAAATATGTTATAGTGTATAGTAGAGCATTGTGCTGTATAGAAATCCATCCTTTTCAAAATGCTGTTGTGCCACAGTTCAAAGGTCATGGAATGTGATTGTACCCTTCAGTGGTAGAATAGCACTTTAGAACCTCTAGAGACTGCACAAGCCAGCTTCATTGTGAAAGAGAAAAAAAACAGTGCACGCATTTGTCATAATACTATACACTATAAAAAATATGGGATGAGCAAATTCATGCATAACCGGTGTGTTCTGCCACCTCTGGGTTCTGATTCCCATGGACCTCTCGAGCTTCGCTCTCGAAGTCAGAGGAAGTCAGAATCCCTCTGTGGCAGAACACACTGGCTGTGCACAGTTGCCCATCCAGTATTCTCTTTATTTATATAACACAAATCACTTTCTTGGGGCCTTCAATACCTTTGGTGCTTTTATTAATTTTGTCAAGATTTGTTACCTTTTGTGTGAGTCAGCTCGCTGTGCATCAGTTGTGTGGTCTGTGTTGTTGTGCACTCAGTGGACTATTGTACTGGTTTGAACTTTTTCCTATACAATGACACAGTAGGGCACTAGTACACATGCCCAAAATGCACCTGGAAACCCCTGAAAGGAACGTCTTCATCTTACTCAGCTACTTCACATGCCGACACTACTGCATACATGCAACATCAGTAAACTCCCTCTGGTGCAAAGCAGTGCTCTGCAAGCTGTAAAGTATATACTGTACTTGTAAGTGTGTGTGTGTGTGTGTGTGTGTGTGTTTATGGATATACAGTCATTCAAACCTAGGCATGCCCAGTACTATTGGTACTTTCATTTCTTGTGGTTTAGAATTTTGGCCAGGAAAGGCACATTGACCTAAGACTGATTTTCAGGAGCTACCAAAATGCAGAGGAGGTGATTATATTTATTTTGGGGGTGAAGGGGGCACTAGGGGCAGAGCACCCCACCCCCCACAGAAAATGTTACTAACCACAGTACAACCCCAGTGGAGGGTGACACGACTGCATGTCACACATCTTCGTGTCGCCCTGTTCTTGCCCCCCCTTTTTTTTTACCAAGCACACTTTGTTTTTTAGCCCCAAAGTGGGGGTTGGGGGGGCAAGATGCACAGGGAGGTTATGTGACTTGCCCAGGGTCATACAAAATGCAAGTGGCAGTGTTGCATTTAAACCCAGGTGAGCTGAGTCTACAGGTTAACAGCTTAGTGCTCTAACCTATGGAATATACCTCTCTGTCATTTACTGTGTAAATTGTATGGGAGGGTTCAGGGATATAGGTACCCACATTGTTTCTGCTTGGGGTGCAGTGCTCTTCATGCCATTGCTTGTCAGGACATTGGATCCTTAAGATCACAGTGCTGGTGATACCTCATATGATTGATGGTGTCTGCTGCTGACTAAATCCATTAAAAAAATGAAAGCAGAAAGCCAAAACTTATATCATGGATCCCAACTCTTCTGTATATTGGAGGGACTGAACTTCAAAAATGTAGCAACTTACAAGAATTAGGCTGCATTTTATAAACTACAGATTTGTACATGTAGCTGAATAAATAGGTTGCACAGCTTGAACCAGTCCTTAGAACTGCTATTATACTTTTGCTTGCTAAAGTATATACAAAGTTGTGATGCAGTTTCAAGAGATTCATACAGTTTTATTTTGTTTTAGTTCCGCTTATGATACCAAGACAAGACAGAAGGCGGCAGTGAAAAAGCTCTCAAGACCATTTCAGTCACTAATTCATGCAAGAAGGACATACAGAGAACTGAGACTTCTCAAGCATATGAAACATGAAAATGTAAGTCAGCTGTCAGCATGGTGTTCGGACTTTCAGTAGCATGGCCTGTATTTGATTGTGAAACAGTGAACTGCCAGACTTTGTAATAAAAAGAAGTTTTACTAAATGTAATAGCCACATTTACAGCACAGCACGGCAGCTGGGGGTTGACAAAGCAGTAAAGCACTGTTGGCTACTGATCAAATGTGCATATACAACACTGTGGTCTTGGTATCAAAAGGTCATTAACAGTACACTCTGAACCAGGGTGATTACATTACCAGTCAGTTTATATAAGCTCTAGTGTGCTGACCGTCTGTACTGGAACTGGGGTCTGATTTCCAGTATATTTATTTATGTCTATATTTATTTACTTGTTTAAGATGTCAAAAGTTTTACCAGGAAACATATACTTAACTGAAACAGCTTATTTTCAGATGCATCCTATCTGGAGTAAGGGGGCTAGGGAACGTAGAGCAATAAGCTACAACAATAGATCACAAAATTAAAAATATGAATTATACAACTGAGAAGTAATCAAATGATCAAGCTGTGGTAGGTGGAACACCTGCAGGGAAACAATGAAATACAGACGGCATCAAAATCCATGGTGAACAAAGCACTACTGGGATCATATGTATGAACAAACAACCACACTCCTCAGATGTAGAAAAATGGCTTTTATTTACTTAAACATTTAAAACATGCCACCAAAAAACCAAGATGGTCAAACATGCCTAACAGAAACCTCGACCGGTTTCGTACACAGTACGTCATCAGGGGGTGGTTTCTCATGAATGGTCTTGGCTACTTATAGTCATAATTATTTTAAGTGACAGTGCATTCCCCAAAGTATTCCCTCAATTATTAAAATATTCTGTAACAACACAAATGTTTCATTATTTCTCTTCACCTAATGTCTCACTTAATTCTATTTAAAATACGTGACCATAACCAAACATAATTTATACACTGCAAAAAATATAACTATGTAGTCTTGTATATACAAAAATATTTTGAACCAATTACACTTAATATATAAGTTGTTTAAAAAGGAGCTTAATTTTTTCTGTGATGAGGATACCTACTGCAATCTCTACTTTTCAGACCATCATCAATAGTGTTGGTAGCCAAGCTATTCCTAATAATTCTGAAAATAATGTAGAGAAAGAAAGAGATTTTGTGCAGTTTGTAGTTCATATACCTCAAACACTACTCCTAAATCAAATATAAATAGAACCTAAAAGATGAAAAGGCAGGACTAACAGGATCACAGATTCACAACAACTTATTTAGCACAAATTCACAACATTTTTAAACATTTTTAAGTGCACTATACACTAACCTGGAACAGTACTGATTTTCCTATTTTTGTTTTTATTTCTTAATGTATAGCAATAAATCTGTTCTATAATTTAGGCCTGGTATTCTAAGGGCTCTAGTAGGATTCTCTTTGTTTTAATTTATCATCTAAACTGACACCTCTAGCACCAACTTGTACTCTTTTGATGCCACAAAACTTAAAGTCATGTTTCAAGTTCTTTTGTCTGGTGTCTCTTCAATGTATAGCTAAAGCACTGTGAGTATCATTATTCTCAATTGACCTAAGATGTTCTCCTATTCTCAATTTCAAGGCCCTTGTGGTTTTGCCCACATAAAAAGAGCCACATCGGCAAGCAGCCAAATACACAACACACTCGGTCACACAGGTAATAAAATCCCTGATTTGAAAATCTGTGGTGCTGTTACAGCTTGTAAATGTGTTACACTTCAGAACAGAATTACTGAACTTGCAGTTACCACAAGTGTACATTTCAGGAGCCAGGGGAGATAAAACACCCATTTCTTTTTTGTTTCCTGTTGCTACTGGCTGGTAGCTATGGACAAACCTGTCTTTAAGGGTGGCCCCTCTTGTAAAAGTCATCCTGGGTTTGTACTCTGTGACCCCCAGTTATAGGGGTTCCCCATCCAGAATATTCCAATTTGAGTATAAAATATCTCAAATCTCATTACAATGCCTGGAGTATTTTGTCACAAAATTAAGTCTGGACTCTTGTTCGTTTTGGTTCCATTTTATCAAATAAGAATGCTCTATCTGTTAGCAGGGTATCAGAAAAAGCCTTCTCAATGGTGTGCTGGGGTATCCCCTGTCAACAAACTGATTGCACATTTCTGTTCCATTTATTAAGAAATCCCCATCTTCACTACAATTCTTAAGAGCCCACATAAATTCTGCCTTTGGGATGTTCCTAATCAGATGATGGGGGTGGCAACTCGTAGCACACAGTATAGAATTCCTGTTGGTCTCCTTCCTGAATAGATCATTACATATGGTACCATCATCTTTTTTGTATATGGTCACATCCAGGAATGAGACCGAACTGGAATCACACTGCATAGAGAATTTCAAATTCTCATTACTTTCCTCCAGATAGTGAACAAAGTTTACAAGTTCATCCTAAGTGCCACGCCACACCACAAAAATGTTGTTTATAAAACGATGCCAGACATCAATCCTATGATAAAATGGATTGGTCTGTGCATCATAGACATGTACTTTTTCCCAAAGGCCCAAATAGAGGTTGGCATAATTGGGGGCAAATGTGGCCCCCATTGTCTTCCTCTTAACCTGTAAATATAAAGAATCTTGAAAGACAAAATAATTTTTTGTTAGCACGTTTAGCACAGTCCAGAAGAAACAGCTTTTTCCTCAAATCCACAGTTATTTATTTATTGAAAATGTTTCACCAGGAAAGGCACACTGAACAAAAAGATGCTTGTCTCATGGTGCGACCTGGGGGGGGGGGTGTTACCGAGGAGGCAGGTATACATACAGTAGTTGAACTATACAGTAGTGCAATATGGGTAATGTACATAGTTAGGAGGGAATACATTTGAACTTGTTACATAGGCAGAACAGTACAGAACAGCACAGGATCAGCAAGTACAGGTTATACAAATCATGGTTACACAACGAGGTAAGAACAGTACAGAACATGATCGTAAGGGCATGGTATACAAATCATGGGTACACATCGAGGCAAAAGCATGACATACATAAGTGCCAGATTACAGAACAGGGGTAATAGCAGAACTTGAGTGCAGTGCAGAAGTTGAGCTACAGGAGATGCACCAAGTTGACAGGAGGATTTGGAGAGCAAGAAGGGGGTAGCGAAGGAGGGTCTAGTAAGTGTTAGGTGTGTAGGGGGAGGTAAGGAGAGGAGGAGGAGGGAGTGGGGCTGAGGAGAGTAGGTTGATTAGGAAGGGGGGGAAGGGAGAAATTGAGAGTGCGAGTAAGTAATAGAGAGAGTGTAAGTGCGGAGGGCAGTAAATAAGCCAGACAATTAGGCGATGGCCGGGCCGCTGGTCAGGCACAAGGGGGAGTGGGGGAAGAGGAGCTAACGGAGGGTGGTCAGGGGCAGTAGCAATTGGGTGCAAGGAAGTTAGAGAGGGCGTAGGAAAGGGAGAGTTTGGATGAAGAATGGCAGATCTGGATGGGCAGGCCGTTCCAGAGTTTAGGGAAGAGGTAAGAGAATGCGGATTGGCCAGTGGTGGTCCTTCAGTGCGGGATGAATAGTAGCCTAGCATCAACAGATCTGAGGGCGTGCGAGGGGGTAGGTGGGGAGGATAGGGTGGATACGAGGTAGGAAGGGAGGGAGCCGAGCCAGCAGTTAGAAGCGAATTTAGTGCTATGGATTAGGCGACAGTTACTCAGAGAAGGTAGGGACAGGGGACGATAAAGCAAGCAGTGATGTGTTCGAGGGGGGGCATCGAGGGCAAAGAGGCATAAAGCATTGAAGAGGGGGTTTAATCTGGCTAGGGTGGTCTGTGCAGCGGAGCTGTAAACTGCATCACAGTAATCGAAGGAGGGTAGAATCATTTTCTGGACAATTTCACGTCTGGCAGGAAGTGGGAGGCTAGTGAGGTTTCTGTAGAGGGCACCAAGTTTTGAGCACAGTTTTGAAATAATGACACCCACGTGAGTGGAAAAGGAGAGGTGGCAGTCAAGCCAAACCACTAGATACCTGAAGGAGGGTACTTCTTCGAGGATGGTGTTATTATGGTGTGGAATCTCAGAGGGGAGGTGACTTTGGATAGGCGCTGTCTGGTGCTGAAAGTCATAGAGTTGGTTTTCTTAGCATTTAGGGAGAGTTGGTTGCTATTGAACCAGTGTTGGATTTTGTTGAAGTCCGTTTGAAGTTTGGAGGTGACTTCTTCATGGGTCCGGCTGGAGGTGAAGAGGACTGTGTCGTCTGCATACATGTGGATAGCGGAAGAGGAGCAAGAGTTTGGCAGGTCATTTAGCAGGATGGAGAAGAGGATGGGGCCAAGAACTGAGCCTTGGGGTACGCCAGTGGTGATTGGGGGGGGAGATGTGGTCAGCTATTTTAGTGGATTGGGTTCTATTTAGGAGGTAGGTACTGAACCAGTTTGTGGCGGATTCAGATAACCCAGCTCCAGAAAGGCAGGATAGTAGGAGAGAATGGGATACGGTGTCAAAGGCTTTTGCTAGGTCAATGAAAACAGCAGCAGTGATTAGCCCTTTGTCCATCCCCGTGAGGATGTGGTCTGTGAGTCTTAGCAGGGAGAAGGTGGTGGAGTGGTGTTTTCTGAACCCGGACTGGAAAGGGGTGAAGAAGTTAGTTTCGGAGAGGAAGTGAGAGAGTTGGGATAGCACAAGGTGTTCCTGGAGTTTTGCGAGGGTGGAGAGGAGGGAGATGGAGCGGTAGTTGGATGAAGAGGTAGGATCGCTGCCTTTAGGGAGGGGTAGGACAGTGGCATGCTTCCATTTGGAGGGGAGTGACTCGGTAATGAAGGAAAGATGTAGTAGGGCTGCGAGGGGGTAGCGATGGTGGGAGCAGATAGGAAGAGGAGTTTGTTATCAAGACCATCGGGGGATTTGCCTTTGGAGGGGTTAGGCACAAGGGCATCTAGGGTTTCAGAGGGGGAAATGTGTCTAAAGGAGAAGGGGTTCATGCCAGATGGTTGGGGGATAGAAGACTGAGGAGATGGGGTGGGAATGGGTGGTAGGGCTTCAAGGAGGGCCAGGGCACAGGTAGTGAAATAGGAATTAAACTCGGAGGCGACTTCCAGGGGATTGGAAAGGAGAGTCCCTTGGGCAAGGAGAAGAGGTGGAGGGCTAGCTGTTTGGGGGGAGAAAAGGGAGTTAATGACTTTCCACAATTTGGAAGGTCTTCCAAGGTTTGCATTAAGTGTGTTATTAAAATATTCAGACTTAGCTAGGTGGATGGCCTTAGTGCACCTATTGCAGAGCATGCGGTAGGAGGTATGGTCGCCTGGGAGGAGCGAGGATTTGTAGTTTCGCCAGGCCTTATCGCGAGCTTGTTGGGAAGCGATCAGCTCAGGGATTATCCAGGGTAGGTGGGAACCATGGACTCTAGCCCAGCGTAGGGGGGCGTGTTTGTCCCAGGCGGAGAGGAAGGTGTTTCGAAAGTGTGTAAGGGCCGAATCCATATTAGAGTGGTTTGAGCTTGGAGCCCAGTTAGAGTGGTAAAGATCATCCAAAAGGGGGGAGAGGTTGAGGGATTTGTATGAACACTGGAATATAAATTTGGGAGGGGATTTAACTCTGTGGATTTTGTGGACTAAGTTGATTAGGAGGTGGTCGCTAATGGAGTCAGGGAGAAGACCTGAGCTGACGGACGTAGTGCTGGTGGGAAGTAAGTACCCAGTCAAGGAGTGAGTGATTACCGGACTTAAGGTTAGAGCGAGTGGGTTCAGTAATGGTTTGGCTGAGGTTAAGAGCAGTTAACTCAGTTTGGGTTTTGTTAAAAGTGGGTGCTAGCCAGTTGTGGTTAAAATCACCCATGGCATAAAGTTCACCCGTCTGGGCAAGAGAAGAGAGCTGGCCCAGAAGGTCGGTGACTATTGTGGTTGGCATGCCTGTGCAGCAGTATATACCAGCCACAAAGATGGGTAATGAGAAGGGGGGGAGAGTTTTACCAACAGAAGCTCGGAAGCTTTGGGTACAGTTTTTGTAATGGAGACAGTGAAGTGGAGGGCTGATCTGATGTAGATAGCCACCCCTCCGCCTCTGGAGGGCCTGTCTTGATGTATGATGTTGAACTCAGGAATAGCAAAATTTTTATTGGGTAGGCTAGGGTTTCGCCAGGTCTCACATAGGATGATTATATCAGGGGTGTAATGGGTGGCTAGGACCTGGAGCTGATTGAGCTTTGGGGCTAGGCTACAAATATTTAGATGGAGAAGACGCAGGCCTTGGGAGAGGAAGCTAGGTTGGGAGACGGAGTTTGCACTGGCTGAGGGGTTTGTTATGGGGTGGTCAGGGCCTGAAGTAGGGGTTGGGCCAGGGTTAGGGTGTATATCCCCTACCGCCAGAAGGAGTAGAGCAATGGTAAGGTGGCAGCGTAGCATGCGGAGGGGCCGGGATTTGGCCATCCGGTGGGTGGTGGCAGTAGTAGAGGGGGCTGTATGAAGGGAGCAGGTGCAGGAGTGGGAGAGAGAGGCCAGGAGGCAACCAAAGGAATAGACCGGGGAGGAAGGGGGTGTGGGGTAATGGGACCAGGAGATAGCTGGGAGGGAAGCAGTGGACTTATAGGGGGCAAATGAAGGGTGTGACAGAATAGTCGGTGGGGGGGTGGTGAAGGGTAGGAACATAGCGGGGGAGTAGATGTGGGGAGGGATAGTAAAATGAAGGAGAACAGTAGTACCACGGTTATAGAAGGGGTCATTTTGCCAGATTTGAGGAAGAGGAGACCAATCATAATACCCTGTTGAAGCCGGAAGGGGAGTTACAAGTGTCTTAATAGCCCCTCAAATAGCGTAGGTACCACTTTGGAGTAGTGGTACTGTCACAGACTCTGGTGGACAGGGTGCAGGGTTCAGGACCCTGGTAGGGCAGTAGGGCTTAGATCTGGCTGACTGCAGGGATCCAGGTACTAGGTGGCTTGCAGCTGGCTATGTTTGGGCCAGAAAATGGGATTGAAATAGTGACTCCTAGTGGTCACTGGGGTAAGTGGCAGGCTGGGTGAGGGTCAGGCAATAGGACAAGGATGGTGCTTGGGGTTAGCCAGATGGCTGGGCAAGGGAGGGGTGTGGATGGAGGCAGGGATGGGAGAAGGTAGAGAAGTAGCCTAAATAGGTAGAGAGGAAACTGGAAGTGAGAGGGTAGTACAGGTGGAGGGGATAGAGGAGGGAAGGTCAGAGGGTCCCTCTAGTGGCTAGCAGGTATAACCTGCAAATGGAGAAATGGGGACTTAGTTAAAATGAGTGACAGGAAGTGATGTCACTAGAAATAGCCTATAAAGGAAATGCTGAGCCAGGGTGGGTGGGCAGAGCAGTCGACGTGCACAGCGCGTCGATGGGCTATCCCCCCTCACAAGGGTGCTACAATATGGAGGTAGTTTATTACCTCCTAGCGCCCACGTGTTCCACGCTCCAGGTGGGAGCTTTTGCTGGGTGAATCCCTGTTGTTTGTCTGGGGCTGGGTTTACATCAGCAGGCTATAAGGAAAAAATGTAACAAAGGAGGCAATTAATACGCAGCGGGAGACCAAGCACTTCACAGGGCATGCTCGGGATGTAATCCCAGTTCCTACTAGGCACTGAGAGGGAGAAACATGGCAAACACAGGATTCAGGCAGGTAAGCTGGCTAAGCAATGGAGAGGATTTGATAATACACTATATATGCTTTACCAATTGTAACAGAGACCACGCTTGAAATTGCCCGTTGTTGCTAGTGAGCTTGCACCCCGAACCAATGTTTACAGCATGTAGCAGATATGAACAGAAAGAGGCATGTAAAGCCCGAATTAGAGCACCGTAGAGAGAGAATGCAAACAATCCACCAGTCATTGATATAAGCAGTTAAATGTACAAAACATCCCCCCTCACAAGGATGCTACAATATGGAGGTAGTTTATTACCTCCTAGCGCCCGTGTGTTCCACGCTCCGGGAGGGCGCTCTTGCTGGGTGAATCCCTGTTATTTGTCAGTCCAATTCCAGCCAATGATCTAATGCTTCCAACCCCCCATCATGGGGGATATTCGTATATTGGGAGGAGATGTCCAAAGAGACCAATAACCATTCTTGTTCATTCTACATATTATTCAAGGTCTCTGACAAATGTGAGATGTCTCGAATGCATGACCTGAGGGTAGGAACATAACCTTTTGTATGGGTATCCACATAGATTGACAGTGGTTCTACCAGGGATCCAATATACAAAACAATCAGACAACCAGGGGGATTAATAGGATCTTTATGTATTTTGGGGAGCACATACAGTATATGCATGCATGCACCAGGGAAGTGACTATCGAGTACTGCAATTCATCAAAGTTAATAAAACCTTCACATTTTGATTCATAGAGAAAAGCATCTACAGCCCCTTTAAATTTCTCTGTTGGGTCTGAGGCCAGAGGTAAATAAAAGTCCTGCTGAGATAGTTGTTTACTTATTTCTTCATTACATTTATTGGTGGACATCACCACCACTGATCCAGTCTTTAAAGTTTTGTGTTTTTCTGTTCTGAGCATGCTCAGTAGGGTTCTTGACATAAAGTTCTGATAGGACACCATAATGTCTGTGTTCTAGGGCTGTTTTTGGTTTCTCATCACTTGCTTCTCACAGCACAAATCATTTTTTGATGCCGTGAGACCCACCATCTTATTTCTTTTTTCCTGCAATAATAAGCATGGAAATTACATAGAAATGCATAATTTAAAAAAAACACTAGAACCTAGCTAACTGGGACCTGTTAAGCAAGATTCTGGTCTTTGTTTCTTCAATTAATGGCCAGAAATACCCTTTCTGGACACCCCAAAATCCTGGGTGCCCAGCTCAGCAATAGGAGTCATTCACCCGCATTCTCTGTATAAGAACAGTGGGACTTTATAGAGTTCTGCAGCTGCAGCTGGAACTCATGCTGCGGGCTGTTCTGACAGCACTGAGCCACTCTTTCCCTGGTGTCCAGTGGTGCCCCCACCCTCCATTCATCGTACCGTTATTGTATGTTATGTTTTCCTGGTATTTAGTGTCTCCCTCAACCCTCCAATTGCCAGCCCCATATTTACATAATGTTTCCCTTATGACTTTGGAACACTCCTTCCCCATGGGAACATTCAGGAACATAAGTTGACTACAAGAATAGCTAAAGCAGGCAGGGAGGGCCAGGCAGGCAAAGAAAGTATAATGAGTGATAAGGGGGGGGGTGTGAGAGCACATAAGAAAGGAAACCGGGGTGGGAGGAAGATGCTGGAGAGGGAGAACAAGAACAGAGGGAGGTAGACTGTAAAACATGGAAGGTCATGCTAATGAATGCCTGTAGCCTAGGAAATAAGGTTCCAGACCTGGTGGCCTTGCTGACAGATGCAGACCTTGACATAGCAGCAATAACAGGAACGTGGTACTCCGCTGTTCATGGCTGGGAAGTCACTGTACCAAGCTATACACTGTTCAGGAAGGACAGGGAGGGTAAAAAGGGTGGGGAAGTGGCCCTGTACATCAGAGATGGTATAAAGTACAGAAATTCAGGGAAGCTAGGGGGAAGCAGAGGTAATGTGGGTCACCATGGAGCCAGAGAATGGAACAGCAGTACACACAGGGATGATCTACAGACCTCCAACACAGAGGGAGGAAGTATACAAGGAACTAGTGGAGAACATACACAACATAGCAGCTAAAGTTGAAATCCTGCTACTGGGGGATTTCAATATGCCGGACTTGGATTGGGCCAACAAGGTGGCCGCTTCAGCCACAAGCACAGCCATTCTAGAATCCCTGCAGGAGGTTGGACTCAGGCAGCTGGTGCATTAGCTAATCAGGGACAAGTCAATTCTGGATTTAGTATGAACTAATGGGAACAGAGTCGAAGAAATACAGGTGGAAGGGCAGCTGTAGTCCAGTGTAGGGTTCAGCTTGGAGACATGGATTAAGCCACACAAGGGCAAGAGTATTAAATTTCAGGTGGGCATATTTCACTGAAATGGGTAGATGTATACAAGCAGTCCTGGGGAAGGGAGAGGTAATATAGAGGATGGAAGAACAATGGGAGAAACTGAAAGGAGCCATGGTGGAGAAAACAAACCAATGCATTAGGATAGTGGCAAAAGGGAAAAGTAGAAGGAAATCACTCTGGTTCTCCAAAGAGGTGTGGGACAAAGTCAGAGCTAAAATGTTGGGTTTCAGGAAATATAAGGGGAGCCAAAGGGAGGAAGACAGGGAGGTGTACCTTGAATGTGTAAGGGAAACAGAGAAGGCTGTTAGGTGAGTGAAGGCACAGACAGAAGAGGGTTTAGCACGGTCTGTAAACAAAGGGGAAAAGGCATTTTATAGGTACATCAGTGAAAGGAGAAAAACGGGGGGCGGGATTGTGAGGCCCAAAGGGGCAAAGGGAGAGTGTAAGGAGGGGGATCTGGACAAAGCAGAAATACTGAACAAATACATCTGCTCAGTATTCACTAAGGGGGGGAGGGTCAAGGACCATAGTTGGGTTGCAGAGGCAATGGGGGGGAGTGGACACCAGTACATTCACAGTGGAGAGAGTTCTGGAAGAACTCAAAAAGCTGAAGATTGATAAGGTCATGGGGCTAGACAGCATCCACCCAAGGATATTAAGGGAGGCAGTATAGCGCAGTGGTCTAAGGCTCTGAGC
This sequence comes from Neoceratodus forsteri, assembly GCA_016271365.2. NCBI lineage: Eukaryota > Metazoa > Chordata > Ceratodontiformes > Ceratodontidae > Neoceratodus > Neoceratodus forsteri. The sequence continues at coordinate 478,574,845 of CM028131.1, forward strand.
TGCAAATTTGGTGACATCCAGTAGACCAGACCTGGGTTTGAATCCCACAGCTTCCACTTGCATTCTGTGTGACCCTGAGCAAGTCACCTAATCTCCTTGTGCTCCCAGGTCGTTCCTGTAAAAAAGCTTTCAGCTTAGTGTGCTATACCTGGTTAAACAACAAAATAAAAAAAAAAAGGGAGTTGCGAAGGGAACTAGCAGCACTTCTGGCAGCCCTGTTCACAGAGTCACTCAACATGGGTGTCATCCCAGAGGACTGGAGGAGGGCACATGTAGTCCCACTGCACAAAACTGGCAGTAGGGAAGAAGCGGGGAACTACAGACCAGTCAGCCTAACCTCAGTGGTGGGAAAGATCATGGAGATACTGCGAAAGAAAGGAGAGTGGCACATATGGAATCCAGAGGTGCTCAGGATCTGAAGCAACATGGATTCACAGCAGGAAAGTCCTGTCAAATGAAGCTAATAGATTTTTTTTGTTTGAGTGAGTAGGGAAATAAATCAAGGAGGGCCAATAGATGTTGCTTACCTAGATTTCAGCAAAGCTTTTGACACCATCCCAGATAGAAGGCTAATTAACAAAATGGGTGGTCTGGGCATGGGAGACAAGATGGTGAACTGGGTTAGGAACTGGTTAACAGACACGAGACAGAGGGTAGTGGCAAATAGGGTACAATCTGGGGAGAGGGGTTGACCAGTGGGGTACTACAGGGATCAGTACTAGGACCAGTCCTGTTCAATGTCTTCATTAGTGACATTGCAGAGGGGCTGGAAGGAAAGGTCTGCCTGCTTGCAGATGACACCAAGATCTGCAACAGGGTGGATACTCCAGAAGGGGTGCAGAAAATAAAGAGGGACCTGGAGAAGCTTGAATGATGGTTGGAGATGTGGCAACTGAGGCTCAATGCAAAGAAGTACAAAATAATGCACATGGGTAGGGGGAACCCTGGTGAGAGCTACTGGTTGAGGAGGGAGGAACTGACTGTCACCAAAGAGGAAAGGGACCTAGGGGTTATCATCTCTGATGACCTCAAGGTACTGAAGCAGTGCACAAAGGCAGCAGGGAGGGCCAATGGCATGCTGGGGTGCATAGGCAGGGATATCACTAGTAGGAGATGGGAAGTGGTGATGCCAATGTATAAAACATTGGTAACGCCTCACCTGGAGTACTGTGTGCAGTTCTGGAGGCCACACCTGTGTAATGACATAGATAAGGTGGAGATTATCCAGAGAAAGGCAACAAAGATGGTGCAGGACTTGCACCACAGAACATATGAGGAGAGACTAAGGGACCTCAATATGTACTTAGTGAAGGAGAGGAGACAGTGCGGGTACATGATTGAAACTTTCAAGCACCTCAAGAGCATAAACAAGGTGCAGGTGGGGGACCTTTTCCAATGTAGAAAAAGTACTAGAACATGGGGACACAATATAAAATTGGAAGGGGGTAGATTAAGAGGTAATGTGAGGAAGTTTTTCTTCACAGAAAGGGTACTCGATGCTTGGAATAGTCTGCCACAGGAGGTAGTGGGGGCAAGCACAGTGGAGGGGATTAAGCATGCCTGGGACAGGCACAAGGGAAGTTTGAGAGGGGAGGGAGTGATGAAAAGCCGTTGATCACATAGGGTCAGTGGCCACATGCAATGTATAGGGCCTACGGGCAGACTGGATGGTCCTAGCAGTCCTTATCTGCTGACAATTTCAATGTTTCTATGTTTCTGTGGTGTCTAGTGACACCCCCTCCCACCAGTCCCTGTACACATGTTTATATAATGTTTCTCTCATGTCTAGTGGTGCCTCCCCACCCTCCGATCACCGGCCTCATATTTATATAATGTTTTCCTGGTGTCTAGTGACACCCCCTGCCATCTAATTGCTGTCCACTTATGAAAATTTTCTTCAATGGTGTCTAGTGGCGCCCCCAACTCTTCATCGTTGTCCCCTTATGAATGCCCCCCCCAGTGTCTAGTGGCACCCTCTGATTGCCTTCTCCTCATGTATTTTTCCCTGACATGTAAAGGCACCCCGGCCCTCTGATCGCCATCCTTTTATATATGTTTTTTGTCCCCTGGTGTCTAGTTGCACCCCTCACCCTCCTATCATCATGCTCTTATCTATGATTTTCCCTGGTGTCTTGTGGCCCCCCTCTGATTGCCATCCCCTTGTGCATGTATTTTTTTCCGAGTATCTAGCGCACCCCCCTCTGATTGCCATCCCCTTGTGTATGTTTTTTTTTCCTAGTATCTAGTGGCACCCCCCGATTGCCATCCTCTTATGTATGTTTTTCTTTTTCTGATATCTAGTGACACCCCCACCTTCCGATCACCGTCCCCACATTAATGTTACCTGTAATAAAGAAAACCATCCCTGACTTCCAGTGATGCAGAGCGCCTGGTAGCAGCACTACCATGTCTCCTGGCTGCCCGTTCCGAATAAAACCTACTCTGGATGCTATTCCTTCAACACGAGCAAATCTATCTACAGCTATAAATACCTAGCAACACCTACAACTGGATTGCGGCATCTTATGAACCTGATGGAGGTGGAAATGAGAAGAGCTCCACCATTCCATACACCTCCGAACATGCCTGAGAAGGCCACTAAAAAATCTAAGGCCTTGAGTCCTTCTGAAGCTTCCATGGTGTCTCATCCTGCTCCAAAACATGAACTGTTCACTCTCACTTGCTTTCTTGAAGAATTTAAGCCATTTACATATGAATTTAAAAGAATCACATCGAAGCTGCGATCACTTTCACAAGCCATGGAGGATATTTCGCAGCGTACAGCAGATGGTGAGGTTAGAATCTGCTCACTGGAGTGAAGGGCTGGGAAGATTGATCCTAAACTTATGGCTACCAGACAGAGAATGGCTAGACTTGAATCCAAGGTGGAGGACCTTGAGGGCCACAGTAGATGGAACAATGCGGTTCTCATAGGTCTTCCAGAAAAGGAAGAAGGGCAAGCCACAGTCCTTTTTATACAAGCATTTATAGAGAAGGTCGCCAGACCCTTGCCTTTTTGGCCCAAATACATTATTGAGAGGGCACACCAAGCCCTTTGTCCAATGCCTCAGCCTGGCCCTGCTACACCCACTCATCTTCAGATTTCTAAATTTTCTGGAGAGGCAACACTTCCTAACAAAGGTGAGATAGATCCAAGATTTGCAATGGGAAGGAATCAAGATCAGGATCACCCAGGACTTGCCAGCAACAGTATGGCAGTGAAGAGCCAGCTTTCACCCCCTTGTGACGAAGCTTATCGCAACGTACATAAAATTTTAAATGAACTACCTGGCACGGCTTCAGGTGCTTATATTGGGCAAAGGGAACACTTATGACAATCTCGAGCAGGCAACAGCAGGGCTTAAACTTGCCTTTTCTGACCTCTTTCAGGGCCCTTGAGCGGATTCATGGGGACCCTTGGTTGTATCTTTTGTGACCGGAATCAATAAATCCAATGCCAAGATGAGTGGTGCAGATAAAAACCAGTGCTTACAATGTGCATCAACTTTTTTACATGCTGAAGTCAAATACCACAGCTGCTGTTAAAGATGAAACCTTCCTTGTATGAACCGGTAATTCTAGTAGACATTGAAATGAAATCCCCAGCTATTTCTAACCATGGATCTCTACCAACCACCGTGTGAGTTCCAGAAGCTTTGTTGACCCTAATCAGTGATGCAGGTACACCTACCAAGTTATTATGGTAGTATTGGTTTTGGGTTCCTCATTTACCTCAGAAGTGTGCAAGCTTATAAAAGCTTTTTATGCAAGTGGCCAGCACTATTGGGCTCTGTCCACTGGAAGGGAGCATGAGATCTGCAGCTGGTCTCTGACTTTGTGATGGTGCGCAAGATCACACGGACAATTTTCTGGCCAGAGGACAGTTTTTGGAGCTGGACTTTCCTAGTTATAGGGTAATTTTATTTTACATGCAAATGAGAACTGGACGGTAATGCTCAAGTGAACAGTAACTCTGGGTTACAGGTTTTTATTTATGGAATGTTGCTCTGTTTATTTCTGGTCTCAGTCTAAGGCGATACCAAGCTCTTCACATTAGATTTCCTTAATTAGGCAATGCTTTTAATTGTCTATAAGGTGTCTAAAGAGTTTGTATTAGCAGACAACCATTGAGACCCCCCCCATTTTTTTTTTGAAGTGGCTCAACAACCACTGAACATAGTAAGTATGCCTCTAGGGCCTTGAGGCTAAAGTCCAGCCTAGGCTAAAGTTTGGTTTAATTGTTTATGTCTCTCAGTTTCATGTTACATAGAAGTTGTTGCTTATAGAAAGTTCTGCCTGCTTGTATTGTTTATATTATGGATTGAATAGAGTGGCTGGAGGGAAGGGAGTTGTAAAAGGGTGTAATGCTGAAAGAAGAGCAAAACCCTGTGAGGGTGGGGGAGGGGGACTGGGGATGGCTTTAGGGGTTTGGTTTATGTTGGGAGGGGTGGTTCTAAAAGTATTCTGCTGGGGATTTATGGGTGTCAGGGTTACAGGAGGTGGCTGGGAGGAGGGTGGACAGCACAGAGTAGAGCACATAATGGACAATTTGAACAGCAGAGTGGTCTTCCAGTTGGGCCATTCAATAGTTTACTTTGTCCCCTAGCAGATGGCTAGGAATTTAACCTTTCAACATGGAATGTAAAGGGGGTCAGGCAGAAGCTCAAGCAGTATAAGGTGTTAAAACATCAAAGTTTATCGAAAGCAGATATTGTCTTTATACAAGAGTCACACCTACTCAACTCTGAGGCAATAAAACTACGATGACAGCAAGTGGGACAGTTTTTTTCTGTAGGTAGTAGCACACAGAGTTGTGGTGTTATGATCTTGATAAACAGATCAGTTCCTTTCATTTCTACCCAAGTGATTGGAGAAACTCTAGGTAGATTTCTGTTTGTTACAGGTAAACTGCATACCACAGAGATATTACTGGGTAGCTTATATGATCCAAATATCGACTCACCTGGGTTCTTCATGCAGCACTTAATATATTGTCTCCCTTCTTATCTCTCCCATTAATCCTGCGCGGGGACCTAAATTTGACATTCAATCCCACTATAGATCATATGGGTAGTCCTTGTAAGGGCCTTTCCCCTGCCCAAATGGCCTTAAGAGATATAATGGACCAGATGGGACTATGTGATATATGGAGAGTTCTGGACCCTACAGATAAATGCTATACGTATATGTCCCCAGTACGTGGGACTTCCTCCCATATTGACTACATCCTTACTTCTCAATCTCTTCTCTCAGGGGTGCTCGACTCTTCCATATACCCTGGTCCTCCCTCGGATCATGCTCTGGTCATTTGCAATATTTCTTTCCTCTCTCTCCCTAAAAGTGGGGGACAATAGAAAATAAATAACTAGCTTCTCAAGGACCCAGATGTAATAAAATATATTTCGGACAACATTACTCAATTTGTTTGTCAGCCATAACGCCACAGGTAAACCTGATGTAGAATGGTGTGCTCTGAAGGCCTACCTTAGAGGGCTTCTGATTGGTGTAGCCTCACAATGGAAGAAAAAGAGGGGGAAACTATTAATGTCCACCCTTTCCCAAATCAGAGACCTAAGAAGCCAAATTGTCTCCTCACACCCCCGATCTGATTAGGCAAGATCTTATTAAATTAAAAGAAATCTAGAGCTCTTGAGAGAGAGAAGGCAGAATTTGCTATTTTGAAGGTCAAACCCTGCTACACAGACCAGGGAGAAAAGGCTAGCAAATTGCTTGCTTTAAGAATCAAACAGCAGGAATCCTTTAGACTCATTGCAGCCATCCGTTCTCCTGAGAATGACCTCTTAAAGACCTCCCCAGATGGTACTGTAGCAGAATTTAGTAACTACTACGAACAGCTATACAGTCTTATGCCAAAATCCCCTTCAGAAAAAGAGCTGGATGACTACCTCAGTCACTCTATCTGCCTTCTCTCTCGGAAATCCCAAAAATATTCCTAACTTCACCTATTTCATGTGTTGAACTGGAAAAAGTTATCAAAGCTCTTCCCACAGATAAAACTCCAGGAACAGATGGCTTTTCTTCCAACTTTTACAAGGCTTTTACTACACAACTAATCCCTCTTTTGCAACCATTGTATTGGCATATTCTCTCAGGGGTAGGATAAGATAACTTCCCTTTGAAGCCCTAATTGTCCTTCTGCCTAAACCAGGTAAACGACCTGACCTTGTCACTAATTACAGGCCAATCTCCCTTCTCAACCAAGACATTAAAATTTTGACTAAAATATTAGCAGATCATATTAGTGTAGTTCTCCCGAACCTTATCCGCCCAGAGCAGGTGGATTTAAGAAGGGCAGGTCATCGATAGACCATCTGCACACTCTGGCTCATGTCTTTTCAGTATCCAGGGATGCAAATTTCTCTGCTGCTCTGGTCTCCCTGGATGCTGAGAAGGCATTTGACAGGGTTAACTGGAATTTCCTATTTAGAATTCTACAGGTGTTCGGTTTCCCCTTAGAATTCCAACAATGGATACAAGCACTATACTAGTCTCCAAGTGCATGGGTCTATAGTAATGGAGCAATCTCTACATTGTTCTCCTTTCAATCAGGGACAAGGCAAGGTTGCCCTCTGTCCCCGCTGCTTTTCAATCTGTATCTAGAGCCTCTAATACACAGAATAGTAAATTGTCCATTAATCCAAGGTATATTTATTCAAGATCAAGAAATAAAAGTCTCTGCTTATGCGGATGACCTGCTCCTCCAATTATCCCATCCAGATACCTCCATTCCCCATGTGCTGAACATTATTAAAGATTTTAGTGCTCTTTCCAATTATAAACTAAATGTAGACAGAACAGTGGACTTTTCCCTTAATCACAAAATGCTAAGGCAAACAATTACAGGCCTGGGTCTCTCCTAAGAATCTAGTTCCCTGAAATACCTCAGAATCAAACTCTCAAGAAACCTGGCCAACATGGAAAAGGCAAATTTAGACTCCCCCCTTCAAATACTGAAGCCGGATTTAAAAAGATGGTCTCTACTCCCTATCTCTCTTTGGAGTAGAATTAATTTTGTAAAAATGAATGTTTTCCCATGACTCTTTTATTCACTTAGCTCCTAAATATCTGGCTTCCCCTTTCTTGGTTTAAAAAGGTGCATGGCATCCTCATGTACTTTATTTGGTCAGGTAAGAAACCAAGACTGGCTTTTCATAAACAGGCCTCTCCAAAGGTCAAGGGAGGTCTACGTCTCCCTCATATTGCACTTTACTACTGGGCCAGCCAAGCTAATAAATGCCTTAGGTGGCTAACTACTGAAGCTACCCATGCTTCTCTTCCCTACATGCCCATCTAGCTGAAAATCAAACTGTCCCACATCACAGATCATGGATTATCTCCTCTAGCTCTCCTACATACAAAGCTCAAATCCCTCCCCACTTCTCTACACAGTTCTCCAGTATATACTTCCTTCAAAATTCACTCCCACCTATGTACATTTCTTAAATACAATAACATGCATGATCTATGCCAACCTCTGAGAGGGAACCCCAATCTTAAGACAGATGGTAAGGTTATTTCTCCCAGATGGCTTCCCCAGTTAGGGGATTGCCTTCTCACATATTTAAGGAATAAAGATGGGACTTGGCTCAGTTCTCCTGAAATTATGGACAAGGCAAATATTCCAAACTTGCAGATTTTTAAAGTTTTTTCAGTTAAGGCATTTCCTAGTAAAAACATTTGGGTCCTCACCCCAACAATCATTAGCGGCACCCTATCACTTGCGCTTAATACCTCTAGCAGGTTTTCCTGAAGCAGTGTCTAAAACGTATTGGTTATTATATGATCAGATATATCCAGATTACATAGGCCCTTCAGAGTACTGGACCTCCCTCTTCCCGAATATAAGTATAGATTGGCCTGTTTTGTGGCACATGTGCCACAGGTTTGTGACTCAAGACAGGCTTCACCTTATGCAGTACTATATACTTCACAAGCTGTATTACTGTCCACAAAAACTAGCTAGACTTGGCCTATCTCCTTCCTCCACCTTCACACGATGTGAACAGGCTGAGGGTTCACTATTACATCTTTTTTGGGAATGCCCTAAAGTGGCCCCTCTATGGACTCTTATCAAACAAAGGATGGACCCCTTGTTAGGCCTTTAAAACCTGTTTACACTGGAAATTTGTCTGATGGGCAATTTTTTTGAGGGTGGCAGTATGTAATCACAAATACCACATAGCGCTAATTTCAATGTCAGTCAAAAAGCTTGTACTTAAACATTGGACAAACAATGAGGTAGTGTCCTATACAGAATGGTTACAGGAATTTCTCACCAATCTGAGGACAGAAAAAGCAATTGCAAATCTCTGTAACAAATAGGCCAGATTCAACCAGGTTTGGGGACCACTGTACACACTATATACCTTGTAGCCCTCATGATGTCTTTGCCTATTTACAGTAGTGGTTTCCTTTTTTAAGTAAATGCTCTACTCTGTGCTGAGGGGTGTGTGGGTGGGATGGGGGAAGATGGGGAGGAATGGGTGGGTGGAGGGAGGTGGGACAGATCCTCCAGAATGTCTGCCTGTGTTCTTTATACTGCATGTATGATGTGGATCTGCTTTTGTACTGAAAATCTTGTTAATAAACTTTGAAAAAAAAAAGAAAACCATCCCTCAATGTTTTTTTCATAAAGCTATAAAAATGAAATGATCCCTCATTGATCCAACTCCCTACCCCGATCTCCCACTGAGCACACACCACCCTGTACCCTCTCCCCAAACAAACCCTCATACCATCACTCACCTTAATATTTCCCAGGGGAAAGATCTACTCTCTGATTGATGACATGTCTTGCTGCTGGAACCATCAACTGCAATACGAGAAACTAAGGTAAGTGTGGTTCAATGTATTTCAATGGGGTTTTTAACTTTGATGCATAACGTTGTAATTTTGCATATTTTGACCCCAAATTTCCAATATGGCTTTTTGGGATCCCACCTAAGGACCAATGGTGCTAGAATTTCAAATCAGGCCCAAAAAATGATTGAGCAGTGGCTTGGTGAAATTGCCTTTTGGGCAGTATTTGAAAATGTCACCACACTTGTTCATGTGGTGGGGTCAGAAGACTATGTCAAAAATCTGGGGTAAAATATGTAAAAATGGCAAAGTTATGCATGTATCTTGACCCCAAATTTTTAACAGCCATTTTTTCACACCACTTCACGAATGTGACAGCTGTCATTTTTTAAATCATGGCCAAAATGTGTTTTCACACCTGTGATGCAGAATGATGTTTCAGGGCACAGAAAGACGTTTCAGCTGGGATCTGAAAATTTCCACCTACCAGTTGTTGTTGAGGCACAGGTCAAGAAGCATAGGAAAACCAGGAGCAGTTTCAAAATTCAGAAATAGCTTTTATTTTTCTCAATAACAGCAAAATAAAAAATAAAAATTAGTTGGTATAACTATTTATAAAGGCAGCACAAATAGAGAAAAATAAGTCCTTCTGATGGTATGTGTTAACTCCAAGTTTCAGTCGCTCTCTCTCCTTGTCTTTCTAGTAAAAACATTGCTGTTCTTTTTATAAGTCTTTGGGAACTCGTTAAGACAGCCCACTTCTCACAGAATGTTCTTGTAAGTTTACAGAATGTTCTTGTCAATTTCATTCCTTGCAGGTGCAGCAAAAAGAACATAGTGACCCAGAACTTGTCTCTTGTTTACAGCTCTACAAAAGGCTTAAAACTGCATCTCAGGTTAACCCTTTGAGTTCCAAAGAGCTTTGCAATCATTTCAACAGTATAACTATATACAGTTTTAAACAAAGGGATCTCAGTATCAGTGACATTTCCACATAAAGATCCACATATATTTTTATACCCACAGATATGCAAAGGGAAGAAAAGGCAGAAATAGCAATGGAAGGCAATGGAATTTTCTTGTGAGACCTAGGAACTGTTCACTCCGACAGTTTCACAGTTCACCATCTATCAGTGATCAGTGCCTAGGTCTCACAAGAAAATTTGACTGCACAACCAGACAGACAAGAGACAGAAAAGAAGAGGATAGAACAGACCCTTGTATTTAAACTGTTTCTTTATAAATGGTGCCGAGCCTTATTCAACCCTGTCACACCAAGTTCATGAGGTGGGCTCAGGCTGCAGTGGGCTCAACAGTGACTGCTCAACAATCAGCTCGGCTGATCATGAAGCTACACTGCCAGTTCTTGGGCAGAAACTTTGTGTAGTTGAAAGGAGGCAGCCATGTCTGTGAGACAACAGTTGCAGCCTTTCACCTATGACATCATCCAGCAATTAGCTGAGTGGAGTCAGTTATGATCAAGCTTAACTGTCCCTTGAAAAGAAGAAATGCCAGCCACTGTTGTACTCCTGCCTACATTCTGATCACTTACTCAGTGTTGCAGTCCCTTGACATGAAGAAATCATACCAGCTACTAAAACCTTCCCACCTCCTGGTCACTTCTCCATGCTTGTTCCCTCAAAAGAAATCCCACCCGCTACTGTACACCCACCCACCTCCCGATCACTTCTCCGGTGTCATGGTCCCTCTTTGAAAATAAGTCATCCTCTGCTGTATACCCACCCACCCTCCAGTCACTACCTTGGTGCCCTGTCTCCATCCCTTGAAAGAAGTCCCACCTGCTGCTGTACACCTGCCCACTTCTTGATTGCTTTGTCAGTGCCACAAGCCCTTGAAATGAAGAAATCTCACCTACTGGTAAAATCTGCCCACCCCTGAGCACCTCTCTCAGTGCCATGGTCCATGAAAAAGAAGAGATTCCACCCTCTGCCATACATCCACCTCCCAATCACTTCTTCAGTGCCTGGTCCCCCTCCCTTGAAAGATGTCCTACCTACTGCTGCACACCTGCCCACCTCCCAATTGCTTCCCCGTGCCAACTCATTTTTTTTTAGTAATTGTAACCAGAAAAGCAGAAACCCATCTATCAATGTCTTTTGATGCAGACCCACCCCACCAAGACCGCATTCTCAGTAACCACCACCCCACAATCCCTCCTCACCCTCTTTCTCCTAGAAATGATCCGCCACTGCTCTGCAACAAAACACATCCTTCTCCAATGCCAGCTGGAAACTGAAGAAACAAGTTCAGTGCAGTCAATGTATTTTTATTCCATTTAAAGAGGGACTATGGTCACAAATTACTGACATCAATTAATTCAGAATATGGATCAACATAGCCACCATCACCCTCATGCCAAACCTGAGATCTCTGAGTTACTTTGTTTAAAAGTTACAAGTCATTTTACAACCCTAAATTCTCTGCCTGTTAAAAAAGCAAGTTTCAGTGAAGAGGTGCTGATGATGTCATCTCCTGAACTCACAGTCTAGCCCTCCTTGTCAGCAAGCTTACAGGACCTGCTTCTCCAAAGTTTAAAAACTATGTGCAAATGGTTTTCTCCAATAAATCAGGCAGCACCATTCAATAAACATTGCTTTAAAACCTATGTGTGTTTCAGGTTTTGTAACAAAGTTGACAAATTCATATTTTTGTTTTTGGTGCTTTTTTGTTGTGGTCCTTTTCTCCTGGTTTGCTGGATGCCAAGCCACAGCACACTAATGTGAGATTTACAGACTGGATATCTCTGATGTGGTGAAAGGCTGTGATCATTCACACCTACCATTCAATTGAGGTGATTCTGATGCCACTTTAAATCAATTATTCTATCACCCTGTAAATGGGTGTGGGTGAGGTAGTGTTGTTTTGAAACCTTACTAAGAGTTTCTATGCAGTAGCCAGCCCAATGCTTAATCACTCATGCAATAAATCAATATTTTATTCATCATCAAATTATGAATGAATGGGATATTCAGTTGAGCAGAGCTCATTTTCTGTTTTCTCATTGACAGGCTGTTACTTGAGCTATATTCAGGCTCATCTGCTTTGTACTCCACATTATAATGATTGTTTTACCAGGGCTAGCACTTCCACCCCCAGTAGGAATTAACACATATAAGGCCCCTATTAAAAGTTATTGTAAAGCAGATACTGACAAACAGTAATGCAGTTACCAACATTGCAACACTTGTAGCAATACAACTTCCAAACATGCACTGCAGAGTAACACTTCACATGGTATCAGCAGCCTGGAGGCATGCTGACTCAGCATCCTACAACTCTGGGGAAATGAACCACACCAAAAAGGCATTACAGGGTTTTAAATAACTCTAAAAATTGATTAGCATTTTGCTCATAAAAGTTCTAAAACATTGTGAAAATGCATATCACTTGCCTCACTGTGTTTAACAAACATGACACCTCTAGAAAACCTATATAAATGCTTTCTGTACAGTTAGTATTGTCCCAAGAAAAAACTGCTACTCAATTATTTAAAACCCTGCATTAAAATACAAATTTGTCAACTTTGTTACAAAACCTGAAACATATCAATTCTATAGCACTGTTTTTAGAATGGTGCTGCCTGTTTTACTTGTGGAAACCATTGCAGAATGATCTTTTTAACTTTGGAGATACAGGTCCTATAAGCTGGCTGAAAGGAGGGCTAGACTGTGAGTTTAGGAGATGACATCATTAGCACCTCTTCACTGAAACTGGCTATTGTGAACAGGTAGTGAAATCAGGGTTATAAAATAGCCCATAACTTAAAATGAAATAACACAGAAACCTAATGTTTGGAATGAGATTTGTTGGGGTATGCTTATTCTAATTCTGCAATGTAGCACTTTTGGACAGAGTTCCTCTTTAAACATTTACCAATAACTTTGTCATTCTTTTGGTACTTTGTCACCAAATTTTCAACATGCCCTTTTTGGGCCCGCCCTCATGAACAATATAGGAGAAATCTTTCAAATCCATCAAAATGTGATTTCATATCTGCTCTGTGAAATCACTTTTGGGGCTGAGTTGAAAAATTTCACCAGCTAGATTCATGAAGTGGGGTCATGAAAAGACTATGTTATATTTTAGGTCAAAATCTTAAAACACCAAAGTCATGAAGGTAGGATGACAATTTTCAACCTTCATGCATAACTTTAGCAATTTTCAATATTCTGAACCCAGATTTTCAGCAGTCTTTTATGACCCCACCTCATGAACATGGTTGGTGAAAGTGTTCAATTGGGACGAAAGGTGATTTTACAGTCACTCTGTGAAATCAACTTTTATTTTAGTTGACCAGGTTAAAATACTAGACAATTAAATGCCTATTTTCAGGCATGGCCCAGGAGGCTACAGAGGGTCAATGGACCATTAAACATCAACAATGAGTGACGTTGACAAATGCATATATGACAAATTATATAGCAGTGGTAGTACATATACTGTATAATCAACAAGGCCACAATTAATAGTTATTGGAGGAGCATGTCCGCTACTTGTTAATGAAACCCGGCAACATAAATAGATTAACTAGATTCTGCATAGCAAGTCTTGGTAGCAGAAGACCAGCTAGCATTAGTGATTATGGTGCCACAAGGGTTCTAACATAGCATTCTAGACATGAGAAGTTTAAGGAGGTGGCTACAATATTCCTTTTTTGAACGTAAATGTCTGACACTGGCATAAGCTAAGCAGAATAGAGTTCCATAGCCTTGGGGCAACAACAGAGATTGGCATGTCTCCCAGGCGTGTTGCGGTACTTGGAATAAGTAATTCTTCTCAGCTAGTGAGCCTTAGTGAGTATGTACCAGTAGGAGAATGGAGAGGTCAAGTTAGTGAAAAAGGGGCCAAGGTTTGCATAACATAGTAAATTACCCCTCCAAGTTCCAGGTCACACAGGACAGAAGGTGGAAGCCATGCTATTTTAGTGTATGAAGTGCAGTGATGTGTATAGCAGGTTAGTGATGTAGCAAAATGAACAAATGTTATTATATTTTACATTAAACTTTTGCTAATTGGTTTTGGAAGATACATGGATTACAGATACCCCATAACTATGTTTAGGAAGCAGGATTCCATAGGGTATGGACAGAAAGGTTAAGGGGTAATGTTTTCTTTGAGCTTACACAAACCACCCAATTTAATGTTGACCAATTTGCAGACAGCCCTTATACGAAGGGAGAAATCAAGGGTCGCATCAAGTGTGACACCAACTAGGTAATTGAATGTAGGCAACAATACAAAGGGAGAGTGACTCCATCACTGCACAGTACTGTTAGAGGGGTAGTACAATTTTCAGTTTTAGGAGAAAAACAAATAGCATGGCCTGTGACTTGGCTGTATTTAAGAGGAGTTTATTAGATAGGAGCCAGTGCTGCACACTATTGAGGTCAGCAGATAAACTAATGTTAATGGCAGACTACATGTGCTAAGGTGCAGAATGAGGTAGTCTGCATATAAAATGGAAGTGCAATAGATGAGGACTAGTGAATATCTTTTATATGAAGGAAAATAAGAGGGTCCAAGTATGGAACCTTGTGCACTCCCAACATGATAGGGCAGGATCAGATAAAGTATTGCCAACTAATTTTATCCACCAGGATCATGAAGTGGATCATAAAAGTCTATGTTGAAAATTTGGGGTCAAACTCATAAAAAAAGTTATGAAGGTACAGTATGTTGAAAATTGTCAACATTCACTCATAATCTTGGTAATTTTAATATGCATTATACAGTTATGCAATATGCACACATTTTGTGTGTGTTACAAATGTGGTGTCTTTAAGCAAGCAAACATTCAGCATTGACAAATGCTTGTTTATATCAATTATAAATGTATTTAAAATAGTGGGTGGCTACACTGAACCTTGTGGTGCCCCACTCATTACTTGACACCACTGGGAAAGGCTCATTACTTGACACCATTATGAAAGAATAGCATTCCTTACTACTCTATTAAATTTTCCAACCCATTATTAACTTATTTTAGTACATTTTCTGTAATACACTATTCTTTAATTTTATGAATTAACCACTTTATGTGACATTGCATCTGACACTTTATTAAGGCCAGTACTGCAACAATTGCATATAGATAGATATAGATATAGATGCAGATTATGGATTATGGGGGGGGGGGAGGTAGTGCCCCTATAGTTAAGGCTGAAGTGGGTACTTAATGTTAAGTCCCTGACTTTGCAGTTTAATCACTTTGGCAGTGTTTGTCAGAATAGCCTACAAATTAGCATTTTTTTTTATTTTAGTTTTTGGTAACCGGGTAAGGCCCACTAGGCACAAGTGCCTGTTTTCAGGGGTGACCTGGGAGCACTGGTGGTTAAGTGACTTGCTCAGAGTCACACAGTATGCAAGTGGAGGTTGTTAGAATCAAACTCAGGTCTGGTCTGCTGGATGTACCAAGCTGGTTCACACCTCATTCCTCTAACCTCTAGGCTATACTGCCAGCCCCATTTCCATTGACATGCCATGTTGTGAAAACATGGAGAGTTTCGTGACAGCACCCTGTGAGCTTTCTGAGATCTGGATATCTCTTATTGTAAAAAAAGGGTCACAGTTTTGCATATACTTAAAACTGTGTGTGTGTTTTTGTGCTCTTGTGCAGGTTACATGGTACTGAATTTCTGCAAAAACCTTTCAGGGTACATGTGGTTTATGCTGCAGTAGTGCCTTTTGAAGGTTTAGTGAAAAAAATATTAATTGGTTCCTGAGTTTTATAAGGATTTAAAAATTGGTTTCTGATAGATACCCCATACAAACCAGAAATTTCTGGTTCACTAGAGTGTTTGTTGGTTCGCAGATCTGATGCATCATGAACCAAAAATGGGTTTCACAAACCACTCTTTTTTGGTTTGCTGCGACCGCCAACTTATTTATTTCTGTTACTACAGAAGTTAGAAAACATTTGTAAAGGGATAGTTTTAGCAAAACTAAAACATCTCTGATGAACAATGTTTTTCCTAAGCAAGATATTATAGTCTGTCTATGCGGAAATTTGCCAACATTTTATATTTCACACATTCATGATCTCTCCCAAGTAATTTCTGGTTTGAACCCCTTTTTTGGTTTAAACTAAAAATGTTCTGGTTTGTGAACCAGGAAAAGTGGTTTGCACTACTAATTCTAGTTCATGACCCAGAAAAAGTGTTTCCAACTTCATGTTCTGGTTTCTGACCCAGAAAATGTGGTTCCAACTAGTAGCTTTGGTTCACAAAGCAGAAAATCTGCTCCATAGTAATACGTTTGGTTCATGAACCAAAATATGTAGTTCAAATCACTACTTTTGGTTTGTGAAGCACAAAATGTGGTTCAAAGTTCAACATTTGGTTGGTGAAGTAGAAAATATGAAGAAGCTAAATGAAGAAGGCAATTTGGTCTATGTAGTCTGCTCCTATTGCAAAGTCCAGAGGTTGACATTCTGGGTCTACTCCACCTCCTCTCCTCCCATGCTTCCAATCTTACTATTCATGGTGACTATTTCCCTTTTGGTTATTCTAGCCCCTCTTGAAGCACAGTGCATTGCAATTGTCCAAAGCCCTATATGTAGGGAAGTGCATTGTCAGTTTGCTCCTAGACTTCCCTACCTGCATCTCAGTACTGTGGCCTCTCATGTTACAGTTGCCACTTAAGTTAAAGAGAGCTTCTGTACCTGTGTTATTTCTCTATTTCTAGTACTTGAAGGTCTCAACCATGCCTCCTGTCTCTGTCCTGTTCTGTATGTAGAAGATATTCAGTGCCCTAAACATCTCATAGTATGCCTTACCATGGTGATCTGCTGTCATCTTTATAGCCATCCTCTGGAACTTCTACAGTAGGTTAATGTGCTTTTTGAGGTGTAGGGACCAGTAACAAAGTCCACATTGTAGATGTGGCTTCAGCAGACAATTATACAAGGGCAATATCAATTGGTATCTTATTTAACAAGCCATACAACCAAGCAAATAAATTCCTGTTTTACCAGAAGTGGAAGTGTGCAGGACCCAGAGGGTCCTGCTCTTCCAATCCAACATAGATGTATGCCTCTATGAAGGAAAGCGTATATGACTATATTATCTCAAAAAGTAAGGACATTCACTTAAAAAAAATGTTGGTAATGTGCCAGTTAGGGTTACAGTGACAAAAGTCAGAAAATATGGTGTTAGGGTACCCAGCCCTAACACCCAACCCCATCCTACAGGCAGCAACAGGAAAAACCATTACAGTTTCACCTCGTCTGCATCTCTGCAAATCAGGCGTGGGGTGTACCTTGGGGTTGTTAATCCTAACGCTAACCCCATTCACAAGTACTCTACACACCTCATCTTATTTACTGATGGAATGGGGGTAAGTGTTAGGGTTGACAACCCCAAGATACACCCCACACCTGATTTTTGGAGAGACAGAAGTTGTGAAACTGTAAGGGTTTTTCCTGTTGCAGTCTGTAGGGTGGGGATGGGGTGTTAGGGTTGGGAAACCTAACACCACATTTCCCTGCTTTGGTTGTTTTCTCTCTAACTGGTATATTAACAACTTTTTTTGCCAGAAATATAGATATAGATGTATAGTGTGTGTGTGTATATATATATATATATATATATATATATATACACACACATACAGCAGCAGTGGGGTACACATGACAAGATGAAAAGATATGTTAGTGATAGCAGTAACAGCAACATATCATAAACATGTTTTACTGTTGTTACAGTGGATATTTTAATATTACTGTTATCACAGTGGAATACTGAACAAATCAGAGAAAGCTTCACAATCCTGATGGCATCACAATGCCTAGTGCAGCACTGATGTCAGCTGTTGAAATCAAATAAAACATAAAAATCCTCAAAATGCAGATTTAAAAGCTATAACTTGTTAACTACTCTTGTATCTCAAATATACAATAGCCTGACACAAAATAAGCAAATTATCATTGCTTTGTGAGTGGGCATGACTCTCATAATTCACTCATAGTTCTGCCACTCATGAGTTATGGTCCTGCACCCTCATACTTGAATATAAGTTGCATATTTTGAGTCAGTCCATTGTATACCCTATATATCACACTGAATTAAAGTTGTCTTTTTGATCAGCAATCCTATGCCTGGCGAGACACTATATTTAATTTATTATATTTAGGCATGGCAACATACTGCAGTGTTCAAACATCTGTTAATCATAGTATTGAAAACAATGGAATAATTATTTTCAAAGGAAGAAAATAAAAGGATATGGCTAAAGATCAGGGAGTGGCATTAATAAGCCATAAGACCTGAATATGGGGGCATTTCAAGGAGAATAACACCCTGTGAGAGGGGATAAGGCCTGTAGTTAAGCTGAAGGGTTTTGTTTTTCCTGTTGAAACTCTTGAAATGAATAATTTAAACCTCCCAGTGGTCATAATGCTCCAAGAAATGGGCCTTATTGTTATTATAAATATACACTTCATGTTTAAGTTGTCTAAAACTGCTAAAGCTATCTTACATGTTGCTGGGTTCACTGTAGTGACCTTGTCAACTAATGGAATGATGTTTGCTGCATTCTCTGGGCATTTACTAGCAGATCATGCATGTCATCCTGGCCAGTCAGAATACAGCTTTCAGTAGATGATGCTAAGAAAAGGTTTTTCATGTCAACAGACCCAAGAAGGTGATACATTCTTTGCAGAACAGACCCAAAAAGGACTTACAGTCTATGTAGAACAGACCCAAGAAGGCCATACAGTCTATGTAGAACAGACCCAAGAAGGCCATACAGTCTATGTAGAACAGACCCAAGATGGATGTACATACTATGTAGATGAGACCTGAGAATGCTATATATCCTGTGTACATGTTTCAACTGGTCTGCCTTTGTGACTTCACTGCTAATCAGATTGTGGTCTCCATGAGTAACATTAAGCCCCTGAATAGATATTGTAGGCCCCCTCAAAAAACATAAGCTGTATTTTTGGGGTCCTTGATCGTTGATGTTCAGCATCTTGCCCTCTGTTCCCTGATCTCAGGAACTGTAGCTGGTACACCAGCAAAGCATAATAGGAGCCAGCAAGGAGTCTATGCTTGGAGTCATGCCAGGGCTACCACAGGCCTCACAGCCACCACACAACTTTTATCATACCCTTGATCCCAGGACTGGGCTGTGGGGTTGTGACTGGGTTAGGAATAGTGCTGTCAGGTGCACAGGTTGGTCTCCCCACCCCTGAGGAGGCAGCAAAGTCAGAGGCTGAAATATTTGTCATGAAACACCATTGTTCAAAGACACACATGTGCAGAAATGAGCAAAGGGATGAGAAGTAGAGCAAGACATCTTTTTACAGAGGAGCCTCATCACTGGACCTACAGCACCCCAATTATATTTCAATCCTGCAAGGAGTAGGGAAAACATCACACAAACACTATTGTAAGGAGCAGGGGAAAACAGCACATAGTATTGTTTCTGAGTGGGTGACAGCAAAAACAAACTATGTGTTTATCCTACTGAACTTTACTCTTTTATTGTAATCTGTTGTACCCTGTTCCAAAAGGAGCACACTTAATAGTTAATATTTTTTATTTGTAAGTTTATTTTGACCCTTTAGGGCAGGGGGTTATGCCAACAGCATTATTCATTCTGTATTATGCATACTGTATATCATATAAAATATCCATAAAAGAATACAAAAAAAGAGAGTAGCTACACTGCTGACACATATCCATGTCCATGTGACTCCTCAGTGGACAATGTGCCCCACTAAAGGCAGCAGGGCCAGGGATATAAAAAACAACAATGATTCTGGACATAATATAAGGCAGAAATCAGCTGCAATATGAACACTGACAATGTCAGCAAACATCAGAACTTCTGTCCAATTGGGGAACACAATCTAAACTCTATAAGACTGAGAGTGACATTAAGAATCTAGGCTTTGTTTTCTTATTCTATATGATCAGGGAGACTGAGAATTGCAGACTGAGTGGCTCCCAGGGGACTGCAGTCTTGGTAGGTAACAGAGTGTGTGTACACCGAGATCCATTGGAGGAGGCAGGTTCTATTCAAAGCTGAGATGGAGAACTGGCATTTATGTGGAACTGGGCAACTTTGTCCTGAAGGAACTTTTCCATCGGGAGTAACTCTAGTTTATTAATTGCAACTGACTGAGGCCACTGCCTGATCAAAGGGTTCTGTGGAGCTCTATACAAAACACCAGTCAAGATGACAAGTGAAAGAGAAGAGAGAAACAGAGAAGTGCCCAGCCACCTAACAAGGTGTAGGTAGAATTGGATGGGACAGTTGTTACCCTGCTTTCAGGAAGTGCACCTAGGTTTAAAGAGCTGGTGAGCAAATGAAGAATAACTCCAGAGAAGATTGCTGCTTCATATGAGAGCAACCTCCTGAGAATATTGACAGCTTTAAGAGACTACTATGTTCTTCTGAGAGAATGCAAAACTATGAATAATGTAGAATACATCATTTACAAATAGCTTGTAACTGTAAGAGTACTGTTATGATAGTACTAAAGGAAAGTATACAGCAGTCAACTTACAAATATACACTAAGCAAATATTCCATCACAGTTCTCAGGAAAGTCCAACTGTTTGGAGATCCAAGTGTTCTAATGAAATAAAGTAGTCAATCATAAAGAAACAAAACATGTGACAAACCAAGAACTGGGCCAGTGATGTGCAGTGATGTCATTTAACTAGAGATGTGCTGTACACTGCTAGTAGGCTCACCCCACTCATTCCAAAGAGGACATTTTTTCAAATATTTCCACAATACATAAGATTACTCTTTATCCATTTAATCACAAAAAGTACTAATAGAAAAAAAAACCAAAAGGTGTCAGTAAGTCATTTGGCACAGCTAATAAAGCATTCTACCACATAACATTAGTAGTTGTACTACTTAGAAGTCCAGATAACTTTTAAATAATAGTTCAACACATACTCAGAATTTTTGTTTTGATGCTGGTTTAACTTTACAGTGTATTAAAAGGAAAGAAAATAAAGTATATTCTTCAAATTTTGGTGAAAATCCAAATGACGCTTCTAGTTAATTATATTTTCTTTTCGGTAATATTATTTTGTTACAGTGTCATGTAAGACTGCCTGTGGGTGATGGGCCAGTGGCAAATAGTATGCAGTGGAGTTAATGCTACCTTTTGCTCCCAATTACCTATTGACTGTCTTTTCCTTCCTCTCCCGTTTACTAAATTTGTTTGGCATTTTACATTCTACCTCCTCATCGAGGATATTATTGTGTTAGTGCCATTGCTGTGAGGAGGGACTGTGGGGGAACACAGTAGTTTTAATGATATTTGGATAGTTATAGCCTCTGCCAGCAATGATATACATCACTCTGTTCCTAACTGATCTTAGGATTACCTTGATTATTTTTTGCTTTGGAATGCTTGGGTGAGTCCAAGAATGTTTTCTTCCTGCTGCTAAGATGTCAATTCATGCTGCAATTGGGCTTCAGCTGAATGTGGGTTTATAGCACAAGACCACAAGGTAGCACATTAATACTTCTTTATAAAATGACATTGGAAATTGAAGCAATTTGTTTTGTCAGCAGGATTCCAAAGGTGTAATTATCCTAGTGAATTTACACACCTTGGCTCTCCATGATCTTTCAAAACATACATACCAGGGTGTAGGTTCATACTGGGACATACAGACATCTCCATTGGCTGAAAGTACCCTGCCTGGTCTCATGCCTCACAATGCACCCATATTATTCATATGTCCTAGTAAGAATACGCACCCTGTTATGTGTTATCACTTTCTTATTATCTGTTGCTCAGTTCAGAGAACCAATTTGATGAAATTGAGAGGACTTTCTTTGTCTTCAGTTTAATCCATCCCCAGATCCTGACCCACCCCCCCAACACACACACACACACACACACACACACTCATTACTGCAAGATGGAGGAGTTGCATTCATCCAGAGGACGATTGTTTCTTGTGCTGCATATAAAAGGAGACAGAGAGAGGCCTACCTTTTGTCTTGCAATTTCACAGCTTGGAATCCAGCATTGACACACCATAGAAAATACTTTCCTTGTATTGAACAGAACAGAATGAATTGCTTTATTATACAGTAAGATAGAATGCCATCTCTAATGTTTTAAAGGAAAACTATACCCTTATACTGTATCTTGTAAATTTTGTTTCCATGTCAGCAGACAACTCTTTCTTGTAGCTAATGGGGACATATCTGTTTGCTTTAGTTTTCACTGTTCATGCTAGTCCTGTGTAACTATCCTGTGGTCCCTTATGGTTGTTGAAATTTCAGTATCCATGACAGCTACATTAGCATATTAAAACATGATATCACAGCACCCATTTATACTATGTATCTCTATGTTAAAAGTACAAATATCCTGAAAAAGAAAACTCTCTGGAAACCCACTAATTAAATGAAAATTTAAAGGAAAAACCCTCAAACATGAGGCCATAGCTGAGGCGCTCACCACGACATATTGCACCAACTCCAGATTAGGCAACACACTATTTATTTTTCGTAATAAAATAATAAAATGCATCTGCCTGATTTTTTTTTTTTTTTAAAGAAAGGATCGAAGGAGCCGGCCCATTGGCACTGAGGGTTGAAGCGCTGGACACCACACCTCGCACCACGCTGGCAACCTGGGTTTGGGAACGAGCCCGGGCTGTCAGGGGTCAGCAGGGAAGGAGAAGGACTGAGCATCCGTAGGACTGCTCTCCTTCTCTGGGGAGGAGGGAGGGTTGCCATTGGTGTTCTGCTGGCCCCTAGCAGTGGCTGGGGGTAGGCAATGAAACACTGGCAAGACTAGAGGGGACATGCTGGGGCTGACACCTGGTCGGAGTGTGTGCAGAAGCGCGCACACTCAGGACCTTAGGCGTCATTGCATGCCACAGACATTGGGGCAAGAAAAAGCAGAAAATAGGGCACTAGTCGCGGTGGCATGATGGCCGTCTCCACAGGGGGAAGCTTGTTCGGCGACGAGGGTACAGTACGCGGCAATACTGGATCCTGACTAGGGAGGGTAGAGCTAGGGGAGGAGCTCCCCTCCACCCCACTGCAGGGGGCAAGTCACAGGGGTAGCTGTGGGACCTGAATAGCAGCAGAGGAGAATCCCCGGAGATGGTGGCCTGAGACCCAAGGAGGATGCCTGATGCATTGAGGTAGGCAGACTGGTGGCCCAAGGGGCAAAAAGAAAAGGATCAAGGATCCGAACATGTCAGGCAGGCTCATTTTATTATTTTATTATGAAGAATAAATAATTTGCTGCCTAGTCTGGAGTTGGTGTAAAATTTGGTGGTGAGTGCCCCAGCTATGGATTCATGTTTGACTGTTTAATTTCGAGAGCACCCCTATCATTGTACGTACTTTCTGTGTTTTAAGTAAAAAAAGGAAAAACCCCGAGTTATACCTCAGACAGTCTGTAAAGCTAACTGAAGGTAAATGTGGTATTTTCCACATTGCTGCAACTTGTTTTGTTGAACTATAATTAAGTAGGCAGGCATATGTTCTCATATGCTCAGGCATATATCCTCATATGCTAATGTAGTTCTCAGGGATGATGAGACTTCAACAACCAGAAAATGGAGACCCCAAGATAGCAGGACTAGTATGAACAGTGAAAATAAATTAAAGTAATCACATATATCCCTGACAGCTACAAGAAAAAAGTTGTCTGCTGACATGGAATCAAAAAAAAGTACGAGGTACGAGGATGTAGTTTTCCTCTAAGCAGAGGTTTTATTAGCTGGGTCGAGGGATACATGGCTCTTGACAAATTGATTACAGCTGCTATACTACTACAAATCCTGCCTTCCACTCCCAATACACTGTGACATTATCCTTAAGATGATCCTCCCAATGTTTGACAGTATGTGTAAAATACAGCGCTGCTCCTAAATTTACCCTAGTCAGACAGAATCCCATTTTTGTCTGTTTCTGCCATTTGCCATAAACTGCCTTCACCACTGCTCCCTGTATTCCAATCTCTCCATATCCTTACTCGAGGGAAGGTGGTTCTCCCACCATGCCTCCTTTTCATACTAGGTCTAGTTTGACTCCCACCTGAGGGAAGGTTTTTCTCCCACTGTGCCACCTTTTAGAGCTGTGGGCAGAGCCTACAGCCCTTCTGTCATTGATCAGACTGTAGCTCTAAAACAGCTTTTATGGAACTCCTTTTAGACATTTGGAAGTATTCCTCCACAGCTGCAAAGTAGTGCACTCCCTCTGATTTTTGCTATTTGATGCTCTATGTTAAAGGCATCTGAAGGTGGGGGGATGTTACTGTATTGTGCCTCAGAACTTCTCAGGCTATTAACAAAAAAACAACTTTTTAAACTACTGTTTCTATCATCTGTCCAGCTCAGCCTAATAGATGTATTCTATTTCTTTCAGCAACATAGGGGTTAACTCATTATATGATGTCTGTAAAACACTGAACCTATACAGTGTCAGATTACAGACAGCAGACCTGCAGTCTCTGAGTTATCCTATGGGCACACATATGAACTGCAGGGGGGGGGGGCCTGTAGCCCCATCACTTTTTTTGGCCTGAAGGATCTTGCCCTTCAAACAAACAAAAAAGTAAGCACAAACTAGCGTAACAGAGTTAAGTCCAGCTGCCCAGGCACACATTAGAACAAAATAGATGTTTCATGCTTGTTTGTTGTTTCTGGAGTCGGAAGTGTCACGTGGAAAGTGCTTTTAAGAGTGTGTGTGTGTGTATGTACAATCCTGCTTTGGGATGGGCCATGTGACACAGACTGCTCATCTCTTATTTAGGACTTATGGTCCGAGGCTCTGCTACACTGTTTGAGTGAGCATCCCCCCAAACAGAAGAAGGTCAGTGTAAAAGTGTTATGTTTCCATCCTCCAGCCAGACAGTTTCAAAACTAAACTAAAAGGAAAAAAAATAACATTTACAGAGAGGGACAAAGTAGTTAGATGGAATCCATTATGAGTAGGGAGGTTGGTTGTTGCATGGATCTGGAATCTGAGTACTGAAGTGTAATGTTTGTTTACAGTTTATAAATGTAATTTAATAAATATATGTATTTTTCCTTTGGTAACCAGGTAAGGCCAGCTAGGCACAGGTGCTTATTTCTAGGGACAATCCAGGAACACTGAGGAGATTAAGTGACTTAATTGGAGCCACACAGTATGGAAATGGAGGTGGGAAATCAAACCCATGTCTGAATGCTGGATGTACAAAGCTCATTTATAAATCATTACTCTAACCTCTGAGCTGTACTGCCAGCCCCATAAATAGTGAACAATTTAGACTGGGCTGTTAATATCTCAAAGGAGAACTGCCTTGAATCAGCAAATATGCATTTTTAGTAGAAGTAGATGTCATTTTTTAAAATACCAGTTCGCATTTTGTTACAGCTTAATCTGAACTGGCCTTTTGGTAAATTCAGTGAGTGTTTCTGATTCACACACTGCTGGCAGTGACCATTTTAGAACTGTATGATCTTGTCAAGAACTTACCTTGTTGGTACAATGCATCTGTGTTCTAATTTAGAATTCTTAGATTAATGGGGACATAAACAACATCATACAATTCTTAGATGGTACTTTGCAGCAGTGTGTAACTCATAAATATCCAATGGGTTAACTAAAAGGCTAGCAAAGTGGGGCAGAAACAGAAGGGGACCCACTATATGAAAAAGCCTCTACAGGAAACATTACTCACAGGTTCAGTGCAGTTCTCCTTTAACTAAGCTTGTTGGGAATGTCAGGTATTTTATCTAAATGGTAAGGAACTCTGTTTATAGGGATTTGGAGCATCTACAGGGAAATTCTTCCATGGACTTGCATTAGTTATACGGAAAACAGAGGAATTTGGCTTCCATTGAAATAATGTAATCTGCAGGAAAACATAGGGAATTGCCCTGCAGTTACAGGAAAAGGAAAACATAATCTGGGAGCAGTCCCACACACACACCAGTAGCATTTACTCTGACTAAATGTAGAGAAAAAATACAACAAATATGTTGCAGGTGATACCTTTCGTTGGACTAACAAAATCATTTTTAAAATGAGCGTTTGGGAGGTGAAACTCTCTTCTTCAGATCAAAAATGAAAAACAGCTGAGCAGTGTGACAGATATAAAGGCTGGATGTGCATTCGAAGCCTAGACTAGCAGGTTACAGATCAAAGCACTGCAGTCAATTTGCACCTCTTATGTATTTTATTATTTAGTCAGTCATATGAATTACAACCCTTTGAGTGAGCTCCATGTCAGCATAGTCATACATTCACAGGAAAAGGAAGACTGGAGTGTGTCTGCTGGAGAGATCAACTTGTAAGATAAAAAGGCTGCCTAATTTTACTCTGACTCTGGACCATTAATTAACATTTCTAAAAAGTCAAGATTTAAAGAAAATACATACCATTGTCTTCAGCAGGTACCTGTTAAAACAGCCAGAGGGTGCTGATGTGAGGGTTTATAAAGAAACTCAGAAGCACTGCTTTAAGCATAATCACTGGTAGTGTATTAAAAAACCAACATCTTTATTAAGTCCTTTTTCTTTAGTGTCAAAATATTGTGTCATTTTTATTTCAAATGTTTTCTGATCCTGGCATATTTTCATTTTTAACATCATAAATCATTAAAATACTATAGATGTATTGATGATATCTTTATCATATGGACAGCAGGAGAGGAAAACTTAAAACATTTTTTTGACAGCTTCAATAAATTCCATCCTTCCATTAAATTCCAGATACATTTCTCTAAGGGTGTGTATTTCCTGAATACCAGAGTCACACTAAAAATGGAACACTGCAAACATCTGTGGACAGAAAACCTACAGACAGATGCAGTTACCTGCACAGCTTGAGCTACCATCCCTCTCATACCAAAACATCCATTATATGCAGCCAGGCCATCCAGTATCACCGCATTTGCTCTAATCAAGATGACAGGAACAGACACCTTATTATACTAAAAGAAGCCTTCAGACAGAAGGGATATAAAGCCAGCTCCATTGATAAGAATATCCATTCTGCACTCCATAGGCCTAGGGAAGAACTACTACGGTACAAGCCACAGAGAACATCTGATCGCACGCCTCTGGTAGTAACCTACAAACCAGAACTGGAAAAACTACGGAAAATAATTAAAGATCTACAGCCACTACTATCTGAATATAAATTCTAAAAAATATATTTTCCACTCCACCAGTGCTTGCCTTCTGCCAGCCACCAAACCTGAAGCAGAAACTGGTGTGAAGCAAACTTCCTTCTGAGCTCCAACTAGGTGACAAAGGTACAAAACCATGCAAAGCACCTTGCTGCAAACTATGTACATATATCTCTCCTGAGACATGTGTCAGTCACAATGGAAAAACATTTATGATCCAAAACTCACATACCTGTTCTTCTAGCAATGTAGTATACATGATACAATGCAGAAAATGTGAGGAAGGCTGCTACGCTGGTGAAACCGGACAGGAACTCAAAACAAGAATGAATCATCACAGATTCACAGTTACACATAAAAATGAAAATACGCCAGTAGGGGAACATTTTTCTAGACCAGATCACTCCACCAGTGATTTTACTGTCAGAGTGTTAAACGGGAACTTCAAAAACAGCCAGGATCGGAAAACATTTGAAATAAAAATGATACAATATTTTGACACTAAAGAAAAAGGACTTAATAAAGATGTTGGTTTTTAATACACCACCAGTGATTATGCTTAAAGCAGTGCATCTGAATTTCTTTTTAAACCCTCACATCAGCACCCTCTGGCTGTTTAAACAGGTACCTTCTGAAGACAATGGTTTGTATTTTCTTTATGCCTTGACTTTTTAGGAATGTTAATTAATGGTCAAGAGTCAGAGTAAAATTAGGCAGCCTTTTGATCTTACAATTTGATCTCTCCAACAGACATACTCCAGTGAAAATTAGTCTTCCTGTTTGTAAGAGGTGGAAATTGACTGCAATGCTTTAATCTGTAACCTGCTAGTCTAGGCTTCGAATCCACATCCAACCTTTATATTTGTCACACTGCTTAGCTGTTTTTCACTTTTGATCTGAAGAAGAGAGTTTCACCACTTGAAAGCTAGTCTTAAAAATAATTTTGTTAGTCCAATAAAAGGTATCACCTGCAACATATTTGTTGTATTTTTTTCTCTACATTGTTGACTGGACTAACACAGCTACCGCATCTTTTTTTTACAAACTCTGGCTCTGTTTGATTTTGAAAGCAGCACATGGGAAGTCAAAGAGTTTGGAACTCTGATTTTGAAAGCAGCACAAGAGAAATCACAGAGTTTGAACTGTCTGATTTTGAAAGTAGCACAAGGGAAATCACAGAGTTTGGAGCTCAGTGCTTTGGCTTCTCAGAAGGAACTAGAAGGGGGACAAGATCAGATCTACAGTACAGTAGCTTCTTGTTGTTTTACATTGTTTCTTGTGGATTCTACTTGGTAGAAGGTTATTTCTTTTCTTTCTTACTACTAAGGGGCTAGCAGGGTATTGTTTGGGGCTGTTGGAATTTTGAAACCTGTTTTGGTAGCTATAAGTGGGCTCATTTGTTTGATTCACTGTGTGGCAGGCTGCATTTGTAGAGACCTATTTCTTCTGTTTTAAAACATAATTGGTGTGATTTAACTGGGTCTGTTTCTTTGAATTGGAGACATATATCTTCTAATTCCAAGCCTATTTTGATGTGTTGTTGGTTAAGCTGTTTGAATTGGAGTCCTGTTTCTTTGAGTAGCAAACTTATTTTGGGAGCTTTGAGTAGAATTGTGATTCATTGTTGCTGGCTTCACTAGCTGCAAAGTTTGAGTGCAGAGTGGGGGAAGGGTGCTAATGGTCTGACCAGAGGCCTCAGCTACCTGATTGTTTCTGGAAGACTTGGGCTGGTCCCACCCTTGGTCCATTATTTCCTTTATACCAGGGGTTCTGACATCACTTCCTCAAACAGGCAAAGGATATGCACCTGTCATAGCAAAAGCAGACATCCAGGAAAGGAACAGCAGCAAGTGAAGAGGTGACTGCTATCTCAGTGGAAGGGAAGTAAATGCAAATCTAGGAGCTTTCACTATTACTTCTTCGCATTGATATTGCATTGGGGAAAGGAGGAGTAGGAGTTTGAAGAAGGTTGTGCAATGGCTACTTAAAGTCTGTTTTTGAGTGTGGATAGGATGGATAGGAATATAAAAAGCAGTTGTTCAATATATCTAAACGTGTGCAACAAAGGAGGTAAGTGAAATAAAGAAAATGTTTTGCACTGATAGAGGAGGGAGAGGGGAGACTTGGGGGAGTGTTTGGTATCCTGCATCTGGAAGGGTGGGGGGTCGCTGGTGGGCAATGACAGCAATGGGTAGGGTGGTAGGCTGCAACAACTGCAGTGCACCAATCTTTCTAAAAATTGCCTGGAGTGTGGAGGATGTTTAGTGTGCAACCACATAGAAAAACTTAGAAAGGAGATTGAGGGTCTGCAGGAGGAACTAAGACAGGCAAGGCAGATTGGGGGTTGGTTTAGCCCAATACTGGAGGGAGGAAAAAGAGGAGATGAAGGAGGGCAATTTAAGCCAACAGTGGTGAGGAGAGGGTCAGAAGAAGGGAAGCAGAGACAAAGGGGAAGAACAATTGCCGGGGAAACCAGGTAAGGAGACAAAAGACAAATGGAAGGAGGAGATAGGGACTTGTGAGGGGAGGTGAAGAAGTGGCAAAAGTCATGGAGTGGAAAGGAGAGAACAGGTTACTATGAAGAGGAGGGAGCGGGCATTTGTGAAGGGCCTTCAGAAAATAGTTGTGCACTGCTAGAGAGGAAGAAGGTGGAGGAGGAAATGATGAAATTAGAGGAGTAATTGATAAATGCCTGACCAAACTGGAGCTGGGGAAGTTCTGCTGGTAGAATTGCAACAGGGGTAAAAGGGGGAAATAATGTGCAGGAGGAAGAAGAGGAGCTGGAAATGAGAGAGGGAGATGAATGAAGCAAGCAGGGAGTAAGAGGGGTGGAATCTTAGTGCTGGGGACTCAATACTAAGAGGAGTTAGGTGGGGTAGCAAGGGGGAGAGGCATAATCGCATTTGGGTGGAGGCCATGCCAGGAATGACAGCGGAAAGGGTGGGACAGTCTGTTCTGAAATATGCTAGAAGGGGTAGGGACAAGCCTCATTTAATTATACATCTTGGGACAAATGACCTGGCTGACAAGACAGTAGATACAGTCCAGAGGAGGTTTGAGGAACTTGCACAATTGAGGGGGCAGGAAGATCAGTAACTTTTTCAGAGATACTTCCTGTGCCAAAGGCAAGCACAACAAGAAAGCTGAGAATAGAGGAATTTAACAGATGGCTAAGAACCTGGTGTTGTGCTAAAGGGTATGGGCTGTTGGGGGTGGGGAGGGACCTGGGAGGACAGTAGTCTCTATGCCAAGGACAGACTACACTTGAGTGAGGAGGGAAAGAAAGTGTTGAAACAGAGGATGGAGGAGTACATAGAGGAAGTTGGGAATTTAAACTAGGAGTGGGGGCAGTTGGGGAAGAGATATCCAGAGACCACAGGTTGGGAAACCATATGAGCTTACCCCCCATAACAGTGACAAAGGACAAATGGCAAGTACTTTTGGTGATACTAGGAAAGAAGGGGAGGATGGGAGGGGGGGAAAAGGGTGGAAGGTGGTTACCTTTAATGCTAGGAGCCTTGGGAGGAAAACTTCAGAGTTACAGGTTCTCATGGCAGAGGGAGAGGTGGACATTGCAGTCATCACAGAAACATGGGCCACCCAATACAATGATTGGGACCTGTCTGTACCAGGGTACAGATTATTTCAGAGGGACAGAGTGATTGGGAAAGGAGGGGGTGGACTATATGTGAAGGAAGGACTGAAGTGTGTAAGGAGGAAGGGAGGAGGGTAGTAATGGAGTCACTTTGATGCAAATCCAGGATTCCAAGAATAGGATTCTAGAATGGGAGTGGTGTACAAGCCACCATCTCAGACAGAGGAGTTAGACAGGGAACTAGCGGGACAGATTAGGAGGACCTGTGAGAAGGGTAGTGTGGTGATTGTGGGGACTTCAACATGCCAGGAGTGGACTGGAGCACCCCAACAAGCAGGAACAGAAGGAAGCAGGTACTGCTGGATGCCTTCCAGGACAGCTTCCTGCTGCAAATGGTCAGTGAACCAACCAGGTTAGGAAATATCCTTGACCTTGTGCTGGCAAATGAGGACTTTGTGAGAGAACTTACAGTGGAGGAACCGCTGTCAGGGAGTGACCACCACTCAGTATGGCTCACATTGGATATGGGCAAGGAAGGAGTGGAATCTGGCACAATAGTGCTGGACTTCAGGTGAGCCGACTTTGGGAGGATGGGGGAAGTGGCAAAAGAGTACCTGGCCAGATTCAATCTAATATGGACACTAACCAGAGGTGGGAGCTCATAAAGCTGGAGATAGTGGAGGCAACCAAAACCTGCTGCAAAGCCCAGAGCAAGAAGGCTAGGGCTAAGAAACCAATTTGGTTGAGCAAGGAGGTCATGGAAAAGGTAAGGAGGAAAATAGCTGCCTTTAGGAAGTACAAGAAAACAGGGAGGTGGGAGGACAGGGAGGAGTACTTGACAGAATCGAAGGAGGTGACAAGGGCAGTAAGGGGAACCAAAGCATCTACAGAACTCAGGCTGGCACAAGGCATTAAGAAGGGGGAGAAGGACTTTTAGTACATCAGGAGAAAGGAGCTGTAAGGACCACATAGTAAGGATTAGAAGGAGGGGGTGTAGAAGCAGGGTGCGATACAGGAAGCACTAAACCGAGTACTTCTGCTCAGTATTTACTAAAGAGAAGAGGGGGTGACACACAAGGTGGGAGAAATGGCAGAAGCAGGGGAAGGTGACAGATGGGGAAATCATGAGAGCAGAGTTTGAGAAGGTTTGAAGGCACTGAGGGTGGACAAGGCGCCAGGCCCAGATGGCATCCACCCCAGGGTACTGAAGGAGCTGGCAGAGGTCCTTGCAGGACCTTTGGCAGACCTATTTAATGCCTCACTACATTCAGGGTGTGTACCTCAGGACTGGAGGATGGCTCATGTGGTGCCCCTCCACAAGAGTGGCCCCAAGGATGAACCGGAAACTACAGACCAGTGAGCCTCACATCCATCATGTGTAAGCTAATGGAGACTATCCTGAAGGAGAGGCTGGTGGCCCTCCTAGAGGCCAAAGGACTACAGGACAGCAGACAGCATGGCTTCATACGTGGCAGATCCTGCCAAACCAACCTGGTCATGTTCTTGACTGGTAACTAGGCAACTGGACAGGTGCCATGCAGTGGATGTCCTGTATCTGGACTTCAGTAAGGCATTCAACTCCAGTGCCACATGGAAGGCTGGGAAGGAAGTTAGTAGGCACAGGGGCAGGTGCAAAGCTGGTGAGATGGGTAGGAAACTGGCTACAGGGAAGGCAACAGAGGGTGGTGGTGGTGGTGGGTGGGGAGCTCTCACACCCAAGGGCAGTGACGAGCGGTGTTCCAAAGGGCTCAGTGTTGGGACCAGTGTTGTTTGGGATATTCATTGCAGACATATCATGGGACATCAAGAGCAAGATCAGTCTGTTTGCTGATGATACCAAGGTAGGCGAGTGGTGGATGACCTAGGGGATGGCAGGGTTGCAGGATGATCTGGCAAAGCTTGAAACCTGGTCAGACACCTGGCAACTGGGCTTTAATGCCACAAGTGCAAGGTGCTGCATTTTGATGAAGAACCCAAGCAGGAATTACCAGCTTGGGGAGTGCAGCTAGCCCAGACAGAGGAGGAGGAGGAGAAGGATCTGGTGTGCTTATTATAGGGTCAATGAACAACTTGGCACAATGTGAAGGCAGCTGCAAAGGCCAACAAAATGCTGGGTTGTATTGCAAGGGTATATCCTCGAGGAGGAGGAGGAGGTGATTCTTCCACTGTATAGGTCATTAGTTAGACCATACCTGAGTACTATGCAGTACTGTGTCCGAGATCTGAAGAGGGACATTAAGTTACCTGAGGGGTGCAGCGCAGAGTGACAAAGATGATCAAGGGGCTGGGGACTTATCATACGAGAGGAGGTTGAAGGAGTTGAACATGTACTCACTGGAGGAGAGAAGAGACAGGGGTGACATGATTGAAACCTTTAAATGCATGAAAGGAATAGACAAGACAGGTACAGAGGGGCTGTTCAAAGTAAGGGAGGGGAGGGCCACCAGGGGCCATGATATGAGACTGGAGCGAGGAAGGTTCAAGAGGGAGTTGAGGAGACACTTTTTTACAGAGACGGTGGTGGCTGGGTGGAATGCATTACCTGCTGAAGTGGTATGCAGTAGAACAGTGGACTGCTTCAAATGAGGATGGGACAGGACAAGGGGGAGGGTTAATGAAGGGGAAGGGTGGAAGGGAGGGGCAGCCACAGAATAAGGGGTGCTAGCTGCACATTCAAGCAGACTTGATAGACCTCTAGGCCTTTATCTGCTGGCAAATTTCGTATGTTTGTATGTTCATAAATAAATTCAAGAGGACTGAATTAGCAGCATGGCAGTTTTTGATGATTGTGACTAAACAGCACTATCTGGCACCAACAAGAAAATAACTTTGGTCATTTGGTAGCTCTTCACAGCCCTATCAGCTCTGGCTAGTTTGTTATACTAGGTATAGTTTGACTCCCTCTTGTCCATTCCCACCTCAGTCACTTCCCTCTTCCTTTCAGTCCCTCTGCTCTGCTGAGTCACACTACTTATCAGTACCCAACTGCAAAACCTCCACTTGTCAATCTGCCTTCTTCTGTCATTTCCCCTTCTCTGAAATAATTTCCCCCTTGCCCTCTGCTCTTCCTCTGCATCCCTCTCTTTCAAAGCTCTCTATGAGCTTTGGATCTGTACCTTTTTTCAGTCAGCACATTCTAAATATGTATATAAAAAGCAGTTGCATATAATGCAGCTCTAATTTGGATGTCAAATATGGCCTGTGACCCATCAGTTGCTTGAATCAAACATCCTGTAATTTGTCACAGTATCATTTACCAACTAATTCAGTTCAAACTGCAGTATGACATTATGAATCTATATATTGAGCTCCTTCTTAGCCTCTGATAGAGGTTTATTTGCAGGACATCGATTTATCTCCAGTTACAGAACATTTGATACCACCATTTTTTTTCCAGGGTAGTGGCAGAGGAAGTAGTTACAGCAATAAGGTCCTCGAAAAAAAAATCCCCAGATCCCAGTGGTTGTAGACCAGTGTATTATTATTTTATTCTGGTACCGATGATTTCAGTTTTTAATTCATTTACACAGAGAGCATGTCCCCATTCTCTGCTTCCTGAAATGATGCTGTATGTTGGCTCTTCACCCTAGGAAGCAGTATAACCCTGAGGATTATGGCTCCTGCCATACAATATCCAGTTTAAATGTAGATTACAATTGTTTTGCAATAATCCTAGTTACACAGTTGGAGTTCCTGCTCCTGTGGTAACTGACCTGGACCAATCTAGATTTGTTAGGCACAGCCAAACACATGATATTACATATATCCTACTTGTTCTGCACCATGCCACTGAAAATCAATTAATTTTCTTATTATAAGATTAAATCTGAATGGTGATTGGCTAGGTTACTAGATAATTCCAGTGGTGCAGTCCTAACATTCTTTGTTTGAGCTACTGTGTTGTCTTTTTATGATAGTTATAATTTTCTATAGATAGTTTCATTGCAGATTTCAGTCTAGTCAAACAGTTCATAATTGCAAGTCCACTGTAATGACAGTGCAGCAGAAAAGTACACACATGATGACTTACAAATTTACACAAAACTGATATTCTACCACAGTTATCAGGAAAGTCCATCAGTATGGGGGCCAAGTGTTCTAAAGAAATAAAATAATCAGTCATAAAGAAATAAAATATGACAAACCAGGAACAGTGCCAATATAGTGCACCACTATAAGAGTAGGTTTAGCCTGAGAAGTACTGTATAGTACATTACGTTCAGGCTCTCTCAACACTTTCCAATGGGATTATTTTTCAAATATTTGCACAATACACTAGCTTACTCTTAACCTGACAACAGAAAGTCACAATACAAAGGAAGAAAAAAAAACTTTACAGTATGTCATTTTGCACTGTTAGTAAAACATTGCCAAAGTAATGCTTGTACTAGTTAAAAGTCCATATACCTTTTCAAATAGTAGCTTAACACATAATAAGAATTGTCAGTTTTGATGCTGCACCAGTTTTACAATACCTCAAAAGGACAGAAAATTAAGTCCATTCGTCGCATTCAAGAGCTAACCAAAATAATATTTCTAGATTAAGTTTAACAGCATGTAAATCATAGAAAAGCACTTTATTTTCAAATGTGCTGTAGTGGCTAGAGTTTCAGTTTCTGTTTTTTATCAGTTGATTGGTTAATTCCTCCTTATTGTGTTCACCTCTGACCTAGACTGCTTCCTGCGTGTGACTCCATTATTGTTTCTGGACCCTCTTCCAATAAATGCACCAATACCTAGCACAGTTGCACAACTTTGCCATACCAATGAGGTGGGGTTCCTCCATTCCAAGTGGCAGGTAATTTCGTACTGTTGGAATGAATAGATCACCATGGCTGGCCAGGAGACAGAAGAAAGAGTAACTTGTTTGTGTGCTGCAAGGGTATTGTCAATCATTGCCCCATCCCTTCATGCAGTCACCAATGAAGGAGATTGCTCACCATTTTGCAGTACCTCCCAGTGCCTCTTGCTAGTGTGCCCACAGGCAATATCCCTGGGGTGGTATGCCGGGCAACATGTAGTCACTTGCATCACCAAAGATGCCACCACTACAAGGTGTCATTCATGGAGTAGAGCAGTGCGATTATACACCCACAGGTGAACAGCATCCAGAAGGATACTCTTAAACCTTCCTCCTGGACTTCACTCTGGAACTCCATGGTTCAGGGTGCAAATCCAGGTTACTATCATGTTACAGTGGTCCTCCTTCACTAGATGCCATGGAGTGGGCTTAGTGTTTCTGTTTCTTCCGACAGGACTGAACGTGCACATATGCCAAGCAGTTATTGGTCTAAAGAAATTAGTCACATTGTCAACAGCAAAAGATTTGTAGCCAACAATGTTCATGGTTACCATACCCTTGTATATATATAGGATAATGTATGGGTAACCATACACTGCAAGGCTATTCTTGCACCGAGTGGATATAGTGCCAACTGACCTTGAGAGCAAAGCTCAAGAGGTCTCCAAGTCAGCACTGTATCTACGAGGTGAAAGAATAGCTGAGTAGTGTATGGATAACCATACACCGTTCTATACAGTGTATGGTGACTGAAAAAAAGAAAAAAGCTCTCACTTTTCCATATTTTAAATCAGTTCTGCCGACGCCCTTGATTCATAACTGCCGCTGCCCAGCACACTCGCACACCACTTCCACACAGCAGGGGATGAAACACAACCCCTGCTGTAGTCCCAAGTATTATGACATCCTGACTAACACAGAATGAAAAGTTGTTCTGCATTAGTGAGGACATCACTACTGCAGTAGAACAACTTTTTGTGGTGTATGGCTTTCCATACATAACCAGATTCCACCATATGCTATATATACGTTAGGTAATATATTGCTCTCAACTCAATTACTTTGCTACTGTGAAGCAAAACACAGCATGTCCATATCTTGCTTGTGTAGCAGGGCATACATTAGGACAAATTAAGACTTTCTTACACTCGAACTGAGCAGGCCTTAATCATTAATCATTTTTAATAATCAACTCACTGTCTGTTTCAAAGCAAAAGTTGTTAATAGTGTTCCACACTTCCAGTCTCTACTAATTTATTAGTGGTAGCCTGACTAGGTCACACCATGTTTTGAGATAATTGTTCCTGTCTGTTAGCACAAACTGGGATCCTATAAGGTAGTCTCTTGTGAGCCATGGCCTCCACAGGAAGGCAACCAATTATTATCACCACTGAAAAATCCATCCTAGAAATCTGGCTGTCTAATAAATCTCAGATTCCTGATTCTTAGTAAATTCAATTGTTGTTCCTTTTTTGTGCATAGCCACTGAAGGTAGGATTGTCAAAGGATCCTGGTCTGGATCCACCCACCCCATTTAAAAAAATAAAAATCCTTCTGAAATGGTAGATCATCTAATAGATGGTCTGTCTCCACTCTAATTTGCAATGCATTTGAATCCAAAAGAAAAGCAACATTTCTGTCAAAAATTATGCAAATTGTGACTTTTTGTGGCAAACAGATCTCCCTGAAAATGGAGTGGTAGAATGAAGATGCACTTGTATTGATGTTGATACACCTCTCAATTGGGTCTACATCTCCATTTTTGAAAATCCTGCCATGAATCTCTTGTATGTGTAGGGGAGAGGGCCACAGCACTCTCCCCCACTAATTCCACTTTCCCAAGCCACTTAGTAATGTTTGTAACAATTTAATCTGACTTCTTCATTTGCACTTTATTTCTACTGGATGAAACCACTGCAGTACTAATTAGTGCCTTATATTTTCTAAACACTGCCATAAGCTGATTATAATTTTGTTATCTTTATATACTGAATGGTAATACAGATTTAGTTGTACAGTAGCCGAAAAATACACTTACTAGCCTTACAGAAATGTAGCTTTGCCTAATGACTAAGCCACCCCTACTATATTAACATACAGAATCTATTCATGTTTCCAAAACCTTAGGTAGGAAAGGTGATGATTTCAGTCTCCTGTTGGCCCCTGGAGTGGGTTGCCGAGGATCTGCTCTGGCACAGCCTCCATTTCTTTCAGCTGCTGTCCAGATTTACAACTTTTCTAACTTTAATTTAATTGACTGTAATTTTTTGCCATTAGAAGTTTGTGCATATTTTCTAGACAGTTTGATATGTGGCTATTCTTTTTTCTCAAAATTGATTATCCAGTGTGATTTCAATATTCACAATGATTGTGCAAATGTGTCCTCTAGTGATCTTTTCTTATTGTTTGCTGATTCATAATCTATTTCACAATGGATTTCTGTTCCTACTAATTACAGGACATTGTTTGGGTCAGGTTTAACTCACAGTTATTCATTATGTGACCTGTTAACTAGGGAAGCTCACACTTTCTGATCATAATTTAATCTCATTTGAATTAATGATGCCAAGACACTCTCTGCCTTGTCAATAGTCTAAGTACATGATTTCAAGGCCCTCGAGTACTGTAAATGTTGAATGTCAAATACTGCAGGCTCATTCCTTATGTTTGGTTAATGATTCCTTGGATGATATAGCTATTTGTCTCAATAGTACTGTAATACAAATTCTGGATGACCTTGTCCAAGTCTCCAGTGATTATGTTCTAGCAATCCCTACCCATCCATTTTTTATCAGCATTAGGACTCCAGAAACATAAGCTTCATAAACTGGAGAGAACCTGGTGAGGAAATAATAATTTGACGTTTGGTCTTACTATAATGATGCAGTGAAATTGTATATATACAGTCTGGCCACTGCAAACTATATATTTTGTACAACAAATAAAGAAGTCCACTAGCAAGACAAAAAGTTGTTTTCTATATTTGATGCACTTTTGTTCCCAGCTACTTAAATCAGTTCCACTGTTTCAATCTTTGCTAAAGGTATGGCAGAATTTTATATTAATAAACTAGATTCAATCTGTGCAAATTTCTCATGTATAGGTGACCCAGTGAAGTTTAACTTCCTATGGCCTTCTTCATTGCTATGTCTGGCGACCATTTCAACATTCGCAGACATGCCCATAGTGCTCCCTCTGTTGTGCTTCACAGTTCAAATATACTGTAGAAGCTTTGAACCCAGTTGTTCATCTGATGAAAGCCTCCCCACATACTGGCTCTGTACTTTTCTTTTATTAAGCTTATTATCAGTCCTATCATCAAAAGGACTAATGCTGACTATACTGTCTGCTCAAACATTCATGTTACATCACATTTCTTTCATCTCCAAACTCCTGGGACATGGTGTGCACAATCAAATTCTGAGGTTTCTTATGCAGAATAATTTGCAGATGTTCTTCAGTCTGGATTAAAAGCTGGTCATTCTATAAAATCTGCACTGAATAATATAATGAATGATCTCTGTGTCACAAAACCTGAGTCCGATGTCTGTTTTGATCTTACTAGATCTTTCTGCTGCCTTTGGTACAGTGGACCATAAACTTCTTCTTTTCAGACCTTTAAATACTATAAGTTTCAAGGTGCAATTCTGTCCTGAGTAGTTTCCTTCTTTATCTGAATGCACTTTTCAGTGGGATGGAAAGTGCTCTTGAACCTTTCTAGAACTCATGCACATTATGTTGGTCTCCATCAGAGCATAGTTTCTGGTCCTCTTATTTTTCTATTTACATCCATCCCCTGAATTCTTTAAACATTTGTTTGGTTTATATGCTGACAACACCCAACTACATTTTTGCTTTTCACCTTTTCTTAAGGAAATAGTTGAACAGATCTCCTCCTGTAT
Source organism: Neoceratodus forsteri (assembly GCA_016271365.2). Taxonomy (NCBI): domain Eukaryota; kingdom Metazoa; phylum Chordata; order Ceratodontiformes; family Ceratodontidae; genus Neoceratodus; species Neoceratodus forsteri. Next base: position 478,614,105 of record CM028131.1, read on the forward strand.
TTCTGAAGTCAGCAATAGGTTGTATGCAAATTGTTTGAAAATTGTAGCAGATAAAAACTGAAGTAATGTTTTTTGGGAATGAGTTTCAGTTATTGAGCAGTGATAAACCGTATTTAAGGATCAGGATCAGTACACTACCTCTGCAAAGTCTATGTGGAATTTCAAAGTCATTTGTGACCCATGCATTGTAAACATTGGACTGATTAAGTGATAAATGTCTCTCCGTTATTCCATCAACAAGTTTTCAACTGTCTACTTGTGAATTTTAGGTCGCTGCTCTTTATTTGAAAGTGAGCATGAAGCCAATTCAGGTGTTATTGTTTTTCATGTTGAGTAGGTTCCCAACTGTGCTTCACCTTGCAGTCTAATGGTTGGGCTTAATTCACATCTTAGCTAAAATCTTATAACTAAGCGAGCCACTATTAAAATCATAAAGAAAAGAAGACTTGAGTAAGAAAACACATTTGAGAGGATTACCAGTTTAAGGAATACACTGGCTTCTGTTTGATTATTGATATATTCTATGCACCAGTAGAACTGCCAGATGAAAGGAATTGTACAAGAAATGTAACTAAACCTTCCTGAATAAGCAAGAATTGAGTTTGCTGTAACTGGACAAATTTACTGATTTGGGGACTGTGGCTGTCTTCATTAGAAAGCTTCCCACTAACCACTTGGGAACGGTTTGGTGATTGCACATTATTTTTATATTTATTTATTTTCTTAATGCTTTTTCTTACCCCACCTGGTGCAAACTAGTTCCTCTGGGCCTGAACTCCCAGGCCCATCTGCCAGCAACCCAGGTGCTCACCATCTATCCCAGGTGTGTTCTTCACAACTCCCCATGCCATGGGTTGGTGGACCTCCTCAACCTGCCAATGAAATGGTTCTTGTGTCACCTGGGAGATTGTCCTGCTAGCTGTGCGGGGCCTGTGAGGGTCAAGCCCCTCATTCTGCACTGCCTAGGTATTTTCCCTTTTACAGTCTCTGGGCCACTGATAGGAGGCATCACAAGCTCATACATGCCTGTATGCAGAGTGTAACGCTGTTAAACTTCATATCCCCTGCTGTTGTGCTGCACCATGCACACTGCCACCCATGGTCACGTAGGTGGCAGTTTAGCTCTGCATGATTTTAACTTTTTCTAAAATATGTGTAAAACTTCACAGTGTGCATACATTAATCTTACATAATCCTTTACATGCTTGCTAATCGTTAACAAGTTTGCTAATGATATTCGCTGACGGGTAGCCCAGATGATGATAACACGATATATTGGTAGCCAGGAAATAATGGAGCTATGATGAAGGGTAAAATGTCTGCCATCAGCTACTGCCTTCTGGAAGGCTTCTGCTTTTCTTTGTGTTTGAAATGTTCTAAAACCCAAGCAGTTGCAAAGTAAGTTGTTGAAAGCTGCATTTAAATGTTTTATATTATTTTAAAATACTGCTCGTAAAATGTGCTTGTTGTTAAATGAACCCAAACTGTTAGAAAACAGTGGTGCAGGCAAGATATAATGCAGTACCTGCAGTATTACAGTAAAATACTGCAGCATGCTGCAGAGAACAGTGTAATTAAATGGTAATTAAGCCGTTTTGTCCTATAAACATATGAAGAAGCCAACAGAAGAAGGCCATTTGGTTTCTCTAGTTTGCTTGTATTGCAGAGTCCACAGCTTGAACTACTGTCCCTGCCCTCCCATTCTCCCATTCTCCCTACCCATGATCCTAACCTTCACCCTATGCCTATCCCAGCCTCTCTTGAAGTTGCTCACTGTTTTCAGTGAGACCACATCGTCTGGCAGTGCATTGCAAGTGTCCATCACCTTCTTCATGAAGAAGTGTTTTTTGACCTCCCTCCTAAACCTTCCCCCTCCAGCTTAATGCTGTGCCTCTTCATGTTATGGATGCCACACAGCTTAAAGAGACCTTCCTTATCTACCTTAGTTATCCCTTTCAAGTGCTTGAAGGTCCCAATCATGTCCACTCTCTCTTTCTCCTGTCCTCCAGGGAGTGCATGTTCAGTGCCCTCAACCTCTTATCATATGCCTTATCCTGATGACCTACTATCATCTTTGTAGCCCTCCTATGGACATTCCCTAGCAGGTTAAGGTACTTTTTGAGGTGTCGGCACCAGTAATGAACTCCATACTCTAGATGTGGCCTCATCAGTGACTCTGTACAGGGCATTATAATATCTCTATCCTACCAATGATCCCCTAGCTATGCATCCCATCATCTTGTTTGCCCTTCTGCTGCTTTCTTGTACTGTGTGGAATGCTTTAGGTCACTAGTGTCATCACTCCCAGGTCCTTCTCCTCCTCCTCTGATGCAGATACTTGGACTCCACCCAGTTAGTACTCTGTCCTGGGATTCTTGGCTCTAGTGTGCAAAACATTGCATTTCTTGGCATTGAAGCCAAGCTACCAGATCATGGACCACCTCCCTGGCTTTTCCAGAATATCCTGTAGGTCCAGTATTCATCTGTGTCCACTCTCCCGCAGAGCTTAATGTCATCCATGAATAGGGACATTTTGCCCTTAATGCCATCCCCAATGTCATTGATGAAGACATTGAACAACACCAGCCACAACACTGAGCCCTGTAGGATCCCACTAGTGACCTCTCTGGTGCTCTCTCCCCCACTACCACCCTCTGGGTTCTGTCCCTCAGTCAATTTTCCACCCATCTGAGCATCTTATCCCTGATCCTGAGATCCACCAACTTCCTGATCAACCTTTTGTGGAGCACAGAGTCAAAGACCATGCTGAAACCCAGATAGAGGATGTCTACCGCTTGGCCCCTGTCTATTGTCTTAGTGACCCAGTGAAAGAAATCAATCAGATTTGTTTGACATGATCTCTCCCCCATGAACCCATGCTGCCTCACATCCTGGAAACCATGCTCCTCTAGATATTCTACCAACTTTTCCTTAAGTATGGTCTCCATGAGCTTGCACATGATTGAGGTAGACTGACTGGTCTATAATTCCCCTGGGTCATCCTTGGGACTGCTTTTGTGGAGGAGCACCACATGTGCTGTTCTCTAGTCCTGTGGTGCCATGCCTGACTCCAGTGAACTAATAAATAGGCCTGCCTGTGGCCCTGCCAGCTCCTCAGACAGTTCCCTTAGTACCCTTGGATGTACTCTGTCTGGGTCTAGTGATTTGTCCACCTTCAATGTTAGCAGCTCTTCCCTCTCTGTGTCCTCCTCTGTCACTACATCTGTGTTCCGTCCCCCCCCACTCCTTAGCTCCCTCCTGAAGGCACTGGTACATATCCTTCCTGGTGAAGATGGAACAGAAGTATTCGTTTCATATCTCTGCTTTTGACCCATTATCCTCCACCCACTTCTCTCCTTTCTTAATCATAGCAATTCCATCCTTCTTGTCCCTTTTCTTACTTATGTAGCGAAAGTCCTCCTCCCCTTAATTCCTTCAGCTATCTGCAGCTCCTTCTGTACCTTAGCTCATGGGACTTTCCTTCCTGCCTCACTAGCCAACCTTAGGTAATTTTCCCTATCCACCTCTCTCTTGGTCTTCCTGAATTTTCTATAGGTTAATCTCTTTTCCCTTACTGCCTGGGGGACCCCAGAACTGAACCAGCTGAGTGTTTTGGCCTTGTATTCTTCCCCCAGAGCCTGACACACCTCTGTGGCACCAGTGTTCTTTCTTAATGAAGAACCACCTTGGTCCACCCCATATCTGCTCTGATGCCTGCTAGGTGGCTCTTAGCTCTTGCCCATCTTCTGGAAGTCTGCCTCCTAAAATCTAACATTTTGGTCCTAGTCAGGATGCTTTCCCTGCCTGTATCCAACTGGAACCACACTGTGCAATGGTGACTCAAACACAGGGGCTCACTGATGATTATTTCCTGTACATGCTCCCATTTGTGAGCCACAACTCAAGAATTGCCTCTGATCTTGTTAGTTCTGTGATGCCCTGAGTTAGGAACCCACTTTGCAGTCCTTCCAAGGTCATCTGACTCCTAGCACATGTTGTGGATGGTACTCTCCAGTCTACCTTGGCCGGGTTGAAGTCTCCCACAGTTACCACCTCTCCTTTCCCTGCAGCTTCCAATGTTTGCAAACACAATTCCCTGTTCCTCCCCCCTCATCCTGGTTTGGTGGTCAGTAAACCACCCCTAACCTCACCCTTCTCCCTCTACTGGACCGTAACTGCACCCATAATGCCTCCACTTTCCCTTTCTACAACTCCTCCTTTGTGCAAGTTATTCATAGAAACATAGAAACATAGAAGATGATGGTAGATAAGGACCACAAGGCCCATCCAGTCTGCCCATTTCTTTTTCTACCTTATAAATGTGCCATCGGCCTTTGCTCTGTCAGTGGTCTATCTATTCATACTCATTTTTATTGCTCCCTTATGCCTATCCCATGCCTGTTTGAAGCCCTGCACTGTATTCATAGCCACCACTTCTTGAGGTAGGCCATTCCATGCATCCACCACCCTTTCTGTGAAAAAGAATTTCCTCACATTCCCCTTAATCGGCTCCCTCTAATCTCAAGCTGTGTCCTCTTGTCCTGCTATTTTCTTATATTTAAACATGCTAGACTCTTTCACCTTGCTAATGCCCTTAAGGTGTTTGAATGCCTTGATCATATCACCTCTCTCCCTCCTTTGCTCAAGGGTATACATGTTGAGCTCTGTTAATCTGTCCTCATATGTCTTCTGATGCAGTGCCTGCACCATTTTGGTTGCCCTTCTCTGGACTGCCCCAGTTTGGTTAATGTCTTTGTGAAGGTGTGGCCTCCAATACTGCACGCAGTACTCCAGATGGGGCCTAACCAGTGTCTTGTAAAGAGGGATTATTACCTCCCTCTTATGACTTGTGATACCCCTACTAATACACCCTAACACCCCCTAGCCTTACCTACTGCTTTAGAGGTCTGCTTGATGATTTCAGGTCATCAGTGATGATGATGCCCAAGTCTCTTTCTTCCTTGTGACTGCCAGCAACTCCTCCCAGCCTATAAGTGGCTTCAGGGTTTCTCTTCCCTATGCATGATCTTGCACTTCTTTGCATTAAATCCCAGTTGCCACTCTTCTGACCATTTTGCTAGTTTATCCAGATCTCTTCTCATTCTGCCCACCCCATCTGGATCATCTACTCTGTTGCAGATCTTGGTGTCATCTGCAAACAGACAAGCCTTACCCTCTAATCCATCTGCAAGGTCACTAATGAAGATGTTGAATAGGACTGGCCCCAGGACTGATCCCTGAGGTACCCTACGGTGACTTGCATCTCTTCTGACTGTATACCATTTACCACCACTCTGTTTTTCTGCCTCACAACCAGTTTGCCACCCAGTTGACCAACTTCTGACCCACCCCGAGCCTACCCAGCTTATTTATCAATCTTCTATGTGGAACAGTGTCAAAAGCTTTGCTGAAGTCAAGGTGGCGACATCAACTGCTCCCTTGGTCCACCACTCTGGTTACCCAGTCAAAGAAATCTATGAGATTAGTTTGACAGGACCTTCCTTTTGTAAACCCATGCTGTCTTGAATCCTGTGCCCCTATGGATTCCAGGTGTTGCACTATCCTTTCCTTAAGGAGTGCCTCCATAATCTTGCCCATTACTGAGGTAAGACTGACTGGTCTGTAGTTCCCTGCCTCCTCCCTGCTACCACTCTTGTGGAGCGGGATCACATGAGTCCTTCTCCATTCTTCTGGGACCTCTCCTGTGCTCAGAGACTCACTAAACAGTTCTGCTAATGGGTCTGCTAGTTCCACCTTTAGCTCCTTAAGTACCCTGGGATGTATGCCATCAGGTCCCATTGCCTTATCCACCCTGAGCTTAGCAAGCTGTTGTAGGACCCTTTCTTTTGTGAAGGGAGTAGTGCTCACCTCCCTCCCCCCGTGTCCATGGTGCTGAGCTGTGGGCCCTGCCCTACCTTCTTTTCAGTAAATACTGAACAAATGTATCTATTTAGGATAGATGCTTTTACATGGTCCTCCTCCTCACATGCTCCCTTTTCTCCATTAAGCTTAGCAATACCCCCTCTGGACTTTCTCCTTTCTCTAATGTATCTATAGAAAGTCTTGTCACCTTCTTTTACTGTTAGTGCTAGTGTTTCCTCAGTTTGGGACTTTGCCTGCCTTACTGCCTTCCTGCTTCCCTTAGGGCAGTTTGGTATGCTCCTATCTTCATCCCGCTGTGTTCCCTTATATTTCCTGAAGGCCAGCCTTTTGGCTCTGACCTTTTCTGCTACTATATTTGAGAACCAAAGTGGTTTCCTTCTTCTTGCACTTCCTTTTCTGTCTAACACAATGGGATGTTGCTTCAAGTATTGCATCCTTAATGATTGCCCACTTTGCTTGTACCCCTCACCTGTGTTTTTTTGCCAGGGCTAGCTTAACTCTGTTGGCCATCTTATCAAAGTCAGCCCTCTGAAGTCCCATATTTTTGCCTGGAATGGGATGATTTAGATGTAGTAGCCAAACTGAACCATACCATGTGATGGTCACTGGCCTCAGGTGACCTTCTGCCTGGAGATCTGTGATCCTTCCCTGTTAGTCAGTACTAGATCTAGGATATCCCTGTCTCTTGTGGGTTGTTGTACCGGTTGTTTGAGGCCTCCCCTGCAGGGAATCCACTATGTGTCTAGTTCTGGCAGATGTTCCTGCTGGTATTGACCAATCTGTATCCGCATGTTGAAGTCTCCCATTATCAGAACCTCCCTTTAGCTGTCATGTTTTGTATATCTTCTAACAGTAATGTATCTATGTCCTCCCCTGGTCTGGGGCCTGTAGACAACCCCAGTTCTTATGGCTGTCCCATTTCCTGTTTCCAGGGCGACCCACAGTTCTTCTGGCTCCTTATGTGTATTCTGAATTTCTGTAGCTTGATATTTTCATTGACATACAGAGCCACCTCTCCCCTTTTGCACCCTGTCTCTTCTGAACAATACATAGCCAGGTACTGAAGTCTCCCAAGTGTGGTTACTGGTAAACCACGTCTCACTAATTGCTACTATGTCCAGTTTAGCCTCTGACATTGCCTGCAGGTCTGGGATCTTATTTCCCAGGCTGTGAGCATTTGTGTACATGATTTTCCATTGGCCAGATTTCGGTGTGTTAGTTGTTGGGTGAGGTTTGGCATTACCCCTGTGCATTGTATGGGGAGACAAACCTTTTTTCTTACCTGGTGATGCAAATGAACTGCAAACATGCTGAATCCCTGTTTGACCACTAGCTGAGGGAGGAGGGGTGTTCTTCCCATTCGATGTATGGGGTGCTGCACCCTATTCCTTCCTTGATGTAAACTGCCACCCATTCCCGACTACTCTGTCCCTCCTGTATAGTTTATATCAAGGGATTGCAAGGTCCTAGTCATGGTGTGGTGTTGTCCAAGTCTTGGTTACTGTCATTATACCCACCCTCCTGTCTGCTAACAGTGCCTGCAGGTCATCCATCTTGTTTCTAAGACTCAGCACATTCAGAGACACACCACCCTTCACCTAGAATCTGACATTCCTTCCCTTCCCTCTATTCTTCTTTTCACATTTCTCCCCTCTGTACCCTTTTTACATGTTCTCACCCCCTCCAGCCTTTGCTGCTTACTCACCCCTTCCACCATCTCCATCCAGGCCTCGGGGGTGTTGACTGACCTCCTCCTCCTCTTGGAGTCTTTGGGCCTGCACACCCACTGCCCCACCCCTAAGTAGTTTAAATTAAGTGTAGTGGTTATGTATTCCCCAAGTTTGTCCCTGAGTACCCTCAAATCCTTCCTACCGAAGTGTAGCCTGTCTGGCGAAAAAAATGCTTTGTTTGAACAGGTCTCCTCCTAGTCTCCAATACAGAAAAACATCTCCTTCCTGCACCATTTCCTCGGCCAGTCATTAAAATCCTCTATTCTTCTTTTCCTGGCTGTGCTGGCCCTTGGTACTGGTATCACATCTGAGAAGGCCAATAAACTTGCTTCCTCCCTACAGATCTTCTCTAACTCCCTGAACCTACTTTGAACTACCTCAGTCTCCTCCCCAGCTAGGTCATTGTTTCCCATGTGCAAAACTAAATTAGGTTTTCCCCCAAGCTCTCTTACTATTTCCCTTATTCTTGGGCCCACCTTCCCCGCTTTTATCTCAGGCATACAAATCACTCTGCTGATTGCATTTGGGTCCCCTTTCCTTCCCCAGTGAATATACCTAATTATGGAGTCTGCTATGACTGCCACCCTCCATCCCCTACACCTGTGCTACCTGTCATTCCTTTCTTACCTTCATAATAGCTGCTCCCCGCCTAACTGCTCCCCTTATACCCCATTAAACTTATCTCTGCATCCACTATTTATCCCCCTAACTGTTTCTCCATCTCCCACTCTGCCCCTCCCCTTCTGACTACTGTATCTGCTTCCACTTTTCCTTCCCCTCTTCCTTTCCTTTTCTCTCCCTACCCTGCATTCTTCACTCTGTGTTGTCTACCTCCTCTTCCCTGTCCACCCTGACTAGTTCCTTCTCCCCTTCCCTGTACTCCTTTTCTCAGCCCTGGCTCAACCTGACCTCCTACCTCATCTCCTGCTGCCCCGTTCCTCCTTTCAGACAGTGGTGCACATCTGTTCAATAAAGGCACCCTTTCAGAAGTTTCCACCCCTGATGCTACCCTCACATCCCACCCCTTCCACTTACCACTTGCCATTCCTCCACCATGGGCTCCCTCGTCCTCTGCGGAAGAGATACTCCTGTATACTGGGTGGTCCTCCCCGCTCCCATCCCCTGCCTGATGCCCTCGCTCCCCTGGGCACCACCTTTCTGCCTTTCCCTCCACTGTCCTGCTCCTCTGACTTCCCATACTATACTCCCGAGTTTACATCTGAGCAGCCTTATTTCAGCCCTTAGCTGTTCCAGGCTTTTACATACTGGACAACCCCCTTTACTCCCCATCACCCCGGAAAGACTGTTGCCCCACAACTATTGTAGTTTACCACTCTCATTCCACTATCCTGCTTCCCATTCATGTACCTATTCCTCCACATCCTCCCAGCCAAGCTTCTCCTAGCCTCCAGTTATAAAGTTCAAAAATATATAAATTTTTGTTTCACTTTTACCATCCAAATGTAACAGCAAATCTCAGTATTGTAGAACTCAGTGGGCTGCTGCTTCAGCAGCCAGATATTCAAAGCATTGTGCCCAGCTCAAATCCTTAGCACTGGAATAGTGCCGATTTTGCACTGGACAGCAATATTTGTAAGCCCTTTTAGCATCAGCGCTGTGTGACAGCACCTATGCTAAAAGTTAATGTATGCAAGGGAGGGAGTAAGGTGAGTGGCCATGAATGCTGGTGCACCACCATATTTGAAAGAGTAGCACCGCGCTACAGGTCTTACCACCACCTGTAGTGTGGTGCTAATTAATGACAGCAAAAAGCATGCTGTAACGCCACAGTGTTACTCAAAGTAAGTCAAAGTGTAACTTCAAATTACTTCCAGGAATATCTCTGGTAGTCTAGTGGTTCCCCCCCATCATGATCTATGACCTCCGTATTGTCCACAGATATACAGTTTTCCCTGGTAGTCTAGTGGTCCCCAGCTCCCATCACGATCCCCAAAACCAGTATTGTCCAAAAATACACATTTTTCTTTAGTAGTCTAGTGGTCCCCCTACCCCCTCATCATGATCCCCGATCCCCATATTGGCCAAGAATACACATTTTTCCCTGGTAGTCTAGTGGTCCCTCCACCCCCCATCACGATCCCTGACCCCGTATTGTCCAAAAACACACATCTTTCCCTAGTAGTCTAGTGGTTACCCCACCCCCGTCTGATCCTCGACACCAGTATCATCCAAAAATAAGCATTTATCCCTGGTAGTCCAGTGGCTTTCATCTCTCACCTGGCAGTGCTGACCTTCGATCTCTCAACCATCCCAAATGGAGCTGGTGACTGGCTCAATCCACCACTCACCTCCACGGCCAGCCACTGACTGAGTGCTGAAATGAGCACATACCTAGTGAGTAATGAATGAGTTTCATTCATTACTCACTAAGTATGCACTCATTCAGCATTCAGTTGGCAGCTGGTTTAGGAGGTGAGTTTGGGGTTGAGTCAGTTGCTGGCTCCAATCAGGGATGGTTGGGGAGGGGGCTGACACTGCCAGGTGGGGGCCACTGGACTAGAGGGGTTAAATGTTTATTTTGGATGATACTGAGTCGAGAATCGTGATGGGGACTACTAGACTACCAGGAAAAACGGATTTTTGACAATATGGGGGTCATGGACCATGATGGGGGGTGGAGGGACCACTGTGTATTTCTGGATAACACGGGAGTCAGGGATCGTGATGGGGACCACTAGACTACCAGGGAAAATGTGGATTTTTGGACAATATGGGGGTCATGGATCATGATGGGGGGTGGAGGGACCACTGTGTATTTCTGGATAACACGGGAGTCAGGGATCATGATGGGGGACCACTAGACTACCAGGGAAAAACATGGATTTTTGGACAGTATAGGGCTTGTGGCTCATAATGAGGGAGTGGGGGGACTAGCAGGGAAAAATGTGTATTTTTGGACAATATGAGGGTAGGGGATCATGATAAGGGGACGGAGGACCACTAGACTACCAGGGAAATTGTTTATTTTTGAACAATACGGGGATCATGATGGGGTTGGGGGGACCACTAGACTACCAGAGAAATTGTTTATTTTTGAACAATACGAGGATCGGGGATCATGATGGGGGTGGGGGGACCACTAGACTACCAGAGTAAGTATTATCATTCTTCTTCTTCTGTGGGCATCTCAGGTGTGAGGCTGTGTCCCACCATCTGAGGCATACCTCTGAACTGTCCCTGGATTCACGGGATTTCTCTGTGTTCACCTCAGAATTTCACACTGTCCCTCGTGTACTATGTGGTTTTGTGACTGAACACTGGGGATTGTACACTCCAAATACTGTCACACATTAATGTTACAGGCATGTTGTTCCTTGGACACTGCATCTTACACTATTCCCCTCATTCTGTCAGCTGTCTCAGTGGATACTACCGATGCATAGGATGTGTCCCTGAGTTTGGCTTGTAGTCCCTGGTTTTTTTCACCTTGTCCCTGATTTCTGAGGCAAGGGGTTGAGAGGTATGTTCTTGGGAGCAGTGTCCCTCATTGTCCCTCAGTCAGCATGTCTGAGTCCCTCATTGCAGTGCTGCATGGCCAAGTGATATGTATTGAATGTGCATGCAAACAACTATTTCCTGCAGCATCTAGCCTGTAGTTCCATTCTAACCAACAGGGAGTTGCTGTAAGCACATCCTGGCCTGCAGCTTCCAGCCTGTACTTCATTTCCAATCAACAGGGGGTTGCTGTGAGCTTCTTGTAATAGCAACAGGCAAAGTACATGGAAGTGCATGCAAAGCAGGCCATAATGAGCTGCAAATGTGATTGTTTGCCCACAGATTGCCAGAGTAGGCTCATTTGCATAGGATCTTTTAATATAGCAGACTTTTGCCCTGGGCTGTCCTGTTTGCACTGGGCTAATGTGTTAGCACTGTGCAATCAGGTTAGCCCTGGACTAACCTGGGAGGCAGTATGGCGCAGTGGTTTAAGGCTCTGAACTGCAAATCTGGAGACCTGGGTTTGAATCCCACAGCCTCCACTTGTATACTGTGTGACCCTGAGCAAGTCACTTAACTTCCTCGTGCTTCCAGATTGCACCTGCAAACAAGCTTTCAGCTTAGTGTGTCTCACCTGGATAAATAATTGGAAAAAAAAAGAAAAGAAAACCTCTCAAAAGCATACCACAGTTCTGCAGTGTGTGTGGCCTGCATTGTTGTTTGCACTTGTGCACCACTTAATTGCTATCACGCACATTGTCCACCAACTTCAACTCTGCCTTACTCCACCTCTATGTCCATTGAGCTGCTGTTGCATTTTGCGCTTCCCTGTCACTATATTCAGAGCGGTCTTATTTCCCTGGCTATTTTAGCACTGCACTCCCAGCCCTGTTTGCACTGCTTCCTTTGCATGCTATATTCAGCAGGTTAAGCCCCGGTGCTATTCCTTTGAATATAGCTTGCTACTGGTTCAGGGCTAATTTAGCATGCCGGGCACAACTAATTCAGCCCCATGGCTAAGTTTTGAATATCTGGCCCCAGATGTTCTATCAGAACTAGAACACTATGCCAAGAAAGTGGGTTCTTAGCAACAGACTGATTCTAGTTTAAAACTATTTTCAATAACTGGCTTTTTATATTTTGTGGCATGTAATTTATTGCAAGTTACTGCATTGCATCCCAGCTGGCTATATGTATACAACATATGTATAAGAATAAATGCAAGAACAAAAGTTATATCTTTGGCTACCATGAAAGATGTAATTATCTTTCTTTGTAGCTATATATCAATCTTGTATCTTTGACTATTCCTATACATCATAGATACAAGACCGACTCCTTGAGCTCAAAAGAGAAAGTGCTCTAGAGAACCTCATGGCTCTGATTGCTGCCACGTGGCCCTGAGAGTGGCACTTTGTAAAAAATACACTCAGTCTACCCCTCCATTTACCAGTTGATCTTCTCCCTGCCCATGATTGTCTTTTTTATTTAAAAAGAAATCCTCACACTTTAAAAGATGCTAAGCTCAGTTGAGCTGCAGAAACTGCAGCCACTCCAAAATTTCAAAAGTGAAGGTATTCTTTGATCAGTAGAATGCGCCTAGAGCTACCTTTTTCAATTTCATGTGCCTTTCATTTTTTAGCTGCTTTATTTTTGTTTTAATTTACTAATCATGACCCACTGCTGTTTCTAACCAGCTGAGTGTTGAGCATTGTGATCCCCCTCCAGTGTCACTGAAACATGCCCACTCTTCCGAACATGTGCAGACTTGCAACCCTAACTCTGAGCACAGCTTTACACTGTGTGATTAAGCCAAGCAGACCAGCAGTGAAAATAAGTACCTGAGAAAAGACTGTCGTTGCACCAGAAGAATACAGGAAGAAGGCCGTTTAACTAAGTAAAGTTACACAACATACTGAAACAGAGAAAGGGAGACACTGTTTCAACTAGCTGATGAGGCACAACTGAAGCGACGTGTTATTCACATATCAGGCATTAACACTTTTTGCACTCTTCACACAGTACTACTGTAAGACCAAAGAGACAACCACAACTACAGTGTTGTACTACTCTGGAGCTATAATAGCTACTGTGAACTTAAAAAAACACTTCACAAATAATATGTACCTAGCAAAAAATCAGTGCAAAAGCAAAGGAGTTTTCAGGTTCTTTTCTGGCACTTTATAAATATAGTATTATGCTGGTGCGGTAGCACCACTATAGATAGGGTTGCATAGGCTGTTTACTGTTAAACCCCTAACTTTACAATTTAATAGCTTCACCCATTCAACAGATTTGCACAAAATTTTGCATGCCTGGTGTGGAGGGCAAAGTTTCTATATGTGCCAAATTTTGTTCTGGTCGGCGTGCAGATTCTGAGATCCATATAGTGAAAAATGTGAAGAAATCGGGGGGATAGGCCAATTTTTTGTCATCGCCTAGCGCCCAGGTGGTTTGGAATTTTGTTCTGAAATTTTCAGGTTAGAAAGGACTTGCCCAAGAATGGTGCATTTCATTGGTTTGGTAAAACAATATTAATCCATTCCAGAGTTACAAGGATTTGAAATTTTGGTTCTAAGCATGCTCAGCGCAGTCTTTTGGATAGCTGTTGCATATGAACAAAAATTAGGCCATATGAAAGAGGATTCTCTTTTATGGGGGGGTGGGGGTAATCCTGTTTTGTAACAAAAAAAGTCTTCTTTCATATGGCAACCATCTTGTTTCCATTTTTTTCAAAAAGCATTTTTTTGAAAACCCATAAAAAGCCATATCCTACAGAGACACCAACACATGTACCTTGCTAAATGGTACCCCCATCAGCTGGATTCAGCAGTTAGTTTTTGGAAAAAGTACCAATAAATCTGTTTTTAAAACATTTTAAAAATCTTCTTTTGTCACATGATTTTTTTTTTATATGGCCTCATGAAAGAGGAATAGGGCCATATGAAAGAAGATTAGGTTCATATGAATGAAGAATTTGGACTTTGTGTTTTTTTTTATATTCTTCTTTTATATATTCCAATCTTCTTTCATGAGACTGACGCAATCTCAGGGAAGAGGTTTGGTTCATACAAAAGAAGAATTTGGACTTAATTTTTTTCACAGTATTCTTTCATACGAACAAATCCTCTTTCGTGAGAATGTCACAATCTCAAAAAAAAAAGATTTGTTCATATGAGAGAGGAATTTGGATTAGTTTTCTTTACACATTTGAACTTTAACAGTCCACATCTTCATAAATATTTGGAGCTAAGGGACAACTTATATATCAAAAGAAAGGTTATAATGAGTACTACAGTATTAACACATACAACTCTCCAAAAAATTCAGGGACCGTATAAAAAGCAATCATTAAAAAATGAAAATTGCCATACAAAAACATTGCAACTTTAAGAAACTGTAACTTCCTCAGTCTTTGGCATTATGGAACAATCTATACATCAACATAGAAACATAGAATTTGACAGCAGATAAGAACTGCTTGGCCCACCCAGTCTGCCCATTTTCCCTATCTACTGTAACACTGTAGACTCTACTTGATCTCCGGCTTAGCCCACCCTTCCTTAATGACTAGGTTCCCTTATGTTTATCCCATGTGTTCTTGAATCCCAGTACAGTTTTTGCCCGCACCACCTCCACCAGAAGGCTTTTTCAGGCATCCACCACTCTTTTTGTGAAGAAGTACTTCCTTAGGTATCCCCAGAGTCAACCCCCCTCCAGCTTCATAGTATGTTCTCTTGTTCTTCAGCATCTTTTTTTTCTGAAAAATACTTCCCTCTTGTCTTCTACCTTAATTATACCTGTGAGGTATTTGAAAGTCTTGATCATATCTCCCCTTTCCCTCCTTTCCTCCTGGCTGTACATATTGTGGTCCTTTTGTCTCTCCTCACAGGGTCTCTGGTGCAGACTCTGCACCATTTCAGTTGCCCTCCTCTGGACCACCTCTACTCTGTGTTCTTCTGGAGATGTGGTCTTCAGAACTGGACACAGTACTCTAGGTGAGGTCTCACCAATGGTTTATACAGCAGTATCACCACTTCCCTCTTTCTGCTGGTGATACCCCTCACTATATGAACATATGAAAATGCTAGCAGATACAGGCCATACAGTCTTTTGAGTCTGCTAGAGTGTGCAGCTCCCAGTATATTCTACTGCAACTGCCCCCCCCCAACCCTTTTCCGTCTATCTGATTTTTGGTCCAAGTCCACCAACTCTCCCCTCTCCATCTTCCCCTTAGTTATTACCTTACCTTTGACCTTGTCCCACCCTCTTTTAAAATCTCTTAAAACTTTCCACAGTTTTTAGTGGTATCACCTCCTCTGGCAGCTTGTTCCACTTCACTACCACCCTTTCTGTGAAATAGTGCCTCCTCATTTCCCTCTTGAGTCTTCCCCCCACCAATTTCAGACTTTGTTCCCTCATGTTCCTCCCCACTTAGTCTGAAAATGCCCTCAGTATTGACCCTATGCATGCCCTTCAAGTACTTGAAGGTTTCAATCATATCCCCTCTCTTCCTTCTATCCTCCAGGGAATACATGTTAAGCTCCCTTAGTCTTTCCTTATATGGTTTGCCCCCAGTCCAAGGATCAACTTTGTCACCCTAAGCTAAGCCTGATTCAGTAGTTTGATGTTCTTCTTCAAATAGGGGCACCAGAACTGCATGCAGTACTCCAAGTGCGGTCTCACCAATGACCTGTACAGTGGCAGGATAACTTCCTCTCTCCTAGAGGTGATTCCTCTGGCAATGCACCCAAACATCTTATTAGCTTTGACTGTTGCCTTCCTGCACTGTGCAGAATGATTCATGTCCCCTGTGACTAGTACCCCCAGATCCTTCTCCTCCTCTGAAGTGGATAACTGCACACCCCCTAGCCAGTAGCTATTCCCAGGGTTTCTGGCTCCAAAGTGCATGACCTTGCACTTCTTAGCATTGAACCTCATCTGCCATGTGTCTGACCAGTTCTCAAGCATTGCCAGATCCTCTTGGAGTTCTTGCCTCCATTCTACACTATCTATCTCCACACAGATCTTTGTGTCATCTGCAAAAAGGCTGATTTTACTCTTAATCTCATCTGATTTCTCACCACTGAAGATGTTAAATAACACTGGTCCTAGTACAGAGCCTTGTGGGACATCGCTGGTTACAGCTGTGGAAGTTGAGGGTTTTTTCTCCTATGCTTACCTTCTGCTGCCTGTCCTGCAGCTAGCTCCTAACTCATCCTACCAGTTTTTCCTCAGCTCCCAGGTTCCTCAGTTACTAATCAACCTTACATGTGGCACTGAGCTGAAGGCATTGCTGAAGTCCAGATCTGCTGCATGGCCCTTATCAAGTGCCATTGTCACCCAATCAAAATAGTCAACCAGGTTGGTCTGGCAGGATCTACCTGAGACAAGCCCATGTTGCCTTTTGTCCTGGAGACCATTCATCTCCAGAAAGATCACCAGGCTCTCTTTAAAAAATGGTCTTCATTAACATCCCCAGAATGGAGGCAAGGCTGACTGGTCTGTAATTACCTGGTTTCTCCCAGGGCCCACTCTTATGGAGTGGCACTATATGCACCATCCTCCAGTCCTGGTACATACACCTAGTCCCCAGAGAGGTGCTGAACAGGTCTGCCAGTGGTCCCACCAGGACCGCTACCATCTCCCTCATGACCCTTGGATGCACACCATCCAGCCCTGGTGCCTTATCCATCCAAAGAGACATAAGGCCCTTCAATACCCTGCCCACTGGGATTTCCCCATCCATTATGCCTGCTCCTCTAACACCCACCCCACCTCTCCCCTGTGGCATAGGCCTGTCCTTCTCCCTGGTAAACACCAAACAAAAGAACTCCTTGAGTGCCTCTGCCTCATCCCTCCTTCTTCTGCCCTCCCCCTATCTTGCTTGATCATGACAATCTCATCTGTACAGCTTTTTTTCTCCTTTTCTCCCTTATATACCTGGGAAAATCCTTTTCCCCTTCTCTGAGGCCCTGTGCCAGCCTTAGCTCCCTTGAAGCCTTGGCTGCCCTAACTACTCTACTCACCTCTCTGGATTTCCTTGAGTACTCCTCCATGTCCTCCTCTAGCTTGGATCTCTTATACCTGCTGAAGGCAGTCCTTTTTTCCCCTCACTTTTTCTACTAGCTCCTTGCATAACCAACTCAGCTTTTTGGTCCTGGCCCTCTTACTTTGGATCTTTATACATATGTTAATGGCCTCTGCCAGACCTAGCTTGATGATGGACCATTTCTGGTTAGCATCCATGTCTGGTCGGATATTGGTGAGGTGCCCTTCTAGTATGTCTCCCATCTCACCAAAGCCTGCTCTTTGGAAGTCCACCATCTTTGTCTTGGACCTGGCTGCCTCCTTACCAAATTTGAGGATGAACCACACTGTGCAGTGGTTGCTTCCTGCCAGGGGTCCTTCACCCCGATGTCCTGGACATGCTCCCCATCTGTCAACACAAGGTTCAGTATATTACCTTCTCAGGTTGGCTCCATTACCCTCTGCATCAGGAAGCTGCCCTGGAATGCCTTCAGAAGGACCTGTTCCCTGGCATTAGAGGTAGCTGGGGTGCTCCAATCAGCCCCCAGCAGATTGAAATCCCCTATTATCACAGTATTCCCCTTTTCACTGAGCCTCCTAATTTGCTCCCCCAACTTACTATCAATTTCCTGTTTTTGAGAGGGTGGCCTATACACTACCCCCAATCTAACCTTCCTCCATTTTGAGTTTTGGAGCTGTACCCATAAGGCTTCTGCCCTGCCCTCATTCCCCTCCTCCCTGTTGCATAATATCCCTTCCCTTACAAAAATAGTCACTCTTCCCCTTTTCTCTGTCCCTCCAGTACAACCTGCACCCAGGAATTATGAGATCCCAGTCCTGATATTGGGTTATTCAGTTCTCAGTGATGGCTGCTGTGTCCACCTCTCCTTCTGCCATCAGTGCCTGCAACTTTACTGCCTTGTTTCCTAAGCTCCTTGCATTAAATGAAACCACCCTCCAGCATAACCCCAGCCCCTTATTGCCCTTCCCCTCTCCTCTACTGCATCCCCTTTTTGAATTCCCCTCCTTCTCCTCCTGACTAGTTGGGGGGAGGCCTTTCAGACTCCCACACCTAGTGGCTCTGTTTATCACCCAACCTTTTGACCCCCCTTACTTTAAAATGAATTCTAGTTACTATGTACACCCCAACATATATTTCAGGACCCCTGAGCCATCCTTACTCAAATAAAGCCTATCTGGTGCATACAGCTCAATGTTCTCCCATGTCCTACCCCCCCACCAGATGGTACCCCATGGTCTTACACCAGTCCCACCACTTGTTGAACTCCACAATTCTTTGTTTTCTAGCAGCACTTGCCCTAGGTCCCTATGCACCCTAGCATCCAACTGGCACTGATTACAGACTTTGTCACACTGTTTGGATGCCTTTATGTTATCAGACATGATAACCCCTGGATCTCTTTCCTGTTTGGTGGTCATCGTACCACTCCCCTCATCTTGTACTCCACCTCCAGGTGTCTATTCCCTATGTGCATGATTTTGCACTTCTTTGCATTGAAGCTTAGTAGCCACACTCTTGACCACTCCTCAAGCTGTCTTAGATCCCTATTCATTTCTTCCACCCCCCCTCCACAGTGTCAGTCCTATTGCAGATTTTAGTGTCATTTGTAAAAAGGTATACCTTCCCTTCTAGCACCTCTGTGATGTCACTAATAAAGACATTAAAGAGCACTGGTCCCAGTACTGATCCATGTGGCACTCCACTGGTCACCCTCCCTTCCTTGGAATGAACTCTGTTTACCACACTTTGATGCCTATCCCCCAACCAATTTCTTACCCAGTTTACCACTTTTTGACTCAATCCTAGGTTGCCCAGTTTATTTACTAGTCTCCTATGTGGAATTGTGTTGAAGGCCTTACTAAAATCTAGGTAGGCCACATCCACTGCTCCACCCTGATCTACTTCTCTGGTCACCTTTATAAAAGATAGATCTCAATCAGTGGTAGAAGATAAACACAAAATAGCCCTCTGAAATTCATCAGGTATGCACAGCACCCCAAAATTCCCATCCAAGTTCACCATGGTGCCAAATCCACAATGAAACTCTCATTATCATCAAATATGCACCAAGGTTGTATCTCCTCTTGGACTACAAAGATAATAATGTTAACACCAAAATGACAAACATGTAACACGTTATGGATAAAAAAAAAAAAAAAAACAAACATTTTTGACCATATACAATTAACCACTGGGAGCTAAAAGTCACAGTTACTATATATTTTTTTTCTTTGAAGTGGTCCCCACAAAAGAATTGTAATGGAGCACATAAATTGCTTTTCTGGAGGAATGGGAGTGCAGTGCCCGGTAAGCCCTGCTCATCCACACCCAGATACACATGTGCATCAATGGAGGCATGGAATCACAGGGTCCATTGGACCCTGTGCTTCAGTAATCACATCGCGTGTTCATGTTGGTCCCAAAGGGACCTATGTGAATGAGGACACAATTCTACTATCTCAGAAAGTAAAGAAATTATTTGCAAAAAAAAAAAAGAAATGCATTAATGCACCAGTTAGGGTTTAGATTAAAACAACAAAGGTAGGGAAACATGGTGTTAGGTTCTCCAATCCTAACTCCCCACTCCTCAGACATCAAAAGGAAAACATATTACGGTTTTCTCTGTCCTGAGTCTTGGTGAATCAGGGGTGGGGTCTTCCTTGGGGTTCTCAGCCTTAATGCTCACCCCATTTCATCATCAAATTAGGTCAGATGTGATCTGTTTTGTTCACCGGGTACTACAGGTTGTTGGCAACATGTGGAGTAAGACAGTTAGTAGTAGTAGTAGTAATGATTTTATTCATTATAATGAACAAGGTAAAACAATCCCATTGAGTACACAAATACACTCATTTTCAAGGGGCACCTTCTACGAGATACATAATCTGGTTACAATATAGGAGAAAATACACAAACATACAAAAATACAAATTAGAAATATACATATACACAATAAATAAAATAAATACATACATTTCATACATATAAATTACATTGATAACAAAATACATAAACATTCACCCATTTTCCAATATCACAACATTCATGCAACTTCTCACCTTGCCTATGATACCAGAATCTAATATTCATCCAACTTACTTTAACTCCATAACTTCTCAAGTCAGGAGGCAGGTTATTCCAAATGTTTGGACCCATAAGACAACATTGCACACCTTCCTCGTCCTAAACTTTGGTAATTCAAACTCTATATGTTGAGCTGATCTCAATCCCCTACTTGGATGTTTAATTTTCAAATCTTTAGCAATATATTCAGGTAATTTACTATCAAGAAACCTACACATAATTTTAGTTATATGCTGGTTTCTTCTAATATACAAGTGATCCCATCCTGTATTTCTATATAGCTCACAATGATGTGTGAGTCTATGTAACCCTGTAATATACCTAGCCATCTTATTATATAAAAGCGTCTAATTTTTTCAAATCAACTTTATTTGCACCCCATAAATTGTATCCGCATAATCAATCACTGGCACTTAACATTGTATTAATCACATGAAGCCTTGTATTCCTGGAAAAATTACTTCTAATTCTATACAACATCCCCAATTGTTGCCCTAGTCTCCTGACTAAATTATTTATATGAACAGACCACTTGCAATGTACATCCAACCATAACCCTAGATATTTATACTCATCAACTATCTGTAAGATGGAACCATCTTTCACTGTTATTTCCAATGATTGTCTGAAAATGTTTACTTTTTTGTCGAAACAACATTACCTTAGTTTTAGTAGTATTCAACACTAATTTATTCATGACATAATATTCCTGTATGCCATCAAAGGCTGACTGTAATGTACATTGCACACTGTGAATGTCCTTATCTGAGACATGCATAATAACATCATCAGCATACTGGTGATATTCTAATTTATCTTGCTTGAAATCTAAATCACTAGTGTATAAATTAAATAATAGGGGCCCCGGGATTGTTCCCTGAGGTACCCCTTGTTTTATTTGCCTAAAATCTGAAGTATATGAATTTAGAAACACTTTTTGTTTTCTACCTCTCAAATAATTGGAAAACCAGGCTACCGCTTTATCTGAAACCCCCATATTTAACAATTTGTCAATCAATATTTCATGATTTAATGAGTCAAAGGCTTTCGACAAATCAATCATGATTTCCCCGGTTATCAATCCATTGTCCATAGCTATCTGAATATCCCCCGTTACTTTTATTAATGCAGTTTGAGTACTGTATCCTTCTCTGAAGCCTGACTGATTTCTATGTAAAATATTCTGTTCTTTTATATATTGCTTAACCTGCTTGGCCACCATTTATTCACAAATCTTTGCTACTACTGGTATTAAAGATATTGGACGATAATTACTAATCTCTTGCTTTAATCCAGATTTAAAAATTGGAATTACTTTTGCACATTTCCATTCATCTGGTACTTCAGCTGAATACAAAGACAACTCAAAAATCTGTGTCAATGGATAGGCAACAACTGAGGCAGCAAATTTTAACAATTTACTGCTAATCTCATCTAATCCAGTAGCCTTTTTTTCATTAATATACAACAGTTCTATTAAGACATCACTTACATTTATATGACCAAAATCAAATGATCGATCTGGCTTCCTTTCAATACTGATGAACTTTTGACTCCCAAAAATAGCACCATCTATACCCTCCTTTTCAACCCCCATATTAACAAAAAGATCATTAAAACAATCAGCCACCTCTGAACTTTGTTCAGTTTCTCTACCTTTAATTTTAAAAGTTTGTGGGTAATCATTCTTTCCCGGATTTTGTAATTTATGGATTAATTTCCAAAATTTACCTGGGTGTGAAAACTGGGTATCCTTTAACACATATTTATAATAATCTGCATTTGCCTTTCTAACATCCTTGATATATTTATTTCTTAAGGCTCTATAACAGTTCTATAATAAGACAGTTCTGTATGTTTGTAGACTATATCACATTGGGGTGAGTGTTAAGATTCAGTACTCCAAGGAAGACCCCACCCCTGATTCACCAAGACTCAAGACAGCAGAAACTATAATGTTTTTTCTTTTTGCTGCTTGGGAGGTGGGGGTGTAGATTGTGGGTTGGAAACCCTAATGCCACATGTTCATACTTTTGTCACTTTAATCAGAACCCCACTGTCTGTCTGTCTGTCTGTCTGTCTGTCTTCTCTATCTATCTATCTATCTATCTATTTATATATCTATCTATATATTCATCTATCTCTCCATCTCTCTACCATCTATATATCTCTCTACCTACCTAATACCCATTGGCTGTTTGGGAGGTGAACCTATACTATTTGAAAAGACATTTTTAGGAAAATATGTTGCTTGTAAAGTGTGTTTTTTTTATGGAAGTGAACCCAGACTGTTTGAAAAGCTATGTTTTGGAAAGACTGTTGCTTGTGAAGTGCTTGTTTTGGAAGTGAACTCAAACTGTTTGAAAAGCCATTTTAACCAATAATATTTGAAAATACGTTTTTAGGAAGGTCTGTTGCCTGAAAAGTGCATGTGTTTTTGGAAGTGAACTCAAATGGTTTGAAAATTCATTTTAAGGAAAGTCTGTTGCTTCTGTTTGTTTGTTTGTTTAAAATTTATTTTTATACAGGTTAATCTGATTGGAGAAAAAATTCCCCATTTACAACAAATACCTGTGGAATTTACAATAAAGACAAAACAATACAAATTAGAACACAATACAAAATCACAATTACCTAAAAACAACTACAACAAATTTAATTAATTATACAATTCCAATTTAAAAATATGCAGATCAGAAATTTCAGTCATTTGGCGAGGTAACTTATTCCATGTCCCTGCTAAACTATTTTGTAACACCATATCCCCCATACGATTCATAATTTGTGTCATGGGCAATTTTTTAGTGGTCCTCCTAAATGTATCTGAATATTTAGAATCTGAGTTCTGACATATCAAATTTCGTAAAGGATGCATTTTTAAGTATATCAAACCATGACATATAATAAGCCATATATATTCTCTTCGAGCTATTGGATGCAACCAGCCAAGTTCCTGATAAAGTACACGATGGTGGACTCAAGACCTATTATTTAAGATATAATTCCCCAGTCTATAATAAGTCTGGTCCAATTTGTGTAAGAATTTTTTATAAGAATGTATATATAATGATAAACCATAATCTAAAACAGGTAACAACAATTGTTTTACCAATTTGATCTTGACATCCCTAGTCAAGCATCCTGACACTCTTCTTAATGCCCCCAGTCTTTGATTGACTTTTTTTATTTGTGACAAAATATGTTCAGAAAAAGAAAAATGGTAATCAACCAAAACTCCCAAATATTTATAAGTATTAACCCCTTGTACCCTTGTCCCATCCAAAAAACTAATCTTCAAGTCAGTTATATCTTTATTAGGTTTAGATCCTACAGAAAAATCATACTCTGAGTCTTCCAGTACTTATCAAAGTCCAGAGTTTCTTATCCAAGTTTCAATATTAGAGAAATCTGTCTGGAGTTGCTGCCTCAGTTCCCCAGGATCTTTAGCAGATGCAACCAATACTATGTCATCTGCATAAAGTCTGACATCAGTGCCAGTTACATAATCAGGAAGATCATTAATATAGATATTAAATAACATAGGGCCCAAAATTGACCCCTGAGGTACACCACGGTTTAAATCCAGGAGATCCGAGACAACAGCCCCACAGACCACCCTTTGTTTTCGATTAGTTAAATAAGATCTAAACCACTGTAATGAATTATGATGTATCCCTAAGTTCTGCAATCTGAACAAAAGTGTTTCATGATGAACTAAGTCAAAAGCTTTACTAAGGTCCACAAACACTGCCCCAGTTTGGTTTCCCTGGTTCAATGATGTTGCCACCAGGTTAGCAAAATCAAGTAGGGCAGTATTTGTGGACCTACCCCCTCTGAATCCATGCTGACAATTTGTTAATAACCCCAAGTGGTCAAGGTACTGCACAAGCTGATTATTTATCGCTTCTCCAGTATTGACAGAATCGGAACAAAGTGATTGGTCTATAGTTGGAAGGGCTGTAATATCACCACCCTTGTAAATAGGAATAATTTCACCCATTTTCCAACATTCAGGAACAACTGAAGACTATATACTCCAATTATAAAAATAAGTAACTATAGGAGCTATAACGTCAGACCCCAATTTCAAAAATTTGGGATCGATATTATCTATTCCAGCACATTTTGATATTTTTAGGTTCTTCAATTCTTTAGCTACATCCTGTATCCTTATATTCTTCAAATTAAAGCCCTCATTATTCAAGGAGAAAATATCAGAGTGAATACCCTCCTGGGCAACACTCCCCAAGTTAGGTATCTCTAAATCTGGTAAATCCTTAAAATAATGATTCAACAAATTAGCCACTTCTAAAGGATTATCAACCAAATTATCTCCCACTATTAAATTAATTAAAGTCTGAGATTTCACTGGAGTTCTTAAATTGGAAATAACCTTCCAGAATTTGTTTGCATCATGTATATTATCAAAAGAACTCTGGAAGTATTCTTTTTTTGCCAATTTTACTTTTTGTTTACATTTATTTTGCCATTTTTTAAAAAGATCCCAATCCCCCTCCAATTTAGATTTTTTGGATTTTTCCATATTCTATTTTTAATAAGCAAAAGGGTTTTCAATTTGTCATTAAGCCATAATGGATTTTTAATATTATTACTCTTTTTTATTTTAGGGGCATGAATTTGAATTATATATAGGAAAGAATCCATAAATTCTTGAATAGCTAAATCCAAGTCAGGAATCAAAAATATCCTTGACCAATCAAAATTTCTAAGACTATCCCTAAATGATGACTCATTAAAATGCCTAAAATCACGAACCCAAAACTCATAATCATAATTACACCTAACTTTTTGGATTAACAAATGACACTGAATAGGGTTATGATCCCCCATATTCAGTGGTAACACCTTACAGCCCTCAACCTTCAAATCATCTGAAACAAAAAACAAGTCTAGTATAGTTCCAGTTGTTCTATTATTTAAACTTCTTGTTGGATGTTGTATCAGTTGTTGTAAGCCTAATATTTCAAAACTAGATCTAAGTTTATTACCTCTTGTTTGTCCCCAGGTTGCATTAAAATCTCCAGTTAGCACCACACTTTGATCTTTCAAAATCTCAAAGAGAAAATCAGCTAGAATGTCAAAATTACTTAATTTAGTTTTAGGGGGGTGCATAAAATACTCCAACTGTTAACTTTAATTTTAACAACCTTACAACCAAACAATCAATCCCTTTCACATTTTTCCCAAATAATATTTGATATGGACCCAGAGAATTTCTTAAATAAAACAATACACCCCCTCCCCTTTTACCCCTATCCTGCCTTATCAAATTATACCCTACCAATTCCACTTCCTCATTAAGGATACCAGAATGCAACCACGTCTCTGAAATAGCTAAAATGTCACAAAATGAGTCAGATACCCAAACCCTATATTCATCCATTTTACAAACAAGACTTCTTACATTTTCATGAATGATTGTTACCCCTAGTTGCTTTTTAGGTCCAGGATTAACTTCAACATCACCACACTGTATTAGGAGGACAGAAAAAAACAAACTCATAGTCTTATTCTCCACCACATTAAAAGATCCTTTTTTTAATTTTTGATAATCCTATGCATAGTCTTTGAGAGTTTGTAAATGAATTTCACCTCCTAACTAAGGTATGGTGATCTTGAACATGCCCCCGCCCCCCATAATCATAAATACTGATCCTTTACATATATTATTATTATTTACATCTGATAAATATGGGCTGGTTAACCATAACCCCATTAATACCCAACCCCCAATAATACTAAATAAGTGTATTATTCAAGCTTACAATCCCTAAACAGTAATCTACTCATGGGACGTTTTGGGAAATGAACACAAATTGTTTCACAGGAGTGCCTATTGCTGGTAAAGTGTGCCTTTATAGAAGAGAACCCAAACTATATGAAAAGCCATTTTTTAAAGTCTGTTGCTTATAAAGGATGCATGCTTTGGAAGTGAACCCAAACTGTTTGAAAAGCTGTTTTATGAATTGCTTTTAAAATGCCCTGATTGGAGTGGGGAATGGTATTTCAAATAGTAATGTTTTTCCAAGTCTTCAGCTTTTAAATTATAAGGTGATTTTGGGGGACACAAACTATTGTGAAACCACATTATTATAAAAGTATGGTTTTGAGACTGAGTCAAGAAATTTTTAAAAGTTATCAGCTGTTGATGTCATAATGGATTGACTAGTGTATTGAGATGTGGCAAAATTGGCAGACTGGGTGGGCCAAGCGGTCCTTATCTGCCATCAAAGTCCATGTTTCTATGTCACAGTTTTAGGGGGGGAGTATACGATACAGTCTTGATGTGTTTTGGGAAATAAACATACAATTTCCCTATAGGGGAAAAGGCCTAACCATATAATCTGTCTGCCTGCCTGTGTGTATGTGTAGGTATCTAGCTATCTGTCAAATAGTTAGGCCTTTTTCCCATAGGATAACTGCAGACTTACTGTACCATAACTGAAAACAATTAAAAATCTGTGGCATCATCAATTAAAAACATCCTACTAATGTGATTGGTTTAAAGATTTATGCGTTTATAAATAGATTGGTAAAAAGCTTTTTGACTTTCACTTATAGTCAGCTACACTGCTACAGCATCGTCACGAATGCACAGTTTGACCTTTCACATCTAAGTTGACCTCCCTGTGCTGCAGTCCATCTAGCTGAGAATATAGCCAAAACATGAACAATAATAAAAATACAATCTCGCATGTCAGGGGGGATATCATAGATTTCACATTCCACCCCATGTGAACTTTGCAGTGAAACTGACCAATCTTGCCCTCACAGTACTTGATTTTAAGTCACACAAAATACAGAAGTTACACCAACAGAGGAAATAGGTAAAATCAAGACCATACAATGTGCTGCACCACACCTCTTGGAGTTTTTACTCCAATACAAACACTGTAAAAACTAAAAGAAGCATGTAAATTTGATAGAACTAATGTGAATTGCCACAAAACACAATTGGACAACAAATAAAGCCTCTAACATGGTGCAATTACTTTGAGACAGAAGATTTCCCAAAACCAGCAACAGACTCCATCTTGGCTTGACTCTGGCACACCTATCAGGCCCATTATTTGGATACTAAATTAGTATTCTGCTGACAGTAAACAAACAGTTATCAACAACTATGGCAACCATGAACACACTCTTTACTTCACAAACACTGAACAAAAAAATTCTCTGCATTCCCTTAACAAGGTTTAACTGCAGCCCTGCTGCAAAGATCTGTAAAAAGCATTACAATCAGTCCATGTTGACTGAAAAAATGCATCACAGGAAATAAAAAAAAAAATAAGAAAACTATACATAGATACACAGATAAATAGACAGTGTCGGCAGATAAGGGCCTATGGCCCACCCAGTCTGCCCATTTGAGCTTGTAAGTTCAGTTTATGTTTTCCTAGAAGTCTGTTGCCTCTTACCCCTGACCTCCAGAATTCCTTTATGTCTATCCCATGCATTCTTAAATCCCGTGATTGTTTCAGCCCCCACCACTTCCTCTGGCAGGGTGTTCCACTTGTCCACTGACTGTTCTGTGAAGAAATTCTTCCTCATGTTTCCTCTGAATCATCCTCTCTCCAACTTCATCCCATGCCCTCTAGTCCTGGAACATCTTTTTCACTTAAAAATAATGTATTCCTGCACCCTGTTCCTCCCTGTAAGATACTTGTATGTCTCTATCATATCCCTTCTCTCCCTCCTCTCCTCCAGGGAGTACATATTCAGTTCCTTCAGCCTGTCCTCATAGGACTTGTGATGCAATCCATGTACCATATTTGTTGCCCTCCTCTGAACCTTCTCTACCCTGTCTATGTCCTTATGTAGGTAAGGTCTCCAGAACTGTACACTGTACTCCAGGTGGGACCTCACTAGTGTCTTGTATAGTGGAATTATGACCTCCCTTTTCCTGTTGGTGATGCCCCAGCCTATGCATCCCAGCATCCTATTTGCTTTACCTGCTGCCTTGTCACACTGTTTCCCTACCTTGAGGTCATCAGAGATGAAAACTCCAAGATCCCTTTCCTGCTTGGTGCATGCTATTATCCTCACCCCCCAACTGATATATTGTGCCAGGGTTTCTGTGCCCCATAAGCATTATCTTGCACTTCTTTGCATTGAATTTCAACTGCCAAACCCCTGACCATTCTTCAAGTTTCTGCAGGTCCCTTCTCATTCTGTCTACACCCTCTGGTGTGTCTACTCTGTTACAGAGCTTTGTGTCATCAGATCAATTGAATAATAATTTCATCTTGTGGTCAAACAGGCTGATATGACTGCTCAGCCTTTGACCTCATGGTTTAATGTCTTGTAACGTGAATGTTTAATGTCTCATTCCAATTGTACCCCTTCCCCCAGGTCGCACCGGGAGACGAGCAACTTGTTGCTCAGTGTGCCTTCCTGATGAAACATTTCAATAAATAAATAAAATGGTTTATTTGACCACTTAATGGAATTGTTTAACTTATACATTACCATTGTCTTTGCAATCTATAGACATTAAAAAACATTGCAATCATTATTTATTTTGTCATGTTGCATTACAGTGTTTTTTTTTTTCTCCCTGCTGCAATTATATAGTTCCCTACTTACCTTCTGGTAACAGATCAATAAGAATCAAGTTAAAACAAGTCTGGTCAGAGCCACTATGGTTGCTATACATTAAGTTGATAAGAACTATAAAATGTATGTGTGGGGCATGCATACATGATGAACATTGTGCATATCAATTCCTCCAGTCCCCGTCCTTAAGTTTTACACTGGTAGTAGTTCAGGGGATATTTGAGTTAACACACTCAGCTGCACCAGTGCACATTTAAAGCAGCAGTTTGCCTGGCTGATCTGGGAGTTTGTGTAAGCTCTGTTTGAATCAGGTTTCAACTCATGGGTCAGGCTAAGTCACAAAGGAGTCACAAGGAAGAAAGTCCAGAAGAAAACTGGGAAGCAGAGTTAGGATTTTTTTCCCCAAGATAATCAATGGTGCAGTCCTGGTGAAATTTGGTAGTGTTAGATCAGTTGTAGGGGAGGTAGGTTGGGGTAGATACTGCAACTTGGTTGAGAAGCAACGTGGAGAAATTTGAATGTGTACTGATTTTGGTTAGCACAAAAAGTATAGTAAGGATAAAAACATTAGATCACTAAAAACTATTGAAGCCCAAAGCATATTTTTAGGGCTTTTTAAAATTTAAAACTTGAATAGTAACCTGCAGTTTCCACATGCTTGTTTGGATGGAGTTTACCATACATGGTCCTGAGCAATGACCCATGCCAACTGAGTGGTCCTAGTAAGTTACATGATTGATGTGTTATTACTTCAACAGTAACCTGACTGAGAGATCAGTTTTAAAGAGTTGAATGTTACTACATACAAAAAAATGCTGTAGTGCTGTGTATACTGTTATGTCAACAGAGGTCCCATTGCAGTCTGGCATCTGGCCTGTGTTTGCCCTGAAGATGAGGACTGGGTATCTGCAGGATAGCTGAGGTGGTGGGTGCATTACTTTCTCCACTCTCACAGATTGCACCTGAGTGTTCTAAGTGGAGGGAGTTGAGGTACTATAATCAGCTATGGCTCTGACCTCACAGGAACTACCAGTCCCAAACCTGATGAGTCAGTACTCTGATATCAATACCAATTACCAATAACAGGAGTGACTGAAAACTGAACGTCAGCAGTTCCTTTCAATTTAGGCTGACTTTCTTGCCCCCCCCCCCAACATCTCTCTAGACCACTGCTTGCTATTTTCTAATACATTATTGTGAGACCATCCACCCATTGAATGAATGAATGGCTGAAAAAATGGTGTGGAGCACAGGGGTTTGCCTTCATTGGGGACTGGGGTTCCACCTGGAGGGACACCAGCCTATACTGGCAGGATGGTCTGCATCTGTCCAGGAAGGGAGCAAGTCTTTTGAGCAATCGGTTTAAATGCTTCATTGGCAAGCTTTTAAACTAGTCAAAGGGGGAGGCACTGACAAGCAGCAGGAAAATCCCAGCCTCTCCCTACAAAACAGGGTACTAAATGAGAAAAAGACTGAGGTAGAACGGTCAGTAGGGGATGCTGCAACAGAAGGTGAAGGTAAAGCCATCAAAAAATGGAGAGCAATGAGTACTAATGCCCGTAGTCTGGGTAACAAGCTTACTGAATTAGTGGCCTTGATGGAGGAGGAACATCTGGATATCGTGGCAGTCACAGAAACATGGTACACACAAAACCATGACTGGGACATAAACATACCAGGATACACTGTCTACAGGAGGGACAGGAAGTGTAAAAGAGGAGGAGGAGTAGTTCTTTACATAAGGGAAGGAATAAAAGCAACAGAACAAAAGGGTAAACAGGGAGGAGAAGAAGCACTGTGGGTAAATTTGGAGACAGGCAATGGCACCACAATACGCACAGGAGTTGTATACAGACCCCCTTCTCAGGGGGAGGAAATGGACAGGGAAATGATAGAAAGTATACTTAGAATGGCAGAAAAAGGGGAGATATTGCTGATGGGTGATCTGAATATGCCAGATGTTAACTGGAGTGCAGTTGCAGCTGCCACTTCGAAGAGTGTAGTTATTCTAGATGCCCTACAGGGGCATGCCTTAGACAACTAGTACTGGAGCCCACTCGAGAGGGAGCAATATTAGACTTGATTCTCTCAAATGGAGATGGAGAGAGGATCACAGATGTAGAAGTGGGTAGCCATCTGGGAACTAGCGACCATCAAACAGTATGGTTCACAATAAACACAGCAATAGAGTCAAGCCATACAAAGACAAAAGTACTGGACTTTAGGAGGGCTGACTTTGCCAAAATGGGTGAGTGCCTAAGGAATGCACTAGCAAATGGGCAGGAAGGAGGGTGGAAGAACAATGGGGAATAAGAACTGCCATCACAGAGGTAATGAGCCTTGTGTGAAGCAAATAAACAAAACAAGACGATGTAAGAAACCACTATGGCTCTCAAAGGAAGTGGCAGTGAAGGTTCAAGAGAAAAAGAAAGCATTCAGGAAGTACAAGGAATCGCAGAAGGAGCAGGACAGAGAACTATATCAGTTAAAGCAAAAGGAGGCTGGGAAGGCAGTCAGAACAGCAAAGGCCCAAACCGAGGAAAAGATAGCCAACTCAGTTAAGAAGGGGGATAAAACCTTTTATAGGTACATCAGGGAGCAAAGGAAGACCAAGGGAGGGATAGTGAGGCTTAATAAAGGGGAGGGAGGGTGGGCAGAGGGAGACTGTGAAAAGGCAGAGATACTAAACAAATATTTTTGCTCAGTATTTACAAATGAAGAGGGGAGGTACATAAAGCAAACAGTAGTAACACTCTGGATACAGAAGTTGATACCAGCCCATTTACAGAAGAAAGGGTTCTGAAAGAACTCTAAAACTGAAGGTGGACAAAGCAATGGGGTTTGATGGGATCATCCCAGAATTCTAAAAGAGCTAAGGGTAGAACTAGTGACACCACTGACTACCCTTTTAACAAATCATGGGATGATGGGTGGTACCCGAGGACTGGAGGAGGGCAGATGTGATTCCCCTTCACAAAAGTGGGAGCAAGGCAGAAGCAGGAAACTACAGACCTGTTAGTTTAACCTCAGTGATAGGGAAAATGATGGAATCTCTTCTGAAGGAAAGAATTGTAGAGTATCTAGAGGTCAGAGGGGCACAGGACCCTAGGCAGCATGGATTCACAGTGGGAAGGTCATGCCAGACAAATCTAATAGATTTCTTTGACCGGGTGACCAAAGTAGTAGATCAGGGAGGGGCTGTGGACATGGCCTACCTAGACTTTAGCAAGGCATTTGACACAGTTCCACACAAAAGATTAATATACAAGTTAGCCAGCCTGGGAGTGGGTCCCAAGATGACAGCCTGGGTAAAGAATTGGCTGGAGAATAGGAACAGAAAGTATTAGTAAATGGAGTCCACTCAGAAGAAAGGAGGGTTATAGTGGGTACCACAGGGTTCAGTATTAGGACGGTCGTCTTCAATGTCTTTATAAGCTTATATCAGGGAAGGACTGGAAGGAAAGTATGTCTCTTTGCAGATGACACTAAGATCTGCAACAGAGTTGATGCACAGGGTGGGGTGGAAAGGATGAGAAGGGACTTGGCAAGGTTAGAGGAATGGTCAAATGTATGGCAGCTTAGATTCAATGCTAAGAAGTGCAAGGTAATGCACCTGGGAAACAAAACCCAGGAAAGAGTACACAATGGGGTGAGATACTAACAACAACAAAAATGGAAAGGGACCTGGGGGTAGTCATATCAGATGACCTAAAGGTGGGCAAGCAATGTGAGAGGGCAGCAAGGAGGGTTGGGGGTTACTGGGATGCATAGGGAGAGGCATCACCAGTAGGGAAACAGGAAGTTATTATCCTCTGTACAGACAGCTGGTGAGACCCCATCTGGAGTACTGTGTGCAGTCTCTGGAGACCCAATCTCGCAAAGACATAGACAGGATGGAAGCTGTCCAGAGGAGGGCAACTAAAATGGTGCAGGGTCTGCACCAGAAGGCATATGAAGAGAGACTTAAGGAGCTTAATATGTATAGCCTTGAGGAAAGGAGGGAGGGGGGGACATGATAGAAACTTTCAAGTACCTCAAGGGAATCAACATAGTCCAAGAGGATAGCATCTTTCAAAAAAAGAGGTGTGCAAGGACAAGAGGGCACAATTTGAAGATAGAGGGGGGGGCCAGAGGTAATTTAAGGAAGTATTTTTTCACAGAGAGGGTTGTGGATGCATGGAACAGCCTTCCGGAGGAGGTTGTGGAGTCAAAATCAGTGGTGGAATTCAAGCATGCATGGGACAGTCATAAGGCAATTCTGGGGGGTTGGGGG
This sequence comes from Neoceratodus forsteri, assembly GCA_016271365.2. Lineage (NCBI taxonomy): Eukaryota > Metazoa > Chordata > Ceratodontiformes > Ceratodontidae > Neoceratodus > Neoceratodus forsteri. The sequence continues at coordinate 478,647,160 of CM028131.1, forward strand.
TAAGAAGAAGTAGGCTGCTGGTTAACTAGGATCTGCAGCTTATCCAGTAGGTAGGGAAATGGGCAGACTGGGTGGGCCAAGCGGTCCTTATCTGCCGTCAAATTCTATGTTTCTATTCTCTGCTGCTGCCTGCAGTGTGTTTCCTATCCTGACTTCAGCCTCCACCACCCTCAAGTGCAGCCAATAGTCTTGTCCAATAAAGGAAGGTAGGAAGGGTTGGGACTCAGGAAGGAGCCATCACAGCTCTTTCTTTCTCCCCACCCATGCCACCTCCCCTGCTGTGCACTGTTTGACTCTGGCAGCATGCTCAGCAGCTCTTGTAAACTAGCTATACTGTAGTTATTTTTTTAAACCCTTCTGTCAGAAATGAGATGCACAGCTTTATTCCAGGCAGCGCAGTTGTGATGTGTCCCAGCACATCGTGACCTTCAAGAAATTACAAGCACTCTCCCCTTGCAGCCAAAAGCCCTAAGCTTGTTTTGCAGTAGGATTTTCTTTTTCTTTGGATTGGTTAGAAGTATTGTGGAGGGACTCGGTGTAAAAATATTTTGTACTCACAGCCACTCTCCTTAGCTGCGCTGAGCCAGGCCTCCCCTTCCCCTGCTTTTGTTAAGTAAGGACAGTGCCAATGTATTTCAGAGGCAGACAGAGATCTCGGTGTGGTTATCTAACTAGAAAATGGGGAAAGCAGGCAGTGGGGTTGGCAACAAGAAACTTGTGAGGTGGGGATACCAGTACTGAATGGAGACAGTTGAGTGACTATGCAAGTAGCAGAGTGAAGTGCTTCAACTCTACAATTTTGTGCTGCATTCAGAGACTGGGCACATGCTTCCATAGCCCCCTTTCTCTACTGACATAATTGCAAGACATCAGTATGGTTCCACTGTGAAACTGTAAAAAGTCTGTTATTCCAGCAGCACAGGGAGAAAGCTGTTCTGCTCTGTCTTCAGATGGAGAGAGGGTTTTCCTCCTCCATGTTTCTTTTACTGCAGATGGAGAGAAGGTTTTCCTCCTCCACATTTAATTTACTAAAACTGTTTAAGTGGTACAATTTGTTCTGGTTTTCTGTATCTCTTACCCTGTCTGCAGGCAGACTGTTCTGGTCAGGGTTGAAGAGACACAGCAGCATATAATCGGACTGTCTCAGAAGAGTGTTCATAGTGCATAGAGCAGTGGGATGGTCCGGAGATGAGTAGTCGCATGCCACTAGGGATGATCCGAGTCAGGATTGTCAGGACTTGGACTTGGATTTCTTTTTCCTTTTCTGCAAAACAAATTATGACAACTGTCTGCAGCAGCAGGCCAGCAGCCAAGATACAACAGTTCCAGCACCATACAAAATAGAAGATTCTAGTGCATCCTCCTGCCTGGACTTGCTATGTTCTTTGTGGCTGTGTTGTCAGGGTTGGTAGATGCAATTTGTGCATGACATGTATCATGAGTCAAATTTGTTAACAGCACTGAGTCCACCTGGAAGAGGTTAGTCACTGTCTAATCGGAGGGTGGGCATCGATCTCTGTTTGGACTGGATTATAAAAGCAAACTAAGCTGTGGTGCCATGCACAGCCACCCTTGGATGTGCCTTCATTAAAGTTGGAATGCGTGACAAAGTAAGAAATGGCTCACATTAGCACATGCATGACATTGGCAGACCAGTGACTTGGGGAGGAGTCTGAAATGATTGCTGCATGGTGATTAATGGAAAGTGGACTGGAGATATGAGTCGATGGTGTATAGGCACAGGCAGCTTGGCTGGGGGTGCAGGTGAAGCTCAGAAGCAATCAGAATTACATTGGCTAGAGGATCCTCTGATACTGCAGTTGTCAGGGGTAGAATGAACTTGATACAGTACAAGCCACTTAAATGGGATGCTCTGGTGGAAAAGGGATCATCCCGTTTAAGCGACCGTCTCTCTAAAACGAAGCTTGTTTTTGGAAGCCTTTTTTGTTGAGTAGACTCTAGAACTCATGTGAGGCAAAGGGTGTTACTGTATGTGAATTAAATGTGCTGTATGACAATTTGTGGATTTTTTTGTGTTTCTTGCTTGTGCTTTAGTGCTTTTACTGTTCTTTTCTTTTTGTTCATTTTCTTTATTTTAGTTTAGCTTGCAAGGTGCAGTTAGTTTAGAATGTTACAGGACAGTGTAAACACTTTCTTCCTCATAAGAAGAGCTGCTGACTGTGTGAGGAATTCGAATGCTTCAGTATCAAAGGTTTCAGCTGATCCAGCATCCACCGAAGAAGCAGTTAATGTCGAGTATCCAGTGAAGCAGACGATATTGAAAGAGACGCTGTGCTGAAAGTCAGTGATGGAATGCTGGCATCCTTCAGTGACTGCGAGTTGTTGGATATGTACCACACTCACAAGTGAAAAGCTGCTGTTAGGTTTCATTTTGGCCCCTATACTGGCACAAGACCTGACAGAGCTTCAGATGTTATCACCTGGGATTCATCATCACTCACAAAGAAACATGCAGAAGGTGTGGAATAATTTAAAGATCTTGGCAGGCTATGCAGTGTTAACCAGTTTGCAGGTGATTACTGATAATTACAGTAATGGACTACTTGGATGACATGCAAAATCACCTGCAAATGCTCCCAGATTCGTCCCACTGAAGCAGCTTTGGCAATTAGGGCTGTGCCTACTAAATAACTTTGACATTTACTGTATGTTTTTCCTGGAGATTGAACTGTTCCTGGAGGGACTTCTCGCTTAAGTGGGCGTCCCGCTTAAGTGCGTCCCATTTAGGTGGCTTGGACTATATGTGTCAATAAACTGTATAGAGTGCTTTTCTCAGTAATGATGTCACTGGGCTGTTCACAATATAAATGTGTTACAATAGTGTACTTCCATATACCTTGCCAATTGGAAAGACATCAACATTGCCTCCCATGCTTATCTTCCACTGTCTTCTTTGCCCTTTTTCTTGGCTGGCCAGTGTGGGGTGGCAAGAGAAATTATCTTGTTGTGTTTGTCAAAATATGGTGTGAGGCAAAGTAGAGCACACATTTCAACTGAAATACTGTAATCATACTTGTCCCTTTACTCAGTTTTATACCATACCTGTCCATTCAGGCGGGGCCCCATGTCTCTCCATCATGAGTCCCATCCTCTTCTTCTTCTTCTTCCTGAATGACCACCTGTCTGCCTGTGCCAACTCAGATATTCACATTTATACAGATGATGCAGATATCAATATATCTGGCCCTTCGACCACAGTGGTGGAAGGCTTGCTCCAGCAAGACTTCCACAACGTCCCATGCTGGTTCTATTCCAACCATGTCTAGGTCAGCTCTAAAAAAACAGTGTCCATGACCTTTGATGTGCCAGAAATTGGCCAGACTTTCTCCTCTCTCTGTCTTCTCCACCCTAGATGGCACCCCCCCTCAAAGTGGTTCTTCTTTCTAGTGTCTCTGTGTGTGGCTAGATAGTAAGCTTGAATTCTCTTTCCACATTGGTGAAATCCACAATAAGCTCTGCACCAAACTCAGTGCCTTGTACCACAACAAAGATTGCTTGTCTCCTCAGGTCTGCCAGGAGCTTGTTACCAAACTGGTGTTTCTGTTTTTAGCTATGCGGATGTAGTCTATGGTACTACTCCCTCTTCTTCCCTTGCCAGACTGGACACCCTCTGCAAAGTCTTTTGTCACTTTACTACCAACTCTCAACATTGCTCCCTCAACTCCACCCTATGCATCCTCCCTCTACCGTCATGTTGTCAGTCTAACCTTTCCTCTTTCATGTCAAGATTCTGGTTTGGGTTTCTATCCTCTTACTTGTTCTCACTCCTCTCTCCCATTCTCTCTGCTTTATATTCCATCTGCTCCAGGGATCCTCACACCTTCTCCCTTCCCAACCCTCACTCCTCTGTTGGGCAGTCAGCCTTCTCCTATCACCTTCCCTCCTTCTGGAACCTGCTCCTCTCTTCTCTCTACCTCTTCCTCTTCATCTTCCCCTTCACATCTCCCTTAGACACCAGCTAAAACTTATTTCCCTTCCCCACCTGCTCTTGTCATCCCATTCACTTGTTCTCCCTTGTTGGAGCCCCTACCATCCATGTTCTTGGGCCTCCTGGGTTCAGCCTCAGCCTGTATCAGGCTTTGTGATCATGTGCACTTGTATCATGTTAAATTGTATGCTGTTCTTTACTTTGTACCATTCATTAATACTGCATATGCTTTATTGTATTTCCCATTCCATCTCTGCTGGTTCACACCAGGAAACAAACCTTGGCTCAGAGTGCCTTTCCTGGTTACCAATTTTTCAATAAATAAAATAGATAAATTACACAGTACACTGAATTCACCTAGGGACAGAGGCCTTACCACATTGATGTTCCTTAGAAGGATTTATTTAGGTGAGGCACAGTTTTTCCCCACCGTTTCCCAACCAGAGTAAATGACTCCAGACCCCCAACTATTAGTTTTACTTCAAGTTTTAATGAAAACTGTTTCTCATAGACCTTCAGTCTCCCATCTTATTTGCTTTCTGGAGTCCCTTTAAAGTAAATGGGAGACATACATCAAATGTATTTTTATTTCAGAGCAGTAGTTAAAGATATGTGTGTGTGTTCTCTCTCTATCAAAGATAGTTCATGTAAAAATCAAGTAGTTCACAGAGAAGGCAAGGTACATCCTGAAAAACATATATGGTGGTCTTGTTGATTATTATCTGCCTATTGAGAGATATTATGTAGAGAACATCTATATTTATACAATGTGTCATGATGAACCAGCTTTATACTTATGCATTATCCTACTTGGTTAACTTTAACTTCCAATAGATATCTGTCAAATATTTTCTAGGATGCTGTGAAGAACGCATTGACAAATTTGCGCTTGTAGACGACTGTCCCATAATAGGATTCTTGGTTGACCACTGTCAATGAAATCAGCATGATGTAAACATACTGTAACTTTGACTTGCAGGGTTGGGGCAGGTTTTATAAACAATATTGCATGATGGGGTTATTAATGCTACTCCCATGGTCCCCAGATTTCTGTTATAAGTCATATGCGGAGCTTCAATTAGTTCTAACATTTTTGTAGTACATTACATTTTAAGAGGCAGTGTTGTCAAATGGTCTGAGTGCTAACTTTGGATTTAGGACATCACAGATTCAAACCTTTTAGAGCCATTTGTTCTATTTCTTTATTTTTTAAGAGGTAGGTAGACTGAGACAAACCCATTTTCAGCCATGCCTGGATGCAGTTACGTAGGGGATATATGATGGGGCAGGATTGGAATATGGAAAATATCTGCATGAGTGAACAGTGATCTTGGGATACCTTACAAGTGGTGTAGTGTAGCAGAGCCACTAGTGATGATTTCTGAGGTCACTTTTCATGAGTGTAGATATTTTCCACATTCCAGTCCTTCCCACCATATATGCAATTTATACAATAGGGCCCCCTAGCCATTGAATAAATGTAAATAATTCCACTGTGGTGATGTCACCACATTGGTTTATTTCTGACCACAGTGATTTATTTCACTGCAGTGAAAATAAACTACTGTGGTGACATCATCACAGTGGTATATTCTACTGCAATGAGAATACATGTTTTTATAGACAGGTCACTACATAAGGCATGGTAGATCCAAAATAATGATGAGGAACACATTTGTCTATTCATGGCATATGCATCTTTTTTGATTGGTCAAGCGCATCTACATTTTGAACTTCACTGTGTGACTTTACCCCACTCTACCCGCCTGAAAAAATGGGTAGAAGCAAGACTCCATAGGGAAAAAGAATTAATCTTGGCTGGGTTATTCTGGTAAATAAATTTAAAAAAAAAAGTATTTTTGTTTATGTAACATGTCAGACTGCATGATATTCCTTTATACTGTCTTTAATTTATTTTTGATACTTAGAAGCACAACTTTATTTTATGTTCCATTGCTTGCCCTTCCTCTTGGTTCAGTACTAAGGGCTGAGTCATTCTGCTTATATTGCATTATAGTACTTCTCTTATACAAAACAAAAAAACTACACATAAAAAATAACAACCAGGGATTGTAGTGCAAATTAAGAAGTGGGGCAGAAAACAACACCCTCACAGTCCACAGTGGCTAAGTGGAAGTGAGTGCCTACTTGCTAACTAGCTTTGTCCCTAAGGTGGCATTGTCATTTGTAAAGCATGCTGGCCCAGATTCATAAAAGGCAACTCAGGATGCAAGGCAACTTGCATCCACAAAAATGGTGCAAGTAGCACTTGTGTCGAGTTGTGCCATGTTGGGATTCAGAAAGAATCCCCGGTGGACATCCATCAAAGAACACTTACGCCTGCTATGAGGTGGTGTAAGTGGTCTTTGCCATACACCAGGGGTTGCCAATGTGCAGCCAGTACTGCATAACTGAAGGGCCACTATGGCCCCCTGACAGCCCTGTTCTCCTAGTGTACAGCACTGCCCCCACCCCCTATTTGCCCAAAGTCCCCACAGTAAACAGCACAAAGCCCAGTGTGGGCTATCACCCTCCCCCATCCTGATATCGCCAGGTGACATGCCCTTATGGGCTATCTGAATGCCTCCCTCCCCAGCCCCAATGCCCAGTTCCCACACTCCACACCCACATCCCATCCTCACTGGTACAATCCACACTCATCATGCCTCATATAACCCTGGTGATCCAGTGGCCCTCCACCCCCCAACCCGACAGTGTGAGCTCCCCCACTCCCCGCCCAATACCCCACCGGTGATGGGCACAGCCCACTTCTCACCACTATGGCCAGCCACTGACTGAGCTGTCTATGGAGCATGTACAGTTAATATATGCACTCCATGAATGACAGCGTTGTCATTCATGGAGCATGTATAATTACTATACACACTCCATAGACAGCTCAGTCAGTGGCTGGCCGTGGTGGTGAGAGGTGGGCTGTACCAGTCGCTGGCATGATATTGGGGAGTGAGGGGCTCACACCATTGGATGGGGGGTGGGAAGCCTTTGTATCATTAGGGTTATATGGGGAATGATGAGTGTGTATTGTACCAGTGGGGATGGGATGGGGGTGCGGGATGCAGGAATTGGGCATTGGGGCTAGGGACGGAGGTGTTCAGATAGCCCATAAGGGCATGTCACCTGGCAATATCAGGATGGGGGAGGGTGATAGCCCACATTGAGCTTTGTGCTGTCTATTGTGGGGACTGTGGGCGTGGGGGGCAGGATCGGGTTGGGGGCACGCATGGCAGGGATTCTGAGGGCACATCTGCCTCCCACCTGTCCTGCGACTTGCAGCATTTGTGGTCACTGCACCATTTGTTTGACCTATGCCACAAGTCGCAGGGCGCAGACCCCGGACCAGGTCTGATGCTGAATTGGGTGCAGGGTCCAGGATGCCAGGATGGTTGGCACAAGCTGCAGTTGTCATAGCTTGTGATTAACCTTTCTGAATCCAGCCCTTTGAGTCTTAGCTATATGTTAGACACTATGGGCCTGATTTTCAAAGACTGTTCTTTGCTGCAAGCCCTAGGTGCATCATTTATATGGCACACAGGGCTTGCAGCATAAAAATGGGGCTCTCCATCCCAGGCATAAAACTGACACCCACCAGACCACTTTTCTTTCATCTAGTGTGTGTTAGTGCTGGGGCCTCCAGCACACTGCTTGTGGCCTAATTTTGTTGCAAGCTGCATGAAAGGGAGTCCAAATGTCACAGCTCCATCCAAAATTGTACAATCAGGTGAAACTGCAGCATTTGTCCTTGGTGCAGCTGTGGCATTGCATGGGCTTGACGCATGGTTTGATGCAACCCCTGCATTAACATTTGAAAAATCCAGCCTCATGTAGTCTGCACGTTGCCTGTAGGTTAGGGTAGGATCCAGCCACAGCCAGTCATCAAGCCTGGCAGATGTATAGTGCAGTTTGAGTAGGTAGTCAAGCATTGAAACCAGGAAACATAAGCAGGGTCAGGTATTTGCATTGCAATGTGCAGTTTGAAGAGATAAGATGATGTTTTTCTGGGCTGCTGATCCACTACTGGTTAAATTAAAACCAGTAACACCCATTTGATATTGCAGCATGAAACCTTTTGGTTCTTAGTTACCTCAGTGCAAGGTCTGTGAGTGAGCAGAAAGCTTTGCAGTATCAGCAAGGTTTGAAAAGGGCATTAAATGGGAAACTTCTGCAGCTCTGTTAAATGATTTTAGCTTCATGTACAGTTGCAGCAATAGACATGGTCAGACAATTCCAGTTATTTCATGATATTTGTAAGGAGACTCTCAGTGGTGGACCTACAGTGGAACTGCATTCAGGCTGGGAATTTCTCTGGAGCTATCACAGAACTTTCAGGAACTATGTGACCATGTTGATCGTTGCAACTGTTTAATAACTTCAATTGTGAACTAATTAGCAAACAACCTGAAAGCTTTCTTCCTTTTCTGTGAGACTGCATCAGTCTTCTATTTGTTTTGGAATGAAGAACATTTAGAAAATTAAAAACTTGGATCAGTGAACAGAAGATTTCAATAATCAAGATCACGAGTTACTAATGTAGAAAATGATGCATAATTTTCTGTATTTCAGGTCATAGGATTACTGGATGTGTTTACCCCTGCAGCATCACTAGAAAACTTTAATGAAGTGTAGGTACATACTGAGTTTTTAATAAGGTGAATTTATTTGCCAGTATCACTTCCTATAGATCATGTTAAAGAGCCTATGCCCTATCAGGGGAAACTTGACAAGACATTATTTTAGACACAGTTCTGTGTACCGTTTGATAGATTCTGATTTAATACCTTCTTTTTTCATTAACTTTACACAGTAAAATAAAAAAGGTTCACTGTTTCCAAGATGTCCTCTGCTTTGGCCGCTTTTCTCCACTTGTCATCACAGTCCTCTGCACAATTGCATATCTATGGAAATGATTGTTGTGCCATAAAGAGAGGATTATAGTGTGATGTGTTGACAAGCAGCTGCACCAAATGAAGTCAGAAGGACATGATACTGCTTTCATGTTTCCTATATATGATAAAAAGGCTGTCTATTCAGAGCAGCGCCATCTAGTAGTGAAAGTAGTGAATAACAGGTCAAAACTGTAACGGCAATGGAAACTTCTTTTTTACTTACATTGTATCCTCCCCCCTGCTCTTGGAGCCCTGCACCACTGGGAGTCACCTATGGTGTCTGCCTCTCTCTCCACTTACCTGAAACCTGTGGGTGAACCCCCATGGAACTTGGGTACACACCGCAGGTGAGTATACCCTGAAGTCCTTCTTGTTCTCACAAGGCACCCAGCAGGAAAGGCAGGTGGGAGTTGTGGGGTCTGCACTGGGTATTACATCTCTCTAGTGCTTCAGAAACCAATTTTCTCTTGTTCATTGGGGGTTTGGCATGTACCCAGACATCAAGGCACAATTGCTGATGTCCATCACCCCAACCCCTTGGACTGGCTCTGATGCTTGCTGCACCTCTGACTTCTACCAGAGGCCACTCAAGCACCATGCTTCAACCCCTCCCTCCCTCCCTGGAGAAGGCCAGCAGTCCTCAGACACCAAATCTCCTCCTCCGCCAGCAATCTGTCTTCCTAGGCATGTTTCTGAACCAGGGTAGATGGCGTTGCAAGTGGTAGCACTACTGCTGCGTCAGTGGGCCGGTACAGCAATGGAGACTTCTAGTGGTGGTCAATGTGAGGGCTAGTGTGAAAGTCAAAGAAGCACTGTAATCTCCCAGCTAGTGAGAATTGTTATTTAGCTGATTGGTGAGAGCTGCTGCTTTTGTGACTAAGTCACTCAGATCTTGAGATTGAGTCTCAAAAAAGCTTTCTGTTCATCTTACCAACTAGAGAATAGGCATAACAAAGGTAATGCAGACAGATATAAAGAAAAGGGGGACGCTAAATTGATTGTTTAGTTAGTTACATATTTACTGAATGTTTTTTTTACCATGGAAGGCCTACTGAGCCATATTAGTGAATTTCCAGAGGTGTCCTGGAGGAAAGAGGTACATAGGAAGAACAATGCAGCAGAAACATAACATTTACTGTATACAGCAGAACTATTACAGAAATTATACACAATATTTACAGAAAAAACATGCACTATAAGTTGATTGTGTCTAAGAAATATGCTTCTTCCAAGTTTTCCCTGTGATATAATTGGTTCTTTGATAGGGAATGTTTGATTACAGAACTTAAATGGTGTCCAATATAATAATGATAATTATGTCTGACAATTTTTTTTTTACAGAAATTGGATTCCCATGACCACTTTACTTTTTCTTCACCATTGTAATTTTACTTAATGATATGCACTATGATTTAATATAAATACTAGATTTAAACCAGAAGCTAGAAGACTGAAACTAGGGATGGGCAAAGTTAGAAAAATTTGCTCTCCAGAGTAATCCACAAAATTACGCCCATTTCGTGGAGTGAAATGAGAAATTTTCGCCTGGTAGAGCGGTGAATTTGCACCCTGCAGAATGGCAAAATGTCACCTTCTGCTACTAATTTCACCTTCCATGGTGAAATTTCACCCTCAGAAGGCAAAATTTCACCCTCAGAAGGCAGAATTACACCCTCAGAAGGCAGAATTACACCCTCAGAAGGCAGAATTACACCCTCAGAAGGCAGAATTACACCCTCAGAAGGCGAAATTTCATTGCGGAAGGTGGAATTTTGCTGCAGAAGGGGAAATTTTGCCTGTAGAAGGCAAAGTTTCACCTAGGCAAAATTCAGCCTTAGGCAGGCACATTTTGCGAATTGCTCCACCAGGCGAATTTGGCCACTTTGCCAGCCTTTCACCAGCAGAATTTCAATTTGCTGCATCTCTAACTGAAACCCATTACTCTAAACAACTTGTAAAAAAAATTGAGTCAGATATTGCATTGACAATGTTATTTGTATTATTCTACGTGTTATATTGGATAACAATGTTATTTCTATTATTGTATGCATAACATTGGGTAGTTTGTATTTTATCAGCTACCAGGCAGAGACAGATGAAATTCAGATAATTTTTAAATCACATTTGTTAAGTGTGTGAATACAAAACTGAAAGGGGATGCAAGACCAAGCCTCCCTAAATAAAAAATAATCAAATAGGTGTTAACATAATTACAATACAAGGTATTATTGGGAATTTTCATTTGCTAATTCATTGTAAAAGAAGCAGTAATCTTTATTGTTCTGTCAACAGACCATTACAAATTTACACAATACTCAATATATAATTATAAATAGAAGGGGTACAAAGACAATTCTAAAACTGAGAACAAGCAGTAAGTTAGAACAGAAAATCAATATAGCAGCATACATTTTGCATATGAGCACAAAACACCTACACAATCAGCTTTGTAAGAGCACAAGTTGCAAATAAACACAGGACACCTATACACTCATCAGATGTATGACAAAAAGATTAATCTATTTCTAGTTATACACTAGTCATCTTTACCAATACCAGAAAAGTTATATAGAAATGATGTACATAATTTATCACGAGAGAGGTCAAAAAGCCTCAACCAGGCTTATATAGCTTAATCCGTAATCTATGGATTGCATCAATATACTTAGAAACTGCATATACAATAACTTCATCACTTGTTGTAAAAAGTATTTTCAACAATACAAATTGGTCCTTGGTTGATATTGAATCAAAGATAGGTTTTAACCGACCATCCCTGAGCTTTCTATACCAAGTACAAATGAAGATAACATGGAGTAGGTTCTCTAAATGTTAGAAGGAGCACTGACAATAACTGCCATGTATATCGGTACTCTTTTGGTATCTAGCAGAGAGTACACAACTTGAAAAAACTTCTACTCTGTACTTTGTATACAGTGCTCTCAACTTATTGTCCATAATTAGATCAAGATAAGAATGATAAAAATTAGCCCTATCATTAGCTCTTAACCATAGAGAAACATGAAGGGTCAAAAGAGACTGAAGGTCTTGAATTTTATATTTAGCAGCAATTCTGTTCAACACAAATTTCTGGTATTTAAGACAGATTTTTATTTTCCTAGCATGATAGGTTTTTAAATATTCTAAATCATTATCAACACGAATCTGAAAAATACATGAAAGCCAGTTCGATTGTAAGTGACCTAAATTGAGCCGGCAATATTTTCCAGTAATGCAGAATAAGAAATTCAGCTTGGGTTGTACTGTAATAACAATCTAAAAATGTTATTTCCTGGTGGCACAAGTTGCTCAAAGGCTTGTTAGGCCTAATTCAGCTCTCATAATAGCTGAGGGGATTGAATTACTAAGGCACATACTGGACCTCAGTAATTTTTTTTAGAGGTATTTCTAACAGATTACCATTTGCTACTGACCACATTTCACTATTGAAAGATGCCTGTGCATAATATTTAGCTTTAACAGCTGTTAGCAGTGGCTCTATGGAATTGCCCCCAAATTTTCTAGGGAAAGAATTGAGTGAAGTAGCAGTTTGTTTAAGTCTGACCTTCAGATTGTTAATATGTTTGGCCCATTTACCACTCCAAGAGAGTACTGAGCCTAAATAGGTATAATGATGAACAGTATTAAGAGACTGTAAACCAGCTTTCCAGGTTTTTTGTATGTGGTTAGAACTAAACACCAAAACTTAACTTTTGCCCTCATTTATTATAAGTTTATGATTATTTGCAAATTTAACCAGGATATCAAGTTTCTGGAGCAGTCTAGACTGCATAAGGGAAAATAAAACTAAATTGTCCACATATGCAAATACCATGATATGCTTGTTAAAAATTTTCAGGGAGTCGGATCTTGAAGTCTGTAGCTGATTTAATAGACTATCTATACAGTATATAGACAGAGCAAGATTGGTGCAAGTACACAGCCTTGCCGGACCCCAGTATTTGTTTCAAAACTGGTGGAAAATTGGCGACTTCTACCGAGCCTCGCTTGCACCCATGTCTGACTATATATTTCCCTAATTATTTCAATGAATTCATGAGAGAACCCTTTTTCTTTCAAACTTAGCCGTAAATTAAGTCTGTCTATTGTATCAAATGCTGAGCTAAAATCTATAAAAGCTGCGTAAAGTTTTTGTTTTCTAATATGAATATATTTCTCATAAAGATGCATGATTACAAAACATTTATTCACTGTACTAAACCCTGGTCTGAAACCTGCCTGCAATTCTGACAAACCCCAAAGAAGTTGTAACTAATCAATTAATCTACTTGATAATATCTTGGCAAACATTTTGCCTAAATTGTCTAAAAGAGATATGGGACAATACATTGATGCGTCAGTTTTGTCACCCTTTTTGAAAATAGATGTAATTGCCCCTTCCAAGATTTAGAGAAACTTGATAATTCATTGGTATGTAGTAAAGTGTACTCTTTTGATTACACTTCCTGAATTCAGATGAGCCCTATTTTTAGAATGCTTTCTCCCAGTAGTTGCTAATCCTTCTACTATATGTATGTAAGGTAATAAACTGATACCTGTTAGTCTAGAACTGTTAAAACATAATAGTGTAGCAATAACTTATATTCTAACAACTTCCAGAACTTGCGTATTGTGTTGTACCGTATTGACTTTAACCTAAAATCTGTATTTGTTAAAAACTTTCCAACTGTGGCCCTGCAATCCTGAGTCTGTATTGTAATTGTGTAATCCATGTGCCATCTATATGGAGCGATCATACCTGAAAATGATCCCTGGGACCAGTGTACTTACCTGGTTATGAAAAACATAAATAAAAATTGTTGGTGTGGCAAAAATCTTTTGAATACAGAACCCTTATACAGCATCTGATCACTCTAAAAGATTGCTTAATATGCCAATGCTTCTATTTAGGGTGAAAACCATAGCTTTGAACTATTTATGAATGATGCTCTGATCTAGCATGTACATTCAGTAATGCATAGATTTCTGATGGAACAAAAAAAACCAGTTATGCTATTCTGTTACACAGACAATGAAATGCAACTCAATTAAATTAGCCCTATGGTGTCGAACAGTTTTTCATAACAATGTACCTATGGGGACAGCAGTTCACCTCCCATACTGGGATCCAGGCAAAAGACTGACACAAGCGGACTGACAAAAAAGCAAAGCAATCCTTACATGCAGTATTTTATTGCAAGATGACACATTATATGAATATTACATGTTCTGTTCGTCTAGCCATCTTTTTCTATTGAAAGAGTGTGGTTGTTTCCTTTTGCCTGGAACCTAGCACTGGTGGGTGGGCCTGTGTTTCCATAGTAAAATGGTTTCTTCAGCTAGTTGTCTTTTTATCATTGTACTGTGTCTTCCTGAAGCATGCCTTTGTGCTGTTTTATCATTTCAATTTGTTTTGTTTTTTTTGCAGATATCTTGTGACCCATTTAATGGGTGCTGACTTGAACAACATTGTGAAATGTCAGAAATTAACAGATGACCATATACAGTTCCTTATATACCAGTTACTTAGAGGTCTTAAGGTAGTAGACCTCTGCCCTTAATATGATATATTTTAAGTAGATTATTTTAGCAACATTATTTAACTTCTTGTACAACTACAAATGCTTATTTCCCCTCAGAGAACAATTAGTTTACAGCTTACACTTTGGAATTTTGCTTACAATACAACAAGTATGGGAGAGTCCATACTTAAAGAGATAAGATGGGGCGGCAAGGGGGAACAGTACAGTCACATCTGGGTGGAGTTCAAACCTGGCCTAACTGTAGGCAGGGCAGTCAGTTCTTAAGTGTGCAAGGAGGGGTAGGAGCAAACCGCATCTCGTGGTACACATGGGTACAAATGACCTGGCAGGGGAGATGGTGGAAGTAGTGAAGGAGAGGTTTGAGAAACTAGACAGGCAGTGTGATGAGCTAGGGGAATGGGTAGCTTTCTCAGAGGTGTTCCCAGTGCCATGCGCTAGTACGGTGAGGAAGGTAAGGATTGGGTGGCTGAGGGAGGGGAGTTGATCCAGGGGATATGAGCTGGTGGGGGGATGGGATAGAACCTGGCACAATATTGAACTTTATGCAGGGGACAGGTACATTTGAGTGGGGTGGGCAAGGGGTACTAAAGCAGAGGGTAAGAGATTACATAGCTATGAAGGTGGTTTTAAACTAGGTGAGGGGAGGCGGGTGGACAGATGGTAGGCAGGGATCCAAGAGAGGGGAGCCAAATGAGTGTACCCCCCAGGCTAGTAGGAAGGACCTAGGAGTAATGGTATGGGGGAGATTAGGAGGGGGTATATCAGGGAGGGGAGGGGGCAAGGTCAGGTTGGAGGGTGATCTCACTGAATGGGAGAAGCCTTGGTAACAAATCAGTGGAATTATAGGCTCTCTTGGCAGTAGGGAGGGTGGACATTGCGGCCATCATGGAAACATGGCCACCCCGTACCAGGAAAGGGATTTGATGATCCCAGGGTATAGGTTATTCAGAAAGGATAGGGCTAAGGGGAAGGGGGTGTGGCAATATATGTACAAAAGGGGATAAAGTGCATAAGAGAGGAGGGAGAGGAAGGCTGAACAGAGGCCCTATGGATGCTGCTTCAGGATGCAAGAGGTAGGACTGTGAGACTATGGGTGGTGTACAGGCTGCCAGCCCAAGGGGATGATATGGATAGGGAGTTAGTGGATCAAATCAGGAGGGCCTGTAGAAAAGGGAACAATGTGGTGGTGGGGGACTTCAACCTACTGGGGGTGGAGTGGAACACCCCAGCCACCATGAGTGCGAAGGAGTGGGTCATATTGGAGGCATTTCAGGACAGCTTTCTGGTGTAGCTGATCTGTGAGCCAACTAGATTGAACGAGGCTCTGGACCTGGTTCTATTGAACGGGGAGGCTGTAAAGGATCTAGAGGTGGAGGACCCTCTGGCTGGGAGTGACCACCACACGATATGGCTCACGCTCAACATGGGCAGGGAAACAGGAGGTATGGGGACCATGGTAGTTGACTTTAAGGGGGCAGACTTCGTTAGGGTGGGGGAACTCCTGGGTAGGCATCTGACAGGAATTCAACCCCACAGGGATGCCAGCCAAAAATAGGAGATTATTAGGGAAGGGCTGATGGAGGCTATTGGGACTTGTGCAAGAACAAGGAGCAAGAAGAGAAGGGCAAAAAAACCCAGCTGGCTGACACAGGAGGTCATGGAAGCAGTGAGGGCCAAAGGAAAGGCATTTTGGAGACTCAACAAACTGGGGGGGATAACAGGGATATGTATATGAAGAAGTCCAAGGAGGTTACCAGGCTAGTCAGAGCGGCCAAGGCTTCCAGGGAACTAAGACTGGGACAGGGCATTAAGAATGGGGAAAAGGACTTCTTCCGATACATCAGTGAAAAATGGAAAACAAATGATCAAATTATGAGGATCAGGAAGGGGGGGGGCTGGGTGGAGAAGAGAGTGGACCAGGCAGAGGCTCTAAATGAGTATTTCTGCTCTGTGTTCATGAAAGAGAAAGGGGGGCAGGCACCTCCTGGGAGAGAAGGAGTGGGCAGGGGGAAGGGGGTAACTGATACAGGGATTAGAGGATAGGGTGCTGAAAGGTTTAAGGCACTGAGGGGAGATAAGGCACTGGGTTCTGATAGAATTCACCCTAGGGTACTCAAGGATCTAGCAGAGGACCTGGCGGGACCACTGGCTGACCTGTTCATCACCTCCATGGATGCAGGATGCATACCACAGGACTGGAGGATAGCCCATGTGGTGTCCATTCACAAAAGTGGTCCTAAGGATGAACCAGGCAACTACAGGCCAATAAGCCTCACCTCAATTGTGGGAAAACCATGAAGATGATCCTATACGAGAGGCTGGTGGTCTTCTTAGAGAACAATGGTCTCCAGGATAGTCAGCAGCATGAGTTTGTCACAGGTAGAGCCTACCAGACAAACCTGATTGAGTACTACGATGGGGTAACAAGGGAACTGGACAAACGCCATGAGGTGGATGTCCTGTATTTGGATTTCAGCAAGGCCTTTGACTTCATGCCACATGGGAGACTGGGAGGGAAGCTGGAATATATAGAGGTAGGAACAAAGATGGGGCTCACCAATTGGCTGAGGGGAAGGCAGCAAAGGATGGTGGTGGTGGTGGGAAGCTCTCATTGCCGAGGGATGTGACGAGCAGGATGCCGCAGTGATCTGTGTTGGGACCGGTTCTGTTCAGGTTATATATAGCTGATAGCTCTTATGGGGTCCAGAGTAAGCTCAGTCTCTTCGCAGATGACACAAAGATGGGAGTGGTGGCAGATGACAGTGAAGGGTGGAGCGGGCTGCAGAAGGGTCTGTCTAATCTAAAGGGGTGGTTGAATGCATGGCAGTTGGGGTTTAATGCCACGAAGCACAAGGTATTGCACTCCGGGGTTAATAACCAGTGGAGGAGCTACCAGCTGGTGGGGTACAGCTCGAATGCACAGAGAACAGAGGGGGAGAAGGATCTAGGGGTGCTTAGAATAGGAAGTATGAACAACTCAGTGCAGTGCAGGAAGGTGGCACAAAAGCCAACAAGATGCTGGGGTGTATAGCGAGAGGGAATCTCCTACAGAAATAAGGAGGTGATCCTACCCTATACAGGTCACTGGTCAGGCTGCACCTGGAATACGGTGTGCAGTACTGGCGCCCATTCCTGAAGAAGAACATTGGATTGCTGGAGGATGTACAGTGGAGAGTGACAAAGATGATCCAAAGATAAGAGGGATACCCCTGTGAGGAGAGGCTGTGCGAGTTGAACATGTATTCCATGGAGGAGAGGAGGGACGAAGGAACATGATCGAAACCTTCAAATACTTAAAGGGGATGAACAAGACTAGTACAGAAGGGTTTTTCCAGATTAGAAGGGGGAGGGTCACAAGGGTCACCAGCTGAGATTGGTGGGGGGAAGATTCAGGAGGGAAGTCAGGAGACATTTTTTTCACAGAGAAGCTGGTGGGTAAGTGGAATACTCTGCCTGAGGAGGTAGTAGCTTGTAGCATGGTGGATGGCTTTAAGAGGGGTTGGGACACAGTGAGAGGGGGGCATTTATGAAAAGGGGAGGTGTGGTTGGGGCAGCTGCAAACTGAGGGGCTAGCTGCACAATTAAGCAGACTTGATAGACCGCGAGGCCTGTTCTGCTAGCATTTTCATATGTTCATATGTTTGTATGACAGGGGTTTAATAGTTGAAAAGCATATAAACTACAAGGCACACCAACATTTTGGTCGGGCACCACTGGGGGTATTGAGCAGAGTGCAGTAACTGTGAGTCTGTCATGATCCAGAGAGTGTTCTAGATCTGTGGTTAGTGCCTCATCTGTAGGATTTTACAACTGGTAGGAGTTGAATTCAAGGTCACTAGAGCAGAAATCTGTTTCGTAGGGCTAAGGCTAGTGAGCAACAGCAAGGGCTAAAGGTGCCACTGCCTCAGTGCACCCGGTGGCCAACCCAGGGCCAGTAGACAGCAGTCAAGAAGAAGGGTGGGAGGAAACTTCAGGGTATATGAGCAGTGCAGTCAGTACCCATCTCTAACAGGTTTCATCCACTGTTGGGCAAGACCCCTTTGGATTATCCCCAGGAAAGTGTGTGGACTAACACTCCTGGTGTGGAGGCACCAATCAAAGTGCATGAGCCAGGGAAGGGTCGGAGCCACAAAGAGGGTAGCAAAATGGCCTTGGTAATAAGGATTGTATTGTCTGGGGCAAAGGTGGACTGGTGCGTTCCACACCACACCAGACATTGTAAGAGAGGTCCAATGTTTCTGAAGTGCAACAGTGAACACCCTCTAAAAGAAGGTACTAGAACTCACCAGGACTGATAGAGGCCAGATACAATACAGCATGTAGATAGAAATGATCTGTCCAGAAGAGGTGTTGAAGAAGTGATGAAAAACTATGACACCTTAGGCAGGATACTCAGGGATAGGAGAGGTGCAATAACCTTCTCGTAAGATCCTACTGCTGTCATGCTGTAGTCACAGGGACCAGCTGAAAACAGAGCAGTTTAGTGCATGGCTGAAGGGCTGGTGTTGGGAAGGGTTTCTGAGCCACACTTAGTCAGTAGGCAGGTGGTTTAAGATGCTGTAGATGGCTCCCACCCCAAGGGGGAGCGAGTGCACAAGAGTGGTGAAGAACTGATTTGCACAGCACCTAGAAAAGACATTAAACTAGGTAAAGGGGGAGGTATAGTTGAGTATAGGCACATCAATACAACAGAGGTAGACCTGGAGCACCCCCCAAGAGTAATGCAGGCAGGAATATCGAATTTAATGGGGACTCAAAGGGACATTACAATGGAACAAACTGGACTCAAGTACAAGAGCATCAACAACAATATGTGTGGGGGATAGTGGATCACAATAGGAGGAGGGATATGCAGGGCACCAAAGACAATTGGGGACAGCTATCAGAGAATAGTCAGATATCAAGAGGGGCACAGCAGGTATGGAGGGCTATGTGCGCCAGTGTCAGAAGCCTGTGAAACAAAACCTGTGACCTCCAGGCTGTAATGGTGGTGGCACACTTTGACATGATGGTTTTATCAGAGACATGGGTAAGCCAGTGTCATGATTGGGATCTACAGGTACCAGGCTACACATTGTTCAAGGGGATAGGATACAAGGAAGGAGAGACTGTGTGGTGCTATATGTTAAGGAGGGATTCTTTGACTTGGAGATCCATGATGATGGCAGCGCTAAAGAGACAGAGACAATCTGAGTACAAGCCATAGCAGAAAGGGGAGTAACTATTATAGGAGTGGTACAGAGGCCAGTGATACAGAGATAGGTGGCAGATAATGAGCTGGGGAAATTAGATTAACAGGATGGCAGGGCTAGGGGAGGTTTTGACACTGGGAAAATGCAATCTGTGGGATATGGACTGGAGCAACCATTTGCAGTAAGGACAGGAAGCCAGGCCTTAGTGGACAGAATGCAGGAGGCATTCCTGAGTCAAAAGATCACAAAATATTGTAGGAAAGTGGTCATATTGGACCTTGTCCTTACAAACAGGGATAGCATTGGGGAAGTAACAGTGAGTGAACCGCTGGAGTCAAGCCATTACTGAACAGTGTGAACTGAAGTCAATCTAAAGGCATAGAGGGCACAATCCAGGACCAAGGTCCTGGACTTCAGGATGGCTAAGTTTGGGAAGATAAGGGAGGTGTTGCAGGGACAAATCAAGATAGCCAGGGGAAGGTGAAGGAGTAGCCAATAAAATTAATTATAAAGGAAGTCCTAGAGGCAGCAGATCTCTGTTCAAAATATAGGGAAGAACAGGAAGGAAAAGATACCATTATGGTTTTCAAAGGCTGCTGCTGAAACAGTGAGGGTAAAAAAGAAAGTGTTCATTAATTGTAAGGAATGTCATGCAAAGGCAGATAGTAGGTATATCAGGAAATGATGAGAAAAACTAATAGGGCAGTGAGGCAAGAAAAGGCAGAAGCAGAACTAAAGCTGGCAAATGGCAAGCAGGGTGACAAAGCCCTCTGAACATGGGAGAACTGCCAAAAGATTGGAAAATGGTGGATATGGCCAAGTTAATAGCAGTGGGAGTCATAAGGAGCCAGGAAACTATAGATTTGTCAGTCTGATGTCTATAGTGAGAAAGAAATTGGAATCCATTATAAATGAGAGGACTAGGGTTCCTGGAGGCAAATGGGATGCAGAACCCCAGACAACATGATTTTATGAACAGGAGGTTGTGCTTGAATTGGGTGACAAATGCAGCAGATAGTAAAGCCTTCAACTCTGTCCCTTATGGAAGGATGGTGAAGGAACTGGGGGATTTGTGGATTAGAGAAAGGTTAACTAGGTGGATAAAGAAATGGCTAAGCAGGAGGACTCAGATGTAGTACTGAATGGAAAGGCACTGGGGATTGGGGAAGTCACAAGTGGGGTGCCCTAGAGATGGGCCCTGGAACCATTTCTGTTCAATATGTTCATTTGTGACATAGGGGTGGGATTCCAAGAGAAGGTGTACCTCTTCATCGATTACACCAAGTTATGTTGTAGAGTGGACTTTGAGGAGTGAATTAGGGCCATAAAGAGATAGCTTGAGAAGCTGGAGGGGTGTTCTAAAGTATGGCAGTTGAAATGTAATGCAAACAAGTGCAAAGTTACACAAATAGGTGCCAAAAACCTGAAACTGGAATACAGGAGGCCAGAGGGGATGGTGGTGGTGAACAGAATTGTTGAGCAAAAGGATCAGAGATAATGTTATGGATACTTTGAAGGCATTGGTACAGTGCAATATAGTGGTGGGGAAATGAAATTGAATGCTGGGATGCACAGTAGGGGAATCACTAGCAGAAGGAGGGAGGTAATAATGCCTCTGTGCAGATCACTGGTCCAACATCATTTGGAGTGCTGTACTCAATTTTGGAAGCCACACCTAAAGAAAGCTAGAGGCAGACTTGGGGTGGTACAGAGGAGGGCTACCAAGGTGATCCAGGGGCAAAAGGGGAAGATTTATGAGGAACCCTTGGAGGATCGGAACATGTACACTCTGAAAGATAGGAGAAAATGAGGGGACATGATTGAGATGTTTAGGTCCCTACACAAAATGAGTAGAGTAGACACTAAGGACTTGTTCACAATAAATAACAACATATTGACAAGAGGTAGCTCCATAACACTGGTGGGGGAGGGTACAAAATGTCAGAAAGTACTTTATATACTGAAACAAAGTGGTGGAAGAATAGAACAAACTTCCAGTTGTAGTTATACATGCTGAAGCAGTAGTAAGGTTTAAGAGGGGATAGAACGACTATATGGGAAAAGTGCACCTAGTGTGTTTGGGGCAGGGGAAAACATGAGGACTGACAGGAGCTCAATCTGTTAGATAGGCAGGGAAAAGAAAAAAACTGCATGGGCTGATGGGTCTTCTGCTGGAATGTTCTGTTTCTATGCCACATGCCATTAATCTTATAATTTCTTTTTCCACCAGTATATTCATTCAGCTGGAATCATTCACAGAGTAAGTCCTGTTTAATATGTAAGGATTTTATGCTATCCAGTGGAAAGATCGTTGATGTTAAAATACATTTTCCCTTTTTTAAAGTGTATTATATATTGTTTTTGCTACAGGATCTGAAGCCTAGCAACTTAGCTGTAAATGAAGACTGTGAACTAAGGGTAAGAATTGTATTTATTTTCTATTTTATTGTATTTATTTTGTTACAGATTTTCACAAGAAGAGCATACTAAATTAGAAGCACAGTTGCATCCAGGGAAGGGGATAAGGGAGAAATTAAGATAAACAATGGAACAAAGAAACAAAAAAGTGCAGACATAGAACAACTACTGCAATAAACACAAATAACAAGTGGTGCTAAAATACATCAGGTAGTACGTGTGCAAAGAACACTGTGAAAAAAAGGCTTTCTTTGACAAAATGTGCACATTATATATGAGAATGAATTAAACAACAAGACAAATAATAGATATAGCAAAAGGCAATGATACAAAAATCAGACAGCAGCCAAGGGAATGTGTGAATGAATGATTGTTGGTGGAGACCAGAAAGGTAGCAGGTCAGGGATAAAACTTAAAATGGGGGTTAGCAAAGATCTTATGAGAGGAGCAGTATTAGACTTATAGGATAGGGGGTTTGGGGGGGGGAGTAAGAGACATGTGAAGAGGGTCAGGTACCAGTGTCAGGGCAATAGAGTCTGAATTAGAAGGATGAGGAAGGCAAAGAAAGTGACGACCATGTCAGACCAACAAACACTGAGGCTGTTATAGGACATGAGAAAGTCTTAGAATGGCTGGAGTACCAATCTGCTGACTCTGTCAAACTCATTCAGGTAGGTCAGCTCATGTCATACACATGGGATCTCACTATGAAAACTGCTATGAGGCAGACAAAAATTGCCGACATTTAAATAAAACTCCAAAATGAGTCAAATGGCCCAGCGACTCTGATCAAATACAGTATTTTGTGCTTTAAGTTATTTATTAGTGCTGTATTGACTTGTTTTTTACCAACTTTGACATTTAAAATGATTTACCTTTTTTGCACAAATGGCTATGTTTCTCTATGTACCTCGATTTAGCGAACATGCCACTATAGCGAGCAATCAGACCTGAATGTGTTCATTATAGCAAGACAGCACTGTATCAGTAAGCCTGAATAGAGACAAGACATTGGTGTGGGTCTTCCTGAAGCATGACTGTTAAGGACTTAGGAAGGAGGAAGAGTTAAGAAATGTTGATAGCTAGGAGAGAACAAGGTTCTCTTGTAGTGGGTGCTGAGCAGAGTGAAAGAGTTAGGGCACTGTTACCCGGGGCAGATAAACCACGTCCTTTGTGAAAGGGAATTCACTCAACCCTCTTCTATACACCAGGTATTGTACCAGCATGGAAGGAAAGGCTCAGGAAATTGGAGTTGGGGAATGCCAAAGTGGAGGCAGAGAGGTAGAAGAGCTAGATATCAAGTGTATCAGGACTATTGGATTTTTGAGGGGTTGAGGGCCAGCAGTGCTCAGTTCTGAGGGAGTAGCATAAGGTTAGGGAAGAGAAAAGAAAAAGAAAAAGAGGGGAAAGGGGGTTGGGGTGGGATATGGAGAGGCAGAGAGGAAAGTGAAGGGGGAAGGAAACTGCAAGAGAGTAAAGGAAGATTTTATTAAACAAGGTAGCCACAGCTGGCTCTATAAAAACAGAAGCTGGCTAACTGAAGGAACAGGTAAATACTGGACTTTATTAAAATCTCTGGAAAATCCAAGTCAGGCTTGTCCTACGCTTCAAGTTGAAAAGGATGGGGTTATTCAAAACAATAGAATTTCAACAAACATCCTAAATGAACATTTTATCAATAATCCTGATGTAATTGGGTTAAAAGAAAATGAGGAAAAACTAAGAACAGACTCACAGTTATTAAACAAAGATTTTTCCCAAGTACTGAATGAGAATTCAACTATTCCACAGTTTAGATTCAAATGTGTAACATGCAAGGAAGTTAAGGATTTAATTAGGAAATTCAAAGCCAATAAAGCCCTTGGAAATGATAAAATAGAAATCAGGTTCATAAAAGATAGATTAAGTATAGTTGCCTCAGTCCTTACTAGATTATTTAATTGGAGTTTGCAAGAGGGAGTTGTCCCAACAATATGGAAAGAGACTAAAGTCATTCCAATTTTTAAAGGGGGACAAACAACTAAGCCATCACACTACAGACCTATAGCTTTATTACCAGTGATCTCTAAAATTTTGGAGAGACTGGTGCATGGCCAGCTTGATAAGTACATGAAGGAGTATAATTTGCTGACCAATCACCAGTTGAGGTTTAGGAAAGGGCGCTCCATGGGCACCGCACTCACTGACCTCATGGATCTTGTAGTGACATCCTTGGATCTTAGGGAATCAGTGGGCGTGGTGTTTGTGGACTTGTCAAGGACTTTTGACACAGTAGATCATCAAACCTTATTAAAAAGGCTCAGGAAAATAGGAGTCTCAGAGGAGACCTGTAGATGGTTTAGGTCTTATTTGGTGGGGATGGAGACAGATCACCATGGTGGAAGGGGCCTCTTCTTCCCAGTTTGGTGTTCAATGGGGTTTACCACAGGGTCAATACTAGGGCCTGTTGTTCCTGATCTATTCTAATCAAGTGCCCACGGTTGTGCAGAGGTCTGTGGCTAGACTTTATGCAGATGACACGGTACTCTTCTCTATGGGAACAGATGTAGATAAAATCAATGAAGGTCTCCAAAGTGATTTTTTGGCCATTCAGGAATGGTTTCAGGATTTAAAACTAATACTGAATGGCAAAAAATCTAAATCAATGCTGTTTAAGAGTCATCATAAAAATAAACAATCTTCCCCCAGCACTGACTGTAAAAACTTTAGCCGGTGAACCACTACAACAAATGAGTGAATATAAGTACTTGCGCATTTGGGTTGACTGCAGCCTGAAATATGATTATCATATTGACAAACTAGTTGAAACCATTAGCTGTTGGCTGGGGGCCCTTAGACAGACCAAACATTGTATGGATCAAACTATGAGGCAATTATTGGTTAACCAAATGTTGGTCCCAATCATAGATTATGGGATACATACTGTATCTATGGTCATACTACCATTACAAAGATGAAAAAAGTTGAAGTTATGTACAACAAATTAACCAGAGTTGTCTTATTAGCTGACAGATGGATGCATCACTGTGATATGTATTTAGAATTAAACTGGCCTACAACAGAAAATAAGTTTAAAAGGGCATTAGCTATACAAATGAGAAATACTATGGCTACTAAAAAACATAAATACTTATTTGTTGAAATGGAAAGAACTACGTATTTATATAACCTTAGAAAAAAATGGTTCACTGAGGGAATATTATGTTAGGACCCCAAGAACAAGGTATGGTGAAATGGCATTCTTATATTCATCCACTAAAGTGTGGAATGACTTGAGTATTCAAACAAAAAAATTATGTGACAACAAAAATCAATTCAACACTGCTTTAAAGCAAGAACTTACAACTAGATATAGAGATGTAGATGTTTTGATTAAGTTCTAGTTTAAACTTTGCACAAGTTATTAAAAGTTCATATTCAATTTTGCACATTAAAGTTAACATAATTGTCTATGCATTCTTTGGACATGTTAATATAACTATTTTTATGTGAGTCAACATTAATTGTGATATGTTGTATTGGTTTAAGTCTCTGCAAACATGAAGTATTAGTGCTTTCAGGAGCATCTTGCAAATAGGACTCTGTCCTAATGGTGTAAGGTCATACTTTCCTGACTAAAAATAAATATTTTACTACTACTACTATTACTACTACTGTGGAATGTATAGTAAGCAAAAAAGGTTCTGGCACACACCAACTCATGAGAGGAATGCATAAAATAATAATAAAAGTTAAAATTTATTACACCAAACGAGACAAAACATCTTGCCTGACATGTTTCGGATTGTCTGCCAATCCTACTACTGTGGCATCAAGCAGTGGGGTAGCTCTGTCACACTGGTAACCTAAGTTTGTGTTCCGAACCCAGGACTTCAGGAGTGGAGGCCGGCAGGGAGGGATTCAGAGTGCCTTTTGGATGATCTCCTGGCAGGGGGGCAGGGTTCTTGCAGCACCACTCCTGAGCAGCTCCTGGTGGTGGCATAGAAGAGGTGCCTTTGATGATGTGGGGAACCACACCCATTTGACCCCCCCCCCAGGATAGCCATATTGTTTGCAAGGCTTAGGGAGGGTGGGACGCAGAAAAAGGTAGAAATGCTGCACCAGTGTGTCAGATGGCAGTCTCTCTGTTCCTCCCCACACCAACGGACCTTCCAGAGTACGTTATGTGGGACACCTCAAAACCCCACCCACTGAGTGATTGCTCATGCTCTTGGTCACAGGGAGGCCCCTTGGCAGGGGCAAGTCAGCTAACTGGATGGCAGTGAAGTGGATTCAGGTGTTTGTTCCTCTGCATAAGCCAGAGGGGGTCCCTGGCAGGGATGAGACAGCCACAGGGATGGACGGCAGAGGTCTGGAATATATTCCACAACAAGGAGGCGAGTGCTGAGTCTGATGGTTAAGAGGGGTGCTTAAGGTCCTAAGGAGAGTGATTCTGGTTGGCACAGGAAGAGCAAAAATGCAAAATGTTAAAGGAAGCCACCTCAGTGGGATTAGAGTTGGGGGAAATGCCTTAGTCAAGGACTGAGATGGATGTTTGGGGAGTCAAATAGGAAGTGCACAAAATTCAAGAACTTAGAGGGGCAATTAAGGTCATTCTGGAAGTTGGAAGAAAATATTGCATTCTGTCTTGGTCAGCCTTGGAGTTCTAGTGCAAGTGTTATGGAACTATTAGTAACTTGCCATGTCCACTGGAGAGCCAGAGGTCTTGTGAAGGCTTCCACCATGCCAGTTCGGCATCAAGGATGTTGACCGACTTTACAGTGACAAGGATTTGTCGACTGCCAAACACATCATCTGGCAATCCTGCTGACTGCCCACTATTGCCACAATGCACCAAAGTACATACCAGCTGATTACAGGGGACTTTGCCCCCCTGCACCCACCAAAAACTTAAATAAATCACCTCCAGGCTGGAGGTGTAGGGGGGGAAAACAGCACAAAACCCCTGGGACTGCAAGAACAGCCGGCACTGCAAAATTGTGATCGGCAGAATGACCGTCGATTGGGTTGCAGCACTGGCATTGCTGTCGCTGTAGGGGTTTCACAGCGAGAATGGCACATTCTTGTTGAAGAACCAAGTAGTGTCCAAAACCTTGAAACAGATACTGAACTCAGCTGAAAACAAGGCAGGTGAGAGCCTTTTAGATGGGCAGTTTGAAGAGAGCTTATCTATCCCAAATCCCCGTAAAATTAGTTTGGAATTTAGCAAGAACATCATCTATATCAGTGGATAAAGAGCTGAAAGTCCTGTTAATAGAGTAAAGTTCATCCAGCAGGTTGGACAAGTCTAACAACCTGAATGACAAGAGTTGGATGACCTTGTGGTGGGGGACTTGGGGCAGGGAACCTTGCACGCATAGTAGATAATATGATGGTCATTTAGAGTTTTATTGAGAGTGCAAGCTTCCACAATACAGTGGGTGGGAGGAGAAAACAGTCAATGAGGGAGTGGATAGAAGTGAATTTGTTGAGTCAGGTATTCTCTGAGATGTGCTGCATAAGGAGAAAGGACTAAACACTGTGAGCTAGCTTGTTGGAGGAAGGGGATAACCAATTTATAATAAAGTCATTCAAAACCAAGAGTTCACAAGAGGATTCTTGAGATGAGATGGAGGAGAGCAGATCAAGAACAGAACACTATTTGATTCACAACAGCAATCAATACAGGCAACACAGACAGGGAGGGAGAAGGGAAGTGAGAGTTTGTCCACCAGAAGTTCTTGTTGATCTCTTCAGTTACAGACCTGTCTCAAACCTTCCTTTTCTTGGGAATTTGGTCAAGAAGGTGGTGGAGGAACTAAAACAATACCTGGAGAGATATGGCACTGATATGCTTTTCCAGTCTGGTTTCTGGCCTTGCCATGTTACAGAAACTGCCTTATTCTGGGTGCTTCATGATTTCCTTCTAGCTAAGGATAATGGATTTCATTCCATTCTTGTCCTGTTTGACCTCTCTTTGACATTTGACATGGTGGATCATGGAGTGCTGTTGGATCACCTTAGGCAATATTTATTTATTTAATTGTTTAACCAGGAAGGCATACTGAGCAGGCTACTGCTCGATTCCAGATGCGTCCTGGGGGGGAGGGGGTACACCGTAAGCATTTGACAGGTAGGCAAATACAAACTATAATACAGAATTCATAATACATAATACATAATTGGGACATGAGGACCGATACAGAGACAAGAACAGCAAGAGCGAACAGATAATATAGACTTGAAACAGGCACCGTTTAAATTCAATTCATTAAGTATATTAGGATAGATAAGCAACAATATATGTTCATACGATGCACAACTAAGGCTGCCCCAAGTGTGGTGTGTAATGGGGCCTAGACACATGAGCAGGTAGGGGAGGAGTGGGCAAGCAGCATGGAGTTGAGATGCGGAGAGGAAGAGAAGTGACGAATGTTTGCGGGTAGGGAGTTCCACAACTTAGGCACACTTAAGGTCCTCGAGTCATTATTTCTGAGTGTATATGCCAGGGTTGGCTAGCGCAGAGGTGAGGTGGGGGGGGGGGATCAGCTGGGACCAATATTTGGCTGAGATCTTGGCACAGTGGGACTGCCTGCGGTTATCTAGGGATGTAAGGTTCATAGATTGGTAGAGGGCACAATGATGGGTGGAGTAAGGACTGTTCAGGACAAATCAACAGAATGAGTGGAAGAGGGGGTTGAGTCTGGCTAAGGTGGACTCTTGGGAACAGTGCTGCAGTGGTTTGAGTCCCACATGTCCAGCAGAATGCAGCAGGTGTCACTTGGCTCCTTTACATCGAGCAATGCTGCACTCTGCTGTGGAGTGCCTCAGGGGGTGATTCTGGTTCCTCCCCACGCTATTTGCTATGTACATGTTGCCATTGGGTGAGACCATTAGACACTACAGCCAGGTGTTTCATTGCTATGCCAATGACACCTAGTTGTATGTGTCCTGTGCTTTGATGATGGTGCAGCTGTCCTGGAACTGAGTGAGTGCCTCAGAATAATCCAAGACTGGATGGCAGTTAGCTGGTTTAGGCTTAATCCGTGTAAGATGGAGGTGTTGCTGGTGGAGTCAGGCCATTCAGATTTAGCGGCAACAAGTGGTAGCGCAGCCCATCCTCTGTTGGATGGTGTGTCTTTGTGCTGTAGATAGGGTGAAGAATCTGGGGGTCATTGTGGACTACAAGCTGACTGGAGTTCCCAGCATCTGCTGTTGTCTGCAATGGATTTACCACCTTCATAACATCGCCTGTATCAGGCCCTATCTTGAACCAACTGATCTGGCAACACTGGTGCACACCTTGTCTTGTCTAGGTTGGATTACTGTAATGCTCTCTATCTTGGATTATCCTCAAGC
Source organism: Neoceratodus forsteri (assembly GCA_016271365.2). Lineage (NCBI taxonomy): Eukaryota > Metazoa > Chordata > Ceratodontiformes > Ceratodontidae > Neoceratodus > Neoceratodus forsteri. The sequence goes on from CM028131.1 coordinate 478,676,504, forward strand.
TGATCTGTCACCTGGAGCTAGTTCAGAATATGGCAGCTTAACTGGTTGCTGGCACCTCTCACTCTGAGCATATCACACCTTTTCTCTGCAATCTCCACTGCTTCCCAGTCCAGTAGCACATTAGCTTCGAGGTTTGCTTATTGACGTACAAGGCCCTGCAAGGTTTGGGTCCAGGCTACCTGCAAGACCTCCTGGTGCCATACACTCCAGGTTACACCCTCTGGTCAGGAAAGGCAGACCTCCTGTCTGTACCCAGATCTCAGTTAAAATCCTCATATGATAGGGCATTCAGTGTAGCAGCCTCCATTCTTTGGAATGCCCGTCTCCAGAAAGTGAGAGGTGCTCCTTCACTGGCTGCTTTTAAAAGATCCTTGAAAATCCACTTTTTTTTTTTTTTTTTACTTCCTTTTTATCCCCTCCTACCTGCTTTCGGTGCCCACTCCTTTTGGGCCGTTCATCCCATGCCAGCCTCCTCTGCTCAGGATCTGCCCCTAGAGTGCCTTCTGCTTCTGCTCCCACCTGCACAGCGGGGTCTGTCCCGGAATTGGTGGCTTGGATGGCTTGGATGGCTCGGAACGGTCGTCATCTAGGACCACTGAGGGTGTTTTCCATTTTTCTGTTGTCCCTTACTCCCTAACCCTCTGAGATGTCGGTGCAAGGACGTACGTCCAGAGAGGCGACATGCTGACGCACATCTCTCCTAAGCGCCTGACAGCGTCTCCCCTCCCCGACTCTGATGAATGGAGCCACCAACCCCTCATGAGCCCATGTTTCCACCGGCTCTCTTAGGGCGTCGGGTGCATATAGCACCCCTGGTATCCCACCCCAGAGGGAAGAGAGCATCCATTGGGATGCTCAATCCTCCCTCACCCAGCCGACCCCTGCCAACCCAAGTCCGTTCCCAAACCTAGGTCGCCAGCATAGCGCAAGGTGTGGCATCCAGCACCTCAGCCTGCAGAGCCACTGGGCCAGCCCCGAAAACCCACTTTTTTAACTTATGTTTTGACCTGGGCTCTTGCTTTTAGATGATTTTTTGTTATTTAATTATTGTTTTATTTTACTTGTTTTCTTTATGATAAGGTGCCCAGAGCCTCAGGGACTGGATGCCATATAAATAAAATTGCTATTGCCATTGCCATGAGAAGAGGAACTGGAAAAGCAGAACACAACTGATATGAGTAAAAGCAGAACACAACCTCAGACTGAAGTTTGAGGGAGAAATAAACTGCTACTCCACAACAAAGCTTGCCATTGTCCTTTCTGTGAAAGGGTAACCAGGAGGGAAATGTATCGCAGAACTGGAAGGAAGGACAAGTCTTGTATGTCAGCATGTTGCAGTGTTATTTTAACTGTATAGAAAAATGCTACAGAATTGTGATGCACCAAAAACTGTGCTCTTGTTTCATCACTGGCATCATCAGCTTCACCATCCTCACACTACTGTCTCCCTAATTTCATGTATATAGAGGTAAACTGGTTCCAATATGGCCTTTATGCACAATGGAAGAGCTACTGCTCCCAAAGCCATTGACCGTGGTCCAGGAACAAGCCTGAATCATAGAACTAGCTGAGGGGGGGAGGAGGGTCAAGTATCCCAGCAGATAGCCTCCTCTTTGGGAAGGGTGGGTGTCAGATGTTACCACATGCATGTCACTTGGGTGACCACAGGTGGAGCTGCATGGTAGTGCTGTGGGAAGGGAGAGATACTGCTGGTGGCACATGCTGCCTGCTTGCATACAAGTACTTGTGTACCATCTCTGTGAGTACCCCAGGGACAAGGAAGAAGATGAGAAAAGCTCTGACTGCGGCAGGATGGCGCTGGTCTCCACCAGGACTCACGCTGTTGAATTCAGCTCCCCCTTCACATTAATGTGTCTTTGCCAGGTGTTTAGTCCCCCCTGCAGCCCACTAATAGAGGGCAACCCACAGAAGAAGGAAGTGTAAGTAAGCCCATGAAGAAAGTGGGTGATGGTGCTGGGGGACCAGCAAAAGGGGGAAAGTCTTTGAATCGAGGGATAAAACACTATTTCAAAAAAAGAAACTGCTGCCGCTTTGCAGAAGATATTAAACTTTTGACTATGTCAAGGCCATTGGCATGGCTGCAGCACTCTGCACTGCCATCAAGGTTCCTACATAGACTTGCTTTTCCAACCTTAAAGTGGCAGGGGCCACTGCACTGTGAAGGTGAGGTGCTGGATGCCTGGAAAATCTGGCGTAGGCTGTCCAGCATTCATTCACTCCCTATTGCCCAGCAATGAAGAACAAGATGTGTCTGTGGCGAGTTTGGTATCAGTGACACATATGAAGGGAAATCTGGGGTTGGGGCTGCCCCATGAAAAAAGTACCTCAACCGTTGTAACTCACATGATAAAAGCTAAACGGTAGTCAACTGGGTATAACAGTTGTAACTGTAATACAAGGTTCACGGACTTTGGTAAACTACTCCAATTTCACTGTCATAGTTTAATTACTTCAGTGAACCCTCTATATGCAATCACAGCTCTGTGGCACACAGTAAAGTCTAACAACTCAGTGTGGTAATTTATTGCCAGTGGTGATGCCTTTCACTCCCTCTGATCACTTGACATAATGCTTTCAGGAGTTTCTACCTATCAGTGAAAATATTAGCTCCCAAACTAGTGCCCCCATACCTTCAGAATACTGTTTTCTTCAAGGCAGAGCAGAATTTTCATAAGGCAGTCCTTGACCTTGCATCTTGATTCTGATGTAAATTACAGTACCTAATTGGTGGTCTACTAACAATAACAAAAATGGAAAGGGACCTGGGGGTAGCCATATCAGATGACCTAAAGGTGGGCAAGCAATGTGAGGGGGCAGCAAGGAGGGTTGGGGGGATACTGGGATGCATAGGGAGAGGCATCACCAGTAGAAAACAGAAAGTTATTATCCCTCTGTACAGACAGTTGGTGAGACCCCATCTGGAGTACTGCATGCAGTTCTGGAGACCCAATTCCATAAAAGACATAGACAGGATGGAGGCTGTCCAGAGGAGGGCAACTAAAATGGTGCAGGGTCTGCACCGGAAGACATATGAAGAGAGACTTAAGGAGCTGAATATGTATAGCCTCGAGGAAAGGAGTTAGAGGGGGGACATAATAGAAACTTTCAAGTACCTCAACAGAATCAACAAAGTCCAAGAGGGTAGCATCTTTCAAAAAAAGAGGTGTGCAAGAACAAGGGGGCACAATTTGAAGATAGAAGGGGGACGGCTCAGAGGTAATTTAAGGAAGTATTTATTCACCGAGAGGGTTGTGGATGCATGGAACGGCCTTCCGGAAGAGGTTGTCGAGTCAAAAACAGTGGTGGAATTCAAGCATGCATGGGACAGTCATAAGGCAATTCTAGGGGGTGGGGGTAGGAAGAAGTAGGCTGCTGGTTAACTAGGATCTGCAGCTTATCCATTAGGTAGGGAAATGGGCAGACTGGATGGGCCAAGCGGTCCTTATCTGCCGTCAAAATCTATGTTTCTATGTTTCTAATGTGTACTTAGAACTGATGCAGCATCTCTCCAAAAATGATGCATACATCATTTTATGCCTTAAACTGTGGAAACTACTGCAAATCTATCTGAACCTCTGAAAATAGCTTTCAAAAGCTGACGTCTTTTACTTAACACAGGCTGCATCAGAAAATGACTGCTGTGCCTGCATCACAGCATTTCAAAATTCTGCCCAGTCTGTGCATTTTGGTCCTATAGACTTAATAAAACAATGCAGAGCCAGTCGGATGTAAATAGGACCTTTATCATACAGGTATTTTAAAATCAAGTTACACAAAAACGGCTATTCTTTGTAGACTAGATCACAGGAAGTAACCAGCAGAGTATCTCTCGCTCACCTTTGATCTCTCTGTTGATTTCCTATGTGACTCCAGATATACTGTACAATTGTTACCCTACCCATCCCTCTTAGATCTGTGCCCACCTCCATCTTGTCAGTCTGGTGTGTGCCCCCCCCCCGCACCCCCATCATCTTGTGTGACTTGATTGTTGCTAAGGGATGATATCATCCTACTTTAGGACTGGTTCAGCACTAACACTTCCATAACTGATAGAAACAACACAATTGTGCTCTGACTCTTAATGAATAATCCAGTCACCTCTTGAATTAAATTTGACTCACAATGGTCCTTCTGCCAAAAGTCATTAAGGTCCATTAAGCAGAGAGTCACTTCTCTGAATGAGTTGTTTTGTTCTTGAGGGGGATCTCTTTTATACTGAATTCTGTTGCTAGTGAAATGTGCTACATTGACAGTGCAGAACATTTTAGCCATTGTTTATCTGCAAAACAAGCCTAGCACAGGCAATTGCAACGTGAGCTTCCCTTCGCTGTCCTTCTAATGTGCATCAACCCTCCCATGGAGGGACCACAGAGAACTGCAGGTGACAAGGTCATTCAGACCCCAAGCCTAGAGTTACACTTTTGTCAGGGAAGACATGGAAGTCATGGATTCCATGATTTTTTCCCCATGTTTTATGAAACCTCCATGATTTGGGGGGCATTTTCTATGACAACCCCATGATTTTTAGCATGTTTCATGAACATGCTTTAGTTTTTGCTGTTTACAGATGAGAGATCCATAGACTTGTGCCTCACCACCGCAATGGGCTTAGTCCCCAGTCAGCATTAGTGTGGGATTCTGGGTCTTAATCAAAGACATGGGGGGAGGGGGGGAGCTGCACTTGGGAGACGTAAGGCAATGCCAGAGTAATACTGAAATTTGTAGGAATGCAGGCACCTACTAGACATTCCACTTTTTACTGATGCAAGAATTCAAAACAAAAGAGGACAATTAGGTTTTACCTTGAATACAAGTTCTCTTCTTTATTCAAAAGGTATTTTCAAACATGCAGTTGATTTGGGCAATACAGGACAAGGCATTCTGTAAACATTTCACAAAGCCAGACCTCACTCCTCTGGAAATGCTTCCTGGTCCTCTTTCCACTCTGTGACATCACCACATCACCACCAGCACTACAGCTGATGCATTTCATACATGGGTGCTCTGTCAAAGGCTGAGCCTTTGACAAAGTGCCCATTCACAAAACGTATCAGGTGTAGCGATGGTGGTGACATCATGGAGTGGAGTCGGTAGAAGGAAGCATTTGCAGAGGAGTGAGATCTGGCTTTATGAAATGTTTACAGAATGCCTTGTTCTGTATTGTTCAAATCAACTGCTTATTTGATGAAAACACCTTTGAACAAAGGAGAGCACTCATATTCTGGGGCTTGCACATGAGCTCTGGTCTCCAAGAGAGCAGCACAATGTTCTTTCTGCTTCTACTGAACCACACACACACACACAACATTTTTTTTAGTATTTAAATCTTAGCCTGATTTGCTTACATAAAAATAGGTCAAAGCAGAGGTAACAGCCAATGATTCATGACTTTGTGACTTTTACCTTTATTTTTTAATTAACCACTGATCAGCACATATTCACAGCAATTAACACCTACCAGCAGTAGCTGCAGGTACAGATTTATGAGCTGGAAGAGCATAACATTGAAACCTGGAGAGGCCTCAGCCAGCCCCCCCCCCTTCCCCAGTTGGAAGCCTGCCTACACTACAGCAGCTCCCTCCTGGAGCAGGGACAGCAACGAGCACCCAAGAGGTAATGCAGCCTCCCTCTCTGCACCATCTTCTTGTGGAGCGTTAGCCCATCGACACTGCGCGTCAACTGCCCCACCCGCCCCAGCCACCCAAGCCCGACCCTCAATTTAGTGTCCCAACCCTCAATTTATTGTCCCCATCCTACGACATCACTTCCTGCTGTCACTATTTCTCAGTCCCCACACCTCCATTTGCAGGTTATACCCATTGGCCACTAGAGGAATCTCCTGCCTGTCTCTTGATTCCTGCCTGACATTCTAGTTCCACTTGAATCCCACTTTCCTCCTACAACCTAAGGGCCCATCTATCCACCTCTGCTACTTCTCTGCCTCCCCCATGTCCTTGCTTAACCCTCTCCCAGCCTATTCCCCTACTCTCAGCCCAGTCCTCTGACTGCCCCCATACTCCAGTCCCCCACTGATGACCCCCAGCCCACCTTTCTATGCCCCTGTGACCACTAGGAGTCGCTATTTTACCCACTCATCTGGCCACAAATCTTGCCTCTTCCAGCCCCCCCAACATCTGGAATCCCATCTCATCCTGGTCTTAGGATACTCACCTCCCGGGGGTCTTGAAGCAGGTACCCTGCGCACCAAAGTCCACAGTCTTACCACTACTCCAAAGAGGTATCCACCAGCTCTGAAGCACAGCCTAGACTCTTATACTATCCACCTCGACTACAACCTTAGGTACCATGAATGCAAACTTCCTACCAACATGCTTAATTTTCTTAACCATCCTGATACTTGTCTCTCACCAGCCAGATCACACCCTCAGCCCAGAGAGATCTGCATCTCCCTGGACTATCTCAACCTCCCCCAACTCTGTCCTCATGTTTAGGGCTCCGACACCCACCTCCTAGCTACCCCCTAACCCCTCTGCCTACCTGGGCTCCCCCTGGATCCACCTCCTCTCCACTATTCCAACCCTTCAAGCCCTACCCATCCCCTGTTCCCCTGTGGCCTCCCCCACATTTCGACATACTTCCAAAGAGATCAACAGCTACTGCCCCCTGATTAGAATCCTTGCTTTACTACTGCTCTTCTCTGGTAATGTCCACCCTAATCCGGGCCCTACCTCCACCAGTCCTCCCCAGATCCTGTCTTCAAGTCCCTGCATTGCCTCCCGAAACATCTGCAGCCTGCTGAAAAAATCCGCTGCCCTTCAATGCTGGGTCATTCTTCACTAGTCTGACATCATTGCCCTAATGGAGACCTGACTCTCCAAATCCACCCTGATTCCTTTATCTCTCTTTCTGGGTACACTCTATACTGGGAGGATCAAGTTGGAAAACACGGTGGTGGCTGTGCATTTTTTATACAGGATACCATTGTTGCTCATGAGCTCCCTGCCCCCAAGCTCAATAATGGCTCCCAGGCCCTCACCCTCAAACTCATTCCTGATCCCTCTAGGGGACCACTGTACCTCACAGTCTCCTGTGTTTTCCCAAGGAACCAGAACCAGCACCCTCCTGGATGTCGTAGTCACCAATCACCCCCTCAAAATCCAGGACATACAAATCCTCCCTGATACTTTAAGAGACCACTCCCCTATCCTATTCCTCTGGTCTACCTTAACCCACAAGCCAGTAGCCCAAACCAGCCTCCACAGATGCTTCTGTCCAGGTGGCCTGAATAAACTCAAGTGACTCCTCACCCAGTTAGACTGATCCCCCATCAACCAGGCACCCAGCATTGATTCTGCCCTCAACCTCTTCACACAGGCCTTTAATAAGGCCTGTGATCTCTATGCACCACTTGCCAGGCTCCACACCAAAAAGTAAAATGTGCCATGGGTCACCCCCACCCTACTCCAAAAACTCAGAGAAAGGGGCAACCTCTGGCACCTAGCCACTGAGACTGGCAGGACAGCTGACAGACAAGCCTACAATGCTGCATGGCAAGATGCACATGGGCCATCCGTAAGGCCAAGGCTGATCACTACCAGGCCACCCTCACCTCCTCATGGGGATCTGCCTGAACCTTTTGGGACAATATTAAAGAACTGAATGGAAAATCTCACTCCCCCCCTCCCCCGTCCCAGCTTACTATGGATGGCTCGATCATTGCTGACCCCCATAGCATGCCTAACTGCCTTAACACCTCCTTCATGGACCATAGCTCTGTCCTTCCCAGTAATTTATTCGACCCAGCTACCGATTCACAGCCCCCTGTCCTTCAACGTCCCCAGTTCTACTTGCGCAAAATATCCACCCACAAAGCCAGACCATTCCTCCTAAAAGCATTAGAAAGTAACAGCTCAAGCAATGACTCCTTGGATCTCAAAATACTATGACTGGTCCTGGATGACATCTTAGTCCCACTCACGAGCCTACTAAACTGATCCCTCTGCCTGGGTCAGTTTCCAAGTATCTGGAAAATGGCTGTTGTCACACCTTTTCATAAAGATGGGGACAGGTCTACCCCCTGCAACTATAGGCCAATTTCCATCCTTCCCCCACTCTCCAAAGCCCTAGAAAAAGTGGTGGCAAGACAGCTCACCGATTATCTGGCTAAATATACTGTTCTGTGTCCAGAGCAGCATGGTTTCTGTGCAGCCCACGGCACTGGTACAGCCTTAATGGAATTCTCCAACTTTCTGCACTCCTCTCTTGACTCTGGCAACCTTGCTGGAGCAGTGTTCATTGACCTTTCAAAGGCCTTTGACACTGTCTGCCATCCCCTCCTACTAAACACCCTTTACCATATTGGGTTTTCCTCTGGCCCCCTCGCCTGGTGCTCTAGCTACCTATCAGCTTGGTCCCAGTGCGTAAAAATCAATGGGACACTCTCAGAGATCCACCCTGTCTGCTCCATGGTCCCCCAGGGCTCCATCCTGGGCCCCCAACTTTTTAATCTCTACCTAAACACCCTACCCAGTGCCTGCTCTGACAAAATTCTCCTGTATACAGATGATGCCTTTCTTTATGCCTCTCACCAAAATTCTGCCTCCCTCTAGGACTCTCTCAAACACACCTTCAACCAAGCAGAATGTTGGTTCAAGGAGCCCAGCCTTGTCATTTATTTTTTTTAGAAACAAGTTGATGCTCTTCTCCCACCATCAAAACAAAACAAGAAATAATCCCCTCTTTATCCTCCCATGCACTCAACACCTGCTCAAGCAACTTCACACCTACAAATATCTTGGGATCACTTTCAACACTACCCTCACTTTTCATGCCCACATTAATGCCCTTGCCTCTGCCACCAATACCCGGATTGGCCTCCTATACTGCTACAGGGACTGCCTTCCACGCGATGCTTTCTGGCTTGCCATCAGATCCTCAATACTGTCCCTAGTGGATTATGGCCTACCTGTATATGGAGCAGCCGATTACATGGCACTCAATAAGATCTGGCTCACTCTGAACAAAGCCTGTAGACTACTGACCAGTGCCCCAGGCTCACCCACACCTGTCATCTCTATTCCACTGCTAATCTCCTCAACCTGGAAGAATGCCTCCACTACAAGCCTGCCTCCTAGCTAAGAAAATTCTGCTCAGGCTCTCCCCCCTGGGGTTTTTGTCTCCCTCCAACATACCTCCCCCACAGTCTCCACCTGCAGCTTGGACAAGACCACTCTACTGGTACCCAGAACTAGGAACTACCAAGCTCAGAGATCCTTCTGCTACAGGGCCCCTTCCTGGTTTAACACTCTCCCAGTATCCATCACTAATACTCCTAAAAATTGCTCCTTCAAAACTGCCCTTCGGAACCACCTGCTCAACACCAGCAGCTGTACCTGTCACTAACAGACTGCTCGCCTATCACTAAGGGCACTTCAACAAAGTCCTCTGGACTGTGTGCACTTTGACAAAGTCCTCTGGACTTCATCCTCCACCTCCCCCCGCCCCACTCCCACCTGGTTTCCTTCCTTCCCCATGCCAGATATCTGCATTTATGTAACTACTGTTTATGAAATTTTCAAAATTTATGTAACAATGTCGGTATTCTACTATGTATAATCTATGTAAATCTGTTTGTCTACTCCTCTGTAATATTGTAACACTGTTGTCCTCTCTGTGATGAGGTACCTTTGTAAACAAACCTCTGGCTCAAAGGTTGTAAATCCGATTGTACAAATAAATAAATAAAACTATGATGTTCATGACTTCTGTCATTTTGACTATGACAATACCATGATTTTCTCAAACATTTTTCATGACAAAAGTACAGTCCAAAAACTGTGCCAGTTCAAATCCTGGCCTCTCATGTGACACTGTCAACAAATGTGTCATTTAATGCCAGTTGAGCAGGGCCAATGCCACTACCTCAGAGGTTGCCAAGAAAGAGGAGAGGCTGGACCAGGGTGGGCTCAGGGAGGGAGAGGTGGTGGAACAGAGTTGCATCTCTCCAGCTGTACCTCTTCACAATTCATTCGCTCTTCTGGTGGATAGTGGTTCCTCTATGGAGGCACCTGCAGTGGAGACAAAGGAGGATGCTGGGAACCTTCACTAAGGAGACCCACAGAAGGGTGGCATGCGACCCCACAGGGGAAGGAAAACCCTGGTGGGGGACTCAATCATTAGGGGGGTAGAAATGGGGGAGGAAGGGGAGAGGGAGGTAAGGTGCCTTCCTGGTGCCATGGCTTGGAGGGACAGGAAGCGAATCCTCAGGATTGTGGGAGGAGCTGCACGAGGGAGGGAGCTGGATATCATTGTCCACCTGGGGACAAATGACCTGGCTAGGAATGGGATCAGAGCAGTGCAAGAGAAGTTTGTAGAGTTGGGGAGGGGCCTTAGACAAGTAGCGCATACGGTAACCTTCTCAGAGGTGCTGCCTGTCTATGGCAAGGGTGATTCTAGGGCACTCCTCACCAGGGAATTCAATGAATGGTTGAAAAACTGGTGTGGAGCTCAGGCTTTTGGCTTCATTGGGGACTGAGGAGCCACCTGGAGGGATGCAAACCTATACTGGTGCGATGGTCTGCATCTGTCCAGGGGAACCAGGATCCTAGGTGAGAGGTTTAGATGCTTCATTAGCAAGCATTTAAACTAGCCAAAGGGGGAGGCACTGAAAAGGAGCAGGGAAATCCCAGCCTCCCCCCACAAAACATGGTAATTAGTGAGGTAAACACCAAGGTAGAGAAGTTATTAGGGAGCAGGACAGACGTAAATGTAAAAAAAGGCAAAGGCAGTAAGTACAGAAATGAGGCTAAAAGGGGTAAAGCTATCAAAAAGTGGAGGGTGATGAGTACCAATGCCCATAGTCTGTGCAACAAGCTCCCTGAACTAGTGGCCTTGATGGAAGAGGGTTGTCTGGATATTGTGGCAGTCACAGAAACATGGTACACAGAGAACCATGACTGGGATGTCAACATACCAGGATACATAATCTACAGGAGGGATAGGGAGGGTAAAAGAAGAGGAGGAGTAGCTCTCTATGTAAAGGAAGGGATCATAGCAACAGAACTAAAGAGTAAACAGGGAGCAGATGAGGCACTCTGGGTCACCCTAGAGACAGGAAATGGCACCACAATCCACACGGGGGTTGTATACAGAGCCCCATCTCAGGGGGAGGGAATGGACAAGGAAATGATAGGCTTCCTTAGAATGGCAGCAAAAGGGGAGATATTGTTGATGGGGGACCTGAACATGCCAGATGTTAACTGGAGCACCTTTGCTGCAGGCACATCCAACAGCAGGGTCATTCTTGATGCCCTACAGTTAGTATTGGAACCCACTCGGGAGGGAGCAATCTTAGACCTGGTACTGTCAAATGGGGACGGAGAAAGAATCTCAGATTTAGAGGTGGGTTGCCATCTGGGAACAAGCGACCACCAAACAGTGTGGTTCACGATAAACACAGCCATACAATCAAGCCATACAAAAGCAAGAGTATTGGACTTTAGGAAAATAAGAGAGTGCCTTAGAAAAGCACTAGCAAACAGGCAAGAAGGAGGGGTGGAAGAACAATTGGGAGTAATCAAAACAGCCATCACAGAGGCAACAAGCCTTTGTGTAAAGCAAATCAATAAAACACAATGAAGGAAAAAAATGCTATGGTTCTCAAAAGAAGTGGCAGGGAAGGTTAAGAAGAAAAGGATAGCATTCAGGAAATAAGGAAACACAGAAGGAGCAGGACAGATAACTTTATCAGTTAAAGCAGAAAGAGGCTGGGAAGGCAGTCAGAATAGCAAAGGCCCAAACGGAGGAAAGGATAGCCAATTCTGTTAAGAAGGGGGATAAGACCTTTTATAGGTACATTAGGGAATGAAGAAAGACCAAAGGAGGGATACTGAGTCTTAATAAAGGGGAGGTAATGTGGGTAGAGAGGGACAGTGAAAAAGCAGAGATACTGAGCGAATATTCCTGCTCAGTATTCACAAAGGAAGAGGAGGGGGAGGTACCTAAACCAAACAAGAGAAACACTCTGAAGATGGGGGTCGATACCAGTCCATTTACAGAAGAAAGGATTCTGAAAGAACTAATAAAATTGAAGGTGGATAAAGCAATGGGGCCTGATGGGATTCACCCAAGAATTCTAAAAGAACTAAGGGTAGAACTAGTGACACCACTGACTACTCTCTTTAACAAATGATGGGAGGATGGAGTGGTACTTGAGGACTGGAGGAGGGCAGATGTGATTTCTCTTCACAAAAGTGGGAGCAGGACAGAGGCAGAAAACTATAGACCAGTTAGTTTGACCTCAGTGGTAGGGAAAATGATGGAATCACTTCTGAAGGAAAGAATTGTTGAGTACCTAGAGGCCAATGGGGCACAGGACCCAAGGCAGCATGGCTTCACGATGGGAAGGTCATGTCAGATGAATCTAATAGATTTCTTTGACTGGGTGACCAAAGTAATAGACCAGGGAGGGGCTGTGGACATGGCCTACCTAGATTTTAGCAAGGCATTTGATAGTCCCACACAAAAGATTAATACACAAGTTATCCAGCCTTGGAGTGGGCCCCAAGGTGGTAGCATGGATAAAAAATTGGCTAGACAACAGGACACAAAGGGTAGTAGTAAATGGAGTACACAGTGAAGAAAGGAGGGTTACTAGCGGGGTACCGCAGGATTCAGTACTGGGACCGGTCCTTTTTAATGTCTTTATAAGTGACGTTGCAGAGGAACTGGAAGGAAAAGTATGTCTCTTTGCAGACGACACAAAGATCTGCAACAGGGTTGATACAAGATGGAGTGGAAAGGATGAGAAGGGACTTGGCAAGGTTGGAGGAATGGTCAAATGAATGGCAACTCAGATTCAATGCAAAGAAGTGCAAGGTAATGCACATGGGAAACAAAAACCCAGGGGAAGAGTACACAATGGGGGGGTGAGATACTGACAACAGTAAAAATCGAAAGGGACCTGGGGATAATTATATCAGATGACCTAAAGGTGGGCAAGCAATGTGAGAAGGCAGTAAGGAAGGCTGGGGGGATACTGGGATGCATAGGAAGAGGCATCAATAGTAGAAAACAGGAAGTTGTTATCCTCTGTACAGACAGTTGGTGAGACCCCATCTGAGTACTGTGTGCAGTTCTGGAGCCCCACCCATCTCAGTAAAGACATAGAGTGGAGGCTGTCTAGAGGAGGGCAACCAAAATGGTGCAGGGTCTGCACCAGAAGACATACCGAAGAAAGACTAAAGGAGCTTAATATGTATACCCTTGAGGAAAGAAGGAGAGAGGGACATGATAGAAACTTTAAGTACTCAAGGAATCAACAAAGTCCAAGAGGTAGCATCTTTCAGAAAAAGATGTGCAAGAACAAGAGGGCACAATTTGAAGATAGAGGGGGACGGCTCAAAGGTAATGTGAGGAGTTTTTCACAGAGAGGGTTGTGGATACATGGAACAGCCTCCCTGAGGAGGTCGTGGAGTCAAGAACAGTGGGGGAATTCAAGAATTCATGGGACAGACATAAGGCAATCCTAGTGGGGGGTAGGAGGAAGTAAGCTGTTGGTTAACTAGGATCTGCTGCTTATCTGTTAGGTAGGAAAATGGGCAGACTAGGTGGGCCAAGCGGTCCTTATCTGCTGTCAGATTCTATGTTTCTATGTTTCTAAGTTTGTTTGTGATATGGACACCCATCCATTGGGAACTGGAGAAAGACCAGCCACATTTCGCTCATATACTGTAGTTCACCAAACAGCCATCACATGATATCACCTTCAGTCACTACCAGCCTGGGACACATTCAAACCTGTGACCTACAGGTGAAAGGCTTTATAGCCTGCTGGCAACCCACTGAGCTATCCAGCCCTCTTAAAATGCACAGAATACATAAAACATATGTCTGCCTCCTAGCCATTCCTACCAGAAAATCCAAAGTCCCTTTTTACATCAGATACAAAAGTCAAAGAAAAACATTAACTTATAGTCTAAATCTTAGATATGGTAGTGACTCCTGGAGCTAGAGGTTACAATTGTTAATTTGTCAGTATAAATCATTATTGGAAATATTATTTACATAAATTATTTCTGCTCGTTATATTCAGTAGTGACAATGGTTGGGGAACCTAGGGGCAAGTCTGTTCTGGGAGTGAAATTAAAAGTCTGACTCAGTTCCAGGAGCAAAATGTGGAAGGACTGTTCCTATGTAAAATGTGCAACCCTAAAGGCATACAACTGACTAAATAAAGCATAAAAATGCAAGATATAATGAGAAAGCATGTCCCCAGACCCAATCAAGTATGTTTTATCCTACCTTAAAGATTGTATGTTCTAAAGGTCATTTTTATTTCCATTTCCAACATTGTTTATATTACAAAAACTCAAAGAGGAGACACAGGTAAAAATCTCAGCTGTTTTAAACAAATGCTAACAGAAAAATTGTAACATCTTAATGCCACTGTACTTTATATTGCAGTGTTATTATTTTTGGGGGCTGGGAATGGCACACTGAGCTAAAGCTCATGTTCTGGTGCAGCCCAGGGGCACAGGGAGGTTAAGTGATTTGCTCATCCCACAGCATGTAACAAGCAGCTGTGGGATTCAAACCCAGGTGTGCTGAGTATTCAGGTTCACTGCTTGGTACTCTAACCTCCAAGCTAACTTACTCCCCAAGATGTTAATAATAATAGCTTTATTTCTTTGGCACCTTTCAAAAGAACCAAGGAGCCTTACAGAATTTAAAAAAACATGCCAAACAATTCAGATCTTAAAATATATAAAATGGCTGTTACCTTTAGAAAAATAAAATCAGTCACCAAAAACCTGAATGTATAAATATATTTTCAGGGCCTTTTTAAATCCCTCCATGGTCTCGTACTCCTGTAACTGACGTGCATTGTTTTCAGGTGTTTTCAGGGATGCCTATATAAGATTAAAAAAAAATTTGATTTGTTCTACAGATTTTAGATTTTGGCTTGGCTCGCCAGACAGATGACGAAATGACTGGATATGTTGCAACAAGGTGGTACAGAGCACCAGAAATTATGTTAAACTGGATGCACTATAATCAAACAGGTAATATACATGGGCAACAGCCATGCTTTACACAGGCTACTGTGCTGTTCCTAAATTGTACCTATGAAGTAAAGAAACACGTTTAGGAAATAATATTGTGTAAACATCTCTAACCTTTCTTTTTTGTTTCTAGTTGACATTTGGTCTGTTGGATGCATTATGGCTGAACTTCTGAAAGGAAAGCCTATTTTTCCAGGAAATGACTGTATCCTTTTTCAGTGTAACACATTCTATAACTCACTACCCTGCTAAAGGTATATTTATTTATTTATTGAAAATATTTGGCCTGGAGGGCAATGGCAGATCCAGAATAT
Source organism: Neoceratodus forsteri (assembly GCA_016271365.2). Lineage (NCBI taxonomy): Eukaryota > Metazoa > Chordata > Ceratodontiformes > Ceratodontidae > Neoceratodus > Neoceratodus forsteri. The sequence goes on from CM028131.1 coordinate 478,691,862, forward strand.
TACAATGGGGGTGCTGGGGTGGTGTGCATACTTGATATGCTCTTTTTATTTTAATTTGTATTAGTCCTTTATATTATCTGCTATTATCTTTTTCAGTACATTTTTGACAGAAAATAGAAATGTAATCTGTAGTTTTGAATATAAACTTTTGTACAAGCAATAACTCGGACATCTTCAACAAAGTGAAATACAGCAGCGGCAAGCAAGTATATTAGAGTAGGGGGTGCGGCCGTACCTTTCGCCATCCCATAGATCCACCGTTGCTGGAAGGTACACCACACACTAAGCTGAACAACAGCTCCTTTCCAGGTACATCCTAGTACAAATGGAGTAGGATAATTAATACAGAATAACTGCAAACATATCTACATAAATAGAAAGTGAGCTAGTGAAGTATGTAAGGAATAAAACAAGCCACAGTTGGAGTTATACTACATTAAAAGGATTTTCAACCATCATGAGGAACGTTGACAGGATATAACACCCCACTCTGGACCATCTTATCCTACTCATAGAATTGTTATTAATTAAGCTGAGTGCTTTTAAGGGCATTTTCACTCAGTCAGTAAACTTTGAATAATGGTGCTACTGTGTCTTTAAGAGCTGCATGAGCTGTTGGATCAGATGACACCACCACCCTTCTGGACTGAATGACAGCAACAGCCTCCTTTTGGAAATGCTTTTTCTTATAGCATTTTTATCAAACAGTACATATCTAGAACAATGTGTTAGGTATATTTGGTCTGTTTATTATTTTACTTCAGCTAAGTTTGTTTTGCAATGTTCAGCTAAGGTTGTTTTGCAATGTTTGGAGGTGGGAGGTCAAGGTGCTTTACTCTAAAGTGCATAAAAATAAGACAGCCGCAAAAGGGTCTGGGTGCACAGATTAGTAAACCTGCAGAAAAATAGGAAAAATCTTACACTCACCACTCACTAATGGCAAATGGATACATCTTGACATCTGCACTCTCACTGGATGCTGCATCAGCTCTGTCAGCTAGAAGGCCATAAAAAAGAAACTCCAGCTCTTCTAAATGGTATGCAAAAGATGCTTTATTACTTCCAAATCAGTACAAAACAAGCAGGTGTATATCCACATGGGCCCATGCCAAGAACATGACTAACGTTCCACGCAAACTCAGTTGGGCTTTGTCAAAGATACTGCTCCCCTAAAAATATACATTGATTTGCGCGCACAATTTTCCTACTGCACCCCAGTGCCTGACTATCTTTTTGCCACTGATTAGCACTTTTTATTTATTTGTTTTTGGCAACCGGTTACGTGCACTAGACATAGGAAATACCTATTTTCAGGCACGACCCAAGAGAGTACAAGGCATACTACAATCAATAGAGAGAGAACAATTGACAAGGGACATGATTTGTAACAAAGAACAAGAATCAGTGTCCATTAACAATAGGCAGAGAGACTGAAACAAATCAGTATCTTGACAAAACAGTAGTTGTACAATTAGACAAAATGTTCAGTGGTTTGAGATATACAGTTAGCAATCAGTACATTCTGTGTCTCAAGACCTACTGGTACAAAAAGTCATACGCTTAATAGCATACGACAGAACCCCTAAACTGCAACAGCTCAGTACAGGATAATGAGAGGGTGCAATACCGCAAATGGTTCGGGTTTGATTCCCTGTCCCAGATGCATGAAATGTTTCCTTTTTACGCACTTTGTGTGATATTTACTGAAACCACCCCTTCCCCCAGAGTTAGATATTTTAGTTGGGGGAGTTCAAGGGCACAGCCCCCCATAACAGGGGGTGTGGGGAGCATAGCCCCCAGCATAAACATAGAGTTATGCTGCATGCAATGTATCATGCTGCTTTACATACTAACATACTAAAATGCCAGCAGAATAGGCCTAACGGTCTTTCATGTCTGCTCGTTTGGTCAGCCCCCTCTCTGGGTGCTGACCTTGCTGTCCTCCTCGCCTTCTCTGGCTTCTCCCTTCCCAGTTCCAGATATTCTTGCTGCATTGGATTTTGCTTCCAGAACCCTTCCCCTGTACCTATCCCACCCCCTCTTGAACCCCTCCACTGTCTCTGTCTCCACCAGCCCCCTAGGCAGTGCATTCCATGGCTCCACCACCCTCTCAGTGAAGTAGCACCTCCTCCTTTCTCCCCTGAATCTTCCCCCCTCCAGCTTCCACCCATGCCCTCTAGTGGCCCCCTCCTCCTTCCTTCGAAGCACCCTGACTGTTCCTCCCCTATTTACCCTCTTAATGTACCTGAAGACCTCTATCATGTCCCCCCGGTCCCTTCTCTCTTCCAATGTGTACATATTTAGCTCTTCGAGCCTCTCCTCATAGGTCCTGTCCCCCAAGCCCCAAATTATTTTGGTTGCCCTCCTCTGGACCCTCTCCAGGAGGTTAATGTCCCTCTTTAAGTGTGGCCTCCAAAACTGCACGCAGTACTCAAGGTGCGGCCTCACCAAGCAGTTATACAGAGGGAGTATCACTTGCCTCCTTCTGGAGGTGATCCCCCTAGCGATGCATCCCAGCATCCTGTTGGCCTTGGCTGCTGCCCTCCTACAAGTCTCAGAGTTGTTCATCTTGACATCCACTACCACCCCCAGGTCCCTCTCAGCCATCGAGACTTGTAGCATTCCCCCACCAGGGTGTACACTTGGCCTGGGTTTCTAGCCCCAGGTGGAGTACTTACATTTCCCTGCATTGAACCTCAGCTTCCACTTTCTAGACCATCTTTCCAGAGCCTCCAGATCCCCCTGTAGGGCCACCTTCCCCTCCTCCCCATCCACCACCGCCCCCAGTTTCGAGTCATCTGCAAAGAGACTCATCTCACTCCTGATTCAGCAGCATTTAGCAGCATGATATATGCATGCGGCATAATGTCTTGCGACATTATGACCCCGTGCCATCTCAAGAGAAACCAAAACAGCTAGACATACAGTATAAAAGAAAACATCCCAAATCATTAAGTTTTTATTTTATTTATTTATTTTAGTTTTGTTTGACGGGTATGTGCACTAGACAAATTCTGCTTATTTTCAGGCACTGCCGGGGTGGGGGAGATACAGATGAATGGCAACTGATCTTGAACCAGATTAAGCTGTTGATGGTATTTTTAGTGAATGGGGTTTTTAGTGAACTAAGAGCATTACAATGGCTAACCTCATGGCAGGATTTGATAAAATATACTATTAGCCATAGTATGAAAGGTGAAGCTAGAAGCACTTACGAAGGGAGGTAGGACAAGGACAAATTAAGGTAAGGTATTTTAAGTCTGTCAGCAATCACTGCAAGAGGGGGATAAGCTAAAATCTAAGCGTAGAACCAGCAATGTGAGAGCAGTTCCACTATAGAGTTCAAGGGAGTTGAAACCAGGTACAGGTGTAAGTTGTCTGGAGGTATGTCCTTAGCTGGTGCTTAAAGCTAGAGTGTGTAGGAAAGTGGCAGATGGGAGTTGGTAATGAGTTCTAGTATTAAGGGGGTAAGGTAAGAGAAGGCCTGAGCTCCCAAAGCCATTTTACATTTAGGAATTTGGAAAATGGGCTGATCACTAGAGTGGAGGTTATAATGGGGCAGGGTGTTACCAGCATCTGAGCTACAGTAGGAGGCGTACATGAGCATGAGATGTTATCAATAATGGTGTCAAGTGAGTAAAGATGGTTTACTGTGGAGGAGAGCTAGTGATGATTCTCACAGAGGTGGCAGTGATAGGTCAGGCTGTGGGAGGCCAGGGCAAAGCATCAATTACTATTTTATGTTGTGTCCCAATTGTGGAGACTAACTTTTGTTGTCCCAGCATAAGAGACTGAGCCATAGATGAGAGCAGGGAGAAGTATGCCCTGGGCAATAGCGACCCTAGCAGTGGGAGTTAGGGCATGGCTGGTTCTGTAGGCCATACCAATTTTGGCATTTATGGCTTTGGGGGTACTAGTGCTGTGGAGGTCCAAATCAAGAGTGGGATCAAGGGTAATGCCCAGATATTTGAAGGAGTTTACAAAGGTAAGGGTGGCACCATCAAGGCCAGAGACATATAGCTTCTCTGAGCATTTCCTTAGTCTTGAAGCAGATCCAAACATCATGGTTTGAGTTTTACTAGAGTTGAGTATGAGTTTATTTGTGGAAAGCCAAACAAGCACATGATGGAAATCAAAAAACAGAGTGGTATTACGGTAGGAGATGTCCTCGACACTATTGTAGAGCACTAGGTAATTTGCACCAAGTAAAGAAGAGCAGTTAGGAGTATGAAGGGATATGTCATTAATAAAGATGACAAAAAGAAGTTGGCCAAGGATAGAGCCTTGAGGTACCCCAATGTTGATAGAAGAAGGTTAGAAGGTAGCAGAGCAGAAGCTTTCTGTCAGAGAGGTAACTGTCATGCTAGACTACTACTTCAGGGGGAGAAGCCAAGGGAGAGCATTTTAGCCTTGAGCTGAGTGTGATCAACAAGATTAAAAACCTTTGTTAAGTCAATGAATACTGCTCCCGTCACAAGGCTGTTAGTCATTGCTGATTTGGTGTCATTTGTGAATTGTAGTAGATCAGTGGTAGTGCTGTGGCCCATTCAAAAGCCATGCTGAGAGGCAGAGAGGTGGTTCCGGTCCTATAGAAATGCAACAGTTTGGAGGGAGACTATTTTATCAAGAAGCTTGCTTAGAATGGAGAGAATAGCAATTGGATGATAATGTGTTATTGATTTAGAATCTCCCTTCTTGCAAACTGGGACAATCCTGGCAGTCTTCCAGATACAAGGGATAATTCCAGATTGAATTGAAGATCCTAGCCTGGGGGGAATAGGGGAGGCAAATAGGAGAGCAGCCAATTTAAGGAGTCAGGGCTTGAGGCCATCTGCACCAGCACTGCAACTGTCAGAGATAGTGCTTAATAGCCTATGGACCTGCTTTTTTTATACCGCTCAAAAATGGAAGTAGGGAGACAAGTTTCGAGGGCTGTTTACAGGATCTAGGGTGAATGCAGTTTGGGTAGGGAGGGAGCTAGTATAGTCAGATAAATCAAAGAAGTATTGATTAAAAGCATTTGCAATAGTGGTAGGATTGTTACAATGCTGGTTGTTCAGTACCATATCATTGGAGGACTGAGTATACTTCGCACCCATAAAACTCTTTATATGTGTCCAGAATTTTTTGAGTCACCAGTGACACATATTAGTAAATTCTTGCAATAGGTGCTTTTAGCTAAGCATATGGCCCCTTTACTAGTATTTCTCTTAGCCTGGTATTCCTGCTGATCAGATGGTAGACCTGAGGATTTGAATTTTGATCAATATCTATCCTGTGATTTTAGTAAGACAAGAAGCTCTCTATTGAGCCATCTAGAGGGGGCCCCACAGATTATATGTGACAAAGTAGGGGCATGATGATTCCATAGGGGACAGAAACATGTTATGAAATAATCAAGTGCAACATTAACATTATCAGTGGAGTTGAGGAAGGACCAGTCAATAGTGGCAAGATCATTGAGGAACATGATGAGGTCTAGTTTGGAGAAATCACAAAAAATTATGACTTTGGGTGGAGTGGAGGGAAGGATACGGACACACCATATATAGTAAACAAGGATGTAGTTGGCAATGGCATCTGAGAGGGTACCAACACCAGCAACCCTGTCAGTCCCATTTGTTAGTATCCAATCTATTAATGTACTTGATCCCTTATTTAGAGAGGACCTGGTGGGATTAGTTATGAGTTGTTGGAGGACGTGCCCTTGTACAAGAGCACTGTAGTTTTTGGAGTATTTGCCTAACCAGTCCAGGTTAATATCACCAAGAATGACAATTTTATGTTCCTGGATTTAGATTATTAGTTATTGTGATCCATAAGTTCCTTTCCTGCTAAGTTTTCCTCAGATCCCTTCCAATTAGATAATAATCAGCTTTTTTGATTTTTCTTCTCAGATATATTACTGCCCAACAATCCAAATTAAATCTAGTGGCGAGCAAAATTGCTAAAATCTGTTTTGCATACTTTCGTGAAACTGAACATTTTTTGTGTAATTTCATGCAATTTCATGATTTGAGCACAGTGGTCAGGATATTGAAAACTAGTCTGATACGTGGCACAACTAGATGCGCCACCCAAATAAATGGTCTGGCGCAAAAAAATGATATATTCAAACAAGATGCGTGATCCCAATGGATTACACATCCTGTTTGAATATTGCAACATGGGCCACCGGCGCAAGTAAGGGGCAGCTGAAAATGATCTGTGCATCCCCGGGGTGGGCTGAATACCACCAATGGGGGATGTGCCAGTGCAACCCAGATGCACTACGCCCCCAAAGGCGATATTCAGCTGGGAAATGCAAATTAGTCCATTAGGTATGCATGGAGCAAACGGCCCTCATGCATGCTCATTATGGACTCATTTTCATACCTGCACCCAGCAGGATGTGCTGGACTGGTCTGCCCCCCCAGCCTCGTTCAATGCTGCCCATGCAATAATAGAATACATAACCCCGTATTCCTAGGGTATGTGCAGTTCCCCCACCCTGCCCGTTCCCCAATGCCCAGTTATACAAAAACAATACTGTGCCATATGTGAGGTTCCCCCACCCTGCCTGTTTCCCAGTGCCCAGTTAGTGCAGGAACACCTTTGCCATATTATAGGGCCTCCTACTCCATCCCTGATCTCCGAGCCCTGATTGCAACAGCAGCCCCAGTCCAAAATACCCACTCAATCCACAATCCCAGTCCACAAATATTCCATAGTGTAGCGGCCCCCCCCAGTAGGCAAAACACCCTCCCCGCACCCCCCTCACCACCTGTGCTGGTGGCTGGCACAGACCTCCACACCTTGCAACAGCCAGCTGCTGACTGTGCTGCTCACGATCACTGTACTGTACAGTGCGCAAACCCATTGGCTGTACAATGGACTCATGCTCTGTACAGTACAGTGTTCATGAGCAGCACAGTCTGCGGCTGGCTGTGACAGGGTGTGGAGGCTGTGCCAGTCACCAGCATGGGTGGTATGGGGGGCAGGGAGGGAGTTCTGCCTACCGGGGTGGGGGGCCACTACACTATGGAATATTTGCGACACAAGATCGTGAATCAATCGGAGATTGTGGACCAGGTGGCCATCTGTTACTTGCGGTCGGGAATGGGTTGGGGGGTCCACTACACTATGGAAAAAAGGCTTTGCATATGGTATTGGCATTGGGGAATGGGATGAGGTGGGGGGTTCACTACACTATGGAACTGGCATGGGGTGGAATTCATATTCAAACAGGGAATGGGGTACCAGGATGGGGGCCACTACTCTACTGAATGGGAGCGGTATATATTGTTGGACTGGGACTGGACCGGGCAGGGACGGGGCTTCCCTACACTATGGATACATGGGGGGGTTGCAGTTATGTACTAGGGATGGGCACTGGGAAGGGGGAATACCCTGCACTTTGGAAACAAGGTTGTTCTGCCCACACATGGGCATCAGGGAATGGGGCTGGGACATGCCTCTCAACTGCTATGACTGTAGCACAGTGCTATGATCTTTATACTCAGATTTGCCTGTGCTCCCCAAAGATGTACTGATGTTCTTAATAATGTTAGAGCTATTCCAGGACAAACAAACCATTGCATCACTGGACTAACTACTAGGACACATCCGTAACACTAAGTATATGGTGCCCACTGTTTGTAGGCATATCATGCTTTGAAATAAGACAGTACTACACATGCTGACCATTTGCTATGAAAGTTGAAGGCCAGTGCTATGCTTTTTAATGCTGAGAGGTTGAGCAGTATGGGCTGGGAGGGGGTGTACCACTGGGCTGCAGGTGCTGGCAGGCTGAAGTGCTACTGTGTGCCCTACCACAATCTGCCTGCGGGTGGCCAGAAGTTAGGCATGCTTTTTCCATGCCTAACTTTGCGCCACTCATCTCCTGCACTTGGGTGGCCCATCTCATCTGAGTATCCCTTTGTGCGGGATATTCATTGGGCATGTCCCCTCAACTTGAGCCGCACACATTAACTTTGGGCTGTGGCCTATCTCGATTTGGGTGGCCCATCTCCCTCCTTTGAATATGGGAGTTTGAGCAACTTTTGAGATGAGCAGCTCATCTCCATTTGTTCCAGAGATGCGCCGCTCATCTCTTTTGAAATTGTAAGCCGGTATATTTAAATGCAAATTTTTGCACATAGCTCTGTGTGTCTGTCTAAAATGAGACATATTCTTGTTTAATTTGTGCAAGGCGAATGTTGCTAAAGAAGTCATACGACTCACATAAATGTAATCTAGTGATACTGTAGACATTACGGGAGCACTGTGGCTTTTCGTGCAAAACTAATACAAATTTAAGTTCTTAAAAATATGTACTTTCAAAAATGCACAACATTCACATTGGGGAAAGTAGTGCGATGTTACCAAACAGTGCTTTTGTTTGAGGGAAGGGAAGATTTCCCCCATTGATTCCTGATTAACTTCCACTGCACATGCTCCTGTGTTGGTCAGCCATGTCTATACATCTGAGAGAGAGTTGTCAGGTGAGTTTTACCTGCATGGCTGCAATCAAGAGCAATCCCCAATAAAATAAGCTTTAATATAGATTTTCTTCTTTTGTAATGTGCCAGAAATTACATACCAATCCATTTTACGTTGTTTTTGCAGTGCATTTAGTTTATAGGGTGCATTTAGGATGTTGTTATTTTTCCATAGCAAAGTAGTCAAAGAAGGAAGAAACAGCCATTTTCTGGGCTTTAAAATTCAGAATAGATCCACAATGAGATCCAGCATCATGTGTCGCAGTGGGGTACATGTGCAGTGCATTAGCACTAGCATTTCCCATATAGCAGTACAGTCATCAAAAACTGTGCAGAAAAATAGTGGTAGCAGCTGCATATTAAAAGAAAAATGGTGGGGTTATTTTATGATCATCCATGATTTGAAAAAATGCACTGCTTATAGGGTGGTCCCATGTCTTAGGCCACAGCAGGGTATGCATACAGTGCTGTCATTGCCATGCATCAACACTACAGTTCACTATTTAGTAGTAGCACCATCAGATGTTGTACGGGGAAATTGTACTTACGGTTGTATATTAAAAGCAAAACATTATTTCTAGTGATCAGCCAGTAGCAGTACAGTTGCTCAACTTACAATGGGTTCCTACATCATGTGTCACACTCACAGCACAATACACATGCAGCTCTGCGCGCGCAAAGAAGCATCTTCTGGTGGAAGCATGCCAGAAAGCATTCCTCACACAGTTTGTACAGACCTCTACAAGAGAGGGTGCCCCACTGAACCTGGTTCTCACAAATGGGAACAAGATCCAGAATGTCACAGTTCAGGATCCGCTTGGAACCAATGATCATGGGACAGCATGGGTGCAGATCCAATTAGAGCACAGCAAAACACATAGCTAGATAAAAGTATCAGACTTCAGGAAAACAGACTTACCTTCTTTCTTTCTTCCTTCCTTCCTTTCTTTCTCCCTTTCTTTCTTTCTTTAAAATTTGGTAACTAAGGAAAGCACACTGAGCCAAGGCTCATTTCCAGGTGCAACTAAGGAGAGTGGGGAAAGGAGTACAGACACGAAGAGCAATTACAGGACATCTGAAGTGCATATTCCAAATACATAGGCAGTTGAGGCAAAGTGAAAATAAGTAGGAGGCCCCCACATGACCTAGCAACAGCATAATGTCTGGCTAGAAAACAAAATAATACATGGCTACAGTAAACGAGATGTGCAAAAGTTGCATACAGAATTGAACTACATATATTAGAGAGCAGACTGAGAGCCAGAAGCTATGGAGGGCTCATTTGGGGAGAACTGGGCTGGGGGGAGGCAGGAGAGTCTTTGAGAGGGGAGACAGGAGGTTCAGGAGAGGGAATGACAAATATAGTGGGGAACAGAAGTATGGTTTAAAAAGCATCTTAATGCAAGGAGAGAGGGGATGAGCTGAAGTACAAAGGGGAGTAGCTTCCAGAAGGAGGGAGATGATAGGAAAAGGCAGCCTGCCCAGCACACGAGTGAGGTTACGAACATACGAAATTTGCCAGCAGATAAAGGCCTAGAGGTCTATCAAGTCTTTCGAATGTGCCTTCACTTATATTCTGCAGCTGCCCTCCCTTCACCCTTCCCTTCATTAACCCTCCCCTTGTCCTGTCCCATCCTCGTTTGAAGCAGTCCACTGTTCTACTGCATACCACTTCTGCAGGTAACGCATTCCACCCAGCCACCACCCTCTCTGTAAAAAGTGTCTCCCTCATCTCCCTCCTGAACCTTCCTCGCTCCAGTCTCATATCATGGCCCCTGGTGGCCCTCCCTCCCTTACTTTGAACAGCCCTCTGTACCTGTCTTGTTTATTCCTTTCATGTATTTAAAGGTTTCAATCATGTCCCCTGTCTCCCTCTCCTCAGTGAGTACATGTTCAACTCCTTCAACCTCCCCTCATATGATAAGTCCCCCAGACCCTTGATCATCTTTGTCGCCCCTGCATGCACTCCTCCAGTAACTTAATGTCCCTTTTCAGATCTGAGACGCTGGAGAACTGCCGCAGTACTCAGGTATGGTCTAACTAATGACCTATACAGTGGCAGAATCACCTCCTCCCTCCTTGAGGATATACCCCTTGCAATACAACCCAGCATTTTGTTGGCCTTTGCAGCTGCCTTCCTACACTGTGCCGAGTTGTTCATTGACCCTGTGATGAGCACACCCAGATCCTTCTCCTCCTCCTCTGTCTGGGCTAGCTGCACTCCCCCTAGCTGGTAAGTCCTCCTTGGGTTCTTCATCCCAAAATGCATCACCTTGCACTTTTTGGCATTAAAGCCCAGTTGCCAGGTGTCTGACCAGGTTTCAAGCTTTGCCAGATCATCCTGCAACCCCTGCCATCCCCCTAGGTCATCCACCACCGCGCCAACCTTGGTATCATCAGCAAACAGACTGATCTTGCTCTTGATGTCCCATGATATGTCTGCAATGAATATCCCAAACAACACTGGTCCCAACACCGAGCCCTGTGGGACACCACTCATCACTGCCCTTGGATGTAGAGCTCCCCACCCACCACCACCCTCTGTTGCCTTCCTGCAGCCAGTTTCCTACCCATCTCACCAGCATTGCACCTGCCCTGTGCCTACTAACTTCCTTCCCAGCCTTCCATGTGGCACTGGAGTGGAATGCCTTACTGAAGTCCAGATACAGGACATCCACTGCATGTCCCCGTCCAGATGCCTGATTACCCAGTCATAGAACCTGACCAGGTTGGTTTGGCAGGATCGTGACCACGTGTAAAGCCATGCTGTCTGCTGTCCTGTAGTCCTTTGGCCTCTAAGAGGGCCACCAGCCTCTCCTTCAGGATAGTCTCCATTAGCTTACCCACGATGGATGTGAGGCTCACTGGTCTGTAGTTCCTGGTTCATCCTTGGGGCCACTCTTGTGGAGGGCACCACATGAGCCATCCTCCAGTCCTGAGGTACACACCCCGAATGTAGTGAGGCATTAAATAGGTCTGCCAAAGGTCCTGCAAGGACCTCTGCCAGCTCCTTCAGTACCCTGGGGTGGATGCCATCTGGGCCTGGTGCCTTGTCCACCCTCAGTGCCTTCAAACCCTCTCGAACTCTGTCCTCCATGATTTCCCCATCTGTCACCACTTCCCCCCTTGCGTCTGCCATTTCACCCATCTTGGGTGTCACCCCCCTCTTCTCTTTAGTAAATACTGAGCAGAAGTACTCATTTAGTGCTTCCGCCTTATCATACCCTGCTTCCACCCAACCCCCCTCCTTCCTAATCCTTACTATGTGGTCCTTACAGCTCCTTTTCTCCCTGATGTACTTAAAGAAGTCCTTCTCCCCCTTCTTAATGCCTTGTGCCAGCCTGAGTTCCGTAGATGCTTTGGCTCCCCTTACTGCCCTTGTCACCTCCTTCGATTCTGTCAAGTACTCCTCTCTGTCCTCCCCCCTCCCTGTTTTCTTGTATTTCCTAAAGGCAGCTCTTTTCTTCCTTACCTTTTCCATGACCTCCTTGCTCAACCAGCTTGGTTTCTTAGCTCTAGCCTTCTTGCTCTGGGCTTTGCAGCAGGTTTTGGTTGCCTCCACTATCCCCAACTTTATGAGCTCCCATCTCTGGTTAGTATCCATACTAGATTGAATTCTGGCCAGGTACCCTTTTACCACTTCCCCCATCCTCCCAAAGTCAGCCCTCCTGAAGTCCAGCACTCTTGTGCCAGATTCCACTCCTTCCTTGCCCATATCCAATGTGAGCCATACTGAGTGGTGGTCCTCCCTGACAGCGGTTCCTCCACTGTAAGTTCTCTCACAAAGTCCCCATTTGCCAGCACAAGGTCAAGGGTATTCCCTAACCTGGTTGGTTCACTGACCATTGCAGCAGGAAGCTGTCCTGGAAGGCATCCAGCAGTACCTGCTCCTTCTGTTCCTGGTTGTTGGGGTGCTCCAGTCCACTTCTGGCATGTTGAAGTCCCCACAATCACCACTACCCTTCTCATAGGTCCTCCTGATCTGTCCCGCTAGTTCCCTGTCTAACTCCTCCATCTGAGATGGTGGCCTGTCACCACTCCCATTCTAAGACTCCTATTCTTGGAATCCTGGATTTGCACCAAAGTGACTCTGTGCCCCCTCCTCCTTCCTCCCTTACACACTTCAGTCCTTCCCTCACATATAGTGCCACCCCTCCTTTCCCAGTCACCCTGTCCCTACGGAATAACCTGTACCCTGGTACAGACAGGTCCCATCATCATATATTGGGTGGCCCATGTTTCGATGATGGCTGCAATGTCCACCTCTCCCTCTGCCATGAGAACCTGCAACTCTGCAGTTTTCCTCCCAAGGCTCCTAGCATTAAGGGTAACCACCTTCCACCCTTTCCTCCTCCTCCCATCCTGCCCTCCTTTCCTAGCATCACAATAGTACTTGCCATTTGTCCTTTGTCACTGTTATGGAAGTAAGCTCATATGATTTCCCAACCTGTGGTCCCTGCATATCTCTTCCCCAACTGCCACCCCCACTCCAAGTTTAAACTCAAACTTCCTCTATATATTCTTCCATCCTCTGCTTCAACACTTTCTTTCCTTCCTCACTCAAGTGTAGTCTGTCCTTGGCATAGAGACTACTGTCCTCCCAGGTCCCTCCCACCCCCAACAGCCCATACCCTTTAGCACAACACCAGGTTCTTAGCCATCTGTTAAATTCCTCTATTCTCAGCTTTCTTGTTGTGCTTGCCTTTGACCGGAAGTATCTCGGAAAAAGTTACTGATCTTCTGCCCCTAGCATAATTGTGCTAGTTCCTCAAACCTCCTCTGGACTATATCCACTGTCTTGTCAGCCAGGTCGTTTGTCCCAAGATGTATAATTAAATGAGGCTTGTCCCTACCTTCTAGCATATTTCAGAACAGACTGTCCCACCCTTTCTGCTGTCATTCCTGGCAAGGCCTCCACCCAAATGCGCTATGCCTCTCCGCCTTGCTACCCACCTAACTCCTCTTAGTATTGAGTTCCCCAGCACTAAGATTCCACCCCTCTGCTCCCTGCTTGCTTCCTTTCATCTCCCTCCCTCATTTCCAGCTCCTCTTCTTCCTCCTGCACATTATGCCCTTTACCCTGTTGCAGTTCTCCCAGCAGAACTTACCCCGCTCCAGTTTGGTCCAGGCATTTATCAATTACTCCTCTAATTTCATCCTTCCTCCTCCACCTTCTTCCTCTCTAGCAGTGCAAAACTATTTTCTGAAGATCCTTCAAATGCCTGCTCCCTCTCTCTGCATAGTAACCTGTTCTCTCCTTTCCACTCCATGACTTTTGCCACTTCTTGCCTCCCTCACAAGTCCCTATTGCCTCCTTCCATTTGACTTTTGTCTCCTGACCTGGTTTCCCCGGCAATCGTTCTTCTGTCCTGGGGCCCTTTGTCTCTGCTTCCCTTCTTCTGAGGCCTCTCCTCACCACTGTTGGCTTAGTGCCCTCCTCATCTCCCTTCCTCCTCCCTCCAGTATTGGGCTAAACCCCCCCAATCTGCCTTGCCTGTCTTAGTTCCTCCTGCAGACCCTCAATCTCCTTTCTAAGTTTTTCTATGTGGTTGCACACTAAACATCCTCCTACTCTCCAGGCAATGTTTAGAAAGATTGGTGCACAGCAGTTGTTTGCAACCTACCACCCTACCCATTGCTGTCGTTTGCCTGGCGACCCCCTACCCTTCAGATGCAGGATACCAAACACTCCCCCAAGTCCCCACTCTCCCCTCTATCAGTGCAAAACATTCTTTATGTCCCTTACCTCCTTTGTTGCACACGTTTAGATATGTTGAACAACTGCTTTGTATATTCCTATCCACACTCAAAAATACTTTAAGTAGCCATTGCACACCTTCTTCAACCTCCTACTCCCCTTTACCCAATGCAATAAACTATGTAGTAGTAATAAAAGCGCCTAGATTTGCATTTACTTCCCTTCCACTGAGAGAGCCGTCACCTCTTCACTTGCTGCAGTTCCTTTCCTGGATGTCTGCTTCTGTTATGACAGGTGCAAATCCTTTGCCTGTTTGAGAGTGATGTCAGAACCCCTAGTACAAAGGGAATAATTGACCAAGGGTGGGTGGGACCAGCCCAAGTCCTCTGGAAACAATCAGGTAGCTGAGGCCTCTAGTCAGACAATTAGCACCCTTCCCCACTCAAAACTTTTGCAGCTAGTGAAGCCAGCAACAATGAATAAATTCTACCCAAAGAAACAGGACACCAATTCAAACAGCTTCACCAACAATACATCAAAATAGGTTTGGAATTATAAGATATAGGTCTCCAATTCAAAGAAACAGACCAGTTAAATTACACCAATTATGTTTAAAAAGAAGAAATAGGCCTCTACAAATGCAGCCTGCCACACACGTAAACCAAACAAATGAGCCACTTTTAGCTACCAAAACAGGTTTCAAAATTCCAACAGCCCCAAACAATACCCTGCTAGCCCCTTAGTAGTAAGAAAGAAAATAAACATTCTACCAAGTAGAATCCATGAAAAACAATGTAAAACAAGAAGCTACTGTACTGTAGATCTGATCCTGTCCCCCTTCCAGTTCCTTCTGAGAAGCCAAAGCACTGACTCCACACCTGATTCAGCTCTGCCTCCCTGCTGAGTGAGACCTGGCCAGACAAATTAGCACCCTTCCCCCACTCAAAACTTTGCAGCTAGTGAAGCCAGCAACAATGAATAAATTCTACCCAAAGAAACAGGACACCAATTCAAACAGCTTCACCAACAATACATCAAAATAGGTTTGGAATTATAAGATATAGGTCTCCAATTCAAGAAACAGACCAGTTAAATTACACCAATTATGTTTAAAAGAGAAGAAATAGGCCTCTACAAATGCAGCCTGCCACACCGTAAACCAAACAAATGAGCCCACTTTTAGCTACCAAAACAGGTTTCAAAATTCCAACAGCCCCAAACAATACCCTGCTAGCCCCTTAGTAGTAAGAAAGAAAATAAACATTCTACCAAGTAGAATCCATGAAAAACAATGTAAAACAAGAAGCTACTGTACTGTAGATCTGATCCTGTCCCCCTTCCAGTTCCAGTTAGGTAATACCCTTAACACCCCCCCAAAAAATATGGGGGCTTACCTCATGTCTATTTCTCCCATTTCTGCACTCATTTCAGGAGCACCTACCAATTGTCTGCTAGTTCCCCTGGTATGTCCTTGTTCACTGCCCACAGCACAGGTCCATGCTTGTGCCTCAGGTCTTCACTTAATTGCCCTGGTGCCTTAATTCAGCCCATTTTGGGCTTAATTTTAAACTGCAAGTCGATGGCATTTCTGGAGCCACCGGCGACTGTGCATGCACTAATTAGTGCCTTTGATCTCCCGACCACTCGGTTTGCGGTCAATCAGGAGACAGTTCAATGGTCCCAGTGTCCCTGTTTGCCAGGCTGGGACCCGGTGACCTCAGAAAGGGCCATAAGAGCCCTCTTCTTAATTTAAATAAAGAGCACCATGAGTGCTACAAATAGAGGGGCTCATAAATGTTCATAAGAGCCCTTATACATATTAATGAGGGTTTGTCTGCCCCCAGGGAATTGTATGTTTTGGTGGCTGCTGCAGGAACATAAAATGTAAATCAATATACAGTGTAGCAGCTGCTGTTTGGACACAAAGAGGGGCAGTAAACAAAAGGGGGAAAAGATTAAAATAAATATATTTTATCCTGGCTGTACCAGTATCATTGGGACTCAAATACATAGCTTGCTTGCTGCCTGGGGGCACTTAAGTTCGACAGCAGCGACTGGCATAGGACTAAAATAAATTGTTGGATCTGGACAGTGCTTCATAGGGCACAAAAGGGACTATTGGACTGTGGGGCAACTAAATAAATTAAGCATTCTTTCTGGCGGCACTAGGACTTTTATTTGAGACTGTGTAAAATCTGCCAAGGGACTGTGTGTATTAACAGCCATTACAGTGCAGCAACAGCCAATTGGAAAGCAATAATTTTCAACCTGGACTTGTGAGATTTTTTTCCAACGCTTATGAGACATTGCCAAGTGCTTATGCAGAAACTGCAGGGACCTAAATTCAGGTGCCAAAACAGGGAGCCTATAGTGCATCAAGGGAGGTTAATGAATAATTCATTATTGTGATTGACAAGCACTTCAACCAATCATAGTAGAAGCAACAGATAGCTTCTGCCAATAGGAAGCCTCAGAGAAGCCCCATAAAAGACAGTGCTTCTGGCTGTGTGACCAGTTCGAGCAGGAGCCTCCCACCAGGGTGAGGGCTCATGCTCTCAGCAAAGGAAGATGGGCCTAGTGATCCAGTGCAAGCCCCTCCACAGGGGAGAGGGGTTTTTCCTCTGCTAAAGGGGAAATTAGTGGCTACATGAAGCAGAATTAGCTAGCCTGAAGATTGCCAAAAAATGGCCTCCAGAGGCTAGTTGAAGCCTTTCCACGTTTAAGAAAAATGTGGATCCAGCAACCTAATGCCAAGTCAGCCATGAGAGGGCAGAACCTGCCTCAGCAGTGAGAGTGCTGATGTCTTCAGGAACCTTAGATGAAGGAAAGCCATTCCTGCAAAGATACCTGAGTGAGTAAAATTGCATCTGCCAAGTGCAACTTAAACAGATGCTTACATGGGCTGCGAAGCTCATATAGAACTGATTGTGACTGTCTGTCTGCACCCCGCGTTTACATCAATGCTAAGAGGGGGGACATCTTCCTAGTGACCAGAAAGGGTCCAGTTGTTGTACAGTATATAAATGTGTCTGAATTGTTAAGTGCCTTCAGGACTGGAAGGAGAGTACTCAGAATCGGGGATCTTTGTAACTTTGCCTGAGAGGTCCATTATTCTGTCCGTGGGAGCTGCAAGAGCTAGCAAAGAGCAACAGGGGATTGCATGTTGTATTTGAGCTTAGACAGCTACAGAACCCGTTTGCTGCCAAGTGCGAGTTTGTATTGAAAGAGCCCAGGGAGCTACTGTAAACTGTTACTGCCAAGAGCAAGTGTTTGCATCGAAAGAGACTTCTACATCTGTTGCCAGCCAGCAAAATCTGGTAGATGGCAGTGGGCCTTGCCACAAGTCTAGTAAAGTTTTAATATTCTTAAAGGGTAGTGAGCCTAGCCTTAAGCACTGTCTATTGTGGTAATGAAAGCTGTTGACACTGTCAGCCCCCTTAGGCCTCAAAGTGTCTCTAGTTTAAAAAAAAAATTCAATTGTTTGCATTCTTTAGAGACTGTTGATACAGCTGGTGGTTCGATTCAGATCCATTTTTTTCTTTACAAAAGTGAAAAACTGACTGCCCACCATATTGGTGTTACCACACCAAAACATGTTTGTTTACATTTCTTGACCAGCTCCCATTTCATCTTTCTGGACTCAGGAACACCCCTAGCACAGTCTAGCCATTCATTATGCAGTGGGAGTAGAGGAGACTATTCTGTCATTAGTGGCTGCACTGTTCCAGGGTGTTTCTATTGTTCAAGAAGTGTTGCACTAAAAGTAGATCAGAGATTTGAATCAAAACAAAACTGGGCATAGCTATACATTACCATGCATTTTGGTTCTAATAAGCAAGGAGGCAGATAAAACAACCAGCAACATCAATTAATTTTAGAGAAGGTAAGCAATCATAAAATGTGGGGTTTTACCTAAAAATAATATGATGCAGAAATGGTTGACAGTGTCCCTTTAAGCTCTGGCTATACCCAGCAAGAAAGATGAAAGTTTTCCTAGGGATGTATAAATGTGCTAAATGCATAAGTGTGCTAACTCTAAGTATACAAATATAGTGTATAGTGGAGTGTCGTTCTGTACAGAATTCCATCCCTTTCAAAATGCTGTTCTACCACAGTTCCAAGGTCTTGGAATTCTGTTCTACCCTTCTGGGGTTGAACAGCATTCTAGAGCCTCTAGAGACTGCATGAGTTAGTTTCATTTTGAAAGCAAAAGAACTCACAAAACACATTTTTCACACAGTACTATATAAAAAATACAGGATGAGCAACTCTGTGCACAACCAATGTGTTTTGCTACCTCGGGGTTCTGATTCCCATGGACCTCTCGAGCTTCACTCTTGAGGTGAGAGGGAATCAGAATTCCTCTATGGCAGAACACACCGGTTCTGCATAGTTGCTCGTCCAGTATTCTCTATGTGCTAAATGCTTAAATATGCTAAATGTAATCTAACCGGCCTATTCATACCAAAAGTGTTCTCAGCCTAGATGAGGGGCTCAGTCTTCAAAAGTTAAAGTATTATTCTCCATCTGCAAAAGCCAGTAAGACCTTTACAGTCAGTATTTAGGACCATCTTCTAGCTTTGCCAGCATTCTAGCCTTCAGGGACAAAGCCTGCTTGCTGAAGCATTTAATCCTGACTTGCCTAAAGCTGACAATTTTACTGACTGATTCTTATCATAAGAATAATTTATGTACTTGTGTTATTTAATGTTGATATTGTTTGTATAAGTTTATTGTCTTTGTTGATGTACTGTTTTTTATTGGTCAGGCATGACTGAAAAAGGGTTGTGCCCAGTCATTTCCTGGTAAAAAAAATATGAAAATTAAATGACAAGATGTCTACTGTAAGTAATGCAGGGCCCTCCCTGCACTGCCATTATTGGGGTCTGTAAATAATTTAATTCTGGTAAATCCTGCGAGCTGCAGTTAAGTAAATGTTCAAAAATTCAACTTAAACTTAATCACCCTAGTTCTCCTAAGGGCTCCAGCTAGCTGGTCAATGTACAGCTGCACCATCTGTTAGGCCTGCACCATTCTAGAACTGTAATTACTGAGTGCCCAGGTTAAGGTGTGGGATTGTGGGGTCTCATACCAAATGTGGGGACTGGTATCTGTGTGGGCATAAGCTTGTAAATATGTTTGATAATTATGCAGCTCGACAGACCTGGCAGCTTGGGACCTGGCTATTTCAGAGGTTGGTCGGTGGCCATTAAGAATGGTAACTGATTTAAAATTCAAAAAGTGGATTCAAACCAAATCAAACCAATTTCTAAATGTGAATGATATAAATAACTGAACCTCTGCTTCCAATTTACTCTTCCTAGCCCTCCCTTTGTAAATAAGCTTGTTGTTTGTTTTTGCAGATACCTGTGTCATAAGCATATTATTAGTAGTAAGCCACTAAATGCAAAATGTCTAAAATGTGGGGTTTTAAATATTGTGTCATGGCTGGGGTGTTTTTTTGCTAATGTGGGTGGGGTGCAGCAACCCAGAGGGGTGTACAAGGTTTTATTCTAGCCCACTTAAAGATAAACTCTCGGTGAAGGCACTGCACAATGTACTGTCTTGGCTAAGAACCCTTTTAAAGTTAATTTTGGGAACCCAGACCCTTAACCTTGTTAGTGGCCACCAAGGCAGGGGTAGTAGCCATAGGAGTAGCACTGCCTATGGGTTACATACCAAAGGTACAGGAATCCCTGGAATCCAATGAGTAAGAGGAGGGAAGGGGAGAGGAGAGGAGTGAGGAGAGATAGGAGGGAAGGGAGTCAAACCGGTATTTAGCAATGAAGGAGGTAGAGTGGGATGGGGGACATAAGGGTAGAGGGAAGATGGAAAGGGAGGAACAGAGAGAAATGATGGGTGCGGAGTGGAGACTTGGTGGTAAAGCAACAGAAGGCATTCCAGAGGATGTCCAATCTGGCAAGAGAAGAAGAGGGAGCAGAACCGGTTCCATGACAAGTCACCGAAACCAAATACAGCACGGTAAAAACCACATGGTGAAAACGGTGAAAGTCAAATCCATGCATGCAGAATACTGACGAGAATATTTTTTCAAGTGTAATTTACTATTACAACACCATGGATCACTACTTAACTGAAAGTTGTAACTTACAGTTTTTTTGACTTTTTCAGGTGAATTCTCCATCTGCGGTTTTGACTTTCACTGTTTTCACCATGTGGTTTCTGACCGTGTTGTATTTCCTTTTAGCAAGTTGTCATGCTACGAACAGAACCATAGACCACATCTGCATAGTCAAAAACCAGGAGAACCATTTTGGTTTTGAGCTCCCAGTGAACCTGGAGAGAGGGTGGGAGGCAGTCCTTATTATGATGTGAGGTGCCAAGTTTGGAGCAAAGTTTGGTGTAGATGGTATCAATATGGACAGAAAAGTCAAGCTTATTATCAAGCCAAACCCCCAGGTACTTGAAGGTGGGGACACATTCGAGGAGGGTGCCATGCAAGGTGGAGAAGACAGGGGAAGGCAAAAGCCTTGCTAATTTCTGACTGGAGCCAAAGGACATGAGCACAGTCTTCTTGGCATTAACCCTGAGCTGACTGGCAACTATAACTGTGGAAGAATGCAGGAGATATTGTGAAGCAGACTAACTAAAATTGAGAAAATAGAGAGAGTGGACAGCAAATGCAAAGCTTTTAAGAAGGACACAGCAGAAGCTATGAAACTGTGTTAGAAATATAAGAAAAAGCAAAAAGGTTGATGTGGTTCACAATAGTGGTATTAGAGACTCTGAGGGAAAGAAAAGGAAAGCATTAAAAAAATACAAAGAAAGTGAAAAGGACGGAAATAGGGAACCATATCTAACAAGAACATTTTAAACTAGTAAGATAGTGAAACAAGTGAAGTCTGAGGCAGAGCTGAGATTAGTAGAGTGAGTGAAGCAAGGAGACAAAGTATTCTTCTGGTATTTATGGAGAAGCACACGACTAAGGAAGGACTAGTAAGGTTAATGCAGTGAGTGGAAGAATGGGGACAAAGGTAAGGCAGATATACTGAATCCAAAGGAACAGTTAGGGTAATGCAGGGAGTGGAAATGGGGGACAAAGGTTAGGCAGATATACTGAACCAATATTTTTGTTCAACATTCACAGCAGAAGAAAATTACCCACTGCCTGATTGTGCAATTGGACTGATGAATAGGAAGGGAGAAGGGGCCAATGGTGAACCTATCTCTGAAGGGCTGGTACTGGAGGGACTGAGGGCACTAAAAGTAAACAAATCTATGGGGTCAGACAGGATGCACCCACACATGCTAAAGGAGATGGGACAGGTTCTCATAGCACCACTACAGATTACTACAACTGCTCACTGAACACTGGGGTGGTATCCAGGGGCTGGAGGACAGCTGACATAGATCCTCAGCACAAAAGCAGCAGTAAAGACAATCCAGGTAATTATAGATCAAATTATTTATTTATTGACTGATTGATTGATTGCATTTTACCAGGAAAGTGGATGGGATCAAAGATCCATTTTCAGCCACACCTGTGGGAAAGGGGGTACAATAGGTCAAAAATACATCAGCAGATTACAAAACATAAATTAAAACCATGGCTAATGTAGGAATGCATACACTATCTAAACCATGTAAGGCATATCTGTAGTAGTGACGCTGTTAGAATATATCCTAAAACAAAGGCTGCTAGATTTCCTGGAGACAAACAATCTCAAGAATAACAGGCAACATGAGTTCCTGAGTGGGAGATCATACTTGACAAATCTGATTGACTTTTTTGATCGGGTAACAAGGACAGCAGATAAGGGACAGGTCATAGACATGCTACACCTTGACTTTAGTAAGGTGTTCCACTCAGTCACCCACTGGAGGCTGATCAAGAAGCTGAGAGACCTTAGGGTGGACAAAAAGGTAAAGAGATGGGTAGAAAATTGGCTGGAGGAAAGGATGTAGAGGATGATCATAAACAGGGAACACTTATTGGTTAGGGAGGTGACATGTGGAGTGCCACAGGATTCAGTCTCAGGACCCATTCTCTTTAACATATTCATTTGCAACATAGGGATAAAGTTCAGAGGAAGATCTGCCTCTTTGCCGATGACACTAAGATCTGTGGTAGAGTAGCTAGTGAGGAAGGGGTCAGAACAATTTGGGAGTATTGAAAAGGCTAGACAGATGGTCCAGAATGTTACAGTTGAAATTTGATGCCAAATATTAGAAAGTAATGCACTTTAAGGGAACAAAAACCCTACAACATAATACTTAATGGGATGGGTTACAGTAGTGAGAAAGGCTGAGGAAAGGGGTGATTATCTCCAACAGCCTTTAAATGTCAGCGCTTTGCAACAGAGCAGTAGAGAGGGCTAACAGGATGCTGGGTGTATTGGAACAGAGATCAGCAGTAGAAGCACAGAGATGATCCTTTCCCTGTATACTGTAGGTTCCTAGTTTACCTATACCCAGACTACTGTGCAAGGTTCTGGAGCACACACACCTATGGAAAGACTATGCCAGGATCCAAGAAGTGTAGGGGAAGGTGATCAAAATGATCAGGGGACAATGGAAAAAAAATCTGTATACGGAAAGATTGAGAGATCTCAACATATATACCCTGGAAAGGAGTTCGGGGGACATGCTAGAAATGTGTAAATATCTCCATGGTATGAACAGGGTAAACTGAAATTAGTTGCTCACGTTGAGTGCAAATATAACCACAAGGGGTAATCCACTGAAGTTGGGTGGAGGAAAGTACAGGAGGGATGTATAAAAGTACTTTTTCATGAAGAATGTTAGAAGAAACAGACTACACAGTGAGGCAGTCTGTGCTAAAACAGTAGAAGGATTCTGAAAAGGGTATAGGTCATATATTTACTGATCGACTGATTGATTGATTGCATTTTACCAGGAAAGTGGATGGGATCAAAGATCCAATTATAGCCATGCCTGTGGGAAAGGGGATACAATAGGTCAAAAATACATCAACAGATTACAAAACATAAATTAAAACCAAGGCTAATGTAGGAATGCATACACTGTCAAAACCATGTAAGGCATGGTGTACACATTTATTTGTGAAGAGAAACATTTTTCTCTATCACAGGATACACCATCTGCCTCACTTTCTAGTGGTATCACATTATTTTTGTGATTTATGTAAATAAGCCACTAGACAAATGCATACAGCTGAGTGCTGCTTTAGTTTTCTCTCGTGCCTAATACAGCATTGGGGGATACATTTGTAGCATACCAGGCAGCGTAAAAATTTGGGCAACAGACAGAGTACGGGGCACAATCATAGTGATGGTCTACATAATGCTGAACAAACTTTTTTTCCTGGTAACACTTCTGGTACAGGGACCTGATATGAATCTGGAATGGTAGAACAGTGGAAGGAAACAAGTGGGTAGATGGCAATAGGGCCATTACACATGTATTATGCAGGGTTGGGCAGACTGGATGGGTCACTGTACTTTTCTGACATCATATTCTATGTTTCTAAATAAAAATCAACTGCCACCTTCACCCAGCCTTTAGCACACATGCCACCCTACTACCTGAAAAGACAAAAATCAAGTACCCACCATGAAAGCACAAACTGCTAAATGGTTTTAAAAAAATTCCCATTTTATTTTACCATAAGTGCAAGTGTGCAAAACCTCTCATCTTAGTTCAAAAACGTAGACAAACCACGGCAGTCAATGAGACAGACTAACGTTTCACAACGGCAGACTTTGCTTCATCAGAGTAACATGCTTATACTTACAATCACAATTCATACAGAATTATACTGAATACAATTAAAACAGCACATATTTAGTATGCTGAACCAAACTTGGTCAAAACATCAAATGAATATTAACTAGGCACGTACATTTATCAATTGAGTCCGCTGTCGCATGAAGCAAAAGTTTAATTTACTAAGCAAGACAATGGTTCCCTCATATATTCCAAAGCTTAGTTTCATGCTGGTGTAATTAAAGAAACCCCAATAAATAGGACCACAGAAACAAATCATTCCTTCCCGTTAGAGCTCATTCTCATAACTGACATACTTCATAGTACCATTCAATTTGTACTAATAATGCAGTTATTCTGAAAGTGCCCCCCATAGTGCTCAAAATATTTTCGGCTTAAAGTGCTGGCAAAGATGTGACTGGCAGTCTTTCTTTAATCCATGAATGCGATGATAAAATGATCTTGTTATTAAACTACCAAAAACACATTGGCCCAGATATTCAAACTGCGCCAGTCTGAGGCGCAAGCCCCTGCGCTGCTCAAAATAGTTGCGCAGGGGTGTGGCCGGGGTGATATTCAAAGGAGTTGCGCTGTTGAGCAACTCCTTTGAATATCGCCCCCGAGTCACAGCACTTGCGCATGGCGCAGTGGAACTTGCGCTACCGCAAGTTGCCAGAGTTGAGCATTAAACTTGCGGTGGCGCAAGCACCATTGCACCATCGCAAATTTCCGATATTCAAAAGGTGACATGCAAATAGGGCCATAATTTATGCAAAGTAGCAGAAGTCCATTGCATCTTTGCTCTTCATTGCATGCCATTTACATGTAGATAGCGATCCCTGAGGACTTGCTCCTGGCTACCCTGCTAGGCAGCAGCCGTCGGGGACGGCGCACAATGCAGCCGATCGCGGGCATCACAGTTATGACCCCCACACATCACCCATAGCCCGATCGGGCAGAACCCGTACATATCGCCCCACACATCACCCATAGCCCGATCGCGGGCAGAATCCGTACATGTCGCCCCAGTGCCCGATCGCGGGCAGAACCTGCATAAACCCCCAGTGCCCGATGCGGGCAGAACCTCATAAACCCCAGTGCCCGATCGCGCGGACAGAATGCAACCCTCCCCCAACCGAATAACTCCTGGTGGTCAGTGGACCGTAAAGCCCGATCGCGGGCAGAATGTCACAGCAGAACCCCCAAACATCTCCCTGGTGTCTAGAGTCCCCCACCCACCCACGAGCCCCTCCACCCGCTCCCCCGCGGCGGTGAGCGACAGCATCCCATCCGCCTGCCGCCCTGCCGCCCGCCGACTGACTGTCCGGTGGGGCTGCCGCCCATTGGTGCAGAGCTACAGCCAATGGAGTGTGCAGCCCTTACCGTTGAAATGCATACCTGTACTGCCATAATCGGGCTGGTGAAGGCACAGAGGGAGTGAGTTGGGGGCCAGCCAGGGGTGGCAGCTGCTGTGTTGCGCCCTGCAATGCAGCAGCTCACCTGTGGGTGGCCCTCGACTTAAGCCTTTTTTTTTTGGCTCAAGCTTGTGCGGGCACAGGTTGGGGGTTGCGCATGCACAACTCTACGCAACCTGACTGAATATCGGGTTGTGCGGGTTATGCATGGATCCTCCCCCTCCTGTTGAGCATGCATTCATTTGCATTGCTCTCTAGCGCAACCTGGTGCCAGTGGCGTAACTGCCTCCTGCTGAATATCGCAGAATGGCGCATTTTGGACTTGGCGTGATGAGAACTCCTTGTTAAGCATGGCGCAACCCTTTTGAATATCTGGGCCTTTGTGTATATATAAAAAGCTTTCAAATATTTTACTAGTTTTTATTTGAAAATCATTGAAGCACATGTTATATTTAAAGACCTTTTCATGGAATAAAAAACAAATCCATTATTTACATGAATTTATATTTTTAAAGTATATTAGATTATTTCATAGCTTACTCAGAAAGGCTGCCAAAACAATTGTTTCATTCAGGCCCCTATCACTTCTGATATTTAGCTGATATGTCCAAAAACTCTCACGTTGCCCAATTTTTTCTCCAAGTCCCAACCCCTTAAACCTAATGATGCTTTTTCATTTCCAGTAAAACTTATATTGTGAATATGTCCTTTATTATTATTGATATGATTAACAATGGCATGACTTAGAGTGTATTGAATTGCCCTAATATGTTCTCCCATTCATGTTTTGAATGTCCTAGTTGTAGGGCCCAAATAATAGTGTCCACAGCTACAATTTAAGAGGTATACTACCCCTTCAGTGTTACCTACTTACTGCCACACTGGTGCGTACAGAAATTGGATCCCATGGTGAGTAACTGGTGCAGCCCTCCCACCACCTCAACTGACCAGTGTCTTTTGCATCCTCTGCCACCTGGGAACCTGTAAATAAAAAAAAATACTCTCACCCACCTGTTGCATCTATGCCGCACCTTCTGCCCCCACAGTCACCCTGGTACATACACATATTGGCTCCTATAGTAGCAACTGACAGAGTACACCCTTCACCTTGCTGGCTGCCATCTCCTATGTGCCCTGCTGACTGTGAACCTGTAAGTTTTGTTTCTTTTTATTCTTTGGGAACCTGGTAAGGCCCACTGGGCACAAGTACCTGTTTTCATGGGCAACCAGGGATCACTTGGGTGGTCAAGTGACTTTCTCATAGCGAAAAAGTATGCAAGTGGAGGTTGTAGGAATAAAACCCAGGTCTGCTGGATGTACCAAGTTCATTCACAGCTCATTACTCTAATCTCTAGGCTATACTGCCAGCCCAAAGCCAGCTCTCTAGCACTTATTCCACCCTCCTCCCTGCCCTCTCCACTAATTTAAACAACCCCTCACACTCTCCTACTCACTAGCTCCCATTCTCACCTTCTTTCCTCACAGGCCACCCTGGTACTTTCCATTGTGAGAATCCTGTGATGGGCAACCAGCACTGTCCTTCGTCCGGTTTAGCTGATCTGTATTCTGCTTGGTATAATGCTCCCAATCACAAATCTCAAACAAAAAAATACTTAAAAAACAAAGTCCAAAAACACTACAGTGCATGCACAGGGAATTTCTTTTGTAAAATGAATAAAAAATAATTTAATTTGGTGTTACCAAAAACATATTTCAGAGCAAAATTCAAACTCCATAGTTAAGCAGCAAGCACCCTGACTCTCAAATATTTAAACAAAAATACAAAAATAGAAAGGTTGTTGGTGATTTTAAAAAATGCCAAAAAATTTCAAGACCAAAAAAATCACCAACTGAGCATGCTCAGGGATTTAGAATGTTCTCTTTTTTTCTTTGTTATCATACATAGTTTAAATATTTTATAAGACCAAATTTTGAACATAGCCTACTTACTACCACCCTCCATAATCACCCGAGCAGCAACTTTCACATCTACCCAGTGAGAATTTTGATTAGTGTAAGGCCCACTGAGCTCTGCGTAAGACATCTCGCATCTCTGGTGCTGTGCCCAGTATGCCTCTAACTTTGCAGAGGGCCCACAGGTCTCTGTGTAGACCAAGCTACAGGTCCAGTGCTATACCCGATGGGTTTTGCTGATTTGCATCCCGTCCAGCTCTGCTGCTTTTCATAGGGGCTGTAGGGCCCTGGGGACTGTACCAATGGGACTGCTGCTTTATTTAGGACCCACAGGGCCCTATATGAAACAAGCTAGCAGTCCAGTCCCATGTTCGATAGGTGCAACTTATCTGTTGCTTTGCAAAGGTCTGAGAAGCAAGTTACCTCTCACCTGCAGCTTCAGGCACTGCACAAAGCAAGGTATGACACAGCTATTACTTTGCACAGTGCTCAGAGGACCCTGTACAAAGGAAGATATGGCTCACCTACTACTTACCCTGTTAGCCCTACAGAAAGCAAGCTATATATATGGTTCTATACTTTCTGAAAAATTAAGGAAAGTTATTGCTAAAATCTATGTTATTGAAAATATAAGGGTTGCAAAGCCACAAATGGAGGTAAATATGTCATTTGGAATAATTTGGAATTTCAACCCAAATGGCCATCCCCATCCATCCACTACCCTTGTAACCCAAAGCCAAGCTATGGATCCACAGCTGTGTGCCACAGGTCTGCTGCATAAGCTATAAGCTATATGTCTAAGACCATGCTCAATGTGTTTAGGGTTGCACACCACAGGTGTATGCTTCAGGTTTGAGGTCATACCCCATGAATCTGCTGCTTGATGTAGGGGCAACAGGGCCCTGTGCAAAGCAAGCTACATGTCTGGAGCCATGCTCCATGGTTCTGCTGCTTCATATAGTGCCCACAGAACCTTGCACGAAACTAGCTACACATCCAGGGCCTTATGCAAAGCAGGCTACTGGCCTGGAGTTGTGCTCAACAGGCTTGCTGCTTTGCATAAGGACCACTGGGTTTGGACCATGCTCCACAGATCGGTTCCTTTGAGCCCTACAAAGCAAGGTGCAGGTTTGGGGCTGTGCCCAACAAGTCTGCTACTTTATGCATGGCCCTATATAACATAATGTTGCTACATTATAGGGCATCCCTTAGGCATGTCCCCAGACCTGAAGCTAGTAGCAGCAGATCTGTGAAGAATGACCCTGGACCAGTAACTTGGCATTGGGTTATAAGGGTAGAGGATGGACTGGGGGTAGGTGTTAGGGTTGAAAACCCTAATATCACATTTTACTCCTTTTGTGGCTTTGCAATCCTGATTTGTTTCCCAATGATTATATATATATATATATATATATATATTTTTTCTATGCAAAAACTGCATTAATGCATCATTTAGGGTTAAAACAAAAAGTCAGGAAATTAAAAATCTTTAGGGTTGCCCCTCCCCCACCCGTAATCATCCCCAGATTGACAGATGGCGGGGTGTGTCATTGGGGTTGTGAGACCTAAACATCAACCCATTCCATGTGTAATCATATTGAGAAGGGACAACAAAAAATAATGGGGTGGCATTTAGGCCTTACAACCCCAATGACACACCACGTCATCTGTCAATTTGGGGATGATTGGCAGGCGGGAGGAGGGGCAACCCTATAGATTTTTCATTTCCCAACTTTTTTAGCTTTAACCCTAAATGATGCATTAATGCAGTTTTTTGCATAGAATTTCCTTACTTTTTGTAAAATACTGCGGAAGTTCCACCAACTTGTAGACGTGTGCTAACCATCAACACCCTCCAACTTTCAATGTAAAAGACCAAACCGTGTCCTAGATACAACATGTTAAAATTTGAGATTTTCATTCGTTGGAGTTGCACAATTCTGCACCTGTTGACATTTTACAGACACAATGACTGAAAAGTGCATCCATGACACTAATTCTAGGTACTCTAACAATTTCAAGCCACCATGACAATGCAAAACACTGTCTGCAAAGTGTAAAGTGTGCAACCCAATATCTCTGCAAAAAATATATTTCCCAACACATAAACAGCATAATTGTCATCTACAGAACATGCTGTAGGCACCTTCCAAATTTCAAGTAAAAAGACCAAACCGTTCCCGAGATATATAATGTTAAAGATTAGTAAAATTGGCCTATCTGATGTATTATAAAATCTGGCCATCTTGTCCCTATCTTGCGATCAAAGATTGCTATCAAAGAATCTCACAATCAAAGAACTTGCAGGCTCACAATCAATTAATTTGCAGGCTCACGATCAAAGAATAAAAAATGCTTAAAATCAAAATTTTGAGACAAATGCGGCAAACCACTACCATGGTTCGACAGAATGAAGCCCCCTGAGCAGAATCCACCCTCATCAAAACTTGAAAAAAATGCATTCTTTTCTGAATACTGCCTGTATTTTGTGAAAAGAAGCTGCCGAAAGTACTGAGGGAAGAGCGAGTGAGACGGCAGCTTCATAACACCAGACAGAAGTGTGCGTGTCTGTTGCATAGCAATGCATGCTCGCGCTTCTGTCTGCAGTATGGCTCATCTTCCCTCGTAGTAATGTGGCAACTTGTTTCTAAATACAGGCAGTGACCAGAAAAGGATGCATTTTCTAAGTTTTACAAGTTACAGGCCCCTAATGAAAATATCTTACAGTGTGCTTCACATTTGAATCTGCCTAGCGCGTGGTCACGCTACATTTCAGGGCATAGCGCTTGGTCACCCTACATTACAATTGCAGGTGGATAAAAGAAAGTTGCAGGATCAACCAGATAAAGTATGTTTTTGAATAATTAATTTGTTTAAAGATGGAGACAGGATCAACCAGCTATGTATTATGAAAATAATTTTAAAGTGACAATAGCAGATTTTTTTTTATAATATATGTAGAGTAATCTGCTGTTTTGGAGCAGGGGGTATGGAGAGTTGTTGGGGGTAGCCACGACTACATAAACTTAATACCAAACAATTTTTTTAATAATAATTTTAAAGTAGCAGGATCAACCACATATATATTTTTTCAACAACATATGACATCTGTTGTGTTGGTAGAGATACTGCAGTTTTGTGTTGAAATAGCCATCACCTCTATGTAGGGGATTGTATTAAGTGGACATCTGGAGCTTTTGTTGAGTGCAGCCCAAAATATACATTATATAAACAGAACATGACATGGCCATGACATGGGCTTCGCCCCTTGTGAGATATCATGATATCATTGGCCTCTCATGAAGATAAATATGATATCTTCAGTCAGACCATATCATATCCCATATATATATATATATATATATTTATACAATAGGCATTGACACAGAAGCCATTGTACAAATCCATTTATTTTCACATATAGTATGTTGTATAAATACAATTTATACAACATATGTTTTATAAATGGTAACTGTCAAGCAACCCCACCACCACCACCACCACCACCAGGCCAGAACTACTTACTTGCTTACAGCTGCACAGATCTCATTTTAAGCAGCTCACTAACACACTGCTACAAAGCCTGTTCCTGACTTGCAGCTACTCTTTTTCTATACCCCATGCACCTGTCGAACACTAAAATGCCCACCAGAACCTCTCCCACAAAAACAAAGATATTTTTTTAAGCCATCTCCTACTTTCCTTCCTCTGGCTCCACTGCAGTCCCAACATCATGACTTTGTAGTGTCTCCCCCTCATTATCTCATCACTTCATCTCTCAAATGGCAAACCACATTATTGAAATAAATTTAGAAAAATGTTTATTTCTCAAACAACTGCTTTTACTTAACCAATCACTACTCTCTCACATGCCCACCCGCCCCCCAACTTCTCATCTACCACTCCGGTCCTTACTACTCAACTTCTTATAAAATCCAGAGAATCATTACCTTGCATTTTAATGTTTTCCAGCATTTCTCCTCTCTGGTCTATAAGCACTCTGGACTCTGATCCCTGAACAGCCGGTTGGCCGCCTATCTGCCATATTCACTCATGCAGTCCACCTCACTGTATGTAAATAAGGCTGCTTCTCCAGTCTGGTTTCTTGTTATTGGCACACCAGAAAATGGCACAACTCTCTCTCTCCAGTTCATACCAGATGTTCTCAATCCTTCAGTCCCACACTTCCAACTTGATGCACCTCACCACAATTAAATAAAAACACAGACTTTAAAAACCAAGATCAACCAGATAATTAATTTTCTCTATTAAAATAAAAAAAAAACACTGAACTGGCAAACAAAAACCTGTCTCCCTCACTAAGCGAGAAACATACCTGCCATGGTTTTGAAACTCTTTCACCCACCCATTTAAAAATAAAAGGCAATCACAGCAACTCAGACAAGACGGGAGAAAAAGCAATGTAATAATTAAAAAAACAACAACCCAAAAGCCAACAAAACTAGTAAAAAAATAAATACCACACAAAAGCCAGGCCTATTGCATAAATCAAACAGCAGCACCACTGTACTGCATAAACTTACAGCTCTTTTATACAAAAATATAAAACATACATCCTGTGGGCAGTATGTTTTGTCTTTTAGTATAATAAAGCTGTAAATGTATGCAATAGGGTGGTACCAGTGTATGCTTTACTTTGTTGATATGTAAATAGGGCACACTCAAGAAGAGGAGCAGTTTTTGCTGTGGTGGCTATTGCATAAATTGAATACATGATGTCCAGCTGTTGAATAACTGATTTATCTGAACTTGCCTAGAGTGACCTCAGATAACTTCACATCTGGCTCCACTACGCTTCACCACTCGTAAGGTTACCGGAGGTCACTCTCGGCTCATTCAGATAAATCTGTTATTCAACAGCCAGTCTTCATGTATGCCTTATCAGTATGGTTACTATATTTAGGATTGAGTAGCATGTCTAATGTTAAACCTCAACTTTTGCACTTTGATAACTTTGCAACCGATCAATGGATTTGCATGAAAGTTGGTATGTAATGTCCTGATGGGCAGATCACTTGACATGGCAAGTTTTGTTACAGTCAGATGTACGGATTCTGAGATCCAGACAGTGCAAAAACCTTAAAAGTCACAATTTTTTTTGCAGTTCTTTTCCTCATTGCCTTGTGCCAAGATGGTGTGAATTTTGGTGTGATTTTTTTATGGTAGAAACAGTTTGGGTAACAGAACTGCCATGCATTTGTTTGGTGAAAAAATATTAATCTGTTGAAATGTTATTCAATTATTAAGATCCCATTGTTTTCAATGGGAAGATCACTTTCTAGTATAGAGGTAAAATATCTGACAAAGGATGTGGCCTCACGAGGGGCCAATCTGTTTTCGCCAGAAAAATTCCTTTTTATTGAGAAACTGTCTTGGTTTTTTTTCCACTAACTAAAATGTGTGAAAAATACCTACAAATGTCATTTTACAAATCAAACACCAGAACCTAGCTAAACGGGCCCCGTTTAGCTAGATTCTGGTGTTTGTTTTTCATAATTTGGGCCAGAAATACTTTTTCTGGGCACCTGAATTCCTGGATACCCAGCTTAGTGAGAGGAGCGCTTACCTGCATTCTCTGTATGAGAACCACAGATTTTCTTGACTTCTGCAGCCGCAGCTGAACTCGTGCTGCCAGCAGCAATGTGAGTGTTAGCCACCTTGACCTGGGTTCTAATGGCACCCCTTACTCCCTGATCACTGCCCCCCTAAATAAAATATATAGTCCATGATATCTAGTGGCACCCCCCCACCCTCTGATCACTGTCCCCTAATTTTTATTTTAGTTTCTGGTGTCTAGTGGCACCATCCCCCCACCCTCTGATTGCCATCCCACTTATTTTTACATTTTATATATTTATATAATCTAACACCATGATGTCCCTTCCCCTGCAGCCCTTTGTTTTATTGATAGAGCCAACATTGGGAAGCCCAATCCCTATGTCAGCATTACAAGCTCTCTTCAGCAGTGTGCGACACTGAGGAGCCCACCCCCAGTGTCCCAAAATATTTATTTAATTTGATCCTATAAAAAAAAAATTCCCTGTGACTGCTTTGTTTAACCTAACAAAAAAAAACAGTCCCTCGTTGTCCCCACCATCCCCCTCCCCCATCCCAACCCTCCCACTGAGCACCCACCCCCTCTTACCCTATACTTACCACTGGAGGTCATAGGCTGTCATCTTCTGTGGACCGAGACACATCTGCACTCTTCAAATCCTAACCATGAACTGAGGAATCAAGGTAAGTGCCATATAATGTATTTCAATTGCGTTTTGAACTTATGTTCACAACTTTGCCATTTTTAGGACTTTTTTCACCACATTTTCAACATAGCCTTTATGGGACCCCTCCTCATGAACACTGTCACTGTCATTTCATTAATCGGGCCCAGAAGGTGATTTCACAGTTGCTGTGCGAAATCCCCTTTCAGAATCGAATAACTAAACTTCACCACCAGTGAGGTGGGGTCCCAAAAAGGCCATGTTAAACATTTGGTGAAAACATTTCTAAAAGTTGCAGAGTTCATTTTTTTTTTTTGTTTGTTTACCAGGTGGGTGCTCTAGTTATAAAAATGACTATTTTCATACAAAACCTGGGAGGCTACAAAGTAGACAATACAAAACAGGATATTGAAGTAAGAGGAACATAGCATAAAAATGGCAGAAAACAGTACCATACAGTAGCGACCATAGTTATACAATGTATTCAAGGTAATGCAAGCACAAAGAAAAACATTTAGGAATAAAAGGGAGGGTGCGATGAGAACATTGCAAGAAAACAAACAGATCAGTATACAATGATAAGTGCAAACACTCAATAATCAAAATGGATAAATGGAGGGGTACAATTTTATTAATAAGTAAAAACCACAGCAGAGGACAAGAGCAAATAAGGTCATGGCAGAACCAAAATGGTGTAATACAAGGTTATGTGCAACCACAAAATAAACCTAAAGATAGAGGAAGAGAACAATTACCATTTGTAAGGGCAAACATTAACAAAGTTAGGGCAGGAGGGCATTGAGAAAACCTAATTAATCCAGGATGGTAAACTAGGGTAGAGATGAGGAGCTGTCTGTCAGGTGAGTGCGTAAAAGAGTGAGATGAGGATTAAAACATGAGCAGTGGGCAGATTAGGTTAGGAAATTTAAAAGTTCCTTTTTACAAATGGCATGCGACGGCCAAATGATGGATGGCTAGGGGAAGGGGGTTTCAGTGCTTTGGGGCCACATGACAGAAGGCACAAGTGCTCTTTGAGGTTTTACATCTCGGCACATATAGAAGAGAATATCAGCAGATCATCAGCCATAGGTGGAGGATTGAGGTAGCAGCAAGGAAGCAAGAGATGAGGGGTTTGTGATCTAACAAAACTATCCATCAAGGAGCTAAGGGAGAGGAGTCCAAAGGCATGTGGGGGGCATCAGTTTAGATCAGCATAGAGCTGGCAGTGATGTTTGTGCCGTGGGGATGAAGAGGCATACTGGCAAATATTATTATAGACAATATCCCATTTGCAAAGTGTGGTCTTGGGCACAGCAGCATAAGTGACAACACCGTAGATGAGCGCAGTGAGCAAGATACCTCAGGCAATAGACATTTTGGTGGAAGGGGTGGGTACATAGCGTGTTTTGTATGCAATCCCTAGTCTGCCATTTACTGATTTACAGGTGGCCTGGATGTAAAGGTCAAAGTCAAGAGACTGATCCAGTAGAACACCAAGAAATTTGAAAGCGTTCACAGTCCCTATTAGAGAGCCATGGCAGCAGGATACCTTAAGCTGGTTTTGGCAGGATCTAAGTTTAGAGACAGAGCCAAAGAGCATAGCTTGAGTTTTGTCCATGTTTAGTATGAGCTTGTCTGCGAACAGCAATACATGGATATTTGAGAAGGCAGAAGAGAGCTTAAGGTTGATGTCCAATACATTTTTGAACCTGGAATACAGGACTAGATTATCCACATAGAGGAGGGATGAGCAGGGGGTCTCCCTGGTGATGTTGTTGATAAAAATGGAGAAAAGGAGGGAACCCAGGATGGAACCCTGGGAAACGCCAGTGTTCATGGTTGTAGGGTCAGAGAAGGTGGAGTTAAATTTAACAACTTGTATTCTATTAGATAAATAGCTGTTGAATCAGGCAACGGTGGGCAGTGAGAAACACATGGATTGTAGAATGGAAAAAAAGCATGGGGTGGTCAACAAGATCAAATGCCTTCATCAAATCTATAAAGACAGCACCTGTCAGAAGGCTAGAGTCCATGGCAGTGAAAGTGTTGTTGGTAAATTTAAGTAGAGATGTAGAGATACTATGATCCTAGCAGAAACCATGTTGTTTGTCCGAGAAGAGGTTATTTTTGAGAAGAAAATCAATTGTTTGTGAGGTAACCAGCTTTTCCAAGTTTTTTTTTTTTTATAAACTTCTTTATTGATTTTCCAGACTTTAGACAGACATACATATACCTGGCCAGGCCAGGGTACACAGTCCCAAACTGACTGTGAAAACTATATACAAAACACCTATATACATACTGAGCACCGGAGACCACCTTCTAAAGTGCTCATATACTCTTATAGCACCTTTATCCTAGAGTAACAGGATCAATAAATGAATTTAATCAAGAGGAAAATGATCCCTATAACCCAACTCCTATTTCTCTAATGAGGGCATCAAGCCATAAGCTCTTTTTTAGATGTAATCCCTCCAGGTGGTGGCTCCCTGCTCGACCTCTGGAAAGAGAGAGAGAGTCCCCGTCCCCTCACCTATCCTAGCAGACCAAGACCATCAATCTAATACCCTTATGCTCACACTACAACCCTTCCAAAAAAGCTGTTCATCTGACCATTCAGACCAACATCATTCTAAACATATCTGTATCATGTTCCAGCATAACCTTCTCCTGCTAATCACATCCCAACAGACAGGCCTGTGTTTGGGTACCTTTACTCTGCAGCGAGTAAATCGCTTCCTATGTCAATCATCTTTTAGTATATAGCCCTTTTTTTACCCTCTGAACCAAGATGCCTCTGTATTCTATCCAAAGCCCCAATAAGCTCTCTCACCCACTGATCATATGCATACACCTGGTTGTCTTTCCAATGTTGTAGCAGAAAAGATTTGATGATCGCTGTCAGTGTCAGTGGCTCAGTAGGTAACACACTCGCCTCTGAGGCTGGGAGATCAGAGGGCTGTGGGTTCAGTTCCCACATCTGGCACTTGGGTTAATATCCCAGTACTGACACTGTAGTGCAGCATGAGAGGGGTGCTGTACTTCTGAGGTGCCGCCTTTCGGATGAGATGTTAAACTGAGGCCCCATCTGCCTAGATTGGTGGTAGTTCAGGTGGATGTTATAAGATCTCATGGCACTTATTGAAAAGAGTAGGGGAATTTCCCTGGTGTCCTGGCAAATTTCCCTCATTCACTAAAAAAACCACCAACAGCTTAATCTGGTTCAAAGTCAGTTGGCATTCATCTGTATCCCCCTCCCCCGGGTCGTGCCTGAAAATAGGCAGGATTTGCCTAGTGCACTTACCCTGTCAACAAAAAAAAAAAAAAAAAAAAAAATCAAAGAAAGATGATATTTGGGTGTAGTACTTGAGATTTGTGAGAAATCACCTAAGATACAAATCTCCGGTGTTATAAATTCTGAATAATCCAGCAATGGGTTCATACGCTGTTTAATTTCAACCCAAAGAGGCGCTATTTTACTAC
The DNA here is from genome assembly GCA_016271365.2 of Neoceratodus forsteri. Classification (NCBI taxonomy): domain Eukaryota; kingdom Metazoa; phylum Chordata; order Ceratodontiformes; family Ceratodontidae; genus Neoceratodus; species Neoceratodus forsteri. The sequence continues at coordinate 478,728,802 of CM028131.1, forward strand.
ATTCCCATAACACGTGTAGGAGGTCCCCTATTCCCCTCTCACATCTAAAGCACGGGTCTGTCTGTCTGAGATAGCTATCACATAGTTTCACAGGGGTAAAATACATATTAGAGACAATAAAAAATTGCATGCTGTTATATTTGGGTATAGATATATACTTGTTACTCTTCCATATATTGTCCCAATCCAAGTTCCTGGAGGCCATCATTATGACCCAAAATGCAACTTTTATGGGAGAGTTCAGACTAAAATAATCCAAAAGCACCTTGTATACTTGTGAAAGAGGTTTGGATATAGGATCAACATCCTTTAATCTGTCCCAAGTGAAAGAATTATCCATAGATTCCCCAGTCCTTTTCCCAACCCCCTCTAACATTCGCGTGAGTTGTAACCTTCTAAAAAAAGACATTCCTTCACACCTAGTTGGGAGGGCCACTCTGTTATCCCTGATAACATCCCTTATCTTCATACCCAACAACTGATCAGCCCATCTTTTACTAATTACCTGATCCCCAATTACTAAGTTATGATTGCCTAGCACAGGTTGGTATCTGGCCTTCATTTGGTCCTTTCTCTGGACCGAAGTAAGAATTGACCACCAGGCCCCTGCCGATTTCACAATTGGATTCCAGGATATTTTTTAGGGCCTTTTTCTATGTTAGCAAACAGGAATGCCTCTGGAGAAAGGCCGGAATCCTTTAACATTTGCTTCTCAATTTGTAACCAAATTGGTACACAGGTCTCCCCTTCCAGATTTCTAAGCCATTGAATCATGAGACCCAACTGTCCCACCACACAGTATACATGGAGATCAGGCAATTTAACCCCCCCAACGCATGCGGCAAACACAAAATACTATGCTTTTTCCTAGGAGGTTTAGTGTTCCATAAAAATTCTGAAAGGAGCTTCCTACTTATATTAAACCAGGTTGTGGGAATGCTATATGGGGCTAAGTATACTGGATATAGCAACCTGGGCAATAAATTCATCTTGATGAGACCCAGTCTAGCTGTGAAATTTAAAGGAAGCTTATTCCATCTTAGCATGTCCCCCCAATCGCTGACAGAACGCCCTCCATATTTGATGCTGCACCCTCCTCAAGACTAGATGTAATCCAAATGTCCAAATATTTAATCTTGTCCATCCTCCATTGTACCTGCAGTGGTGCAAAATCTGCTCTACATACATAAGGTGTCAAAGGAAGAATCTGAGTCTTAATCAAATTTAGTTTATAATTCGAAACTTTAGAGTATCTCCCTATTAAATCTATTGTTCTTCCAAAATTTAGTGCTGGATCTTGAAGTGGAGAAGTATATCGTCAGTGAAAACAGAAAATGTTAACTTCCTCCCCATTATTTTAATCCCCTTTATTTGTGCATCCATGTTAATAGCTATCAACAGAGGTTCCAAATATATGTTGAACAAAATCGGAGAGAGAGGGCATCCTTGTCGGGTCCCATTTTCTAGCTGAATCTCCCGGGAAACATAACCATTGCTCAATACTCTAGCCGTTGGAGCTGCATATAGATTTTTGATACCTCTAATCAGACCCAGTACGAATGTTTGGCTATTCTAATTTGTTTTTTGCAAGAAATACGTTAAGTCCTGTAATAATTATAATCAGATAGTAGGCCTGAGTTATGCATGCTTATTGAACTCTTTCTATGCACATTCATAACTTTGGTAATTTTCAATATTTTGACTCCAAATTTTCAACATAGCCAATTTTTCACACCACTCATGAACAGTACAGCTGTAATTTTTCACGTCCTGTCTGAAACATGTTTTCGTAGCTGTGGTGCAGAATGGCATTTTGCCACAGATTTTTGAAAATTTTCAACTACTGTGTTAATGAAGTGAGGTCATAAGAGGACTATATTGAAAATTTTGGATCAACATGTGAAAAAATGCTAAAGTTTTAACCATTCATTGCAATTTAATTAAGCAAGCTTGTAACGTTGGACATTTTCTCCAATATTTTGATCCCATATTTTCAACATAGCCATTTTATTACCCCACCTCATGTACAGTATGTCACAGCTGTCAGTTTTCATATCCTGGCCAAAATGTGTTTTCACACCTTTGGCACACAATGTCTTTGCAGTTGCGCAGAAATATATTTTGGCAGGGATTTTACAATTTTCTGTACTGGGTACATGAGGTGGGTTAATAAGATGGCTATGCTGACAATTTGGTCACTTTTGTCTTATAAATGAAAGAACAGTGCCTGGAGGACCCTGTGCTTCCACAGCTACATACATATATACATTTATGGAGGGATGGGAGTGCAGAGCCTGGAGGGGACCTCTGCTCCCATAGGCAAATATGTATATGATTATGCTATCTCAAAAAGTAAGGAAATAAATGGCAAAAAACTGCATTAATGCTGTAATTAGGGATAAAGCCAGAAAAGTAGGGACATGTGGCATTAGGATTTTAAAAGCTAACACCCTACACCCACCCAGCACACACCAACAGGAGTTAGGGGTGTGCTTTGGGGTCTTCAGATCTAATGATCACCCCATTCCATAAGTAAATAAGCTAAGATGGGTATGGTATAGAAGAATGGGGTGAGTATTAGGACCGACGATCCCAAGGCACACCTCCAATGCCTGTTGGTTTATGCAGGGTGGGTGTGGGGTATTGGCTTTTAAAACCCTAATGTCAAATGTCCCTACTTTTTTGGCTTTATCCCTAACTAGAGAATTAATGCAGACTGCAATTTATATATATATATATATATATATATATACCATGCCCCTATATATTATAGGAACACAGTCATGCCCTAAAGTTAGGGTTGAGTAAGCAGTTTAATATTAAACCCCCAGATTTACATGTTAATAACTTTGCAACTGTTCACTGTATTTGCACGAAATTTGGAAAGTGCAGTCTTAGATGGCAGATCTGTTGATATGCCAAGTTGAGTTTCGATCGGATTTGTGGTTTTCGTCCTGTGAAGTGCCAACAAATGTATTTTTTGGGGGGTTTCCAATTTTTACAGATTTTTGACCATCGTACTGTGGCCACACTGTTTGGAATTTTGGTCTGAAATTTTCAGGGTAGAAAGAACAATTCAGTGTTGGTTTGGTGAAAAAATATTAATCCAGTCCAAAGTTATTTAATCTCGAATGTTTGGGTTCTGAGCATGCTCAGTTCAGTCTTTAGAATATATGTATGTTTTGCAAAAGAGGATTTGTCTTGTGATCAAGTATTTTGCCACCTTGCGAATGGGGATTTATAAAATCCCCATTCATGAGGAAATATTTCCCTTTCTCGAGCTGCCATCTTGTTTTCATTTTTCCCCACAAACAAATGTTGCAACTTGCCCCATGGATGTGTTGTGTGGTAATTGAAGCATGGGTTTTGTTCAGGGCGATGCCCTTTACAAACCCATGGCTTTGATTTGCTTTGTTTTTGTGAAAAAATGGCTATTTTACATTAAAAAAATCCTTGTTCTTCACTTGCTTCTGATCCTTGTTTGCGAGGTGACAAAATCCCCTTTCATGAGCCAATCCCCTTTCATGAGCCGACAAAATCCTTGGTCGCAATTTCCAGACCAGCTGGCCCTATCTTGCGAACAAGGATTGGCTCATGACTAGGGATTTTGTCAGCTCACAAAAGGGGATCAGCTTGTGAAAGGGGATTTTGACAGTTCACGAAAGGGGAATGGTTTTTTAATCTCCTTTTTTGAGCTGATAAAATTCTTGTTTGTGAGAGCAGGACCAGATGGCCAAAATCTGATGAACAAGGAATTCTCATGAATGGGAATTTTGAAAGCTCGCGAACAGGGATTCATCTCGCAAACTGGGATTTTGACACCTCAAGAACAAGGAATTTAAAAACTTTTCCAGTATACTGCTAATAAATGGTTTGGTCTTTTTCCTTGAAATTGAAATCTGTTCACGAGCCAACAAACTTTATCACACAACACATTTTTTCACCAAACCAATGCTTGCTTGTTCTTTGGGGAAACCTCTTTCTCCCTGAAAATTTCAGACCAAAATTCCAAACGGTGTGGCCGCAGTATGATGGGCAAAAATCAGCAAAAATGGGCAAAAAAAAAAAGGAAAATGCATTTTGTGGTGCTTTGCTGCATTAAAACTGCAAGTCCAATCAAAGCGCAACTTGGCATATCAAGATATCTACCATCTGAACCACGCATTCTGAATTTCTGCAAAGTCTCTTCAACAGTTGCAAAGTTATTAACATGCAAAATGTGGGTGTTTAACATTAAACTGCGTATTCAACTCTAACTATAGGGGCACAACCGTGTCCTATTATCTATATATATATATATATATATGTGTTTATAAAATGGGAAGACTCCTCCTGAAAATCCAGTGTTCTGATTGTATAAAACACATCACATGACCATGCGTATATCAGAGCACGACCGCACACCTGCACTTTTACCCCCCCAAAAAACAATTTTGCCATTTTATAGGATAGATAACCCACTCTAGGATGTGCAATCACACTCTGATATACGCACACCTTGGGTGGTTGACGCACTCGGCCTGTGGCCTTGTGCGTACAACGCACATCAAGGCGCATGGATATCAGAGCTAAACACACACCTAAGAGTGGGTTATCTATTGCATATATATATATATATATATATATATATATATATATATATAAAATATTACAGCATATCAGAAACAGCTACTTGTAAAATAGTGAAATAAACTCACTTTGGCTGCACATTGCATTACACGCTACCATGATAGAGGACCGGTGTATTCGTGAATGCCAACTGTGCTGACATGCAGCAGGGCTGGAGGGTCTTTTCTTGGGGGGCAGGTGAAGCAGAGGCTGGAATGCTACAGTAAATACAGGGGAAGCTGGTTGAGGGATAAGAGTTGTTTTAATTGAGTGTACTGCTCTGCTCTGCATTCACTTAAAATCTAAAACAGACAGCACATTTTTAAGAAATCAAGATGTTTAAGATATGTAAACTTGTCAGTGCTGTTGGTTTTAAAGACAGTGTAGTCGGCAAAAGACAATGTGGGGGGTAGCGCCTGTGTGTGTAATGGGGGAAGGGTAAAATCACATCACATGGCAATGTGCCAGAATTATTGAAATAACCAGTCTGCCACTGCAAATTTTCAAAGAAAAAAAAGTAAACAGTTGGGCAGAAAGAGATGTTTTGCTCTGTGTGCAAGCAGCAGGCAAATTAAATTTAATGAAAGTCCATCTGGGATTGGATAGCTTGACACTTGCTTTTAAAATCTTTCATCCTCCCCATCTCGAAGATTAGACTTGATAGGAGCAGTTAATTTAAATAAAATACTAGCCCCGCTAAGGCTGCTACCTGCTTGGAGAGGGCATTTGATTTTTTTAAAGCCCGTCCAAGGTTTGGACCTGCTCTAAAGCCTCTTAATAAATTCAGTCACCCCCCCCAATGCTGAGACCCTATTGGCTTGTAAAATCACAAAGGCCCCCACCCATGCTGAGACCGTCTCCAAGGAGGTAACTTAAAATAAATACAAGCCACCACTACCCCAACCGTTGGGCTGCTACCTGTTCAGAGTGGGCATTCCATTTTTAAAGGCTCTTCTGGGCAGTAACTGCACAAAGCAGGCTTAATAAATTCAGCCATGACAGAAGTATACCAATATGAATCATGTGGGAAATGTACTTGTTCAGCAGCTCTTCCAATCCATTAATATATATTAGCACTGAATTAATTTTAAACAATCTCTTACTATATTAATAAAGGTGATTCATAAAAATGTTGTAGGCTGTGCCATACCAAGCACACAGAGGTAAATGTCATGGAAGATCTGCCATATATCAAGCATATTGCTAAATATAGGAAACTCTCCTTCAGGTCTGGCCATGATAAAAGTTTTTATTTGGACACTGCAAAAGCAGAGGATTAACTGTAATGTGTTCATTTTATGTACTTATAAATAAGGATGGCAATTTTTCTATTCAGGTTTCCAAAACAGATAAAGGCATGGAGGGTTTAAATAATACGGTAAGTAAAACAGAATATTATAAAAATTAATTACACAGGAAAGGTATTAGGTCGGCAGCTCCCCTGAGTCTTTTACAACAGCCCATCATGGACTGGTCAGACTCAAGAATATATTAAAATAAACTCCTAAAAAGTAAAACTTAGCAAAGTTTAAAGATGCTTAAGGGCACAGCATCAAATTAATCAAAACATTACAGTTATAGAAAATATGTATCCATGTCTGGTTTTGAAGATGGACCAGATCAGGAGTGGTGCATTACCAGAATGCAAAATTGTAGTCCATTAATTATTGGCATATGCATTATGTATTGGATAATCCAGTTTGAACAAATGTTTATTACGAATTTATTATTTTATCTCCCTTCATTCCTCCTCCCCCAGTTCACTTTTCTTTTGATAGAAAAAACATTTAAAAATCACACAATGATTATGGTTTCAGTGAAGAACGGTTGCAGAATAGCATATGACTCAATGGCATAAAGCCAATTTTGGTTTAATGAAATGGTGAAGGGATCTTTTTATAGCAATATGTAGCATGTATAACTGATGCAGGAATGCTCCCCCAACAAATGACAAACCATGGAGTAATTTTCTTATGTATAATACATCCATTTCCCTGGTGTCTAGTGGCACCCCCCCATCCTTCGATTGTCATCCCCATTGACATTTTATTCTTTCCCCAGTGTCTAATGGCACTCCCCATCCTCTGATTGCCATCTTGAAATAAAGAAAATTGTCCCTCAATGTATTTTTATAACCTATAAAAAAAGATAACAGTCCTGCGGAGATCCAACCCCTCCCACCCTGACCTCCCACTCAACGCCCACCATTCCACACCCCACACACCCTCAATCACCTGAACAGGTCCCAGGGTGAAGCTCCACTCTCTGATCGAAGACACATCTTGCTGCTGGAAATGTCAACTGCTAAGTGAGAAGGTAAGTGCAGTTCAATGTATTTCAATGGGGTTTTCAACTTTGATGCATAACTTTACCATTTTTGCATGATTTTAAACCACATTTTCAACATAACCTTTTTGAGATCCCACCTCATGAGAAATGGTGGTGGAGTTATGCAGACCTGATCTGAAAGCGATTTTGTGGTTGCTTGGAGAAATCACCTTTTGGGCAGGATTTGAACATTTCCACCACCCTTGTTCATGAGGTGGGGTCATAAGAAGAGTATGTTGAAAATCTGGGATCAAAATATGTAAAAATGGCAAAGTTATGTGCATCCACTAAAATGTTGCTGTATTCGCTCATAACTTTGGTGATTTAAAATATTTTTACCTCACATTTTCAACATAGCAATTTTTTAAACTACCTCATGAACATGACAGCTGTCATTTTCAATTCATAGCCCATCTGTCTTTACACACCTGCATCGTGGAATGATGTTTTGTTGGGCATTTAAACATTTTCAGTACCAGGTACATGAGGTGCGGTAATAAGAAGACTATGATGACAGTTTGGTTGCTGTTGTTCCACAAATGGAAGTACCCCCACAGCAAGATACATATATGCATCTATGGAGGGATGGGAGCACAGGTTCCAGAGGGCTCTGTGCCATACCTCTCAACCTTTTGTCCCCCAAATGTGGAACATTGCCTGTCAAAATGTGGAAACAATGGGCAAAATGTGGAACACTTAATCAAATCTTTACCCAAGAAGCTCAAAACACTGTTAGCATGTTGCATTTATGTTCAGAAAGTTTGTTATTAATTGAATAATATATTTTTTGCATCATTTACTATGGATTTTTGCTTTAAAATGTTGACTTTGAATGTGGAATAAGTCCTCACAATGTGGAACAGGGAGCTTTTGTGAAGTAAAATGAGGAACATTCCTCGTAATGTGGTACAGTTGAGAGGTATGCTCTGTGCTCCCTCAGTTAAATAAGAATAAGATTACACTATTTGAAAAAGTATGGCTGGATGAGAGTGCAGGGCCCCCAATATGCAAATAAGGCTACAATTATACTACTGTATCTCAAAAAGTAAGGAAATTCTTTGCAAAACACTCTGTTAATGCAACATTTAGGATTCAGGCTAATGTGACAAAAAAAGGGAAATGTTGCTTTAGGGTTTCCAATCTTAAAACCCCACCATCACCCATAAAACGAATTAGCGATGCAGCCTTTCTTGGCATTGTCAGTCCTAAAACCCTAAACATGTCAGCATGGCTCAGTTAGTACCACATCCACCTCTGGGCCAGAAGGCCTTGGGTTCTCACACTGGGATTGGGCTCATACCTAAATGCTGGCACCCAAGTGCATTATTAGGGGTGCTGTACTGCTGGGGTATGCCATCCTTCAGATGAGATGATAAACCAAGTTCCCTTCTACTCATCCTGCGGCTGTTCTGGTAGGTGTCCAGGTGAAAATAAAAGAATGCAAGGCTATCTTTACAAAAAGAGTAGGGATGTTTCCCTGGTCCCCTGGCTAATATTCCCCTTCCCATAAAAAATGGTTCATGCAATTGTCCAGGTTGTGTGTGTGTGGGTGCTGATGTGTGATATGGCCACCACTAAACATTCAGTCTCTTAACTACCAGTCTAGCATTGCTTGTGAAGTGCTTTGGGATACATTGTGTGTGAAAAGCACTATATAGATGCTGATTCTTCTTCTTCTTCTAAAGCTCACCCCATTCTATATACTCCACAAACATACACATCTAATGGGGTGAACTTTAGAGTTGATAATGCCAAGGAAGACTGCACTCCTGATTTGTCTTATGGGTGGGGTGGGGTCTTAGGATTGAAAACCCTAAAGCCACATTTCCCTACTTTTGTCAGTTTTGCATGAACCCTAAATGTTACATTAACAGAGTTTTTTGCAAAGAATATGTACATATTTACTCAACAGGTGTGGGTAAAACGTGCCTTACATAAAATTACTATCTTATGGGCTACTAGCATAATGGAATACTGAATCAATCAGAGAGCAGCTTTAAAGGAAAACTGTCTAAATCCAAGGCCCCTGAAAGACTTACCCCGATTTAGCTTTTTATTTAGAAAAGCATGTTTTCTCGTGCTGCCACTTACTTTATTTTTATTCCAAAAAGTCTGTGAACCAGGAATATGGTGGATGCTGGGGGGCTCCATGTACTGTAAAGGTGCGGTGCCACGCTGCTCACTTCAGTACATTTTGTATTGAAGCGAGTGGTGTGGCGCCGCATCTTCCAGTAAATAGAGCCCCTAGCATCTGCCATATTCCTGGTTCACAGACTTTTCAGATTTTCAGAATAAATATATAGTAAGTGGCAGCGTGAGAAAAATGAGCTTTTCTACAGTAAATAAAAAGCTGAATCAGGGGGTAATCTTTTCAGGGGCTATGGATTTAGACAGTTTTCCATTAAAATGCTGATGACATCACAGTAGCCATGTGTAGCCCTGAAGCCAGCAGATGTTAGATACTTTGAGGGGCACAGTTAACATTCTGCACTTTTTTCCGTTTGTAACTGTTTGTAATTTCTATCACAAAGTCATTGTAAACACCTGTTGTGCAAATACAATATGACATGGGAGAGCATGCGAAACTTTGAGTGTCGCAATTTGCATTATGTACTTTTTTCCTTTTGTAACTTTTTATCCTTTGTATCACAAAACCACCTAAAAAACAGTTATACAAATAAAATAACCCCTAGGGAAAGTGAGAGTAGAAATACTGTCACTCATTATATTTGACTTCCTCTAATCTCACTCGTGGCTCTACCACATGTGAGATCAGGAGGTCAAGTATAGCTCATGAAGATATTTTTGCTATCTTACTCTCATGTCATATAGAAAATTATAGCATACAAGGTAATAATGTAATTAAAGGTGGCTTATGAGTGCATAAAACATGACTCTGAAAGACAAGTGGATCTATTAGCAATTTAGTCCATAGGATGGCATTATTTCATGAACACATGGCACTGTTCTAGTGTTTGTTTTAAAAAACATTTGGTTATTCTAAAACTGCTTTATTTTAACTTTTCTAGAGGTGCAATATAAAACACTTTCCTGTAATGCAAGAGTTAATCTTTAACAAGTACAACAATCTGTAACAAACTTGCTAATGATTTCTGCTGAGTGTAAAGGAGCTAGCACCAGTTAGTCATCTGGCTTGCAGATCATGTGATTGTGAAGCACTGGGACATGGTTAGCATCAGCCTCAGCTGTCTGTGATTGCCTCAACATCCTTCATTGGCTAATTTGCTTTTCTGTGTAATTGAAAACCCCTGTAGTTGTAATATAAATTCAATGTTTATTTGATTTTACAATGTTGCTTTTAAAATGTGCTTCTTGCATAGTTAGTCCACACAGTTTGGAAAGTTGTTTTCTGTTGAAGGTTCTTGCTGTTATCATGTGCTTTTGCCATTTTTTTTAAAGTTCTTGCTTTAAAATTATGATTTTGCCATTTTAATGTTTCGCACAGCAAACATCTTGTTGTGGTAGTTGGCTTTTGAGAGGTGTGACACTGTCCATCCAACACAGAGTAGTGTTTTAGGGGTGCAACAGTGCTACACCAATCATCAAGACAGGCTGATTATGACAGTTTTGGCTTGTTGGGCAGAGATGTTGTGGACTTAAAAAGGAAAAGCCGACCCAATCATGGCCAGCTTTTACCTTTGATCTACACAGCCCACCAACCAGAGCTGATCTGTCATGATCAGCCTGGAATTTCAAACATCCAGGGGCTCTCACTAGCTGTAATAGACAAATCTATTCATTGATGTCTGTTACTGGCACCCCTGTAACTGTCCCCCGCATGTGACCCTCCCTCTCAGTACCCCCCACCCCTCCACCCCAAACTTAACACTGACACTGGGAGTGCCTAATCCCCCAGTGTCGCCATCTCATAGATTTTCTTTGCCTAAAAAAAAAACAGAAAACATCCATCAATGTCTCTTGCTGGCTCCTCTGTAACTGTTCCCCCACCCAATCATCCCATCAACACCCATCACCCCACCCCACCCCCATCCACACATACATATGACACTGACACTGGGGGTGCCCAATCCCCCAGTGTTGATACCTAAAATTAAGAAAACCTTCCCTATGTTTTTTTAAATAATATAACCGTGTAAAAAAGGAAAAACATCCAGCAATGTCTGTTGCTCCATTAGTTCCCCCACCTGATGCTCCCACACCATTAGTTCCCCCGTCCAACCCACCCACTCAGTACCCCATCCCCCCATATACACATATATATAACACTGGAGGTGCCAATCCACCAGTGTTGGCACCTGAAATAAGGAAAACCTTCCCTTGATTTCTTTAGTTATATCAGGAAAAAGAGGAAGAGCACGGACCAAATAGTTGGGATCAGGATGGGCAGTGGGTGGGTAGATAAGGGGGATGAGATGGCAGAAGTACTCAACAAGTACTTCTGCTCAGTATTCACAATGGAGAGGGATGGGACAGTACCTGTAGGGAAAGGTGGGGCAGGGGACGGAGATAAGGCAACCACAGATGGGGTTATCACAGCAGGAGGGCCTTAAGTCACTGAGGATGGACAAGGTACTGTGGCCAGATGGAGTTCATCCCAGAGTGCTGAGAGACCTGGCAGAGGTCCTAGCAGGACCATTGTCAGACCTGTTCAACACCTCTCTAAACACAAGGTGTGTGCCCAGGGGTTGGAGAGAGGCACATGTGGTATTTCTCCATAAGAGTGGGCCCGAGGATGAGCCGGGGAACTACAGACCAGGGAGCCTTACCTCGGTCATTGGAAAAATGATGGAGGCAATCCTCAAAGAAAGGCTGGTGCAATTTCTGGGGGACAATGGCCTGCAGGATGACAGGCAGCATGGGTTTGTCTCTGGCAAACCCTGCCAGACAAACTTCATTGACTTTTATGACTGGATCATGAGGGCAATAGACAGGGGCTGTGCGGTGGATGTACCCTACCTGGATTTCAGCAAGGCCTTCGATCCAGTACCACATGGTATTGATCTGCAAACTGAGAGACTGGGGTGAGGAGAAATGGGCAGATGGGTTGGAAACTGGCCATGGATAGACAACAGAGAGTAGTAGTGGGGGGGGGGAGACATCAGAGTCCAGAGCAGTGACAAGTGGTGTCCCACAGGGCTCAGTACTGAGACTAGTCCTGTTTAACATTTTCATTGTGGACATTGCAGTAGGGATTAAAAATAAGATCAGCCACTTTGCAGATGATACCAAGATCTGGGCTGAGGTGGATAAGGACAAGGGGGGGAGTACTTCAGGAAGATTTGACAACGATGGAGGAATGGTCATACAACTGGCAGCTCGAGTTAAATGCCAAGAAGTGTAAAGTGATGCGCTTGGGAGCAAGGAATCTGGGATACAGTTACTGTATGGGGGTGTCCAATTTTCCATATCCAAGGAAGAGGAGAAGGATCTGGGGGTGCTGGTAACCAGGGAAATGAACCACTCAGCTCACTGCGGAAAGGCAGCAGCCAAGGCAAACATGATGCAGGGGTGCATAGCAAGGAGGATTGTTTCCAGAAGTAGTGAGGTCATACTGCCCCTGTATAAGTCACTGGTGAGACTGCACATGGAGTACTGTGTGCAATTCTGGTGCCCATACTTAAAAAGGGACATCAAGCTGCTGGAGGCGGTGCAGTGCAGAGCAACAAAGATGATCCTCGGGTTGGGGGACAGACCTTATGAGGAAAGACTATGCATACCCTGGAGGATAGAAGGGAGAGAGGGGATATGATTGAGACCTTCAAGTACCTGAAAGGGATGAACAGAGTGGACAACAGAGGTACGTTCACTCTAAAGACCGGTAGGGAAACCAGAGGGCTCTCTCTGAAATTGGAGGGTGGGGCAGATTCAGGAGGGAAAAGAGGAGACACTGTTTTACAGAAAGGGCAGTGGTAGGGTGGAACGCACTGCCAGATGAGGTTGTATCATTGCAGACAGTGGGGAGCTTTAAGGGGGGATAGAACATATTTAAAGGGAGGGTACAATCTGGGAGGGGACATGGAAAGGGAGGATGGCAAATGGTGGTGGGGTGGCAGCTGCAGTCTGAGGAACTGATGTGCTGCACACTCGAGCAGACTAGATAGACCACAAGGCCTGTATCTGCTGGCAGTTTTGTTTATTCATATGTTTATATGTTATTAACTCTGTAAAAAAGAAAATCATACTGTGATGTCTGCTGCACCATTAGTCCACCCCACCTGACCCTCCTACTCAGGACCCACCACCCCATCTCACCCCAAGCCTTTACTTACCCACCAGGGGTCGGATGCTGTAATCCTATCTGGACCACAGACATGTTTTCCCTTTTCATAGCAGGGCAGCAAACTGAGGAAATCAGGTGTGTGGTTCAATGTATTTCAATGGGGTTTTGAATTTAGTGGCATAACAGGGCCATTTTTGAATATTTGTGCCCCAAATTATCAGCATGCCTTTTTTGGAACTTCACCTCATGAACAACTGCAGGGAAATTAGGCAAATCTGTCCCAAAAGGTCATTTTGTAGTTGCTGCAGAAAATCACCTTTCAGGCAGGAGCTGAACATTTTCTCTGCCCTTGTTCATGAGGCAGGGTTATAAGAAGGCTATGCTGAAAATGTGGCATAACAATATTAAAAAAGCACAAAGTTAGCCTATATTGAACTTTACGAATGCAGGCTCGTAACTTTGGTAACTTTCAATATTTTTACCCCAAATGTTCAACATAATTTCTTCACAGCACTTCATAAATGTGACAGCTGTCATTTTTCAGATCCTTGCCAAAATGTGTTTTTCCATCCCAAAAGGTGATTACGCAGTCCCTGTGTGAAATCACCTTTCAGGCAGGAGTTAAAAATGTTATCTACATTTCTTCATGAGGTGGGGTCAAAAGACAGCTATGTTGAAAATTTGGGACAAAATATTAAAAAACAACAACGTTATGAGCCTACATTAAACTTTGAGAATACAGGCTTGTAACCTTTGTAATGTGCAATATATTTATCCCAAATTTTCAACATTGCAATTTCTTCACATCACCTCATGAATGTGACAGCCGTCAGTTTTCAAATCCTGACCAAAATGTGTTTTTGCATCCCAAAAGGTGATTTTGCAGTCCCTGTGGGAAATCACCTTTCAGGGAGAAGTTGAAAAGTTTCTCTGTGCTTGTTCATGAGATGAGGTCATAAGAAAGCTATATTAAAAATTTGGGGCAAAATCATTAAAATGTAATTGATTTGTGTATTGATGATGTATGATTGGTTAATTAGTATGCAATATAGATTTAGAGTGTATTATGGGGAAATAAAAATGCAGTTTTCTTCTGGGGGGAAAAAGGCTTAGCAATATACTATATATAAATATATGCATATACAGCACATAGATAGATGTATACTTCTGCTCTACCTACTCTGAACCTAGTGTGAGGAAAGTAACTGGTGTGTATAACAGTGAAGTTCCATTCTGTACAAAGGAGGAAATAAAGACCAAAATTAGAAATCTAAAAAAATTTGGTGCCCCAGACCTTGACAGTATAACCCCACAGATTTTTATAATATTACAAGACAGTATTTGTTGGCCATTAGAAATATTGTTCCACAAACTTTGGAGTACTGGAGAAATCCATCAGACTGGAGAACTGCTAAAATCACCCCAATCCATAAAACAGGACCCAAAATAGTATTATTAACTATAGACCTATCAGCTTAACGTTAGTCCCAGGTAAAATATTCAAATCAATTATTAAAGAGAGAATGGACATGCACATGGAATCTATTAATAACATTGCCACATTACAGCATGGGTTTACCACTGGGCATTCACGTCTGACTAATTTGGTGTCCTTTTATGAAACATTCAGTAAACTCTTGGATAAAAATATTCCAGCAGACATTGTATTATTGGATTTTTTTAGAGCATTTGATATGGTACCACACTGGGCTAGTATCCACAAACTAAATCAAACAAAAGTAAACCCCTGTATAGTGCAATGGATAAGTAATTGGTTGGTGGACCAAACACAGAGAGTTGCTGTGAATGGTTTTCTGTCAGGAGAGGGGTGTGTGTCCAATGGCATTCCTCAGGGTTCTGTGCTGGACCCTCTACTCTTCCAGCTATTCATAAGAGATTATATGAGAAGAGAAAGCCATAGAAAAAGTTGTGGCTGACCAAATGATCAAATACCTTGACAAACACAATCTCCTTTGTGCGGAACAGCACAGTTTCCGCAGGGGGCATAGCACCACTACCACACTTATTGAGTTTTCCAACTATTTACACACAGCCCTGGATAAAGGGCTCCTCCTGGGTTCAATCTACATCAACCTATCAAAAGCCTTCGATACCGTCTGCCACCCACTCCTCATATGCACCCTCTCCCAGTTAGGTTTTTCACATGGCTGTCTGTCCTGGTTCTCCAACTACCTCACCTCCCAGTCACAGTGTGTGAAAATCAACAGTACCTTCTCCGACACTCGGCAGGTCCGCTCGGGTGTCCCACAAGGCTTGATGCTTGGATCGCTGCTTTTCATTCTGTTCCTAAATACACTCCCCAGCTCCTGCTCAGCAAAACTGCTCCTCTACGCGAACGACGCACAGTCCTTTTCACATTCAACCCGACCTCTCCCACCTCTAAAGTACCCTGCAACACTCTTTTAATCAGGCAGAATCCTGGTTTCTGGACCATCGCCTTGTAATTTAACCTAAAAAAGGTGACGCACATGCTATTCTTGCATTCTCAAAGCAAATCCATGGACACCCCACTCATTGTCCTGTCTCGCACCCTCCTTCCCCTCGAGCAGGGAAAAACCTACAAATACCTGGCCATCACCTTCAACTCTGCTGTCTCTTTTCATGACCACACACACATCCTTGCTACAGCCATAAACACACGTATTGGCCTACTGTACTACCACAAGTGCACAGCACTAAGGCTGGCCGTCATCTCCTCTGTGCTCTCCCTAGTGGACTATGGCATCCTGGTGTATGGTGCAGCAGACAAAGCCACACTCAATAAAATCAAAATGTCCCTGAACAAAGCCTGACCCCTACTTGCGGGCTCCAGCAGACTCACCCACACATGTACTCTATATGGCTTTGCTGATTTTCTGAGCCTCGAGGAATGGTTGCACTACCAAACCTGCCTCCTAACCAAGAAAATTGTTGCAGGCCTTGCACCTCCAGGCCTAATTTCCATCCTCGCCACTTCTGTCCTTGCCATCTCCACCCAGAGCGCACTCAAGTGAACACTTCAAATGCCCTGGGTCAGGACATCTCTGGCCCAGAGGTCCTTCTGATACTGGGTCCCAACCTGGAGCAATGCCCTCCCCTCTGATATCGCATCTCAGCTAAGAATAGGGCCCTTCAAATCTGCCCTTAGGCAACACGTAATTACCACCGACAGCTGTAACTGCACATAGTTGTTTGCTTCCCCACCACACTGGGAACCCCCCCACCTGTCTCATACCCTGGCAGAACAGCTGCACAAGTGTCACCACATTTGTTTTAAGTCACTATTTTTATTTATAAAAGAACCCAAATTGCTGTCTCTGGTGTGCTAGATGGTTTAGCTACATCACTGTATAGGACCTGTAGAGAGTTTCACTTTCTTATGAATTGTATTTCTGGTATTTATGTGCATACATGTATAGTGTTTTCCTGTATAGAGTTTTTGCTCTCATATTAATTTTATCCCTTGTATTTATGTACATACATGTATAGTGTTCCCTACGTCGATCTGTACCCTATGTAACTATGTCTGTATTTGTATATACTATCTGTTTCCTGATGAAGAGCCTTTGTAAATGGGTCCCTGACTCAAAGGTTTGCAATTCCGATTTCTACTAAATAAATTTGGGGGAAAATTTAAAAAACAAACTAACAAAGTAAGCTGATGACACCAAGCCTGGTGGTTCTTTTGAAATGTATGAACATGTAAAGTCAATACAAGATGACCTGAATCGAATAATTGACTAGGCATATAGGTGGGGAATGAGTTTCAACACTGAAAAGTGTTGTATTTTGCCCTTAGGGAAAAACAATAAACAAAACATATATACTCTTAGCAATTCCAAATTAAACCAGGCAAATGGTGACAAGGATTTATGTGTGTTAGTAGATACTATCTTAGATTTTAATGTGCAGTGCACCACTGCAATCTCCAAAGCTAATCGTATAGCAGGATCAATATGAAAGAACATTAAGAGTAGGAGTACAGAGGTTATATTACCACTGTATAAATCCTACATTAGACCACTGTTAGACTACTGTAGCCAATTGTGGGATCTGTATAAAAGAAAGGACATAATAAGGATTGAAAAAACTCAACAAAGAATGACCAAAATTATTACTGAGGTTAAACATTTACCATATTATGACCGAACTGATAAACTGGGTCTATATTCCTTGGAGCAGAGATGGAAGGGGGTGACCTACTGTTATATTATGACTTCATAAAGGATCCGATACTAAGTAGGGAATTGGTTATTGTTATGAGTGAGTCAAACTATAACATAAGTGGGCATCCACTACAGGCCCAGGGTGGTCTTTTCAGAACAAAAAAATGGAAGTGTTTTTCACCGAGAGAGTGGTGAATGCATGGAATGACTTATCAGCAAGCATGGTATTATGTAATAAGAAAGAATCATTTAAACGGGGTCTTGATAATCTGATGTTGGGAGATACGCCCTACATAGGAGCACATATGGGCCTATGCCTCCTATAGCTCTTTTCTACATTAGTGACATGATAGATAGATAGATAGATAGATAGATAGATAGATAGATAGATAGATACTGTAGATAGATAGATGGATGTATCTGTGTTTTCTGAAAAACTGATTCAACTAAAACAATCTTGCTCGTCCATGTTTGATTTACTGTAACTTCATAGAACTGTTGTTCACCCAGTATTGGAGTATGCTATACTGTGTAGCATAGTAGACTGACAAAAGCAGATTTCAGTTCTTTTGAAGCTACCACAAAATGATACATAATATACTGTAATTTCCAGTAAAGTATAGCTGTTAGTTTATTGCTCAGTGTAAGTCAGATGTGGACAGAATTAGCAATGCTTTTTAAAGACATATAGAAGAATTATCACAAATTAAACTAACACTTGGAATTTCAGGAATTTAAAACATAAAATCTGAGGTATGTGAGTACTAGAGGGTGGAGTTTGGCAAGACCAGGTAGTACAACAATATATGTTTTCCCTTTGACAACAAGGTCTCAAAAAAACTCTCTCTCTGGTCAAGATTTTATGTAGTGTTGGGTCTGATGTTAGATACAGTATCACGGTATTATATGTTGTTCTCATCTTTTGTTCAGTTTATTACAGTTTTCAATGGTTTTTGCTTTAGTCTTTTCCTTGATTTCTGTGTACAGATATTGATCAGCTGAAAAGAATAATGGAAATTGTAGGAACACCTAGTCCTGAGCTTCTGAAGAAAATATCTTCAGAGCATGTGAGTTCATGGTTGTCTAGAATTAATAATTAACACATTTGGTAATCACTCAGGTACCATGTGTACACATTGTTTCTGAATGTGATATGGTAATAAAGCTGGCTTTCATATTAGACAAAGTTCTAGCTAGGTTTTCTATTCTGTCTGAATTTTCTTAACTATTGTAAGTAAAGTAGTATTACCAATTATACTCATATGTTTTTATTTGTTTAATTGTAGAATTATGCAAGGAATTTTCTTGAACCAGTAAGCTCCAGTTACAAGGAGCAAGCTGTTTAATGCTAAGTATAGTAGCCTGCCACTGCTGGAGACCTGGGTTTCAGTCTTGGGTCTAATCATAAGAGAAATAAGTCTGGTATAGTGGTGCTCAGATGAATTCACATCAATCTGGATCCACCAAATACTTGCCCTTTGCAGCAGGATAGTGGATCCACCAAATACCACCCCTATCTGTCCTGGGTTCTGGTTGTTGGATCCCTGGTCAGATCTCGCATTATTCAATGGCCAGATCCAGGGATCTGACACTGGATCCCTGGATCCGGCACTGGATAATGTGGGATCCGATTTGGGGTCTGACCTCTGTATTTGGCTTCCACCCACCAGATTACTGGTGGATCCACAGCGGCACTATGTAAGCAACAGTAGTCTGGTAGTCTGATGTCAGTTGAAACAAAATTATTCTGTTGCATGCACACTGAACAGTAGAAAATAGGAACTAAAGCCAGAAGCAGAATTTCCCATGCTCGACCACACTTCTTCAAAGATTATCTGCAAAGGAAAATTTAAGCATAGTTAGTGAAAAGAGCAAGCAGAGAGCTGGGATATTTATATAACAGGAATGGAAATACGCTGATGAAGTCTGTTATTCAAAGATTAGCTCATCCACATCCCAGCTAACCCATATTCAGACGTATCCCCGTTAATGTGACAACTGACTATTGCCACCATAATGTTGCTGAAGGCTTTATATCATACACCTCTTCTGCAACTTTGATTTCTTGCCAGCATATGATCTTGCCATTCCAGTGATCCTCCCCCTTTCCACCAAGTTGTGACCTGGAGTTTGTGATATAAATAACTGGGGTATGTGGGGGGCATGGCCCCTGTGATGGACGTCGCTCCTACTGCCAGGCAGCAGATAGTCGGAGCATGGTGGCTGGTGTTAGTGAATTGCTGGTGCTGTACTTTATGCTGGCAACTTCATTGCCACTGCGGCATGGGTAAACCATATTTAGAAGGCCCAGGAGTGCCAGAACAATCCCACAGCACCAAAGCACTACAATAACACTGTGCCTATGAAAATGTGACGGTCAACCTCGCATATTGTCACAGCATTATATTTAAAGATTTTCAGTGGTGATAAACTGCCCCAAATTGGCACTATTTACTGCCACTGAAAACTGCCTCTTGCTGGTGTGCCTCCACCCTACCAAAGGCAGCCTGGCTGTACTGCAGCTGCCCAGCTCTGATCCCCCATTCCATATTTTTATGGTCATCTGTGGTGTCCAGTGGCACCCATCATCCCTGAATACCTGTTCCTTATAAGATAAAGATAGCTCTGGTGTCCAGAGCGCCTCCCCACCCGCGAACACCTTTCCTTGTGAGGTAAAGCTATCCCTGGTGTCCAGTGGCACCCCTCACCCGAACACCTGTTCCTTGTGAAGTAAAGTAATACCTTGTGAGTATAACTACTGTTTGTGTGCTCCCTGACAGCTCATATGGTGGCCAGCCATGAAGGTGAGAGAAGGGCTGTGTCAGTCAATCTATCAGGCATCACTAGATATCACCAGTCACACCAATAAAGGGGTATTTGATAGGTGGTGGTATGTGAATGGATGGGGCAGGTGGGGGGACACTGAACCAGAAATGATTACCTTTATCTTTGTCTAAAGAAGATTGGGAGTGGGAGGTGCCACTAGACACCAGGGGCATCTTTAACTTACAAGGAATGGGTATTTGAGATCAGGGGTGCCATTAGACACCAGGGACATCTTTACCTCACAAGGAATGGGTGTTTGGAGGGGTGGAAGTGCTACTAGGCACCAGCGATATCTTCAATTTACAAGGAATGGGTGTTCAGGGGTGAGGGTTTCCATTAGACACCAGGGATAACTTTACCTCACAAGGAAGGGGTGTTTGGAGGTGGGGGGTGCCACTAAACACCAGGAAAATTCTAACTTACAAGGAATGGGTGTTCAGGGGGATGGGAGTGCCACTGAACACTAGAGATGTCTATACACTTATGGAACAGGTGTTTGAGGGTTGGGGGTGCCACTAGACACCATGGAAATCATACCTTACATGGAACTGGGGTTCAGTGGTGCCGCTAGACAGCAGAGAGGTCATACCATACAAGGAACAGGTGTTCAGGGGGTAGGAGATGCTACTAGACACCAGGGAATTTAACTGCATGATGGACACTAATGGGCTGCTGCATGCATGCAAATGAGCCCATATCAGGCATACAATGCCTTGCATGGCCAATTGGCTCATTTGTATGTTGTGGTTGAATAAAGCCCACAGTGGTCTTGATGCCATTCTTTTTGGATAGTGCTGTTCTCTGTGGACTATATACAGCCCAGGCCATGTTGAGGCAATGCAGTCTCACTTAGCACTGTCCTGACACAGTCCAATATGCAATCAGAGAGTACCAGCCTGCTATCCACCTGAATATAACTGCCACCGGGTAGGGTACTAGCACAAGCACAGTGCAAATATTTGCACCGTGCTTACATTCCTGTTTTAATATCAGTGCAAAGGTGTCTATTAGAGAAAAGATGATCTATGTTCTGAACAAAGGATGGGGAAATGAAATGGTATAGATGAGAATCGAAGAGGTAGGGCCCATTAAGCAAGGGTTTGGTGAATTACATCCTGCTATTTCACAAACTGTTGGTATAGAAAATGTATTTTTAATTAAGAACATAAGTCATACCACTTAATAAACCTTACAAGTACTTCCCATTGTGGCATTATAGTTCAAGTGCTTAAGTATAACAAAAATAAGATGATAATGACATCCCATAGTAAATAAACCGGCTTTGTCAAAATAATTAAATCTTACTCGCACAATAAATGCATCTTCAGAAAGGGGTTTAAATTGCTTTTACAACAGTCTGCTCTTTAATGAGCCCTAGTAACAAAAAGGGTCTGAATTGCGTTGGGGAGAAGGTCAGAACAGCTGATGTAACATCAGTAAGACACATAAATCTAACTGTTTAACCAGACCATTAATAGTAAAGTTTACTGGGATATGAAGGCTGTGGTCTTGAAAGGAAGAGAGTTGATAAAGCTGGAACTGAGCAGTTACTTCCTTAGCTTTCATGACTATCTGAAGTATTGTCAGTTTCTACAGTTCTCCTGTATGGGTCAGATACTTCTGTATAGATACAGTAAATAATTGTTGGCCTTCTCATACCTGTAAGGACACTAACTATGCACCTTAGCTTGGCTGTTTTGCCATAATGCAGCAGGGGATGTCACATATCCATTTACAAAGATGACATTCTTCTGTCTGTCCCATCTCCTCTGTTTAATCTTGCAGTACCTATTCACTTGTAATAACCCTTCAGGTTTGAGGGAACTTTCATCAAGTCATTTCCATCTAGTTCCCGGAGCACTTGGTACTGTGAGATTGGAAATCCCTCTTGTCATGCAATCAAAAGTTGCAGCACATTGATGTTTAGCTAGTCTTGCTCCTCTGATGACCTAGAGAACGTTGAATAGTATGGTGTCTTTGGTGGTCCTGGTGCAAATATCTGCTCTGTCTTCTTTATTTTGCCATCAGGTGCATGCCTACTAGTTGAAGGAGCACAGAAACTGTGGGATTTAGGACTTTGTGATACTTCATTCAGATAAAGCCTGTCATGCACTATGTTTATGGAATCACCACCTAAATAGAATTTTATCACACTTTTCCCTTTATCTTCATCCTCCCTCTATTATATCTTCATGCCCATGCCCCTATCAGCAACTTAATGGTATTCATTTGCCTATCTTTTTTGAGATCCTGAGTCAGTTGAGATGTACACATTTTGTGGTCATTGGCAGCCCTCGTCCTGCCTAGAAAAAGATTGGATTATGTCAACCGCCACTGTTCAAGGGGAGTATATATATTTTTTCAAAGGTGAAAAAACTGTGGGTGATACCTTTTCTGCTGTCATGTATTTTCAGATCTCAATATATCTTGCAATTCCTCAGTTGGGACCTGATTGCATATCCAGAGTGCTGTATATCAAAGCTCCAACATGAGTCTTGCCTCTCCATGATGGATGTGAGCTGGGAGAACCCTGACATTCATGGCCTAGCCCTGGACTTCTGTGCATGTTACATATATATATATATACACTATAAGAGCACGACCACACCCCTATAGTCAGGGTTGGGTAGGCACGTCAATGTTAAATCCTAAATTTTGCACTTTAATAACTTTGCAACTGTTCAATGGATTTGCATGAAAATGTGCATGCACCATTGCCTAGTGTGGATCTCTGGATGTGGCAAATTACATTCTGGTCGGATATGCAGTTTCAGAGTTCTGGAGAAGTGAAAAATGGATTTTTTCCTCATTTACTTTGCTGGGTTTTTCTTTGAACTTGCCTATAGCACAGACATTTTAGAACTGTGCTCTGAAATTGTCAGGGCACAAAGGAACTAGCCACAGATGTGCCTGTTGCAAGTTTGGTAAAAAATAATAATCTGTTCCAAAGTTATTTACATTTCTAATTTTGATAACATGGCTACTAAGCATGCACAGTAAGGACTTCAATATAGCTCTACGAAATGAAAAAGGAATCCTTGTTCATATGGGAAAAATCATTTTTTCATTTGCAACTATCCTTTTTCATTTTTTCAGCAACAACATTTTTTTAAAAGCCACAAAAATTACACTCTGGGGAGCAACCAACACATGAAGCTAGCTTATCAGGTCCCCTTACCTGGATTCTGCAGTTTAATGTTTGAGAAATGCCCTTACAATGTATTTTTTTAGATTAAAATTCTTTTTACGTATCGCATGATGTGAAAAAAGATTATTTTTCATATCACGAGTCACAAAAAAAGATCATTTTTCATATGGGAAATCAATGCATTTCAATGTTTTTTTTTAGCTTTGGAGCATACTGTAAAACTGATTATATTCACGCTCTGTTTATTTTCACTATATTTCCTATCGCAATTGTCAAGCGAAAATAAACAGAACGCGATTTAATTTAGAAAGTCAACATCAATGAGGAGGAAGTGGAGCGAGTGCACGATGTCAAAGGATAAACTGGAAGCTACTCATTTTTAAACAGTGTTGCAGTGCAGTATCTTGAGCAAAGATGAGGAAGCAGAGCTACTACATGATTCTAAAAAGATTTTTATTTAGTAATTACGTCCCTTTATTAATAAAATCAAGGCACTATTAGAAAACAAAAATGTATCTTCATCATAGCAACATTTTTCTGTTCCTCAATTTGCTGTGTGCTCCTGCTCCCTTAGCTGTGTCTGCAAAAACATAAGAACGCAGACCTTAGAATGCAACTTTAATATTTTAAATCAAGATCTTAATGTTAAACTGGTGTTAGCAACAATTATAAACAAAATTACCGTGTTTAGGCAGTTGTTATGAGCGTCCAGTATCCCAGCTTGTCTGAATCCACGAATAATGACATCTGGTTTTACTTTGAGGGATTCAGTGCTTGCCTGCAGCCACCTCACATGATGTTCTTTTAGCACCAATAATTGTAGATCGATGTTCAGTTCTGCATCACCAACCCCTGATACCAGTCTGTCTGAAATTAGTGCTGCACACCATGAAGTGAAGTGACTTTTCATTAGGTCTTTGAAAATGTTGTTTACTGAGACGTCCAGCAGTTGGAGTGAATCTGTGCAAGATGCTGGGACGTACACTGGTATAATACCGACTTCTTCCAGTTTCTGTAGAATGGGAGCAGTATAGTGAGCTCTGTAAAAGTCGAAAATTAGGATTGCTTTTTGTTCTTTAGGCAGTTCGAGTTGTTCTTTAACAGTCTCACAGTAAGTTGCGAGTACCTTTTCAATGTACCGGATGGTTGTTTCCTCATTAGCCCAATGATTAATTGATTGCGTGATGTCCCATTTGGAAGGAAATTTGTGCTGTGTGTGGCATGCTGTTGTCTTACCCTGGTAGATGACTTGTGGGGGAAGCATATGGCCAGCAAGTGTGCAAGTTAGAACCAGGGAGACCTGCATTTTATCCCCAAACCCTGTCAGTGACACTTGACGTGAACCAGTGACCTCCATAGTCCACTCAGATACCGGCACAATTTTAACTCCAGTCTCATCTAGATTAATTACTAGCTGTGGAGGTATGAGCTCCTATGCACAACAGTTGGATATTCATTGTAAAAATGCAGCCTTTAAATTTTGGAAGTCGGAAGGAACATTGCGTGCCACTTTTGTGCCTTTACGTTTACTGTAGCCCATTCTATGTAACAAGCCCCAAGCCCACTTACTGCTTAGTTGCAGGTGTCCCCCATTCTCCATCAGAACATGAGGGCTGGTTGCCTTAACAATTCCCATCACTATTGCCTGGATAACACAACCATTCACTACTGCACCCTCCACCCTTAGAGACTATGATTTTCTTTAACTGATCTTCCAATTCGGATACCAAATGTGTGGGACGACCTTTCGACTTTCGGGGCAAATTGGGAGAGACAGCTGCAGGGTCAGGGTTGGTATGCAAAGCTGATTTGTAGTCAAGTTTAAATTTCCTGATAGAGCTCTCATTGACAATATCCCCAGTTAAAGAATGATGAGCTCGTACTGCAGACATGACACCGTGTTCAGCCACATACTTGCCTAGCTGGAACTGAACCTCCGGTGTATAATTAGCGTAGCTTGCTGGTCTGCTGCATTTGGAGGGAGGGGAAGCTGCTGCAATCTGTCTCACAACAGAAGCTGCTACATTAGGTTCAGCGCCGGAGATTACACTAGTGCTTCAGAATCAAAATCTGAAGTTTCAAGTGGGTATTTGCATTTCTGCTGGGAAGGCTTCAACCATTTGAACGGCGATGTGCTAAGAATGATTCAGTGATTCAGTGACTGATTAAATACATGCTACCTGACTGTTTACTAATTGTCTGCATGCTTTCTCATTGGAATCCGCAAATTCAATCACCCGCGATTAAATGGCATAACAGCTGATCGTGATTACTGGCACCCACGAATATAATTAGTTCTACAGTAACTTTATCATTTTTGTATATTTTTTTCACTGAATTTTCAACATGACGTTTTGGAGACCCCACCTCACAAACAATGTAGAGTTTCGCAAATCTGGCCTGAATGGTGATTTCACAGTCACTTGGCAAAATCACCTTTTGGGTTAGATTTCAGAATATTCATTACCTTTGTTCAAGAGGTGGGGTCATAAGAAGGCTATGTTCCACATTTGGTGCAAAAATATGCAAAAACTGCAAAGTTATGCACATGCATTTAAATTTAATTATGTTCACTTGTAACTTCGTGAATTTTAAATATTTCACCCCGCATTTTAAACATAGCTATTTTTTTACATCACTTCATGAACATGATAGCTGTCATTTTTCAGATCCTGGCCAAAACATGTTTTCTCAGCTGTGGCACAGAATGACATTGTGGTGGTGCAGAATTACGTTTCGGGTGTGAATTTGAACGTTCACAGCACAATGTTCATGAGTTGGGGTAATAACAAGGCTATGCGGACAGTTTGGTTGCTGTTTTGGCTGAAAGGCTTCCATGCCAACATACATGTATGCATCTATGGAAGGATGGAAGAGCAGGGCCTGACAAGCCTTGCATGCCCACAGGCAAATGGGGATATGATTACACTATCTCAGAAAGTAAGGAAATTCTTTGCAAAAAACTCTGTTAGTGCATCAGTTAGGGTTAAAGCAGCAAAAGTAGGGAAATGCGGTGTTAGGTTTTCCAACCCTAACACCCTACCCTGCAGGCAGCAAACCAGGTGTGGTGTATGACTTGGGGTATAGAAGCCTAATGCCCACACCCTTCCATCAGTAAAGAAATAGAGATGTGTACAGTGTATGACAATGGGATGAGCATTAGGTTTCAGAAGCCCAAGTTATTGCTTGCTGCCTGCAGGGTGGGGTATTAAGGTTTGCAACCCTAACACCACATTTCCCTACTTTTGTCACTTTAACCATAACTGATGTATTAATGGATTTTTTTTTTGCAAAGAATATATATTATAGGGATGCGGTAGCACCCCTATAGATAGGGTTAAGTAGCCTGTTTAATGTTAAACCTCAAATATTGCACATTAATATCTTTGGCACTTTTTGGAAAAATTAGCTGAAATTTTGTACGTGTTGTCTAGCAGGCAAGGTCTTGATGTGTAGAAATTTTAGTGACAGCAGTTTGTGCCGTTTCTAAGATCTGCATGTGTCATTTTGTGAAAAAGAAAAAAAAACACTTTTTTCCTATACTTAACATTGTTGTTGGTTTTTTTTTCTGTCTTCTGTAGCCTATATGGAAAGGTGTTTTTGCCCCAAAATTGCAGGGGACATGTGTCATGTCCCAAGGTAGTGCCATTGACAGGTCTGGGGAAAAACATCAAAGGGTTCAATAGTTAATAGGTTATACATTTTAGTCTTTCCAACCTGCACATTTGCAGTATGGTTTTCCAGGTAACATTCTGAATTAAAAGTATAAATTTGGTTTTGCGCCACTGTACTGCCATGGCACAAACAAATTTTAGTGCCATGCTTACCACCATCTTGTGGATCTTTTCCACGAACCAACAAACATGGAAAACACATAAAA
The DNA here is from genome assembly GCA_016271365.2 of Neoceratodus forsteri. Taxonomy (NCBI): domain Eukaryota; kingdom Metazoa; phylum Chordata; order Ceratodontiformes; family Ceratodontidae; genus Neoceratodus; species Neoceratodus forsteri. The sequence continues at coordinate 478,755,960 of CM028131.1, forward strand.
ATGGCAGAATGTTTTAAAACAAACATCAGAACCTAGCTAAATGGAACCGTTTAGCTAGATTCTGATGTTTGTTTTTTGGTATTATGGGCAGAAATATGTCTTCTGGGCACCCAAAATCCCGGGTGCCCAGTTTAGTGAGAGAAGTGCTTCCCCAGCATTTTCTGTATGAGAACACCAGGAATTTCTTGACTTCTGCAACTGCAGCTGAAGTTGTGCTGCCAGTTACAGTGTTAGTTGTAAGCTGCCCTTTTCCCTGGTGTCTAGTGGCACCCCCCCATCCACCAGTCACTATCCCTGGTGTCTAATGGCACCCCCTACCTGCCAATTGCTATCCCTGGTGTCTAGTGGCACCCCCACCCACTGATCACTGTCCCTGGTGTCTAATGGCTCCCTCACCCACCGATCGGTGTCCCTGGTGTCTAGTGGGAACCCCCACCCTCCAATCGCTGTCCCTGGTATCTTGTGGCACCCCCTATCCTCAGATCGTGGTCCCCTAATTTTTATTTTAATCCCCCCAGACCACTTCTTTATTTATAGTTCCGACATTGGGAGGCCCAATTCCCATGTCGGCATCACAAGCCAACCCCCCAACAGAGTTGGACACTGGGGAGTCCACCACCAGTGTCCCAAAATAATTATTTTACTTGTTCCTGTAAAAAGAAAATAGTCCCCGATGTTTTTTTTATTTAACCTGAAAAAAAGAAAATGGTCAATCGTCATCCCCACCGTCCACCTCCACCATCCTGACCCTCCCACTAAACACCCACCACCCCACACCACACCTTACCCTATACTTACCACCAGAGGCCATAGGCAGCCATGTTCTGTGGACCAAGACACATCTGCACTCTTCAGAACCGAATCATGAACTGAGAAATCAAAGTAGGTGCTGTATAATGTATTTCAATTGTGTTTTGAACTTATGTTCATAACTTTGCAATTTTTTGCAATTGTTTCACCAAATTTTCAACGTGGCCTTTTTGGGACCCCACCTCATGAATACTGTCACTGTTATTTTGTTAATTGGGCCCTAAAGGTGATTTCACAATCGCTCAGTAAAATCACCTTTTGGGACTGTAATGACATTTCTCAACCATTGTTCATGAGGTGGGATCCCAAAAAGACCATGCTGAAAATCTGGTGAACAAATTCCTTGAAATGGGCAGGTTATGAGGGTTCATTAAATATTTTCTATGCACGTACATAACTTTGGTAATTTTTAATATTATGACTCCAACTTTTCAACATATCCAATTTTTACACCACTCATGAAAAGTAAAGCTGTCATTTTTCACATCTTGTCCAAAATGTGTTTTTGCACCTGTGGTGCGGAATGGCATTTTGGCATGGATTTGAACATTTTCAACTACAGGGTTTGTGAGGTGGGGTCATAAGAAGACTATGTTGAAAATGCAGGGTCAAAATGTAAAAAATGCAAAAGTTATAACCATTTATTGCAATTTTGCAGTGCTCACTTATAACTTTTGATATTTTAAATATTTATTTATTTGTTGTCTTGGATTAACAACCTTTGAGCTCTTTTACAAATGTTCCACATCAACTTAAGAGATACATGTGAGATAAAAATAAGAAAAACAAAGACAAAATACATTACACAGAATGGTTACTTGATGGCTAACTATAAATACAAGATAATTACAGAGCATGTATAAAGTATGTAGCATACATGAATAACATTGTCAAATTTTCATATAGAGAATAATCTTCTTAGAACAGGGAATGAGAAGGGAATGAGCAGCCAGGAGATGGCATGGTCAAGAAGCAGGGGAGGGTTAGGTGCAGCAAAGATACTTAGAAGTGGTGAGGGAAGGGGAACAGGAAATTGAGGGAGTAAAGGTAGGGTGAGAGTAGGGAGATAGCTGTCAGTTGGGGCAGGATGGTGGAAGGGGAGAGAGGTCAATGATAGGGCAGGAGCGAGTGGAGGATTTTAGATGTGGTGGAGAGGGAGGGGGAGAATGGATATGGTAAGGTTGAAGGGGTGGGGGGGTCAGTCCAAGCTGTCACAGTTATTTAAGATAATCAGACATTGCAGAAGTTTCTTCTTGAAAAGCCCAAGCTTTTGGATGTTGAATAAGGTAGAAGGGATTTCACTGAGCCGTAGCAGGGCCTTAAAGCAAAATGATATGCCCCCTGTATGTACACTATTTCAGCGAACACATCGATGCCAACAACATCGACAGTCTCTGTAATAGTCTGCCTGAGACACGGCACTCTGTCCCACTGTCCTGCATCCCCTCCCTGAATCAGCTCTTACTCTGAGTTGATAATCTATAAGTTTGGGGGTGCAGGGGCAGAGCCCCCTGCATGGGGAGTTCATGGGGCAAAGCCCCCTGATAGAAACAGGACCAGGTCTCCAGTCAGATTTATGTCAACCACAACTTGCGGTCAACATAAATCCATCCCTGTGATGTCGGTCAACAAAATAGTTGTCGAAACTGCATCGTAGAGCCAATCAAAATGATTCCTGGGCAAGTGTTGTGTTGTGTAATGGAAAGAAACATATTAACCATTTCTAGCCTTACCTTTGGTCTGATGGGTGTTAAAGGCAGGTTTGAAAAGTTTCTGCAAGAATAAGGGGGTTAGACCTAGAAGGGCTTTTTTTTCCAAGGAGACAGATCTGAAATTTTATTCTCCCCTAAAGGTTAAGCCACTTGGTCTGGGCATAAAGGTCACAGGTGTCCAAATGTTTTGCCTGAACCTAGAACACTGCAGGCCTTGTTTAATGCTATACTGACCCTTTTGAATGCGGTTTCAGTGGCTGCACTGTACATTACCAGACCATAGTCTAAGACAGATAGTATTGTGCTGCTGACTGCAAATCTCAAGACTTCAGCTGTCGTGTAGTGTCAGTGCCTATAAAGCAAGCTAAGTTGGCTATTGCCTGTTTTTACTACATGATCAATGTGGGGGTGAAGGAGAGGGAGCTGTCAAGGGTGATGCCTAGATACTTGAAGGTGCCAACCTGGCCCAGTGGCTCATAGTTGCTGTTTAGGATTGTCAGTTGACTGGACCTATTCTTGTTATACAGGCTGGAGAACAGCATTACTTTAATTTTTATTTATTTATTTGTTCTAGGATTACAAATGCCTTTGAGCCGAGGCTCTTTTACAAAGGTTCCACGTCACTGGTACCATTGAGACAAACATAAGCAAAGATAATAGTTTATATAATTAAAAAAAAAAAACATAGTCTTGTAGAGGAAAAAAGAACAATAAGGTGAAACTTTGGGGAGGAGAAAGGGAAAGGAGGAAGGTGAAATCAGGGAGATTAAGTGGATGGGAGAAAAGGGGAGGTAGGTGTGGGGGAACAGAGAGAGGAGAGGTGGAAGGTGGATAAGAATATAGGTAGTGCAGCCAGGTGGCATTTGTCGTATGCCAGCAGGAGAGGTGAAGATGGGGGGGGGGGTGCTGGCAAAGTGCAGGAGTAGATGTGGATCCAAAAGGGCATCTTCAGCTATGGAACCAAAAGACATGTTTAGCCACAACAGTCACAGAGGTTGGAGGCAGTGAGTGTTAGGTGGAGCCGAATCTTAAAAGTGCTGAGTGATAGTGAGGATGAGATGTCGTTGGGAAGACCATTGTACCAACTAGCGGCCTGGTAAGCAAAGGATCTTTGGCCTTGTGTTGTGTGGCAATGTGGGATTTGCAGAAGCTGAGGTTTTAGTCCCCTGGTATGGTGGGTGTGGATTCTCGATTGTATGAGGGCACAGACTCCGGGGGGGCAAGGCCCAGCAAGATTTTCTTAGTAGTAATACAAGTTTGGTGTTTTATTCGATTGGCAAGATTCAACCATCCAGTTTGAGAATAGAGGTCACAGGTGTGAGTTAGGGGCTGGGAGCCAGTGACAAGTCGACAGGCCTTGTTGAGGGCGGTGGACACATGTTTGAATGCGGTGGTTGTAGCAGAGCCATAAATGATAATGCCGTAATCAATGATGGATATGATGGAGCTCTGGACAGTGACAGCGAGAGCTTCGGGTGTCAGTTGTTTCCTATGACAGAATAGCAGGCCTAGCCGGCAGTTCGAGGCTTTGGCAACATGGTCGATGTGGGCAGTGTAGGAGAGGTGAGGCTCAAGGGTGATCCCGAAGTATTTAAAGTTTTTGACCTGTTCCAGTGCAGCACCTTGTCTGGTGATAATGGAAAGTTGGACGTGCTTATGTTTATTATGGGAGCTGCTGAAGATCATGGCCTTGTGTTTTTTTTGATTAAGGATCAGTTTGTGCTTTGTGAACCAATTCTCAACCAAGGAGAAGCCGAGTTGGAGATTTTCTTGCAATTTCTTCGGGTCCTGGTGTGTGGCAAGGATTACTGCATCATCGGCATACAGGGTGATATGTTCAGTGCAGGAGTCCGGTAGGGTGTTAAGGAACAGGCTGAAGAGTAGGGGGCCTAGTATTGAACATTCAATTATTGATTCATCATGAATCAATTATTTGTAGTTAAGCAGTAGTTTGTTCTGATTGAACCATTCCTCAGTTTTAGAGAAGCTTTGTTGTAGTTTTTTTTGTGAGTAGATTTAGTTGTGGATCACTGGAGAATATGGCCACATCATCTGCACAGAGTAGAATTTTGATGGGGCAGACTTCAGAAAATGAGTTGAGAAACAGGTTAAATAAGAGGGGACCAAGGATGGATCCTTGTGGAATGCCCTTCAATTTATGTTTTCAAGCAGAGGTAAAGGCCGACCTTTTCAGACTGGCATTCACATAGTAACCTGCATCCATTTGTGTTATTACTATTATAAATTTTAATAACTGAATTCTGACTTTTATTAATTTTTGTTATTTCTGGATTTTAATAGTTGTTTTATTTTGTAATACTTTGTTAGGCACCCAGAGCCTCTGGGATTGGGTGCCATAAAATTAAATTTGACTTGCCTTGCCTAAGGACACTTTCATGCTGTCAGAGAGAATGTTATTTATTTTCACTTGTTGGGTGCTTTGGGTGAGGTAGCTTTTGAACCACCTGGCTGTATCAGGTGACAGTCCGAGAGCATGTCGTTTGTTGAGCAGAATGTGGTGGTTAATGGTGTCAAACACTTTTGTGAGGTCAACGTATATGGACCCTACTAGATGCCTGGAGTCTAACCACTAATGAATCTAGTTAGTGTATTCTATTAATGCAGTGGTGGTACTGTGGGCCTCATGAAACCTGTGTTGCTGAGGGCTCTGAATGTTGTACTTATTTAAGTTGTCAACTAGTTGATCAGAAACAATATGTTCTAATGCCTTTGATAGTGGGGGCAGGATGGATATGGTCCTGTAGTAAGAGTGGACTGCGTGGTCGCCTCTTTTATGTATTGGTGTGACCAATGTGGATTTCCAGTTTTTGGGGAATTCTGCCTGTCTGATGGATTTGTTAAGGGTTTTTGTGATTGGTGAGACAACTTTGTCAAGTGTGAGGGTAATCATTTTCAGATCAAGGGAGTCACTGCTATATCTTATTTTTCCCAGATGCATTTAAGGTATTTCTTGGCTTCAGTTGAGGTAATTTGCTTGAAGCAGAAGGGAGAGGTTTCAGATGGAGATTGTATATGGTCAGTCAAGGTACAGTCCAAGGTATCAACCTTGTCACACATGAAGTCTGAAGGGGGAGGATAGCACCAAGATCAGAGAAAGCGATGTTGAAAGTGTCAGCTATGACTTTAGGGTCTAGAGTGATTTTCCCAGCAGTGAGGAGCAAGGAAGGGGAGGACTTGCTATTTTTTCCTGTGAGGTCTTAAGGATTGCTTCAAAATTTCTTGCCATTCCTCCAGGTTTTGCTAAGCTGTCATTGTAATACTGGGCTTTAGCTAGTCTAATTTCACACGTACATTCATTCGCCGCTGCCCTGTACTTCTGGAAGCCAGCAGGCTTGCCAGAGGCCTTAGCTCTCTGCCATAAGTGATCCCTACTAACCATTTGGTTAAGAAGTGATTGGGTAATCCAGTCATTGCTGAACTCTCTTCAGTTTCCACTTTTGTACTTGAGCATGATGTCACAGACCATGCTGAAAGTGTTTATAAAGTGATCCAGGGCCTGGTCAACAGAGTGTCATGGAGGAAACAGTCTAGCTGTTTGAGATGGGCTTTGAAAGTAGTAAGCTGCCCTTTCCTTAGGACCCGACTAATGGTTATGTTAGGTGTAGGTTTTGGGGCTTTGTTGAACCAGAAGCAGGTGGCTGGAGAATGATCACTGAGTGAGTCTGGGAGGACTAAGGCATCAGTGATTCTCTCATGTTAGTTGGTGTGGACCCAGTCAACCAGGGTTTTTGTTCCAGTCTGGTAATTAATCCTCATCTGAATGTCAACCATTTGAGAGAGGCAGATGCTGGACAAGGTATCCTTATAGGTGTCTTAATCTTATGACAACCAATTAATATTAAATCTCTAAGGATTACAAACTCCCAGTTGTGGTTTAGGTTTTTGATACAACTGATGACCTTGTTTAAGCCAAGGTTTTGATCTCTAAGTGGTTTATAGATCGTTAGTACGGCAAGTGATTTGTTATGATTGTCCAGCATTAACATAATTGCTAGGAT